>OU342940.1:4767441-6222382 GCA_910592295.1 Andrena haemorrhoa | reverse complement strand
TTTTAAGTAAACTCTCTCCATAATTCACGCGCTTAAACGGCCGACATCGTCGCTTCAACCATCCGAGAGCACGCATCATCGAACTTCCCCGTTGCCCCGCGACGCTCGCGGATCCAACGAATCTTTCCCAGAGTCATCGGCTGAACGGCCCTTTTTCTCCGTCTCGAGAAGTCGACGATCATTAAGCCCGATGGAAGCGATCGTTACACTTTCTTAACACTTTCCCCCCTCCCGGCTACCCTCTCCCTCTGCGGCCCTTCGTTGTATTCGAGCAAGATCGAGGCAGCCCCCGGAGGAACCTCTCGCGAACGATAAATCAATGACTCTCGCTCTTTCCGCCGCTACTTCCGACCCTCGAGCTCTCTCTCTCTCTCTCCCTCCATCCCGCGGTTATTCAATGCCGATACAAAGAGCCGGCACGGCAATTAAGGGTGTTTTAGAGTGGCTGCACTCGAAAATGACCGGCCACCCCTAGCTGAACGGTGGGGGTATTAAAAAACATTACTCATCACATAATCGCACGAGCGGTTTTCATTGCAACTTGTCGTCTCCCCTTCCCTCTCTTTCTCGCCTTTTCACCCCGATCTCATATCGCCCCTCCCTGTTCTCTATCGCACTCCTGCGACTGTGCATCGCCTTTTCTGCAGCGTGCCAGCAGAAAAATGAGAAATGATCGTGGCTCGATTCAGAGGCCCCTGTTTAAAATTCATGAACGATTTTACTGCTACCCCTCCCCCTCCCACCTCTCTCGCTCTCTATCGTCGACCGTCACAAAAGGCAGAGAGAGAGAGAGAGAGAGAGAGAGAGAGAGAGAGAGAGAGAGAGAGAGAGAGAGAGAGAGAGAGAGAGAGAGAGAGAGAGAGAGAGAGAGAGAGAGAGTGGCCCACATTTTCGACGATGCACACGCTCCCAGAGCAAGTGGGAGAGAGACGGACAATAGGGGTGGGACAGATGACAGGAGGGCGGGAAAGAGAGAGAGAGTGAGGGAGAGAGAAAGACGGAGGGATGCACCCCACGAAATATATTAATTGTCGAATTTTCCGTGCGAGCTGCATATCCGTTAGAGCCGCTTTGTCCCTTGCCAGCCACGGATCTCCTGATTATTAATTACCCTGACAACGAACTTCATCCCTCCCGCCCTCCCCCGGCCCGCCATCCCGTGAAATGCCGCGGCCTCGTTTCGAAGGTATAGCTATTTTTTTTTTCTGTTTTTTAATTTTTCTCTCGCACTGCCGGTTTTTATGGAAAAACGCGTAACGAATGTATCACCTCCCCCGTGGCCGGCGGTGCTCGTTAATTATCGTCTCGAATTTCGCAACTAGCGAATCGTCGGCTTTTAATTGAGAGGGTAGGTGGCGGAGCGTCCGGCTGATTTATCGTCGGGGTTAATCGCGACGTTTGACGATGCCCGCGGACGGGCTCGGTTAGCCAAAATTTTATTGGCGATCTCGCCCCCGGGAACGCGTTCACTCGGATTTTTTGTAATTACCCCTCCGGTAATTAACCCTAGCGAGTCGATTGATCGATCGCCGATTATTGGAGCGCGAGGCCGGATTAAATGGGGATCGATTACGCGTATAACCGTTGTTAATTACACGAACCCGCGGCCCGACGAAATTATTTTTTCGCGGCCAGCTGCCCGGCCTCTCCGGACTTCGTTTTCGCCTTTTTTGGTAAACGCCGCAGCGCTCGCGATCGCGAGACAACAAAGCATTACGCTACGTTTACGGTAATAACAAACGCGTAACGCGCTGGAGCCAGTGCGAGGGACAGAGAGCTAAATCACCACGTGTCGCCTCGGTTGCGAGACTGCAATCTTCCTCTCCGCTCTTTAATAATTACCTACGCGCGACGCACTGAATTGCGTAATTGATCCAATTGAAATACTGTTATCATCCACCGAGCCTCTCGGAGAGATGCGTTTCGTCCGTTCCAGCCTGCATAATAACGAGCTGCATCGACTTGGAGACCCTCGGACACGATTTCTATCGCGAGCTTTTTCTAGAGTAACAGACGGATGCATTTCCCTATCGCGCGGACGGGATCGAACGCGAGCGCGCTGCCCTCCAATTTCGCAAATGATCGCAATTCTCCTCGAGGCATCGCTCTACGACTGAGGCTATATACACGTACACGTATATGTATATAGTTCCCTGCTTTTTTTCACCCTCCGTCGATTTTCCCGTACCCCGTTGGCCTCGTCTTTGAGCGGCACCGGTCGCTATCAACCCCGTCCAAAACGATATATCTGTGTGGCACGTCTAAGGGCGCCTTCGCGTTCGCAGGTGGCGGCGCGGCAACTCGCGCGCGTGGCATGATACGCGATGATTAGGCAGCGAAACTCCACGGGCTATTTGTTAGTATAATAAGCCCTCGAACAGTGTGGCCAACGTAACCGCTCGCCGGCACGCCAGCCCGTTTTAGCGTAATTGTCCCAGATCGAGATTTACATACGTGAACAGAGATTGGGGTAGGCGGTTGGGGGGGTGGCGGGAAGAGGGGCGACGAGGGGGCGGATTCGGAGAAATTGCAGAAAGTGCTGGCCGCTTTTCCGCACGGCCCTCGATACCGTTCGACTCTCGCCAAAGCGATCTTATGTTAAACAGACGGACCGCGGCACTCGAAAGAGGTCTATGACTAAAGGCTCCCTTCCTATTCTTTTTGCAGAACGAAATGGAAGAGGCAGACGATCGTGGGCTTCGAGATAATGGCGGAGAACAATTTCGCGGTGGCGGCGTTCCAGCAGCTTTACGGAAGCGGTGCGGCGGCGGTTCCGGCGCATCCTGCGGCAGGACGATACTGGCCGTACCCAGGTGCACACGCGCTACCGACCAACGGACTCTTCTACCAGCAGGCGTCGGCGGCTGTCACCCTGCAGAAGCCCCTTCCGTACCGACTGTATCCGCCGACGATGATACTGGCGGGGCCCAGCAACCCTCTGGGCTCCCTCACGGCCAGCTCCAGCCTGTCGAACCTGAGCAACTACTACAGAGACGGCCCGGAGATGGCCGACGGGAGGGACAGAGAGAGCATGGAGAGATCGTCCAGGCAGAGGGACAGGAGCAAAAGTCCTGTGCTGAGAGACAGGTCGCCGTTGAGGAAGGACGAGAGGCTGTACGCGCCGACGATGGTCCAGGCAGGATCGAGCAACACCCTTGGAACGCTCACAGCGAGCTCCAGCCTCTCCAACTTGAGCAACTACTACAGAGACAGCCCGGAGGTGGCGGACGGGCGAGAAAGGGAGAACGCGAACAGAGCGCTGAGGCAGAGGGACAGAAGCAAGAGCCCGGTGCTGACGGACCGATCCCCGATGCGCAAGGACGACAGACTCTACCCGCCCACGATGCTCCAAGCTGGCCCGAGCAACACGATCGGATCGCTCGCGTCGAACTTGGGCAACTACTACAGGGACAGCCCCGACATGGCCGAGGGCAGGGACAGGGAGAATATGAGCAGGGCGACCAGACAGAGGGACAGGAGTAACAGCCGCGACAGATCGCCGATGCGAAGGGAGGACAGCCCTCAGAGCATCAGGGCGGACAGCGACGAGGAGAGCATACACGACATCTAGGGCACAGAAGTCGTGGGCAGCTTCGGTGCACCGAGGGAACCGCTGCAACGCCGCGGCATCGAGATCGACGAGGATCGGTGGGCTCTTATCCAAGAGAACCGTGACTGATGCATTTAAGGGTAGCTTCGTGGAGGATTTCAGCCTCGACTCTCGAGCCACGTGCTCGAATCTTCCGCAATGGAGCGGCTGAATGTTCGCCGGCGCAAAGAGCCCAGGATATGAAGGCTTACAGAGTGAAATGCTGTCCCGTATTCGTCGAAGTATGCAGAGATGTCTGAACCGCCACGAATGAACTTCAGCAGAACCTGGAAAGGCAACTTAAATCCCATACAAGTGGCGCGTATTACGCGGAACGCTCGATTTCGTGCGGTGGGCGAGAGGAAGTGACATGGCACATAGGACATCCGGGATTTCCTATATAATGGGAATTGCGCGGAGGAAACGTTATGCGGTTAACCAAAGTTTGCGATTTGGAAGGTTTAGTGAATGAACGGTACGGTGAAACAGTATTCATGCCCTCTATGTAATTGTTGTACCGGTAGAACGTATAAAAAAAAAGGCGAAGACGTCGCAAGTGTCTTTCTACGTAGCTTGAATGGGCGGGCCATTCAGAGCCGAACTATGAACAGGCTTCGTGCCCCGACGTCAATTACCAAACGAAACGGATACCGAGGGGCGAAAAAGGGGAAACGTCGAACGAAACGCAGCCACTTTCCACGGTGTAAATAAAAACTGTTCACCCGTCTGGGAGAGGGGGAGGATAAACCATAGGTTTGAGAGCTGGCTAGACCTACCATCGAGGACGGTTATACAGTCGTAGCAGGAAACGAGCCGATCGCGTACGAACGCGAATCTACAATTAATATGACATTAGAGGGGGCCTGCCTGCGGGGGAAGAAATCCGAAATGACACGAAATTACACGCGGTCGTCCGACAAAAAAAGAAAGGGTCGCGAAAGAAGTGACGGCGAGAGGGAGACTTCCGAGCCCCGAGGAAGGGGCCCGAAACTATTCAAATAGCCGAGCGTTCCTCGTGTTCCGTTGCGAAACCGGCACTTTGCTCGCTCGAGCCACGAGGAGGATCGGCTAATTACTGTCGACTGACGAGTGCATACACATTGTAAATACGATTTTCAGCTTGATTCACGCGACTCGTCACGGCGTTGGCGGGATTTCACGTTTAAAGGGAGGGACTGTAAATATCTACGCGCGAGGGAGCCGCGCGAAAATTGCACGCGCGATCGCAGATGCGGGCGAGGAGGATCGCGCGCGTTTCTAAAACGTAGATCGAAGCCAACCGCGATAACGAGATATTTCGAAGTATTTTTCAGATTCCAGTATACGTAGAGGAGCGCGGGGTACGTGTTTGAACGATCCGAATCGATTTAGGGGTTGTTTTATGTCTTCTTTTATCCGGGCGATGTTACGGGAAGGTTTCTGGCTGTTCCTAGGAACGGCGACGCGTTCGGTTCGATGGTGCAGACACGGGGCTCCGCGGTCAGCGATGAAATACCAGTATTATGAGTGTATAAAATTAGGCTGTACGATGGAAAAAAGCAGGTGTACGATGTAAGGGGGAAAAACATTAGAGGAACGGCGGGCGTTGTAAATCCGTCGAGACGCGATCGAGTCTCACGGGTATCGTGCGACTTAACGTTAAGTAATGCAGCAACAAGCGCATAGTATAAAATCATGCTTTGTAAAATAATGTCTGTATAGCGAGAATTATTATATGGAAAATATATTATACTAAATTTAACGCCCCCGTGTTTTCTTTCTCTTCCCTCTCTGTAACGAACATCCCGTCCTGCTTTTCGTAATAAGTTCGTTAGTATTCATACGGCGAAAAGATGTAATCGAGATAAGCGACGCGGCGAGGTGCAGTTCGAATCGCTTGTCCGCTCGCGAGCGAGTCGTAACAGGAAGATTTAGCGATGCTTTCATTATTCCTCGCCACTATCTTTCCCGCGGACGTGAAACTTAATTGATTCCTCGAATTAGCGCTTTCTTCTTCGGGGAGTTTATAACGAGCCGGAAGCCCGTTCCTAGATCGGAATCGAACGTGAATTCCCCGCCCGCTCGAAAGTGGCCCCCGCAGAAGGATCCCAGCCCTTTCCACGGTTTGCCTATCGACCTTCCCTTCCCGTGCATAATGCGCGCGGGCCAGATCGGCCTTTAAACGAGAGAGACTTACGCCGTACGAGGCGGTTTTCACGCGACGATGCATATTGCAGGACTTTTACGATCGGGTTAATGCCTGTGCAGGGATCGTGTCTACATCGTGCTCCTCTATTTGCATTCCCATTTGCATACACACGCTCCGTTTAAATATGCTCGCGGACGCTTCGGTCGAGGAAAAGACTGGAGGAAATCCTAAACTCGTCACAGATAAGATGACGAAGCATCCGCTAAACAAACTCGCGACACCTCGCTCGAATTCGCGCGAGATAATCGAGCTTTATACCCGATTTGCGTGGAAGATTGCCGAAGCGCGAAGCGGGTCAGTGATCACGAGACGCCTTCTAGCGTCGTCTCTCCATCATCCCGTGGAATTTCGGCAGCGCGGGGCAACGGTGTAATTTGCTGGGGCCTTACACGCCGGCAGTCGTCGAAGGCAAGAGCCGAGGAACCGTGACAGCCCCGTGCCCTCTCCGGAGGCTTAATCGCGTTTGCTTATTTCCGGCGTTGGCCAGCGGACGCTGCAATTATGTAGGAGCGAGCGCGAGCGTTAACTGCTGCATAAGGGCTCATTTTATTCCTATTAGGGTAAAACGGGTAGCCGGGAGGACGCGCGCTCTCTCCTGCGCGTATCCCCAATTACGTGAAATTAATTTGGGCCCTATTAGCGGTCGGCCACTGGCATCGCGTTAACGATTTTTCCCAAAGGGGCCTACCTCCACCCCTCGGTGGTTACGCGTCTCAAACGATACTGCCGGCTGTGTAAACGCTCGCTGTTCCATTCTACGTGCTGCGATCACGGAATCGTGATTACATGCCCGTCGTTGATCGTCCCCGGTCTAGGAACTTCCTGAGTAATTGGATCGGCGTTTTCGACGGCGTTCGTTTCTCGATGGAAGAGCGGAGATCCTCGGCACGATATGCAGCGTTAAGGATCTTCCAGTGAAAGGAAGTATTTCAGCCGGTAGAGGCGAGAGGAAAGTGAGAAATTCATTATTTCTTTATACTTTGTTGCCTCCCCGCTCGGACTCTTTCTGTGGAAGGATTTTGACCGCGAAACCGAGCGTCGCTTCCGTGGGACAGCGGCGAATGCAGCGCGCTAAGTAATATCGCGTTCTTTAACGCGCTCGGCTCGTAAAATGATTTTAAGAAGCGACCGCCTGAGCGGTTTGCATAATTGCAGGCCGTGCAGGCGTAGAACGGATGCGCTTATTAGCTGAAAGCGGTAGGAAATCACAGTTTCATTTTTTCGCGTCGAGGTTCCACGCGGTTCGTTTCCCGAAGGTGCACGCCCGATGGAAACCGAAGAAGCAGAAGAAGAAGAAGAAGAAGACGAAGAAGAAGGGCCCGAGCGGCCGAGAGAGGATGTGGTTAACCCACGGTCAAATCGAGCTTTTGCCGGGCTTCTGCATCCTGAAACTGGCGACAAAAGAGCATCACCGGAACAAAAATACAGCCGTATACTGCCCCCGCATCCTGTCCCCTCTTCCTCGGCCCTTGATCAACCACTGTGAAAGAAAAAAGAAATCCCCTCGTACGGCGTGGATCGCTTCGCAACAATGTGCCACTCGGACGATTTAATTATAGTTGCACACTATCATCGAAGGCGCGCTGCATCGAGATTGCGCCGCGCGGTAATTACGCGTACAGGAGGGCGGGTACGTAAGCGCGGAGCGAGCAGCTATGTCAATCGATTATCGGGCCCGCTATCTTAGGACTGACAATTTACGTGATACCTGGCCCCGGCCAGAAATCCAGGCGACACCTACTTAATATTAATGACGCGTCCTCCGGGAACACAACCGCGGCGAGCAGACGCCGAAAGCAATTAACCGTGGCCTTTTAATCGAATGCAAATAACCGGTCGGCGGCCGATTATCGACGCCGGGAAATAAAGTTATTTTGGCGACAAAACGTCGACGAGTTTGTTCCGCTCGTACGCGAGAAAAGGGGGCCAAGGGACGGATCGGGAAAGGTTGCGAGAGGAAGGGCCGAGCAAAAAGACGAAGAGGAGGAAGAAGAGGCGACCGAGGTGAGTAAGAGCGTATAATGTGTCCAAAAGGCACCTGCCTCTTTCGAGCTTACTATCTTCCCATCGAGTGGTCGCAAGAAAAGGAGCTAGACTCGAGTTAGCCGATGTTATCGCGTCCCGAGACCAGCGAACCACTTATATCGTTAATTGCTCCCACTTCCGGCCTCCCTCTTCCTCCCTCTTTTTCCCTCTTTCTCCACCTTCCGCCTTCGCTCATCTCCCTCTGTCTCTCCAGACCTCTCCGTGCTACGCTCTCGCTCTCCGCCTCTCTCCCACTGGTTTTATCTGCCGGCCGATGCGTGTGCGCGTCAGGAGCACGCATTATGCCTCCGTTAAACTTCGGGAAGCCGAGCACGGAAACTTATGCCCTTTTAAGCGGCCGCGTTGTAAGTGTATGCTCGAGCCCTGCTCCTCCGGACAATGTAGTTAATCTTCCCCGCTCGAAATTATTTATTGCAATGCCGGTCGCGCGGCGAGAGGGGTGGAAGCGTTGTAATTAGGTGGTGTAACAGGGAAATCGCGTAATTTTATTGCATGTAGATCGAGCGCGCGGCAGCGAAAAGCGGGGAAGGGGACGCGAGCCTGGCGTAATTAATTGAAGAATATCCGATGAAGTTGTGCACGGCCTCGGGGCGAGCTCGAGTGTAAAATCAGTATGGAGCGATGACGATTAACCTTAATTTATGCCGGATTTTACGAGGGTACGGTAAACAGTTAACAAATTGGCAGGAAAGTTTCATTATTCCCAGATCGCGGAGCGCTGATACTCCCGCTACGATAACCAGGCGAGCCGTTGCGCGAGACTTTTACAAAAAAGAATGTGAAACGGTGTCCTTGATTCGATAATAATTGGCCTGAGACTTCTTCACTCTGTTCCTCGGTTGCATAGGGCGACGATGTAGATGCGAAGGGAGGAAAATAAACGTCGATGCTCGACGTATCTGTGTGCCGCCGCTTTCGATGGATCCCGACGATCGAGGCACTCCCGAGCAACTATATTATACGCCACTTAGAGCTGTGGAAGATTCAAGCGACAGGTGTAGCACGCGAGCAACAAAGTGGCCGCGATTCGGGGCGATAGGGCGCGCGAGAAACGACGCGTAATCGGTCGTCGCGCATCGAAATATCGCTCGGTGGCGGCATTCCTCGCGGCATCGTGTTAACGATCTTCTTTTTCCACCGGCACCGCGAAGATTCGTCGAAGAAGATTAAGACGAAACCAGTCCCCGCCGCCGTGGCCTGGCGTGACAGGACGCGGAACGTGAGGGAAAAAAGGAGCGCTGGGATCGCGGGGCTGTAATCGCTGCACGGCGCGAACAGCTACTCGCGTAAACGCGCGCTTGTCCCAAAAATCAACCGGACTGCCCACCTATTTCCAAGATGTTCGGTAAAATTGATCTTAATACCGAACACGGGCTGCCAAATTGCCCCTTAAAACCTGCCCCAACCGTCTCCTGCGCGTTCGCTTTCGAAAGCATTGCTTGTAGGACCTTTCAAGCGATACTGCAAGTCACTTTGTGCGAGTCGATGAAGATATATAGCTACATCTTTTTTACGATCCGTTTCCGAATATCCAGCTAATTTTCTGAGGCAATTGTAAGGACGCCGAGGAGCAACAGCGGAGCGCGCATGCAAATAAAATTTCACAAAGTATCGGTTGCCGTGTTCAAAAGTGAAACCCTCCTGGACGCAATTCATCTTCGAGGATATAATAAATTATGAAATTTAGAAGTAACGGTGATCCGTTACACGATCGAGATCCTTATCGTTAATCGAGTGGCTCGATTGCGCGCCCGTTTCGGGACGGTACGCGGCACGTGCAGGTGTACCTGCAATATACGATATAATCGATGCTGTCCCGTCATTATCGAGTACCGTATAATATCGACGCTCGTCAATGCACCAGGCGAGCGAGATTTGTCGCTCGCCTCGTTGCCCATTCGACGACAAATCATCGTCGATCTGGGGCACGAGCGCCCCAACATGATCCCTCAATGCCATCCTACTTACTATTTAGTTACCCTGCCTTCGTTAGGAAACGGAGAAACTCGCCCGACCTAGGCGTTACATTAAGTCGTTTGCGAACGAGGTACACAGAGGAAAGGTGCGCGTTATTAATCGCGGGGGTAAAACTGTAAGCCATCGCGTATTTGTCGACTAACGCGAGCGTGCTTGTCACGCGTATCGCGTGTAGCGAAAAAATAATTCATCCCGCGCTTCTGGAATGATCGAAACCCGGCGTCCTGCCTCTTCGAGCGGTCGCTTGCTCGTTGTATCAGATGCAGCCGCATTAAGGTAATGAATTATCGTCGCTGAATCGCGATAACCGTCGAAATGTTTAGCCAACAGTTTTCTCGGCGCTACCATAGCGCAATTTGCGTGCATAAACGGGCGTGCCCACGCGATCGGGCCCCGGCTGGAACAGACGCATCGCCGTGCCGTGCCGTGTCGAAGATAAAGGCCCCGGTGAACTTGGCATCGAGCACATGGCCCGGCAGAATTTGAATATTGTAATTAAGAAGGAGTCGCGCGTAATCGAGATGAAGCCCGAGCTTCCTCGACGGAGCGTTTCGGTGGTCGAGCTTCGAGCGAGCATATGGCCGGACAATTACCACGCGAGCACCGAAAACACCGGGGACACCACGTCCCGTGCCCTTATCTCCCTTCTAGATCCCGAGCATTTTCGGGACGGTCGGTTGGGAATCCTCGGAGGAACACACCCTACCTTTCTCTTTCCGAAGTTAACGTACTTTTCGGGGCAGCCGTGTCCCTGTTTTCCTCCACGGGGGGAGAGTATTGTCTTACAGGATTCACGTTGGAGCAGAATTCCCGTGCCACGGCGAACCGTCCCTGGGCAGGCCAGAACGCGACGGTAGAGGAAATCTGAGGCAGCAGGTGAGTTCGATCGGCGATCACAGGGGTGAGTAATGCACGCGGCAGCCGTTCGGCAGTCACCGCGAAGACATAGTCATTACTTAAGCCCGTACAGTGTACACTGTGCGCGGTGGGTAGAAACTATAAGTACACGGCGGATGCCCGGTTTACGTGCGTAAAGCCGAGGTCTCCAGCGGCGGTAAATTGATAAAGTGGGTGACAAGTCGTTAAATCACCGGCAGGAACGGTCATCGAGATGCGATTGCATGTGCGGCCACGCTCTCGCGTGCGCGCGCTGCACCGGCCTATCCGAGAGAAACGGGGAGAAACGGAGAGAGACAGAGAGAAAGAGAGAGAGAGAGAGAGTGGCAGGGGTTGGAGGGAGCTGCCAGTGGCGGAGAGGAGAAAGGAGGAAGCGGAGAATCAGATTTAGCAATCGACGATATATTTCAACTATCAGCATTTTTGTAAGTTATCGTTTTAGCGCGCGGCAAATATTTGCATACGCGTTTCGTAAATCATTTATAAAATACGTTACGCCGGCAATTTACGAGTTTCGCTCGCGACTGCTTTATGAACGTCGCTCCTTTTTTTTTTGGATTAATATT
The DNA here is from genome assembly GCA_910592295.1 of Andrena haemorrhoa. Lineage (NCBI taxonomy): Eukaryota > Metazoa > Arthropoda > Insecta > Hymenoptera > Andrenidae > Andrena > Andrena haemorrhoa. The sequence goes on along the minus strand of OU342940.1, from coordinate 6,211,119 downwards.
CCCTCGTTAGCGAAGCCTCGTTTCTCGAAAATGCGGGATCGCGGCTGGCAAAACGGCCGGTGAGCTGTCTCGCACGGAGCTCGGGATTTCGTTGGCCTCGCGAGCCACGAGCTCGATAAATTTAACCCGCGAGAAAGGGAAGCAACCGTGGCAGGTGGAATTCAGTGGGAACCGGCGCGGTAGCATACTACACGGATTGTTTACCTGCCATCCTTCCTGCGGATGTCGCGATTGGTGTTAGCCTAAATCACTGGCCCTATTTTCACCCCCTGCTCACGCTACTTGACGGACTCTGACGCACTCGACGGCTTTCTCGCCACTCCGCCTCTTCGCACCTTCGCTTTCGTCGAAATTCTAGGACACTCGAGCTAGAGCTACCACGCCGCGTGGAACACTCGAGCGCTTTTCTCACACTCTCTCTCTCTCTCTCTCTCTCTCTCTCTGCTCGATTCCCCGCGCGTTCGGCCCTTTTCGAACAACGACTGTACTCGCGAGACGGTTCGGCCGACGCCGACGGGGCATTTGAAGAAATTAGCAGGTGTGTCCCTTAAATGCCGCCACAGCTGCCCACGGGACGTAGCCGATTTCTTTTCTCTCTCTACCTCCGAGCGAACTGTTCCCCCGGAGGCGCAAGATGGAAATGGATTCTTCCATTCGAATTAACGAACAACTACTATCATTTTAAGAGATGACTCGGCAAACGGACCGAAGATCGTGATATTATCCACCGAGACGACTTCTGGGGTACCGAGGACAAAAGGATGAATGGACGGTCGAAGGAGAATCGGGGCCCCGTTACGTCGGCCAGAAATCCAGTTTCCCCGCGAACAACGATCGGACACATTGTTTCACTGAATCGACGGTAGAAATTGATTTCCTGCTCGCCGGCCTCGGTCGAACAATCGCGGAGCATGTTGGACCGGTCGGGGAGACGAGCGGCGCGGCGGTTCGCGGATGTTAAAGGAGGAGTGACCGACCACCAGTGGGAAACGGTTTCTGGGAAATCGAATGGCGAGGGTTCAAAAGTCGGACGCGCCGATGATGGATGAAGAATCATTTAGAGAAGGAGCACCGGGGTCTCGCGGGGAGGACTATTAATTACGACAAAAGGGGCCGCGGTTCGGCGTCGAGTATATAAGCGGCGGGACTGAAAAGGGCGAACGATTAGTTACTTTAACCAAATTATCTCGCGGACAATGGGGCCAACAGGTGAGAAGTCTTCCTCTCCTTCGTGTTTCTCGCTACGGAGGATGATCGCGGTGCCGATGGAAACGGAACAACCGAAGGGAAAGCGTTTACCAAGGGTGTTGTAGACGGCTAGCACTCTCGGAGACGTTCAACTCGAACCGTTCGTCTGCGACGAGGACGACTGGAAGGGCCCTGTGACAATGATGGGGCAAACGGGACAAAATGATCCTCATTATACCGAAATCGGTGGGCAAATTGAGCACGGCCGCTGTTAAAGAAGAACAGTGGGTTATCCAATACATCCAGAGTGCGGTGACGGCGCGGCGTCTGGAAGCGCGGTCTGAGGTCGTTGTCGTTTCCCCATTGTGTCTCGAGTGGACAGGATGATCGTCGCTCATTTGTTTCCTGGCGGGACGGCCAGAGAGAGGCGTCAAGACGGCAAGAGCAGAGCCACCGGCGCGGCGCGCCGGCAGGAGCGGCAGCAACAACAACAAGAACGACGATGACAGGAACGCGGCGGACAGGGCTGCCTGTAATTTCATACGTCAGCGCCGAATATTAATTCGAATTCCTCCCTTAGACCGCTCGTCCTCGCAACGAACCAGCGAACGAGGCAACGGCCGGCGGAAGGGGCGAGGGGGGCGGCGGCGAGGGGAGGGCAGTTTTTGTCCGGTAAATGAAATATCTTCGGTAGCTGGGCGTCCTGCGGCGATCGAGTTCGCTTCCACCGGCTTTTGTGCCGGCGTTGGATTCTTCGGGGACTCCCCGTTGCGGATAAGTGGAATCATTTCAACGATCCACGAGGATCGAGGCCGCCAAGCCGCCACGCTCGACTACCGAATACCGTCTCTAATACGACTCTCTTCGACCGGCGCGCGATCCTCTTACGTTAGGGGATCTATCTGGTCGATTCGATCATTTTCAGCGCTCTCGAACCTTGCTTTCGCCACTTCTGGCTACCCTTAACCACTCCATCCCCGAGATCACGCGGGTCTCGGCGTGTAATTGGGGCACGATGAGCGCCTATCGCGACAACTATCGAAGTAATTAAAGACCAGCGAGCCAGCAGTCTTCGGCGGTCGCTCGTTTGACGACGAGGCCATCTGCGCGGTGCGACTGCAATCTTTCTCGCCGAAAAATCGATGCGTGCTCGAGCTCGTCGCGGTTATCGACGAAGGCTCCTCTTGGTGAACGATAAGGGCGAGCGAGGACGCGGTGGCAGCTGCTTATTGGTTCCTATGGAACACGCGCGGATCGCCTCTTTTACACGGCCGAGGGCCGAGCGCTGAGGGCCGAGCGGTCGGGTCTGTCGAGTTTATACGGCGTGTCCGGTCGTTAGAACGAACAGCCCGATCGCGGCAGATATCAGAAAAGCACGAGGAACGTCGTCGCGCGCTGACTGGCCGCGCCAAAAGAGAGGGCGAGAGATAATTAAGGCGGTCCGCAGTAAATACTTGCTCGTCGGTGCTGCTGATGCGAGCGTGTTATATACATATATCGAGAGCGGTACATATCCCGTGACACATATTGATGATGGTAGCACTGCCATCTTTTAACTACTACTCTCCGCCGTCCCGCCTTTCGTTTTTCTCCTCTCGCCGGCGGATAAATATTTTCGATAACGACAGGATGGGGCTGGATGGAGGGCCGGGCTGGCGCGTGAAAATCACGTCGCTCGAAGGAAATTGCCTGCTTTTGCCATCGCGGCGACGAATGTCACTCCGGGCCCTCGATCAGACGAGGAACGCTTCCTGCTGCACCAAGTATGGCGAGCCGCCGCCAAAGAAATAAAGTTTAATAGAAATTTTGCATACAGACGTCGGAGACGCGGATCGACCGTCCCCCCGGACGGGGAGAAACATGATTAATTCGCGAAATAATAGCGGCACACCGTGGCGCGCGCTAAATGCTGCACGGCGCGCTCACGCGTTGTATCGTATAGCGCGCGTACGTGTAAAGATAAGCGTATAACGCGATGACACGTATTGATGATGCCAGGCGTAGCCGTCCTTTCTTTCCTCGAGGAGCGGTTGCACTGCCAAGGGGGATCGTGGAGGAGCGACACGGAGATCGGGACGGGAGGCGAGCGTATCGGGAAGACAATTTGGCAGCGCGCTGGTTGTTAATTTTAATTACAAAAATTGCGGGGCAAAAAGTTTCGCGCCCAATCCGACTGCCCCTGGCCCTCATCTCTTGTAATCTCTGAATTACGAATTTGCCGAGTTGGACCGAGAGCAGAACAACCGAGCGGCTCTGCCAACTCCTAAAGCCAAATGTTTTGCGAACTATTAGCGCCGTCTAATTTCCCTCTCCAGCATTGTTATTTGTCAGCGCTACCGACGATCTAGTTGCTGGGCAGGGACGCGCAGATGACAGACATTTGAAAGGGTAATGGGCAGCTCGTCCACTTGCTCGTCTAGTAATTGGCAATCAGGTACGGTACCGGGACGGTTCGAGGTTCAGATAAACGACGCTTCGCCGGTGCCACCCTAATGGCCGAGTTTCTTCGAAAAGCAACGGCCTGTCCGTGGCGATGTAACGCGAAAGGCTGATCCTTTGAAGGGCCTTCCGACGGGTTTTCAGGGAACGCGAGGACGCCGCAAGCTGCGCGGACCGCGGCGGAATAATTTGTCAAACTTGTCACCGAGACAGCGACGGGACCGTGGTTTCGCCTAATGAAGCGTCACGAAATTCCTCTGCGAAACACATTGACGATTTATCCGGCCCATTGCGCCCGAGCGGCGCGCGTTATGGGAAGCGGGCGTTATTTCACGGAGCGTTACGGCCGTCTTTAGCTCCGTTCCGCGTTTCGTTTTTGCCAGAAAACTGTCTTGCGCCGAGGCAGTGCGAGATAGTGATGGCGATCCTGGACAAAGATCGGATCGATCCTAAGAATCGATCTTTTATGCAGGATCGGTGATAAGATCGATTAATCGTGGATAAAAAGATCGATCTTAAAACAAGGGTACCTACTATTAACTTATTAATTAATTTTATGGAACATCGTAAAATTATATTTAGTTATATCTCGTACAATTATATTTTGATTATAGGTACTTAATAAGTACGATGGAAACAATGGTATCGGATAGATTGTTAGTCCGAAGATCTGAGATTCTTCAGCCCAGTGTACATTTGCGATTGGTAAGGCCTTTTGTTCTACTGGCACTTACCAAGCATAAAATTCAATTTTTTTCCAATCGATCCTAAGGAAAAAAGGACTGAGCCTTGATAGATCGGAATTAAAAAAAGATCGATCTTATTTGTTCTAAAGAAATCGATCTTAGATCGCTCCAACGAAAGATCGCCATCACTAGTACCTACGAGACGCGGCTCGGACTTTAAGCGCACGCACTCGCGGACGCGCCGCCAGGACGAGCGCTCCTACGCCAGGACGCGTCTCTCCGGACCATTAAATTAATTACTGTCGTGCTCGTAAAGGGAACGATGTTCCACTTAACGTGCTCTGATCGCTTCTTTCCGTGCGTTTTAATTAGCGAGCGCTGAATTATGCAGCGCGCCGTTAACGCACGAGATGCAGTTAGGAATTAATGGCCCCCGTTAATCCGCAAAGTCAATAGTGTGAATTTCCGACCGCGCGGGACAGTAAGAATAACGCGCGTGAAACCGAGGACTAATTGAATTAATAGCCGCGATTAATTAGTACTTATACAGTCGGTTCGTGAGTAATTGGGGGCCGAGATGGATCTCTGCTCGCGGTTGTCGATGGGGGACGCGATAATGACTACTTAAGTAAGTAGCGGCTCCTTTCGCGGACCACCCCTCTCGTCACGAGCAAATTACAAATTCGACAGTTTCCGTGACCGACTTTCGACGGGAAGGATACGGGCAACGGTGTAGGTACCCGTTCGTCGTCGCGATCGACGACGACCACCGCGTCCTACAGTCGTGGTCGATGCTCACTTAATAAGCCGGCCAAAGCAGCTGGCCCTAAGTGAAATTAATTGACTCCGATAAGTTAGCGTACAGATAGCGGACCGTGAAGGCAAGTAGCATGGGCCACCGCCCGCGTACGTGCGGTTTCGCGTGTACCTGTGTCACGCGCGTGTGCGTGCACGTAGAGAAGAGGCGGGAGCCGTGGTGTAGGTGCACTATCCTGCTGCACGGTCGCCTGCATAAAAGGCCAGGCTCTGCACATTGCCTTTATGATGCAAAGAAGGCCAGCATTAGCCGGCAACAATGCCTCGACCAGTGCCTGCTCCCCAACCCCCTCTCAACCCCTTTCGGCGCCCCCGCCGCTCTTATGCTTTTCATTTTCTTCTGGTAACAGGCTTGTTAAAGTAATAACTCTAATTACACACCGTTCGAATACACCTTCTCACCTTTTTCAATGGACTGAGGAGAGGAGCGTCTCGTTTCCGCTCCCCCCGTCCATCGGGTCTTTCATTATTTCTCCTGCACTGCCGACTGGGCCGAGTCGAAAGTTCCTGTTACTCGCATCCGGTGGAAGACGGTGTCGAACGTAACGCGTGGTTATGGGCTTATTGCGTATAGAGCGTTTCAGGGAGACGATCGAGAAGAAGCCCAATCCTCGTTCTCATAGACAACTGATAGCAACGCGCTGGTAAGTGCGGTTAAGCCCGCAGCGAGCAAGGTGAGTTACCACTTGCTACCCCCAGAGTCCTCCCGGATCTCGAACACAAAGTAGACCGTAAAGAGGCGCAAACAGAGGTTTCTCTGGCCCGGTGGACGTGCCGTGCCGCGACGGTGTCGTGGTAGGTGCGCAAACAATTCGTCTTTAAATCCAATTAAGTCGAGCCTCGCAGTCGGTCGGCGGTCGCAACAATAACACTTTGCCCTTTACAATGCGGTGGCGCGGTTGCTTAATACCGCATGTGCCACGCCTCCTAGCTGCCCCCCTCATCCCTTCCTTCTTCCTTTTACCCTGCTGGTCGACTGGCCAAACCCCTACTCCCCATCTATCGCACCGATGCCCTTTTGTTTCGCGGTTCATTTGTCTTTCTTCCTCACCCTCGCCTTCCGTCCACCCTCTCTTTTTCTTTCGCTCCTCTTCCCGTACCTTCGCTCACCCTGCTCAACCCCCGCTCAACCCCCGTTCACCCGTCGCCGGCACGGCATGCCTCTCCCTCGCTCGCTTTGCATGGTCGGCTCTTTTCTCTCTTCTCTGGCTGGCTGGCCCCGGCCCATCCGACGGGGTTCTCCTCGCCGCCCCCCCGAAAGGACCATAAAACGATAAATTAAGCCGCACCGAGAGCAAGAACGACCGTAAAGGCATCATTCACGGCGCACCGCACATTATTGCCGATCGATGAGGAAGATGTCACTCGACGAGACGCGTCGGCCAGCGCGCGGAGATTTACCGGGTGAAATATGACTCGTTCCGTCGACCTTTCGGGAAACGAGCAACGCGAGGGGCCCGCTCTACCGGCGGAATCCGCCGACGATTCTCACCGATCATCATTCCGACGTTTGCTTGCCCTCCGCCCCCGCGCGCCAACGGGGGATGACCTTTCCGCCTTATAGTTAGCCGCGATTGATTGGCCACGATCCACGTCGTAGGTATCGCGAAAGTATTTCCCGAGCCAAATGAGATCGCGAGTAATTGGGGCGATCCACTCTGCTCTCGATAACAAAGGGCCATTGTGAGACATCGTGCCCGATTCGGATCGCTCTTTCTCTCCAGATTTCGCCCGCCGACCACAGTGCCCCGCGCGGTTGCGCTGAAAAATCCCTGTCGCAACCATAGAACAAGTCGCGGCGGTGTTTAATTTTCGGTGACTCGGTCCGTCCGCAACCTTCCGATCGATCGAGTAATGGCCGAGTAATAATAATGGTCGGGGCACGGACCGCGCGATTGATCACGATTTCCAATCGAACGTTCCGTGAAATCGCGTGCAGTAACCACGGTGAACGCAGTTTTCGTGGATATAAAATGCACGGCCAATTAAAGTAATGGCGAGACGATTTCGCCATGACCGTGCCGGGGTCCCGCTCGCCCCTTCCCGGGCAAAACGAGAACGCGGTCCCGACGGTCTTCAAACAATTCGGTATCCAAAGCAACGGGGACGGCTCTTGTCCAAGTGCATAAAGTAGTGGCTGCGGACGCCAACTATTTCTCCTCGAATGTATCATTATCATCGGGCAAAACGGTATTGCCCCATAATCGCCAAGAACGATCGCCAGGGGGACACTTAATTTTCGCCGATTCGCCTAGTCCCGAGTCCTATCGAGCTGTGCTCCAGCCCCCCGCCCGTTCGATGATTGATAATAAGGGCCGGGCTCTCTCGACGGTCGGCCACGATCGGTTGCTGCGCGGCGCGGCGACACGAATCGCTCGCAATCACAAGCAGCCTTTTTCCACGAGTCAAACGCGATCGGGTGGCAATTACGCGCTCTCCTTTGCCCTTAATAATGACGGAACAATCCGAGCCATTTAATTTCCAGGTCTCCCAGCTCCCCCGTCCACGGTGCGAGGGAGGATTCCGCAGGCTAGGGGAGAGGTCCGTTCAAATGACAGTAATATCGCTGCCTTGTGGTTTTGTGCACCACGGCCTGATTATAGCCCACTTCCGCCGCGTAAACAACGGTCTCGGGACAAGCCTCTTTAATGGCCTTTACCCCTCCGCAATGGGCAGCTGGGGCACCGCCGGCATTGTGGGGTAAATCGTTCCACCTTCGCGTACACACCCCTGATTTTGGTACTTGGCTTTTGTCACGTGTCCCTGAATCACGTAAACGTTGCACCCGACTCTCGTGCTCGAATTTCGAGTCGTAATCGCGGTGAGATCGACTTCAGGAAAAGTCCTCGGGCTCCTCTTCCTTCTGAGAGGTGAAGTCAATCGGGGTGAAAATCCGAAATAATTAGGAATCTAAAGTTTCCCGTGAATAGGTAGCTTCTCGACAGCTGTACGCCTCTAAAGCTCCAATTATGCTGACCGACAGAGGCTGAGGCAGACGTGCCCCGCAGGACACGAGCGCGTTCCGCGTGCAACGGGCTTAAAGGCACGAGGACGAGATAATGAATTGTGTTTCATTTCAGTTGGCCCGAAAAGGTACCACTCCCGGCCGTCTAATTAGGCGGAGACATCTGTGGCCAGCAGCTCTCAAAGGCCGCTCGACAATTATCACTTACAGCCTCGTCGTTATTTAAATTAATTTACAGCGACGTGGAGCCGGACCGCGACACGCGTGGCCGCGCGGCGCAAATTAAATCGCGTAATTAGAACGGGAAATTTATCGCGTAACAAGGTGCCTTCGATGGTAGATAATTCGCGCAATATACGATCGTTGAGATTTTTATCAGCTCCCATTTGGGCGATCCAGGCCCGCGTTAGGAGCGACGTTAAGACGCGGCCAGGTACCATCGACGATTCGACACGAAGCGATAACCATCGAAGGGACGATCCGTCGAGTTCCTGGCGTTTATTGTATTATATGTACATCGGGCCTCGCGAAGCAGCCTGTGGAATCGCAGAAGGCAGCCTCGGCCATCCTCCAGGCACGTCTCCACTCTGGCCTCTGTAATTTTGCGCTAATCTCGCGGGGAGAGAATCTTATCCCCCGTTGCCCATCGCGAACGTAATCTTTCTATCTATTACAGACGCCGCGCATTCGTATCTGCCTACGTCCGCGCGAACTTTTGATCTCGCCATCGGTGTGTTGCATCACGCGCAGGGGACGCGAAACTGTTCCTTCAGCTCGAGACACGTCTTCGGGTAGGTAGGTACATATCTGCGTCTTACGGCAATCTTCGATTAGCGAGCTTTTCGTCGATTTCCGCGACACTGCGACCACGCTTCGACGAGGATATTATTTTCCAGCGGTCCAGGCAGAACCGTAATCTCCGACTGTACCGCGAAAGATCCGTTTTGCACGGTGTTAAAGCGGCTCGTATGATTAGTTTAGACCTCGCGGTAATACCGCTTCCATCGTGCGAATGTGAAAGTATTTTCATTAAGATAATCGAGTGAGTGGCCCCGGCCGGCCTCGATTTACAATGTTTCTTTAATTCCAAGCTGAGCCACCTGACCGCTCGCGCCACTCCGTCTTTCGCCTCGTAATTTATGGAAATTACGAGGAAATAAAGAATAACTGAAATCGCAAAGGGAGAAACAGCTGAAGCGCTTTGCGCGCGTTGTTATGCTCGTGAAGATGAACCTCCGATCTTATCGCCGCTACGTTTATATGCATGGATCTGCGCAGGTGTTCGTCTTCCTTAACAGGCAATTTACAAGCATGTACCTATCAATACAGCGCGTCGCAGTGGAGTATTGACTGTTTCAAATGAAACGATCACTCTACTTAGCCTCCATCCCTCTGCCACTATTAGAAAATAGTCATCTCCTGGATTGCCGTTCCAAGTCTCAGGGGGATGAATTACCTTCTCAGTCCATAGATCCCAGAATCCTGTTAGGCCACGTCCACGTCACCCTTTGCGGCCATTTTCTGCGGTAAACGGTCGTTTACAACGTCTTTCCCGCAATGATCGCCTCGGTGCATTAGACCAGTTACCGGGGGCCATTGTTGAGGAGGCCCGCGTTAAAATCGTTTACTCGCCGGTGCTGCAGGCATCCGAAGTTGCGGGGCCCGGTATAAGCCGTGTGACAAATTGGCGACCGTTAGCCGGACAAATGCGCAGACCCGTGGCCATTGGAATCGAAAATTTGCAATCCTTTATTTAGTCAACAAGGTGGAGGGACACCCGGTTCCTCCTTTTGTCGCGACACCCTCCATTAGGCCCGGCAGCTCTTAAGGCGAGCTCACAGCTCCGTCCCCCGAGTAGGTATTTTCTCCGTCGAGTTCGACGATCTGTTTGCGATTCGTAACGGACGGCAGCCTCGCCAGAAGAGTTCGCCTAAAGAATTGTTCGCGTTGACGCGCCGCGTCCCCTCCTCGGCGGACGTTCCTTCCGGGGAGTCACGTTTCCTCCTACGCCCCTTTTCGGAGTCGATGCGACCGCGAACGGGCGGCTCGTTACTTTTGGAGCGGTGAAACGAGAATGGGACACGACCGTGATTCGGGGAACACGAGCATCGAGGCGAAGGGAATGATGTACATACTAACAGGAGGGTAAAGGGGTAATGCGCCCATCGGGTTGGATACTTTATCTCGCGTCGCTCGAAGCCTGTCGCCCCGGCACCTGCGTGACTGGGCCTGATTTGTCGAAATCGAGAGGGAACGGAGCTTTAATCTTCACAGAATTCTGGTTTCCGTTGCCCCGCATTATGGTGTAACGTGCTAATCGCTGGAGACAGCTCGACACTTATCTCGTTTCTCGTAAAGAGGAGGCGAGGACGAGTGTGCCGGTTTCTCCGGCGACGATCTCGTATCACGATTTCACGTTTTACATACGCGCGGCTCGTCAGGGATCACCGGAGTGATCGGGCTGGCCCGATCGTGTTACGGGATCCCCGTCCCTTCCAGTTCGTTCGGCCAGATTTCTTGCATGATCGCACCCGAATTCGTCCGTCGCGGACATGTGGATACCTTCCTCCTCATTGGAGGCTCGGCCGCGATGTATATTAATGATTCTCGTTAACTGCGCGCGCCGATACGCGATCGACGGTCGCCTATTAGAAACACCATCGATGCATCGAATCGTCCCTCTATCAGCCCGGCGGAGTATCGTTGTCAGAAAACGTCCTAACAGTTCCCTTGGAGCGAACACAAGCGCCGTAACCGAATGGTGATTTTTCGAGGGGGGTGTTCGATATTCGATATTCGGCAAGGTTGTTGCTCCGAAACGAAAAACGAGCAGGACACGGCCAAGTCGGCGGGTTGCGAAAATTTTCCCCCGGGATTCCACGTAATCCAAGGATTTCAGAACGCGGCAGAGGGCATACCATGGAAGCCTCTTACCGAGTTCCACGAGTTCATCCTTTCGGAAGAGACACCGCGGACCTCCCACGTTGGAAATACGATACGTAGAGCCGGGTGACGATCCCGATCACTAATTGACCGTGCCGGCCACGGCGATGATCTTTAAAAACACCCGCCGGATCGTAATTGCTCGAGACGTGGGACAGCGTATCATCCTAATTTAATAAGCCACGCAAGGTGGAGGTGTAATCTTTACCCTAGAAAAATGCTCTCGACGATCGCAGAGGATGCCCACGAGTGGAGAAGCTTGGGCAAGTGTTTAATTCCTGACGTAGGAGAGACGCGCAGAATCGGATGCAGGCTTGCCAAATACGTTTCGCGTGGGAACACAGCAGATAGACGCGAAACGAGTCGTGGGTCATTTTGTGCTGTTCCTTCTTCTCTGCACCGAGGAATTCGACGATTGTTTTCTAACATAGCCGCACGATATTCAGCACGGTAGCAGAACGGTCCGTCAGCGCGAATACCACGCAATCACGGCGAATTACTCGACTGATTGGATCGTTTATGCTGATCCTTTGATCTCATCCCTTTCCCCTTCCTACTGCTTCGCGATGCGGCCAGCGCCTTGGGTCCGTTAGAGTTTATCTTTCACCAAATAAGGACGGAATAAAATAAGGAACGATGCCCATTCGTGGATCGAGCTGCGGTCAGGGACAATCAGCCGGCGAATTACCGATATGATTGCTACTGAAATATTCCCGCCCGACAAAGGTCGAAACGTCTGAACGCTCCTCCGCGATCGGCCGCAAGGGGTCTCGGGAAGTTTCTGTTTGCACAGCTCAAATAAAAATCATCATTCCCACCAAACTTAACGCCGAGGATAAATGGTGAAGAAGACACTGAACTGGACTGATCCGAGGCTTTCTTGAATCTTCCAATAGATTTTGGGGTATCGGTGACACAGATCGCGCGGAGCAATATAGATTCAGTGGCGCCGAGTGCAAATAGCACGGGGAAAGCTGTCAGTGCGATTGGGAATATTCGCCGTCAGCCAGCAACTATCGGCACGTTGCACCGGCGCGCACCATTTCCGCGGCGCTAGCTAGCGTAACAGGAATATCGCGTCTCCACTTTCCACGTCTCGGAAAACGTTTCGCGCCGCGTATCGATCGCGTAACTGAATTAGAGAACGAAAGAGGGACGCGGCGAAGGAATATGCGCCCGCACTGCCCGCCGCGCCGCGTTTTCCCCTTTCGTGTCCCGGCGACATTTTGCCCGGAGGCAATTTTCCAGTACATGACAATGGGAACGCGCGCTCGAAGATGACGATAAGAGTAATGGGGCGACGTGGCTCCCTTCTTGCTGTCATTATCGTTGCTGCTTTATTATCGCGTCGCTGGGTAGTCCGCTCGTTATTGCCCGCCGTTAAACGAGAGCAAAGGACTATAACGAAGCCGTGGCCGCGGCTACGAGCGGAGCCGTGCAGCTCGCTGCCGTGAATTAACGCGAGCATAAATTCCCATAGACACCTCCTTAATCGGCGTGTTCCTCTCCACACCTGCCCCCGTCCAGGGAACACATTCACGTCAGGCCTGGTTATACATGCGCGCTCAAGCCACCATGAAGACGTTGCTGACAATACCGGCTAATGCACGATACAGTAACTGATACAGTTATCTGTTCTTAATTGCCCGCTGCTCGCGACCGCGCATGTCGCGAGTTGCGGGAGATTTTCTATCGATAACGAGCAACAATGCTGCTGCTTGACGTTCAACCTCCATTAGAAGCGTAGGCAGGCAGGTAGGCGGTCGGAATATCATTCACCTCTTATCGAACTGGAGTACCCTCGTCGTCGCTCTCCCTCCGAAACTCCCCTCGGACCACTGGTGCCCATTAGCCGCCCGTAACAATCCAGTTGTCTTCGCAGACTGATAGCGCGGGCTTTTCCCATTGATGGAGATTGAATTCTCTGGCCATGAGGTCCCAGGGAGAAATTAGCACGGTCTTTGGTCGCGAGTTTAAGCGCGGAAACCCCGCGGGCACGCAGAAGGATTTGCCGTTGATGGTGGTTGTAGATGGATTCGCGGCAAAGTCGTTGCGGAACGACGGCAATTAATAGCGGGTGCCTATAGGGTGCCCGCGGAAGTAAAAATAAAGCGGCACGAAGCTCGCCCCTTTGGCGGCACTACGGCGGCGAGTCATTAAGCGGTCGGGGGAGGGGAAAAAAGAAGGGGGAAGGCATTGTATAATATCTCGTGCGTTACCGCGAGAGACCGAAACGGTGCACGTACACGCGCACACGTGCTGTGCCGTTTCTCTCTCTCTCTCTCTCTCTCTCTCTCTCTCTCTCTCTCTCTCTCTCTCTCTTTTTTCCCGATGCAATTGCAACGGCACGAGCCGAGTAACAAAGTTCGTAATTGCCCCTGATCGCGTGTTTGTTTTCAATCGATGAAAACGCCAGCCACCAGTTACGATTTTACAAATATTACATTTTCCGACCGTCACGAGTTAACCTGCTTCCGCCCGCGGTCTAATGAAAAGCGCGGAGGACAGACCCGCGAAGACGATCGATCGGGATATGGCGAATAGAGGATCGCCGGGCCGTCCGTCTCTGTATGAAATTAATTTCCATATCGCGCCGGGAACGATGATTTGACAGGCGATCCAAGACGAATCGCCTCGGGAATGATGGAGGGACGCGGCCGCGGACGTGATCGTGGACTGATCAGCCGCGATCACGCAGCCAGCCTCGCTTAATGAAGGTAATTAAGTTTTTCTGCATCTCGGAGTCACCAGCGCCGCGCGCTTGATGGATGCTTCGGCCGATCTGCACGTAAGTGGTAGCATGCAACGGGGGTAGAAGGGTGGCGAAGGGACACGGGGGGCGGGGGGCAAAAGGGGTGGCGGCAAATAGACCGAGAAGACGAATGAAAAATTAGCTGTTCGGGTGCGCGTTTTTGCGGCGACCCTTCGTCACTCCCGGCGATTTTATTCCCGCCCGAGGTGTATCGCATCGATGCACTCGTTACTCCCTGTAACGAAACGAACCGCGCTAATCCGATAAATTACGCTTTTGCGTCCGGCCTGGTGATTTAAACGCCGCAAGATGCCAATTTTCTGGGGCCCTGGAATTATCACTGTTCCCCGAGCCTTTGCCGCTCGCCGGGGAAAGCCTGCTTCCCCCGAGGAGCGTTGATGATCCAAACCGCACGATCGGCCGACGGTAACGCGAGGAATTAAGAGCAGCCCTCCGCGGGGCGCGGGAGATTGTGGGCGGAAAATTGGAAAGTCAGCGCGTGGCTGATTGCGCGGTGAATCGATGGAACTCGGGGCCCGGCGCGGCGCGGCGGACGGGCGAAGCGTGCTGCGAGATCTCAATTTAGCCGCGGAGTAACTTCTTCCGCCGACAGATTAAAACGATTACCGTGATTGAGGAACGAGATGGGCCGCGGGTAACCGGCCAGAGGAAACGATCGAGCGCTGAGCGGGTAGCTGGAATTCTTGTTAGCCGATTACGTCATTAGCAGGAACCACCACCGGCGGTAACAAGAGGAAAAGGAGGAAAAGGAGGATAGGCTGCGCGCGGCCACGCTCGCCGTTCACCGCTCGCGTCTACGCGCGTAGGTACCTACACTTTCCGTGTTTGTTTTGCATGCATCGCGCGCATTCTTTCGCGGGGTTGGGTTTACGCGCGTCCCTCGCGGGAGCTCGCAGCTCGGTGGCCCCCTCGTGTATACTCACGCAGGATGCGTGTCGGCATGCGGATCGTTGGTATTTTATCAATCAGCCGGAGCCAGGAGAGGCTACCTGCCGCAGCAGGTTTAGAGAACATGGAAAACGCGCATTCATCAAAACAGCGGCGCTGATACGCTGCGTTGGCGGGGCACCGGGAGCTGGCGAGATCGCCTCTGAAGAAGACGTACAATTCCAACGACAAGGCAGAGATTTCGTGTTGGAAACGATTTGCATGATAGATGCAGGCCTGGCTCGGACGCGCGGCTACCGTAAGGGGAATCAATTTCCCCCTTGAATACTCGCACTTTGCAGCGGAGTATCTTGTACGATGTCGCCGGCCCCCTTAGCCTACCGGCAGGGAGGAAGCGATGAAGCCCGATCCTGTTCGAGGGATCGTAAAAATCGCGGGTATTGCCGGATCGACGAATTCATCGATGAGATGAAGCCGACGAGTCGATGAAGGGACCGGTTAAAGACGGAATGCGGTCTTGCCGCAAGAGAGACTTTGTAACCGATCGGCCAATCGGCCCTCTCACAGGCTTGCGCAATGCACCGAGGAATGGGACACGATACATCGGTGATGAGCTACTCCGTTTGCTCTCTTTTAAGCCAGCGGCCACACACCGTGCATTTTAAACCGCGGTAATTTAGCAATCAGCAACTACTAACCCTCTACCGACTACGAAACAACGCTGGGATCTCTCTCTCTCCTTCCACACTGATCGCAAGGGAGCGATCTGAACGACGCGAAAGCCTCGTCGAGCCAAATCGGAGTGTCCAAACGGAGTCGCGAGGCGAGGAAAATGGAAAACTCGGAGTGCCGGTCTCACGGAAGACGACGGAGTTAATTCCTGTTACCGGAGACAACAGACGCAATCGATCGGGAATCGAGACTCCCGAGCCGTTTGCGCAATCCCCGAAGGCTAAATCCACGTGTAATGCGCGGCGATCGTTCCCTTCTTTCCTCGTTTCTCCGTGACGATGTCGCGGCCCCGTTCTCTGGCTCGGACGCCCTGCAGCTCGTACGGCCCTGGCCACACGTTACGGGCTTCAAACCACAGAGCCTAACGTTCCCATATGTATCATATGTTCTGTCCTACCGTACACCGTCACGCGCACGCACACGCACGCACGCGTGTCAATTCTCACGCACTCGTGCACGCACGTCGTCCACTTAAGTCCCTTTGCGAGGGAAAAACGATGGAATTTCTACCGTCGAGCAATTAGATCGCGCGGGGATCTCTGTGCAACCAAGGAGTAACCACTTGTCGCTGGAAATCTGGACTACGAGGAAGCTGCTGCAACGAGTCGCGATGTATAAGTAGGTTCGTCGCGGATCGCGTTATTAGAAAGGGATTTGAGTATCGCGGAAATGCAGGCATATATTTAGATTTAGAATTCGTCAAGACCCTCTCCTTGGTATCACAGTTCGCTGGAGAACGTAGATACAACGTGCGAAGATACGACGAGGCGAGGAGATACAGGAAACCGTGCGGGGGACATACTTTAACAGCTACAGAACAGGCTGCGGTCATTGCGGCGTTATATTCGTTTACTTTACGTTAATCATGGCGTTTTATGGTAATTCAATAGCGTCTTTCCCGCGCGTCCGTCCCCCGCCCCACTGTCTCCCGGATTAGTTCACAGTCTTTCATTCTGCAATCGATCCTACGTCGTCGATACGATTCCTCGGCGCAACAGAGGATCGTGCACACCGGTAATCCGATCGATCGATGGATCGATCGATCGGCGGATCGATCGGTTGTCGCAGTTGCCCCCGGCTAAACTCCCTGGCTCGTCGATCAACCCAGGCCCTGTCCCCCTTCTAAGGGGAGCCGATTTGTTCGTTAATAATCCTTCGTCGTTAGTGCTTAATTAATGCCTCTGGTAATTAGCCTCTCTAGGAGAAGGTAATCCATTCGCTCGTTCCTTTCTTCCTTCCTTCCTCCCTTCTTTTTATTAATAATAATCGCGCCTGCAACGATTAACCGGTTTCTCGCTCTATTCCCTTCCACCTCGAGTTTAATGTCTCTTTGATCTTGGCTCATTGGCTGTTTACGATACCGATGATTTACGGCTGTTACGGCCGCCATAAATCTTCCCTATTCCGCGGCCCGGGAGTGGAAAACTGCCGGGACGGGGGCACCAGATGGATCCAGTCGTTATCGATCCGCGGTTAATTTCAATCGTACCCACGAATCGCTTGTTACAAGGACAATGCGAGCCGCGTTCCTGAACGGACGGGTATCGCGGAGCCCGGCTCCGTAATTCTCCATCGCAGGAGAAGCATTAAGAACACGATCCATTACGAATAATCACTTCTGACAGTATCGTGGCGGACAAAAGTCATTGCTCCTCGAAGGACTGGCCGAAGAGGTTTTCTTGAATATTTTTCGACACATAATACTCTGGGCGGTTAGCTCCGTGCTCGCTCCATCAACTTCGATCAAATCCTACGAGTGAGACGGAGAGAAAGAGAAGTCTCTCGAGGGGCTCGATAATAAGCTTAGACATCATCTCTCTGAACGAGGAGGAGAGGGAAGCACGAGATGAAGAGATGGAGAGAAAGAGAGAGAGAGGACGTTTGCGGTTAGGCCGCATTAAAATGTTTACGATATATCATAATTCTGCGGAAGGACACTTCTGTTCGTCTACGAACCTATTTCGCAACCAAGAAATTTCCCGGCAGTTCGCGTACGACGACTGAGAAAATCTTTTCTAATTACGAGCTTGTTTTGGCCAGCTAGAATAGGGGAGTGGTTGATTTTTTGAGGAACGAGCTCACCCTCGGGGTGGATAAAAGTGTAAAAGAGCGATTGGTTTTTCACGAGCGCATAAAATACGGGAGAAACCGATACGGGCAAGAAATGCCAGGAAGACGAAGAGGAGGGCAAGCGAAGGCGGAGGAGAGAAGGAGGAGGCCAATGATATTTTTGTGGTAGCGCAAAGTTAAGGCCGTGGCCGCAGAGCAAACGTCGGTCGGCCGCAATCTTCGGTCAATTTCCGAGCAAGAGGCAAGCAATCTCACTGTGCAAACAAAAAGGTGGCCACCGTGGGGTTATCTTTCGTAAAAGAAAACGGGACGGAGCGAGATGGAGAGAAACGCTGATCGACCCTTTGTCGGTGGCCCTTCATCCAGGGATACTTCAGTGGCAATCGCATCGATAATTTCGCTTCGTTTCTCGACTACCGTACGCTCCTCGTAAATGCAATCCTAGAGATACCTATAACCTCTTCCTCGTCCGATTTTTTCAAAAGCCCCGGGCACCGTTCTCGCGCGGCCTCGCTTCGTGGAATTTTCATCCGCTCCAATCGCCCGATGATAATGCGCCGCGTTTTTGCGCGCGAGAGCATGCAGATAGAATGACCTGAAAATTCGCAAATCATCCGGCCGAAGATCCGGCGAATCGGTATCGTTAATAGAAGGAACACGTGCGCGGAACGCGCCGAGGAAAATCCATTCGATTACGAAAATGCACGGCGCGATTGGTCGCGCACGACCGCGACGCGGGTAAATCACCGGAGCCTACCATCGGGGCAATCAGTTTCCCATCACGACTCTATTAGCGGCCGATCTAATTAATGCCTCCGAATTTTTCTTATCGAAAGCATACGATTCGGTGAGAGTCCGGGGTTAAGACATCGGTCGATCGATCTTTCCCTGCGCCGGTGAAAACAAATGAGCTCCGGACAGGCGAGGCTCGAAGCGGCCCTTTTGAGGCCCTTTGATGCCCGGCAGCTCTCGGGTCAGCCGCAACGCGCCATTCACGGTAGCCGTTCGGTCTCCTCTGACCTCGACACTTTTCTTATTTTTCCTCTACCCCTTTTTTTTACACCGTCCCGCCCGGCCATCCTCTCATTCTCTACTGGAACACCGTAATGAACCTAGCGGAATGGACAATGGTCCCGAGGTACGTCCGAAGCCACCAGAAGGGTTAATAACGATCCGCCGCGATCATTAGTGATTTACCCTTGCCTACTTTCACGCTACGCTCTCCCGACATTTTCGTGCATCCTTTTTTCCAGTCGCAAGTAATTCCGCGCAAGATCTAATGCCCCGGCCAGGGCGCTAACAGCGATTAGACGGTCATCGGCGCTACAGAAACCAGATTCCCTAATTGTTAACTCATTTGTACGAGTGTCAGAGGCAGGATAGAGCAACCTGCGAGGTAGATTCATTAGGCACGTCTCGTTTAAGTGCCCCGCACCATAAAAATCCTACAGTTCATCGTCCCGCTAAAGCGGTACAATTAAAATCACAATTGCGCCCCAATCGTGTCGTAAACAAAAGAGAAGAGAACAGTAAATTGCAACGACGCCCTTTGGCTCGGACTCCATTGTCGACGGTAATATTGATTAATTACAATGCAGAGAGTGGCGGCTTGTCAGGCAGACAGACACCTTCGGCGATCCACCGCGATCATCAAGCCTTCCATTAACAACCAAGCATGCCGTTGTGTATGGAAGTCTTTGCTTCAAACTTTATCGCTTGATGCAAAAAATTGCACACCGAAATATTGAAAATATGTGAGTGGTGAACAAAAGATCCCTGAGCGCAGCTATTTCCTTTGAAACGTAAACAATTTTAACAGCAAAGGGTCATTCTTTTAATTAATAAGCCTTAGATTTGCTATTCTTTTCCTTGCACGTGTAAGAAAACATGTGTGTACAATGATATAGAGGATTATACGGGTCGCAAGGGTGCCCTTAAGACTACTCAGCTTTAAATCCCCTTTAAAAGGATAATAGGAAAGTTATCGGCGGCTTTACAATAGCAGAAGGTGTCTGTAATTAATAGCCTTGCCCCAGACCAGCTTTTCAAGTCATTTCATAGGCGTAGAGTACAGAGTAAATTCGTCTTCATTTGCAAATACCTCGAATTTCGTGATTAGGGGGAGTTGGGGCAGATTGATGCACTTTTTCTTTAAACTTGAATATCTTTTGACAAATGAATATTAGTGGCACAATTTTCATGGCAATTTGTTAACAATTTATTCTAGTTTAAAGAAATGCGTGGATTTTTTATACAAGGTTTAAAAGAAAAAAGTTATTAATATTTCTTTTAAAAATGAGATTTGCATCAATCTGCCCCATAAGGTGGGGTGCAATGATTCATAGATAGGGATACATTAATACAGGATGAGGCACATTGATATTGTATCTGAATATTAATTAGAACACCACAGTTTTTCAATTTCCTTTTATTATTTTAGAAATAACAATCTCAACAGTGTAGTTTGTTTAATAATAATTATGTAATATAATATTTAAGGGTTTGGCATTTATTGCGTCTTATAATTGGAAATATTAATCGGAAAACTAAAAAGGGCCGCGGCTCTAGATGTTCCTTTGGTGGAGTAAGGTGTTGGCAATTTTAAAACTATATCACTGATGTCAACACTGGCTGTATCATAGTGCCCCAAAGGATACATTTCCGCAAATATTATTTTTCAAAATTACTAAAAAGGATCACCAGAAACCAAATAAAATAATCACTACTAGAATCAATAACTTACCTTTAATATAAATGATAACCTGAAACAAGCAAAACTTTAATTGCAATACACTTTTGAACTATACGTACTAGTTTAGTAAAGAGCAACGAAAACACTTTCGCTGCTGCTCTTGATACATTGTCGACTGCAAAGTGACACGGATTATATTAAAACGGCCGCTTATAAGATGCCATCTTGTGGTCATGTTTTAAACGTCTAAGTGTTTACAGGTATCAATATTACTATTGATGTTTCATTGTGCCCCTTGCATCAGGGTGCCCCAACTCCCCCTACTTTCACTCTGTATGTGATTCTACCCAAAAATAATTTGCAAACTTTCATTTCCAGTACGTGAATTATGAAACGGCTAACGTACGTTTCACTGATAGCTATAATTAGACGGTAGCTAAAAAAATAATTGATTGCCGCATAGTTTCGCCGGAACGAAAGGTTCATAAGCAAATGGTTCGCAAGTACCCCTTGGAATCAGAAGGTGGAAGGTCCTTGCCGACCTCGGAAGGGTAATTAATTAAGTTTGACTTACCGCATGAATTACAGGGGCCCGAAGTCGATTAATTAATTGTAACTTAGTCCACCCTCGCGAACCGTCCTCTAAGGGGATTTTGTCACCTTTTAAAAGCTGTTACGGGGACTCCAGACTTTCCGGGCAAATAATGAATATCCCTCGGCGAAGGCAGCTCTTTCAAGCCTGCGATCGATTTATAAACTGTCAGAGTAAATTCCACCCGTCGATAAATAGCTGGAGAAATAAACACGCGTTCCAATAGCTGAAAGCGTCGGCGACAAAAAGATGATTAAACTTACGGGAAGGATATCTGAGAATTCGTTAAAAAATTCTTCTCCGTATAAATAGCGAAGCGAGTGAAAAGGATACGAAGACCGATAGGTGGCTAAGAGCGAGAGAGAGAGAGAGAGAGAGAGAGAGGCGAGGGGCGGTTAGAGAATACGCGAGAATAAAAGAAACCCAGCAAGAGTAATGTCTGGGGAAGCAGTTAAATTCGTTGCATGTGTGCCCTCAAGAGATTTCTACTCGCCCCTACACCCTTTGTTTCTGCGTTAGCTAAGCTTTTGTTTCGGTTATACGACCGAGGATACCGCAGGCCCGGCCCAATAAAACGAAAAACAGACCCCCCCTTCACAATGCCGGGCATTTGCATAATTTCGCGTAATCTCCACCATTTTCGCTCTTGGCGAATTCTCGTCGCCCTTCTCCCGCGGAGGAGAGGGCCAAATTAATTTACGTGGGCAATCATTTCTCCCGAACGTGTATTCTCGTCGCACGCGCGCCTTTCGCTTCGACGAGACAGGTTTCCGACATGCTTCCAAAACGAACGTGCCGTTACGTCCGCTACCACCCAATAATAATCGTTCCCCGCGTTGATGAGCATAGTCGCCCTCATTACCGAGATGATTATCGCGAGCCTAAGTCGGAAAAGTAATCGAGGAATTATCAGCGGACGTGTGATGGTTACGGACCGTGTCGAATGCTATTCGATCGTCGCTTCGTCCATGTTTGTTCTTGGCGGGAAAGGAAGAGAGAGATTCGGGTAAATTTCGCGGTGCGGCAGAGGAATGGGCCGTAATGGCGAACGGAACTCACGGGCGAGATGAATTCGAATGATTAAGAACGATTGGATTGTAGGTGCTCGCTTCAATTATGACCGAGGCACGCAATTCCCTCGTTATATCACACTACTCACGACTCCACGACTCCACGACTCACGACTCGCGACGACCGAAGACTCCGAGCACACGGCGTAGACTCGGGAGGCGCGAACTTTTAATATGTGTGAACGCTTCTTTGTTAGTAGCGTGACCAATGGGCACTGACCCTATTAATCAAAGCGTCTAACATCGCGCACTCTGTACGTGCCAGTGCACACCACCCTACCTAACATTACGCGACCGTTCTTCTGCCAATTATCGCCCTGCAGCGCACCCTCGCGGATGTCTACCAGAAATACTATTGTTTCGGCGAATCGAATCCGTGGACGAGATAGGTTGCGATCGGTCGCTATCCCGCTGGACATTTTTACATTCCCAGGGAAATAACGGTGCAGTGACGCGAACGTTAAGACTGAGAAAGAAATCTCCTCTGCTTTACCGCTCGTTTAAGCCAGATACGTATCTCTCCTACGAATTAATTATAGAAACACTTCCGGCCTAGTGAAAGCGGAAGTGGCGTGTAAAAGAAAGGCTAATCAGTGTAACGTACTTACGTACGAAACAATTCCGTGTGTAATTCTTTCGCTAGCTACACGCGCGTCTATTTACATCGACCTATCGTAAAAGTTCCTTTTTTCCTCCTTCTAATTAGAATGATTTACGATACCCAATTACGATAAGTATCAGGCAACGGTATCTCATGACTAGTAGCGTGTGTTTTGATTCGCAGCGTAGAACGTTCCCGCTCTTTTCTTTCTCGCCGAACGTTGAAATTGGTTGCGGTACGTTCGCATGGCGCTCGATTAATTAATCAAGCGTTTTCGCGCGGTGTGACACGCTTGTGCCCGAGATTCTCGTATATCTCGTTTGTGCCTTCATAATTAACGCGTCGGATTGTTCCGTATGCCGGCGGTACGGAAAGCCGGGGATGTGTGGTAGTGCGATGGAAACGCGGGGCGATCTCGTGGCTCGCGTCGATCGTGTATGGCGTATGCAAATCCAAATGCAATCTGGCGGTACCGGTGACAACGGAGTAACGGTCGAGAAACCTTAGGTGAGCCGGGGCGATCGAATTTCGAAATCGACACGACTGCATCGCATAATGGCCGTGCAGTTACAGGTGTGTCCAATCGTGATCGTTTCACTTTTTATTCCCTCTACCCCGAAGCAACGCCAACCCGATCACTTACATTCCCCGAACCCACATCCAGGCGAACGGAAGTCCCCACAATTTCCATATCGGTTCACTCTCATACTCCGATACGTTGCAAATAACCTATAAATTTGTTGCGACCTTTCCGGCGGTAGCGAACCAGCGTTTGCACGATCGGCAATGGTAGAGGATAAGGCAGAGGGAATGCACAGACAGAGAATTAACGATGCGATAGAAAGCGAATATTTTAATAGTGTTTCATGGAGAAGCGTATCGTTTCAGTGCCCGCAAATCGCAAGACGCAGCAGCGTTGGTTAGGTATCGGCGACGACGTTGTGTGACGTTCAATTGACCATCTGTCGACATGTGTGGGGTTTGCGTGTTTCGTTCGCGAAGGAGCAAGAACGAAGCCACGCGAAGATTAAGGAGGAACGAGAACCGCGTCTAATGGTAAGTGGATCAACGCTATTGTCAGCACGCAGAGGACCGTACGACAGGCGCGTGGTGAGTCACGGCAGTTCTTTCATTTTTTCGGGCAAATGTCTCACGTTTTAATCCTTTCAATGCTAACGCCCAAGCACTCGCTGTGCACTGTAGCTATCCGACCTCGCGCAAATCGCATGCACTAACCAAACGCATTTATAGGTTAACAGCGCTGCATGGGTTAAGACGAAAGAAACACGTATAGACATATATATGTATATTTCATATTTCTAAAACGTAGCTTTCCAAGAAATCCGTGAATTAGTATTCCGAGGTAGAGATATAGCAATCCTGTCTGCAATTTGATAGGCAGAGGGTGCATATTTGAGAGACGTCGAAGTACAGGTGTCTTCGTTCGGTTGTTTTATTAATTTGAATGGGAAAAAGGGTGGCCAGGCTGTACGGTAGCTCGCATTTAAATGCGTTACAAGACTCAGAAACGCGAAACCCGCCCCAAAGGCACTGCGAACGTGTTCCGTGGTCGGCGGGTATCGTGTAATCTGTTTATCGTGCGCGTCCAGTTGCTTTCACGACGTCGATGCAGCGAATTAACGTTTTATTGCGGCAGCCGAGGATGCTCGTCCCATCGGGCAACCCTCGCGTGCTGTTAATACCGGGGCCCAGGATGTGTACAAAAGTGGACCAATTAAGGATTCGAGGGAACAATCGCTTATTGCAATTTTCTCCATCCTTGAAACACGGTCACCCCGCATAATCAGTCGACGGAACAGAACCGTCCGTTTAGCATTCGCGGCTCGCCAGTATTTAACGCGATTGAAATCTAGGGAAAGGAAATTATTCGAAAATCGGCGTGGGCAGGTGGTAGCGAATTCATTAGGCCCATCGATAATCGCGAAGAAAGTATCTTCTGAAACTTGCTCGCGATAGAATCTTTAATGCCATCCCGAGCGGGCACTCTCTTACAGAATAATTTAACAAGCCGAAGCACCTTTAATCACGAAGTTTTCCCACCACCCTCGATTCGCCCCCGCCCCCTTTTTCCTCCTCTTTCCGCGGAGTTTGCAATAATTTCCTTTTTCGGGCGAGCGGCGAAGGGGTGGGCGGGAAGAAAGCGAAAAAAACGTGAAAGGGAAACACAGTGGTCGCTTAAAAGAGGTTCAAAGCGACTGACGAACGAATTACCGGGAAGTTTACCAATCCCGTGCGCACTTCTGGCCTCCCCCCTGTCTCTCTTTTCCCTCTCGTCTCACCCTTCCATCCGTCGACTTGCTCGTCTTTTTTATATATTAATCCCACCGCAACGACGCGCTGATAATCTTGGAAAGGGCTGTTTTAAATTGGCTCCTTTGACGCGATACGCCGCGCGATGAGTTTCATATCGGAATAATTTTCGAGCATCCTACCCCACCCCCTTGTCGTCGCCACCCTTTTCCTTCTTTTTTCAAACCGCCGTTTTTACCAGGAGGCGTCCACCGGTAACGCTATCGATTCGCTAAACGCCCCACCGTTGATCGATGCTTCTCGCAATTTGTTAACGCACACCTCGCGTATTTCAGGAATACGTATTCTGTCTCGTACGGGAATACAGGACGATCCACGTGTTTCGTTGGAGTGCTCCGAATTTCTCGCATCCCGAGTCACTTGATTCCAAGACACTACGAATTTCTCTAATTTTTCCAAGCGCCCATTCTTACCACCAGCCTTTTTCCTCCGCCAAAAAAGGCAACGATTTGCATCTCGAAGCTTCAAGCTCGCATATCCGTCGTTTCGAAGGACAATGGTCCCTCGGAATTCATACTTTTACGACATTAGCGGGCAGCGATTTGTCATTGTTCATTACGGGGCGCATCGTTTGCGAGACATTAATCACCGGGCAGAAAGGAATCGCCAAGTGCAACATTGACGCGGCCGAGAAACAAGAGCACACGCGGTCAGAGCTGCGAGCATGATAAATCCGCCGGTAGTCAATTAAGTCCCGGCAGTGTCGTTAAACTGCTACTTCGTTAACGCTAAAATGTCGCCACGGCGACTAGCTGGGATGGCTTGAAACGAGGAAACGGACGTGAAAAACGACAATTAGCGGGCGCTGCGGCGTTATCGCGTCAGGAAACTGCCGCGAGTCGGGCACCGACGAAATTGTTACATAAAATTTCGCAAAGCGTACGCTGTTGCGACAGCCGGCGTTTCTAACGCGAGATCCCTTGACGAGCCGCGTAAAAACTCGATGGGACAATTACGCGACGGAGCGCGCTCTAATCCAATACCGAGCTGATTTCCCAAACGTAGGTGCAGTCGATTATCATTCGGCACGACATCCAGAATAATTCAACAGCAGGACACGGACATGGGAAACGGCAATTATCGCGTAACGCGACATCGCCGCATCAGGAAACCGTCGCGATTCGCGCAATAATGAAATTCTTACATAAAACCGCTGGCGACGACGAAACGCAACGCTCGCGGTTTCTGCTCGTTAATCGCGGCATGGGCTGCGCGCCATCCTCGTTAGCTTTCCTATGCTCGCGCTCTGCCCCCGCGACGCTTTGTTTCTTCTTCTTAATTGATCCATATAATTCGCCGATCTTTATCCACCGTAAAGAGAGTCGAAAAAACGAAGGCGTGGAGGATGAGAGAGCGTCGAACATGTGCGCGGAATTACAATTGCAATTCGGTGTATTACACGGCAACGGGAAGCTGCCGCAGGAAACGGTAACTTATAATTTTCTCAGATCTTGATCGTGAAATTAAGGCCAGAGCATAAATACCGAAGATCGCGTCTAATCAGCGTATTGTTCTGCGCTCGTATGCGGTCGGGGGGGGCGGGATACCCGGAGGCGCGCTTAATTCGCGGCTAAACGCGGCGAGAAAAGAAAGTCGTCTCCCGCGAGGACGGGTTTCTTGTTTCTTCCTCGGGAGGATATTTAAAATGCGAGGAAATGAAATCGCCTGGGTGCCTCTCGCCGCCTCGCCGCCTCGTTTGAGAACCGGGAAGATGGTAAAATAAAGTAATTGTTGCTATTACCGGAGGCGGTTGCGATGGTGTTGGTGAAATTGCCGGCGTCGGTGAAGGGGCGCGTTACGCGTATGCCGCGGGTGTGGGTGCTCGCACCGACGATTCTCTCTCCTCTTCTACGCCGCGGCTTGTGAGAATCCGGGCAATTACGTGGGCTCCGCTCGCTACGGAGTATCTGGCTTGTTTATAATGAATTAATTTAGATGTCTTAATTGCCATCGGTTAATTGTTGTGGAACGACGAGCAGGAACGCCGACGCGCGGCTCCTCTCCTCAAAGACACCCGGAATCCGCGAAATGGGATTGCGTCGCTTTCACCGGAGATGCTTCCACGCTTCCGCTCTGCTCCGCGATCGTTCATTAAACTCCGCGCGTACGCTCGGCGACTTGTTCGCAAAATCTTTCCTACCTTGCAGCGACAGCATCGACGGAAGAGTTACGGTTCAATATTCGGTATCGACCATCGGGATCTACTATCTGTTGCTTCTCTTCCTTTCGTAAGGAAATTACGCGTTCCCCGGCTCAATTATTTCAACTGAAAGCTAACGGCATCGACGCGTTGCGTGGCGAGGGTTAAAGGCGTCGGGATCGATTAAAATAGCTTACAAGGCGTGCTGGGTTTTATGAATTCCTTGGTCATTAGCCGGCTCGAGGAAATGATAATGTTAAATGCGTACGCGTCGGCGATTACAAACGCACATTATTCTCGCTTTCCTCCTGGGAAAGTTAAGGCATCGAGCGTGTTAATTATAATGAACGTTAAGTAACCGGCGTGTATGTACATATACGGCCCGCTATTATCGTTTGTACCGAGCAACAAAGTCGCTCAGTCCTGCATCACATCGGGGAAAGCAGTTTACAGCTTGTTACTTATCGCGATGGAGTGCACTAATGCGGTAATGCACGAGAAATCCTATCGACCGGCAAATCTACCATGAATTGAACCTAACGATGTTCGAAACGGTACAACGCAATCCGGCTCGTAATGCGTCGTTTTTTTTTCCGCAATTTTTTCGCTTTACACGATTCTTCACCTTCTTACGCGCCTCCGCCGCTTTACCTCTTCGCCGGCAAATCCTCGCGGCTGGAAATTTGCAACGCAACAAATAGCAGCTATCCTCGCCATCTTATCTCCATCTCTGCTTTTTCGAGGGAGCTCGTTTAACGTGACTTTCCACATTCACGGTTTCCGCAACAGCGGCGGCGAATAGAGACGTTCGAGAAGGTTGGGTAACCGAATCGGGGGCTCAGTTTAACCCGGGGATTCGAGTGCACGGTTGCGATATCCATATCGTATAGACGGGGAAAACAACGATGGAAGAGTGGCGATTGCAGGCAACGCGCAGCTATCGCCCCGGCACCGCCCGCTCGAGGCAATGGCTCCTTCACACGACAACCCAATAAAACGTTTCCACGGGATACGCGCGCAGCCTGTAAAATGCTAATCGCCTTGCCTCTGACGCATTTTCGAACGGATTTCGCTGGACGGTTTCGCGGAAACGGCGGGGCCCCCACCGTTCTTCCTGCCGCGACGAAGGAATTCCGCGCGGGATTCCAGCCGGGGCTGGATAGAATGCAGGACGCCGCTGGCATAAATCGCGTCGCCCGCACCGCGCTGCAACTTAATTGCATCGTTATCGGAATAATTAGAGCAATAATCGCGTTTTCGTCCTGGCCAAGTATTACTTCCAGCGGCGCTTTATTTCATTTCACGGTTATTTCGCTCCTGAAATGCCAGCTACGTTATTCCGCCGCGCGGTATAATTTCGAGAAGATTAATCAAATTCCCTCGTAGCGGCCGGGAAGCAACTGTGACAGCTTTTCAGCGTCGTGCGAGGGTTGCGATACTTTTACGATCGCCTCGATAAGAGAGTACTTATTACAGCGAGGGGAGGGAGAGAAAAAAAGTGGTACACGTCCGTGGGATCGTCCCGGACCCGTGTCGAACATCGACGGATAATTTCCGCGATAAATTATCCTTAATACCGAGCGTGAAATCGCGAAACGAACTTTTCGCCGCTGAATAGTTTGCGGCGTGCGTTGGACCCGCCGAGAGCACCTGCAACCTTTCGAAAGTAGCGCGAATCGAGCGTCGATTGTGTCGCGCGCGCGTCCTGCACGTATCTCGAGCGCCAAAAAGTAAAATTTACGATCGGTGCGCGTATGATCCAAAGGCGGGCAGCCGGGTATGTACACCCAGCGACGTAATCGATTCGAAGGAATCGTTGACTGGCCGGAAATCGGTAATCGGCCGGAATGATCGGTCCCTTTTATATCCGCTTAGGTTTTTTCTTCCTGCGACGCGTTAGTCGCGGGTACGCATTTTTCTACGCAAAAACGGCGGCCGAGGGAGGACCGGCGGTCGGGCCCCTTCTTCTTTCTCGTCCTGCGACTTTTTTCTCCCCCCGGTTACTATCGTATTAATCGGGCTCAAGCTGCGCGTATCCCCCAGTAATGAGAATTATCCCCTTTCTTTGCCTTTCCTTTTTTATTCGTTCGGCGCAATCCACGATTGCTTCTTCGTCCGCGGAGCCCATTCGACGGGCGAACGAACGAACAAACGGGATATCCTAATCGTACGGTTCATTATGAGCGTGTGCACGCTCGCGATGACTATGACTGATGCTAAGCCACGACGAATCGCGATGCGCATTACGAATAAATATCGCACTCTTTGCTCGGTCTGGTCTAATGCGCCCGCTCGCAGATTGCCACTTGGGTGGGTTTCGAAAATGCATCGCTCCAAAACGAGGGAGCATCGTGTTTAATTAAATCACACCGTATCATGCGATGCTTAGGCTTCCCCGCCGCCGAGAGAAGTCCCCATCGCCGCTGTCTCGAGACTCGCGGAAATCGCGCGGATTCCCGAGGTAAATGATTAAATTGGAAACGTTGACCGATCAATGGGGGCTGGAAATCTATCAAGAAAATCCGTAATTCCGACTGATGGCGGCACGGGAGGCAATCCAGGCGATTCCGTGCTCGCCATCTATCTTCCGGCGCGTTGGTAGCGAAGAAAGAGGGCATAATTAAATTAAATTAAGCCCGACTGAGCTCTCGGCCTCTACCTCTCCCCTTCTTCATCGTCCTCGCCTCTCCCTTCTCCGCTCCCCCCCCCCCTCGTCCCGTGGCTGTCCTACCAGCGGCGATAGCAGTCGACGCCGCCTTTATTTGCAAGCAATTTACGCTCCCGGATCGTGCTGCAAAAAATCTGAAAATAATGCTGCCGTATTAATCATATCCCTCCGCCCTTTATTCCTCTTCCTCTCTCGTGTCTGCCTCTCCGACAGTCCGCGGCTCCGACATACTTACGCCTCATCCTCGCATATTTACGACCAAAAAAGCTCGCATCCGTGCGAGCACTCGAGGGTAGCACCATTTCGTGCTCTGCTTAGCGTCCGTCCTGCGAAACTCTGATATCGGTTGAAGGGGGCAAGTTATGTTTCGTTGCAATTCGTTTATTCTGCTTGCCCGAGGCAAGCGCGGAGACTCGGAATTGTCGTCGGCGAGCGGTGTCCGCGGAAAGATCGGCAACCCGATTCTCCGATTAACCGTACGCTTAAATGGAGGGTGGGGTATTTACACGAGAGTAGGGAATCACGGTAACGAAATCGCGTTCTGTTCTACTGGGTAGTCGAGGTGATAATGCGCTGCTCAGGATTTCTTTGGCTTCTTCGCCGGCTCGAGGCCGCTGCCGTATTCCGAGGTGTTGAGCATCCGAACTTTCTTCAGCAACCCCATCCTCGGCCGGTCATCTTGACGCTTCGGCTTCTTTGCTGACACCCCGTCGGGCCTGAAAACGCACAGACGGCCCTTAATCGTCGCATTAGGGGCTAACCCGCAATTTTCGGTAATTCGACGTAAACGACATGTGGCGAGGACAGAGCGCGGTAATCGAAAATCGACAAAAAAGCGGACTCGCTTTAAAAACCGGCACGTACAGCCCCCTGGCCCTCTGGCGCGGCAGACAATCCCGACAACTGCCGTGCCGAATTTCATGTCCGTTGCTACCTTTCTCATCCTCGGTCCGTATCACGCGACCGATTCTCTCCGACGACGATCGCCAACCATTCGACGAGCGATCGAACGACGAATCCGGTAATCTACGGAGAAATCCGTTTCTCCACGCATTCTCCGTCAAGTGTCTTCGCGGTGATTTCGCACGGGAGGGTGGAGGGGAATCCGCCGCGGAAAAGATGGTGTTCGGACGTGTTCGTGGACTGAGGCCGGGGTTACACCCGCGCGCCAGGCAGAAAGCGCGCACACACGGGCACGCAGACAGGGACACGCGTAATCGCACCCACAGAGGCGTACACCATGGGTCTCTGGATCCATTGGACCGTCAGCT
Source organism: Andrena haemorrhoa (assembly GCA_910592295.1). Lineage (NCBI taxonomy): Eukaryota > Metazoa > Arthropoda > Insecta > Hymenoptera > Andrenidae > Andrena > Andrena haemorrhoa. The sequence goes on along the minus strand of OU342940.1, from coordinate 6,180,254 downwards.
CGGTGCCCGCCTTTCACCCATTAAAACGGACTTGTTCTCTCTCTCTACGGGTGGAGGGCCACCCGTTCTGGCCAACGAAAGCACGCCCATTCAAATCGCATTAAACGAGTTAATGCTTAATGATCGTCGGCCTCGAGGAGGGAGACGCAGAGTGCGTGTCGCGGAACCACCGAAATGTCGATAGGCAGTGCACCGCCTCGCGGAGGCATGCAACGTACGAGTAGGTGAATGGATAAAACTTGGGTAGCAGCGATTTAAACGACGATGCTCGCGAGGAGGAAGAGAGCGGACCATCCCATTAGAAGGCCCCTGGCGTGCGTCGCGGTTGACCAAGCGAACGCGGCGCACACCGGAAAAAATAGAGAGATCTCTTGGAAAGGAAAACACGAATACGTAAGCACCGAAAGACAGCGGGGTAGCGACGAGGGGGGGAAATCAGAGCGGCGAGGAGCTAGCGGGAGAGGGAGATTCTCTACAAAGGGGAAGAGGATACGTAGAGGCAGAGAGTGAAGGGAGGCTCGTGCTCGTCCCGCGGTTTCCGTAAATGGCGCAGCCAGGGGCCGGAAGTAGCGGTCGCATCAGTCTGTTTAATAGCCGTATTGTATAATTATGAACAATGGAGAGATAGAGCGAGAGTCGGCGAGTGGAGCGCCGGAGAGAGAACAGGAGAAGCCTGGAGAAGGGCAGAAGCCAGCCGAATGCCATGTGAAATGCATACCCCGGGAGAGATAGACGGAGACGCGGTAGGCGAGAACGAGACCGCTCCACGTCAGATAGACGGAGAGGGCGAGGGGAAGGCCGACGGAGATGGTGAATGAACGAGGATGAGCACGACGAGAGCCGTATGGCTTATGGCTTATGGCCGCCAGCCACCGTACACCACGTCCGCCCGCGGCCCGTTCGTCGTACATGACGAATGACACAAAGCGACAGTTTTGACGTATCTAACCTCTCTAGGAGCCACGAGCTGTCCCTCGCGGCCGGCCTGCCTGTACTATCTGCTAACACACGTGGTTGCGTTTGTTAGTCACCGTGAAGGGAGGGAAACGCGCAGGGAGAAATCGGGGCGCATCGCGGTTAACACGGCAAGCCACGCGTGAATCCGTCATTAATACCGTGAGTTCTCCCTCGTCTCGGCGATTGTCCGCCACGAATGTCCGCCAAGTGGCCGGAGGACAGTTCCGCGACGAGGATGCCCCTGTTCGTCGCCAGAGCAACGATATACGCCACAACCTATCGGACCACGCAGATAGCTGCTACTCACCGTTCGTTCACGAGTCGGTTGTGATGCTGTTGCTTCGTGGTGTCCTTCGCGTGGAGCTTCTTGCCGATTCCCCCGATTCGTTGCGGGGTCTCCCTCAGCGCGAAGCTCTTGGCGTAGTGGCCCAGGTGAAGGTCCCTCCGGTTGAAGATCTCGCGGACGTCGCGGGGGTAGCTGGAGTAGAAGCGTATCCACGAGTTGTACGCTGCAAGTCGATTGAATCGGATCACTCGATCGTCCAGAGGGACGAGCCCCGACAATGACCGACAAGTGGTGCGAGCCAAATCACCGGAATCGACGGGAGAGGCTGCTGGAAACACGCGCGCACCGTCCACGTGTAAATGAGGCCACGTGCGCGCCGTAACTCGAACGTAATCACTGGCTGCGTGTGTAGCGCGCCCTTATTAATCGAGCCACCATTAAGTTCCACGGGGGTTGACGTATACGCGGCTCTATGGGGTGTGGCCCGCGGTGAGCTATTAAGAGGCATTAACGGGGGTCGAGTCAAGTGCTGTGGCTAATAGTCACCCCCTTATCCCCTATTGGCGTTCTCTAGCTTCCGCGCGCGGCTGAGAAACCGGGGGGTTCGCCGGTCCTGAGAGAACTTGACATGTGCCAGTGTTACTGTCATTCCGTGCGAAAAATTTACCGTGAAGTGCTCCCCGGTCCGCTCTTTTGACGGATCGAGATGCTCGAACGCCCCCCGCGCGCTCCGCAGCCGAGTTTTGGAAGCCACGATTATCGACATCCACAGGGGTGTCTGCGAACGAGTTAACGCAGGGATACAGTTCTGAATAGTTTCTACTCTGGCTGCTTGTTCGAAGCTTCGGTCGATAATCGAAAGCGGGGATATAGCGGAGAAAGGGGAATAGTTTCGCGGAGAAAACTTAAATGCCCTTAATTTCGATAATTCACGTGGCAGACCTTATGGCCTGGCATTTTCCGGCTTGATTTCCGTCTGCCTTCCATCTCGACCCGTCCCTTCCGCAGATAAGAAACTTGCGAAGATCTTTCTCCCGTGGCACGGTGTCGGCGTTGAAAAGGGAGAAATGTTTTTCTCCATTTAGCACATAAATCAGCCGCGGGGGTGGTATCTTGGCTGGGAAGGCGGGGAAGCGTTGGTAGGGGGTTGGAAGAGTGGGCCGCGTGGGGCGGCATTGTTCCTAAGTGATGTAACTGCGTCTTATTGTATTTGTATCCTGTATCGCATTGTTAAGAGTCTCTCGCCACAAAGCGTAAGTGGTTTTGGCGGAAGCCACATTCAGTGGTTGGATTGTGTCGGCCACCCCCCGGCGAAAGGCGTACCGAAGCGGTCTATACTAGATTCGATCTAACTCAACCACTTCTTTCCAATAAAAAAAGGGAAGAAAGTACGTGGAAACCTACGGACAGATAAATTCCACGGTTTCTTCAATTGCAAACAGTAAATACGTATCTATCATGCTCGAAAGAAATGTTTGTTTCTAAATTCCGTTTACCTATATTCTAAAGTCTATGCACTGAAACGTGAAGAAATGAAGAGAACCATGCAAATACTGTTTTAGATTTGTCTGCTATTTGGAACAACGTGGGTTACATTCTGAAAGCACGATCGAAAGTTAGACCGAAACGGATATAGCCAAGAGCTGGTACAAAGGACGACACGCACACGCGCGAGGCTGAGTGGATGAATCTCGTAGGTTAGTGGTAGGGGTCGGAGACCAGGGGGGGTTGTTCCATGGAGTTGTATTCACTATTGAGGGCTGTTCGGCTCTATTGGGGTGATAATGTTACGAATTAGCGAGATTTCCACTTCTACGCACGCTGCCCAGCCCCTACATCGGCCACGAATTAAATAAATTTCTAGGGGCTAACAGAGGACGTGGGGATGTGACCATTAGCTTCTCCATGCTGTACATTCGTATGACTCTGATCTCCTTGACCCTTCGGGTTTTCTTTCTCGTTAAATTTCACTCATTTCTCGTCGAGGAATTTACAAATTCTTATCCATCCTTCTCTCCCACAGTCTCTCCCCATTTCCTGGCGATACTGCTCCCCCGTGGAAAGTGCAGCGACGGATCGCCGGCGACAATTAATCTATCAATCACTCGGAGCACGTAGAGGAACGGTCAAGTGGTTAACTGTGTACCGTCACTCAAATCTCGAGCGGCTAAGCGGCCAAAAACCGTGGCTAACCTTCGTGTAAAGCCACGCTTGACGTGAGACAACTGCGAAACTCAAAAACCTCTTAGAAAGATTTATGGTCTTTATTTTTCCGTCTCGGGAATCGATCAGCCCTCGGATCTTTCCTACTTCCTTCGGCTCGAACTGATCCGGGCGCCGTACACTTCGCACAAGACGGCGGAAGGATTGTTAATCCCCGGGCGCGAGGGTGAATATCGCGCTCCCCTTCGAATGAAACTCGAATCATCGCGTCCTAATGGATTTATTATTGCAGCAAATAAATTCCTCGCCCTAACGACCCTAATAGGGTGACCGTGGCATGGCAAACAAGATCATCCTTCCTCGTCCAGAGAGTATGTAAATATCCGAGTAGCGAACGAAAACCGAGACAGAGCAAAGGCTCCATAACAGGGCCGTGTAGGGTTACTTTATATGCGAGTGGGGTGCCCGCTGGAATTGGCTTAGCCTACCCCGGAGCCACCTCGCTTTCGTTCCGATCCGACTGAATCGAAACGGTGCGCTGCTCCCCCGTCCCGCGCGAAATTTCACGAGTACCTTGTACCTACTTGTGCGCAGAGCCACAGGCCGGAAGCGCGTTAAGCGGAGGACCCTGAAGTGTAGGTAGGTACTACATTCATCGTCGCGTACCCCGTTCTTTATTTGCTTTCCACGATCGCAGCTCAAAACTGAACTTACCCTTGCAAGCCTTCTCCCGGAGCTTCGAGCCCTCGAGCACCAGATTCTCGAACTCGTTCTGTAGCGCGACCGCGGCGTTGTGGGCCGACGAGTGCATCGACAAGGGAGTCAGCAGTTTATCCAAGACGTCCTCCATGCTCTCTTGCTTGATCCTGATGCGCCTGGACTCGAGCATTCGTACGAACTCGATCTCCGCCGGGGTCAGGAAGATCGTCGCCGAACCGGAGGAACCAGCTCGCGCCGTTCTACCGATTCGATGCACGTAATCCCTGGCTGAAGTCGGCCCCGTGTACTGGACAATGCAGTCCACTTTGGGAAAGTCCAAGCCGCGAGCCGCGACATCCTGGAGAAAAGAAGAATAGTCGTCGTTTTGCGTTAGGCGTTCTGAAAGTTCGTTCGAAATCATTTTGGATCTGGCTGGCGCGAGCAGGTTCTTTCTCGCTGATCCGAGGGCCTAGAGCGCGGGAAGAGTGTGGCGATCCGCCGGCTACAAATGTCTTACAAACCGCGTGGATTTCTCGTTTTGTAAGGAAGGTGAATGCGCGCGGCTGGCAGCGAGCGCCCGCTGCGGGACCCCAACGGCGAACGTTTGAGCACGGCCCTGATTTCCTTGCGTTCGGTTTAACCAATGATTTACCGAACCCAGAGCACATCGGAGCTCCGCTTGACGGCCCTGGAGACTAATCCTGGACCACCAGTGGGGGGCGTCGCGGCCCCCAAAAATTCTTTCGCGGCACGATACGGATACGCGTCCGTCCTCCCATTCTTTTACGTTCTTTTATCGAATTAATTCGACGCCGACCCACGGCTCGGCCAGCCCGGGCGCGGGAATACGAGGAAGATATTCGGTCGAGCGGAATAAATATCGACGAGTCGATGGCGATTCGTTATCGAGGCTCGGTTCCTACTGTGTCGCAACAGTTTCTCGATAAACGATGCGCAAATGGGATATCCAAGACCTCTCGATCCCGCCTCGAGCATTTTCTTCGTTCGCGATAATTGATCGATGGAAATGGAGCAGTCCGATTAGGATTTACCGATCGAGGCTCCGATAAAGCGAGAGAGGAATGGAGACGCCTACGTGTGCTCGGTCGAAACAAGCGGCTCGGTTGCCACCGGCGCGATGTAACGTAACGAAAACAGGGACGAGGAGCGATCGATGGCGGCGATTAAGACAAACGATCGTTTAGGAGAGAGGCCGCGATCGTGGCTCGCAGGATCGAGAACGGATCGGCCGTTCAAAACATCTCACTCGGACCATAGATCACACCGTGGATCCGGATCCACCACCGCTGAGAGCCGCGGAACATTCCATCCGCGGGGGCTCTCGTGAGTTTTCAACGTGGAAATTAATAATGCTGCCATAGAATCTCCGTACAAGTGACGCCATAAAATGTGGGCGTCTGCCGTCGTTGCTCATGCTCCGGGGTACGGTGCTCGTTACTTCTCCAACGGTTCGGGGCCCCAAAATTTGAATAAGGCCCGAGCTAGGCTCTTGTTGAAATCGTCCATTCTTTAAACGAACGCATTCGGGAGATAACCATTGGATTCGCGAGGGGAAAGAACAGAGACGAAGAGTGAGATCGTTGAACTTTGTGGGATGATCCACGTCCCGTGCAGCGATTAGACTTTCACATATTTACATATATATCTTAATCCGCCCATTCAAGGAACTGGTTAGCAATTAATCGGCCTGCGTAGGATAGACCGAGGAATTAACGAGAAGCAGTGGCGAGTCGTCATGAAACACGTGTCGAATCAACGATGCAATCGCCTGATTAAAACGAATTAATCCTCGCGGCAGACCGAGTTGTCACTCGTTGCGTGTCGCCGATCGTGAATTTTAGAACCCGAGCGTCCGATTTAATTTCCAGTTTCCTTATTTTTCGTTGCTCCCGCAGAAGTGGCATGCTAAGTCCGCGTTAACTGGCGAGGAAGAGCTCGGCAAACGTTAATAATGATGGATTTAATTATTATTATTGAATTTTTAATGATCCCTTATCGGACAATGGGATCGATCACTTTCACCGGTAATTACAATGGTTAAGCAGTTGTCGTGAGGTCACGATAGATCCGAAAGTTACTCCACGACGGTAATTAGTAAACGAAAGAAAGTTAGTCGGTCGTAAAACGCCTCTACATCGTTTATGCCTCCCGAAGAACGCGCAGGAAGTATCGGGCCAACGTTTCCTTTCCAAAATTAGAAATTATCGCGATGATCGCTGCGAGATCGACGCGTTTCCTCGATAGAAGTTCTCCGAGGAGCCGTCGTTAATGCGAGCGTTCGCTGTTCAAACGCAGAAAACAATTAAAGAAAAGGGGGAGCCGCGCGCATAACGGGCAAACAATCATAATTATACTCGTTACGAACGCCTCATGCGCGCGCATAATTTTTAACCTCCGGACACAGCGTGGGTCCAGAGATATTAAATTCCGCCCTGAAAGAATAAGCCACGGGGTAATTTACTGCTCAGGGAGTGCCGTCGGCTATCCCCAGGCTTTTCTTCTGTCCTCTCCTTCTCTTTCTCCGCTCTCTTCGTTACCGTCCTTTCGTACTAATTCTTGCCCTTGCAGAACACTGTCATCGCTTTCATACAGCGCTGCACCACTCTCTTATCTTTTTATTGCCGCGCGTGTGACCCCTCGCGAAACAACAGTCCAAAAGCACTTCTGATTTAACCGCAACGCGACGAGAACTTACCGTGCAGAGGAGAACGCCACTTTTCGCCAGCCGGAAAGTTTTGAACACGTCCGTTCGATCCTTTTGAGTCATGCTACCGTGTAGCCGGAAGAATTCTACGTCGACCAGGGGATCGGAGTCATCGTTGTCCTCGTCGACCGGTTTAGTCAGCACGGAGGACAGAATTTCCGTGTGGTAATCGACCATGTCTTGGGTGGCCATGAATATCAATAGTTTGTGCTGACCGTGGCTCTATCAACAACACACGAATATTATTTATCAGACAACATTCCCACATTCGAATATAAGCAAATCATCTCTGAAATAGCGAAGCTACCTGACATTTCCCCGCGATGTAGGCGCTCAAAGTCACCATCCTCAGCTTCGGCGGGGTCACGATGTAACTCTGGACCACACTCTGGGGGACTATTAAGTCCTCGTTGAGATCGCTGGTCTCGTCGCCACTTTTCGCCAAATTCTCCTTCGCAGCATCCACGAAAACCGGATGATCCATCGTGAGACCCGCTAACTTTTCCACAGCTTGCGTCAAAGTAGCGGAAAGCAAGATCGTCTGTCTTCTGGACAGATCTTTGCTATCGTTATCATCCGCTTTCGGTTGGATACTACTTTCAAGCGAATTCGATTCTTTCTTCTCTATGGAACTCGAGGGAACCTTTCGCCTGTCCGTTTTTCCAGATTTCACGAAAGGTTCGTCCTCCTCGGAATCGTCCTCGCTACTGGAATGATAAACTTGCTTCTCCTTAGTGCTATCTTTATTCTCATCGTCCTCTGACTGCGAATTATTTGCATCGTCGTTTTCCGCTTCCTTTTTTGAATCAGTAGCCTCTTCTAAGTGCTCGACATCCTCGTCAGTGAAAGTTTTCTTTACGTTCTGTCGAAGCATTTTCATCGCGTCGTAATCTGTGCTTTCGCTCGGAGTCGAAACCTTTAAAGCGCTCACTATGCTGAAATTGCGATACAGAACGATACTTTATTAAACAGTTGACGCGGTGTATATTAAATTCGGATGGAAGGACGTACCCCGATATATCTTTTTCGTATCCCATGTCGAGCAGTCTGTCCGCCTCGTCCAAAACGAAATATTTAACGTCTCCCAGTTTCAAAGCCTCCGTTCGCTGTATATGATCCAACAATCTACCCGGCGTACCAACTAAAATGTTACAGCCCTTTCTCAACCTAGCTTTCTCTGCTTTCCTCTTTTCACCCCCTGCCAGGTACCCCGGCACAATCCACGTAAACGGCTAAAATCGTGCGAAAAATAATTGAAATACATGTACACGGGCAATCGACTAAGCTATCGGTGTATTATTTCAGCGACACTCACTTTCGTTAATTTCAAGAAACACTCGTAGGTTTGCAGAGCCAGTTCTCTAGTGGGCACAACTGCCAGAGCTCTCAAACCACTATTCCTATTCAATTTTGGTCTAACTTTATGTAAGAATTCGACTATGGGTAAAGCATATGCTAGGGTCTTGCCTGATCCAGTCTGGGAACGAATTAAAACGTCTTTCCCCGAAAATATCTGGGGCATTGCTTTTTGCTGAACTATTGTCATTTTAGTGATGCTCATGTTCTGCTCCAAGTTAGATATCTGGCGAAATATTTTGCGATTAAATGAATCCCGTTATCGTTTTGGGAGCACTGTTAATGATACTAACCGTGAAAGGATGTACATTGAGGTCCGAGAAATTTGTCCCTGCGAAGACCGGTTCGTTTATTGGTTTCACCAATCTTTGACCAATATTTGGTATTTCTGGATTGTGGCCAAACAAGGACGATATCTTTCCACTCGATTTATAGGGAACGTGTGTTCCTTTCTCATTGCCTACCTTACTATGACTTTTATTTGTTAATTTCTCCTCGCGTTTTTTTCTCTTTTTATTACCAACATCACCTTTTTTCGTTAATGATAAAGATTCGTCAGATTCCCCTACTTTAGATTTCTTTCTCGGAACAACGTCCTCGTCCGTAGCTACTCGTTTAAATGAGCCTAATAAATTCACTTCCGTGCTTTCAGATTCTTTTCGTTTGGAAAATATGCTAGAAAGTGTTTTCTTAGAGTCTGTGTCCTTCACGCTTCTTTTCCTTGCTAATAGCGTTTTGCCAAAGTTTTCTTTCGTAACTTTAGTAAAGGACACAATAGGGTGATCGGAAACTTTACTACTTGTATTTAACGACTTGTTTGCTTCTACATTTTTCTTATCCGCCTTCGAAGGTGTCTCGTTAACTTCTTGCTTCGCCTTTTTTTGCTCCGCATCTTTAGTACCTACAGGTTGAGTCTTGAACCTTACTGTCTTCTGTACACTCGATGATTGTCTAAGCAAGCTACTCTTCTTCAACTTCTGCGCCACGATCGCTGATAAACCTTTCTGTTTGACTCTCTTTTTACTACTAACGGGTTTATCGACCGAGTCGCGCTTCGATGTATTGCTACTCGCGACTGTACTCCTCCCCGCCTGTTTGCTTTGCTTTTTCATTAAACTAAGAATAGAATCATCGTTCCTCCCCGTTTTCTATAGGAACAGTTTGATTTAAGCAACAATTCAGAAGCATAACTTAACCTCTCACTTACCTTCCTAGCAGCAGGGTCTGCGGAAATATTCAAGCAAATATCCATATCCTGCACAGTCATTCTGATCCACTGTCTTACTACTGTCTCACTTCACTCGCGAAAGAAACAAACACAGATCGAACACTCCCACAGCGTATGAGACAGAAAACAAGCCGATATTCAGAAACGCGGAACCTAACCTACAAACACATGTCAAGAGCACATTTGTATCCCTTCCATTCCCAAGCTAGGGCGCATGCCCGGCTGGCGAGGCGGCTGGTGTCGAGGCTAACTTACAAACTGTCCCTAGTCATTCCTTCTTTAATCGTTCGTTTAAAAACGGTTCATTCATATACATATTTGTACTATCCTCGGTGCAAATGCACTTCGAAGGAGTATATATTTTCTATAAAGGCAGTACGCTCGCCAAGGATCATCCGGCGTATCTCGCGGGTGTAAAATAAAACGGTAGTCGGCCGGTATTCTCGCCTCGAGTCTCGTCGCGATTAATCAGCGCGATCATCCGTAAATCGTGGGACGGATTCAGGGACGATTTGTCCGGGAATTCGCTAATCAACGTTGATCGGTAGACCGTTGCGCGAGCGCTTGGCCCCGGCGATGGAGATTTAAGCGTGTGTTTACTTGCGGGCATGTGTGTTTACTTTTTTTTACGGAGCATCAGGCAAGTGTCGGCTCGCACGGCAACGAAAATCCTGACCACCGGGTCTGCCCCGTGCATTTCGTGTTCGCTGTTCGTCGTACCGGGTCGCTCGGACGCTTGATTCGCCATGAATAAGCTGTGCTGTATCGGATTGTCGTTGGCCACGCGGATCATCGGCACTTACACCATGGTGAGTGAAAGATCCAGCGTCGCATAATTACCGCGTGGAAAAACCGGTTCCTCGCGCGTATCACGATAACGCGAGGCGTCGCGGAAATTATGAGCCGTGATTGGAGCTGATTCCTCTTTCAAATCGTTTCTACTGCTGTGTTCTTCCAGTCGCTCTCGATACTCATGATAAACGTGCTAATGAGCAACTATTTCTCGAGAACAACGGACGAGAGTTTCTTCGGCACCGTGGAAACCTGGGGCCTGTTCGGCTTGAATTGGATGCAGGTGTTGAGGAACTCGCAGATAGAAAGGAAAGGTGGGTCTCGGAGCGGGCGAGTGTATATGGGGTGTCGTAAAACACGCGGCAGGATGTGAACAGAAGTGAATTTCTTTGCGGATATACGAATGGGAAACGTTGTTTATCGCGGAGAGTCCTCTCTCTCCTCGGGCTTGCACTGCTCCTCTTTAGGATACCCTGTATACGATGTTCCGCCGGTGAATGTTCCGATACTAATTAAGCAATGAAATCCGTAGCGGAAACGGCCATAGTGTTCCTCCTCCTGTACACGATATCGTTCTTATTGGCCAGCGCGTATCTCACCCTGGGATCAATCTCCGTGAGTATGCCTATCCGGTTGGAATCCTCGATATGTACTTATGACCGGCAGGAACTACGTTCGAAAACGTTCGGAGCCCGTGGCTAACGAGACGCGAGCGAACCAGCAATGCTGGCAGATAAGAATGCTCGCGGTCGTGTATCGAAAGCGAATCGATCGCAGGCTTCTTTATTTGAAAAACGTATTTTCGGCACGTAGCAGCCTTGCTCGAACTCGCTAACGATCTCGCTAACTTCCGCGTACGTTCACAGAGGAGGCCCAAGTGCGCCGTGCCTTGGATGTATTTGCAAATGATTAGCATAATAGATCAGTCTGCGGCTCTATCTATTCATCTGACGCACGGACAGCAATACGATGTTTACGATAAATCAATATGGTACATTCCAGTGTCCAGCGTCTATCTGCGTAAGTACCCACATTAGAATTATCCAAGAGTATAGCGCGTGTCGCCAGTCCGAGATTTCTCGAGACGGTTCTCCTCGGCGGCGTGGAAATTGCAACGACGAGCGGTACATCAGCTTCTCTCTCGATCTAGTGTTGACCGTGTACTTTTGGATGGTGGTGCACGCCGCCCGAAGGAAATGGTACGAAGAGCAACAGCCCCCCGACGAGTTCGATCTGAGGGAAACCGTCTCCGGGACGCAGCCGGGCAACGGCAGCGAGCCAAAATCGCCGTCCTTCCTCTCGCAGAACTTCTCCATGTTCCAGTCGCCGAGGCCGCCCACAATTTTGCCCAAGTAGCAAAAGCGAAGCGCGCAAACTCCACGGGAAACTCGCGGACTCGGCTGTGATTCGTGTTAGCGACGTGTATTTTCGTTCGCTGCCAGCGCAGATGGGGAAAAAAGGCCAAGGATCAAGGAGCAAACAGCAACTAATCATCTGGATAAACTCGTCGAGCGTGGCGCAATTTAGGTATCCTCGATGGTTAGCGTATTTATTTATAGCCGTGACCCCCGCTTGTCTCGTTTCTGTGTTAATAGAGATCGATTTGTTAAAGGTTAGCAGTTTTTACAATGCGTCGCGCCAAATACCGGAGCATTCGGCTCGCGGCGCATCCGCCTGGCGATGCTGCCCCGCTTTCCGCGGGGAATCCGAATCTTAAATTCGCCATAATAACCATTGATCACTCTGCCGGACTAATGTAACGTTGCGCGGAGAGCGCGGCCGAACTATCCCGAGATACGATGAATCTCGGGCTCCGTAACGGGGAAAATGTATAATAACGCGGGCAACTCGATAAATCAGCCCCGGGTACGCGACTAATAGAGTGTATCAAATGCGCCCACGGCGGAGCGTGGCTGCATAGAAAATATGAGAAATGGCCGCGTTTTACGTCGGAATACTTTTAAACTTCCGGGATTTGAATCGCGCGCAAGCATATTCCCTATACGGGGGACCGCCGTCTCCTCGATGGAGGTCGATTTGTCCGAAAATGGTCGGAACTTTTCGAGGAAACTCCCGAGAGTAATGATCGGGCGCACAATGCCCGATAGAAAAAGCCCCTTGGCCCGCGATTTATTTCGGCCGTTTCACCGCGTTGCCCCGCGATCATTTGCGTTCGAGGAAACATGCCGCGGCAACGATCGTAACTTTTCGACTACAACTTCACCGACAACATATCTCGCCGCGCGATTCCGCACCGTTTCTTGTAAATATAGGTGCGTCGCGTCGGTGCACTTTCGGCTCGCGCGTTCCTCTTTGATTCACCGGAGGCGCAGCAGCCCCGCGGTTAGGCGAGTTTAAAATAATCGCCGGTCCAACGATCCCCAGTCCGCTGCAGATTTCACTTCCGCGTACAAATTGGCGGTAGCAAAAAACTTGCGTAAGCTTGCCGTTCAACGATACGGCCGTGAACACGGGCAGGACAGACACGGAGGGGCTGCGCGACGTGGTTGGTTGGCGGTGCTTTTAAAAAGAACTGAGCGAGCCAATTTGTAGGCTGTCGCAAACTTTTAAAACACTAGTTGACAGCCGCCCCCGCCCCCCTCGCCAAGCTCCTTGCACCGTCGTGCACCCTCTCCGCGCTCGCGCAACCATCCTGAAGGATTCCAACCGCCATCGAACATCTCTTTCCCTCGTCTCGCGACCGTGGCACCGGTCGGCGACGAGCGGGACTCACCCCTCCGTGTCGTGGAAGCCGATGGATTGTAAAATAAAACTAACTTGGCTCTTTCGTGGCTCGAGGACGGAGTAACGGCGAAATCTTATTCCCTCGGGTCTCTTTTATTTTCGCGTACCTACCCCTTTCCGCCCCCCGCCAGCCCGGGCGCAATCACGAAAAGCAGACCCGCCGAGGGACCGAGGAACCACGTTCGCTGGGTGAAATGAGCAAGTTCGCGATCCCGGCTGAAACTTATCGGAAATTGTATTCGCGGCTGTTACTTTTTTAAATTGTTCCGCGGCAGTTTTAAGGAAGCTTGTGGGGCCGTCGATCCCCTTGAATAAACAGAAACGTCATGTCGCGAAGAGAGCACCGGGCGTTATGATCTTTGAATATTTTATTGGGAAAGTGACGCGGCAACGGCCGCCCTTTCCCTGTTCCTCCTCGATACCTTTCGCACGGCTCGGGTATACTTTCACGAGGATCCATCGGCTAAGAAGAAGGGTAGTCACACGTATGGCGCACGTAAAAGGTGGCGCGACGGTAATTAATCTTCTTGTATGACAGTTTGGCTGGTTACAGGGCAGAGCTTGCCAGGAGCCAGAACACAACATCCCACTTAAGCTCGACGCCTAGAAAACAATTAATACGAAATTGATTAATAATTATTGCGCCCCAATTCCGGGCCCCCTTGTCGCTCGATCCCGCCAGTCACGTAGCCGTGAAAAACGGACTTTCTCGGCGTCCTCGGATTCCTCGATCTCCCACCGAAACTTCTATCTCGATGATCCTGAAATAATTCCCCGTGCGTTCGATACCTCTGCTCTTCTTGAGCCACGATCCCCACCCTTTGTGAAACGGCTTCAACGAGAATCGAAGCTCGAGAATCGTCCGGCTGGACAGGGAAGTCGGTGCCCGCGGTCGTTTCACTCCTTTTGTCACATTTATTTGCTCGCCGCCGAAAACGGACAGTCGATTTGGCATTACTTTTACAGACAGACAGATTTTATTGATCTGCCGCGTTCGCTCTCTGCCCGAGCGAGGAAGGGAGAAAGAGGGAGGCGAATCGCGATAGAGCGAAGGAGAGGAGGGCAGAACGACGGAACTGAACGCCCCATAAAGCTAACCAATGCTAATACTTCGCATCTCCGCAGTGGCGTCCTTTCGCGAGCTTGCACCCTTCGGCTGGCCGGCTCCCTATCGCGCCACGGCGAAACCATCGCGACGCCGCTGCCCTGCACCGGAATCGGCAATAAACGCGTAACCGAGCCTAATTCGTAATGTTGGCTCAGTCATTGTGGCCTATTGTGAATTCTCTTCCCCTGTTATTCGGGGGCAGCGCGAGTATAATGCTGGGGTTATCGCAGGAAACTGCCAGTAACGACTGCGAGAGGCGCGTTACTCTTCCAACAGCGCTCCATTCGTTTATCCCCCGATCCTTCCTTTTCGCTTACTATTCACTACTTTATTAGCTCGCTACGAAAGCGAAACAAGTGTCACGCGTTACCACCGAGTGCGGTATTTGCTATTTCGTAGGCATTTGAACGTTTGCCGAGCCAAGAGAGTAGCGAATCTGGTATTCAGGCTAAAAAGTTGCCAAGAACCGGTCGCGGCCCTTAGCATATCGATGCAAGAGGGTACCTACCCCTGTCCACCCGCGTACACATGTTTGGCGATAGCGGTGACACTGACTGAAGCAGAAACACCTAAGCAGACAGCACCTTTATGGTCCCGTGCACCCGTGAATGAGATCAATGGGAAACGAATGAGGCTGGAATTATTCGAATTTGACGCGCTACGAGGATGGTCAGCGAAATAGGAGAAGTCGCCACAACCAGTTAAGCGTTAACGTGACCACGTTCGAGCGCCGAGACAAGGACGCTGAAGAACCCGTGGGAAAGAAAAACAGGCGAGCGTCGCTTAGGGTCGTAAGGATCGCGCATCTTGCTCTTTCCACCTCTGGCTCGGTTCCCATTCATCCGATCCACGTGAGCCTCGGGTGGAGCACCGTAAACGGCTCTGTCGACGATCTAACTACCGAATTCGAGGTTTTTTTTCTATAAACAACTGATTTTACGACGTTGCCAGTGTGTTGTTCCTCCCTCTTGCTCGCGAATAAAAGCCTGAAAGGCGGGCCGGTTGACCGTTCCTGACCGAGGGACGGATATAGGCGGGAGAAATCGCATTACTTTCGAATTTCTTCGTCGAAGCGACGGGGGTGGCACGTGCTCGTGCTGTTTTTTCCATCGCTCTAACGGGGAGACGGATGGACGGCCGGGAACCGAGGAAGTAAATTTGTGAACGACGATGGCCGGCGATGCACAATAGCCGCGTTTAATACTACATTAAACACGATACAGAACGACCTACCCCGTGACCACCGTGACAAAGTTTCCTGGACAATGCCACGCGATGGCTGTATTAGTGGGCGAGGGATGAAAATTTGTACGCACGTGCGTGGAACGCTCTCCGGGGCTGTGTGCGCGCGCGCTCACATTTCTGTACGCACATAAATCTCCTTTTCGTTGGCTCTTCTATCAGAAATAACCATGGTTCTTGCATTTGGGCAGAACTTCTCTTATTCTTGCGGCGGGAAGAAGAATCATTCGAAGATCAAAGGGTACGTTTGCCTTGGCAAATTCTTCGATCGTTTGGACCTTTGTCTTGTTGTTTGGCAGAGCGAACTCGGAGACGGGGGGGGCATACGGTATCAGCCCCCATGTCGGGAAGTTGGAGATCGATTGGGACGAAGTCACGGATCGATGACGGAGGAGGATCGGAATGAGGGGGGACGGTGTCTGGTTATCTGGTCGGTCGATTCAAAGTGGCGGAAGCGAAGGAAGGGTGGTGGGCGGAAGGAGCCGGTTTTTCGAGAATGGCTGCCGTAGGTGTCGAAGGGACACAGGGCTCGAACCAGGCCGCAATTAGGCGGTCCCGGGGTCGACGAGCACCGACGAGGTCGGGCATTATGCAAAGCAGATTTTAAATTTAGATGTGGCCCACCGTGCCCACACGCTTACACACCCCCGTGGCACGGTGCTTCGACTACTTTGCGGAGCATCGACCATAGAGAAGGTGTACGGTCGCATGGTCGCATGGTCGGTCCAAGACACGCGAGGGAAGGGGGGGGGGGGGGGGGCGACGGAGGGTGTACAAGCGTGGGTCGTGTCGTGCTCGACAAATTAGCGCGTTTTAAATCCAATCCAAGGCGAAAGGGGTGGGAATCGTTGGAGGGTAGGTGGACGGTGGGGAGGGTGGGTCGGGGGGGGGGGGGGTCGAGGGACACTCGACGAGCTGTTTTGCATTTCTGGCTGGGGCGTGCGCGCGGGTGTGTAGCCGGGCGCCCAACATTTGAGGTGTAAAATATTAAATCCAGGCGCCTCCGCCATATCGCCTACGTCCTCGGAAGAGGAGGAGGCGGCGGCGGATGGAAACGGTACGCAGATAGGGGGGCCGAGAAGGGGTCCGCCGCTAGATGGGGGAGGATATGGCGAGGGCGGCTCTGCGGCGCGCACTCAGCGAGTTTACATTTAAATGTAAAAGTGCCGAGTGCTGCTAGGCGAAAGCTGCTGTTTTGCATTCGAAAGCTCATGATTGCCTCTGAGCTTTGCTTTTGACGTCGGGCGTTTCTCGCTGTCGGCGGACGACGGAAGGCCGCACCCGCTCGTCGACTATCGTTTCGGACAGATGGAACGCGATACGAGCTACCGGAAAAATTCCGCTCAAACGGAATGGGGGATTACCTCGAAACCGATTGTCCGTCCTCGATCGACGCGCAAGGCATCCCCTTGATCATCGGCCAATTAATCATCCGTTCGATGCGTTTGGATAATAAGCGCGTCGCGTCGCGTCGGCCAGCGCGTCCGACAAATCGGCCGTTAATTAACGACGTCCGTCCGGCTCGCCCTGCCTTATGGATGAGATTCGTCGAGTCTCGAAATCCTTCGCCTGCTACCCGCGACTCCTCCCGTTCTTCTACATAATCCGACGATATTTCCACTTTTTGCCGGTCGCGCGTCTTCCTCGGGAACGTCGCCGATTCTTTTTCGAGCGCGCACGTACGCGTACGGAGTCGCGACCCACACGCTCACGCACGATTTATTTCCGGTCGCTCTAATCAATTCTCGGAACGGAACGCTATGGCAGACGCGGGGTTACGGAGCGAGCGAGTTAGCGAGCCAGCGAGCCCGCTGCTATTCTTCTAATATGTATGTTTCTTATGAGCGCCGGTAAAAGGGCTCCGTGCAATTTCCTATGATAGATCGAGTCCCGCGGACAAGTTCCATTACGGCCAGCCTCTGAATTATTGAACTGGCAATTCCCCGGTGACACGCGGGGTGGGGAACGCCCTGCATCAAAGTGTCAACGGGCTCATTAAGCCTCCAAATCAGGTGAACTAACGCGCTAACCGTTCCACCCCTGGATTCCTCTATCACGTTCTAATTAATTTCTTTCTTAACGGTATACCGGGAATCGAACATCTTTAGATCCCCGTGTGTTTCGATAGCAGGTACCGCGCGACGAGACTTAGGCACGCACCTACCAGCGCGATATTCGGTCCTCTTTTTTGCGATTCTCCTGTTGCGGTAGGAGAGGAGCGGGCATTTGCATTCCGAGCGATAGATCGTAAAACAGAGAGCGGCTGATAAAGCGTGGGGCTGTCCGTAATCCCTTGAAATAGGACCTGTTACTGCAAACTACTGTATCAGGGAGCGGAGATAGAGGAGATCGCTATCTGAAGTCGCCCTTCTGGTCCATATGCTGGGTTAATAAGAGCCCTAATAACGGGTGCCACCCCATCGATACGTAGGGGCTGTCACTAAATATTTTTCTTGCTCAACGGTTGCCCTGGGAATTCGGCCGTGGCGGCGCTTTGATACGCGGATACATATGCCGTGAACGGGTGATGTATTTCGGGAAACATCGATCCGCCTCTTGCAAAAATTTCATCTCCCCGGTTCAGTCGCGTCGCGGGAAAAGTTTACCTCGTTACCGCGACACGGATAATCGATCGCAAATAAACATCTCCGCGCGAGTCCAACTACCCTCTCCTCCCGTGACTCGGCCCTTTTACCGGAGAAATATCTCAATCGCAGGGGACGAGGGTGAGGCTGGAAGATGACGGTAGGCTGGCTTGCGTACGGGAACTTAGGCAAATATTTTTTTATTAATTCGTCTCACTTGAAATGCAAATGGACCAATCACGCATCCGGAAGGCTGGAGCGGCCGGCGCTTACTCGAGTAATTTATTCGTAAGGGCGTTAAAGTTTCATAAGTCGTGCACATAAAATGCACTCGAGAGTGGAGAGCAAGGGTATCTAGCCCTTCCCGCCACTCTCGCTCCCGTCCCTCTCTATCCTGCCGCGGCAGAAAATTATGCAGATGGCGGAGAAAAGCTTTGATAAACACGACAGTCTCTGATCGTTATGCAGATCCGCGCCACTGTAAAATGGCGGCAATCTCTCCCTCTCACTCGGCCATCCACCCACCTAGCCCTCTCTCTCTCTCTCTCTCTTCCCCGTCTCGTCCTCTCCAGCTCGCTGGACCCATGGGGTGTTTCAGCTTCTCACCCTCTCCCAACCTCCCCTACCTCATCCACCTCCATCTCTTTCTCCTCTTTTCACCCTTCCTCTTTCTGCCGCTACTCCTCCGCCTCCACCGCGACTCGCTCCTGATTTTCACACCCCGGCCACGGCATTACCAGCCCAAGTCGAGGGTGGAAATACGCACCCTCCTGCTTGTTTCCGTGTCGCGTCTGCGCCGGCTTGTACCACCCGGCGTATATATATGCACTGCAATTTCATTGGAAGATCGTGCTCTGGCAGCCGAAGACACAAGCAGCCGGCTCGCCAGCGCGCGCACGCACACACGCGCGCGCCAATTCCCCGACCATCCACTCCTGTCCTCGTCCTCCGCTTTCAGACGAGCCCCAGGCAGTCATCGAGACACCAGAAACGCGCATATACTTTACAGCCAGCCCCATTCCCGACACCCAAGCACCACCAAAATGGTCGTGAAGCCGCTTCGTCGCCGCTGCTTTTTCTACCGTGGCCGCCCAGTTTAAGTTTCGTGGTCGTTGAATGCTGAATGAGGATCCTCGGCGCTTAGATTCGCGACAACGAATCAGAGGCTGGGCCGTGCAGTAGTCGCCCAGCCGAGACACCCCCCGAAGTTTCACATTTTTAGAAAGACCGTCCCAGTCCACCCCCACTCGCGCGAGGCGCTGCGTACTTAATATTTAAGTACGGTTCCCGGCGCACCTAATGACGAACGGGTCGAATGTTTCGTTACTGGAGCGAATCCGCCGACGTCATCGGGCGGAATCAAAAGCGAGAGCCCGGTGCCGTAACGCAATTATCTCGAAGCAGGGGTCTAGGTGTCGGACCCACCCTCTGTGACGGTTGCCGAAAATTCATTTTGCCGCGCGTTTAAAATTTTCATCAGTCCTCTAATTTCCGCCGTCGTCGAAACCTGAGTCGCGTTTACTAAAGCAACTTAAGCCCCTCTTGATCTCGCAGCGCTCCTCGCGATTCCACATCCCGAGCAGTGTATCGTCTATCGTTTCGCCAGTGATCACGGTTTTTTTCTATCCAGCATGCAGACTGCTCGTGAATATCGGCCGCCTCCCCGGTGCAATGTTTTATTCATGCGCATCGGGCATCGAAAGTGTTGCCCGTCGACCAAGCAGAGCTGCGTTTAAGCGCGCAAACCGCCTTTCCTTGAAACCATAGAATACTTTAACGCCTCGGCTAATTGGCCGGATACGTGTTGCGAATGAAAGTCTTGCCGCCGGTTGCGTACGGTTCCCTCGGTCTCCAACTTGCTCGCGTTCTCTCTTTCATCTCCTCGGCACCTTCCGCATCCTCGACAATCCTTCCGCCGTGTTCCTGGGCCCGGGGATGCTCGAAACGCGACACCCTTCCGATTCCCGGCGAAATAAAGTGCATCCGCGACGATCGCCCCTTATCGGTTTCCGTGTAACTTTACCACCCGATCGATTCTGGGAGTGCCCCGACAGCGAAGGGCAGGCCACTTTTTCGCTGGTAGTTTGTTTCACTTTCGCACCATGCATAATGCACGAGAGGATTTTGAATCCCGCCGGCGTCGATAAAAATCGTGCGCTCTCGATAACGTTCGGTCATCTTTGTCCGAACGGCTGCTGGAGGCGCGGAGTATCGCGTGCCTGCTTACGCGTCGCACACCTACGGATCGCAGTGAAACGGTGAATAATGGATCGGGACATCGATGCGGGCATGTTTAACGAGCGGCGGTGAACGTCCAAGGGCCGATCGGTTCGCCGAACGGGCAGAAACGATAATCCAGCGACGGTTCGTGGTTCGCGGGCATCGCAGCGAGGCGGATCTTTCGATTAAAGGATAGTTACAGAGTCGTGTGATTAAGACGGGACGGGAGGAAATGCTCGTCCCGCCCGATTGGTCGGCATATCACGAATGCTCGGGGCGTGGTTCGGTTACTGGCTCTCTCGACCAACCGTTCTCTCCTTTCAATTATTATTTAATTACGCTAATTGCCCGGCGAGGCCCGTCCCCTCGCGATTTGCCAGCCGGTCGAGAGGGGCTCCGATCGTTAAGTCGATGTAAACTCTTCCTAGAATTTCAACCAATCCTCCCAGCCGGTACGTGACCGAAATCGCGAGTATGGCCGAGGCTAAACTGCGAATCACCGTAATGATTATTGCGAGGACTGGCGAGATTGTTGCGCCGCAACTTTTTACCGGTATCCTTGGGAGATCGTTTGGGATTTATAGCACATTCCGATAGAGTCTATCGAGCGGCGGGGTGCTCCATTCGAATTCGGCGTCGACAGTGCTCGCGGACACCGTAGCGGCTCGTTTTCCTTCGCCGCAGCTGCGTACAGAAATTTTCGCAAAATTATGCAGTCCAGCATAACGTGCCACTTCGGAACGGCGGAGGATCGCGAGCGTGCATCGGGACACGTGAGCATAAATTGGCTGGGTGCAAAATTGGCCTGACAGTTTAACTATGACAAAAGCACAATAGAATGCGCCGTTTCCTGAACGCAGCATGCGGCTGTAATTTCTCTGTCTGTCCGTCCGTCTCCCTCTCTCTCTCTCTCTCTCTCTCCCGGTTTCTCTCTGTTCTCTCCGCTCACTCTCCGGGCTGTCCTCCTTCCACGATTGTTTTCCACTCGCCTTCTCTGTCGCGCCCTTTTTCGCCGTCTATTTCCCTCGCGGGCTCGTTTTCGAATGGCGGATATCGCGGACAGTTTAATGCCGCGTTGCAGTCACGAGTGCTCGTTAGCGGGCGATACTTTAATTTAATCGGGAGTAGCCCTGGAGCTTGACGTTACCTAGCTACTAGAACGAAATTGGATCACTCCTCCGATCATTCCTTCCTCGTAAGACGCCGGTTCAACCGAAGAAACGTAGAGCTTCGCAAGCTGCATTATTCGATCACGTACGGTTTCTCCGTAAACGTAAACTCGATTTTCATCGTTTGCGTTACGAATGTTCCCCTCCGTAGCTTAAACAAAGTATGAATTGTCCACGGCGAATCCGCCTCCGCACTAAGTGGTCATTTTTTTATGACGGTTCTTACCATGACACGCTGTTTCCTGCGACCGTGAATAACGAAGTACGCCTGGTATCATATTAACGAGCCACATTATCGCTTAAATCGCAGACGTTTCCTCAAAGCTGAAAGCACTTTGCATCGGTGCCACTCGAGAGTACCTATCTGTGATTCGAGTGCTCGTTACGAAGAAGAAGGCATGGTTTTCGAAAAACTGCGGATTCCAGTTTGCGAAGACAGCACCGGAGAGCGCTTCAGCGTTTGGTGAACTGGTTCAGGTTCGATCAGCCACTTACGATCGTATGAATTTCTGGGTACATAAAGAGCGAAGAATGTGAAACGCGCTGGACTGATGTTATGGCATCAGCGGAGCCGTGGTTTCCGCGGACAGTGGTAAAAGGACGAATTTTCCACGAGGAACCTGGCCTGGTTCTAAGTGGTCGTCGTTTGATGACGGTTATTACCATGATGCGCTGTTTCCTGCGGCCGTGAGTATCCTCCACCCACACGTCGGCAAGAAACGGCACCGTGTTGGCGTGTCGGTGTGCGTGCGTGCGTGCGCGCGCGGCTGTGTGCACGCAGCAATTGCACACGAGGAAGCAGGGCGACCTGGCACGTAACGACCGATTCCTGTGCACATGCACGCCGGGATCGGTGGAACAACGCATCTGATGTTGACTGTGAACACGCCGAGCGTGCATCTCCGTTCCCCCGCAACCGCGCATTTCGTCATTATATAATATACTCGTTTACACAGAACATTATTGTCGCAAATATGGCATTAACGTCGGAAATCAGAGGCCGGTACTCCGTCCGCCCTTGCGTGATGCGGTTCTCCAGATTTCGCTCCGGCGACGCGGCTGTCCGCGGACGAGTATTCGCCTCAGCCAGTTGGCTTCGCTCGCCGGAAGTGGCCGATACGTTTCTGCTAAACGAATCCCTGCCAGAGGGGGCGAACCTGCCCAGAGACTGCCTCGAACCGTGTAACTCCGTTCTCGCGCTTTCTCTTCTTTTATTCCGCTCGGGATTATTCGTCTCGGCCGGGAATTCCGTGCAATTGATCGGCTTGATACCGATAACGAGAGCGCTGCTTAAGTCTCCGCGAGTCCCTCTGATGTTTGCCCGTGCAACCGCGCCGAGCCATCGCCGACTACCCCTCCGACCACCCTCCTCCTTCCCCGCTGCAGGTAATCATGTAACTCGATTGAAGAGAACGAGCGGGCGGCCCAATAAGAGGCTCCCTTTAATCGGGTTACTTCGTTACCCGCGTTACTCCGTTACTCGGTGCGGTGATATCAGCGGAATATCAATTGTAGTGATTAACCAAGACGCCCGTCGACGGCTGAAACTTCGCTTTCCCTCTGGGGACGACCGTGCCGTCCCGGAGCGAGGGGGGGACGAGAAGGGTTCTAGGCGGTAACATCTTTTGTCAGTGGCGAATTAGCCCCGATGGAATATTCAAATCGCGGGGTCTGCTCGAGCGGAGATCCACGGGGCATTTCAATCGCTTCCCCCGGAAAATCCCGGATTGTTTTTCCTACAAGCTGTCCCCGCGCTTCTCGTTGGCCGCGATTAACGATCGGGGCGCTGGGATTTCGCGCGATCGATCCAGCCGCGACGGATTCGACGGCAATTAGCCGGGGATCGAGTGACCGTTCCGGAATGAATTATACACGGCCTCGTGATCCGGTAAATTCAGGCCCCGAGGCCACATTATAATAATGCGAGAATCACGAGGGTGGCAAAACAGGCAAAAGAGTGCGTATCGAGGCGGACCACTCGACACAGCTGTCCGTTGGAAGCGTACGAGCCCATTGTGCTGCATGCTACACGGCCTAACCAACCGTAAACGCTGAGAATCTAATCGGCGAGATTCAATTTCCAGCCGACAATGCTCGGCCGCCGCGGATTATCGGTGTCTCCGGCTGTATACTTTCCAAAAATTACCCCGGGATCGGCTTTACATTCGACACGCGGCGAGGATTCGGCGAAGCTGCCTCGAATCGCGTTAATGGTGCTCCTTCCGTGCAGCAGCCACACGTGTCGCCGGTGTGTCCAGCCGACGAACACGTCGTCCGGAAATCTCGAATGATTTAGATTTTAGAGTATTTAGAGTTCGGTTAAAAGTTTCCGAGCGGAACGTCACACGGAACCCGCGCTCCTCGCTCCGACTCTGTACTTGCATGGATTCTAATTACACCACAATCCTATTCCCTCGTTTACTTTCCTCCCTTTCAATGGCGAAAACACGCGCGAGCAACGTGTCAACCGTTTTCATTAGCGTATCTTCCGCGGTCGCCGACAAATCCTACTAATCCCCGTTCACGAATTCTGCCGGGGATTCCCGACGGTTCGCGCGTATCGCGTTTTCGAATTTCCATCAAAATGGTCGAATCGCCTTTTTTTCCCCCTCTCGGCCTGAAAGGAACGGGGATGCCGTATTAGGCGGGGTGAATTATCGCAGAATCAAAATAACTCGATAGATGGGGTGCCGTGTATTACCAGAGGGGTGGCCATTTCTGCACGTTGGGGTGCCAAAACATCCACCGTTCCTCGACAAAATATTGTCGATCCGACTATCTCTCCTTGAATTTTCTATAAAAAATCACAACTACGTTCGATAATTAAGCGCCTCTGAAAAAGTACTGCTACTATCGCATTCTTTCGGTACTTACCAGCGAAGGAACAAGTCACGATTCCCTTCGCGCATATTTGAGTGCCATTTGTCGGGAGCCGTCAATACTTGTGCTGCCAAGGCCTCTCGTATTTATTCATTTGAGCTAATTTTTTGGGCGTGGAACCGCCTATTAGATTGTCGTGTTGTGCTGCGGGGCAGATTGATGCCGTGGCCTGGAAAAAGTAGCCGAGACAGCTGCCAGGACTCGTCTGATTCGCGGAGTTCCAACGATAACGATAATACCTACTGCCCACTTGCTTGGAAAGCGTTCCAAGCGATCGGCCGAACTGAAGAACGAGGAATGATACTGGGATGAGAGAGGTCGAGCTGCGATGAGAGTTGTATTTAAAATGCAGAAAGGCAAACGGTGGCGTGTCAAGAGCTGTCAGGTGGCCGGTTTAAACGGCACAATGGCTCAATTCGGGGCGAAAATCCGCCGGCTAAATCTCCCATTCAAATGCGATCTCTATCCCCTGCGTCAAATGGGACCTAAGTAGCTACTTAGTTGCACATTTGGCTTGAAATTTTCGATACCCCTCGTCGACGAAGAGGTGGTCCCATCGTGCGGCGTAGCGCGAGTACGGCTGCGCTGGCGATCTTATCTTCTCTCGGCGATAGAAGCACACTGTGCAGTATGTATAATGTGTACCTGGTCGCGTCACGCTAATCTGTTTCAAATTCGCTCGGCCTTATGGCGGCTATTATGTTACATACTCTTATGGAGGCAGGAGCCTCGGTGCCTCGATTCGAACGTAGCGAACGAATCGTTATTACTTTCTAACGCACCTTTTGATTCTCCTATTTAAAAGAAAAGCGCGGCCGCGCGTCGCTTCGTTACCCTCGATGATAGGTAAATGCAGGGAGATAGCCCTCGTTAAGCCGTTCAACTTTTTCCGCCGTCAATTGCAGCTGCGGGCCTTTCCAATCGTTAGAACCATTGTCAAACCGTGCCTCGGCACCGAGTCGTCGCCGAAGGGAGCGGGGGAAAGTCGGTAATGAAATCGACATCAATCAGTTGGCGAATTGTTTCGTATGAATTCGTGGTTAACAAAGTTTCCGCTCCAGGGCATATAATTCCGAGCGATCGGGCCACGAGAGGGTCCCTCGGTTAGCCGATACTACCGCCACGACGAGGATAATTAGTTTTAATTGCCCCCGCGGCCGAAACTTATCCCTCCCCGTTGACGCATTAAGACCAAAGTTAGACGGGCCACAGGAGGTTTAGGTTTTGCGAAGCGTGAGCAGGTAAGGTATACACGTACTACGTGACACGGTTGGTAAACCCAAAGCTGGCTTTGTTAAGCTCGGATTCTGAGTGCCTTTGATACGTGTACTTGCACGCTAACTAACCAACCTAAGCTATCCGCAACGGGTACGCGGGCTGTGCGTGTGTTGCACGGCTCTCTGTGTCCCACGAACCAGGGACGTCTAGCCCCAGCTTCGCCCAAATTTCCCAGCGTCCCAAATTTTCCACAGATCCAGTAAACAGATTCTAGAGATAAAATTTCCAACCGGCCAAAGGCGACGCCTACTTAGTTTTCCCTCCAAGACTAGGGCCCAACTGTTTCACTGATCGGTCCACACTTCTGTGATGGTACGTATCGTTATGAAATTGTTTGTAAAGGACGTTCAAAAACCACCAATCTTTCGATTACCCATCTGGCATGCACTGGTATATGAATTGAAAAGTAACGTTGTAGTATGTGCATTCAGATGAGCTCGTAGGAGCCCAGTGATCCGACGTCCCTGTCTTTCACCTACGTTGCCCTCCGCCTCCTCTATGCGAGTATCACCTACACGTGCGCGATACATTTCCAACTGGGAATTGAATTTCCTTGGTAATTTTAATGCCATTGTGGCTCAAGGGGTGGAGAGAGGCACCGAGACAGAGGGTAACAAACATAGCCGCAGAGCGTGCATCCCCTAACCACCTCGTAGACGCAAAATTTAGTTGGAGACGAATACGATATCCTTGCTGCTCCCGCCTGCTCCTTCTCTCCAAATCATTCAACTAGCTTGCCTGCTTTTCCGAATTGGATATTCTGCGTCCCGATAGTTGAAAGTGTTTTATCAGAGAACCACGCAGTGGAAATTCCGTTATTCGGTGTTTCAAACTGGATCGTTGACGGATCTTTATTTCCGGAATTTTATCGGATGCCAGAAAGCCGTAGGATACAAAGCCAAAGCGTTATAACCACTTAAGGAAGCCCTAGCCAAAGTTGCAACACAATCTTCCTCGATGGAGTAAGCGGATTTTCCCACCATCAAGTGCTCCCTGTTATATCTTTATAAATGGAAGCACTCGAGGCTGTATGGAAAAGCGACGGCTCGTATCACTCACCGGATTTGCAAACTTACGCCTTTATCGTAGACCAGGCGAAATTTTCGCCAACTGAACAGTAAAAGTTGTTCTTATACTATAGCATTAACATAATCTTCAAAATCGATATGGCATAAGTTTATATATTCGTATAATGGAGAGCGATTCAAATATCTATCGTTTTGCAATTAACAGATATCTTTTTTCACGGCCTCTTCCTTAATAAGCTGAATTAATAGAAAAATTGTTACACCCTTATGCACGCACGCATACAGTTCATTATTGATAGACCATAATGATATTTCACTGTCATCTGTGGGTGTATAATGTTTCTACATGAATTGCGGTCTGTACTATCCCAGAGAAGGTAAAGAATCCACCTTAACGCCCAATGCCAATTAATGTCTCGCTAACTAGTTTATCGACTTATCTCCGAAGCTTATTAAGCTGCGTCACCTTGCCTTTCGAGATTGATACATTCTCCTTAATTTAATGTTACTCGAATTCGATTACAAAATAATTTCGATAGTTTAATAAAACTATTTAAAACATTCAAAGTATTACTTCCTTCGTTATCAATTGCAGGATTTAGTTTCATCACAGACCAGGTATAGGATAGACCTATCACGCAATATAATTTTGTGTCACACGCTCGGGGGGCTCGCGAGCTCCCTTACCATTTTCGTGTCACGTGCAACGTTACCGGTGAAGTCTCGACACAGATTGTAACGCTACGCGTGGCAGAAATTAGAATTCAAGAAGTAGAAATTTAGGTAATTCGAAACCCGCGATTTACAAATGATTCCTGTTACAGTAACAATTTAAAGATCGTTTTATAAACGTATTCCGTGCAACGACCGAGAAAGAAGGATCACAACAAAACAAGAACACATTCGCCCTTTAACCTTGCTGTCCTATTCGGGTTTATTAAACGCCAAATAAATTTATTTAACATACAAATTTATATAAACAACAACATTATTTGTGGAAGACATGTTTTCACGATGTAACGTGGAATACCACGCCAAGGAATTGTACCTTGGTATATTCAATAATGTGCTGGAGCAGAGAGGACTTTACAACGTCAAGAACCCATCAGTTCCAGTATCTCGCCGAAATATTCCAATTTGCAGTTATTCTTTTATCCTAATACAACATTCCAAGCATTAACATTCATTTATCGAACGATTATACTATCAAAATAAAAGAGAATTCATTCGGCGCAGAAAATTATTTCCAAGTCCAAGGCCAAATGTTATTAATTGCGCGATTTCTCGAGTTGTATCGATCATAGTTAATAATTATTTATACTAGGCGGTTAGGGTAATTGTTGTTAACATGATTTTTCATAGTAATAGCCACTGGAATGAATATTTTAGAGGAAATATCAATTTCTGTCGAATAATTAACTGGTTTTCGCAATTGAAGTCAACCGTCGACCTTGTTGTGATCGCGGCTGTTGTTCCCCAAAGTGGGGAGTCTAACACGCACCCCTAGACTATCAGTCGTCGTCGACCGCCCGGGACGGCAGGACCTTCGGGCACGCGGGAGCTCCCGGACCACCTCGACTACCCGGACCCCCTGGACTTCGCGGATCACCAGGACCCCCCCGAGCCTCCTGCACCTCTTGGATCTCTGGGGACACAACGCTGGCTACTCTAACTGGACTTGCTGGACACCTGGACAGGCTTTCAAGGCTGGTCCTTCCCCCACTCGCTCAGCCGCCTGCTCCGAGGTAGTTGATTCAATTGGTACCGACTTTTGGGGTTCGTTGAAAACTAATGCGAGTTTTGTTGTTCTGTGCAGGTCAACATTCAATTTTAGTCCTTTCTAACTGATTTCTTCGATGGTTTTGCGTCATTTATTTGATTTTATGTATTTCTTTGATGATTATGCGTCATTTATTCGATTTTATGTATTTCTTTGATGGTTATGCGCCATTTTTTTATTTTATGTATTGCTTCGATGGTTTTGCGTCATTTATTTGATTTTATGTATATCATTGATGATTATGCGCCATTTATTTCATTTTATGTATTACTTCGATGTTTTTGCATCATTTATTCAATTTTATGTATTGCTTCGATGATTTTGAATCGTTTATTCGATTTTATATATTTTCTTAGACTCCTCCCAAGGTTATTACACCATTAATATAACATATTTGATTATTTCAGCATTTGAGTTTGAGGTTCACCCTTCCGCCGGGAAGGGAGACAGTAAAATAATATATTTAAAACAAAATAGTGAAAAGTCATAGTGAAAAGTGGCAGTGAAAAGTGACAGTGAAAAGTGACAGTGAAAAGTGTATTATAACATGAAGTATTTAAGGCCCCATGTAAAATTGCGAAGTAGTCACTAAATCATTAGCTTTGTTGCTCTTTTGTTGGCTCCTCATCTCGGATGAGGAGGTCGCCGCTGGTTCCGTTTGCGGAAGCAAGCGACTGAGCCTGGAATCGGTATGGGTGGATCGGTTTCATCCCTTGGTGTTCTTGTCGAAAGGGAAAAGTTTCGGGCGTAGGGGGTGTACCTTTTGGTACACTGCCTGCGTAAGTCATCCGGTTCGATTACCCAATCTCCGTGTTGGACGGCTCAAGTCAGGTCACCCAGGTGTTGCTCCTGGCGAGTCGCATCGGTGCCCAGTCTCCGTGTTGGACGGCTCAAGTCAGGTCACACCTGGTGTTGCTCCTGGCGAGTCGCATCGGTGAAACAGGAATCGTCTGGGAGGCGCCGAGCGCTTTTCCCTTTCGACTCGGACAGCAGGGTGGTAGGAACTGCGCCATCCAATACTCCTTTCATGCTCACCGGTAGTCTTTCCTTTTTTCCTGAATTTCTTTTACTCGCGTGATTGCTTGGCAGTTCCCTAGCTTCTACGTCTAAACCGAAGAGACCGATGGAACTTTGTTTCCATCCATCTCTTCGGTTTAGTAAGGTTTCATGTACAGGGAGATCGATGGAACTTTGATTCCATCTATCTCTCTACGGGTCTCGAAACGCAGCAACCTCCTCGTGGTGAGACCTGGTAGTCGGTGAGAACCGAGCTGATAGCTGTGATTGTTAAATATTCTAATTAGATATTAGAATTTCTTTAGTTGTAAGACTTTTTCCAAATTTTTCAAAATGCACAAAGCATTGGTCGAACATGCGACTACAAATAATTAGTAGAAATGGGTCACTTTCGTAGGTACCTCCATGACGGTGTGCTCGGATACTTGGTAACGTTTCCCAAGCATTGCGACTTGCGAAACGGAATCATGCTGAAGCCTACGACCTAGGTTAAGGGCCCAGATCGAGCCAAACTTACATTCAGTGAGTTTGGTTCGGTCTCGGCAACTAATCAGAATTTTATTCTGTTTCAGGTAGGTATTTCAACGATGGTTTTGTATGATTTATTTTATTTCATGTATTTCTTCGATGATTATGCGTCATTTATTCAATTTTATGTATTTCTTCGATGATTATGCGTCATTTATTCGATTTTATGTATGTTCTCAGATTCCTCCCAATGCTATTACACCCTTACTAATATAACATATTTGATTATTTCAGCATTTAAGTTTGAGGTTCACCCTTCCACGGGGAAGGGAGACAGTAAAATAATATATTTAAAACAAAATAGTGAAAAGTGACAGTGAAAAGTGGCAGTGAAAAGTGATAGTGAAAAGTGTATTATAACATGAAGTATTTAAGGCCCCGTGTAAAATTGCGAAGTAGTCACTAAATCATTAGCTTTGTTGTTCTTTTGTTGGCTCCTCATCTTCGATGAGGAGGTCGCCGCTGGTTCCGTTTGTGGAAGTAAGCGACTGAGCCTGGAATCGGTATGGGTGAATCGGTTTCATCCCTTGGTGTTCTTGTCGAAAGGGAAAAGTTTCGGGCGTAGGGGGTGTTCCTTTGGGTACACTGCCTGCGTAAGTCATCCGGTTCGATTACCCAATCTCCGTGTTGGACGGCTCAAGTCAGGTCACCCAGGTGTTGCTCCTGGCGAGTCGCATCGGTGCCCAGTCTCCGTGTTGGACGGCTCAAGTCAGGTCACACCTGGTGTTGCTCCTGGCGAGTCGCATCGGTGCAACAGGAATCGTCTGGGAGGCGCCGAGCGCTTTTCCCTTTCGACTCGGACAGCAGGGTGGTAGGAACTGCGCCATCCAATACTCCTTTCATGCTCACCGGCAGTCTTTCCTTTTTTCCTGAATTTCTTTTACTCGCGTGATTACTTGGCAGTTCCCTAGCTTCTACGTCTAAACCGAAGAGACCGATGGAACTTTGTTTCCATCCATCTCTTTGGTTTAGTAGGCTTCATGTACAGGGAGATCGATGGAACTTTGATTCCATCTATCTCTCTATGGGTCTCGAAACGCAGCAACCTCCTCGTGGTGAGACCTGGTAATCGGTGAGAACCGAGCCGATAGCTGCGATTGTCAAATATTCTAATTAAATTTAAGAATTTCTTTAACTTGCAATACTACTATGGCACAATGTAACTTGGAATGTTGTTTGATTGTTCGTACCAGACCCCAGAACACGAGTACAGTGTTAGGATAAAAGAATAGCTGCAAATTGGAATATTTCGGCGAGATACTGGAACTGATGGGTTTTTGACGTTGTAAAGTCCTCTCTGCTCCAGCACGTTATTGAATATACCAAGGTACAATTCCTTGGCGTGGTATTCCACGTTACATCGTGAAAACATGTCTTCCACAAATAATGTTGTTGTTTATATAAATTTGTATGTTAAATAAATTTATTTGGCGTTTAATAAACCCGAATAGGACAGCAAGGTTAAAGGGCGAATGTGTTCTTGTTTTGTTGTGATCCTTCTTTCTCGGTCGTTGCACGGAATACGTTTATAAAACGATCTTTAAATTGTTACTGTAACAGGAATCATTTGTAAATCGCGGGTTTCGAATTACCTAAATTTCTACTTCTTGAATTCTAATTCCTGCCACGCGTAGCGTTATAATCTGTTTCGAGACTTCACCGGTAACGTTGCACGTGACACGAAAATGGTAAGGGGACTCGCGAGCCCCCCGAGCGTGTGACACAAAATTACATTGCGTGATAGGTCTATCCTATACCTGGTCTGTGGTTTCATGCGGCACGGAAATGGAAGGGGTTAAAGAATTTACGCCTATCCAATATCATATAAGTAGAGATTGTGTCTCTATATAGTATCACAGCTGCGCCTATCCTATACTTCGTTTGTGGCTGCATTGTGTATTTTTAGTTGCGTGAATTTTCAACATTCCACGCAACATGTTGGAAAAAACGTCCGCCACTGATAATAATCAATTGTCCAAAGAGGATTACTTAATTATGCGTGCTAAAGATGCGCTGCCAGTCGACATTTACGCAGCTAAATCCTGGTTAATTACAGCTAAATCCTTATTCCCTCATAGCGCGAAGGTTCAGGTTAGGATCCATGTTTACTGATTCACATTTGCCAATTTACGCGACGAGTAACAGGCAATTGAGTTTGCAGTAATAACGTGTATCGTTTGCCTTATAGTTTGAGGCGTATCGGATCGAGAAGCTTTCGAAAAATGTGAAGGAAGCGGCTAAATGTTTTAGCGAGATGTAAGTGGTGTTCAAATCATACAGTACAGTAGGACACGTTTGAGAAACGTAGCTTTCATATACACCTAAACAATCATTTAAATCGGAGAATAGATTTCAGAATTTTCCAGATGATCGAGACATATGGAAAGAGATCGAAACGGTGACGGCGTGTCTCCGTTTGGAACAATCCGATCCAGAAGCAGAATTTCTATGTCAAATGTTCCAACACATACCTCAGGAACTTCAACACCGATTGCTCATTATGACGGCTGATCATAGCGAGGACACGATGGAACATTGTAAACTATTGCTGCTGTTACTGCGAAGATTTCCCCAAACTATAGCCACTCATGGAGTAAGCATCTCGAGTTAACAAGTTCCAGATACTTGTATTCTGTTTCGCTTCTTAGCTCATTGCATTTTCAGCCTCGCTTAGTAGAAACTCTTCTAACCGCAGAGAAACACAGTCAACCCGGACGTGCGGTAAACGGATTCAGGAGGCTACTGGCGTGCGACGCCTTGCCACTTCTTGGCACTGCGCCGGTAGAACTGAATCCACGGCTTAGCCTGAGGCTGCTCTGTAAAGCGGTAGAGTTTTACTTGGCGTACATACAGCAGCCACAGGACAATCAAATTCAACATCCATGGAATAAGCTATTCCAAGTGGTAGAATTAATTGGGAAGAAGTTGGGCTGGGAATTGAGTGGCTTGTTCTCGATAGCTTGGAACAGAGATGCATATTGCGAAAGACTTCATCAGTACGCGGTTGTTCATGCAGCGAATTTATGCGAAGAACTGGCTGTTAGGCAGCTGTTAATGTGTACTGTTGTGGTATTACTGCGGATACTAAACGAGCATAATTCGCTTATTAATAACGATGAAACTGTGTATTATCTGGTGGAAGCGTTTGGGGAATGCGTGCACTCGCCGGCAGGTGAGACAACCACGCCATAGTTTATTGATTCATAAGTTTCTCTGTTTGTATCTTTAATGCGTTCGTCTTGATCGTAAACAGAATTGAAATTAAAGAAACGAAAAAGGGAGGAGAATGGAGGGATTGCGGTAACAAGCGATGGTGACTACAGCGGTAATGGTTTGGCATTGGCTGTGAAGTTGTGGGACCTATTGCATAGTAGCGACTACCTGCAAAGAGAAATAGGGAAACTAAACCAACAGCTTCGATTAGATACGTGGCTGAATTGGTTTCTAACGGATTTAGCTGTGTACAAAGGGTTGCATCACGAAGTGTTAGCAAGATTGTCGCAAGAAGCGGGTGGTTTATCTGTTCACCTTCGTTTAGCGAGCACATGTTTTTTCTTGAAAGATTATAAGGTACACTATTGCGCGTTGCTCGTATATTTATCTCGTAAGAATTGTTCTAACTATGTGTTAATACTTTTTAAGGGGATGTTAGAGTACATAGTATTAGTAGTTAGTGCGTTGCCATCAGCGTCTGGAAAAATATCTCACAATTTAACAGTCCCTTGTGCGAGGCATTTACATTATTTAACGCTTGCACGCTTCCCCGTGATACAGTATTGTTGCAGGCTACTTCTATCAGCGATAAAGGTAATTGGAATGAAGTTGAAGTGAAGTTTCTTCCAATTCCCGTTTTATACTTCGCGGTCTTTGTTTTTGAAGGAAAACTTTTCTTTACCCGGTGGCGTCGGGGACTTGGCCATAGGACATGCATTGGTGTTGATGCAAATCGATTGGCCACAAGAAGCTACTACTTTATCAACAATTACGGAGAGGATAATCAATCGTGGATCTTTCGCTTATCCATTATTCCAAGCGTACATTATATGCGTGGATATCTTGGAGGAGCTGACGTATCTGTGGACGGAACACGGGGGCGGCGTATCTTTGGACATAGCCGCGGGATCGGGAGTTTTACAAAGTATATGTTGTTCGACATACGCTGCACTTTTTTTTATACATTTATTCGCATTACATCATTGTAAAAAATATTACAGATCGACGCATCACTACCCGCGGAGCCGACAAAGGCGTTCGCGAAGAAGTGAAACAAGCGATGCGTCGGCAAGCAGCTCGAGATGGAATCGATCCTCTGGATGAGTTATTGCAAAAGTTCATTATTACCGAAAAATCCGCCATTTTGCACAGTTTAATCATTCAATAAATTATCTCAACCCAGCTCTCGGTAACAGATTTATAATTTGAATAGAATCGTATAATTTTTTATTTAAAAATATAGGTACACACGATTTTCTTTAAAGCCAACTTTAATGTTTTATATACACGGTATATTAAAAAGAAAAGTTGGTGTGTAACAATGTCTATAGGAATACGTTAGACGCTCTCTGCTCCGATATTTCTTCCTACTTTTTACATAATAATAACCTCTTTAGCCATACAGGGTTAACAGTACATGGTTATCGAACTTCGATAAGCCATATTCGGATATAGAATGACACAATTAAGCGATAAAGTTCGTACAGAAATAGTCACCACTATCCATACTGCACTGGATATTATGGGAACTTGATGCAACATAAGTATCTCGTTTAGTAAGGATATTAAGGATTATAAAAGTCTCAAATTATAAAAAGGAATAAGTGAACATTTCAAGTTTCGTATATTGCATTCTATCTAATGTAGACATTTAATTGAAGGGCACTTAGCAGTAATACTTTGATACCAGGCATAAAAGACGATATTTCACTAAAATCTGGCCCTGACACTAACATCATATGAAGATCTAAGCCTCCGACGTAGTTCCCGCTTTGTACCATCTGCGATATTTTGTGCAATACTTGCAAAGTGTTCTGGGACAACTATAAAATACATGTGAATGTTTATAGGCCATGTTTCGAAGGAGATAATTGCATACTAGAAAATAAGAAAGTAACGTACCTTGTTTTCTCTAAGGCAATCGTACAACATTTCGAGTTTCTTCGACACATCTTCTATTTTTCTTTTGATTTGCTGGGAAAATAAGAAAAGTTCGATTATCTTCAGTGTAATTTAACTGTAAGGTTATAAAAAGAAAGATTCGGCTTACCGGATTCTTAGCATTCTCATAACACTGATTCTTCAATTCATCGAATACTGTCTTTAAATGTATATGTTGTTCTGGTATCGGTGCTTTCGGCTTCTCAGGTTCGACCGCAACGCCGAGTGTTGCAGGTTGCAACGGTTCCGCTGGTTTGGCAAATTGGGCGCCCATACTCTGAATGTTCTGATTATACTGCTGTGGATTGTAAGGTCCTTGCGGGTCAGGATAATATTTTTCTTGGGGCAAAGCCTGAAAAGATCAGAGAAAAATAATATTTAAATACTTAATATTTTACACACTTTTAATGCCATTACTTACATGCTGTTCTGGCTGAGGCGCAGCACCTCTCAATGGATGCAAAATGGGGTTTTGATGCTGGTAATCCGGTTTCGACTGCTGCACAAAATGTAAAATTGTTATGCTTAAAACCAACACCCTTCTCCTATTAATTAATTGTAGCAACAACATTAGCGATAAGTAAGTACATGTTGTGATATGTGTAACATTCGCGGTACATGAACTTTTCTATGAAGCGGTTGGAAATGTCCTTGTGTGTCTCACGCTGTGGTATTAGTTAATTTAATATCACACGAAACTGAAACTGTTATTTGCGATCGATTACATCGAACTTTTAAACGTAACATAAGGGGAGTACATTTTGCTAAAAGGTAGATAGCAATCGTGAAACAGTGGAAACTGCACTCAATCTCTGATAGTTGTCTACCTTCGTATTCACATTCTTCGAATGTTTTTCTTTCCATTTCCTGGTGCCAGCATGCTCCGCAGACATTTCATTTTTGTTGTATAATGCCAGTACTGGCTATATTATTTGAATGCATGTATCATCAGTACAATGTTCGTAACGCTTCGTCAATTGCATGACTAGTTGTCTTAACGCGTAACCTGACGTATACTAGTAGATAAAACATATTCAAATAGTTACTTGTGCTCGAGACGGTTTTGCGATCGGTGGGTCATTCCATCCGGCAGGTTGCAGTGGCGGTTGATAGATGCTCTCGTTTCCATACACTTGGGTTTGTGGGTGCGGTTGCGATCTAATTGGCTCGTACATTTGGCTTTGTTGCTGGCTCTGCAACGGTGATAATATGCTAGGCTGCACCGGTTTAAACGGTTCCGGGTCTTTCGGAACAGTTGAGAAACTTTGTCCAGGGTATGCATTTGTAGCCACAGGAACTTGCGGTTGGTAGGTGTTTAGCGACGAGTAGCCTGGTAGTGGAGGAATTTGATTACTATATGGCGATGCCTGTTGAGGGAAACCAGTCTGGCCATACGTTGCTGTAGATTTTACGGATGGATCTATAAGATATTTTGATCTCGCCTGAGGACCGACACTAGGTGGTCGGGATCCAATTCCGCTTGATCCAGTTGTAGGAGGTGGCGGAGGAGGTGGTTGAGAAACAGGTGCGGAAGTGTAAGAGTGGGGTGTTTGATACTGATCGTATTGCATGGATTGTATTTGCGGTTGAAGAGGGGATAATCCGAAAGGTTGTTGTTGCTGTTGAGCATTAAATGGATTTGTAGATGGCACGAAAGACTGTTTCGGAGGAGGAACGTTTGTATCGGCGAAAGGCCGTGCTTGTTCCCTTGCAACAAGTAATGGATTTTGTACAGTCTGTACGGGTCTCCTTGTTTGATCGTAATAATTTTGTTGCATCGCTGGCGCTCTCGCCATGCTTTTAGGTTCCTGAATATAGCCAAGGGCTCTGCACAGGCGGTCTTTCAACATTACGATTTTTTCATCTTGGCTATTTCCGAGATAATTCAACGCAGCATCAAGATCTCCCTCTGATGCCAACATCTCAGCATAATGAGATAAAACGTTGGCAATCTTTCCTTCTATCTGTATATCTCTGATACCTTGCATTTCCAGAGCTTTTTGCATTATCATTACTAGTTCCACTACTTCTTGAATATCAACATTCGAGGATTCGATCATTTTATTCAGATTACCGGAACAGATGTAACAAATCTGAGCTTCCTCTTTCAGGGTTGGATCGTCGCACGATGCCAAACGATCTCCAAGCATATCTGCGGCATACGAAATAAGTTGAGAATTATACGTTATATGTTTCTGCGCTTTCAAAAAATTCATAATTTTATGCATACCGCACAAAGTAGATCGTTCTTGTGGGGTAGAATGAGTAAAGATTCCAATTAGTACTTCTTTCCAGCAATTTATGTCGGTATTTTTAACAACCTCGGCCCAATTTTCGCTAACCAATGAATTGATAAGAGAATTCAGAGCACCGGAATGCTCCGAGAAGTATCTGTACTGGGTACGCGCCAGTAAATCGGGTCCAGCAGCCATTGAAAGAATTACCGCATCCGCGTACCTTTTATTGTCAAAGCATAAAGATACCGCAGCTTCGATGTTTCCTAAGAGGATTGCTTGGGTAATAAGCCCATCCTCATCTGCAAAACACATTAGATTAGCATTTCGTTAACAAATCATAAAATAAAGGAAAAGATAAATTCTCAAGCGAAATTGTAAAATCACCATCGGATAGATTTAATTGAAAGTTGTTATCCTTGGCCGCAACCGCGGCTGTCTTTTTACACTGTTCTTGTGCGATAGCGTCGAATGCCGCGCTTCCATCTACAATATTTCCATTAAGTACCTAAAGAAATTACATTTCGTGATCGAGATATTTTCTTATTTACTCAAAGCACTTTAAATTATTTAAACCGAAACGTACATTATTCAGATTTCCAACCCCTTCTGTAATATTGTTTATG
Organism: Andrena haemorrhoa; assembly: GCA_910592295.1. NCBI lineage: Eukaryota > Metazoa > Arthropoda > Insecta > Hymenoptera > Andrenidae > Andrena > Andrena haemorrhoa. Next base: position 6,142,454 of record OU342940.1, on the reverse strand, counting down.
TCATCGATAGAAACGAACTGGTTCAATTTATTATTCATCGTTTCTACGTCATATCCCAGTAATTCCAATATTTCTTTCGTCACATTCTCGCCGAAGTATGCTCCCACGCAATTCCATATCTTTTTCCTATGCAAGTCACTCGTATTGTCGGCCTTTCCTTTACAGTAATCACTGTACTGCTCAGTTTTCAGAACCTCCTCCAACTGGTTGGAACGTTGAATTAAAGTCGGCTGCGTGATTACTTGCGATATAATAACTCTTTTATTTGAATTCAACGGCATATTGGGATCCAAAGGCTCGTTTTCAAATATTGTCAGTTTACCGCCGAACTGAAAAATGTTACTGTTTTTATAGACAGCATCATCGATTTAATAACGTGCTGTAACGTGCGCAGATCTATAGACGATCGTATATAACGAAATCCAGTGCTTACACCAAAAGACGCTCCGAATGGTCGTTTTAACCATTTCGGAGCTTTCGTCAAGACAACAGCTGGTTCAGATTGTTTCATAGAAGGAGGCTGAGTAAAGGGATCCATTCCTGGGAAAGAATCTACAATTTGATTGGATGTTTCTACAGATGTCTGTTGTTGCCCGCCCAGTAAGGAATAAATTGCGGCATGCCCATCAAAGCTAGTCCCCACGACCAATCCTGGATGCCTCGGACACCAGGAGACATCGAAATTCCATTGATTGGTTTGTGCTAATTCGCAAATCACTTCACCATTCTGTATGTGAAGCCAGAAAAGAATATGAATGGATTCGTTACTATTTTAAGCACTAGTTATCAACAGACATACTGGTGCATCCGAGTTGGGATTCCAGCACAATATTCGGTTATCTTTGGCACAACTCAGGAGGAAGTCCGGATCGTGTGGATTCCACGCAATCGACAAAACTCCGCGCTGATGGTTTTGGAACGTTTTCAATGGTGACGTGGCAAACCTCAAATCCCATAGCTCAATGATCGGGGTCTGATCATCCTCCGATGCCAGGCACAGCTGTGTCGCAACATCTGGATGCCACTGAACCACTTTCCACCGTACCTTCATTTAAGACATTATACATGAAACAGCCATACAATTGAAAGTAAAATCGAACGTGTTTTGAAATTAAGTTACTTTTGAATTCGCATCTGTTAGCTTGATTATGGGCTCGTTCTTCCTCAAATCCCATATGACACAGCGCTGTGAGAAAGTGGAGGCGAGAATGTGTTGCACTGCGAAAGTAAACGGGGACTGATTAATCCTGGTTTTATAATCATATTGGTAATTTAGATAGTACAGTGAAACCTTGCTTGTTCCACGCTATATACTGCACATCTTCCAGCGGCTGACTTTTAGATCCAGGAGACATCGGAGTACTTGTATTAACAATGTCCCATATATAAATTTCGCTTTCAGTTGCCCCTGTCGCCAGTAAATTTGCTTGGAATGGATTGAAATCGAGCGCCCTGACCGGACCTGTGTGTCTGTCTGGACTACTTATTAGACAATTACTGTCGCTAGCCAACATTTTGGCAACCGAATAAATCTTGATCGTGCCATAGTCGCAGCCTCCAACGATGATGCCAGCCGGGCTGGTTCCATACGAGCCCCATATGATTTTATGAAATCTAAAAGTTTTGCGCACATATTAAACTCCGGTAATTACTTAGTAATACTTTTACGTGCATCAGGACGACCCATGTTCAACCTGTGGTCACTCGCAACACTGGCTTTCAGTTCCAAATCGTATCCCGGTTCTTGCAAATTCAACGAATACAGATCCAAGCTGGCGGATGTGTTAAAGCTCGCGTCGAGCTGTTGGGCTGCAGTTCCAGCAGCTAATAATATCGGGTGTTGAGCAGGCGGAGACCATGCTACATTGACAGTCTTGAGCAATTCCTTTACCTTCATCCTTGGCACGCTGTAAGGCAAATTACGTTTGCATTCCGTGTAAAGTACTTTCAATTGATTACGTCGTAAAAAGTTATCTAAGTCGAGCGATGATCGCGATACATGTCTCTGCTTTTAGTAAACAACAACATGTCTAGGCATCTCGTAACAATACAAACTGTGTTACTATGAATGATAATATTACGACTGTATTAGACAGAATCGAAGGTTCAGCGACCCATTGCTACCTCGAATTCTAACACGTGTTACATATACGTACTGGATATCTATCTATCGTGCACAGAATAGAAGATACGTAATTTGCTTAACGGTGCCTCACCTTAGAGAATTCAATTAATGGTAACCGAACGAAATTTACAGAAACGAATCCCTAACGTCAAACGAGCAGCAGTCACCCGTCAACTTCTTCCAACGTGGCCAACCGTACGTTGGGAATGGTGCTGACCTCTTCGGTATTTTCCTGATACGTTAATTCTGTCGCTCGAATGAATCGTTCTTCTTGAGATTACCATGAGAGGAGAAGAAAAAGTGTTTCTAGTTCCTATCGTGCGGCATGTTTCTCAATTATACGATTACTTATGCTATTTCTAATCCGGCGGGGCTCTTAATCGTAGTAGCGTGGCGACTAAGTGATCTTGCCTTAATAATAGTGAACTTTGTCTGAGATGAAAAATGTAACACATATACGATATAAAAAAGAGTTACATGATTTATTTGCGTTTATTTTAATGAAAAAATAGAGTTCAAGCATTAAGACTACGTTGCGATACGATACTTGGTACATAATTTAATATAAAGTAGGGGCACGGATTCTCTTGGTACGGCACTGTCTTATTCACAGCGTCCTAATAATTCCTTGAAGTTCATTCCAGTTGCCGGATCGCTAGACATCACTAGAGGTGCGTGCGTGGTGTTGTTCCGCTAGATCATATTCGATCCATTAACGCATCGATCGTGTGGGATTATTGACAAGTGATAGCTCTCGGAGAAAGTGATACTTTTCGTTGAGAAGCTGTGCTCGCCATGTGAAGATAAAGGAAGTCGTCCTACTGGTGGTTCACGTTTGTTTTGAGGAAGAATCCTGGGACTACTCGGGCGCAAACTGTGTGCTGCGCCCGATGGGATCCGTGATAGAATTTTTGAAAAGATCGTGGTAAGCTGTAAACATTAAATGTCTCTGGTACTTTGCTGTAGTAGCGCGTATACTTTTCTTGCGACACGAGATTAATAAATTTCATTTCAATACTCGAATTTCAATTGTGTAGAAGTTTTTAGTGAAAGATACCATACGAGAATCAGGGATTATTTAATTGCTAGCGCTGCTGACGCGCGAACGATTCGTTACGAAGTTCATCCTGACTTCTGTAACTTCTTCCAGTTCAAGGTAGACGTCGGAACTTTTTCTTTTCCCACGATGACCCGTCGAGAGAAGCCCATGATAACGGAAGTCCGACTTGAACGATAACAGTTAATTATTCCGCAATGCGATAAACGGGACTGTTCTGAAAATTAGTGAAGCTCGAGACAGTGTTCTTTCGACGGGGGTCACGATGTGGCCACGATTCAGGCGACCATGTCGCACGTGGCTGATCGCTGTTCCGATCATCGTGCTGACAGGGATATTCTTTGTTTGGCTGAGGAAAGGTCGGGAAACCGAGGATCCTCGCAATGATTACGCTTCGCAGCGGTAAGTGATTGACAAAGCAAGCACCACTTGCTTATCATTAAAGTAACAATTCGAATCGAGTTTCGCCGTCACCTGTTACATCAGTTAGTGCAGACCGGGGGTTCTCTGTTTTTTTTTGTGTTTGAACTTGTTTATAAAGTCGGAGCGGAATGCAGAAGGAAAATTTCGATTGTTAATTTCAGACTTTTGGGCAATCAAAAGGATTATATAGATCGTAGGGGAATACATGTGGTAGTAGGTCATTATATCGGGGATTCGGTGGATCCCCTGAAAACTCCGAATATCACGAAAGGTAATTTTCGGAACAGTGGGTCATGCTGGCGCATTCTTATATCCTATTATTGAATTCTAGAGCTCCTTAATAAAAATATGTTTGATCCACGGCCGTTCGAGGGGAAAAATGGCAGCCCGGTGCTCGTGCCGGCGAAAGATTTCTATAAAATGCAAGAACTCTTCCAAATTAATCGATTCAACCTAATGGCCAGCGATAGGATACCTTTAAATAGATCTCTGCCAGATGTCCGAAGAAAAGGGTAATTTCCACGTTTCACGTTAACGGTAACAGATCGACCGTGGGTAACGAAATGATTATGCAGGTGTGTTTCTCGCTACGCGAATTTGGGTAACTTACCGACAACGTCGATTATCATTGTCTTTCACAACGAAGCTTGGAGCACATTGCTCAGAACTGTGTACAGCGTTATCGACCGATCGCCGAGGCATTTGTTAGAGGAAATCATTCTCGTTGACGACGACAGTGATAGAGGTACGGCCGAATGGCGGGAGTGTTAAATCTCATGCGCTTCCTATTTCTCTCGCCACTCCACATTCAATTTATTTTATGCTCCCCTGTCAGAGTTTCTGAAGGATGCTCTAGATGAACGTGTGCAGAGTTTGCAGGTGCCTACCAAAGTCCTTCGCTCTCAAAAACGCGTGGGTTTAGTGAACGCGAGACTTTTGGGCGCGAACAAAGCCAAAGGTGAAGTTGTCACGTTCCTCGACGCCCATTGCGAATGCACGGTTGGTAGGTGAGCTCTTCTTTTCACAATTACCGCGATATACACAACGAGGTATAGGGAAACGATATTCTAACGTTGCGGCTTTGTTCTAACGCGTTGCAGGGTGGTTGGAGCCCTTACTCGAAGCCGTTGCTAAGAATCGAACGAGAGTCGTATCTCCCGTCATCGATATCATAAACGACGATACGTTTAGCTACACCCGGTGAGTTGTGAAGTCACATTTATTCGTAGTTAAGATACCCGAAGACTATGCAGCATATTATAACATTATAGATCGTTCGAGCTGCACTGGGGTGCATTCAATTGGGATTTGCACTTCCGTTGGCTAACGCTGAACGGCCGGTTGCTGAGAGAGAGACGCGATAACATCGTTGAGCCGTTCAGAACGCCCGCTATGGCCGGCGGTTTATTCTCCATGAACAAGGATTATTTCTTTGAACTGGGCAGTTACGACGAACAGATGAGAATTTGGGGCGGCGAGAACTTGGAATTGTCGTTTCGGGTGTGGCAGTGCGGCGGTAGCGTTGAAATCGCCCCCTGCTCCCACGTGGGGCATCTCTTTCGAAAATCATCGCCGTACACTTTCCCGGGCGGAGTGGGGGAAATCCTGTACGGAAACCTAGCTCGAGTGGCTCTGGTTTGGATGGACGATTGGGCAGAATTCTATTTCAAGTTCAATCCAGGTAAGGGAGTTGCGATTAGGAACGTAAGTTTCCGGTTGAGGTAAGTTCGTTATTAAATTCGCGCGTTTCCTTACAGAGGCGGCGAGATTGAGGGACAAGCAGCCTGTGCGATCCAGACTAGCTCTGCGCGAAAGATTGCACTGCAAAAGCTTCGAGTGGTACTTGGATAACGTATGGCCGGAGCACTTTTTCCCAAAAGATGATCGATTCTTCGGGCGGGTGAGTGGAATTTTAGATAATATCGCTTAATCGAAGACCTGTTAAGTTACTTTGTTAAGTTACCACATTTCCGCACCAGATCGTGCATGTCGCGACGGACAAATGCATTATGCGACCAACCGCTAAAGGCGTCTATTCACAGCCCTCGGGATACGCGGTCCTCGAATCGCGTATCCCACGGCCAATTCTTAACCAAATGTTCGTGATGACAAAAGGTGGGGTTGTAATGACGGACGAGAGTATCTGTCTCGACGCGCCTGAGCACGACACTCAGCACAAAACGCCAAAGGTTAAAATAATGGCGTGCAACGGCCATAACAGGCAAAAATGGGAGTACAACGAACAGGCGAAGACGTTCTTGCACGTTTCTTCTGGTATGTGCCTACAATCGAATAACGACGGGGCTCCTGTGATTGCTGCCTGTACCGGAAACGTTGACCAGCAGTGGTTGCTGGAATCCGTTCCATGGAAATAATATTACCAGTATTTTTTTTACGCATTTACGAGCATCGGACAAGGCGATCGACTTGTCAAAGCGGGGCAGCTGAAAAAGATGTATTTCTTTCAGACACTTTTAAGCAAACCTACCGTTTCCTTAATTTCACTTTTACACAGGTGAGTATTTTTCGCGCCTATATTTGATCCGCTGTAAATAAACATAAATGACTCTCACGCAGATTTGTAGGTACTGTTAACAATTTTTTTTGTCATTTCTATTCTCGCATACCATGTGACATCACCACTTACTCGTGTCCGTGTTTTATATTCGTACGATAAGATAATCGCCCGGTCGAAGCAAGCAAAAAACCGTAAAATCAGTGATCACAGTTCGACCAGTTCGACGTTTCGAAGAAACACACGTGTGTCGCGGACTAATTTAGAAGTTCCTTAAATAGCTAATTCGCTGGTGACGGTCCCAGAGAAGATGATCGCGGCCGGTGATTCATAGAGTGACTAAGGTCACGAGCGACGAATCATCTTTTCATTGTCCTCAACACCAAGGTTAACGCCGTTTCCGAGATCACGCGCCGCGTGAGTTGTTTTTACTTTTTTCCGGGTCGTTCCATCGATTTTGTTAAACCAACGCTCCTCCGTATCCCGGATCAGTTTGAATATCATTTTGATGCGAACAATACGAGCACTTTATTCGCGGCCTGTCCGGAGTAGTTTACCGATATCTGGGTCAAAGTCGCGTCCTCGGCGAGGCCAAGAAGCCACTTAGCTCGAAGTCGGCCTAGTCTCCCTGTTTGTTCGATGCACGCTCACCTACAGCCCAAGTTTGGCTGAGATGAGTGAGCCTTTATTTATGGATCGGTATCGCTCCGCCAGCAGGGAAACCGCAATCACCATCGACGCGTCTTCTTCTCGCAAATTCCAGCTCGCGGGCTCCGCTGATACGAGATAATTACTGAAGAATTAAATAATAAAAGGGTAATTGAGGACGTCTAATTTAGTAATTCTAACTACGAATTATTTGTAAAAAAATGTGTACCCTGGCGGTTATAAAGACTGTCATTCACGATGATCGATAAGGGAATATATTGATCGGGACCGGAAAGCGCGGAAAAAGTCTTCTCCGTTGGAAGATTTATTAGCCAGTGTCAGCGGGAGAAAAAAAGGTACCGTGGTCACGAGGTGGAAAATGATTTATAACGAAGATCACTGGACAAGTCGTCTGTAACATTATTGTGACATCTCGACTCGCTTCTTATCCACGCGTTCGCGTCTCCGTTTCGTACGCCGTGCGTTCCGGTTCTCACACACCTATGACCCTGGGCTACCTGACGTTTCTGGAGTTAATTACCAGTCCTCCTGCTGGAGAGGCCCGGTTGATTTTCTGGAAACAGGCCCGTTCCCCGGAGAACCTGAATTTCCAAGCTCCGCTCGCGAAACTGTTCGCATTATGCCGCGGCGGCGCGGATGTATGAAAACAGCGATCGTTTCTTGGTATTCCGTAGAGGAGTCTCAACATTTAAATCTCGAAGGAAAGAATTGTTCGATGTAAATTCTTATGTGTCGGTACGTCCAGGAGTCTCCATTAGAATTTCGTATTTATCAGATGTATATAGACTGTTATAGCCCTGCAAACTTTCCGTCGACTTGACCGCGCGACACAGGAAGCAGATACGAATTTTGATCCGTCTCGTAATCGACAGAGATTAAGTCGCTTAAAAATCACCTGGGTAAATCCCCGTCTTCCTTTTGCACGCGAGGAGGAAGGATGTTAAGCGTAACTCTATCAGAATTTCGTGATGATTCAATTAGCTCCGAACTCTAGCGGGATTTCACGGGCGACGTAGAGACCCGGGGAGTTTAATGAGGTTCGGGGCGGGAACGTGGTGAAAGAGCGGAGAAAGTAAACGCAAGCACGGGACCCGAAAGTCTCTTTAGAATAAATCTTGACGCATACGTTGCTCTGTGTACGTATACATATATATATATAATATATTTGTTTAAAATCGAATGTTACATATGAACATATATACAGTCACCATTGTGCTACAAACAGTGTTTCTGCGTGTGAAAAGTAGGAGCGACGAACGATGGATCGTCGACGGGAGGGGAATCGTTGGCGAAGACGGCTCTGTGCCTCTCGATGGACGAATTCTGTCGTCGCGACGAGATCGTCGAGACAGTGGTAATGTTAGTAACACTCGATGGATGCGTCTTTTGCGCGCGTAATCTCAAAGTGCGTTGGGCGTTGGTAGGAGAAGAGAGAAGAGGAACGATCTCGCGGCGACGACAATCGACGAAGCTATTTAGATTTCCTTCAGTTTCGTTTCGATCTCGAGGCAGTTGGATCCCATCCGAATTTCTGACTAACGCGTTAACGTGCGGGGAACCCGACAGGTTGCTCTGAGCTTTTCGACACTTAGGATCTAGCGGTTGTAAAAGGTAAGGAGCGCCTGACAGCTTTGTCGGCTCCACGGCGCCGCGTTCGTGGCTAAACAACAGTAAATACGTATAACTCGGTAACCTCGGTGAAATCACAATCGTGGTACGATTTTACATATACATGTAACATGTAATAGATATATATATTACTTCTATTTATATTCATTTGTGTATATATAAATTCATATAGTATCAAAATTAAAACGTACTCTTTACAATTCGCTTGGTACACCTCGCACGCGGCTGACTATCGATTGGAGAAGGTGAGACACACGCGCACGCGTCTCTCCCCAAATTTGGATCTGACCGATGGTAATCTCTTCCATTTCGGGGCGCGAGCCCTTCGCGCGCGTTTTACCAGCGCGTCGCGCCGAGAGACGACCGTGTAAGGCGAGTTTCGTCGTTGAAATTGCACGTTGTGTTCGCGGGATTAGCTGCCTTTTGCATCGCGCATCCACGAGTTCGACGTCGTTGCTTCTTCGCGAACCGTTCCATCCGTACCTAGCGCTCCTTCTCGTTGGCAATTTTTCACCCCACGGGCCCAAGCGCCCTCGGCAACCCGGGAACTCGTCGATGCGCGGGAAACTAACATCTTTACGATGACTTCGACTAACTAAATTGAGCCTCGATTCGAATTCTAGCAGCTATAGGTACACGCGTGTACGAGTACATATATTATATGTATTACATTATACTCTAGTTCGCTAATGTTATCCGTAACGCGTGTGAACTGGTTCGATGCACGAGGAATATTGTTTCTCCGAAGTTTCACTTTTCCAGCCGGGCAGCTCGAGTTAAAGGGTGGCAGTGGCGCACTCAGGATTTAATCTTGGGGGGAGCCGAGTTGAACGGATAAAAATATTTTTTGAGAAACATTTATTTAACGCAATTTCAATAATATTATTTAAAGAACAAAATCTAGTTTCTTTTCTTTTTACAAAGCCCCTTGGAGGGTGCCAGAGCTCCTTGGCCCCGCCTGGGTGCGCCACTAAAGGGTAGCTAACATGGTAAGTAGCTTTCCGATTAGTGAGTAATCAATATTCATTTGTAGAAAGAACAACATTTCCGTGTGCACCAAGCCAGCACGATGATACGTAGGGCAAAACAGGGGAATGGTCTAATCGCTATTCGGAGTCGAAAGGTAACGCAAGAACAGCGAGTCTAAGGTACCGACGAACACGATGATGGAGCAGAGTGTCCAGCGATCTCGAAGTCGACACGGTGGCATTTCCTTTTCTTTCCTCTCTTGCTCCTTTTTCTTTCATTTTTATGGCAGGCTGTCGCAATTGAAATCGGCCTGACCCGTCCACCCAGCGACCAGTGAAATCACGCGTGTAAACTGGAACGAGATGAGATCGAAAAACGCGAGAACGTGCCGCGATTTCGCGGATAGGATAGACTCGTCCCCGAGAAATTTCGCGGCTTGCTTTTTGCTGGGTAGGTGATTGGTGGACCGATCGTTTACCGTGGAAACTGCTGGCGATCGTGCTCCGTCAGTGTCGGCGTTTCTCTCCGACCTCGCGGTATCGACGCTCCGTTTACGTCGTTTTGTGTCATCTTACGAATAGGGTGCTCGAAACATTTCTGACAGTCGCGTCATCCCGATTGCATGTATTCCAGCGGATAAGTGTGACTCTCGTCTGAAGAAATTTCGCAACGTCTGGCCGCGCCGCGATGCGATGCCTTTTCACAAAACAAAATCTTGGAAGGCAGAGAGGGAGAGAGAGAGCAAGAGAAAGAAAGGGACACGTCGTCTGTCCGTCGGGAACGGGATCAGCAAAGTCACGGCTTAAACGCGTCAAATCGGTTGAGGATTTCGGTCGAAATACATTCGGCCACAGATTGGTGGCTGTGGGAGGCTGCGAGGAAACCGATTTCCAAGCCTCGAGGTCTCGATCGATCCGATCCCTCTCTCTCTCTCTCTCTCTCTCCCTCTCTGTCCGTCGGTTGAGCTGCCTCTTTCTCGATCCCAGACACGCCGGATCTTTCCATCTCTCGGTGTATCTCTCCGTTAGCGTTTCATGGTTGTCGAGATCGCTCTCTCGCCTCGGCGTGGCTCCTTTATTGCGTTTCACTTTCGCGATGAGCTTGCCCGTCCGATCGGGGCGTGGCAAAAGTGTAACGCAAGCAAGAGAGGTCCGAGGCCATCGTCGGGGCCTGGATCTCGTATGCGTGAAGCAAGAAAAACAGGGCCTGCCATCCTCTCTCGACCTCATCCGTGAGGAGAGATCTCTACTCCGTAGATTCTACGCCGTAGAAGCTTAGTCACACCTCGCGCCATCCGCGTCCTCGTGAGCGCGCGCACGCCTGCACGCATGCACATTGCACGCTCGCGTACCATCCATCTCCTTACGAAATCGCTGCTCTTAAAATGGATTTTGAACATCTCGTTGCCAGAGTGCCCCCAGTCCTTCTAATCCCTCATGCGCATGCTGATGCTCTGTCAGGGAGAGCGGAGAGAAAAAAACCGTGGGGCCGCCGATCACTATTTCCCGGCATCGGGGAACTGCCGGATCGGAAATTTAAATACTTCATTTCTGCCGGCCATTCTGCGCTTTTTCTCTTTCGCATTCAATGATACGCCTGCTCGACGCGATTGCAACATTTCTGTCAGAGTTTCCATCGGCGCGATTTTTCCTCCAGCGACGATATCATCCCAGACGCTGACGGACATCGCGTTTTATCAAGCCCAGGGGGATTTTCGTCGGCGTTGCAGGTGACTGGCTTCCCGGGCAATTTAGAGGATCGCCGGCATTCCAAGCTAGAAAGCGCGAATAGTTTCTCACGCGTCAGCACGCGCGACCGCTCCGATATCCTTTACCTTGTCTATCCGATTTTCATCCCGTGCACACCCTTGGCAAAGAAAACGCCCAAGCCTCTCGTGCGCGGCAACGACTCTGATCGCGCTGCCAAGGTCAAGAGGATCTCCCGACCGCGTGGATCGATCGCATTCACACCTGCGCTACTTGTAGTGAACGTCCGTGCAAGGTAGAAAGTGCCGATAAATTGCCACCTAATATCGGCGTCGGAAGTCAGTCGGCTGGATCGTTCCGTTGCAGCTGCAGCCTCCCATAAACAACCGCGCAGTTCCTCCTTCCTTCTTCTTTCTCCGATCGATAGGATTTGTCTAATTCTCCAAGGTTCGCCTGGACGTCCCTCGTCGTTCCATCTGGATCAGGTACAATTAATCGAAGCGATCCACTTACTCCCAAGGTCGAGGTGCCTCTCGTTCGCCAGCGTGGGTCGGTAGCGTGGTTAGAAAGTGCCTGTAAATTCGCAGTCGCGAAGAGTGAAGAGCGGAAGGCGATTAGATCGTTTCGCCCCGGGTACGGTTTTCAGCGATCGTCCGCAGGAAACGAGGGGGATAGATCGTCAGCGTGTGGGATTGCTGACGGCGCGCTCGCCGGCCTCGCCGCTCGTTTGTTCGTTTCTTTCTTTCTGCCGATCATCGCCGGCAGGAAGCACGCTGCTTTTCCATGTCACAGATGGATCCTGCGTGCATCAAGTTTCCCACGTACCTGACGCCACTTGCCTTCGATACGAAATCTTCCCCTCGACACCTTCCGATCATCTTCCGTTCCTAATATCGGGGATAGTTGGATCTATGGACTCTTGAGCCTTTTGGACAGCTTCCACGCGGACAACTTAATGGCTTGTTTCGGAGGCGATGGATTTCCCGTCTCCTCCGGTTGGGAACGATTTCCAGACCAATTAGCGATTGACAGTCCCACAGAACCGCTCACTGATTTCTGTTGAAATTCACTTTCTAGCTCGTAAAGTCAGAAGTATTGTTTTCAGTCGTTCTTCCTCGTTGGACGAATCGCCCCCAGGGCTTGAGGTTTGCTTTATGGGTGATTATTCCCCCCGAAGCATGTCCTCAAGACGGGAACTAGCGATCCCGGGGTACCTGAGCTGGATCAACAGGTTGCGGGTGTAAGTCTACCGCGTGGGTACTCCAGACGGCTCGTTAGTTACGGACTTGTTAGAATTTCGAATGACTCGCAGACACTGAAACATCATTGCGACAGCCTGCTCTTTGAAAATGCCCCGCGTCGACTCCTACTCTGTCACGGAAGTTGCGTAAATCAGTCTCCGAGGCGCAAGGGAGAGTTTACATTGTACTTTGCGGGATTGGAAGAAAATCGAAGTTAAATGGACAGCGTTGATGGTAATAGCTATCCCCTGTCTTCCGCGGAGATTGATTTACAACGATGGGGAACGCGCGTTTTTCCTATCCCTCCCTCTCACTAATGCGCGCGCGCGCGCGATCATCTACGAGTAACTAAAAAGTTGGTACTTAGGTGGAGTTTATCGTCTACTTAATTTAAGTGTAACGCTTCGCTATCCGATCTTGCTCGATCGGATCTTCTAGAGAATATTTTAGGCACGTACTTTTTTAAGGCACCTGTTGGTCCTCGACCGGCACTCGGGAAATCTCCTTCTCTAACGCGGCGAAGCTCGTTTTGAACGTTGCAGAATTGTGCGGTACGTTACGGCCGGCAAAATGGTCCATCGCGGCGAGTTCGTTTCGCCAGCGTTAAAGTCTACACTCTGAAAGACGGCTTTCCTAACTCTAGCTTCAACAGGACCACGCGACGATCGGTCCATCAGTGGCAGTTGGACCTCTCGCTGCAGACATGATACCGAATGTCTAATTCGATCCCACGGAATCGCATCGACTCGCAGGGACATTTCGACCTCTAGCTAATCGCACCCGACGATGGCTCGTCGGTGGTACGATCGGGTTCCCCGGCTCAGGTGTTGTTGCCGGGTGACAGAGGTGGAGAATTCACTTCCCTCTGCTCCTCCTGGACGCTCTCGGGCCTGCTGGTGGTGCTGCTCGACCTCGAGCTGAGGTTATCCCGGTCGCTGAAGTAGGAAGAGTCGCCCCTCTTCTCCTCTATCTGAAGCTGCTGCTTGTCGTTCCTGAACTCGTCGGCCCCGTGGCCCAGCAGCCCGGTGAAGTAAGGTATCCCCTGCCTCTGGGAGGTGATCTTGCCCATGAAGCTGCGAATCTCCTCGAAGTAAGACTCGTCGGCCCTGGGCAACTGCCCGGGGTACCTCGACCTCACCTCGTCCAGTATCGTCGGCCCGTCCGCGTCGTGTTTCTTCAGGTGTCTGTCCAGGTTGGTCTGCTGGCCGAAACACCGCTCGCAGAGCGGGCACTTGAACGGTTTCTCCTTGTTGTGGATGTTCCTCACGTGGCGCTGCAGGTTGCTGGAGATGCTGAAGCTCCTCTCGCAGTATTTACACTTGTAGGGCTGCTCGCCGGTGTGCGTCCTGAGATGCCGCGTCAGGTTGGCGGATCTGGGGAATACCTTGCCGCAGAACTTGCACGAGTATCTGTCCTTGGGCTTGAGACCGGCCTGGACGCTGATGGAGTACGGTGGAAGGCTGGAGGTTTGCTGCTGCTGCTGCTGCTGCTGTTGCTGTTGCTGTTGTTGCGGCTGCTGTTGACTCGGGTGGCTCTGCGGCTGCTGTGGCTGGATGGCAGCTGGGCTGGGTATCCTCGGGACTGGCTGCGACGAGGACGACGACGTGGAAGACGTGGTGGAGGAGAATCTGTTGGGCGGCAAGGGAACCATGGTGGGCAGGGCTCTGACTTGGATCTTAGGCAGATCTGGGACCGGTGAACCGTGGTGGTGCGACCGGTACATGGCTTCCAGGACTAACGGGTGGACGGCGTGGTGTTGAGGGAAGAGTACCGTGTGATAGGGGAGACTGCCACCGAGGCTGTTCTGGTTCAGCACCTCGATCTCGTTCTGGTTCTCGTCCCGGAGCCTCTCCTTCTTATGATCGACGCGCAGATCGAGAGGCTCGCAGTCTAGCTCGTCCTGGTGGTGTGACTGCGGTGGCCGGGCCGCGGGACTCATGTGGGGCTGTTGCTGGTGTTGCTGTTGGCTCGTGGGACTCGAGAGGCCGCGACCGTGGCCGTGGCTCAAGTCGTACGGCAGCTCTTCGACGTCCGGCACGCGGACGCTGAGGGGGTAAATGCTCGCTTGCTTTGGGCTGATGTGGCCCGGCATCTTCCTTGGACTCGAGTCTTTCTCCCGCATGGCTGGAGGGTACTTCGGGTCGTGCAGCAACGTCGGGGGCAGGGTGATCCTGTCGAGGTATCCGCTCATCACACCGCCTCTGTCACCCTCGTCCTTGCCCCTGCTCCTCGCTCGGGGTGACCTGCAAATGCAAACGATTTCACGTGACGCGTGCTGTTATCAACACCATAAGGGAATCAAGGGGGTAGAGTCGGGAGGAATCCAGTTGCAGGATGATGCTCGAACACCCGATAACTCGAGAACCGAGAAACAATTATCGAGTCACGATGTCTGAGGCCGCGCAGGTGATTTCAATTCAGAAAGCGTCGTCGATCAAGTCAAGCCGCTCTGTCATGAATCAGAAGCACACTTGTGTTCCTTTCTTCGTCCCGACAAAGCGGGCCCGTAACTGGCCGGCGTAGAATGAACGATCGTATTAGGATCGTTGGCACACGGCGACGATTTGGAAACGTTAGTGAAAGGATCTCCATTCGCGCGGGCTTCTCGTACAAGTCGGAGCGAGACGGAGGGGGCGGGTAAAACAGAGCTGGACGTATCGAAGCGTCAAACGCGATGTGATAAATGTTGGCATGGCCGGGGGCGGCGATACCGGGCGATTTTACAAGCCACAGAAACCGATCTCTCGAAATGCTCGCATTTTTCTGCCTCCACGTCAGACTGGACGATGTTAAAAAGCAACGAGAGCGGACACGTGGCGAGCGTGTACCATCAGCGGCTGCCAAAGTCGACCGTCGCAACGAAACTCCGTGGAGTCTAAGCGTAAAAGAGGAAGGTGGCACGAAAGGATCTGGGAACCACTGGGCTCGGCTGACACATTGACAGCAACAATATTTTAGGCTACCGATTCGATCGTCCTTTTTGCGCGGCACGTGCTATCTAGCTTAATCAATGAATCATATACCACGACGTCTCGGCTTCGTTCTTACGAAAGGAGGTCCGGTCCTTGAGGGGATTCGTTTGCATAATTTTCATGGACACGTTAACGCGCACGCATCGAGAACATCGAGGCTGGCCCGTCAAACGCCCTTAATCGTGTCCACGTGAAAGTGGCTCGTTTTTCTTTCATTAATTTCGCAATCGATTCGCGCTCGGGGGGAGGCATTGTAATCGAATGGCACCTCGACAGCGATTTACCAGAAATTATGGGAAATTACACGGCGCGGCGGAGGCGAGTCGTCGCATTAACGCTCCCCTTATCTGGCGTTGAAATCACCGCGTCGAGCATTACTTATGCGCGCGTTAAAGTCTCCATCAGCGTTCGCTGCGAGCTCGGCGTTTCACCGAATTCGCTCGATATTGCGGCTCTCGGAGCGATCGCCCGCCTCGTTTCTCCGCGGAAATCGAGCAGGTATCGCTGGATAAAGGAAGCTGCAGCGAATTCGAGAAATCGAGGGATCCTTTCACAGCCGGTGTCGTTTCACGCGAGACGATCTAGTTACCGAAGTAGCTAATACTCAGCTGGTTGTCCGGTTCGAATGAAAGAGAAATCCGCTGGAAGACGTTGACAGTGCCGCGGGGTAGGGGGAGACGGGTAAAAGGAGGAGCTGCGGTGGAGCAAGAACTCCGTTCCAGCGTAAAAGGAGCAAAGGCAAGAAGCTCCCGCCACCGACAATAGTGAAAAGCGTTAATTACGAGTGCGGGGAATGCGAAGACGACGACCGGGCGTTCTGTCCAGGTGGAATCGAAAGTATGAGCCGTGTGTATCAAAAACGCCGATTCGTTCTATCGCCGATGCCGTTGATGATCCGGAACGGGCGAACGATTTCGTTTACAAGCCGCCGACCGATCGTTGCGCGTAAAAAGCGGGACAGATTCTACGAGAAGGGAACCGCTTGTCGGTGTAATTGTAATACTCGAGCGTTTATTGCCAGAATTTGCCAGATGCGTGGAGTTGCGCGTCGATGTTTTGCCTGTTTCCCCCGCGGACGGTATCGAAGAAAGCGATAGCCGATAGGCACCGTGTCATCTGTCTAGATCCGGTTGATTAAGTTCGATTTACATATCGTACTTTCCCCTGTTCCCCTTGGATGGCCCGCTGCAAGGAGAAACTCGCGTGTGCTAATCAGATTTTTCAGAGGAACACCGGCGACGTAACGCGCGTCCACTTTAGATAGGGCGATCTAAAGCGAGCGCGGCTCCGCCTGCCCGTCAGCGTTTTCCTTTCTGAATTCGAACGGTCGAATTCACGTGGCTCAGGCTTAAAGCTGCCACCGCGGCTTGATCGACGTCGCAAGCTGGTCGACTTGCGTTCCCTTAAGAGATCCCCGACCAACTTCTTCGGGCTTCTCGGAATTTCGTTTCCCTCCAGCCGGCCGACGGTTTATCTCCCGAAAGGCGGAGTTTCTCCGGCGCGACTCGGTGAGTAATGTCCTCGGGAAACGGTAGCTGGTTCCGTGGAACGGCCGTCGAAATAAGAAGAAGGAAAGCCGGGGCACGATCCTCGGAGACTGACATCTGTTACGTGAATCAAGCTGGACTGACGCCGCTCGAGATCGGCCGAGATCCACGATCCAGTTTTCGGTTTCTAGAAAGTCGGGATGAGCCGGGCGTGGTTTGTCTCTCTTTCCTTCTTCTTCTCTTTCTCCTTCACCCTCCGCCTCTCGCTCTGTCGTCCTTGCCGGTATGATTTCTCTCCCGACATTCACCTACGGGTACCATAAGTGCGCCTCCAGGGCCGCACGCTCGCTGGACGCACGTGATGTCACTCTGTCTCGTATCTCTGCAATCGCGAAACCTCTCCCGTTGCAAATCTCACAATTTTCCAAGCCCAGCCTCTTCCGCGCCACTTCTTCCTTTCAGGGTCGCCCTTTATTTTGGGGAAAGTCCTCTTCCGTCCGAGTACTCGAACGTAATCGCTTCGTGCGCATCCCGCGCTCCCCGAATCCCCCGAATACGGTTGAAAGTTCGTTCCTGCGGCACGGTAAACATCGTTCATGCAACTCGTGCAACGGTTCGCCACTTGTTACTCGAACCGGCCACGTCCCTGGCCGGGTTGTCAGGCTCGCGGGGAAGATTCCAATCGGTCGTTTCATTCTCGCGTGACGCAAGTCTCCTCTTTTTTGATCGGCAGCAAGGAACGGGACGCGGGGGACGAGTGAAAAAAGTATTCAAATTCACAGCTTAACGAGCAACTTTATTATTCGCCTTCGGTCAAGACGCTGCTATCACGCGATTGCAACTCGCGAGACACCGCGCAATTAACTCTACAGTCTCCCAGTTGCAAAGCTGCAGAAGCAAGCAAATTATTCTGATAACGCAAGGAGTCTGAGATTAAGAGACGCCAGCTGCAAGTAAGCCTTGCCACGCCTTGTCAGTCTGGCGAGAGAGGATCGACGTTGCAGCGGATTTCGGAGGATCTCGATCGTTGGATGGCCGTGGCTGCGGAGGAGAAAGACAGCGAAAAGGAAGAAAAGGAGAAGGAAGAAGGACGCGTCGATCCGTGTCCTTCCTCGTTGCACGGGCCTCCGTATGAGGCGCGATCGTTGTTGCCGATAAGGGGGCCAAGAGGTGCCGGTATTTAATTACGACGCGCGCCGCTTTAAGCGCCCGCTTGTCGGCGATAAAGCGCACCACGCGTTGCTGAATCCACACAACGCGCATGGAAATTATTGCTCTACACGTGCGAGTGGGTCGACGCGATTTTCGGCCGTGCAGGGTCCTGTCCCGTCATGGTTGTAATCGCATCGACGCACCGCGTCGCCGCTGTAACACCGTAATTGGCTGACCGACGCGCGAGACACGGGTGACTCTGCCGATCGAAATCGACGATAGTAAGACCGCTAACTCGCGGGAGCTACGATCGAGAGGCGGGACTTCGCGGTAATCTTTTCGTCAGCTCCCGAATACGCCGTTCACTTGGATGATCGAGATCCCCCTGGCAATTATAGCCCATCGCAACGGTCACGGGGCACGCCAAGCCCCTGAGGAGCACTCGTTGGCCAAACGGTGATCGCTTAATTTCTTGTTGAAATGTCGGACGTGTTCCCAGAAACGAGGAGAAACTCGGCGCGTCGACGTCCCGCGGGACACCGAGCCGCGGTCCGGCGTGGACGTGGAAAAAGATGAATCTCGAGAGGGGTCCGTAAATTAAGAGCGAAGGGGAGCGATAAACAATGAAGGTGGAAGAGGGAAGGATCGGTGAAAGGTGGTAGAGCGAGTACAAGCTCGGTGGCGTTCGGTCGCCGCGCGTTGCTGCGCCGGCTTAATCGTTTTCAATGTTACTTTCATTCTGGCTGACAGGCGACACCGTTCATTATTCATCGAGCTTCGTATTTCGTGGTGCTTGCACCGGCCACTCTGGCAGAATTAATTTGTCGACAACATCTCGTCGTTGCCCGGCGCGCGTTCGTCGCCGATAATCCGCCGATTATTATTTATGATTTCGCCCCCGTGACATAAAAGCTCGACGGTCGCACCTACGCGCACCGCTAACCAACCCGCTAGCCTTGCGGACAGCTCTGTGCGGGCCGTGTTTCGGCAGAAAGAGAAACGGAGAAACGACATCGTCGCGTCGTGTCCCGATCGTATCGCGTCGCGATACGCGGGACGTTAATGAGACGGCTGAACGAGCATCGAGTTTCTTCATTTCCCCGCGACACACTCGCGGAACCTTAAATTGACGGATGACAGGCGGCCGGAATGAATAGTCGCGACTGATCCGCGAGCCTCGCAAATTGGCCCGCGCCGAGAAAGTCTGCCCTCGCAGTAGAAACTGCCCGTCCCTAGTTAGACACGCCTGGAACGGAGATTCCACTTTACGCCGCAACGCTGCTCGGGATCCCGCACTTTGTTCACGTGCTGCAGTTACGCCACCACTTTTACAACTCCACCGAGCATCGGACATCGAGCATCGGACATCGAGCATCGACGTTTCGCTGCATCGAGTTCGTTTACTCGAAAGCGGAGATCTGTTTCCATTTGCCACGGAAGCACAGCCGTATCGCGCTTCGCTAACCTTATCGGTTGGCCAGCCGATCTCCCCGTTTCATTCGCGATGAATGGATTAAGAAGGCTCTCTGGCTGGCTTCCGGTACTTTTACAGACGGCCTGACCCTAATAGGCGTCGCCTATTAGGATCGCGGGAAGACAATGCTGTCAGCGATGACTGCAATCCCGCTTCCAAGGAAGCGACGTATCATCCGTGATTCCTCTGTCCGCTGGGAGGCCTCTTTTCCCTAATGGTGTTACGTCGCTGGACAAATATATCTTCCTACGCGCCTTTGGCACAAATACCGGCGGCTCGTTTCAGCGAAATATAAAACAGGCTTCGAGCAGGCCCGCGGAGTTTGGCTATCGGTCCGAACCGATTTAGTTCCACTGGCTTTGCATGGAACTTAGGTTTACCCGCAGTTAGCAACTCGTCGGAGCGAAACTAAGCCGCGATGCGAAGCAGCTGCAGGTGCTTTCCTTGGCTGGAGACTTATACGAGACTATATAAATTATAAAATATAAATTCGAAAGCGTCCGTGCGGTATCCAGCCGAGGAAAAATTCGCTGGCTCGAATTCACGGCGAACGCGAGGCAGAGTCACGAGGCAGATCGGCCGATTCCGAAGAGGTTTTCCAGCCCAGCGATTCGCAGAATTTGAGGGGAGCTGCTTGGGCATATTTCAGCGTCCCCGTTATGAGATAACATTCGGTAGTTTCCTCTACGGTCGCTCTATGATTTAGATAAATGGCAACTCATTTCAGGCGTTTCCTTATGAAACCTAAACTGTCGGCGCGCCGATGGAATTTCGCCGGGTTAGACTCTCACCGTGGGCACGTCTTAGATTCCGCGCTGTTCGCTGCCTCGATGCAGCAGGAGTAGAAAACGTTGCCAGAAAAAGGGAGGAAAAAAATAGGAAGAGGACGGAGGCACGCGAGCTTGCGGAGACGCAGGGACCAGTGGTATTAGAAAGTGTAGAGGAAGACAAAGAAAGCGACGAGGGCGGGGAGGAAACGGCGCGCTGTCGGTTGCATTATGCAAAAGCGCCCCGTTTCCAGCGGAGCGCTAATCGCCTGAAATATTCGCCAAATATTGCCACCGCGCCGGAAGAAGATTATGCCATTTATGGCCGTTAGATCGCCGGCCCGACAATGCTGTCGGCTGAGAATTTTTCTCATGGATCGCGCAACGCGTTTAGGCCACGTCTGGCAACGGTAACAGCCATTTGTCTGCAAATAACGCGATAATGGGGGAGCGACGCGAAGAAGAGGCACGGGAAAAGAAAGTGACTCGTGCGAGGAGACGAACTGCGCGGAGAGGACTCCCCTCGACCCGCCGCAATTATCGCGATTACCTCCGCGGAATTTAATGAATTCCATGATTTCGGAACCGAGCAAGTTCCCTGGTGAATGGACAGCCGCGTCAACGGCCCATCCCTCGGATCGAAAACGCCAGATACTATCGCGAGCGGAACGATTTCGCAAGTGCCCTGAAAGGAGGCGACGTCGACGCGCCGACCAGAGTGTCGAAAGAAGCTACGCCTTTCTCGATCGGCCGTCGGAAAATCGTTCGGAGCGTTGCGTTTCCAGGGAAGCAGGCGGACGAAGAGAAAGGCGCGGCAAACGGAGGAAGGGTTCGTCGGGGACAAAGGCATTAAACGGTTCGCTCCGCCGTTAGACACGCCACTGGAGCAGGCCACGATCATTTTCTCCAGTCCCGGCGTCTGAAAAATGCGCGTTGCCTGACGTCTGAGCGTGTAAAACTGACTGTAGCCCGCGATCCACGTCGAAGTAACTGGTCTTCGGAGCTTCTGGCTAACCTACTATCAGTGCGACACATCCCCTTCACCCTGTCGACACCGTCAGGTGTTTCGAAGCCCTTCTTGTGCCGCGGCAGCGCAGGTATTGTCAGGCTCGCGAGACACGTGTCGGAGCGTTGCATCCGTCGGTGGTTTTTGCCAGTCGTTTGAAAGTGCACTGGATGCGTACGCCGCGATATGCGCTACTTTTTTGCCAACTAATAAACTGCTCGGCGAGCGCGGAGGAAAGTTATCGGTTCGCTGGCAGTCCCGGTTCGATTTCAAAATGATTCGATAATGGAGCGGTTTCCCTCTCGATTGCTCGGCAGACTGCGGGCGCCGAGGAGGAGATCGGTAGCGTTCTCGAACGCCCGCTTTTTTTCCATGCGAATAGGTAAATAGCGTTGCTTGTTGCCGCTGCACGGACGCGGCGCAAAGGCGAGCTCAATTGAAATTCCTGCCGGGCCAAGTGAAAAAGGAGGGGAATTGCCGCGCGCAGATCGGTCGGGGGGGCTGCTAGATAAGCGGCCCGCCGGCCGATCCAATCAATTATATAATTGGACGATTTCGAGCGATCCCGTGCGTCCGCTCGTGACCGAGATACGAAAATTACGTATGGGAGCGCACCTTCTCCGGCTCTAATAGGCGATTGTGATTTAAAAGGAGTGAAATCTGTGGCAGATGAGAAAACGAGCAGCGCGACACCGTAGAAAACAGAGACAGGGGAACGCCCGTGAGCGATGCCACGCCGGGAGATCGATGACCCACTGTAATTCAATTCGACGTATTAGAAAGCGTCTTTTAATTAATGCATCGGCCCGGCATTAGCCTCCGCGGCCGGCCGCGATAGACCCGGACCAATAAACCCTCCTCGTCGCTGTGATTAATTGCGATACCACCGACGGGGCCAGCCGTGGAGCGAGATTGCGCGGCCCGTCAATGGAGGGGTGCAAATGGGCGTTCGACAAAATCGAAAGGGTGTAAATCACCCGTCGCGAGAGCAACGACTCCGCATACTTATTTTTCTCACGCGTTACGTCACGCGGAACCCGTCGATCGTATTACTTTGGAGTTTAGAGGAGAGCCGGGGGAAGAAATGGGCCAGGGATGGCAGCGATCGCCCACGATGGACCGGCGGAGAAAGGGGGACGAACGGAGGGAGAGACGGTTGACTAAGAAACGATGATTTCGTATCGTTCTGCGTGAATATTTCATGAGAAAACGGTCGGGGCACCGACGGTGGAAGACAGTCTGCTCGGAGACGGAGGGATGGACGTATTCCGAGATAACGACCAGGGGAAAGGAATTGGCGGAAGAGGAAGGAGAAAGGGCATTTCGACGGGGAAGAGGCGAAGAGGAGCAGGGAATCAGGCCAGCAGCTGGGCGAGAGCCGGCTCGGAGGAAAATTCATGAAAATCTATTCCTGATTTCGGAGCCGATCGTTGTATATATTTGTGGACGGTATTGGCCAGGCCCTGCTCGAGTATATCAGCGATCACCAACTTTCCACGAACGTGGCGCGTACATTGTACCGTTTCGTTGTTCCCGGTTGCCACTTTCGTCCGTTTCGTAACGCGATATTGCGCGTTTCCTTGACGATAATCGGCCGCCTCTGTTCGCGGAAACCGTTCGCCTCGTGGAAACTGTAGCCTCGCCTCTGTCGCTTCCGTAGGGATCGGGAGCATCGATGCGATATGCATCTGTTAAAAAGCTGCCTCCTGCATCCAGCAGCCGGTGGAAAGATTAGAGGTCCTTAGGTTGGCTGGTGATTTCACGGTCAGAGAGAAAAGAACGATTGGATGTTCTAGGAAGCTGGAGCATTCCCTAATAGCTACCTGATCGTGGCCCAAATTGGCTGGTTCCCTGCCACGCAGCATCCGCAGCGTGTTCCCGGTGTCCTTCCAAGGCCATCGGTAGCCGATCATTTGCGGAACAAGCGTAAATGACAGGATTCCCGCGAGAATTCAGGGAATTCGAGGAAACGAGCTGCGGAGCTTCTTTTTTCTCGCGCTTCTCTCGTTCCTCTTTCTCTCTTTTTTTTCTCTGTTACCCGGCTCGCCTCGGTGCTTCCATATTTTCCTGGCAGCGCGAGAACAAAGCCGTCCACGATTCCGTTCTCGTTACATAACGCTGTCGGCGCGGATTTTACTGTCAAATCGAACGTAACGCGCGCTCGCTCGGCAGCCTAAATCGCGCTGTGCTCCTCTCCTCGGGGGCGCTCGTCTCGAATCGGTGTCGCGATCTTTCACCCGGCCGATCGATCTCGGAGCCGACTGGTTACGACCAGATCTCTGCCTTCAGTCGCGAGGAAAAAAAAGCGCGACGACTGGCGAAGAGGGGACGCGCGTGTAACCTTCGTCGACACGGCGACTGGATGCAGCAAATCGAATCGGTCGAATCATAATGCAGGTGCACTCGCTGCGCCGGTGACTTCGTCAGCGAGACGAAGTTTAAATGGAAATCCACCGATCCGGGGAATTACCTTTGAACGGTGTCGCGAGCGAGTCGTCACTCGAGTTTAACATCCATCGCAGCACCTCGTTTCTAGCAGAATTCCTCGCGTTCCTCGAGTCGTCTTTATCTTCCAAACTCGGGCATTCGTGCATGATTAATCGAACGGCCCAAGTTGGCAGATCTACCAGTACAGTATCGAGAACAATGCGCGGGAACAAAGAGTCGAAAGCTGATCTTACACCAACCGCGTAAAGCGCGAATGGCGAATTGCCTGGCGCGTTAAATTACCCCCATGTCGAAAGCATTATCGCACAGCAGCGTCTCGAACCTGCTGCAGGGATGTTGGATACGGGATCGGTAAGCCGATCGCCAGCGAGGGAATCGTAATTCACCGGTGGCCCGATCCAGACGGCGTTACGCTTGCCCCGTAAACCGTCTGCGCGTAATGAAATTAATATAAAAGCCAACGCAACAGCCGCTCGTCGATATCGAGGCACGTCCGAGCAATTAATTATGCGTCGCCGATTATTATTGGACGGAGAGAGATACTTTCACGAAGATTTAAGGCGGATGTTCGGGCGACGCCGCCAGCGAGGGAAGCGCGCACGTTGCGTCTGCGCGTTGAATAACAGCTCACTGTTAACCCGATCTGTCGTTTTCGCGTCCGTTATTCCCCGGGTTACGGCTGCGCCTCGATTAACATCCTTACGCCACGAATGTAGACTGTGGCCTGAAATTTAAGCTGCCAAAGCCGCCGCCACCGGATTGTTTTCGCGCGCCGAACGACCAAGGACGGCTCACAGTGGGGAAATTTTGTGATTTTATGGCCAAATCCACAGAAATGAAATCTTTAAATTTGACAAAATTAATGCAAATGTCAATTGAAGAACCATATCCATTTTCGTGGTCAAAATGATATCTTACGCCCCGTCAGGAATTGAATTCATGCCTTCAAATTATTTTTGGAACTTTGGATAATACAATACAAATGTTTGAAGTAACTTGAAAATCTAGATTAATTCTTTGCGATCGTTCTAACCTCACACGAACACATAAATATTTGAGAGTCTACACGAGCTTTTTATTAAAACATTTAACAGTAAAATTGGAGGCATTTGATGCTCATATTAGTTCTTCAATTGACATTTGCATTTATTTTGTCAAATTTAAAGATTTATTTTTGTGGTTTTGGCCATAAAATCGCAAAATTTCCCCACTGTGGCGGCTTTTCGAATCTCGATCGAAACGAAATCCGATCGTTTCCATCTACCCAGCGATTTCTTTTCCACGGGTTTCACTGGCGATCCTCCGCGAGCGCGAGAGTTTCGCAAGCAATTCGCGGGTTTATTTTGGAAGCTCTCACTCGACAAGCACGGCCGGCGTCTCGGGTGCAATTTTGTTACGCCCGGCGAGACGGTTTCGTTCCTTATTCCGGCTGTAAATCAAGCGGCGGGAGAAAAAAATTGCATGTCCATGCTAATGTCGGACGATTGCACCGCGCTCGTAAAAATGTCACGGCGCGGCGTCGCGTCGGTGCCGCGGCACTTGCAGCTGAAATGATCTTTTAACGAATTGCGTGGCTGCTTTCAACCAGTTTATAAACTGGCCGTTTTTGTCCCCCCTCGGCTGTGTCAAAGATTAAAACGTAGTCGCAGGAGGAAAACATGTTGGCGCTTAAAAACACACCATCTGACGTATCTTTTCGCTAAAGGAGCGAACGAGCGAGCGAGCGAGCGACCGTAGTCCTGCAGGTTGCCCCGCTCGGCAGCGGTGGATCGCTGAATCGCGATGAATTTTTCGCCACGGCGGAGAAGAAGTGGGCGTGCGTCGGTCGTCGTCTACGATAGGTGGAGTCCTCGACGACGGCAATGAGCTTAACAATGGCATTGCGATACTGCTCGAATTTAATTTGAAAGCAGCGAGGCCCATTGTACACGGGCGCGTATAAATAGACGCGCTGCTCGGTGCGCGTGCCCACGCAGCAGCTTTATGCCACCGAAGATCCGCGTCCCTCCTCGCCGCCCGGTCGAATTTGCATTTACAACCGCGAGCCTCTTCTAGAAAAAGAACGTATAAATTCTCGTTAAACGCGATTCTCCGCGAGCCGGGCCGTTTCGCCTTGGCGCGCCAGCGGAGGACAATCTTATCGGGGTTGGCTCGCGAGATCCTCGCGGAAATCGAGCCATCTCTTACAGCTTCATAGATATTAACCGGCGATACCTTGGGTTTCACGCCCGTCAGGATTGGAGCGGGTCTAAATTCCGCGGGTGGATAGCTCCGATGGGACCCGAGGCTAATAGCGTTGCCGTGGTTTTGCCAGAGTTTCCGAGCCGCTGCAGCGGACAATAAGGTAACACGATGACAGGCGAGCGGCCTCAAAGACGGCGCTGTCGTTGAGGAACCGTTTTATTGCCGTTTGCGCCAGTCCAGAGCCGTGGATCGCGGGGCGAGGACATTGTTCGAGCCTCGAACCTCTGGGAGTCTCTCATGATTGTCGCGCCTTTCCATTCTCGTAACGGTGGCCGTATTCAAATAACGTCGGCACACGTTTACGCATCGCGATCGTTGGGCAATCGGCGAAGAAAAAAAATTTAAAAGGGGGAGCGACCTGCAGCCGTTCGCGCAACTCTGCTACAATTGTCGCGGTTGGATCGTGCACCCGGTCCCGTCCGAGGCGACGCCTGGTAAAGGACGGCTCTCGCGCCAGCTTCTTCTGCGATCCTCGACGGGATCCAGCTATCGATCGCCGAGGCGAAGGAGTTGTCCCGCTGGGCGATAAATCGGCGCGCTCTCGTACGAGCCGCTCTGGACTCTCGTGGCTTATCAGTGGCCGCCGCGTTAATTGTACCGACCGCGCCGACGTAAATAGTCGGCCAGATCCGCGTGGCGAGGAAAAAATGGAGCGGTCGGCGGTGAATTATCGCGGCAGATAGGGGAGACGGTCGCGAAGGACGTTATGAATCGTTAATGGGGAGAGCGATCGCGGTGGCGAGCAGCAGGTCGAAACGGAAAAGGGAAATAATAAGAGCTCTCGCGGGAGGAGATGGAGGGAGCGGCGATCCCATTGGTTTCGCGAGCGCGCCGTTAACGGTGTTGTCGGTCTATTTCGATCGGCGTGGCGGCTGCAACAAAAATCGAGGCGCCTCGCCGCTGGCTTACCTGTTATCAATTAACTGTTAACGTTGCTGCACCCTCGGAACCGTAAGCGCTGCGTGCGCTATCGAACGGGCCCTGTTCCCTATGAATAATGTATCTCGGTTCGGGGAATTCGTGGCATTTAATCATTGGATCGTTAAGAGCGGACGGACGACCGACTCGGCGAGATTTATGCGGCACCCACGAATATCCTCGCGCGGCCATGAGAATCCTACGGCCAACGTTTCCTTCCTCGATCGCCGACCATGCGAACCAACCGAGCAAACAGAGTGCAAGAGGACGCGAGCAGGCGATAGAGTCGACGGGGAAAAAAGATCCATCGGAGTTGGAGTTGCGCACGAGTAAATAACGCATTGGCAGTTTAATGAGATTAACAGTTCACGGAAGTTAATGGCTAGGTGAAGTCGATGGAAAAACTTTATCGCTCGGAGCTGCGTCTGACGTTCGCTGGGACACCGAACGACGGAGTGGGTAGACGACGGACGCGCTAGAAATTGAACGGTGTAGGACTCGTAAGCGTTTTGGGCCAGTTGAAGTGAATGAAAATCCGCCTCCCACGAATAACGAGAGAGGTTTTCGCGCGAGGCGTGATCACCTTGCGCGGGGTTATCTCGCGTTACTGCGGTCCCTCGAATGGGCGCAGTCCCTCGCCAGTGTCTGGAGGCGCGTAAATTTATGAACGAGGAAACGCCAGGAATCGCGTTGGGAACATAGCTTTCGCGGTGTCTCGTTGCTTGAGCAGCAGAACGAACCGTTCGGTGATATAAGGACGAGCGTGGGCGACGCTTACTTTTCAAGCGGAATCGCAAGCGCGACTTCGAAACTGGTTCCCCGGCGAATTAGACGCCTGGAGCAGACGGCTCGCAGCGCTGCTTGCGAACACCGTCTCGTTCCTGCGTTACGGACAAACGATCTATGGATCTATTCGTTATCCCTCCGCTTTATCCTCGATGTAACGACCGTTTACATCGCCGCGCAACTTCCTCCGCGCAGACACACCGAAGTTGAATTCCCTCGGGGGAATTGTAAGACACCCTCTCGCGAAGATGGATTACCGAGGGGAAGACACCCTGTGCGGTGTACCTACACCGATCGAGAAGCGGGCCGCAGGAGTGCGAATGGGGATTTGTTGGACGGGTTGGGCGCGGGAGCTCGGTGAAATGTCTCAATCAATTTGAGGCCGCCGCGTTTTCTTCGTCGTCTCGTCTTCGCTCCGTTCACACGGCGGCGGGGTTCGAGCGAGATCAGGCGGCTTCATAAATATTCAGAGGCGCCGCGCCGGCCGAGGTTGCGACGCGCGGACCCTTGGTCGCGGAAAGGGAACGGGAGCGGGTTGAAAAAGCAAATGAATTTACCTTATACGTCATTCCACGACCTTGAAACCGGGGGTAGCTTGGCTGCACTTCCGGTGAACGGTTTTCTCACTGTCCCACCTGTTTCCTTGTTCCGTTTCTTCTCAAACTCGTTTCCCCTTTGCCGGTTTCCTCCCTTGCTTAGCCACGGGTAACTGTTATGCGAGTTCACCACGATTTCCACGGGAGTCGAGGAGAGACAGATAGACAGACAGATAGATGATAGAAGAGTCAGTCGGTCGGGGAGGAGCAGAGTGAGAGGTGAGAAGAAAGCGACGGGGGATAGAGAAGGAGCACTCTCGTTTGAACCAACAGCAGCACACTATCCTCACTACTCGAGCACTCTTCTTCTTCTTCGTTCATGGGATCCTCTCGGACCGTGTTCTACAGCTATCCAGATCGAAACGTCCGATCGAACATCCCGCGGATCTGTCTCGGGAGGTCGGGCGAGGGGATTCTCCTCGCGATGGCGAGCGGTACCTCGCGCCTCGTGGCGACCACGTGTTCCAGCGACAGATCGCGACGCGCGTTCCTCGCGCGGCGAGCCTCGTTCGCGCGCGTCCCTCGGAGATCTTCCCTCCGGATCACTGAACCAAACTTTACGTTTATCCTCCCGTTCCTGACTAGAGTGAGGATCCTCCTCGCGAGACCGTCCTCCCTTGGCAGTCGCGGCTGATCGCCGATAATCGACGGCAGACAGTAATAGGGGATCGAGCGGCGATGATCGTTGACCCGGTTCCAGCCGACGATCGATCTAGCGCGCGCGCGCGACCGTGTGTATCCTGTCCAGTGGGCCGATGGCACGGGTGGCGATCCGATCGATCGCGTGGATCGCGTGTCGTGTCGACAGGACAGCCGAGTCCTGACTGCTCGTTCCTCGGCTCTGCAGGAACGGAGGAACGGAAGGAGTCAAGCACGTTGCTCAGCACCGTCCGGCGATCGTTTGGTGCTCCTTGTCCAGGTCCTCTCTCGAGGCGTGTGATATCCCCCCCGTCGGGCCTGCCTCGTGGACGAAGCGGAATATCAGCGAACGCTCTCGAGGAGATTCGTGAGACGCGACTCGCCGCGGGTAGAGGCTCTCCAGCTCGAGAAGGGGGGCAGTTCGAGGCGAGGCGAGGCGAGCTCAGGTGAGCTGAGGCGCGGCGCGGAGCCAAGCGGCGTGGTGCGCTGAGACGAGAGGCTCTGTATAGTTGTGAGTAAAGCTGAGCTGTGTCGCGCGAGCCGACAGAGAGAGGGATATCGCGGTACACGGAGCAAGGGAGAAAAAGCTGCACGAGCAGCAGAAGGAGAGAGAGAGGAAAGTAGACCACGGGGGAGGAGGAGGAGGAGGAGAAGGAGGAGGAAGAAGGGATTGAATCGTTGGCGAGAAAGAGGGACCAGGGGGAGAGAAAGAGAGAGAGAGAGAGAGAGAGAGAGAGAGAGAGAGAGAGAGAGCGCGAGCGCGAGGAGAACGCACACAGAGAAGGGTAGCCTATCGCGGACTGGGCGGGGAGACTGAACCCGTAGGTTGGCGGGTAGGTTGGTAAGTAGGTAGGTAGGTAGGTAGGTGAACCACGAGGAACACACGGTGGACGTTCGTTTGTGTCGTTTGTAGTCTGGGTGGATCGCGGCGTCGGTGAGCTCCGTGTGGGATAGTGTGCGCGTCGGGATAGCGAGGAGCTCCCCTGCGTGTTAACCGTGAGAGACGTCGGGAAGGTGCTCTGCTCTCCTCTCTTTCAGCTTCGGAGTAGCACCACGCCGGCACGCGACCTGCCCTCTCCTACCCCCGTCTTTCCTCTCGCCATCTCTTTATCTGGCGTCTCTCTCTTTCCATCTGGCCTTCCCCTCCCAGCATCTTCCTTCTTTTGCTACTTTTGCTAGAGCGGCCCCGGCCTCTCCCTCTAACGCGCATCGTTTCCTCTGCCTAGGTTCCTCCTCAGGCTTCCCCTTCTCTCGCTCCTTTCCTCTCCGCGAACTGCAAAGGGAGAAACGCGCCGGAGCGAGACGGACGGTTTTCCAACGGCGGATGGAAGTGTTGGTGGCACCACTCCTACTCGCTGGACACCGACACACCGGAATCCTCCCACCAGACGGTGCGCCGTTCGGAGGAGAGACGGAGAAGAACGCTCGCTATCTCCTCTCCGCGGTTAATCGCGGCGTAACCTCCTGGTCGGCTAATTCACCTTTGCAACTGCACCGACACCCCGCCGGCCTGCTCCACTGAGGATGCCTTTCTTCTTTTTCCTCTATCCGCAAGCCTCTTGGGAGTTTCTTTCCTGGATCATCGGGCACTGATCATCGACGAACACCCTGGCCTCACAGGTGTTCGCTGGGAGTGTCGCCTTAATTCCTCCTCCGATCAAAAATTGCATCAGCAGAATCCTGAAATTCAGTCGCCGCGCAGCCATTGTATTTCACTGCTGCACGTGCGCCTTTGTTTCGATATTATCGAGCAGTTTCGCGGGTAGATCGGTGTGTCAACGTTTCCACCTCTTCGTCGTTTCCCTGCGACCCTCTCCCACCGACGTTGGACGGTCCTCGTCGAGTTACTCCCGTTTCGGTCCTGGCTTCTGGGCCCACTAATCCACGCACGCAACTGTACCGCGCCCCTACCACCAGCTTCTGGGATGCCGGTTCTTCGGCTCTCCGCGATGACGATCCGGTTGTCCTAGGACCGGGGTAGGACCGGCCAACTCGTTACCGTTTCGATCAAGGCTCCTCACTGGCTTGCAAATCGATTACGACTCCTTTTGGTTCAGCCCGGACGATCGAGCACACCAGGATCGCTGAGACTCTCTTCATCTTTCACTTTTGTCATCGAAAGATACATTTTGAAACGGAGAACGCGATTATTAATCGCCACAAGTGATATCTAACTCATCTCACGTTAGTTGATGACGAGTGCTGAATATGGGGCAGACGAGATCTCGAGATAGGTCGACTGTCTTAGACATCCAGCGACTTGGTATTGTCTTTTCAGGCATCATTAAGTCGTTGTCTTCTTCGTTTGTTTTTTCCCACCAGGCTACTGGCCCCCGGCTACCAGGAAGTCACGGTGTAATGAATGGGTCAGTGGGGTTTACGGGATTTTCGGGTCGGCTCTCGTTAAACTGTGAAACTTCCAGTCGCGCACCGTTCAAGAGTCACGGTTCAAATTAAAGGCCGCTTCCACCGGTTGACCGAACCGCGGCGTAAAAGGATCGAAGAGAACAAACGTCCTGCGCGTAATTGAAACGCGACGCGACCGTTAAATTAGCGCGGATCGGTCGACGGATGGTCGCGCTCGGCGCGAATTACTCATCCTTGGGCCGCCATATTTGGCGGAAACTTTATCCAAGCTGTAGCTTTCTGGGTCAATCTCTGGTTAGCTTCTTAGCTTTAGGTTGCCCGAGCCGGCCGAGAAACTAAGCACGACGGGTAAATCGAGGAGGCCAGCGTAGGTATATACGCCTCGAGACCTTAGATCATCGGATCCTCGTGGATCTGCTCGCTCCGCCTTGTTGCGCAACGATCGCCGTCGCCGGTGATCTCGGGCACAGCAGTCCTGACACAGTTACCTGGTCAGAGCGTTACGGCCAGATCAAAGAAATGAAAAACGAGCATCGAGAAACGTGAGCCACTCTCGAACGCCCTTCTCCCCTCGCGCCCCTGGACCCGCGACTTTTTTGCGACCTTTCGTTGCTCGAACGAAACGACAGGAGTCCGTTTTTTCTTCCCCTGCAACGGTTTCTTCGTCGGGTTTCTAATCGTTACGTCGCGGATGAGGCCACCGGTCCTCTTCCACAAACAGTTCTCCCCTGTTAGCGTGGAATTGGCAATGTTATAGTGGATCAACCGGCGCCGGTGCCACGAACGCGCGCGGATCGTCGATCGTGATATTTGACGCTGGCAGAGGTGGGTCGGAATTCGCGACCACGTCGCGACGGATTCTTCCCTCTCGCATTCTATTCTGTACGATGACACTTCCCGCGGGATTGACGCGACACGGGACGTGCGCGTGCACGCGGTGAGAACCCATCATTAGACGCCTACGCGCGCGAATATCGCCGGGGACGGCGCGAACCTCTCGCGACACGTCGTTGTCGCGACAAAAGGCCCACGAGCAGCGGAATCGAGGCGGATCGCGCCGAGAAATATCGTTGACAGCGCCGAGCGCCCGGAAGCCCGTCTCCCAAGTACAACCGAGTGCCTAACAGAAATATTCTTTGCGCCCCTCGAAGAAAGTGAACTGCTCGGTTTCAGAGATTCTCCACAATTTTATTACAAGCAGGAAAGTGTGAACGAGCCTCTTCTGCTTGAAATACCACCTATAAGAAGCCCGCGGGGAGACAGTACCTATTCCGCCGAACGTAAGGAGAGAAGACGTGGGCGCCAAGTAGAATAAGCAGCCCATGGAACGGCAGTGCCTATTCCACTGAAACGGACGAGTAATTAGGTCAGCCAGACGTGGACGCCGAGTCGGCGGTATTTCCCGCGCAAAAGGGTTTAAGGCAACGTGGAATCGGATGACTGAAATCTCGGTGTGCCAATCGAGGTATCGTAACGCCTTCTCGTGTTCCATCAGCGATCCGCTGGTGTCCCGATCCTCTTTATAGGCGATGGTCGAATCCCGCCCGCAGTGTTGTTGCGCTTTTCGCGGCACTTGGCGGGAACGGTCGCTCTAAATCTTCCTTTAATGGCATCGTTAGTTAGCCGTGCCGATGCGGATCGTCCAGTTCTTGGACCCGGGGTCCGGTTGCCCGTGCACGACTCGGGGCTTTCGTAGATCCTAGCTCGTTACGAAAACGCTCCGCCGACGAGCGAAAAGGAAACCGCGGCTCCGCGGCAAAAAATCGAGGCCAGCCGTGCACTCGCGGGGCGTGAACGATTAACGATCGCGGCGGATCGAGGCGAAGTCGCGACGATTTCGGTGCTGCCTGGCCGACGTCAAGGTGGCGACTCGCCGGTAGAACGGTGACGAATTTTTGCTCTGGAAAATGTAACCGTCGCGGGTCGTCCTCGTTTCCACTGGACGTCGGTGTACTCACTTTGCTCGGGTACCGACGAGACGAGCGCGCGAACGTAATTCACGACGCGCGTCAGCGCCGTCGACGTCTGACGGTAGGGGCTGCCGTTCCCGTCTCGATTGGTCAGCGCGACGTTGAATCTTCAGTGGGAGGAGTTCCGCTCGCGCTTACGCGTCGCGCGAACCCAGTGGATGCATGCAGACCCGCATAATGCAAGCCTACGTACCTGTCAGCGAGATGAACGTCTGCCATCCGCGTCGTTACACCTCCTCGCGGGGCTACGAGCTCGAGCGGCCTCGCGTGTGCATTGCACGCGCTGCACCGGGCGGCTCGGCGACGCGACGGAATGATGCATCGAGCTGAGCCTCTCCTGATAGCGATCTCGAGCAGGACCGACAGTGGGAAAAAATGAGCTCGCGGTGACTTCTTTTTTTTTCAACCGTTTCTTTTGTACGGCGCAAGTATCGTCGCTTTCTTGCCACGCGAGGACGTTGTAACGACACGCTTAATGTATCGAGGGACACGTGTTTTTCCACCGAAAGAATGTTCCTGCTGTTGTCTCCCCATGTGTTTACTCGAACTACTGAATGGACACTAGGGTGGTTATTATTTACTCTTAGTAAATTTTTTTTCAAGATTTTCTTCCCGGCACCCTCCAGAATAGTTCCAAATAATTAAAACAAAATCCGTGTGAAGTTTGAGCCCGATCGGATAACGGGAAAGGGTTTTAGTTTTTCGGACTTTTTTCAAAAACCGTTTGTCGCATGAGAAAAAGTAATACAACATAAAAGATGCTCCTTATCCGGTTATATAACTTTTGTTTGACATATTTTTTTATTTAATCAATAACTTGAAGAATATTATATAAAATCGACTTCGCGAGCTGTTAAATAATGATTTAAATGTTTAAGGGCCCAGGGGCACCCGTTCTCGTTATCCGATCGAAATGAAACTTTATACGGTTTTTGTTTAATTATTTGGAACTATTCTGGAGTGTGCCCCGAAGAAAATTCAAATGGACACTTGGGTGGCTCGCCACGTCTTCTTTCAACTTTTTCGAGCAAACTGTCGAGGATGTAATGGCCCTTATGGAGTCGCGTAACTTGTGCTGTATTGTGAGATATCCTGCCAAGAAAAAGAAAAATAGCGTTCACGCCAGTGAGGAGATCCTCGGTACAGCTCCGTCGAATAAAAATACGGGGCCGAAGAGCGTGAAATGCCGTTGCCGCGGAACGAGCCTTTTTCCCCTGCGCCAAAATTGTTCACTTCGGTAATAACGGAATTATTATTCCGCTTGATTACCATAATTAGCGATAGCGGTATTATTACACGTCGAGAAGCGGTCTGGTAAAAAATTGATTACGTGCACGAGGCGTTACGTGGACGCGACCGTGCGCTTTCGTGCGTACGCATTGGCGCTCGCGCGCGCGTGCGTGCATGCATGCGCCTGCACTTCTGGTGGCGGAATGATAGATCAAGCGGCCCGATAGCGATCTCGGGCCCCGAGAAAGGGCCCGGAACACGGTGCGCACCGCACCACGGGCTCGCGGAACCTTTCTCCCGCTCTCCGAACGATATTTCAATGTAACGTTTGATACGTTATCAATTACCCGCACCTTTCCCGCGTTACGTCACGCGCGAATTTGCCAGATTTTTCGAGCGATCGTGTTTCACCGCGGCTGCTCACCTCCCGGGGGTCTCTCCGAGGATTTTGCCAACCGGGACTCAGACATCACTGTAACTTCCTCCAGCGATCTTTGCTTCGCGATTAATTCGCGTCAGATCCCCTCACCGATCGTATTTCACACTGACAGTTTACGTTCACGAAATCTCTCAAACACTTACGCTACCTTCTACGCAGCAATCGATGGCTTCCGATGGATCCTCGATCGCTCTCGATCCTGACCGACACGCGGATAATTAGCGATGATTAAAGGACCCGGCTGGCGGACCAGCAGTTTCAAATCGACAGCCCCCGTCGAGCATTTCAAGACGGAGTCCGAGGTTTCTGTCGCGGAGGACGGCATGGCGAGTCAACTGCTCCCCGCTGCATATTCGTGGTGTAGATTTACATATAAAACGGTATTGTTTTTCCTACGGAACAGGGCGCGTCTCCGGTTTCGCATTTTACAGCGGCGTGCAGGTACGTCGCGAGGCCGCAACGGTACCTGATATACGCCCGATATTACGTGTACCCTGGCGACCTATCGGTTTCGTCATGTCGCGCGTCGATTGTCGCACGAAGGCACGTTACGGCCTTTAGGCATTCGTTATCCGTTCCACCCGTTGCAGTCTATCATCGACCCAGGACAAAGCAAGTCCTCGGCTCGTCGATGGGAATTCTACCCGGCGATTCTTTCGAAGCAACGTTCCTCGGCTGTTTCAGCGTCTCACGGGAACGCAATTATCTGCAGGGCTCGTGTATCGAACGGCGAAAAAAGGCAGCGACGATAACGCTAACGTTTGCTTTCAGCGGAGCACAAAAAAAAACGCATCGTGCTATGAGTTGCAAGTTTCTCGGTTCAGCTGATCGGGCGTCGAAAGGAGAAAAAGGCGATCGGCTGACGATGGAAAGACGGGGAGACAAAGAAGTGTATACCGCCGGGCACTTTTCCCTTCGATCGATAGCTCCTTCTCTTCATTAGCAATAAAGATGGTGGTCGATCAGTAGCGAAATGTGACTTGCCACTCGGAATGGACCCTCCCTGGTATTCGACGGTCAGCTCCGAGCGGTCCTTGAAATCTCGCAGGATGTCGCAATCGAAAGTAACCCACCCACCACACGCACGCCTAATCTGTCGGTCGCGTTCGGTAATGATCTCTCTTTTACTCTCGCTCTCGATCATAACTGGGCCAGCGACTGGTTCGGGGCCGTTCTTTCTCCCCGAAGAATTTTAATTAGCTCGCCGCTGACACGTGAACCGCGGCTTTGCTTCTTCTTTCTCCTTCTTCGGAATATCGTTCCTTAATCCCCGAGAAAAGTGTAGGTAGGAAGGAACGCCGACAGAGTGGACGTTTTCGTTGTTACGTAAAGCTCCGTAAAGTCGCGAGAACTTCCTGGACGAGCGAAGTATTTTCGCCCGGATCGATCGGTCCAAAAGAAGAAAACGACAAGAGTGCCTCGGTAGTGTCTCTCGGTTGAGTAACCGGCAGAAAAACTTGATTCGTTTCCGAGGGAATACGGGAGTCTTCTTTTTCCTCGCGGAAGGGATTTAGAAGCACGGTTCTCGACGCGAGACATGTCCAAAGCGTGCGCAATATATTTTTTCCACGCGCCTGGCGATCATTGTTCTGGCGTGCCAGGCATCGCCGGTCGGATTAAGAGCTCGCGGGAAGCAAACGCTTCGTGCACCACCAAGAATGTTAATCTTAAAGCACAGAATTTGGGACGGGCGATTGCGCAACGCGCGCGAACGCCGACTCCTCTGTAATTACCTAAGTCCCACGTCGCCGGTCTTATTTTGTAGCATTCTAAACAGGTACGGACGGATGACACGTGGGCACGCATTATTGTCTCCGCGAATGCGCGTCACTAACAAGGAGAGGTTCCCAGGTGTCCGCCTCCGATTACTTTGAATTTTGGATATGTTTTCGAGGACCGAAAAATAAGAACTACGTGTCTTTTTATTTTGGCCAGCTTAAAATTTTAGGGTGTGAAACCACCCCTCAAAGTTCATAAGGGGTACAAAATTGTGTCGGGTAAAATTTCATATGAAAGAACATCATCATTGTCAAAAACATCGTCGCTAGCTTCATCTCTTGACCGAAGGTATCCCTCGGGCGAGACTTTCCTCCGCGCAGACACCGGAAGTCTGACGGATGCTCGAAAGCAGTCGGTAGGAAATATCGTTGCATCGAGGCGGGTGAACGTGAATATGTGAAAATGTGAAAATGTGAAAATGTGAAAATGCAGTGGTTGTCGCGGTCGCCGGGGAAGACGCCGCTTTAGGAAGGTGGTGGCCGGCGGTAATTCGCGGCGTTTTGTTCTTTGTGATTATACGCTTACACGCGCAATCGAGCACATCGACGGCCGTGTATGGGTCCCGGGGCGGCGGTGCGCGATTGTGTTGGCGCGTGTGCACACGAGCACGGCCGAGCGAGCATTACACACGGCGTGTCCCGGGTTGCTTCATTCCATTCGCGATATTCCACATTCTTCCCACACGTGTAAGAACACATCGGTAGGTACACGGTGCCTCAGATGCCTGCTGCTGATACGAACTCTCAACTGGCTTGCCGCCACTACTGTGCAGTGTGCACCGCCATTTATGGGCCAAGGGAACATCCGAACCGTTTACGGGACAGGAGAATCCTCGCTTTTTCTGCCGTGGGAAGCGTTATCCTCCGCGGCGTGGCTGCTCCGCCGAACCGGCTGCATACGTACACCTATCCAATGGGAATTAGGCGCGATCTAGGATCGAGGCTTTTAACGAAGAGGAGCCAGTCAAAGTCAAACGAAGCAGGCCTAGGAAGCGGTTAAACGCGGATCGGGAGGGAAACGAAGGCGGCAGGGCGCAGCATCGTCTGCGATGTTTCTCAATGGGCGCTAAATGTCTGACAGAGAGTACGGCTCGTTGTGGGAGGTGGAAGACGCGTGAGATACGGTTCAGCGTTCTCATAGCTCCTCTTGAATCGACGTGGGCGCGAGAAAAGGGTTTATTGGCGTTTTATCGGCCGGATCGATGCACGGGGCATCGCGTAATTAATTCGCGCCGAGGACAGGTAACAATTCATTTAGTAATCGATGCGTTGGCCGTGCTTGCGAACGGGGACGATAACTGACGCCGATCTGTCCTTGTGCTCGGCGTGCTTTGTCAAAGCTCGGCCGTACGAAATTTAAGGCGAACACAGGAAAGCGGCGGAACGCAGGTGTGCCAGTGCGAAAGCGGTGACCCATTATCCCAGCTGCGAGGGCAGTCGCTACCAGGGATCGTCCCGTTCGGTTCAGTTAGGAATGCCTCGATACGCCTTAACAGGCTAAACAGATGTACTCGTAAATAAGTTCCCCCCTCGCCCGATGCTCTTTCGCGGTTGCCTTCGATACCTCCGCGCCGATCCCCTCTTAATTACCCGCTCTAGGAATCTGCTTCTCTCCTTGGATCCTGCACTTTGTTGCAATCTTCACTTTCCACGTCGACCGGCGATAGCATGTTTTCCAGATCATCCGCGTTCTGAAGCCGCAGCTGGTTCGCTTCCGCTGAACGTTCTCCGAGGAAAAGATCGATCGTTTGCTGGCCAGTTTGCCAGGTGGTAGGAAAAAAGCGGGAAGATCCTCGTTTGCTCGGCAGGGGAAAAAAGCAGACGGCGGCGGCGGCGGCGGCGTGGTTCGCGCCGTTCCACTTTTACTCTGCTCTTGAGAATCCCATCGCCCGCGAACTGCACCACATTTCCACGGGCTGCTAGCAGCGAAGTCGTTCGCTAATCATGCGTACGTGTGTGTATGCTGTTTGGCGACGCGAGAGGAGCGCCGAGGAGAAGAGGGGCGCGCGTGCACGTGTGTACGTGGAGCGGGCAACAGGAGCGGAGCGCCGCTTCATCAGGGTGGGGTTCGCCGCCGGTGGAAGTTTAACTCTTCGGTTTTACTTTCTAACATCTCCCCCCGGTGCCCGCGCCCCCCTTCCTGAACGGTCTCGTCGTGCGACGACGTGTCCTGGTACACCTACTCCTTCGAGGACGAAGTCGAGCGCCGATTTTCTGCTTTCGTGTGCTAGCATCGCCTCGGCTCGGCTCGCTCCTCGGGTCCGAGGGGGGAAAAGTGAAGGGGAGGAGTTTTTTGCTTTTTCGGCATCTCGCTCCAGTGAAATCCTTCGTGCCGCCCGTTTTTCGCCAGGCTAGTTCTCTGGCAGATCCACGGGATCCTCTCTGGATCCTCCCTTCTCCTCGGATGCTCCCTTTCGAGCCGCCGGCTGGTTGGGCGTTTCCGGGTGGAGAGAGCAGGGACCGCGGGACAGTCCTTGTTCCAAAGGTCATCAGACGACTCGGTTGCAGATTTTTGACAGCTCGCCCGCTCGAGATTGCCGCGCATGTGCCCGTTTATCAGCCGCGCGCCGTGTCAGGACGTCCGCGGCCGCGCGTGTGTGAGTAGACCGCGCCAGGGTGGGGCCCTCTCGCATCCGACTTGCCGTTTTCAGTTTCACTTTCTAAGTCGTCGGGGCCCCCCCTCTCGCCCCTGCGCCCGTAACCCCCCACCTGGGACCACCTTGCGGCAGCGATCTAGGCCCTGGAGTAGTCAGCCACCCCACGCCCTACTATTCGCTCGACGCCGCTCGCAGATGCAAGGATCGAGATCCACGGTCGCTCTCTCGATCGGCTCCCTCGATCCTAGGCCGCTGTGACTCCGCTCCGAGTCGAAACCGAGCCACTGTACGCGACGCTACAAGCTGGGATTCAGATTGCCCCTCGTCATCCTCTCGCGCCAAGTCCCATTGAAGAATGGTCCCAAAGCAGAGGTTCCTGCGCGTTCCATATTCGAAGAGGGTCGTTGCACCCAGGACACGTGCAATTCCCCGAACAAAAACGCCTTACGTGGGTGCGGGGACGCGAAATCGTTAACCAGAAGCTCTCGAGGGGACCAGAATTATTATCCACGTCACGGAGAGCGGCCGTTTTCACGGCGGAGAGATTTATTCTCGAATTCGTCGTCGGGCTTAATTGGATCGCAGCAAGGGCGTCGTCGTCGCGAGCCTCCTTCCCGTATTCGTCCCAGCCGTCCGCTTTCTTCGTTCGTTCTTTCCCCATCGGGAGGAGGCGACAATTGAAACTGGATTCGGCCTACACTCGCAGGCGGATTTATTCGGCGCGGCGTCCGTGAGCCGCGACTTTCGGCGCGGAATTAACAACGGGCCCGAGAAAGTCATCGCGTGCCGCGCGATAAATTAATGTTCGGGCGATGGTATCCGCGCGCAAACATCGCCCCGAAACGAATTTCGATAGCGGGCACGCGTTCTCGATTCGCTCCCGAATAAACGAATGTCGGACGGATAAATCCGTACGATCTCCTGCCCGCGACGAACAATTTCCTCCCGAGGATTTTACGCAATCCGCCGAAGTCTCCCCGAAACTATCGCGGAATCGGATCCAGGACCTCCCGACGGAAATGAAAAAGAGCTCCGAACCAGCAGCGGAGTTTCGAGAAGCTATTAGGCCGAGGGAGGAACGTGGATTCGAGGAGGGCTGCCAAAAAGTCGGATGGAAGATTGCAGGGAGACGAGTAGGAGGAGGCGTTCTCACGGTTTCGGCTGGATCCTCTGGATGCCTCCCACGGAGGAAGAGGGTCTGCTTCGCTCGCGATCTTCTCGAGGAAGCGGATCGATCTTGTCGAAGGCGCCACCTGAGCGCGTACGCGAGCAGAGCCGGCGACGATGCGTGACAAGTCGGTCGATTAGCGCCTGTGCCGACGGAGATTTCGTCGTCCTTTTCCACGGAGGCCACCGCGGCGAATCTCTGGCCTTTTGCGTGGCCCCTTCGTCGCGTTCTCTACGATTCCTTGAAACGCTCGATCAGCGGCGGAGAGGTGGAAGGTTTTTTTTCTTCCCCTTCGCCACTCATCCGGCGTCCATTATGGTTTTCGAAGGAAATGATTAGTCGAAGCGTAACGACGGGACGAGGAAGCGGATGATTACGGAACGATTATGTTGCTCCTTTCGCGGATCCTCGGACGAATCACCGAAATAGCCGCGTGTTACGACACATCCCTGCCAGGGCGGAGGTGATGTCTCTGCTCGAGCTCCCTAACGAATCAACGAGCTGCCTATCTATCGAGCAAAGCGATTCAAGGAAGTCGCTCTCGAAATCGCGGCAAAAAGCTACGCGACCGGGCGAAAAAGGAGGCTGCGCGGGTCCCGGGAATTAATTATCGCCCGTCCCCGCTAATTGCCTTTAATCGTTTGGCGTGCAGCCGCGGGAGTTTGTCGAACAGCGACCCTGAGACGGTAGGCCGTCACGTGCGTCCCGAAGACACGGAAGGAACGCGAAGCGACACCGAGGCGGCCCGTTAAGCTTGATTAGGGCGTATAAGGTCGGCCGACCTTAAAGCGCGATTCGGTGGCGAGACTAGCCGTCGTGGTGCCTCGTCGGTGACACACAATGTCGAGCCGCAACAGGAGAAGTGACTGTGTGTCTCGGGTCGGCACCTGGCCGCGGATGATGCATAGCGCCGTACTGGGCATTTCCTACCTTGGTATTTAGCGTATCATTTACATCCCCGTGCGTATATATATGTATATCTCCGCTCATTATCTGCCTACGTGTAGCCTGACGCCTGACGCCGCTCTCTGCCCATCTGGCCAGTTGCTGGTAACGCGGTAACGCGCTCCGCTTCCATCTACGGACCTCCTCGCTGTGCGGCTCGAAACAGCCACCTTTGAATCTCCACAGTTCTACTCCGCTCGCGTGTAATTACCATTTTGGAAAAGGCTGCGGATGGACAGGGAATGGATCGGTCAGAGATCGGTGCGTGCGGGGTGGCAGGACTCGAGCGGTGCCCCGATATTTATGGGCACAAGCTGCTGCACGGTGGCGATATCAACGGTATGGGAACATTAATCAGGTGGAGCGCGTCAAAGGAGTCGGCTGCCCGATTAACACAGTTAACCCGAGCGCAATTAGACGGGAATGCTCGCTGAAAGCGGCCGAGGAGGTCGGTGCGCTTAGAAAACGGAGGATGTTTGGGCCGCGTGCTGTATGAGCGATTAATTGCTCGGATAGCTCGGTATCGAGATAATCGATCGGGGACCGGAACACCCGCGACGCGCTTTCGAGGCCTCGCAGGCGGCTCGGAACGCGAGAACGAGGACAAATGGATCGCTTGCCACCGTGCCGGTGAATAATTTATTTATTTATTTGCTCGTCGATGTTTTCGGAATCCGCCGGTCCGTCCAGGAATTTTCTCACGCGCCTTCGCTTCTACAAATTAGTGAAATCGGGCTGGGTAGTACTCGCGTGTATCTCATCGGCTCCTGGGATGGTCGCGTCGCGGAGGAACTGGTCTCGCGCGGCAAGGAGCAGAGCTCGAGGAACGACAGACGGCTCGCGATTCCAGGGATTCCTTTGTGAGGTAGATCGATTCGACGTAGCTCCTAGCTGGACTCGCTCGGCGTGGCTTTCACCTATTTCTCATAAAATCGGAAACGCGGGTCGCGTCCTCCCGTCTGCGTTTCATAGTTGACAAGACTAGATACCGTTCAACTCGGGCACTTTCTCAATCCCCGTTCTGCGCGCTGCTATTTTGTGGGAATAATCCGCGATGATAGATAGGTCGATTAGCCCGCCACTGGGCAGATGTTCCACGCACGTGCTCCGAGGAAAGAAGATTCCCCTATGACTCGGTCTAATCGGGAAACCTGCAAATCGCTCGGTCGCCATTCCATTCCGTCGATTAATCCCGCGTTCCGCAGCTTTCACCTGTTTCCATGCGACGCGAAACACGTGCCGCGGCCAGCCATTCGTAATCGCGGCGATATCGAAATCGAGCCGCGATCGTTAGCGATCGATCGACTTTCTATATTCTACTCCGCGCCTCCGTTGAGAAGATTCTATCGAACGATAGTTCTTCAACGTCTGCCCTTGATTTTCATCGCTCCTCGGGGACGATCCGGACGTTTCTGCGAGATGGTAATGGATTCGTCTTCTGGTGACGTATCGTGGCCATCGAAAGGCCGGCGATTCTCGTTAAAACGTTTCTGGAGCACGCGATTCCTGATGGCGATCGTTGCTCAACGTGACACCGTGACTTTATCGACTCCTTCTCCCCCGATCCGATCGCCTCGCGTGAAGAGATACGTAACCCCTTTGTCACGACCGTCATTATTGCCAATTGGAAGCACGCTCGCCGGCAGTACCGTAGCGCCGTCGTTTAAAACCCCATCTTCAGCCCTCTATCGCCGAACTGCATCCTTTGGCCACCGCACCCACAGCCGTTTGCCTGGCACGTACCTACACTTCTCCGCGCGTTCCACGTCGATACCCAAGGTTAGGCTTTACACCGATTAGATCCGTGTCGGAAATCTTTCCTGGCGTCGCAGCGATCGTATCTCGAGCGACCGTGTCGTCGCCTATCCCGCAAAAATCCACATTTAATTGCTTCGCTCCGCGACCACGTAATTAACGGTCGATTAAACGGGATTTTTCAAGCGATCGATCGATTGCGAAATACCGCGGCCTATCGCGCGGCCTCCTGGACACGGGAATCGGCGACGAAACGGTCGCAGGACGAACGAGGTGGAAGGATACGCAGGCGGTGTGAGAACAGAAAACGGGCAAACCTGTTAACGGCGATAACGGGACGGCTGATTGAAACGCTACGACGAACCGCGGATCGGCCAATTAGTTTATCAAATACCGGGAATAGCAGAGCAGAGTTTATCGCGCGGCAGATCTGCTTCTCAGCCAGTAACTCGTTAAGTTGCCATAAACCCCGGCCGGGACGATAAGCTCGGACGGCCCCGCTCTCTATAATTCTCGCCAGCTATCGACCCGGCTCCGCCGTTTTCGCACAATATCGCGGCACTTTTTGCGCGGCCCCCGTCACGATATTAAGCTATGTCGACACGGTGCCGCCTCCCGCGGCATCTAATTCGTAATTACGAATCGGACCTCTTCCGCGCGCGAGCGCAATGGTCCGTTAGGAGCACGGGGCGATAATAAACTTCTCGCCCGTATCGCGGAAACACGGATCGATACCGATCTGCTCTGCTACGAGAGGAA
Organism: Andrena haemorrhoa; assembly: GCA_910592295.1. Lineage (NCBI taxonomy): Eukaryota > Metazoa > Arthropoda > Insecta > Hymenoptera > Andrenidae > Andrena > Andrena haemorrhoa. Next base: position 6,098,623 of record OU342940.1, on the reverse strand, counting down.
CGAGCCGGGGGAAAAATCGTTATCCGCAGCGCGAACCACCCTGCTCGCCATCCGTTTAGCTAACAGCAGTGTTCTCTTTTCGATTTCAATGAAATACGGAATCGGCGGTTCATGAATCAGCCGGCTACTTAATCGCGATTTGCCTCGTCGTTACTCGAACGTATCGCGGCGTCCGGGTATCCTGCTCGATCTGCAATTATCGATCAGATCTGAATCATAATCCGAGGTACGCGTCGACGGCGATAAGTCGCGTTGTTGCTCGGAGGCATGAAGCGTGGAAAGAACGTATCGAGGGGCTTTTCGCGTCGATTTCCTGCGCCTCACGTGTATGATCGCGAAGGGGTAGAGGTGGTGGATCGTGGCGAGGAAGTTGATCTCGATCCTTGAGGCGATTCCTCGGATTCTTCGAGGAGAAGGATCGAGAAGGTGGCGAACCGATGGCGCAAATCGGCCACCCTACCATTCGTCTTATCGACACGAGCGCACACGGAAACGTGGCGCAACGAAATAACGAGTTCTAATTGCGAAAGCAGATCTACTGCAGGCCGGGTGGCGAGAGATAAAAAAGCCGAAGGTGCACCCGGCACCTGATTCATTTGAGTAGATAACGATCTATGACGCAGATACGCGAGCGGCTCGACTTTAAAAATCGTCCTTCCACGCCTCCATCTTTCGCCCTTTCCACGTGCCGCCCGGCAGTTGCTTGTCCGCTTCAGCGCTGCCGCGGAATTAATATCTTTCCCTCATCGGCTGGACGAAAGTCGAGCCTCCTAACCTGTCTTCTCGACAAACAGAAACGCCCGACCGGACTTACAATTAGAATTTTTTCTCGTGTTCTCTTGCTCTCTGCGTTATCAATGAGTAGGTAATTGATTCGATAGCAGGAAAGTGGCAGCGCAGGCGATGGTGTCACCCGAGCTTCACACAAGAACGGTATGCATCGCGCGCAGCTTTGATTAATGCCGTCGGCAGGCGATTAATTGCCGCATTACGCGAATATAAACACGGCCGAGCGCCGTGCATGCCGTTTCCGTAAGACGCCGCGCCGCTCCGGCCTTTCCAATACCTCTTTGTAGAAATTAACGTTCGATTCGGTGGATAATAAACGATCCGATGTATTCGTTCCGCCACTGAATTATCGGCCAAATAAATTCTTGCCGAAAGTAATGGTACGCGAGGCGAAACCGGTCTTTCGTTTTGTTTAATCCGCTCGGCGCGCGTTCCTCCGCTTTCGTTTCAAGGTTCGATTCTCTTTGGCAGTGGCGGCGAATATATTTGCGCTCGGAAGCCGTCCAATTACCAGCCGACGCGAGCATCGCTTACCGAGCCCACCGGCATTATCTACGGATCATAGATCGACCTCGATCATCTGCTCCTCGGCTCGCCAAAGAGAACCGAATTTCTGTACCTACGCTCAGAAGACTCTGGCCTCTTGCAGGGCGCTGCGAAGTCGACGCGGATACGAAACGTACGAGGAAAGTGGAGCAGGTGAAACAATTAACGTGCACCGGTAATTGGAATCGATGTAGATCCATAAACTGTCTAATTCTATATATTTCCATCAACGCCACTTTCGCTTTCGATTACTTTAATTGAACGTTGATTCGACGAGACACAGAGTCGGCTCCGCCGCAGTGAATCTCGTGGCTTTACTTCGGCTGCGAAGGAGAGGCTCGGGAAGTTTCACGGCGATTTCTTTTCACTTGGCCGAGCGGTCCCTCCGGCTTTTACCACCGCATCGGCGCGCAGGTTCCTTTCTTTTCGCGATTTAAGGGATTTGCGCCGGAGCGGTGTGCAATCGCTGCCGGGAGCGTAAGCATCTCTTACGTGGCACTACAATTACCTCCGGATTGAAGACCATCCGCTAATTCCGCCGGTAGGCAGAGGTCATTTGCAACATGATGACTCCGTTCGCCTCGATCGCGGCGCGGGGCCTCTCCTTCTCGGGTTCACGGTGGCCCTCCATTACACGGAAAACGAGTAATCGGATTAACGGGGCCTCCCAGCGGCTCCCCGGCTCCCTTCCCGCGGAACCTTGGTCCCTTCGTGAAAACGGCCTATCCTCTTCGGCCGTAATTTTTGCCGTTAATCGGTTGTGCGGGCAATTCCAGCAGGACGTGACCGCCCCGCGTAATTTCACCGTTTACGGCTGCTTAATTTGAGCGGACGGGCGTGCTCTCGGGATCGACCGAACCCCCGAGCGAGTATTTTCATTTAATCGGATTCGGTTGCGCGATCTCCCAAGTGCAATCGCTGGAACAGTTTACAAGAGGATGCAGAGACGGGGATCCTTGAATCGCGGATGGAACGAACCCTTCACCCGATCATCGTTTCACCCAGCATTTCGTGGGCCGCGAGAGAGCCAAGAGACATCCAAGCAAGCGCGGGGACGCTCTCAGTTCCCGTCTCATCCGAATGTTGCAACTCGAACGTTTCTCCTAGGATCCGGTTCAGGAGCTGGACGAACTCTGCCTCGCCGAAGAGGAAGGAGTTTCTCTACTTTTACTTGTCCCCGCGAAGGGCCTGGAAATGAGACCGACCCCGACCCGTTATCGCGCGGAATCGCGCGAAACGTGCTCCTCTCTAGCCGCTGATCGTTCCAGCGTCGCGTCCAGAATCACAAGTAGAACCCTTTAGCATTCGAGTCGCGCGAGCTGCTTGCAGGGAAATCTAGTAACGAAATAACGAGTTCTGTTTGCGAAACTGGACGTCGTTCCCGATGAGAAGGTAAAAAAAAAAAGGAACGACCGTAGGTACTTCTCCGTCAGCGCGGAGCGAGAAGTCGCTATAAAAAGCAGATAAGCGGATCAGAACGATTTATGTTTATGTCGATCGACAAATTATTGTCGCCAGACCGGTTAACTCACGCACCATCAATTATTCGCACCGTATGGGAACGGACAAATTAAAACGGATAACAGAAGGAAACGGGTTGAGCGGGCGAGGATACGAGCCGTTTCGCGCCACATCCTTTTCACCCGAAAAGCGTGTCGTCGATCGGCAATAGGGTAAAGTAGCCAAATATGACGACCTCTCCTAATATAAGACCCCAGCTTGTCTCCGCTACAGAACTCTTGAATGTCGTAACGATGCTATTTCTTTACTAACTAACCGTGTATTAGTTGCTTTGTCCGTGCAGTGGCATTGTAATCAATTGAGCGGCTTGAACAAGCACATACTTCTGAAATACGTTGCAGAAAGTTTTTGATGTGATTCGATTAAATTACAAATACCGCTAAAGTGGTAAGTGTATAATGGGTCTCATATTCGGCTACTTTACCCCACAGTAGCGGGATAAATATCGCTCTGGGAACGATCTGAACGCGGTGCTGGACGTCTGACGTCGCGGCGCTGAGCAGTTCCGTTTGCGAAACGAGGTGCCGCGCAACTCCCCTCGGCCGATAGAAGAAAAAGTAGGGGAAAAAAGTGACGAGAAGGAAAGCTGATTCATGCAGGTGCAAGCACCGCGGAGCACCACCTTGAAAAGTCGTCCGCGGCGAGTTTCGCGCGCGAGCGCGCAGGGAAAGGCGCGGGCGCGGATTAATTGATAATTTCCTAAGAGCTCGCTGCGCGATAATTTCGCAGCCGCCGCTGCGCACGCGGAACACGAAAAACCGCCGTTTACGTAATTCGAGCGCCGCGCTGGCTCGACTTTCTTGGATGCAGCAAAAAGGGCGGCTGCGCTCATTAACTCGAGGAGGAACCGTCTTTCGATCGGGCACGGTGCTAGCTGCTCGAGGAGATTGGAATTCGCGAGTAATTAACCTACTCATCGTATTCTCTTGGCGGCGCGGCGAACGGAAATGAAAGACGGCGAGCAGAAGATTTCACATATCGGAGGCTATTCCGTCGCAGGATCCATCGGCGGGGAAACTTTCCCACAGATCCAACTCGCAGTGGATCCCGATCCTCGCATCATAGAGATATGCAAACGCTGGCCGAGCGCTCGCGTTAATTGCACCGCGGACAGCTTACATAATTAGTGACCGCTTGCGCTGCAGCTCCTACCGGATACCTGGATGGGACTCGCGACAGCTTCCCTCCGCCGTACACGTTCAGCGTTATTTGTATTATGCCCGGGGGAAAAAATAGGTGATCGATGGGTGCATCTTCGTTGATCGCGATGCAACGGAGATAAGCGGTCGTGTCGCGGAACCGTGTCGAATATTCGCATTAATTAGGCGTGGACAGTCGGAGGATCGAGGCGACGGTGTAATCGGTGCTCGTAATAAGACGCGGGGAACTGGTTGGACGCGGGAAGCCGGAGATTCAATATAAGGCTGTTCGGGAAAAGGGACAAGAAGCGACGGATCGCCGCGAGAGCGTCGTTATCGGTAATCGTTGCGAGCTGTCCGCTACAAATTATCGCGATTAAATATAATTATCGCGTCGCGTCGACTCGCACTCGGCTTCCGCGATTTATAGTCGCCCGTAATCTCGGCGACCCTTGCTCTTTAACTGTTTCCCAGCGTTCTTCGTCCTTTTTCCTGTCTTGGAGAACGCATCCCGCGAACGAACCACCGCTCCGCTCCGCGCTGCGCCGCGCCGGTCCAGTTGCGCGTCGGCGTTTCCGCGTGAACGTGCTCGCTCGCGGAGCTCTCGAATTGCGAAAGCACCGAGACGCACATCTATTAATACCGGCTTATCTTTGCTGGTGTGGGTGTTATCAGGGCAGGGCGTGTCGCCAAGAAAGCAGCCAGCAAACCGGCAGCCAGCAACGTGACTGTCTGCCAGGATCCGCTTCTCTCTCCTTCCCTCGTCGCTACGATCCCCGTCTGTTCCGTATCGTTCTCTTTCCACTGCGCGCTCGAAAGGCTCTGGAAGCGTTCTGCTTCCCTGGCGAGCCGATATCATGCGATACGTCGGATCGTTCGCTGGCAAGTCGTGTCGTCGCGTCGGCGTCGGCGTGCTCGTCGATTCCCTTCGATTTAAAACCTCTCGTGGTCCTTTCGTCGCAATTCCCATCCACGAGGAACCACTGCTTCTCGACGCACACCTCCTCGCTCCTTCTGCTCGCTTGCTGAGAAATTCTAGTTTCTCTCGCAAGTGGGGGAGCTGGTTTAAGGATTCTAGTCTCTTCTAGTCTCCGTCGTAGCTTTCCTTGGAGATCCAACCACAAGTACCACCGTCTACGGGCAATAGAATAACGATGTGCGTCAAAATTGTACAAACAATCTCTTCACTATTCGTCCAGAAACTATCATACTCTAGCGAAAGCACATTAATATCTCTCCATACTCACATTTTCCAATTGGGGGAGTATGTACTTCCAATTACATTCTCTTAACCAGTTAGAAGCCAGCCTCCCGCATTAATCAACCTCGTTAAATAAGCATTAATAATTATCGAGGCTTCAGACTCGATTAAACGATCCCCGTTTAAATCGTATCGAGAGTGATCGCGCGTTAAAAAAAAAACGCCGTGCCGTAATCGTGTACGTATTTCCGCGAGCCGAGGAGCCGCGTATGTACGCTACGCGATACTCGCGACCACGCCGAGCGGAGTGGATGTTGCGAGCCGCGGGAGAAACTCACAGGCAGGGACAACATTGTAATCGAAATGTAAATTCCGTCGCTGTCTTATCAGGGAATTATGCGGACGATTTTCACACGGCTCGGCAGTGGCCGGGATGCGCGAGCCGATGAGTTTCGCGCGCGGAACGGTACCACTTACCGCGCCAGATAACCGGATAACCGGCGTTATGTAACCACTGGCGAATATAATTATGCAGATCGCCTAGCCCGGCGTGTCTCTCTTAACATTTACCTTTAGCCCGGCCTGGATCGCGCACGGCTGGCTCTAAGGACAGGTCACGCATGCGAATCCAGCCGGTTCCTAGACGACGTCGTCATCCTCTCTCGAGAGTTTCCACGGCGCCCCGTAACGGCGAAGCGTCGTTCGACGCGACGGAATTTATTATACCGGAGATTGCTCGAGAGGGAACGGCTCCGAGTGTCAACCCCCAGATTTCAATCTGCCTCTGCCCCGGCTGCACGTCGTTGCCGCGTGCCGAGTGCAGAGCGCAATCGATCGGAGCAGGCTCGAGAGCGTGTCCGGAGGCTGGACCGGCACATAGTCCCCCCATCTTTTGACCCCGTCCCGAATCGGACACGCAAATTCTACTTTCAGCGCTCCAGATAAGGATAACATCGCGCCCGAATCAGCGGCAAAGAACTGGCCGGTCGATTAAAGAAACTCGGGTCGTTAAAATTCCGTCTATCGAGCCGGGGATCCGCCGATCGCCGGTTGCACCTAATGCAGTCCTAACCCAGACCTACATGAGTCGTACGTTCTACCCGCCTGGTCCAGGTATGGCGCGAGCAGAACCGCTAACAGCGAGGAAATCGCGGCTCAGCCGAAGAAACCGGCGTTCGTTAAAATTCCGTCTATCCCGCAAGGCTTCGTCGATCGCGATTTCTACGCGGCCGAAGGGACGCGCGCTCTGGCTCGCGCAACGCCTGCTCGTCCTCGCGACCATTGTGCAGCGTGCACGCACAATGCGAGCTCTCCACGGGAGCCAATTAAGACGCGAACTCTCCGCGCTCCACGAACCGGTCCTCTCGCGGCTGGCCCTTCGGCGAATTCAACGAGAAAACGATTATTAATGAGCTACCGGTCGCCTCCATATCTTATTAACGACGATACCCCTCGGTCTGTTATTTGCGACATGTAACGCCGATCGAGCAGGATCCATACGGCGACGATATCTTCATTGTAGGTACTCTGCTTCGTGGAACGAAGGTGGAGTTTTGGGCGCAAGTGACGCATGGTGGTTTATCTTCGATTGAGTTCTTCCACCAGCAGTACGACGCGTCATGGCAATCCCCTTGCGTTCAAGGCGAAGCATAAATCGAGGTTGCGGTAACATTAGCAATCACTTAGCGTCGCGAGCATTGTTTAGTCTCCTTGTAATATTCAATTTATGACACGACGCGCTGGATACCTCTCGATGTTGCCGTACGCGCACGATTGATTCAACATTGTACCCCGGCGCGCGAACAATCGTCGCGTGTTCCCGGGCAGTTGCAAGAAGCCGTTGCTGCTCGCACGCACCCTTCGGGGTGGCAGGCTTTTCTTCCTCATTCCACCGTGTCCCAGATTCCGCACGCCCAAAGGGACGTCTGGCGATTGTAATTTTCGCGTCGCCAATCATAGCTTCGCTGCCTGGATTAGAAAAATCCTGTCGACAAGACGAACGAACTTCCCGAGGTTACCCCGCTTTTCCGTTGGTCGTCGTCTTCGTGGTCTAGCGTTGAAATAGTTGCAGCAAGTTGCTCTCTATGCCTCGTTGCACCTCGTTACGCTGGTCGTCATTGTGTTTGCGTTATCGGGCAGCTGCGCAAACAATGCGTCAATGCGAGGATATCGTTGCATTAGGCCTCTATTATGCGGTGGACGAGTGTCACTGTTCGGCTGTCCACGTCAGACGTGGAAAAAGATACAAGAATCCTAGATCTAGTGTACAATAGCTCGAGTACATTGTGGGCCAGTGGCGCACTCAGGATTTAATTTGGGGGGGGAGCCAAGTTGAAGGGGGTACAAATATTTTTTATCCAAATTCAACAAAATTCATTAGGTGATTATAAAAATTTATTTAAAAGTAAAATTCAGTTTTCTTTTTTTTTACAAAGCTTCTTCTTTGGGGGTGTCGTCAAGTGCAGCGAAGAAGACGAAGAAAAGGAGGAGTAGGAAGAAGAAGAAGAAGAAGAAGAAGAAGAAGAAGAAGCTTTGATGTATGTATGAAGAAATTGTGCTAGTGGCACCCAGGAGTTTAAGATCCAAAAATCTAGGGTTTCGTAATCGTGGATTGGGTCCCCCCGGGGTACAAGGAGACGATGCAAGAAGTCTGAGCGCCAGGGATGTTGCCGATACGGTGACGACTCGTGATTGCCCCAAGAAGGGAAAGGTGTGGCGCGGTGCAGTCATGTTGCTGATTTATAAGGCTAAATTCCTTTACTGCTCCGCGCGGCGTGCAATAGTCTATAGTGGGTCGCCGCGCAGGCAATATAACCGCCTACACCTAGTCCTGACGCGCGATTCGGTTCTAACGTTCAGCTAAATTTATCGCCGCATTGCCTTCTTCCGCCCCCTCGGTCCTCCAGCTGCGTAATCCTTGCTCAGCCCCGACGTGACCCACGTTAACGAACCAGGAACGGCTTCTTCGCCCGTCCAGGCGAAAGTCTCCCTACTCGTTTTGTCTCTCGATACGTTGGCCGAGCGACTTCCATATCGTATTTTCTCCGGCGTCGATACGATTTTCGTTCGCAGACCAGGAGAACAGAGAAGCATACGCTTCGCCGTTCATGGGGAAGCGAGAATTAGTATCCCTCGCTCGAGCAGAGATTCCTCGAGCCTCCGTTAATCGACGCAAGGACGGTCCCGACGGATGGTATTGAAATTAATTGAACGGCTTGACTGTCCTCTGTTCCGCCTGGCAGATTAAAGGCGAGCGTAAATAACGATAATTGTATCGCGGCAGACTAGAATTACCGTCCTACACTAGTGTCGCTCTTATTGTTAGATCCGGCATTGAGCAAGTCGTCTGTTCGCGCGGCTATCGCGCCTATTTATACACCCCTTCTAATTAACCAGACGACCCAATCGAAATAATGGATTGTCGCAACCGCGAGCGCGTGTCTAGCTGCAGGCGAACCCACGTGGAGCGCGTCTCGCGCGCTAAAGTGCCTGGATTCCTTGCCGATCTTCGAAAACACCGATCGCAAGTAGTTCAGGCCAGCGTGGGGTGCGACGCAGTCTCCACCCCTGGAAACGAAGGTTCGCGGCGATCGAGAGCGGCTGGCGTTTCGATCGAAGCACAGTGCCGCCCACGCGTGCTCATTGAACCAAACGAATATTTCGGAACAATGGCGAGCTGCAGGCACGGACCGGTGGCCTTGGCGCCTCGCCGATCAACGTTTAGCGAAATAATGAATAGGTAGCAACGATCTCGCGGAGTTATCGGCTCGTTCCTCGTGAATAAACCACGTCCGTGCGCTCTCTATCTCCTGCTTCGTCCCCGTCTTGCTCTCGCTTCTGTCTTTCTCTCTCCTCCTCTTCGCCTGTTCACTCTCGGTCCGCGGCGAGATCTCTGCGAGTAACTGGGGCGGAGTTGGGTTGCATCACCGTGCCACAATACCCATTGCCTCCCTCTCACCTCCTCTCTGGCTGCTCCTTCTATCTTTCCAGTCCTTTTCCTCCTCGTCTGCTCGGCTCCGATGACAGGACGCCCCGTGTATCTGCGTCGAATCGTCCGATGACGAGGCCGGTTGCGCGATCTCTTGTTGCCGCCGAGGAAAGAGCACAATCGCGTCCTGTCCCGTTGGTCCTTCCTTTTGTCGCCGTTCGTCCGTTTTGCATAAGGCCGCTCCGGGTACTAACGAGACGGCACTTTCACCCTCGATCCTCGATCCTCCATCACCGCAGCCGCGCAATAAACGATAACGATTAATAACGAGTCCCATGACGGATGTACCTGTGGAAGTCCCCCCGGGACCCTTTCTTCCTCGAGCGTCCTCTCGCTCCGAGCCCCCCGGTGCAAAGAGGGACACACTTGACGAATCTTCAAGAGGAGCCTTGCGCAACGCGCTGTCATTACCGATGTGTTCTCCCCTTTCTTTTTGCTCTCGTTACTCCGCTCCGCGGCGGAGAGCTTACCTTAAGGGGTGACCTTAATGTTCGTCGGTTTCGCGCGCTTACGTCACGAGAGCCAGATGGACGGACGCGAAGACGTAGCTACGCCCGTGGGCCACGATGACTGGCCAGATTATTTGGGCCCCATTAAGGAGAGCGACCTAATTACCGGGACGACCGATACGCGACGCGGGGAACAGCTCCTCCACCTACACGCTCGCGGCCGTCCTCTTCGGTTCTGACGACACCTTCTCTCCTACGTTCGCCGCGGCTCGGCACCACGCCTTTCTAAGCCCAGGGGCATCCGACTGGATTAGATTCTGGATCGCTCCGAGGTCTGGCCGGCCGCTGGATCGCCGTGCCCTGGCGAATGTTTAGACCCTGGATCACATTGACGCCTCTGTGGTCGGCTGGCTCGGTGATGCTTCCAGCGAGCTGCCGGGGAAAGTGATTCGTCGAGGGGACACGCGGTGAGCTGGATTTTTATCAGCCCCCTTAAGGTGTAGCGGGAACTTTGTTACGAAATGGAAAGTAGTAGGTGAGAAATAGTCGAGTGGATAGGAAGTGATAGGCGGTCGTCGCGTGGTTCCAGCTTCCAGCCTTCTGGTCGATACTTTAAGGATCCACGCGTAAAATAGCAGCGATGCAACGAGCCACGTTCCACTGATGTCTGACGATTCATTAAGGATCGAGCGGGCTGGTTTAAGAAGCTCTAAATCATAGATCCGGGGCACGAACGATGACGATGGGTTTCCCGGTTTTTGTCGATCCGCCGATCGTGCTCGCTCCGACCCGTTGCGATCACGGTAATGGGCCCCCGCCGAAGCTGTGCAGTTGCAGTTGCAGCACGCGGATCGATTTTCTACGTGGAAACTGCACGATCCAATCGGTACTGACCTCGACGACCCCGGAGTCCCATGACTCGGATCTCCAGCTCGCTCTTTTCAGCTGATAATAACCGCTGGATTTATTTGCCTGCCCCTTATTTACTCGTCATTTTGTTATAATCAAAATTCATCGGTGAAAGTCTTGGAATTCATTTGCAAATATCGATCGAGGATCTGCGGTCGACGCGAAGCAGATACTGAAACGCAAGAAGCCAGCTTCCTGTTGAGTGTTGTTGAAACTGTATCGTCACGATTGTGTAACGAGCCATGATTGCTCGAGCAATTAGCTAAACGTAATTTCGATGGATCTCTAGTTTCCTCGGTAGCCGCGACTCGAGATCACCTGAAAGAGGACACGATCGTTCCAGCCGCGATTAAACCATCTACTTTTCGCCTGGCCAGCCTCTTCAAATCCAGCTTGAGCCAGCTTCACCGGCTCAAGATCAGCAGAGTTCAGATGCTTATCCGACCCCATCGCAACCAAGAATTCATCAAACTTGACCCGATATCGCGAGCGAGAGTTAATGCAAGCGATCTTTCGCAAAAATTTCAATCTAACGTGGCCCGAAGCTGGCGTAATCCACCGCGTGCCAGAAGACTAGAGGCCATCCGTGGCATTCGAAGCTGCCCAGGACGAGACTCCATCCGATTATCGTCACGCGCATACCGCGTCGTCTCGAATCCTGATTTTTGTCGCAGGAGGACGTCATCGTCGAGGACACGAAGGTCGCCGAAACCTGCTCCGATTTCCGTGAAGCATCGCCGGCGATGGCCTTATGCGAGTCGCTCGTCAGAAATGGCAGGAGGCAGCGGTCGCTTTAATTTCGTTCCTCCTTGGAGCTTCCCCTCCACGCCGCGATGCTTGTCCTCCCCCAGGTCGCCTCGTCCTTCTCTAGAAGCGACCAGCGCTCTATCATTACGCGGCTATTTGCGGACAGCGTGGACACTGTGGACACCGCGCACGAGGAAGGCACCGGGAGACAATCTCTTTTCTGTATCTGTCGGCGGGATCGAACCGGTTCTTTTTCATTCTTCTCGGTTTGCTGCCTCCGCCGCGATGTTCAGCGCGCGCCACCGCGAGGATTCTCCGTTTCACGGGCAAAAACGATCCGCCTATGGCGCGTCCGCGAATGACACACGGCCACGAAAAAATCTTAATGGAGCCCATTCGGAGTCGCGCAGTGACTCATCATCGGACCTAGCGGAAGATGAAAGGCAGAGTGGTCTCATCTTGACGGATCTCTGACCGTACGGCTCGTCTTCGTGGCCCAGATCGCGCAAAAACCGTCTATCCATGGAACACGTCGATTCTTGCGGCCGTCCCTCCCAAGTCGGAGAACGGTTCTGCGAAGTAGTATTCCTTTTTACATCGGGTGCTGTCACCGGTCCCCGTCAGTGGCGAAGAGTCCCCGTTGCATCCAGGACTGGAGAAGTCGCTCTGAAATCTTTACGCGATCTTTACGAGATTACGTACCTCGAACGACGCATGCAAATGATTCGACAATGACAACGGACGCCGCGCAACTTTCTACTCGTTCGGGCGGGTTGGAGCGTGCGATCCGAGCTCGCGTCGTTTTTGCATCGGCTCACGTTACACGCCCGCGATGGTATAATCCGTCGACATTTACAACGAAGCAGGCGATCGATGACGACGGGCATCAAAGCGGGCAAAAAATGGAGCCGGGGAGGAAAAAGAATGTCGATTAACCGTGATCGGTCGAATAAAATCTAAACGATGCATCTCGTTGCACTTTGGTCCTCGGACGTGCGCGTAAAAAGTTAATATCGCGGTGTTTACTTCGCGATAACGGATCGAAGCGAGCCGCATTAGAATACCTAAGCAGCGCGAGGACTTCGTCTTCGCCAACCGGAAGACACCTGCAGGTTCAAATTCCGTGTACCCGTGACGCCGGTCGCCGGCCATCGGCATAATCGGATTCTAATGTTTTCGAGGCGATGCCACCTCGGCGCTGATCTACATTCTAGGGATCAACGGTCCACGGCGAGTCACTTAAGATTCCGTGGACAGAGTTCCGTTACTTCCGCGTAAAGACGAGGAGGAGCCGATCGGGCAGATGGGCCCGTATCGATCGACGGATCGGAATTCGTCTGGTTCGCGTCTGTCCGATCGACTGCCTCGATCTTTCGCTCCGAATTCCTCCATATCCATTACGATCTCTGCCGAGCGCTTCTGCGGGAACCTCGCATTGAAATTTCCCCAAATCGGTGCCCAGTGATGCGCGTCTTTCACGATCATCGGATCTCGCAAGCTGACGAGCGGTTAATGTGGTCTGCGGCAGGAAGAGGTTCGGCTTAATGCGCGCAATTGCCTCTCTGTATGGTAATTTACGAGCACCGTTCAAAATCGTAACCACTTTCCACGAATTCACGCCAGAAAGCCTGAGGAGAGTTCGCGGTGAGACAAAGTGGACACGCATCCTCCGCGAGGTCCGTTCGGACGGGTTCTCTTTGTCTCGCAAGTGTTTACGAGGAACGTCGGGTATCGCGATCGACGGCGATCGCGTTGCATTCGATGCGGCGATTATCGGAATCTGCTATTGCCGGCCAGTAGTGACGTATGGCTGACCTCGTTGACGGTCACGGGCGAACGAATTCGCAAAGAATGGAGGATGGATGGCGGGCATTGGCTGCCCCTTAAGCGGAAGCGTAACGGAATCGGCTTGGACAGCGTCGTAACTCTTCGTCTGATGGACAAGGAGGACGAGCAGAGTGCTTTTACGTGTACTTTCGTTGAAATCGTCGGGGGAAGGAACTGAAGGAAGCCCGGCTCGATCGATCAGCCCCGTGTCACTTGAAAATTAATACCGCGGGACAATTAACGCGATTTAGTAGGGAGGATCGAGTACACGCATCGATCATCGTGCCGTTGGAAAGTGTGCGGCTGTATAGGGGAAAGAAGCACGGGGCAAGGAGCCCCGCGGTTTTCAGACCGGCGCACCGACTCGAAGATGAAGTCCCGCGGATAAGAAATGTCATCGGGGAACGTGAGCGGTTTCGGTGGCAGCGTTTGGAAATCAAGCATCGCTGCCGATACGAACCGAGAGAGACGATGTCGATCGTTATCGGGGCTCCTTCTCCCGGAGCCAGGCGTGTCCTTAGGATGGCCTTTCTTATCGCGATAACTCTCGAGGACATCGTTTTCCTCTCCTTCTCTCACTCTGCCCCTCGTTCTCTCTCGCCTCCTCCTTCCGTCTCTGTTCCTCGGCTTCTCTGCCCGTTGAGCAACGAAGCTGCGGCTCCACCCACTCTCATCCGTGATCGGCCGAGCTACCTCCGGTCTAGACGCCTCCGGCGATCAAGGAGACCCCGATCGATCGATCGTTCCATCGACCGTCTCGTCTCGTCTCGTCTCGTCCCGTCCCGTCTCGTCTCGTTGCGATCGGCGACCATCGATCTTCCTGGCGCGTGTGAGAACACGCGAGGAGCCCGTGATCGACGAGGATCGCACAGTAGTCGGGCAAATCTGGCGAGGATGTTACGCGAGTGTTCCCGATATTCTCGATCCTCTCACCGGTGCACAGCATCCCCCGAGTCGAACGCCGCTGGAACTGTAATCCTCAGAACCGTAACTCGCAGCGGGAAGCAAAAACTGCCCTGAAACCCATAATCGATCTACGGGTCGCGAAATTCGGCCGAGAGAGGTTCGAGGCTCCAGAGGCTCGGAGGATCATTACCGCTGCGATCGCTCTGATAAATGAACGGGTCCTATTGTCGAAATCGGACAGAGAGAAATGAATGATCCGAGGCACGATATCGCTCGTATGCTAACGAAGGATAAACGATCCATTGATCGAGCCGATCCGCCGGATCGGACGCCGGCAGCGGCAGAGATGCGCGTCTGGATTTTTGCGCGAGACACGGTAACGGGTTAAACTGGGACGAGTGCAGTATATAGGATCGGTACGGAATACGCCTTGGGAACGTGTCCTCTTCGCCTTTCAGTAAGGATCGGGCTACGTGAACATCGGGCGTCTTCTGCTCCCGCATTGCGAAACCGCGCGGCGCATCTGCTGGGAGCCCACGTTACGCTCCGTTCCGTTCCGTTCCACACACACACACACACACACGCCGCGTTCCTCTTTATCGCTTCCCCCTCGCCCTCGCCGGGAACCAGGCTCCCGTGGAGCTAAAGGGTACAATTACGTCACGACCGTCGAGAGATACGCGCGCCACGAGCGGATTATGTAACGCCCGGTCATGACGGACGCCCCCCGCCGATGCAACTGGCGGATGCAGTTTTCGGAACAGTTGCGTTTCGAGCAACAGCTGTGGATGAATGGTGGATGGTTGCAGTGTTACCAGTTACCAGCGACTAGCGCTCCGTGCCATTCCTTCATTCACCACTCACCATCGAACTACCTGAAACTGTATTGAGTTATCGGGAGGGCAAGGGTGGTCGCGATAAGGATCCAGCCGATCTTTCGCAATTAACTCCAACGTCGATCCCTCTCCGCGAGTGCAGCCAGCTGGCGAGCAAGGCGATCGTTAAAAGACTCGCTCCCTGGCCAGGACAGCAGCCAAAAATGCGAGTCGACCGCGAATGCAGCCGAATGCGCGAGCGGTGCATAGGTGCTCGCCGGTGCTCGTATATAGTACTTACCTCGTAACGAGAGAGCGCCGGATTGTGCGATCGGAGAACGGCGTGACGGCGTGATGGAGAGCGAGAAGGAGAGGAGAGCCAGCGGCCGAGTTGGTGGATGGCCTGTTGCCTGTTGCACGTGTGCCAGCACGTGTACGTGAGTAGGTGAGCGTCTCTGTGCGCGGGTACGCGCGCGTGCTGAGGGGCCAGTCGCCCTTGCCGAGGAGCCCGAGGCACGGGCGTGGGCCTTTCACTCCTGCCATCCGCATCGTTCCTTAACTATTGAGCCTAAGGTGGCCACGGACGCGGTCGTGCACGTCCGTGTGCGCCTCGCTATGCGCGCGGATAAGTACAATCACTCTCGTGGACCTCGCTCACTTGGCCAGCCGGCCGGCTCCCTGCGACCCTCTATCACAGTGGCACTCAAATTTCTTCGCAAACCCGCAGGTGGCTTTCAGACGGTCAGAATTACACTGTAGATTAGAGAGACTTGGAAGATTCGTGGGACTCGATTTTGGGGGACCATTGATTACTTCCAGCCATTCGATGCTTCAACAACAGGTTCGAGGATGATCGGCAGCTGTTTCCAGGGGTAACGTGGAATGCAACAGTGTGGAGAATTTTCGTGATGATTCTGTGTTGTATTTTTTTTTTCGAGAACGTACCTCCTCGCCGTGACGGAGTCGGTCTAGTGAGCGATATAATAATCGGCAGGCAGGTGTGAGAGAGGTATAAGTGTCGTTACTACAATGGAATCGTGAGAAGTAATTATACTCTCCCGGCATGTTTACAGAACGCTTTACGCAACGCGGGGATCCCATCATAAATAGCAATTAGCCCGCATTACTTCTGACAAGTTAGCGTGCCTCGCCTTCAACGCTCGGTTAATAATCTTTCGGAGCAACACCCGTCCCTCGAGTCATCTTCACTACCACCGTTGCCTCCAGAAAATCTAATAAAAGACACTTCTCTCTATCTCGACACCCCTGCTAGGCTTCGCTCGATTCAACCATCGTAACTTCTCACCCGTGAGTGCTACATTACGATCATCGGATCACCCACCGTATCCTCGTAATTGGCAATGGAGCGTCGGTACCCTCGCGTTCCCTCGTGTTTCGCGAAATTCGAAGCCCAGGAAGCGCGGCGACATAAAATTGTTGGCGGCCGAAGGGGGAGCTCGCTATCAGCGGCGATTTACGCGTAACGAAGCCCCAGTTTGCGTGCCACTGATACACGAAGCCGATCGTTGGAGGAGAACGCCGCCGCGATCGTTACATGCACCATTATGTTGCAGCACGGTGCACCGTGCTATCGGTAACGGCAGTGCACGCCGCCAGATATTGCTTATTAACTTTGTTTGTTAGAGGGGGAGAGCGGCGGCGCGGCGCGGCGTGGCGTTCTCGTGTGTCCGAGGTCTAACGGTCGTGGCTTGCTCCCTGCATCGGGACGACGACGTAGGGACCGGTTGCGCAAACGGCACATCGTGCTGTCCGCGGATAATCGGCTAAAACCGATCGACCGACTGTACAGTTAAATGCGTTCCTGCCGGCCCATTGTCAACGGGGGCCACTTTTAAGACAATGCCGTGGAATGTCCTGCAGATCGACGTGGACGATCGCCGGGATGGGGGAGGCGGGGGATCGCGGCGGAGCGCTGCGACTCGAGAACGATCTCGAACCGTTAACTGCACTTCGAACCACGCGAATTCGATTTAATTGAGGGGAGATGGCTGGCTGGATGGCCGGCGCGGAACCAGCGCTACTTCCTGTATGTTTTTGACCTGGCTCGGGCTGATTGCGAGCGCGGCCAGGCTCGAGCTGGTTCGCCATCTGTCGTGTCGATCCACTGCGCGGTGCGTCGTTGCCTACTTAGGTCTGATATAACACCGAGGCTCATCACTACCATCGGTAGCTCGCCGCATTACGAAACGGGCGACGCTAACGAGAGCAGAAGGATCTGATATTTAGGTCGCCTCAGCCTCGGCCAGCCGCGTCGTGTTTCGGAAGAGCCTGACGAGTTAATAAGGGATCGCGCACTCGATCGTCTCAAGGACTCGGGCGCGATCCTCTTTTTTCGACCGGTCTGGAAGCGTTGATTTTTCCACCGGTCGGAAGGTCGCGTTGGCTTTTGCGGCGGGAAGACAGAGGCCACGGATCCCCTCAAGGCGACGCCGAAACGGACCGCGGCCGTTTCGATCGTCGTGCTTCGAATTCGTCTCGCGGCGAAATCCCGCGAACGCCCGGCGCTCGCGAGATTTCCGCCTACTCCGCGAACAATTAGCCCGCGACGAATCAGAAATCGTAGACGAATAACGATCGGTGGAAACGGCGGGGCGCCCGGGTAATGCTACTCCCCGGCAGGCTCAATCAAACAATTATTTTAATAATGGATTATTACATTGTTGCCTATCACTGTAATCGCGGCGCGAGCGGTAATCTCAGCGCCGCCGGTGCAACAACGCGGTCGGGGGGCCTCTCCTCCAGAAAATGCAAATAACATCGGTGCTCCCTTGATCTGGCATTAAATTAACGCCTTTGAAGGGAGATTAGGCCACGCTGCGCCTGATTTTCTATCCTGCTCCAAGGACGAGCTCCATCCTCGTCGAAGGTCTGAAAGTCAGAAGCACGGAGAAGCCTGCAAAGCCACTTCCCTTGGCGGAACCAGCTACTTGTTGGCAAAAAATCGACCATCGAAATCGTAAGGACACCGATGGACACCGGGGACGATCGGCGTCGATAATGATGGATGTTTTGCTCCCGTACGTCATCGCGTCCGTTTAGGAAGTGCATCGGGAGAGACGGGTGCATCGCCTTGAACGTGCACACCGTCCCATTTCGTTCGCTGGTCCGGTTCGCGTCCTTCCCACGATTCGATTCTGCGACAAAGAAAAATCGTGGCCGGTCCTTGCGGGCCTCCGAACCTGTTCGATTACACGGGGTGTAGAATCACGGATTAATATCTGGAAATTATACGATACGGGGATTCGGCCGCTGTCCCCTTTTACTCGATCGTAACTAAAGGTTGTCGGTGAGGACTGAAAAGATGAAAGAGGACCGTGTAACAACGGGTCTATAATCTAAAATACTTTAATCGTCAAATTGAAGTGGAGGACGACGGTAAAGATACACTTGGCGTAGGAGTAGATCTGTAATGATAATTGAACGATTCCTCGCGAGTGATTGCGAGAGCGCGTGGAGGGGATGATACAGGTCACTCGTACCCCGTGGAAAACAGGGGGGGAACACGGCCGTGCATTATCCCCGGCAATTGGAGGGCCGCTGATTGCCGTGAAACGCGACGTGTAACAGGTGAAGCCAGTCGGCGGACGTCAATCAAAAGTTGAAAGCCATTAATTGCCGCGGACGTGCACGCACGTTTTCGGCCCTGGAGCGTGAGACACGCATCTTCTTCTTCTTCCCTGCGTGCTCCGCGTTGGAAAGGTGGCTTCGGTGCCGGGCGGTTCCAGATCCGAAAGTGGCAGAAAAAAGAAACGAAAGCGCGCGTATGGATGGGTTTCGACAAAGATAATTGCGCGCTGTTCCTGCTGAGGCTGCAACTGCTGTCCGGCCTGGCCGACAGTGGGTGCATAAATTAAGCGGGATCGCACGTGTGCGGCTAAGCGACGCAGCTTCCTTGGAGTTAGTCGTTGAACTATGAAAGAGGCACACGCCCCGCGAGGAGGAGGAGGAGGAGGGCTCGGTTGCACGCGATCGCCAAGACTAATAGCGACGTGAATCCGCTGGAGCCGTCCTGCTCGTTGAGCCCGCGAAGGAAGAGCATCGGAGAAGCTCTGAAGGGCCGCGATATTCATATCCATTACCGTTGAATTCTACCATTCACGCCCACGCGCTCGCAGCGGAGGCCCGGCCTGGCCGCGTTGTCTGGCGAGCGCATCGCGCCCATCGCGCCCCTGAAATTTATAGGGAAAACGCGGCGAGATAGATCTCGCATTCATCACGCGGATGATTTACGTTTGCCCGCCGGAGATATATCTACACGCCGCCCCGGGGCACGTGGGTGTCCGCTCCACGGTGCCGCGGGCCGCGTGGAAATTCCCCTCCGCGGAACCGGGCGTTTTTGCATACAAATCTTGCCATTTAACGGAGATAAAGTCGCGCACCGAGGAAATACGAGGCGCGTGTTGGGTTACGCGAAACTCCCGGAGCGTCTTCATTTCTTTCCTCCTCCGCCTCTTCCTCTTTCCGTAATTCGAACGCGCGTGGGCGTGCACGCTGCTGCCTTCGCCTTTGATTTCAACCCGAGATTCTGTAATTGCACCTTTTTATGATTTGCGAGGATTTTTAGCGGTAACCCGGGGGTCGCGTTACTTCTCCGCGAGAGCTTCGCCCCGAGCGAGCGAACGGGCTCGCCGGTTCCGCGGCGGTGCAAACGTCGCTTCGCGGGTACCTTCGACTCGGCTGATTTTAAAGTGATAAACAGAAAAGCGGCAGTCCATATTTCATCGATACGCGACGGACAACAAAGCAGCGGTATCGCGCTCGCGAGCGCACACGATAATCGTGATAAATTGCCGTCGTGGCAGGCTGGATCGCGCCATTAGTCTGCCATTATTATCGCGTTTATAGGAATACCATTAAAGTAATGTCTTTATTAACGAAGGTCAAGGGATAACGATTTGTTTCGACGGAGGTAACAGGCACAGGACGCGCGGGGCGGGGGGGTAAGTAATGGTTTATGGAAATCTCGAACTGGCGGGATTCGATGTTGACGGACTAATATTAACGAGTCGGCAATTAAAGATAATTAAACGTATAATTCATGGGCTCGGTTTTTCTCGAACGAAAGTCGCTAATTAACGCAGGAAGCAGCATCTGTCCCTTCGCCTCGCGATGCAACTGCTTTCCGGGATCGTATCTGGGTTAAGTCCGAGTCTGTACGACGGAAAGATTAATTTCCTGGTCGATCGTTAGGCTGCATCCTTTAATCTTCTGGACCGCAAGTCGCGCACAGTTCCCTGAATATATTACTGTTCGCTTTTAGAAACTCTCGCCGTTTAGTTGGTGAGAAATTTGTCTCGGACGTTCGCCTGCTTCCGTGCAACGGATAATTAATTCACCGAGCCTGACGTATCGGTACAGTTTCGAAGGAGGCGATAGTTTGATCAGACTTGGGGACGTCTTCTACAGGCTTCGAGCAGAGTTGGGCCCGAGAACTGGGTGTAAATCGCGTGGAAGCTAGGGCCAGGTTAAGCCTGGAGCAGTCTGGGGCAGACAGTTTTCCCTCGGTCCGGTAGGAAGTTTCTCCATTCCAGGACTAGTATCTCGTGCAGCGTTCCGAAGTCGGGAATTATTGCCAGCGACCGCGCGAGAGATCACCGGACTACCGGTGCTCGAGCTACTTCTTCGGGCAGAGGCGTCAGATAAACGCGAAGCGTTACTTTATTACGAGCGCGTCTCGCGCGGATGCATTCACCGACGAGCAGCCAGCTCGCAGTGAACCTCTTTATCACCAGCTCTGCCCGGCCGGGCCCGCCACTTTATTGCTCCTTTTAACGGTGGCATTGTCCAAGGAGGGACCGAGAACAACGAGCGTCCCGTCCCGGTGGCACGTAGCCGCTGAGAACGGCATGCGAGAAAGCGAGACGCTTAGTGAATAATTTTATCAGATAACCGGTTGATTTGCAAGCGTCTAAGCCCTGAGCCAGCCCGTCGCGAATAATCGAAACCGAGGTGTGGGATTCGCTTCTTTTCCGCAGCGATCCACGATTCCTTCTCTTCCTCCTTCGAAGCTGGGTAGCTGCCCAGCTGTCGCAATGCTCCTATTACCGTCCTTATTAGTTTGCATTTCTGCGACATGGGCCAGCGAGTGGTGGTCCTGAAAAACGTGCCCTTCTCCCGGGCTCGGCTCTCGACCCCTCGGCTTAAGCTCGGATCCCGTAGGCCGCCACCAACACCAGCCAACCACTCCTACGTAATCTACTGAATAGAGGCGTGCAAGGTTGCCAACGGATGCATTTCGCATAAATTAATTTCAGAAACATCGTGACCCCTCGTCGCGGTTCACCGACACGGAACGCGGGCGAAACGCGATAGATCAGCCCGCGACTCTCCTCAGGACTCACATTCCTCGCGATTCGTTTTCCCCGCTTTTACTTGAAAAACGCTGTTGCGGGGCTTGGCGATCTTATCTGCCCGCGATCCGAGCCGCGTTTCAGCCCGATCATTAATGATCGATACCTCGCCGCGTTCGGTTTTACTATCAACCGAACGGGCCGCCGCTTGAATAACTTTCTGTGCTCGATAGAAGCGTTCAAACAGGCATTCCAACTGCTCGAGGACTGTGGCCGCAGCGATAGGCTCGGTACATCACTCGGCCAGACACACTGTTACGTTTCCTAGTCGGGCACGAGGGAATTGAACAGAGTAGTAGTGGCTCGCACAGCATAGTATTCGTCACTTTCCATTTCAGAGTCTAAATTCAGGCATTGAGAGCAACAAAACGGAAAACCCACATTGAAAAAAAATATTTTATATAATTAGTAGGTACAGCCTATTGGAAGTTGGAATACATTATTGCTACTAACTCAATTTCGCAAACAATGTGGGTCGCTCCGTTTTCGCTCTCAATGCCTGAATTCATATTTGCTCGCCTAAATAGTAAGCGAGATCCGAAACCACCCTCTTCCAATACAATCAGTCTCTACGAAGGGCGACACGCGTTAATCAGAAGCCAGCCCTTAATAGGCCCCGTATTTCCTCGATTTGCTCGACGTTGCATGAAGCACAGCACTGAAAGGTTAATGGTGGTCACGTGGCGCCCAGGCAGCCTCGGTGCACGCCGATCGATAGATCCGATGCATAAAGATCCGCCGCTAAAAATCATGGAAGAGAATTCCGCGCGGCAACTACACCCTTTCGCGGTGTCAGCACGGCGACGGCGTGCGCGCACGTCGGGAAAGGCTTCTTTCCGCTCGTTCGCTCCAGCCGCGGCGTGTCGTGCACGGGGCCGGCATTATCGGCCGCTTAACGATGCAGATAAATCCAGACACGATGTGGCAACCGATAAAAGATCGTCTGGAAAATCGTTCGGTGCGCGTTCGAGCGACTCAAGCAACTGCAGTCGCGCCGCTGCAACAAAGCCGAATGCATGATTGCGCGCTAAGCGTTTCGCTCGGTCCCGTGTGTGCCCGCGTGCGTACACGCGCACCGCTTTCGGATTCGCATGCAATCCGCGCATTTGCATCGGCAATTCCCCCAGTTGCAAAGACCTGTTTTTTCCATCGCGCTACATGTTGAACAGGGTGGACCTTATTCTTGGACCATAAAATTTCTTGCACGCCGCCCCCCAATTTTGTGCCATTCGATGAAAAAATAATTTGTGCAAAATTTGAGATCAATTGGATGTCGGGAAGACGCGTCTCATCGCATGTAAAGTTTTGAAATAGGTAATAGTGATCTCTCGTCAATTTCGAACGTATTAGTGTTCGGCTATTTTGGAAGTACCAGTGAATATTTTTTAATAAAAGTACAGTTTATTAAATGTATAATAATAATATGTATGTATTACTTCCAAAAATATTGACGAAATCTTTGAGTTTTATCTTTTAAAATTAATATACATTATACAACGCAGCGTATAAGTCACAGTAGGCAATCGAGGGTCTTAAATACACTGCCAAACACGTAGTTGGATCTGCAATATGCACTCCGAGATCCTAGTAGAGCTTTTCGTCCCAAACACGAATCCGTAAACAGAATTGCAAGAATGAGGTATTTCGTGAAAACCAAGAACGCTAGAAAGGTCAATTTAGTCTGAAAAGATAGAGGAGAGTTTCCCGAATATATCGGCGTATACAGTTATTAAATTTCTTGGTTTTGTATGGTTGTAAACGGCCGTCGAACTTTAAAAAAGTGCCGATGTGCATGATTCCTACGCAATAATTTTGCATTTTTGCGAAAAGCTGCTTATCTAGCACGAATTCGCTACACAGTAATTTACAAAAAACTTATATACATCTGGTGTAATTAATAAAAATTTAGGCGGCGTGAAAAAATCTTGCAAAAAATTTTCACCAAGAGTAGCAAAGGTCCACCCTAATGTTGAAGCTGCACCGCGCGCTCTCGATTCGAAAGAAACGCCTTTCTTCGACTCGCCCCGGCCCGTTTGCGCCGACGAAACGATCCCCCGGGGTCGATCTCTGGATCGATGGCGCATAGTCATCGGTGTTCCATTCACGAGCACCAGCCAGCCAGCCCCGCTAAATTGTTTTCGGAGCGGGAACGAGCGGTGCACGCGCGCGTTTCATATCCTGGCTGCATCTATTGGCTTCGTAGGCAGGGTACGAGCCCTCTCCTGTACGTTCTGCGCCGTCAAGTTGCACGTTCCACGTTGCACGTTGCATCGGTTGCGTTTCACGTTGCCCCGGAGCAAGCGGAGCCGTGGCGAGAGCGTTGCATTGTGTGCCGTGTCGCTGCTCGCAAGGCGTGGCTCTCTTTCTCTCTTTCTCTCCTATTCGCATCGGGGAAGCACCGATACCACCGGCGTGATATCGCCACGCGAGACTTTTCATGCTCCCTTCTCGACTCCTTTAAGGCGCTATCGCAACCACCGCTGCTCGCCTCCGTCCAGCGTTCAGCAAGGACGGACCCTCGTGTGTCTCGCTTTTTACCGTCGCGACATTGCCCTTACATCGAGTAGCAGGGCCCCTCTGACTTGCAGGTTCCTACCGAATCTCGCTCGATAGCAGGAACCTAGATAAGAGCGAATGGGCGGAGCTGTGGCCCTGTTTAATTCCATCGCACCTACATTGTCTCTGTGGCCTGAGAAATCTGTGGCGACAAGCATCGGTTCGCTGGTAGCCGATTTAATTCGACGTTCGGTTAGGATCGTCATTACCAAGCGTACAAGCGATGCATTGTGTGCCTCGTGGACGCAAGGCGTGGCACGGTGCACCGAGGAAGCACTGATAGACCCGCGGTGATATCGCTGCTACAGAGTCAGACGCCTTTCCAGTCGCCATCGGGACAAAGCTGGTCGCGTTATCCTGTCCGGCGGGAGCGCCGGTGTCCTTTCGACGCTGGGTGATAAGCATCGAACGCGCCGTGACACTTTTCACGCTTCTACCGGCGCCTTTTACTCCGGAGGTGTCACTCGATGACACCACCGGCAGAATAACTTGCGTTATTATTACGTCGCGCCCGCTTGAAGAGGAGAAAGCGACGAGGGGGACAAAGAAGAATGAAGAAGGAGAAAGTGGAAAAAGTACTGGAAGGAACAGTCGAGTGGTCCCTCGGTGCAGCGCGAGGCGAACCTTGTATTAACAATGACACGCGGAGTAGGCGACTTTCTTTCTGTAAATCTGTCCGTAACACCGAGCAACCGTGTTCCGCTCCGGCACGGTGGTAAAATACGAAGAAGACGAGCTCCGCCACTGCAACGTAAATCATATCTCCTATCGATAGCGGGCAGAATGACACCGGGGAAACACGATCCGTTTCTCCTTCGTGGCCGCCAATGGAATCGTCGAGCGGGGCGAGAGGAGTACGTCGGCAAAAATCAAGGACGACTCGATAACGCGTTCGGACGCTGTCCTCCGCCGCCTACCGGTCCGTCCATCTTCCCTATCTCTAACTGTAGTTGTAAAATAAGCTGCACGCTATCGTTGACCCGCCACGCAAGTCCCCGTCCCGGAAACCGATGGGACGGGCGGTCGTTGGACGACATCCTGGACGATCCCTCGGATGTTCCACGAGCTCTCGACCTCCGGGGTACCACGACGCGGTCGCTGGATGAAAGAGCGCTCTCCCGTGTCCCTTTGATGTATTCCTGCCGAGTGATAGAGGCGGCCCGCGTCTTCGGAGCGGCGCGGCGTGGCTCGATCAGCCGTTTCGATTCTCACGTCGAGACCTTCGAACCCGAACGCGGTCTTCCTGCTTCGTCTAAACTCTAAAATCATGCACACGTGAGCCGGGGATCTCTTTGTTCGGTTCCCATGACGGGCCGCGCTTTCCAGCCATGCCTTCCTGTACCGATACTTTGATAACTCCCTTCGGTCTTTTAATAACGGCCAGGTAGAAAGCGGATTCTATTAAATCTGGACCATCTGCGGAGGATGACAGTGCTCCTGGCACACCCCGTTGCTGCGTTCGTTTCGCCAGGGCGCAAGCCGAATTCTGCACCAGGGCTGCGAAACACCGATGCAACCATCCAGGCGCACCGATGCAAAATCGCCGAATTGACGCGAATCGATTACGGACACTTGCAACACGCGGCGAATAGGTGGCGAGCTTTTTACGCCGGTTTCGTAAGGCGCCTACGTCGCAACCGGGCGTCTGTAATCGCGTTACGATTAGCCGGTATCGCAATAATGCGTTCCTCGGCGCGTTTACCCGCGATAATATTATCCATGCACTTTTTGCCGGGCAATTACACGGCCACGCAGCTTGTAGCATCGGCCGTCATGGTGATTCACTCGGCACGCGATCCAGCCGCGTGATTCTTTATTTATATTCTAACGGGCTGATAAAGGTTGTCGCGTGTCTTCTCTTAGCCGCCCCAGTTCTCACGCGGGCAAGTGGTACCTGCCCGTCGGAGTACCAGCTCCGGCGTTCTATCTAAAAACTGTATCTAGAAGCGGACCTCGCACCCGCCAAGCGACTTCTTCGTTCGTTGCCACGAGAGCGCTCCCCGCTGAGCAGCTCGATGACAAATTTGTGTATTGGAGTTGCTATGCGATTCGTCCAAGTATATCTGTCGCGGAAATCGA
This sequence comes from Andrena haemorrhoa, assembly GCA_910592295.1. Lineage (NCBI taxonomy): Eukaryota > Metazoa > Arthropoda > Insecta > Hymenoptera > Andrenidae > Andrena > Andrena haemorrhoa. The sequence continues at coordinate 6,072,780 of OU342940.1, read as the reverse complement.
GCAGCTCCCAGCTTCTCTATTGCAGAAAACACTGTCGACAAGGCAAGAAGAAGCACTCCTCCGCGACCAGGGAGAACGACAAGCAGCTCGATGCACACTTCTCGCAAAGTTTGCACAGTGCTCGCCAATGAAAGCAACGCCTGGTCGAATCGGCCGAACGACTAGGGGCAAAAAGCGGGAAAGGAGTTTTGGAATAGCCAGCAGGGCGATGCAGTTTCACTCTTTGACTCCATGTCGATCACGTGCATACTCTTCGGAGGCGCAACAATGCCAACGACGTCGTTCTCGTCTCCGAAGGATTTTTTGAGGACCCAAGTCTCTCGTCACTCTCCTCCCTGTTTCACGTAACAGGAATTCGACCACGAGCTCACGTTTACCTAGAACAGTGTGACGGGGGAAGGAAAAGGAAGAAAGGGAAGAAGAGGGTGAAACCCAGCGTCCGCCTTCTGCCCGACCAGTCTTCATACGCTCCTCCTTTTCCCTCGGCTGACTCTCTCGTGGGAATGCAATCTCGCGGCTATATTAATATATCCGGTGGATTTTTAAGGACACGTCAAAACGGAGGAAACGCTAACCTTAAAGCAGCAGCGATTCCCGGCGTGAGCGGCAACTCTGCTGTTACCGTGCCGCGTATCTTCTCGCTTGGCCTACATCGGTGCACGGTGAATTTAGCGATAGAGCGGCGATGGGTCAGCGCGCTTGATAGAGGGATCACGGTTTAACCGGGTTAGTCTCGATTGAGCCTTCGAAACCTTGCCGATGGATAGTAACAATACCGCGCAGTAGCAATCACGCCACGCTTCCAGGAACAATAGACAAACGAGGAATGGATTTCTGAAGTTCTCTGTGTTTTGAGGAGAGCGATAGAAACCGCCTCGAATGGGTGCATCGCGGGGCACTTGGCCGAGGGAGTGGAAGCGGTGGTTAAAAGAAAATGAGCGAGCGATGCGGCTACCAGAGGATCAGGGAGGGCAAGGAGGAGACAAGGAGAGGCCAAGAGGAGCAGCAAGTTCGTTGGTTAGCAAAGTCGAGGCTGCCTTGGCACGACTTGACACCGCTGACCCGTGGCGTTTCACGATACATGAAGAGGTCACCGAAGAACGTCGAGATCGCTACTTGAACGAGCGTACCGGCCGTTAAGTAGGCGGCACGAACGATCCCGACGGATTAATCGCGGAAAGTGTGAAGCGATCCGAGCCTATCCGGCAGGGAGCCGTGGCTAATTCGCAACCGATCGACCGCAACAGCCTCCTTTTCTGATCTCGACGCTGATCTGCCTCGCTCGATTGTTTTGCCCCGCGAATTCCACGGATATTTGCATCTCTTGGCCCACGGTAATTAAGAAAATCGCTTATAGATTCTATTAAAGTTATTACTTTTTACAAATCACGACAGGAATGCAGATCTCTGTCGTTTCTCGAGGGATCTCCGAGATGTCCAAGTTGCCTCGACGAGACTCGCTCCTGATGGACCGACGCCGAATGGCCATTTTGTTGCCATTTAAGGATAACGATACATTCGGCGAGATGATTACAGGCCCCCGGGGCTGCCCTTTAGCTGGCTAATCGGCGGAATCGCTGCAACTCGGAAAATGAAGTGCGAGACCACGGCGGCGCGGCGGATCGATCGAGTTCGGCGGTAGAAAGCAGCGAAGCGCGGCGGGGCTCGTGTTTGTGCAACAATATAGCCGGCGTGGTGGTCGAAGGCTCGTTGCCGGGATCGAAAGTGCATCCCCGGGCTTTAATCTCGAGGATGTGTAATCGAATCGAGCCTCCGTCGTTTCTACCCAGCAATTTCCATAATACGGAAACTCGCGCGTTTAATAGAAGCTAAACGCGGTCATGTTTCAGCAACGACGCCCAGGTATTAGCGCCCGGATGCGCGAGCAGCTAATAATCACGAACAAAGTGAATTTCAACGAGCGAGCATCGCTGGCGACGGAATTTTCCGGTGCAGCCGTTCGGGCCCCCTGATTTCCCGCCCCTGGAGCGACTCCTTCGGATCACTCACTCTTCGAGATTCATTTTCCACCGGCAGAAGCGTGAAGTTTCTCGCCGGAGCGAAAGAGAGGACAGCGATTCCGGTGAAATTCGGTGAACCGAATCCGGAACGTTCGGTCCGCGGCTGATTTGCGGGGCGTTCCAGTGCTCTTGCGGCCGCCTTCACCTGGAAGAGTGGACATCCTTGAAGACCTCTCGCTCCCTTTCTTTTTCTCTTTTTCCCCCCTCGACAACGTGTCAATTATCCCGCGCCGACGGGCTCTCGTGGCTCGAGCTAATTTGCGATCGAATTAATTCCTGGGGAGCAGTCTACGGGGAGAGACACGACTCTCGCTCATCGCGGCCAGGGAAGAATGGGAACGAGCTCGGTCGATTGGCCTGCCGCCGCGCCGTGTATCGGCCATCACCTCTAGGCCATCCCGATTACCGGTTATTAATTATGCCCGTCGCGGATCGACGCCTCTTATCGGTCACGAGCCTCCGATCGCCTATGATTCCGTACGATTTCCTGCGACCCGACGTGGAATTCCAGATTTCGTAATCCTCTGGTTTGTCGAGCAGGTAAAGTCGACGGTGCCGCAGAGGGGCCACAGGATAAACACTTTCTGCAACGCTTCGCCTCGTCATTGTTGGCCCTCGCTTTCGAACGATTGTCCCGGTGATTTTTTAACGAGCATTTTCACCCTGAGTGCCCGGCTTTTCGTCCGAGCTCGGTCCCCAGGAGACGGTGCGAGACGTCATGTTGCGAGGAGAGGAACGGCGGGCGCGAGTGACGTCGTTGACCTCGTTAAGATCTCTTTTCGAGTTCCTCTCCGCGGTGTTTTTCTGCCGCGGCGGTGTGTTTGTGCAATCGTAACGAGATCAACTGCCTGTAATGCATAAATTATTATCCACACGCGAAGACAAAATCACTGTCCCTTTTCGACCGGTTCAACGAACGGATCCCGTCGCTTTTTCATCGTGCCCCTTCCTATCGAGAGCGCGAAACACTGTATTACGCGAGGTTTTCAAAAGTTTCGTCATTAAAATTTCTTTCCCCCGTGGATGCAGCGATCGCTTTCGTCTGGTTTCTTGCAAATTGCACATCGCTTGCCGTACGTTTCGCAATGAATTTAAAAAAAAGCACCGCCGCGATTGCAACCTTTTCTCCGACGCAGTGCTTCGCTCGCGTTATAAATATCATCCGGACGTTCGATTACGAGCTGAGGAACACCTGCTCGTTAATCGACCGCTCGACCGGCGGCTCTGATTAATTCCGTTCTTCCTCCTCCTCCTTTTTGCTTCTTCTCAGTTTCACTGCCAAGGAAAGCGCTGCCTGTCGGCCCCTCTTCTTTTTTCGAGGACGAGCCGCCTAATGTTGCTCTCGATAGAAAGTCTGCCGAGCGATTTCGTCAGTCGAGATACGATTCAGCTCGCCGAGATTTGATCTCGCCATCGAAGACTAAAACCCTCGTGTCTGAATCTATTTCTGGTGTCTTTCGAAAGCTTTTATCGAGCAATTATTGGACATTCAATCATCGCGGAGAAGTCGATGCCTGGAGGGAAGGGACGAGCAGCTCGTAAATCATTGTCTCGATCCAGCTGCTCTTCTTTCTGGAGGGATTTCCTCGCTGTTCATCGACGCGCTCGCCGATCGCCGTGCCCGGATCCTTTTTTCCAGGCGAACGTTGGTCCTGCGGCCCAGGACTGGGCGACTGTTCCTTTCGAGAAAACCTGCAACGCCCTCGTACGTGCGCTTATGCCAAGGAGAGAACCGCGAGATAAGCGTCGACAAGCCACGATGCAATTACCGATACACGGCCGGCCGCGGCCGGACATGGAGGTGCGCACCGCGCGGTTTTTGCAACGCGCTCGATCATAATCGATCGGCTTATCGATCCTCCACGCCGGCCGTTTCTTTTGTCGGTGGAGCGCTTGAGAAATACGCCACGTACGCAATGGCACCGTTGGAAAAAGAATAGCGGACGGGGCGCCAGGCGGGGCTCGGCCTTTGTTCCGGATTCCATCGCGAGGTAATCGTTCGTTCTCGGTTTCCACTTCGTCCAGCAGATTACCGCCCATGGATTTCCAATTGTCGATGGCGGCAGGATGCTGCTTGCGACGTCACTGGGGATATTGAGAGCGAGAGATAGGAATCTGTAGTTTGCTTGGATAAATCGCCTGTACAGGACCGCGTTGTCTCATCCGCTCCGAATCGACGCGGAGAAGTCCGCGATGCGAATGGAGGGATTACGCAGCGGCGCACAAAAGAAGCTCGACCGCCGCAGGCACTTTGCCCTATTCCGCGAGCACCGGAAACCCGTTCTTTGATACGATTACGCGAGGAACAGTGTCGCGTGCAAAGGTCGCGAAACTTTCGCAATCGCACGGAACTGCGTGCCTCTATCGCGCGCGGAATTTACACGTGCACTCGCCTCTCTCGCCCCTCTCGCTGCTTATCGTCCGACCTGTGAGAACCGCTCGGTTTTCGTAACAACGGATCGATCCGTGGCGAAACGATAATCGTCGCTGTAGCGTTAATGAAATTATCGTGCCGCCGTTTCCGCTGGATCGCCAGGAATAAATTAAAATCGCGCCGACTGCGAGCGATCCCGATCGATTGGCATCGATATCGCGGATATTGTTGCGCAATCCTCGCGATGACGAGCATCTTTGTGGAGCGTGGGAGGAGAAAAGGAGACGAGCCGGGGACCGTTTTCTATGAAACCCATGAAATTTTACTCATCGTCAGTTGTTCAGCTGTGCACAACGGAAACGGCTAGATCCACTTGCGCGGACGGTGGACGTCAAAGCGTTAACCAGCGCGTTTTTCGGCCCCCTTCCTCCGGCAGGCGTAAAAGAGCGGACCCGCGATTATCGCGGGCGATATATCAGGCGTGTTATCGGGCCATTTATCCAGCTCTTTACGGATGCAACACGCGCCACTGCGGCCGCGGGAGGCGAGGAAACGCGCGAGACCGCAGCGTCGCCCCGAAATAATTAATCGCTACTTGTAGAGAGCGCGTTTTTTATGTAGCAGGATCCGCCGCGGCTTTTTACGGGGACGTCGTTCACGCGTGTCCTCGATCCAGAATTAATCGAGTAACCTTGCGAATATTTATACGCGGAGAAAGATTCGACGGTGACGATGAGGAAAGAAGGAGGAGGATATCGGTTCAGGGCCTTCGATAAAGTAAATGGGCCTGTCCCGAGACGGTCTCCAACTACTTGCAAGCAGGATGTCTCGAGTTGGAAGGAATGCCACACAGTAATTCCATTTTCTGTTCGTTCCAGGCAAAAACCAGTGCACGCGTCTTGCCCTCGTGGACATCGACCATCCTCGAATGCTGATGGCAAGGTTGATTTTTGTCTGTCTTCTCCTTGCTGGTAGTTGTTGCTGCCTCTTCCGTCATTTCCGCGGAGAAACCTCGAAAGCCTGGCTTCGGAGCTCGGTATCCTTCAATTCTCTTTAGTCTCTCGCGATAGTTTTATTCGGTGAATCTGAATTATATCATCCCCTCGATCCTTTCGTCTCGAGAAGCCCGAGGCAAGTGCCTCGACCAACCTTAGGGTAACGAGTCCAAACTCCAGCAGCTCGCGGTTACGAATGCCGCCTTTTTCGCCGATCGATTTCGATCGGGTGCATGGAATTAGCGGAGGCGCTTTCTACCTTAAACGCTCGCGTAAATATCCCCGGTGTCGAACGAAGCGCGCCTTAATTCGTCGCTGCAAAAAAGAGCGCGGCCGTGGAGGCCCGGGGACTGTATTGTTGGGAAGATATACAGCCGGTGCGATGGGATCTGTTTTCGCGGCAAGGACGACTCGTTAGCAAGAAAAACGCCCCGGCATTCCCGAGATTTACGCCCGAATTTCGGCCTAACGAACCCGCCGTTTTTCGGCAGTGTCGCAATGATCAGGCAACCGCGTACCTTACCGTCGATTTACCATGATCGGGCCACGCAAATCGTCGATTGTTTTTCGCCGGCGAAATTACGTCCGTGTGTCTACTCGGCGCTGGAATTCGCGCCGCCGGAATTCCTCTGTTCTTTTAACCCGTCGATACCTCTCGCCTGGTTTTGCAACCAGCCCGCCACCGCGTGAATGTCGAAGACGTCTCGCGCGCTGTCCGAAATAAACTGGAGCCTCGATGTAACTACCTTGCGTAGACTTCACTTTTAATTCGTACGCTGGAAATCCGGGTGGAGTGCGCGTAATGGCTCTCAGCCCGGCCGGTTGGGGCGATTTGCAAGTCAGCCAGGTAACAATGAAGCTGCTGGGAGCCGGCGATTTGCCGCAATATTTGTAAACACGTTCCAGTGCCAGTCGTACGTGTTAACACAGCGGGCTCGAGGTAACACCGGTGCCACGCGCACCGTGAGATCGACCCGTCGATCTCGCTCGATCAGTCCAGCCAAGGTCGATCATGATCTGCACCCGTGAAATATTATCCCATTGTGCTAATTCTTTTTTCGCCGTCCTTCGATCTGCCTTCGGTGCCTCCGGCCTATCCGCAGCATTGACACGCGCTGGGCGGCGCGCGCCCGCGTCTGGGATACCGATTACCGAAGAAATGAGCGTTGCGAAAGCCTCTTTCTCTGGTATCGTTCTCACGAAGTCGCCGGTTAATTAGCGATTCGTGGATAATGAAGCGAAGTGTAACTCGCCAACAACAAGTGCCACGAACAGAGATTAATTCTGCAATAGCTGTGATTTTGCCGCAGCCGAGGCCCTGATGATCGTGTCGGGTGTTCTACGGTGTAGGCTTGGCGCAGAGAAGTGTAATCTCAACTACCACTCGCTTCGACCATTCAACTCTTTTCTCAATGATTTTTCGAACGATTTAACCGGAGCCGAGATATATTAAGCCTACCATAATCGAGAGTTATCGTCATCTACGCCCTCGCAGCTTGCGCGTGCAGGATCTGCAGCTAACCCAAATTCGTATCTGCGAAGCACGATCCCGGTACCCACGTACCTACATGCGTATATCGCGAACTGTTGGGAGCGCAGATTTCCTTTCCCCTAATTACCTGCAAGAACCAGCGATTCCCCTGCGCGCGAGGCTCCCTCGGACAAGACAAGCGGGACGGTGGACTTTCCACTTCCTGTTTGCAAATTAGCGCGGCGTGGCGCGGCGCGGCGGCGGGTTCGCGAAAGCCGCGCGTATGCACGCGAGTTGTCAACCCGCGGAGCTCACGATGCAGATATGCACGTACGTGGATACATACGTGCTCGGAGCTGGCGCGGTTGGTGCAGGGGTGTGCGATACGTGTGCCGGCGGTTTGACATCCGCTATACGTTCACTATTGCACAAGCGATAGATACCTCCTTGCACCGGTATCGCTGTCTCGTGCAGAGCGAATTCTTCGTTCTGTACGGACTCTGCACACGCCTTGGTACACACCCTCGCGAGTAGGTGAACACCGTCCCTCTCTCTCTCTCTCTCTCTCTCTCTCTCTCTCTCTCTCTCTCTCTCTCTCTCTCTCTCTCTCTCTCTCTCTCTCTCTCTCTCTCTTTCTCTCTTTCTCTCTCCCTCCCTGTCTGCCCGTCTCTCCGTCCCTCCGGCAGGATCAGCCATCGGGGAGCGAGAGCACGCGGGCAGAGAGGAAAGAGAGCGAGAGACAGAATTTTCGCCTCGTTCCTCCGCCGACGAAGAGAAGTTCAGCGACGTGTGCTGCACAGTCGGCACGAAGGTGCCAGGATTTATGCAACCGGGGATTTATTCCTGCCACGAAATTGCACTTCGAACTTTCGGTATCGGAAATTGCACGTGAGCACGACACGCACGGTGAAACGCCTCGCTTCCAGTCCACCGCGGCTCCCTTCCTCCCCTGGAAAGAGGAGAGATGGTGCCCGCTGATATGCCGGGAGTGAAATTATTTTTACAACAGCAATCGTTTAACATCCTGCCCGCTGTTGACGAGGGAAAAGACGGATCAAGAGCAGCGCAGCGCTCCTTTACCGGGACGCATTTCACGGCTGACCCTGAAACGCTTCGGGACCTCGCAACGAAGATAATCAGCTCGAAAGGTATACCCGCGTGCCTTGGCTCTAATTAACGCGCGCGGATCCACGTCAATTTCTCCGGCAACCTCGTACACTCGCCTCGAATTTTCTAATGGTACATCCATTAAGGAGTAGGGCTCGATGCGTGCGTGTTCATTAAGTGTGAAACGGGACCGTCACGTCCGTCAGCGGTATACGCTGGCAATTTGTAACGAACTCTAATGGGATCGCCGGGTGATCCCTCTCTCGCGGCGGAACTGTCGCAACTGCGTGTAAAGAACCGCCTTTAATCAGGGAATTTGATTTGCACAGTTACATGGTTGGTTCGGTAGAAACGATGATCCGGTTATTAAATCGTAATAGTTGGAGCATCGTGTGGCCAGCTGGGGCAATCGAGGTGCTCGGATATAGAGCGAACGACAAAATTGATTGCGAAATCATAGCGAGCAATTACCTCATCAATTCCTTTGCTTTAAATCGATAGGACGTGGTATTATTACGGCATTGCGGACACCACGAATCTTGCCTATTATCGTGATTTTTGAAAATTCTCCACCGCCACGCTATATCCAGGCCTGGAGTCCATGAAATAAGATCTCTCCATGGAGATGAGAGATTCGAAACGTGGTAGCGTTGGCAGCGACCAGGTATTTGCATTTCGGTTCGCGAATGAGACGCAACAGTCACGCCCAACCGTAAATTTCATGCGCGCACGCATTAAACGGAGATTTCCTCGCGTCAGTCAGAAGTGAAACCCCAGAACCGTGAAACGAAAGCGATCCTCCCGCTCGTAAAACACCTCTGCCGCTTGTTAGTTTTTACGAAACGGTCGCACACGCTTTTGATACACGCCACGCGGCAATTACCTGCGACGCGAATCTACCGTTCATCCTTCTCTCGCAGGAATTAATTACATGCGAGCGGACCGCTCGTTTTCCGCCATCTCCCGCGCGTCATCGCTCCTCCGCGTATTTTACGACACTTTCTTTTCCTCCACATCTCTTTCACGATCTAACACGCGAGGGTCTCTAAACGTGTTTGGTTCTTTTTTCAGGACTTACTGTTTACTTGCTAATGCGATGGATATTTGGCGGGAACTGGCGTCAAACCGACAGAGATATCGATGCACCTTGTGCACGCCGATTTCGACTTCCGACCAGCCATCCATACCTGCCACTCCTGTCAGGTATTGTACCTGATTGTAACTTACTATATTCTAACTCAATTGTACTACCTAAATTTGTGAAAAATAATTGATAAAATGGAGTGTGCTAAATCATGTGTGTCTCGTTCTGCAACTATGAATATCACTTCCCATTAGGGTGGCTCTTATTTTCGACTTTTGAATTTTCTTCGCGGCACCCCGCAGAATAGTTCCAAATAATAAAAAAAGATCTGTGTAAAGTTTGAGCCCGATCGGATAACGGGAAAAGGTGCCCCTGGGCCCTTGAATACTTTAATAATTATTTAATAGCTCACAAAGTCGATTTTATATAATATCCTCCAAGTTATTTATTACATAAAAAAATATGTCAAACAAAAGTTTTAGATCCAGACAAGGAGTATCTTTTATGTTTTGTTACTTTTCCTCGTGCGACAAACGGTTTTCTAAAAAAGTCCATAAGGCATGCACAGTACTGTAAGTGGATCAGACGATGGTGAGTCGAAGGCACTCAGTTAGCTATTTCTCTACACTTCACACGTAACACGTTGCAATACTAGAACACTGTTTTTAACTTAGGAACAAGTCGTCAGACAATAGTGTACGATATGGTAAGTAACGAGGTAAGTCATTTAGCGCATAAGGATGGTGTAATAGGTGTGAAAATATAGAGTATTATAGAGAAATGTGAGGAGCATGGAAAATGTGTGAAAAGAATGGAAAATGTAATTGTTGCAAATTGTACGGAAATGGTGTTGAAAAGGTGGGAAAATCAAGATCTACGGAATGCATGGGAAGTGTACCAGCAAGGTTGGATATCCCAGCATTGATTCGCCACCTTGTTTGCCATTTCTAGTAGGTTCAAATACAGGTTTGCATCTTTCTTGTAGGCCTTGAGGATACTTACAAACATTTGCGACGAGGTTGCGGAGCAGTAAGGGAAGCAACATCCCTATGTGGCGATAAGGAAATGCAGAGAAGTATGTGAAGTCACTTTACAATTTTGTTGAGGCTAGTGTAGCGTCATGGTATATCGTATAACGTACAGAGTGTATAGTGTAGTCAGTGTAGTGTATAAATAATCTATCAAGAATAGGGCATAAGTAGCTTCACACATATCTTATTCTGTGAATAGTGTGAATGTGACGCAGCGTGAGAAGTATGAAGCCTGCAGAAAGTGTACACGATGCAATTAGCGCAAATAGTGTGATCAATACGAGTACTTGAAGAGTAAGTATAACACAAATATGTAAGAAGGAGTTATGCGAAACAAATAGATACAGTTTCAATACATATGCCATAAAGATGTATTCTTACATTTTCCTAGATCAAAATCTAGTTCGCAAAGTAAACGTAGCACTCGCAGCCGACTTATCTCTGGAAGATGGAATCGACGACACCATAAATCGGTTGGTCGCGGGGGTGGATAGAACGGGTACGTTGGTTCAGTGCGTCGAGTCACCTATGTACCCAGCAATTTACATAAAGCATAACGAATGTGCGCCGTGGTAGGTACGGTACTGTGTAACGCGATCCGCACTATACATTGTAAGGAAATCAGATCTTCCACGCGAGGAAGGAAAGGATAACAGGGCCGATGTGCAACATCGTCACACCCATATATCGATCGGCCGGGAACTAAGAATTCGCGGGATCTCCCCACGGAACGGTTCTAAATCTATGCGCGTATCGGCTTATCTGCTCGAGCCCGTCTCGAAACCGAACCGTGCAAATGAAATTTATATTCCCATTCTTGCCGGACGCTACCCGATTCCCCCTTTGTCCGTGAATTATTCCTCCGCGACCGTTTTCGTTAGCCTTTTAACGTTTACCTTGGCTCGGAGTGCAGCGGTGCATCGTGCCAGTTGCATAATTCTCTCCGACTTCGCTCGATCCGCGGTGAATCTCGAATTCTCTTTGATCCACTCGAGGCCACACCATCGAGGGACAAATTGCTCTCTAATTACTCCCTTACCCGCGAAACGGCCATTTCTCGAGCCGACCTGACGGACCTGCACGCCCCTTCGACTCGCGATCCTTGCATTTCTTTCGTTTGTCGCAGCAAGTATATCTACGGAGTTCGATCTTCGTTACGATCGTGATCGTTCCATATGCGGAGCCGCGAGTCGCGCTCGTGATCTTCGTCTGTGGGTTATTGCCCAATTATCCGTTTACATGGCCGCCCTAATGATCCGATACCAATCATTTCTCGTCGCTCGCCCCGTGCCTTTTTTCGCCTCCCTCAGCTCCGCACTACCATCCCGGGTATCGCGGGGGTCGGAGACTTTTTGCTCTGCCCTATCAACGCGCGCGTCACACGTCTATTATTTCGCTTTCTATTACTTTCACTGCGACCATCGAGCACAGAATCGGGGCGCTCGTTAAAATAGCGTCGCTGTTCTTTACGCGCCTGTGCGCCTGGTGGCGGGTTTGGGCGAGTCGATGGTGGACGAGTCTATCGAGGATGGACGAAGACGGGGACGGCAGAGGCGTGTCGGTAGTGGTGCGGAGAACCTGGGGCCCGATTTACAAGAGCCGCGATCCAAGGGAGTATAACGGCTTCAAGGACGATCGTGCATACGCGCCAGCTCTCCCAGGAAACTGCTAACCGACATCCGCGAGGACACAGCCGCGTGCATCTGGCTCTCTCGGCTCGGTGGCATCGGCAAAAACCAGTCGTTGGGTAGCGATGGCCATTCGATACGATTTCTCGCCGTCTTCCGAACCAATCCGTCCACTGATGGACTCTGAAACCGCTCTGGAAAACGTTTTGGTCCTCTCCTTGGCGCGTACAAGCTTCCAACATGTTTTTAAACTTTGAATACCTCTACCTCCCTTGTGTACCTTACGCGGCATGAATACTCCGATTCCCCTGCAGCTTCTAGTTTCTCCAAAATCTTGACGATGTCAACCCTTCTGCAGGCTTATGCGTGTGTCTGTCAAATTTAAGGGTACATTAGGGTCGACGAATTACAGATTCTTCCATCGCGAAAGAGGAGTACTCAGGAGCGACTCAAGAGCGACTCATTCCCATCCCTATCAACTCGCTGACGCTCGATTAAAAGGGAGAGGAGCTTGTGAGAAGGACAGGCGGAGCAGCGGACCCGTCGAGGAAGCAGAGGGATGAGGGATAAGTCGCGCTCCTGACCTAAAAACCGTCTTCCTTTGCTTCCCGTCCCTACAGCCTCTCGCGAGGACTCGATTCGCGAATTGCGCGAAGTGTACGCCTCTGTCTCAGCGCGGGCTGCAATAAATGTCAACGCTGTTCCTCGCGCAATGTGCCGTTTATTGTATATCACTCGAGCACGACGTAACGGCATCATTGTTGTCTATCTGCATGTGACAATGATAGGGAAATCACCGATCGAAACACCCAATTGATACTTTCGAGCCCCCGAACAACCTTCTATCGCGAATGATAATTGTCTTCGAGGAATCTTGCGAGGAAAACGATACTCGCCATTACTCCGACCGAGCACCATCTAAATGGAATCGTTCCGCGATCGTTACGCTCGCCGTTAACTGTCGTTCGAGGAAGGAACTATAAAATTTGTTCCAGTTTCTTTTTCACCGGGAGAAAGAGAGCGCTGCTCCCGACGGGGATTCAATTAGCGGGGTTCGTTAGGACGCATTCATTAAATCGGGGAAGAGAAGCGAGAAGATACGGGATAGGAGAAAGTGAATACAAGTTCTAGTAATTCGCGGAAATCCTCGATCTGGATGCGATTAAATGGATTGACTCACTGTTCCGCGAGAAAGATCGAACGATTAACGCGCCGTAATGATCTTTCCCATTAAGCAGGCCGCTGGATTAAGTTTAATAGTCACCGGCAGCCGTCAGTTTGTATGCGCGATTGCTGTATTAAAGGGTTCACACCTTTGTTAGAGTCTTTGGCGAGAAGTGGACGTATAGGAGCCGCGAGGAAGCCTACGTTCTTACTGTTACACCCCGTGTATCGAGATCTCGAGTCAAAGAGATCCCCGGGGCGCCGTGGAATGGACGCTGAAAGAGGTTTTCACTCGCGGCAAGGACTTTATCAATTGCACCATCAGTCCTGAGTGACGTCGGGGTTTTTGCGGTTTTAGAAATCGACCGTAAGGCCGGCCAGGATCGAGCGACCAGCGATTCCGAGCGGAAGGATTTCCTCAGCCGCGGACACTGCATCACTCTGAATTATTAAAGACACAGCTTACCGCGATCCCCTCACTCTTCTCTCGTGTCGTTAATCAATAAGTAAATAACATATTAACGTCAAGCATCGGTAGGGAAATTTGCTGCGGCAGAATTAATGGTCAACAGCAGCAAAATTGATACTCCGCGCCGGGAGTTTTAAATCATCGTCGAAAGATCGATAAGTGGCGCGATTTTTAATTAAACCTCCCGAAGTCGCTCGTCCGATCAAGTTTCGCTCGCGTAACCGATAATCGGCGAACACCTCCGTCACGCTTGCATCATGGTCCACGCTGTCAAAGCATCCTCCGAGGTGTCGCAGCGTCTTAATGCTCCGTTAACGATAGCGTGAATCACGCGTCGATCGACAGGCGAATAAATGGCCGACGTCTGAGAATCGGCTGAGACGCCAGGTCAATTATTTCCGCGCGAGATACCTACTAGTGACCGATCAGGGGAGATGGGTGTCTGCGAGCGAAGGGCCGATTGCTTCTCGATCGGTGGAGGATTTTGACGGCCGAACAAGTCAGGAGGACGTTAGAAGAATAGAGTCGGTCGATGACTACAGTGAACTGAATTGTCCAGTAAAGCCAGCGCTGAAGCGCAAATATGATATCACAGGATGAGCAATGGCGGTCGTTTTTCACGTGGTGATTCAGTGTAGCTCGAGGGGTCTATAAATCGTCGCGGTCAAGGCGCTACTTTTTCAAACAGCGATAGCATGATTTATCCGGACCCGTTACCCGTCCGTTCGGGCCCGTAACTGTTCACTATGCATGAATGGCCGCGGAAAAATTGTAGTTACGCAAATGAAAGGACAACAACGGTGACCAACGAACTACGGAGCGAAGGCTACTTCTTTCGGCGGTTTTCTTGCCGGGCGACGAGGGATTTTCAAGCGGTTCTTGCGACGAGCGGCCGGAGAGAGCGTCCTTCGTACCACGGTCGTCGCTGGCCGAGCATCGAGATCCTCGAGCTTGAAAAGTCCTACCTCTTTTTGCCGACGTTCCTTCGTCCTGCATCTCGCTGCCCGTAACACGGCCCTCGATCGGATCGCATTTGTCCAGCCGTTTATTAACCGAGGTAACGAAGAGCTCTCCCGCGGTATCGGCGACCACTCCTTAACGATCTACCGCGTGTAGTTGAATCGTAACTACTTGTCGCCCCACGAGAAACATCTTATCGGCCTGTCGACGCTTCCCTCCAATAATTACTTCGAATAATTGACGATCCGTGTTGATTAATATACACGGTACACAGTGGAGTACGAGGGTCGATAGGCCGGCAGTAATAAATATGCACCCTCTCCTTTATTCCCTGCTGGCCGCAGGTCTCCATCGGGACCGTCTTGGATTTAGCTTTCTCGCTAATTACCCATCCGAGCACCGGTCTCTGTAGTTCTGGACAAGCGGATCGCGCGCCGAGGAACGGGCGCGAGGGGAGGAAAACGCGGCGCGGCGTGTAGAGACGAGAGTCGGCGTCCCGATACCGTTCCAGGGACACCGGACTCCTACGCGGCGCGGAGCAGAGAGATGCAGCGCGGCGCGGAGGACGAAGGTAGGGAAAAGGAGACGGGCAGGATCGATGTAAGGACCGAGCGGGGATATATATCGACGCCAATAAAGGATCGATAACGATATAAATCGAGATATACGGATGGGTACACGGGCGGTACTTGTACCGCAGAGGATCCGACATGAGCGGCCGCTTATTATGAGGCTGAAGAGCGGCCCGTTGCTCGCGCAGGGTCGTAGCATGGGTGGTCTGTCTATATGCTAATCCGCGGCCTTGCGTACGTCATCGCCGGGAAATCGAGCCTGGCGAAAATTTCCAGCAGATCCGGGCGCGACGTCCTTGCCTTCGAGATCGCCCCTCCTCGGCCAGCGATCAATCGTAATTCGATCAATTTGTTCGGTTAAGAGGCTCGAAGGACATGTAATGTTTTAATTAATTTTCGACGGCCTGCCCCTGCGGCCGTCTCTCCTGAGTTATGCCCCGTAATTACAGTGCCCGAGCAAAGTGTCCCCCGTCTCCCGAGACGCGGCAGCGAAATTGAACGTAACTGCGCGGCGGGCAGCTAATTGGCTTCGTAATTTTCGATCGTACTTGCATATTTACCTACTCCCGCGTAGCACGCCGATGCCGTCCGCGCTCGAGCGGCGTTTCCAGGCGCTCAACGATCGAAATGCATCCACGACGCTTGGGCGCGTTCGCGAGTTTCTAGGAGCAACTTCTAGGATCGGATCTCTGGCGGCGACGTTTCCTGAAGAAACGCGTTCGCCTCGGTCGTTACGTAAGGCAGGCGTTTAAATGCAAATTCCAGCGCGATGGGAGACGCGGTTTCCAACGAGGGAAGCGGCCGCTGTGCTCCAGAAGCGATGGAAAAGAATGTCGCCCCGCAGCCGTATCGCGCGGCCGCTTTCGAAAGGCCGAGCTCCGCAAGAGCTGGGCCTTCCTGCGCGGAAAAATCGACGCGGAGGAACGCGTCCGTCCCTCGTCGCGTCCGCGTCGTCGAGAAAGTCGTGGCGCGGATTCAGCGTGGGGATCTGGTCTCTGGGGAACAGGGGGAAACGACGGTCTACCCGTGTCCGGTGCTAAACCCAGCGAATAATTTCGCGCGTCGCGTGGCGAGTAGCTCTTGCCCGCGCGCCGCGCCGATTAGGAAACTGACGTGACCGTCGAGGAAGCGAATTTTCTTTCATAAAACCACACTTCGCTCTCGCATATTTCGATCGCGATCGTGGCGCGGCGATTATAAAACAGCTGAAAGGTATGCAGAGTGGGACGAAGCGGAGAATTTAAATTTGAATAAAATTGAATCATTTTATATGATTATATGATCATTTTTAGGAGAAAAAGGAACCTGCAGACATGAATATTTTCCAAAAATTGTATTGCAATTGTGTTTGGTTAATCAAAAGACAACTATCCCGCACCCAGGCCAACTGAAAACTCAAATTTAAATTTTCGCCTATACATAGTACCGCTCCGCCCTAATGCAGAGTGCTGCAAGTGGAGCAGTCGATGTTTCTCACGACTCGCTGACGATCTTAAACGATTCGCCGAAGAGATCATCCTTAATTACCCCCGATCGCGAGCAAGACCTTGTGACTCATCTATCGTCGCGTGTCAGAGTGGGGCGGAATGTGTTTTCGCAGCGGTTGGAGCGATTTAATTAAGTCGTTGATTCGCCCGAGTCATCGTCAGGGTTGGACGTGGGCCGAACAAAAGGACGTCGCCGTTGGAACGCGGAAGGATGTCGAAAGATCGCCGGCTCGTGGGAGGACTCCCCGGCCAACGGTGGAAAATAAACGCGGGCCTGCGATCGGAGTGACCAATTTGCATGTTTAAGGCACGTCCAGACGGGAGGCGTCCGCGGGCCGAGCGATCACCGGCGAAAACGAAGGATAAAGTTGTCCCGCCGGACAGCCCGGGAATATTCGCGAATATTTATGCGGACAGGCAATTTTCTGATACGAAATCGGTTACGAAACAATCAGAGGCGTGTCGCTGATAGTCCAGAATTTCGACACATTTCGTATTTGCGTCAAAGCCGCGGCAAGAGGGAGAGAGAAAACCGGTTGGCGTTTGCATTATAATATGCACGCGAGAGATCCAGTCGATCCGGTGCCCCCGTCGATAAATCCCGCCGATACGCTCGTAATTACGTCCACGGTGTATCGTCGCCGCTCGTCCACCTCCCTAGCCAGCTCTCTTTCACCCGAGACCGCTTCCTTTTTCTCCAATTTCCGCGCGGATAATCGCCGCAACCGTAATCGAGGTAGTTAAACGGCTCCATTTCCGGCTAATACAAATTAGCGGCTGGAATCGCGCGCAGCGACGCTTCCGATCCCAGCGGCTGCTCCCGGCAACCCGTCAGCTTGCAAATCGAGTTCTCCGCCAGGAGCTAAACTGACGTCATTTGTCGCGCCACATTAATCCAAGCCTCTTAATTTTCTGAAAACCGCTCGCTAAGTCAACAGGGATGCGATCGTCATAAATCCGTCGCTCCATCGTGCACAGAGTCACTGATCGTAAATTCCATGCACGTCGAAGGACACCATGGCGCGACAGCTCGCTCAACGTCACGCGAACCAGCGGCATCTTTCGCAATGGAGCTTCCCCGTTGGTTACGCTTTCCATATGGGCCGATGGAGACGGTTAACGGTACGGAAGGCTTCTTTGCCGGCTGGACTCTGGTTCCGTCACGAGCCCCGTCTACGCAGAGAGCACCGAGGGCGGAGCAGTGAGTCAGAAACGAAGGAATCGAGCTCGCCAGTTGTCCCGGACCGGGCGATAATCTCGAGTGGTCGAGGGAAAAAAATGGCCAGCCCACCGTTCAGCACTAGGTGCAGCGGGCACCGCGAGATCGTGTAGGCAGGCGGCCAGCGTCCCGATCGCCTCGCTATCGGATGCTGCGGACACCGATCGTAATGTCCGCCGCTGGTAATAGAGAAGCGAGAGGAGGAACTGCAATCCTCCCGTTCCACCTTCCAAATCGTCACGTGGGTGGCAAGCCGATAGGATCTCGGGGAAGATCGACTTACGGCTTCCGTCTCGACTGGACAGCATGTGCTGGACGCCCGCGTGCCAGGGTTTTTTCAGCCGAACCTCGACATTAGTTGAAATCCTAGATCGCTTGTTTAGAACTGGGGGGGCATTCCTTGAGTTCGAGGAAAGATAATTCTGAGGCTTTCAACTCGGGGTAGTTTAGGAGAAAAATACTTGGAGCGTGTTCTCGGTGTGCCGTCTATAAAAATAAGGAGATCCGATTAGTTGTAGCTATAGAAACGCGAGTAACTGTGGGGCATATGGGGCAACCGTTTAGCAGCGCGATCAGCGAGGCGGCAGCCCGCAGAGGGACTCGAAAATAGACAATGAAGATTTCGCAATGCAGGGGCGTGTAGAACGGCGCGAGTGCCTCGGGGGCGAAATCGGCCGGTGCTCCGCCACTGGCCACCAGCCGTTCGCCTTTTGAATCGTTTTAATTTATAACGCCGACCGGGCACCCCACCATCGGCCGGCAACTCGTGCTCCGTGTCACTATCACTTCTGACGAAGGCGACGAAACTTGCCGGCAGTGGCCGCTGCATCGGATGTGCCTCGCACGTGCCGCCATTCCATGCGTCCCTCGCCCTTTCATTTACCGTCCCCGGCTCCCTCCACTTGGGTCCTTTGAAAAATCGTTTCATAATCGAATCATCTCTCGCGGTGCAAGCTCATCCAGTCGCAGGAACGCAGCGTACGACTCGCAGCCAGCTGTCCGGGCGTCCTCTACTGGACGCCATTGGGTTATACTAATCCCTGGCTGTATCGATCTTGGGTCACGCTAGCCGCTGCAAGTACCCTGGGTCGTGCTGCGAGTAGATTATAGCACTACTCGGATATGTTAATCGCAAGTGACGCTGGGGGTAAATTATGCGCAGATAACGCCGTGGCTGGACTTCGTTGCTTCCTGGTTATGCTAGTCCTAGGTCATGCTAGACCGAGGCTCACCGATTCTAGCTGGTATTATCTTTGGATTATGCTGCTTTCGGATTATACTAGCCCCGAGTCCCATTAAACGTAGGCTATACCAATCGCGGAGTTACGGGACGCCGAACTTATGCTAAAACTGCGTCGCAACGATCCCTGGGTAACTATTAGCATACGCGGCGCCAACCCTCGGTTAATATACCGCACCGCGGCTGCGGTAATCCTATTAGAGCAGGCTTACAGCGCGCCGATCCCGAAATTACTGCTCAAGAGAAACGAGTACAATCCTAAGCCAGGAATTAGCGGAGAGTCCGCGGGAGCAGCGTCTGACAAAGACGAGCCGTATCTACTTGCTGCTCGCAGCAACGGGCACGCGCCTCGGCCGCGCGCGATCCAAGTGACTCCCCTTCTCTTGTCGAATTAACTGTCTTTGCCAGCAGCGGGGCCCACAGTCCTACGGGGGATTAACACGGCAAAGAAAAAGCACGCGTGCGCTCGCGGCGCATGCAAAAGCCGAGGAGAATGCTCGCCATCCGACGTTATGAAATTCACACACCGCGCCTCCGATTAACGCGGTTCGCGCGCTCCTCCGGCATTGTCGGTGCGCTCCGGTATTTCCAAAGGATTCTAGGAATGAGCGCTGGTATGCGCTGCACTCGCAGCAAGGATCCAGGTGAGAAGAAACGAGGCGAGAAAGAGAAAGAGCGAGGGAGGCACACGAGGAACTCGACACACTGCCGTACAAATTGGTCGGCGGATGAAGCAGACACGGCCCCACTTCCGGTACTCAACCCCCATCACCTTACAAGTCCCACTCCCTGTCGTGCAATTTGCGTACGATCATTGATTAGCAGTGGCTCGAAAGATTGCGCAACCAGCGACTGAAAGGTGCGCGAGTTCTGTGTGTTGCAAGTAGTACGAGTCAAAAAATTTCCGACACCAGGTAGCGAAGACCACCCGCTCGTTGCAGGCGTAAGAATAATCGAATTCCCCATTCGTCATTTTACGTAATCGTTGATTGGCTGGCTTGGATTACACGAATGGGCAAAGTGATTATTATTGAGCGTCAAAGCCGCCGGAAGCCCTCTCGAAATCTGCCGTAGAAATCTCTCCCCGGCGAAGGATCATTACACGTTCCTTTCCGGCAGTTATCTCCGTTATTTTGCGCAACGGAACGATCCAGTTCGGACACGTTCGAAACCGCGGTCAATTATTGCCGAGGGATTGCGCTGGGATTTCGTAATTATATGAGCATAATCTGTAATTAAACGGTTGCGAGAGTAGTTGCTCGTCCACGGGCGTGACGCTGCGCGTTTTTTGCCGGCGTTAAAATAATAACGCCAAACAACGGCGTTGCCGGCTAACAAAGTTACAGGGCAGTTAATTCGCGGTGTCCTTTTTTTTTTACCTCGATCAGCCCGTAGGATTGCTTCTATTAATTACCGGTTGCCATAACGATCCTAATGGCTCGGATATCTCTATGATCGTGGCCATTAACCCGATGAGTCGGTCGCCTTCTAATGGCCCCGATCGATTCGAGGCGAAGAAGCCATTAGTTCGCGGAGCGATAATTAATGGGAGCGAGTCGAAATCGACCCTGCCACTCGGTTACGCGTCCTACGTGCCCGCCGGACTTTATGAATGGATCGTTAAACTGTTGCCGCGGTACATCTTAATCCGGACGATTGTGCGCGCTGCTCTGCGGCGCAATGATGGAGAATCTTCCGCGTCATTGGTCGGGGAGAATCCAGGTCTGATTGAGAAGCTTCGAGTCCACTTACAACAGATGAAACGTGCCAACGAACTTCCATCGAGAAGTTCAGGTGCGCGTTGAAGAGGTTGGCTGCACCGGCTTCTGCGATTCACTCGCCGCTCGATCATCGCGGTATCTTCTATCCACCCGAATCGGCAGTGCCTCGGACGAAGCGCAGCTTGCGAAGTACCGATTTAAGTTTACATAGCCAGCCGCCTCTGCGGAAATGGCAGTCGTTCGATCTAATTAACCGTGCAGTATCATTGGCGAATGGAAGATGAAGCTAGAAAGTTCCGCGATCGGCTCGATGCACAGACCACCGTGCAGGAAGGCCGCGAAACCAGTTTGCGTGCCGTCTTAATATCGCCATCCCGTTTCTTATCAATATAGCGAAATTGCATTATGATACGACAGCTTCTACATGCGCGCGCACGCGTGAAATGTCTTCTTATCTAATTCACCTGTTCCGCGAGGAGCCCGCTTTCACGCGAAATCGCTGCACTCCTATCATTCATGTTTGCCGGATCGTCGAGGGCGATACCTCGCTCCATCTGCCCAAATTTCACCGGCAGAAACTTTCTCTAACCGCCAGGTCCTAGCAGAAAATCCTAGCAGTCTTTGGTGGCTGGGCTCGAGGACTCGCGATGCTCTTTCCTGTATCGGGCGATCAGAAGTGGTGGAAGCTTCGAAGCAGACGGAGTGTCCACGTGCGTGCACGTGTGCACGGGTTTCAAGCCACGGCAGAAAAGACGCTTTACGCGCGGGCAGGGCGCGTGGCCGAGTGTTACTTTCACTCGATCTCGCTTGCTCCCTCTCGGCCTGCCCCTTGCTCCTCTTTTCGCCCGAAGCTGCGAGCGTCTGTTCTGGTTAACGGTGGTGTCTGTCTGTCAGACCAGCCCGTCCCCTCGCCCCTCTTCCTTCCTTCTTCCTCTTCCTACCGATTGTCTTGGCCACGTTCCACTGTAATTACCGTTCCATTCGAAGAAGATGGACCGCGTGGATTGTGTGTATAGGTGCGTGCCCCTTTCGAGGATCCCGTTCAGGCAATCTCGCGAGGGAATGGAGGGTTTACAAGGTGTTGAGATTTTGGGATATTCCTGAGGGTGCGATCGCCAACGAAGGTATCTCGAGCTTTTCTCTCCCGTGTTCTTTTTTTATTCTCAATCACCGTCGCGGCTGTTCCTCGCCAGCGACTGTCCGCGGAAGCGCAGGCCATCGACTCGCCGTTTAGCTTTCATCCGGTTCGCTTTTTCTTTTTCTCCAACGTCGTTTTCGCGATCGGTGAAATCCAGCGGTTAATTGATTGTCGAGATCGCGCACGTGTTACGCGCGCCTCTTAACTCCTGCTTCGTTAACCCAGCCGATTTCCGATTGAATATTTGTTGACCAACCTGAGATAATTCACCGAGGCATTCGTCGTTTCATTAAGAGATTACGCGTTACGTTCCATCGATCGGGGGACGGTTTGTAGACCTTAGAGCTCTATCGACGTCTCGTAAGCTTCCGCGGTTTTAAAGGAAACGATTTCGTGGACGCGAAGGCATGTCGCCGGTGTGAACGCCACCAATAACGGCGATTCCTTTCTCTCTTTCTACCGTATCGCCACCGTTCTGGCGTGGTCGACGCCGGAGACCACATCCCGAAGTGATCTAGTTTTGGTCCCCTAGCGCTGGGCTCGGTCGCATTCGCGCCGCTCGTGAAGATCGAAAGTTCCGATGGACGATCGTGCCGGCCTTTTCCACCAAAACGTAGGTGTCTGCGTCTTTATCTCCGTTCCCCGTCTCGAGCAACTCTCTCTCCCAAAAGTATATACCTACGCAATATTAAGCGTCGGACGCGAACGGCGATCAACCAGGGGAACTCGATTTCCATGGGCTGTGGATGGGGATGGTGACGAGAAGAATCCGTTCGAGGACCATTCGCGAGTGGATGTTGAATCTCTGAAGTCTGTAGGTACCGCCAGTATCTCCCGTACACTTTTATCGCGTTACTTGGAGCTCCTATATAGGCAACGGGAACAAGGTTTTCATCCGAGATATATCCTAGTGCCAATCGCGAGCCCAGACATTCCACATGGGCTGCGAAATTCCCAAGAGCGTCGAATTTGCAAAACCCCCGTTCCGAACAGGATGCATGAGGCGATTGAACAACGATTTACTAACAAAAATTCCAGTAGCACACTACTGTATAGCCACCCAACCTGTTCGTTAGCGACTCGCGCGTGAAAAAATCCCGTTTTCCAGAATTTCCGGTACAGAGCTGGTTGGCGATACTCGTCGAATAGGCTGCTGGCAATATTATCGAAATGTCAGGCTGGACAACGCGGAGCCGATCTATTTAATTGTCCATCGGCAGCGCGCGACTCTAACGGCGAGTGGACACGAAGATCGAGTGATCGAGAGTCGAGGATCGACGGCCTGCTAGAGATGGGAGTAAGCTCGCCGCGAGTGCCAAGAGAGTTTAGAAATATTTGTTCTCTGCTGCCGAAACAACGGTCCGATCTCTAACCACTTAAAGTAACGAGGAGGGCTCTGTTTTAAATTAAGACCCCAGCGTGTCTTGGCGCGTGGAAACGCGAGGATCGCGGTGTCGCGGGATCCAGGCTCCAGAGATCGGCTCGATCCCATCTCTATCGAAACGCGTATACGGTACACGGTGTACGGTATATGGTATACGGTATACGTTATACAGATTGTGGGCGGGGTGGTCCAGAGAAAGCCTCGACAAGGCTCGGGCGCGCAGCAGCGCGATCCGCTCTACTCGCTGGGCTCTGCACGCTCGCCGTGCCCGCCGTGCTTCGCCACGGAAAATATCCACGGTCGGCGTTCGTGCCACCGCGAGGCGTGTGCCGTTTTTTATTTGCAGGCCTTTAGAATCGCCGGAGCTCGGCTCGGCTGGCCATTCGGCCGCTTACTCCGCGTTTTAGAGCCCGGCCGGGGAAAGAGAGAAGCTTACTCTACCGCCTCGGCGAAGATAACGTCGCAACGGTGCCCACTTAAATGTCATTACACGTTCCTCCCTCCGGCCTCCTCCACCCTCTCCACCCTCTCTTTCTCTTTCCCTCCCGGCTTCCGAGGGGCAGGACCGAAAGGGGACCGGATCGATCTCGAAGACGTCGACTCCAACGACGTTATCGGTCTGCTGGCCCGTTTACGTAAGCGACACGGCAGCGTTTGCCTTCGAGACCGACTGCAGCTCGGCTAATAATCACGCGAGTGCCACCGCCACCCGTTCCTTTAGCCGAGTTTCAGGACGGTGTGCAGTAATCGGCGTATTCGTGGCACACGGAGCACAGGGGGTGAGAAATCACCACGATTATATCGATTACCTACGTTGAATTCCCGAATATGACGTGGGCGGATGTGGAGGGATTCGTTTCTATGGTAGGGAACGGTGCAGGTGGTCACTGGACGAACGGAAAAACGGTGATCGTCTGGTCGATCTAGTTTCTTCCTCGGGCAGCGTCCGCGCGATGAAAGCGAAGAGACTCTCTCGTTTGACCGTGGAAGGATCGAGTGATACTGGATACGTCGCCGGCCTCGAAAGTAATATCGAAAGTGAAGCTGCCGACGAGTAACAAAAAGACCCCGATACTCTCCGGTTCCGATCATTTATTTTCAGCGGCGGTGGATTAGAGCGTTCCTGGAGAGAGGTCTCTGAACGGCGCGACACGACGCGCCTAGGAGACGCCTCGCGAAATCGATCGCGATTCCAGCGATGAAATCGAGAGTCTAGCTTGGAGCCGACGCTGTTTACGCCCCAATTACTCTATGAAGCAACCGAGTTACTTCAATAGCGCACCTCTGTCGTCCGATCGGCTCGATCTCGACCGATGTCCGAGAGAAACTCGCGGGGAACGGGGTGGCGGGCGATAGTCGAAGGCATCGCGGACGATGGTCGCCAAGGCGATCGTTTAGAGAACTATCGTGTGAACAGCCACTCGTTCCAGCTATTAAATGACTAAAACGTGGCAGTTACAGCTGCGCTCGCGTGCGGCGCGCTGGAACGAACGCTCGACGACGTATTGGCACCGAACGGCCGATTTCAGGCGTGCGGATGGAGTTATTACGTTAATTGGCGTTCGGCGTGACAGGTGCGTGACAACGATGACACGTACGAGGTAACAGTTCATTACAAAGCTTCAAGCCGGTCCGCGGCAGTATTGTAATTAATACGCGCCCTGTCGAAATTGGGATTCGATTCTCGCGCGTCGAGCTCTTTCCCCTGGACACCGCGATGTAATTTCCACAGAAATTGGCATCTCAGCGAGAACCAAACTGGACTGAGCTGTGGAGGCAGCGAGCACGCCGTTCGAATCGAGATCGCGGTGTTAGTTACTCGAACGCACTCGGAAGTAGTTGGCGAATCGTTCCGCGAACAGCTGGACAGAGGAAGTGGCGTATTTTCCGCGAACGTGCCGTGGGCTCTGGACACGTCGACCGGTACTCTCGTTTCGAAGATGGAAAGTGAAAAGCGGAGCTCGCCGTTCGCGAAAATCCCTCCGAGCGACGAGCCTTGCGGAGACGAGGACGTGGGGCGAGCGAGGAAGAAGCCGAGGAACAAGACCGGAGCCAATAAGACGAACGAAACGACGGACAAGAGCAAGTAGAAGGAGGAGATAACTCGCAGGCGACGTCCAAGAACCGTATTCAGAACGGTCCGAGCCATTTGGCTGTTAGATCGCACGTGCAGCCAGGTGTGGACGAGCCTTAAGATGGTGTTGGTGTTTGCGGTGTGCTCGCGTGGCGGGCAGCAGTCGCGACCCACATCCCGGAGATAAAGTGCTCCAGGAGTCCGCTCCCCGAGCAGTGGTTCTCATCTCGACCCCGCCTACCCGAGGCCGCTCTTATCATCGCGCTATCAGCGAGCTCGGTGAACGGTGCGCCGGGTTTTTGCGAGCAACGGCGAATCGTTGCCGCTCGCCTCGCCGATAGTTTCTCGTTAGCTGGACCGCGACCATAGCGAAACGCGATTCGCTGGTCATTAGACGACGGGAAATCCGAGACGCAGAGTCAAGAATTGGGAAGACTTTAGAGGAGCAGAAAATGCTACCAACGATTTTCCCGCCGCTCCCTGGGGGGGTGAGATGGATTATCAGGCGCCCAACCTTGACCAACAGAGGCCTTTCTCGCGCGAAAGTTGAAACTAATCGCGAGCTGCTGGAGCCGCGCCGCGACGTCCACTCCCCACATTTTTGAAGACGCCGGGCAAGCGTCGAGCGGCCAGACCGCCCATACACACGTCCGCTCGCATTCTCTGGGCGCGTTCGCGTCCGAGCTCGCGCTTGAGGAAGAAAAGTAGGAGAAGGTGGAGGTGGTGAAGGTGGTAGAATCTCTGGGACGTGTGCGTGCAGCGTGCAGCGTGCACCTAGGCTCGAGGAGAGAACGCTCCTGGAAGTTGGTGGTAGTCGGGTTCGCTGGCTGTTCGCCGCTATCGATGCATCTACGCCTCGGATTACGCCTCGGTTTCTCAACGTTCACCTCCTCTTCCTTCTCCCCCTCCATCCTCCCCGATCCTCTCAGCCTTCCTCCCCCTGTTCCTCCTCTTTCACCATCGTTCACCACCTCCACCAGGCAGCGTCGCGTCGTTTCGTCCAGTGTCTCCGCGAGCGCACGGCCGTTTCCCTTTTCGATGGAACGTCGATGGAACGTTGCGTTATCGCGGCCTCCCCGCCCTGCCCGCGCGAGGAACGTGCCTGACGCGAGCGGGACAGCTTCCGGTAGCCTCGTGGAACGCCGCGAGATTCGACGGGGGACGTGATTTATCTCGCGGAATTTCGCGGCAGCCCCGTTTCCCTTTGCCGAGCTAGATCAAATTGCAACGGGGATTCTTGCTACCTGGGATCCATGTAATTAACCGGAAGCTTGGGATTAATAAGCCCCGGCATCGAACCTATTCATTACACATAATTTGGGGAAACATTGAAGCAATTTCTTGGAAATTACGAGATCAGCAAGAACTCGAATTCGAAAGCAAAAGGCTACCAGTCTCGAGCCATCTCGAGCATCCCACGGTCCATCAGGAGAGCCGCAGCGAGAACGTGCTCGCTCCATTACTTTCTCCTTTTTTTATTTCCGTCGCATCGCCTCCGTTCGCCGCCTCTCCCCCTTTCCCTAGGCCGCTTTTTGCCGCGCTCGCTGTATTCTCTTTTTCGGTGCGTCGAATCGTTCGCGCGCCCGCCGACAGGAAGACGCGTGCGCGCTCGATGGAGAGCAGAGCGCTTCCGGGCGTAGCACGGCTCTCCAAACACACGCCAGCCCGGAACCCACGATCCCTCTGCGGTTTTGCGTATACGCTTTCGATGCTTTTCCAGCCTTCGATCGATATCTGTATTTTTACGGGGTTGCGGGAGATTGATTCGCTTCCGGTTTGCGCGGCCACGCGGAAGCGTTGCGCAACCGTTTTCAGTGACCGCCGAGATGAATGTCTCGAAGATAGGACCGATGCTTCTTACCGGTCGTGGTTCTCGTCGATCGGAAGGGTGGAAGGGTCGTTAAAAGTACAGAAGCAAAAGGGATAAATCCACTTTCCGAAACACCTTCGCATTATTATTAGAAACTACCCTAGCTCTAATGGAGGTTTGCGATAGATAAAACCATACCGGAAAGGTCAACCTCTCCTACATCTAACAGCCACCTTAAATAGGCCACTTTCTACGAAACCTTTCGACGCTTCCTGAACGGTACGTGGACCAATCGACCATCCTGGAGAAGATACGTTCCTAGAAGCCGCGGCGCGAAGGTCTCGCATTCCACGACATTAGATAATTGCGTCTGCCTTCCTTTTCCATCCTCCAGACGCTCCCGTAATTTCTCTGAGAAAAAGAAGCCCAGCCCATGAAGAACACAGAGACACGGCCGTGTTCCTCTTCCTCCTGCCTAAGAGCGGACCGCGCTTGCAACACGGCGACGCTGTACCGCGGGCAACTGTGTTACTTACCACCAACATCCGCGGAGGGGAAGGAATGGAAGACCGGGGACGTAATCCCTTGGCGACGAGGTGGAAGCAAACGCGGAATGCTGGCTGCAGTGTCTAAGTGGTTAACCAGCTCAATTAGTAACATTTAATTGGACTTTACCTACTCTACGGACTTACCTCGGAAACACTGCGCTCGGCATAAAATAAACCCGCCTCGAGCCTCGCGCAACGTGGCTCTATAAACGTTTGAACCGTAGAATACCGCAGGTCCATAAATGCATTCACACCTCTGGAGAATCTCTACGACTTTATTGCGCGACGAGCATTCCGTGGATAGCTCCCTCAATCCCCAGTGATTTTCCCTGGATCCCGAAGGATCCAGCGATCGTCGTTACCAGAAGCCCATAAGAATCGGTACCAGGAAAGGAATCGCTCCCGATGGACGACGCGCTGAAATACTCAACAGCGCGATTGCTTCTCGTTCTCGTTCGTTGCTCGTTCGCCGCGAATTACACCGCACACGTTTCGGTCATCATTACGCCCGTTTTATTATCTCCCTAACTTTACGACCGCTCTGACCTTTTCTTTATTGTCCGGCGCTGATTCGAGCCTCTCTTCCTCGCCGCGCTGCCGACTCGTCAGTCCTCCGGCTGCAGCCGGGAAATCGGCCAGAAAAGTCGCCCGGGTGGTCGCCGCCGTGCGAGGTCTGGCAATAAAGACAGACGTAACGGGCCGATTAAGGAGATTTCGAAGCGCAAAGTGATCGGGGGAGGCTGCTATCGAGAAATCCGGTAGGTGGTCCCAACGTCTGCTTCGAGAGGACACGATAAATCGCCGAGCAAGTGGCCTCGCAACCGCTTCAACTTTATTTTTCATTCGCGGCCCAAGTGTCTTCGCTCGTAAATATTCCTTTGGCCGGTATTGAAAATGCTTCACGCGTATCCCTCGATGGGGTTCCATAAATAATGGCCGTGAAGAGAGCCGGGTTGCGAAGGTGCAAACGACATAGTAGTATTTTTCTCGAGGACCGGCCTACCAACAATCTCTCCCTAATGATATAATTTAAGAGCGGCGAGAATTATGAGTAAACGATCTTCTCGGAGGGGCGGCGATAATTTTGTCTGGCGACGATACGCGAGAGGAAACACGGGGAGTAAAAAAAAAAGGTTGGCCTGCGACCGAGATTTCGCAAGCTCGTGGCGAAATACGAAGCCGGTTGCCTGGCCGCGGAAGCTCACGAAGTCGTCAGACCCGTGCCATAGATCGGTGACTTCCTCGGTCACCTTATGATCCCTCCATCTCCTCGCTGCTCTCGGTACTCAGGAGGAGCGTCCCTAAGCCCTCTCCACAATGCCACCTTTACCCTGATTCGTCTGGATTTAATCGTTTAAGGGCCGTCAATGAACCCCCATTGCAATCTTAATAATCTCCATGCAAAGTAGAATCCAGGACAGTGCCTTTTCGTGGATATCGTTAATTGGACTTACGTGAGCAAGAAATCCGCCGTTGTGGACGGAGCTGTACGGCAAGGGAAGCGATTCGATCGGCAGGCTGGATCGGTGATCCAGTTGAGGCTTCAGCCCGGCGCGCACTCCCATATTAGTCGCGCGACCGGTCTAGGCGTACACACTTTAAGCGACATTCTTACGTACAAAGGCAGCGGGAGAGTGCGGTTTCGCCGCGTGGAAGATGGAAGGAGGCGGACGCCGCCGTTTCGTGACGTCGTGCGTGATACACGCGCATAATGCCATCGCACGCTAATTAATCGCTGTTTACACTCTGCTTGGAAATTGATTGACTTGCTGTCTTCGCATCGAGGAAAGTTTCGTTCAAAGGACCCTTGACAACCGCGAAATTGACATTTTTCCTGTTGGAGTAGCGTAGGTAATGTCCGCGTGAACGAAACTGAGCATCAGATGGCTGTTGTATTATACCTACGTCGATTATGTCGATTAGTAGAGAAGCTCACCTATCGACGAGAATAATTTGCATGGAAAAAGGGACCAGTGAAATTATTGTTTCGAGGGGAAGATCATAATACCACGGAAACGACCGGCAATTACAAACAAACGGAGCGATAAGAACGGTTGGCAGCGAGCAGACTGTGCAATTCGCCCCGTAAAGGGCGCTGCAAAGCCCGCGAACGGAACCCTGTTATTACGGCCGTCCAGATGAGATTCAACTTCGAGATGCGTTACGATTTCATGAATGAATTATTATTAATTACGCAATGCCGTTTATTTTCGTGGCACCGGTTCCAGCGCACTTTCTCCGGCGCGATAATTAGGGTGCGCGACTGCGCGCGATCACCGCCCCGATAGCCATGCCCCGCTCGTAATTATAAGAAACGGATACATCGCGGTGCCCGCTGGAACCCTTCGCTCCCTCTCGGCTTGTTAAACGAGCGTCGGGAATCGCTGAAAAATTACGAAACCCGAGAGTCCAGCCCTGCTCGTGCAGGCGAGCGATTAATGAGATCGATGGATAAAGATGAGTCGACAATGTATATAGCGTAAGAAGGGGGAAAGGCGAAAGTCACTTTGGCCCTCCATCAACTATAAAACACGAACACTGTTACCCAGGATTTCAGTTGCAACGGCGAGGGAACAAAGGCGGCTAAGGTATTGCGTGGTCGCATTCCTTTTGGCGCCTTTTTATCTCGTCCTACCGATTATTATAAGAATGGACGGCGGTGTTGGCGCGAACAGAGTACGTAGAACGCTGCAGTCTCGTGCAATCATAACGGTACTTCATCCACTCCTCGCCTTCGATCCGCGGACACGTATCGGCGCTAGCTAGATCGCGCCGCTCGATCGTTCCGAGCGCATCGATTGTGCTAAGCGCGCGAAAAACCGCAGAAGCGTTCCGCGGGCGCGAAAAAGAGAACGGTTGAAAATGAACGAATGCCACGACTAATCCACAGCCGGTGTATCGCTGTCGCGAATCCATTTTATCGTTGCGATACCTGCCGATTAATTTCCCGAAAAGCGGCCTGCGGAGATCGCTCGTCTGGCCTTCGGCGGCTGGCTCGAAAATCTGAAAGCTTCGTTGCGAAACGGCATCGCCGGAGGATCGATCCGAGGTCGATACGCGGTTGATTGAATATGAATCAACGTCGACGCGTCGCGATCCACTCGCCTTTTTCCCCTCGTCCGATCCACCCTCCACCTCATCCCTCGTCATCGATTCGATAAAACAGTTTCCCCGCCCGTGCTTCCAGTAGTTATTGAGCCGTGGCGGTAATCGTCCGCGACGTTAATGCAAAATCGGAGACGGCGAAGCGCAATTACTGCGTTTCACGCCCATCATTGCTGGCCCCTGCCACGATCGACGACCGGCGAAATTAAGAGAAGACTTATTGCGCTTTGCGAAACGTCCCGGGTCATCGCTCCCCTCCATTCTTCGTCGTTGGCCCCCTTCCTCGCTCGTGACCCCTTTCGAAACTTTTTACACCGATCGGTCGTTCACAGTTAAGGGGGGATTCTCATCTAACAGCCCCAAAAGTAACTGATATTTAAGAATCTTTTTTGAAAAAACTGTTGGTCATATTGGATTAAACTCTTTTGGGATATAGGGAGGTATCTTCAAAATCCTTTTTAATATTTAGTAATTATTGTGGAATCTTGTACACCTCTTCGACGATGTAGCTTCTGTTGGCGGGATGTGTAGCACCTAACATAGTCATCTGATTGCAAAGAAAATAGAAGTTTCTTAAAGTTAGATAGTTTACGCTGGGATTGATCCACTTTAAACAAAAAAAAAGGAAAATTGAAAGAGTTATAGCGTTTGAAAGAAAAAATAAGTTTTTTCCTTAGACAAATTTTTCATATTATTCTTTACATCGACGAAAAAGGTATTATAAATGATAACTGAAATTAAAATTGTAAGTTCAGTCCGAGCGTAAATTATTTAACTTTAAGAAAAATAAATAGGTAATAAATATTAAGAAGGATCGACCCAAAAAAAATTCTACAAGTTTAAAGATGCCTCCTTATATCCCAAAAGAGTTTAATGCAATATGAACAGTAGTTTTTTAAAGAAAAATTCGTAAATTTCGGGGCTCTCTTAATGGTATGGGCTTCGAGGCCGCTAGAGCCGCAGTAGATTCGGATGGGTATAGTCAGACGCTCGGGCGCGTGGCTGCCCAATTTGACATTTTCTACTTGCCGTCACAGTCGGCTCGGTCCTACGGTTAGTAGATTCGGGCTACGGTCTGACGATACAGCCGACGATTTCATAATTACATACATACATACTACATATAATGCGAACCGACGCGGTGGACAGGGAACACGATTGTTTTGACTCGCTGAAAGGTTCGTCCTCGTTCTTGCGCAGGCGAGGCGGCGGGCCATTCGCGCCGAAATAACCGAAACAGGTTTCGCGACTCGCACAAGCGATCCGTGTTGTCCGCTTGTCGTTGGCTCCCCCTTCGTCATGTCCAATCACTCAGGCGCAGAAAACTGCGAAGACCCGAGTTGAGGAAGGCCACGGTCCCCACGGCGCGGCGCCGCCTTCCACACGGCCGGAAGGAGCTTTCGAACTTTGTGCTCGTTTTTCGAGCAAGATGTTACCTTCGTGCATTATTTATGGGGCGCATTATACTTTCATGCGGTTATTTCCAATTAACGCGTGCACCAGTCGGCTGCGCTTAAAGGCTTCTTTTATGGGAACATGTTGCTCCGGGACGAGCAGTCGAGAGTCGCCGCGTCGTGCATGTATCAGTCGGGTTTTATCTTCAAGGACCGCGTGCCCCGTACCGAGTATTAAACGCGGTTAAACCTGGCACATCCGAGCACTAACGGCGGCTCGAAAAAGAGAGCTGATACGGCAGAGGCACAGCGTGTGATTCGGCACCGACGCGACGGGGACGACAGAGAAGAGAGCAGGAGAAAGGAGTAATTGAACGCCGAAGACAGGATTAACGTCTCGTTAACGCGCTAAGACGCTGCGATGCGAAGACGACGACAAGATCCGCGGGAGGAAGGCAGTGGTAGAAGGAATAAGGAGGACGGAGGAGGAGGAAGGAGGTCTCGACGAAGAATGTTGAGGAAGGACACGGCTGGCGCAGCTGCGGTTTGCCGGGCCGCGGACCCGGAAAGAGAGCCTCCCATGTTGAACCATAGATATTTATGGAGGTTCGATGAAGCCGTGGGCCGCGTCCGGAACGACGATATCCGAGCTGGCAGTTCACAAATCAGCCGCCCATTCTCGCTTAACTCGCTCGTCCCTCCGCCACTCTACACGCGTTACTTTGTCACCCAGCCCCATTCTTACACCTTCGTCCGCTGGTTCTTTATCTGCCCCGTTGTTCCGTCCATTCTGCCTCCACCGTCCTGCGATTCCACTCGACCGGTGTAACGCCTCTACCGAGAACGTCCGTCGATTCCATCGAGTCCACGTTTCGATGCATCGCCAACGAGCCACCTCGCGCTGTCATTTTTTTTTTCCCCACCCAGAATATGTAGACGTCTTCTTGCGCAATCCGAGGTTCGCGGTATCCGTGAAATCGAAGGGTCGACGACACGGCGAAATCATAATCTACCTCGCCGTTACCGAATCTTCCAAGCAGCGGGTAATTGCGAGTGCTTCTGATATCCAGCAATTACCCCTCGTTTTACACCTGTAAAACATCGAAAGTATAGAAACGGTACCCGGGGCGCCACGGGTATCGCGGCGCAACAGGAAACGAGCCGGGAGGCTCGTAAAACAGCGACTATCGGGCGGGTAATAAGGCAAAATCGCGGCGAGAGACCCGGGCCGAAAAATCCGGAGCTACGTAGCGTGGCGACGTCGGTCCAGCGTCGGCGCTGCGATCTAATTGCCGGTAGACGTGGTGCAACGTCTCGACTGCAACGTGTCCCCCTTTTTTTTTCCCCTATCGTTTCCCTCGCCTCCCGGTGCACTTTAGCGGGGAAGAGAGCCGCTATCTGCGTTCACGGTTGAACGGGCGCGGGTGAAAAGTACGCGCGGCGCAGCCTATAATTATTCCAGCAAAATGCCAATTGGTTAACCGTACATCCGATATATCCAATCGAGCGGTGGTGACGAACCGACGGGAAACTTGTTCGCGTGCACGCGGCCGTTCCACGGGCCCGCCTGCCTCGAGATCGACCCGCGCGACCACCGTACCGAACACCGTTTAACCCTCCTCGCATCTTCCGCTAGGATAATTGCAGATCTGGGATGATGAATGGGACGACGCGAGGTGTAACAATGTTTGCTGTGATAAACGCCGCGGTTAATTAGCGCGGCGGTGGTAATCGCGTTGCGTAATTGACAGCGATGAATGAAAGTGGTCGGGGTGTCAAAAGAGGGATACGACAGGATTCGAAGTTCGAAATTCGGGAGATGGATGTTACGACACGGGTTAGAAAGCGTTTATCCGAGGCACCTCCGAGAGGCATTGCGCAACCGGTGAATGAAATTCGTTAGAGGACGCTTTTTAATCGAGCCTGCAGCTTTTACGAAGCACATGTGAAACGTTCGTTATATCAGCGCAATAAAACTGGGACGCGCCCAATAATAACGGCCGGGTTTCTTCCTCGTTTTCTCCTTTGTGGCAACTCGGTGTGCCCGAAAGCGACGTCTCCGGATCTCGTGCTTCCAGATATTTATGTAACCCTCGAGACGCGGATCTCGCGGGCAACGCAGGGCCCAGCCGTGCTAATTAACAACTCTGTCGACGAAGAAGACCGGTGCCGTCGAAAGTTCCGATGTCTGGTTCCTCGCGGATCCCGGCCAATTACACTTTTTGCCTCCTTTTCCTTCCCTTTACACTTTAGGCGAAGGAGAACAAGTAACAAGTCCGAGATACTCGTCGACGCGGGTTTATAATTGACTTTAATTGACGCTGCCAGATGAATTTCATTTTTCGGAGCTCACTGAAGGGATTACAATAGATGTCGGCCTCTGAAGATTGGTTCGCCGCACCAGACCCGCGTGGACTTGGACGAAGAAGAGGCTCCCGTGGCGGGGCTCGTGGTGAACGGAAGTGCGGCTACCCATTAGCTATTCAGTCGCTTTCAATCGGCCATTATTCATCCTGTTAATCGGGCAGCGTCGCGGCGTGGCGAGCGCGTACGTATCGCCTCCCTTTCGACGCGAACCAACCACGGGCCGTTGGAAAGAAATGACCTTCCTTCGATTACCGCTTCGCGCCGGTGATTTCGATGCAAAGTATCGGTGCACCGCGTAGCTTTCCAACGGCAGCTGCTCTCCGATCGGTTCTAATGGATTTAGAAATCGATGACATGAATCGAGCCCGGTGAGAGGGACAAGGAACAGCTACGAAACCCGAACCCCTCTACTCTTGCTACAGAGATTTCGATGATTCATCGTAAAATGAGCTATCATCCTCTCGACTTACACATAAACGCTACAAACCCTCGCAGAATGTCCTCCGCGTCTCTCCATTCCCTTTGAACGTCAGGCGTTACTAGCACTTGGTGGAAATAGGGTTGCAAAGGGTTGCAATGCAATATCGATACTCCCCATGTGCTACGGGCAACCTGCCAAAAGGATCAGCCAAAGTAGCGTGGAGCCGAGGCACGGAACAAAGCGATCTGGTGCGTTGCACCGACAGAGTGCAGTCTCCGGTGCAGCGTCGCGGAGTGTGTTGCACTCGGTCCGAGCGGAGAGGCGTGTTTCGTGTGCGTGCACCTTCGGTGATCAGCAGCCCCTCTCTTTCTCTCGCCGCGTGTTCTCCTCCGATCCTCGTCTGGCCGCGCTCACGGTGAAAGTGAGCGCATTCCATGGCCACCGCGACCACGCCCGACCAACACACTCTCGCCTGGTCGCTCGCTCGCTCCCTCGCTCGCTCGCTCGTTCTCTAGCGAACGATCTGCGAGAACGCGGGGCCGAGCGGAGCGGAGCTGATCCGCGGGAGAGTGTCCGTGTGCCCTGTGCTCGTCGTGCCGGTGATCGTCGGTAGGAAATTCTCCTGCGCCGCGATAGTGTGCTGGTTCACTCGGTTGCTCCACGCTCCATCGGGGTCCAGGACGGGTTTCCTATTTGCGCCAAGACCACCTAGGCGATACGCGTTTGGGGCGCCCTCATCCAGTTCACCGCTGCCCCGATATATTATTTTTTCCCCCCCAGAACCGTTCTCCTGCCCGCTGTTTCACATCTGCGTGCCATCGAGAATATGCACCGTTCCCGCCGTTGTCCTTTTATTCCCGCATTGTTAATTTAAGACGTGCGCCGAGAGTGTGACGCGAGGGTGGTCGGGATTGAATCGTGAAGGAATCCTGACTCCGCCACGGCCATCCTCGATCCTCTTCTTCGCGCGTCCCGCCTTATCCGCCTGTATCTTTCTGTGCCTCGTCCTCGCCGCCCGTTCTCCGTCTCCAACCCCGTCCGCGTTCGCCCTTGTAGCCGTCTTTTTCGTGTCATCCAGCCTCCCGCCGCAATATATCTTCCTTTCGTTCCGCGAGCGTATTGAGAGATTAAACGCTATCTGTACCGGCCGTATTTATGTTCCGCCGGGATACACGGAAATATCGGCATTTTTCACGGGTCCCCGTGTACCCCTCGCGCTGCTCGGACCACCACCAGCGCGACACACCACGGCCGGTGTCCGCTCGTCCGAGTTTCTCCGTTGTCCTTTTAATCGGTCGCCGCGGCCGGCGTTATCGCCCGTTTTTCTGGCCGATCGAAGCTCGTATTAGTAGAAAGTCGGGACCATCGAGGCCGCCTCGTAAGTCCGCCACGGTAAGTGAAATATGACCGTCCGCGCGCAGACCAACCTGTCTGGCACATCTTTTCTTGCGAGCTCTGCTATAGAACTTCCAAAACCCACGCAACCCAACTTCCACGCGATACAATCTTATCCGCCGAACTTTCAAAATACGTTTCTACCAGGCCTCGCTCTTTTCAATCTAGACGTCGGCTCGTTTAGCCTGAGACACTTTAGGTGACGGATCCGTTTGCCTTTCAGCTTCGGGGCTACCGAGGCTGCGTAGTAAAAATCTTCTATTAGGTTTTTCGGTGAGGTGAATTGGTCTGCGGGAATGTTTACCGATTTCAGGTGAACTTGCAAGGGACCCAGATTTAATGAAGGCTGTTTTATGAACTCGCTAAACGATTATCCGTCTCCGGAGGAAACGTTTAGGATTTATTAATTACAAGTGATTTATCGCGGCGCGTTTTACGACCGTGTACAGTTACTCTCTCCCCTTGCGGATGGATTTTCAGCGGCGGCTATTATCGACACTCGGGCCCGAGCTCCGACACTATCCGGCCCGACTATCAGAAATTTATATCGTACGTATGCACGCTTGCGTATTATTGCTCCTTTTATGCGCCGGTTGTGTAATTACCCTGCACTGTTATAATTAGAAAGCAACGGCCGTAGTACGCTAGGCACACACAACCGTTAGAAATGCTCGTTGCCCTCGCAGCTAGCCAGGCCTTAATTATCGCCTCCTCTCACAAATTGCTGCTTTTTTAACGATCGCGGAACCGATGGACGAGTAGCCCGCCCGATTCGCGTCCACCCGCCACGCCGGAAACACTGTTACACAGGCCACAGTTTCGGGTTTAGGCGGTGAAGCAGGTGTCGATGGAGTGCGAGCTTCGATATCCATGGCCATTACGTTGACTTGTTAAAGCAGAGAGTGAAAGAGAGAGAGAGAGAGAGAGAGAGAGAGAGAGAGAGAAAGCGAGAGAACAAAAATGGACAACCGAAGGGATAATTTATTTTATTTTAGTTTATTTATTTTAAATAAATAAATAAATAAATAAATAAAAATAAAAAATTTAAGACCCAAGGGATATTTTATTTTATTCTAAATAAATAAATAAAAAATAAAATAAATAATGAGACATTAACGTT
This sequence comes from Andrena haemorrhoa, assembly GCA_910592295.1. Taxonomy (NCBI): domain Eukaryota; kingdom Metazoa; phylum Arthropoda; class Insecta; order Hymenoptera; family Andrenidae; genus Andrena; species Andrena haemorrhoa. The sequence goes on along the minus strand of OU342940.1, from coordinate 6,035,481 downwards.
TGATACAGAGGAAATTTAGTTTTCAAGGGATATAGTGGAAATATTTTTCTTATCAATCCCCTTTTACACCTCTTCCAGGCCAGCACTCGTGCCTCAGCGGCGAGGAAGGGTTCGAGCTTCCCCAGAAAGTAACAATGCCAGCGATAATGCCTTCCTCTTCCTCCATGCAAATGTCAAGAACGCCTCGGCTCGAGCGGCAAAAGGCAACTTAACGGTGTCGAATCCAGAACAAAGGATCGATCAGCAGGGTCCCGCGGGGGCAAGGTCGCCGTCCAATTTCTCGAATCGATGGCGCAGGCCTGCACCTCAGCAGGGAGGGGCGAGAACGCGCGAGCAGGACCGTTGTTCCGGGCGTAACGGAGGCGCGCTAGGAGCATCCTCCGCGAAGAACCGCTAGCGGTCAGCTACGTTCAAGCACGCGATAGAATAGCACGGAGGACGAAAGTCTCCTCGCTAACGGTAGCCGGTGCGAGAGCATCGCGAGGTTTGACTTGATACAGTTACGCCAACAGCAGCTATAATTTCCAACGGCTCCAAAAGGTGTGGCAAGACGCGCAGGATTCACGTTCGGCGAGAGGTCGAGGGCGTAATAACGAGTGAAACGTTCGGGAGGGACTCTGCCTCGCTTGCAGGATCAAGTGGCCTGGAATTTCAGCGATTCTGCCCCTGATACCACCTGCCTTAATCGGGCGAATTAATATCCTCCGATAGTTTCTTTAGAACAGTGCAGAATTCATGTCTCAATATCAACGGTAGCAGTTTCTTTTTCACGACGGGATCGCGCAGTAATAAAACAGATCATAATTGAACATATTTGCCCAGGCAAAGAAGTTTCCTCAGTAATCGATTAAGGAATCGTTGCTAATCGTCGCGAGGAAAACAAGCTCGTTCATCCTAGCGTGAATCAGTGCAAAATGGTCGGCAACAGAGAGAAGACTAGAAATAATTCGCCAATGATTCGCGTTACGCGATCCTTCGTTCGTGTAACAGTAACGTCGGCCTGGTCTCGAGGAGGAAAACATTTCGTGGGGCGATCTACTTTTCACGGTCTATCGATCCGAAATCTTCCGTAATCGCGTGGTCGATCGAGAAGGGAGGAGGACAGGCTCGACCTTCCCGCTGAGCTTGGCGCGCGCTTAATTTCACTTTCGCAATGGCAGCTCGATTAATCGTCGAATTTCGAGGACGCCCTGTTGCACCGTCCTCGGAGGAGGGGAGCTGCAGTGTGCCGAGCCTCCTTTTTCTCAGACAAAACGCGCACGATTTCCAAGGAATTTTAATGCTTCGACGTAAATTCGCGGATGCCATTCTTCGAACGTAGGGGGTGTCTTCGTGGAAATTTCTCGCAGACGCTTAACGAGGCGGGAAAACAGATCTGGCACGGTGCGGTGGAAGAAAATCACGGGAAATGGACGCGGGGACGTGGTCGTGTAATCGACAGGAACGCTCGCAATGGAAATACCAGGTCGGCCGTCCGGATTGGTTGAGATAGGATCTCTCGAAGCGTTTCGAGGATTTAGCAAGCTGCCGGGAGACTTTCGTTCCGGTGCCCTACGAACACCCACGTAAGGTAACGCGGCGGTGTATCGATAGGAGAGGGCACGGTACCATAGATCGAGCCAGCTATCGACACGTTTCGAGAGGAGCACGGAGAGGCATGGAAACAGACCCAACACACGTACACGAGCAGCACGTTCAAAACGCTTGCAGGTCTCTGATCCGTGTACGTGTGCCTAGCTAACGTGTACACAGAACTTACAGTCCAGGGCGTGGTCGGTTTATGTAAGGCGTACACGTTTTTTCGTCACCCGTTTCGCGGTCCTCGATTTATCTCCGCGCTACTCCCGCGCTTCGTCCCGGCTCCGCTTCACCTAACGAGCCTCGTTAACGAGAGAATTGCCCTTCTTTCCGTTTTTTACCCTCTGGGAAAGATCGAAAGGAGAACACATCAATTTGTAGGCTTTGATTCGCGTCAGAGTATTCGTTCGTTCGACCTAGCAGAGATCTGTTAGCGAGATTTGTTAAAAGCGCATGGCAATCGAGACGTTTGACAGTGACAATTCTGCGATTTCGAGGTCTACGTGGATGATCCTGGCCGCCACGATTTCCGCGAAAGAAACTGGTTGACATTTCCGACGGCACGGATGTCACCGGTCCCCCATGTGAATGGGATGATCTTCGTTCGCCGGCTCGATTCATGGGCTCCCCTGACATTTTGCTCGTTGATAAATGTGGAGGAGGCCGGTGATCGTGTGTCAGGTACTACGGTGCACGCGCGCGTATATCGTGCTCCTCTACCCACGATCGTTTCCCCTTTGATCCTTCCCTCGGCCTGCGAAAAGAATCGCCCAACGTCGAGCGGCGAAATTCTGCTCGTGATTTGACGGAGCACTCTCTCCCGCGTTGCGCAATATAAATCTCCACCGAACATTCCAAACGGTCTCAATTTCTCTGCTTTCAAATTCCACCAAAAAATCGACTGAGACAAATTCTAGAGCGAGTTGAATTTGAATTTCCATTTAATCTCCTCTGCTACCTCGTTCTGGCTAGGATACCGGGAATTCCATGAAACGCTTCATATCGACAAGGCTACCGTCCTCTCCGCCCGAGATTTATATCCCGACAACGTCGCTCGACTTTATCTGATCCGTCGACTTCAGCCCTGAGTTTATATCCCTGCTACCGATGTCATCGTCGCCGGCCGGGTCGGCGCGGCGCGGGGCGGCGACGCTCTCCGTGTGTGAATGGGACGATCTCTCTCGCTTGCAGAATCTGATTCATAGCGGAGGCTGACATTTCAGTTTCGACTCGCGCAACGCCGCCGGTGTGCTCGCGCGCTCCACACACGCGTGCAGCGGAGCGTTCTCCACCCAGAGCTCGCTCTAATCCCTCGCGGTGGATGTCTTTGATATTTAAGCGATCGGCGATAAGACCGCCAGCGTTTCTTCCTGGTGTAAGGCTTGCATACGCTGAGATCGGGTCACTTCTCGGCGAAGGAATTCCACGAATCCAGAAGCTGCCGCAAGATATCGGTCGGTGCCTCCATCACTTTCCCAGAGACATGAAACTTCGGAAATCGGCTGCGCCGCGAACTTCTACGTGGAAAGTCGGCAAGTTTTGCACCTCCGTGTCATTCCGCTGGTGGCTGGCTACGCGCCGAGGGGCGTGACTGTTGGCCACAATATGCAAGCGTCTCTGCTCACCTCTAATCCTTTGGCATTTGCTCGGCGGTCCGCGCGCGAAAAATCCGCGCGTACCTTACACGCGTGTCCTCGCTTCGCGCTCTTCCGCCCAATGCCAGCAACTCCCACACTCTGATTTGTTTCCTCTCGGGTCACGCGTCGGATTCCTCCACCCCCGCTCGCGCGACGCCAGGAATTACCCGTCCTAGAGACTTCGCGAGCCTGACGACAGAATAAAAACTCGATCAATAAAACGATCATTAAATCGTCGTAAAGCATATTTTTTTATCAAGCAAAAACGTGCTCTGGAAGACACGTACCTTCAACGAGAGAACCGCCCACGCGCTCGATAAGGATCGCCTCGCGCCGAGGACATCGCGATCACAGCGAGGTGATAGGTCGACAGATTCTCAGGCAAACAGCGACGGCCGTGCTCCTTTTTCTATCCGCGGCGAGGCTCCACAACGCGGGCGGAGATAATTCGTAACGATACGCGGACGCGATAAGAGAACGCAGTTGTCGATGGAAATTTTCCGATGCAACAGACTGCGTCGATCGATTGGCTCGTCGACGGGCTTCAAGGCGCGTCTCGGTGCCCGGCCGCGGGATAAAGAATCGATTACGTAAAGCACTTCTTCTTCTTCTTCTTCTTCTTCCTCTCGTTTTGCATGCGATTACGGCCGCCCGTAAGGACGAGCCTCGCGGCCAGTTTTTCTCGCGTTCGTTACGGATTATTCGATGAGAAAAAGTAACTGGAAGGCGTTCTTAATTGCTCCGTTTTCCTCCTCGATGCTTGACGGACGCACACCCGATCCGCGGCGCGGAGTAGGATCACGGAAGCGGCGGCCGCGATGGAGGAGCTTTTCGAATAACTGTGCATCGCGTTCGCGGTCCGGTGCATCGGCTGCAGCCAGCCGGCGAGGATGACGGCGGCCTCGTGTCGAAACCGAGGCGCAGATAAGCTCGTTTTAGCGCGAGATAGTTAATCTTCCGCTTAATCGGCGTGTTTATCTCGACGTGCTACAACCGAGGGAACGCCGGTAATGGACCCGGCCGCGAGACGGATCGGGCTTCTTCATATTCGAACTTGCGTCCGGCAATTTGTCCCTCATCGCGCGCTATTTCAATCCGCGATACCTCGCCGCCGCCGAGCACCATTGATACGTCTCTTAATCGCGACACCCCGCTCGTAAAACGTTCGAGTAAATAATCGGCCGGCGGGGATCGCGCCTCGCCGCTCCGCGTTTCTCCAGGTGCAGGGGACGGGCAGAAAAATCGTGAATAATCGCGGCTCCGATCGCGAGAGCTTCGTCAAACAGTGAAAGTAATCTGAATTCATCCTTTTGGCGTAACGAGCAGCGGGCTGGGATTTCACGTGGCTGGCATACGCACGGCCGCCCGTTCACCGTTCCCGCTCGAGATCGCGGATAGATCTTGTCACGGGACGGAAGAAGAAATCGATCGCGATCCTCTTTCCCGGGGCGTTGTCATACGATCCGTGGAAAGCGGCCGTCATGTTTCAACGCGGAACAACCGCGAACAGAGGAGCGGGACGAAGATTCTTGAATGAAAACCTCGAGTCGAGGAGCACGCAGATTTCTTTGGGAATAAACCGTTCGTAAGCGCGCGGTAATTTCGCGGTTACCCCCTCGATCTTCGTCATTACGTCAACTGTATCGTTACGAAGCTCCAACCGTCTGTCTCACGAATTGCAGACGACAGTGTATGCTGCAGTTTTCATTAGCTGCCAGTGACTCGGTAAACGTGTCCTCCGGAGCTTCTCTCTTCGTTGATCCAGGATCGCCGCGTGCAAAACGAAGATGGACGTTTCATAAATCCTCTGTCGTATACGCTTATTTTTCATGTCGGGATTACTTTCGTCTGGTGGTTTCGCGAGAGACATCAGGAGCGCTCACGAAGCGAGTTAGAGGTTTTCTATTTCGCGAGATACTAGACGTGGCTGGCGCGTAGAAGAGCGGATTAGAGATCGGTGGGTGTGTTGCGCGGATCGGATCGGGTGTGCGATCATGCGTTAAAATGAAAGGAGACGAGCACGCGACGTGGCAAGATGATAGACGAGAAGAAACAATCGCGCTACAGTTCGGTACGCCTTTGTCTTCTAAAAGGATAGCTAGATCCCTCGAGGACAGATGCCATCGCGGAAACTGCCGTGGGATTGACGGAATCGTAGCAGCGAACGGCGTCATCCGTTCTCTTCCTTCCCTTTTTTTTTCGCTCTAATGAATATTCACCGATCTCTGTATCCACTCTTTCAAAGAAACCAGCTGCGAGCCTGCGAGGAGAGACCTCATCTATTTTTAATTCCACGCTGGGATGTACGTAGCTGATACGATTCCGCATTTATCGCAGTCACCTTCGCCAGCAGCCGAACAGAGTGTAGCAGAGAGACAATCGCGATCGTTAAGAGGTACAGGGCGAAGCTAATTGCGATCGGGAAGCGGTTGTTTTATCTTAATCGCAGATATCTGCCGAGATACGACGATATACGAGGAACAATGGAATCTGGCCGAACGAAATCGCTCGATCGGCGCGGCACGGGGCACTGGATCGATCGGTATGATCGATTTTTTCCACTTTCTAAACGCAGACGCCTGCCCCGGGACCGCGTGGAATTTCGTGATTAGCTCGAGCGTTTTTGTCAACGTCACGTTGGCAATAATGTTCGCTCGCGCGTACCATTATTGCCTCATCGTTGCCGATCTCGAGGCTCCACCGCTGGCTCCTGGAGTCGATCTTTTGTGTTGCGGCCGATCATCGGGCGTACATACTTTTGTCTCTGCTGGTTATTCGTCGGCTGCTCGTCGCCGCGCTTTCGCAACGGGCAATGAAGAAACGAGCCGTTCTTCTTTTTATTCTGACGCATTCCGACTTTCTGGGTAACCGAACTACTCTTCAAGAGTCTCTCAGACAGTCTTCAGATGCTACTGCCGCTTTCTCTGTGTTATACATTGTGCTGTACATTCTACGGTATTGATATTAGAAAACTGTTCAAGCTATTGTAAAGACAGCGATCGAAATAAGGTTCTTTCATGATAAACTGTCGTGATAAATGGAAGTTTAAATGCTTCTTGCGCCATAAGAAGTAAAACAAACACTTACCATTTCGCAATCTGTGACCGTGCTTTCAAAACAGAGGCGGCTGAAGTTTAGCAGCCCGACTTGCAGTAGCTCCAGTCAGTAGCAGTCGCACTCACACACGAGAAACACAACCCACACACGCGTTCAGTGTATCAAAGAATACTGATGAATCTTCCTATCGCTACCGCGTCACTCGATCTTCGGTATAAACACGGCGCCACAACAACACGACGCGTGGAATATCCTTCGAGGATTTACTATCGTTATCACGGCTCGAGTAATACTGAAGGGCTGAAGCTCCCCCTCAAGGGTATTTTTTCTGAAAGTCAGGTAGCCCAATGTAAGGAAAGTAGGGAAGAAGTATTCCTAGCGAAGAAGCTCAATTAAGTACGATTTATAATAAATTATGGGTGATATAATTTTTTTCTAAGTGTCATTCGCAGAGTCATTAATAACGTGGACGTCAGACGAAATGGTAAAAGATTCTTGAGTGAAATGGTCAAAGGATGCGCACATGCCTGTGTGCCCTACAATTTTGAGACACCTTCGCATAGCATTGATTTGTCGTGCTCCTAGTTAAGTATTACGATAAAGGTAGACGTAAATGCAATAGTACCGACGTCTAGCGTGTTGAATGAAATCGAGCGGTGTACTATGATACAGCGAATAGAGTGGGCGTCGAGGATCAATTCAAACGATCATAACGCGTGTAAAGGCAAAGTTCAGCGTTCATTAATTCAACGAAGTACACTGGCAGCCAATTAGTTCGTCTTTGTGAAACTCTGCTCGTAATTTCGATTGCGACTGGTTTTATTGTTCGTCGAATGTACGAACGTAAACGCGTCGCTGCTTTTAATGTATCATTGCCCAGCACAATGGCAATATTAATGCCAATCGCTAACTGAAGCTGATTTAAAGAGAATTCGACTCATCGTTTGAATTTGAATTTCGAACGATTCGGAGATCCGCCGGGAAAGTACGGAGCAGCGTGATCTATCGCGCTCCGAGGGAGCTGCCTTTGCAAGGGAACTCTTGAGACTCAAACGCGTTATTCGTGGTCGATAAAGCCGTGTTCTGCAACGGATAATCTTTCGTGTGAAAAAATGTTTAAATAATACAGAATGAATCTATGCATTTACCGATTCGAACGGTTCTCTGTTTGAAAGAGTTGCTCATCGTTACACGAACTGTGTTATTCTATCTGGCGCTTAGCTAAACTGTGGTCAAAGAGAATTGGTCCAGATAGCGCCACTCAGCAGTAACAGTATATGTTCAATCGTTTTTTTTTTATAGAAGATATCCGGTACTTAACATTTAGGTAGAAATCAAGCCTTGGTATTCTCGACTAGGAACAACTGTTTCTTTCTTTAATTGTGTCTATAACGATCAACTAAGAAGCAATTACTCGAAGCTCGATTTTTAATTAAAATCGATGGAAGAATGAAAGAAATCTCGGGTGTTTAACGCATGGGTGATCGTTGAAGTTGAAGTGTAATATTTTAATAGTAATCATAATGAAGTTACAGGATGCATTTTATACAGTATGTATAGATAGAGCCATAATATAATCGTTCTTAATTACCTCGTTCGACGTAATTACGCTTAATCAATCCGTTTAAGTTTATTATCGTCTATTAGTCAGAGAGAAGGAAGATAGGAGGTGGAGGAGGAGGAGAGATATGCAGAACACGTATCCGTAAGACTTTACGTGAAAAAACTGGCGAAGCTCTGCGTCGTTATCGACGCCGCGCCGTCGCTAAACGATCCTCGCAATCGTCGCTGCGAAGAGTCTTTTTTTTTATAAAAAGGAAACACGTATACTCCTGTACAGGGATGTACGAACTTTCCTCATTGCTTCGTTAAACATTCACATCGAGAACGGGATGGGAACACGCGCGATTTCTTTAACTATCGAGCCGAAGTGAACGTAACAATTACGCGTCTCTATAAAGAATTTCTCGTGGCTCGCCGCCACGATAAGATCCCATCTTTATATTTATATATATTTATGTATATTTATATATTAATAAAAACCACGGAGAACTTCTGTTTTCTTTTTTTTTCTTCTTTACAAACGTTATATCACCTAATGGAAATTTGTACACAGATTCTCATAGAACTCTCTTTTAATTACACGCTCGTTTCTCTAAATCGTCATCCTCGTCGCTTTGGCTTCGCGTCGACTAAGGGGCGCGGAATATTCCACGACCGCTCGAGAATTCTCGCTCGTCGAGGACTACAAAGATCGACCTACTTACAGAGAAAGAAGGACGGTGATCAATCTTTCCCCGATGCCTCCCGGCGAACTTCAAATCTCCCGCACCCTTTGCATCGTTTCACGATTACATCGCCTTCCACGAACAGCGCTGAGGGGAGGACTCGAGTTTTAGAAACTCGAACTCGCGTCCCGCTTGCCGCGACAGTTTCGAGCGACGCAAAGTAACTCCGTTGCGAATAAATAATACTACAGGGGGGGGGGGGGGGGGGGGCTCGCTCTCGCGATGCCGAGGACGATGTGGGGAGGATTCGGAAGTCAGGCCTTGAACGATTATTAATTAAGTGCGCGTGTAGAATGAAAACGAGCCTGTAGGAACTACGCTATAGAACAGCTTTCCCGTAACGAGTGTGTGTTTCTGGCGCGTGTACGAAAGGGGAAAGGGGTGTTCGCTCGATCTTCTTCGCGTTCTCGTTGCTGCGGTGCGAAAAATAGAAAGGTGGGAGGTAAGAACGCGGCGTCCGACCCGAGGGGCGCGTGTAAATTTCTGTGAAAGCACTCTCCGATAGTTCTGACCATTAGGAGCACCGGCTCGTCGAAACATCCGGGCAGAACACGCTCTCAAACAAACAGTCCATCCACTACGAGTAACTTCAAACACGATCGACGGAATCTATCTACGGTTTAAAAAAATTACATCGAGACGAACATCCTCGTAACAGCCCTCTAATGCGTCACTAAGACGAGGCTGGCCCTTGCCCCGGGCGACTCCCTCGTTCAACCTACAAGACCTATGGGCTATGTAGAGATTTCGATGACCGGCTCCGCCGTATTGTTATTGAGCAGCTCCTGCTTCTCCCTTAACTTTAGGTCGTACTGAGGCGGAGGCGTGGGCTCTTTCGCGTCGACGGGCGACAAGCCGTCCGTCTCGTCCAGGGGCGACACCACACCCTCGCTGTCCTCGTCCTCGTCGTACTCGGCCTCCATCTTCGACTCGTGGATCTCCTGCAACCGACTGGGCAAGTACGCGGGGTGATGGGGTATCCCATAGCCAGCCTCGCCGCCGTACGTCACCTTCCCCATGAACGAGCGGATCTCCTCGAAGTAGGAGTCCTCCCGTTCGTTCTCGTTGCTGCTGCCGGGCGAGTCTGCCACCGCGACCACGCCGCTTCCGTCGTCGGCCTCGTGCTTCTTCAGGTGTCTGTCCAGGTTGGTCTGCTGGCCGAAGCAACGCTCGCAGAGCGGACACTTGAACGGCCTCTGCTTGTCGTGGATGTTCCTCACGTGTCTCTGGAGGTTGCTGGAGATGCTGAACGACCTCTCGCAGTACTTGCACTTGTACGGTTGCTCGCCGGTGTGCGTCCGCAGGTGTCTGGTCAGATTGGCGGATCTTGGGAACACCTTGCCGCAGAACTTGCAGGAATATCGGTCCTTCATCTTCCCGTGAGCGTGGTGATGATGGTGATGATGGTGTGGCGCGATCACGGCCTCTTGGAACGGCTTGACGCCGGGGAACGGCCCCAGCGGCGGCCTGCCGAGCAGGTCGAACCCTCCTCCACCTGGCCTAGCGCCAGTGAGTCCGTTCATAAGAGTGCCTAAAAAAGGGAGTCCCCGCGGCGGACCGAAGGGCGGTAGCGCTGGCAGTAGCCTGGAGTCCGGTGTCGCACCCCCGGGAGGCGGCGGACCGCCTGGAAATCCTGGGAAGGTGCCAGCGGGTCCACGGTACATCGCCTCTAGGAACATGGGATGGATGGGTCTGGGGTAAACCATATGGGGTGGAGTGTTGGTAGGCGGTTGCTCGGTGGATAGGCTGGTTCTCAGGTGTGGACTACTAGGCACGTCCTTGGAAACCACTTCCATCGGCATAGTCTCTTCCTCTAGCTTCGGAGGGTCCGGGGGAGGGGCCTCCTCCATCGGCGCTGGAACGGGCGAAGGACAGTGCCTCTTCCTCCTGGCACCGTTCGAATTTGGGTCTTGCTTCTTCGTTTGAACTCTCAGATCCAGAGGCTGGTCTGTCGTCTCTTCGTTATTGCTCATTGAGGTTGACTCGGAATCCATCTTCTTCTCGTTGGTCCTACTGGCCTCCCGCTTCTTCGACGGGTCATCGTCGCTCTCTGGAGTCGGCTGGACAGGCGGTCTGGCCGGGGAGGGCCTGAACGTGGAGGTGGCTTCTTCAGCAGTGGATGGAGAGACTTTACTGTGCTGCGGCAACGCCCTCGGCGGCGTGAAACGCTCCTTCTTCGGGCTGTCGCTCCTCTTCTCGCACTCGTCGACCTTCGGGGGGAATAGGAGAGGGGTGTTCAAGAAATTTGGAGCGTTGGGGAAGATGCCTGGGTAGGGGCCCATCAGACCGGGTGGATAGAAGGGCAGACCACCCGGGAGGCTGACGGGTGGTCGAGGATACACGAGGAAAGGGCTCGGCGCCGACGTGGGCAACTGCGGCATCGCGCCGGTGGGGCCAGTCGGTGGTGTCGAGTCGCAGAATCTCTTGTGCTTCGATAACGAGGTGACCGTGTTATAGGACTGGCCGCATTTAACGCACTTGATCTGCATGCGACAGTCCGCGTGCATACGCTTGTGCCGGCATAAGTTGGAGAACTGTGTGTAGGCCTTGAAGCAGACCTCGCACTGGAACGGTTTCACGCTGCTGTGAATGTGAGTGTGCTGCTTGAGGCCGGAACTGGTGGCGAAGGTTTTGCCGCACTCGGTGCACGCGTGACTTCTCGCGCCCACGTGATGAGTCCTGATGTGACGCTGAAGGTTCGACGGGTCTGTGAAGACCTGCGGATGGTCCGACTGTTAGCGAAACTTTGAAGATATTACTCTGTTGGGAGACGTGTCGGGGTTGGTGGCGTTTGTGTCAGAGGTGATGCTTACCTTTGGACAGTTCTCGCAGGGATAGTTTCGAAGATCACCGTGAACGATCGCACGGTGACGAACCAGAAGCGGTCGCCAGGCGTAGGCTCGTGGACAACTGTCGCAACGATGTTGCTCTGCTGGGTATCTGTGACAGGTCACCAGGTGACTGTCCAGTCTGCAAGGAGAACATCAACGCCATAAGAGACTGGTACACTTGTGACGCTCGAATGTCTACTACTACAAAGCACTCTGCACTGACACGAAAGCGAAAACGGAGGGATTCCTTCCTAAGCCCTAGTATCACTCTCTTTCCCGCTCCCGTGAAAAGCTCTGGAGATCGTTGGAAGGTAATCGCGACGAACTTGCAGAACGTCTGGAGAAAGGGAGGCCCAGATGTAATCGATCCCTCGCAACGCACCGACGAAGACTGCGCTCGGTGCAGTCGAGGATGATGACTAAGTGACTTCGGTAGCGCGGCAGCGGACAACCTCTCCGCGTAATAACGGTCACACGCCCCCGTGGAAGAGGGTGGTCATCGCGTAGACGGGAGAGGTGGTGGCGTTGGTGCACACGAACGCAAACGCGGCGTTCTCGGGGGTGTCGCGAGGTGGGCACGGGTTATGGTCACAGGATGTGCCATGGTGTGTGCCGGCATTGATTTTACACCCTCGAACACACGTGTCGCGTGAAACCCGTTCGTGGTGAGATAGTAGGTTCACGGTGACGGTGCGCCGTGCCAGATGAGCTGCGGGCACGCGACGCCTTCGATGATGCATAAGGGGCTGGCTCGATGCAACCGAATGCGGATCTCGCGCGCGTACTTTATGCGCCACAACAGGTGACTCTGCTCGACCTGGGGCTCGCGGAAGTGGCTGGTGTCGCGGCTTGTCGGCCGACCGGCAAACGGATGCCGGAACGAAACGAAATGGATGTCCGCGATCGGGCCAGCCGCAGCGACGCGACGCGACGAATAAAAGTTTCGTGTACCGTGCACGATAAAACAGCGCCGGGAATACAAGTCGCGTGTTCGAACGGTCTCTAAGAATGCATGTACAGATTTTCGCGGAAAATGCCGAAGCAAATACTTGGAAATAAGGGTGCTTGCTCTTGATTGAAAGATTTGCTCTTGACTAGCAATTAAATCAACACGTGACTCGACTTTTCCGACCGACTCGTTCACGTTCTATCGTGGGAAGAGATCGTGAGCCGGGCGACGCGAACTTACGTGTCGATCACATCGGTTAAGTATTCGACTTTTCGTTTAACGGCGCAATGCAAACAGCACCGACCCCTAAAAAAGCTATTGACGCGACTGGGCCAACCCTCGAAATAGTTCGCGTGCTCGGGGCCCCCCCTCTTTTTGTGCGGAGTGCAGCTAACTCTCAGATTTAAAGTGGATAGCGTGTCGCTCGTTCCCGCATTTTGTCGATCAATGAATAATTTATCCGCCGAATCAAGCAACGTGGCAATTACGTGGGCGTTCGATGGTTCTATCGTTTCCTCCAAGTTTCATCACTGGGTGTGAAAGTTTCAATGCTCGCTTCTCAGACAGAGCTATTAATTTCGCGGTACAGTTACCTACGATCTGATTTCAAAAGTATACGTGAATCGCTCATGAGTCGAGCTTGCTTCGAGGCTATTTCGCGCCAATAAAGTGCCGAGGGATAATAAAGTATCATTGGAGGTGGGGAACGCGCGAGTAACCAAAAAGATAATCGACGCTACGGGAATCTACCCAAGTTATGGATACAGGATGTTGAGGCACTTACAGCTCGATGTCTTGGAACGGCTTGTCGCAGACAGTGCATCTAATCTCTCCCTCCTCCTCGTCCTCCTTATCCTCGTCGACGGTTCCGCTGTGTTGCGAAGCTGCAAGCACAAAGAAGAAAAGGCGCGTGAAACGGCGGCGACACCACGAAACCGGTAGGCAGGGTGGAAGTCATAATTCCATTCCAGTTTGTGACGGGCTGCGGCTCTATAAATTACACCCCCGAGAACGATGATACGTGACCTGTCGTAGTGTGGGCGAATTACGTGATCGAGGAGCACGCGGGGGCCAGCAGAGTGTGGCGTGACAAGTGGACGCCGGGATTGTTCCTGAATTATTAAATCAAACCGGCACTATCGTTTTATCTACCTAGCGAAGAGCTCGGCCTGCCTACTAACACCCAGCCAACCCGTAACTCCTCTCTATTTTTCTCGAAAATATAGGAGCACCGTTCACGAAGAACCGCTTCGATGCTGCTCCTCGAACACTTTAGCACGGACGCTTGGAATTTAGATAACACCACTATGAAGTACCTTTCCCTCTCGCTAAACGGCCACGATGCTGCAGCGGACGAAGACAATGGACACAATGATGCACCAGTTAGCTGGCAGCACGCTGTCCCATGGGTGAAAACGCGAACGGGGTGTCTGGGACCGCTTCCTATTGGTAAAACCGAGGTCGGAGTCCAGCCAATCGCAGGTGAGGCTTCGTTGCCCCCCGCGGCCTCTTTTCACCCCCATGTGACAGGAGCAACGGCAGGTAAAATCAGGAGCCCGTGAACGAGTCAGCGCATAATTTTTCCTGCCGTTGGTTCTCGATCAACCCTATAGTAGGGCATGACTTTTGCCTTTACCGAGAGTAGGAAAGGAATTCTTTGAAGGTAGCTGACTATCCTATTGAAATTTCAGAACTGGGAAAAGCTGCGTACGTTCAAATCGCAGGGAAAGGAGAAGTTAGTGGGTGGAATGGAATAAGGATCGTGCGAGAAATGAGCGCGAATGAGGTTGCAATGGTAACGGGAGAGTAATTGGCAAATCGATGTACACTGATCGAATATTAGCGGGCCTAGTGGCGAAGTCGAAACGATACCCGTCCTCCAACGGTTATTTAAATCTGCCGCTACACTTGTCCCAACCATATGGTTGAACGATGGCCCCCAACGGACCTTCATGGGAACCGGGCACAGCCCCTACGCCACCAACTACGCCCCACGCCACGACGCAACCCCCCATAGAACGTTAATCGCTTCTCCATCCACGACTAATTTGCAGCGGCACGCCGTGAATTTAAACAATGAAGGATGCGGTCGACCTCGCGATTCGGTAACCGGGGTCCGTCACTAGTCTTTAGAAAACCAGCTTCGCGTAAACAGCAAAGACATTATAAAAAATTATATGGATATTCGAGGAAAGAAGGTCGACAGGAATTTTGAAATTTTGCTGAGCTGATCTGATTCTACGCATCGTTTATGCAGTTCGTTATTTTAGATAGTAAGTTTTAAAGCAGCGCGTAGAATTGAGGAGTACTATGGCTGCAATTTTGGACAAGCCACGAAAAAACCTAGTGGAATGCTACGTTGCGGAAAGTCAACAGGTGGGATCCACTGGCAACACCCCCTGCAGCCGCGTCAGTTGGCGGTTGCATGGGAAAAAGTAACGGAAATCAATGTTTCCGTGGCATCGTGACGGACCAGGATCAAGTAGATACCCCAAAGAGTTGGAGCGAATCAACGGATACCTCGCAAGCGGAACCGACACCCCTCCGTCGAAAAAACTACGTTGATCCCTTACGAGCGTCAGCCGCGGAGGCCGCCAACGGAACAGAATTTTATTCTGCCTACCACAGGCATAGCGCAAATAATTTAGTATGCAGGTTGAGTGCTAATTGCGTGCCGAGCCAGAGGAAAACGTTACACGAGCTTACGTGATAGTCGGCTGATTGATAGTGGAGGAGAAATTATAATATTACTAAATATCTGATTAGGTCACATCGCGGAGCGCGGTGCACGCAGTTTTCTCCGAGTAGTGGTAACTCGGGACACAGGGCCTTGACACCCTATGCTCGTGCAGGAAAAATAGCAGGTAATCACTGTCCCAGAAATTATAAAGTGTTCCCTAATTGGAAACCATGACCCTAAGTCGGGTACTAGAAATTTGCGGATATATGTGGCAGATTTCGCGAGCGAGTCAAACGTCACACAGGACGTGTCATTAGTCCGATGAATCAGATAGGGTTGCAACGTGTCACGCATTTTCGCCCGCCCCCCCCCCTGCGCGCGCGTGCCACCCCCTCGGAAAACAGCGTCGCGTGCCCTTTTATGCGCGGATACCCCTTTTTTCGGGCGGTGCCCTTTCTTTTTTTCCTCGCTCTTCTGGGTCGACCCTGAGGCCAGGTTACGCGCGTGTTAATCGACAATACCGGGCCATAAATTATCCTCGACCCTAAATAGAGCCATCCAGAGGCGCGCGTACAGAGAGATGCATCTTGTGGATGGGATGAAAAGTCGGGGCAGGGGTTGAGGGGGAAAGTGAGCGTCGGAAAAACAGGCGTCGCGAAAAATCAAAACCATAACTCACGTTTAACTGCCGTTGCCAGTTGCACCTACACCCCCCAATGCACCCCGGGCGCAGCGTGGTTTACCGAATCGTCGAAAAAAATGCGTCTGTCCCAGGGGATCATAAAACGTCGTATTGCTTGTCATTCGACAACGCAGTAGTGTTTTTCACGAACGTGTGCGGGGGGGTAGTTTCGTTCGCTGTTGCTCCTCTGGCCATAGTTTCGATGGGCGATAGAAATAGTGAGAACGCGATTGCACCGATTCTGACGAGTGTACGTATTTGGAAGTTTTAAGGGTGTACGAGATTTCGTCGCCATTTTAATGCGGTCGTATGCATGCACGCGCCCCCCATGTAGGCATGTTAAAGCGATTCCCCGCGTCGCCTTCCTCCCCTTCTCACGAAAAAAATGATCCGCTCAAGGGAGACAGGGCAGAGATATCCCTAGCAAGGGTTGGTACAGGGTGTACCGTTTGTTTGACATCATTATTCTCGCTGCCCGCACCAGCTTGCCAGAGATTTCTCGTAAAAATGGCTGCGCCGGATTAACGACGATGCTGTTGTACCATTCCTGTGTACTTTATAGGTGGCACTTTTTCCTCGCTTATTACGTCCCCTACGGGAGGGTGAAACAGGGGATTGTAACGTTACACAAAAAGAATCTCGTTGCTCGATTAGTAAACTCTATCAGTTAAATACATAACGAGGCGCAACCCTTTTGAAACGGCTAGAATTTATCAGCGCTCTTCGAATCCCCAGTTCCGTAATTATGAATAAACATTTGCCGGAACAGTTGGAGTCTACTTCCGGGGCAGGCTGTCCGCTGCAGGAGTCGGGGCCTGGCGGCGAGAAATTCCGCTCCCCCTCGCTGAAGATAATTTATAACAAACGAAATCTTCGAAATTTTAATTGGCCCCCAGGGGGGCCGATTTAATTAAGAACGAGGTAGCGCTCTCGCAGAGCTACCTCGCTGTCTTCTGTCCTCGAGGAGACATTTACGAGCTGCCGAAATTACGGGGAAAAATCGTCGGCGAATTAACCGTAGACACCGAGCCGCCCGAACTTCGACAATAATCCCGGTTTTAATTACCGCGACATCTGGGTGTCGCTTATAAACCCCCCCTCTAATCTCCGCCTTCGCAGTCATCCGGATTCTGACCATCGCGCGGGAGTTACAACCAGATAATTGTCGAGCAGTAAGGCACCTAAACGCTACCCCCCTTCGCCAAATGTCTCGAATATATTTCCCGCTCGTTGTAATGAAATTGGGAGATGGATAGGCTACTTTCCCCGACAGTTTGGGTCTGGATTCCACATTTTTAAATAGCAGGCGCTGGTGACCCTCCACTCCTGAGTTTAGGAAGGTGGAAATTGTCGATGCCACGGATAGCTAAATACAGAGATGGCGTAGCTTTGGAAATGAAAGCTCCGAATTAAAAAATCGCTGCTACGATCAAGTGCGCGGCTCGTTTCTCTTCCTGCCAGCTTTCCCTCGCGATATAAGCTCGAATGCAGCCCCGGAGAAAGATGTTTTATAACGAAATTTAAAACGACACGAGGCAGGGCGACACGCAGCTTGAGTGCGTCTATCTCGAGATAATCAGCGCTTATTACCGGGCCGAACAGGGGTTAATACGCAACGGCCGACCAGGTGAATCACGCCAGAATCACGGGTGCATGACGAGCAGCTCGTGCACTCAACGATTCCCGATTTACCCTCTGTCCTCCCTCGCATCAGCGGTAATTCCGCTTTCCGAAGACACCTGCCCACCCCCACGTTACGGATCGTACGCGCGATCCCGCGCGCAGTGCGCACGAGTCAGGCTGCGATAGGTATCGGGCCAAAAAGTCGTAAAGCCAGCTTGCCGGGCACGCCGGGGCAACTGGGAATATTCTAATAGGTTCGATTATCCGTTGTCATGGGTCTCCGTTGTTACGACAGTTGGCGGACTCATTACTCCAACTCCGCAGCAATTTTTCTATCGGTCTACGATGATCGTTATGAACGTATTAGCGGCGCGTCGGCTAATAGGTGTTTTGTTCAGAAGAATAGTATACATGTATGCTCTCTGATACTCACCGGTCTCTCGGTCGCTTCGATCCTCGGTAGTGTTTTCACCGAGCATGTCCTGCAGCTGAAGAGGTTCTCGAACGCCGAGAAGAAGCTCTTCACCCGCCGCTATGTCCCGCACGGTCTCGTACACCATCTGCGGACAATGACACCCTTGAATCTTCCGAACCCCTACTCGCTACCTTTCATCGCGAATTTTATCTCGAGCGACTTCGAGTGGCGCTCGAAACGAACACTAAGATGCTGCGCCGATAATCGTGGACATTGAAGTGCATAGAGAGACGATGGCCAGTTGTGAGCGAAGAAGGGAGACGGGGGAATCACGAATATGATGTTGCAACAGCCCCTGTCCATTAAAATCTCACTTCCGCGCGACACATATTTTACATCGCGCCCGACGGAGTCCATAACGTTCGAAAGCAATGAAAGGATCTTTATGGTGTCGTCAGGAGGCCCCCGAAAAGTCATTACAACGGCGATTCTGTAGGGCTCTGATAGAGCGCGAGCCACATCCCCCATTCCCACAGCGATTGCGAGCAGGGCGTATAGGAAGTCGGCGAAACGACCCCGTGGGGTGACTTAATAACTAAACACCCTGTATACACGTAGCTTAGGGCGCGCCCACGACGCCGGGAATACCATGTGCCACGGTTCACATAGATAGAGAGAACCGAAAGGACACGAGGCTCGGATCGCCCCCAAATTGACACCGTGACCTCCATTGCTTCCGTTCGATCTGCGCTCAAACGACGAGAAGTGTCTGAAATTACAGGGATCCGGGGGAAACACTTGATACCGATTTAGAAAGTTATGCCGAAGGGTTGAAAATTACCAAGGAGAGCAGTTTTGCGTTCTCGTAGCTGTGGAATGGACGGTGGTACGGATTCTGGCAATCGCGGATTGGAAATTTAATGGAACGATTCTGAAATGTTACGAAGTCGTCCGTTTGCCAGTTACAGCTGTAACTGTTGGCGAACTTAGTCGCGGTTTCCGCTCCACCGTTGCCTCATTAACGAGTCAGGGAAACGGTGGGCAGAGTAATTTTTTTCGCTAGTTTAGCCAGCACACGTGAAATTAACTGCGGCTGCGTCTGACACCGGGTAATTGTTCCTTCCTATTAACTGCAACTGTCGATCGACTGTCAGTTGTCCTCGAAATCGAATTCGTAAACGGTCGATGGTAAACGTGGCGCCACGAGTTGGTACCGAGTTGTAAAACAATTACCGAAGCACGCGTGGTCGCGTGGAAAGGTGGGCGGAAGTTGGGATCGTTCAGCAACCGATGATGAATATAAATAATTGTAACCGTAATTATTATCGTGAATACCTGTCCGCCGATGAGCACGTGTCGCATGTTGACAGCGTGAGGACTGCTGCTGGTGCTGCGAACATATTTCAGCCAATTGTTCGTTTCGTGGGATGCATCCAACCAGCCTCTGGCCCCGCTGCCAGCAGTGCGGATCTGAAAGACGAGAAAAATCCATGTGAAACGAGGAGTAAGAACGGAACCACTGCACCTGACGTTTCTGTCACCGCGACGAAAGATCGAGGGATGGTTAAGGAACAATAAGTTCCCATCGGGGGAGCGCAAAGTGCACGGTTGACGGTGCACGTGCGGAAAATAGTTCTAACGAATGTGAATTTCCGGAGGCAAACCGCAATGTTTTGGATCCGGGACATTGCGTTTAACGGACTGCCGCCCACGGATCTCACCCTCTCGCCGTCACCCTTGCACTCTCGCAGCGTGGCCACTGTTACTTCCTGCTCCAGCATCCAATAGGGTGTACTCCCTACTTTCAGGGCGAGACAAGTGATTTTTTCAATTGTCTTGCGTGGCCACGCAACGCTCCGAGACGCTTGGTCGGCCAAGCGGCTCACCCTGATACGCCCCCAGGCACCCTGCCTTTCGATGCCTCTCCCGGACTAATTCTCCACCCGACACCCTTCGTCTCACGCTGTAAACACATTTTGCACTTTCACCGAGGACCTCGTTGTCTCTGCCCCCCTTTGTGAGAACCGCCCGACGCGACCAACGTGCAGCAGTATCTTATTTTCAACCTGCCCTCCCCAGATCATTTTCATTCCCGTATAATGTCCACGAGATGTTGGGGATTCGTGCTCGTGCTTCCTTGGCGCGCTTATCAGAGACGCATCTAAGAACGTTTCACCGCAACTCTCTGACCAAGGGTAGGTTTTACCCTACCACCTGCCGGTAGTGAGTGCAACTAGCTGCGCCCATAAAAATCAATGAATCTCGCAGGTGGATAAGCGCCTGCCCCTCGCAGGTAAGTAATCACGGTTACCGAGCCTGGAAAGACGGGAAACTGTTCCCGGCGGACAGCTTTGCTCATCCGCATACCCCGGATAATCCGCGGCTCGAGTAAACTGTGAAAACATCGGATGATCCGCGAGGAATTTATCCACGCCTCGACACTTCTCACTTCGATTCAGGTGTTCCTCGATGAGAAACCTTTGCGAACGCTGGCTATCGCTATCGAGAGGCAGCAAGTGCTTAAAAAAGTAAGGAGAAATGCCGCTGAATTCTCGATTCCGAAAGCATCAATGAACTTTTACGAGCTCCTTCGAGTATCAATGATCCAAGCACGGACCCAGGTAGCCGGGAAACTGGTAATACTCCATAATGCCAGAATAAGAAGTGGGACAGTTTGGGGACAAGGCAAGCGAAGAAAGAGAGACGAGATGGCCAGGTCTCCCTGCGCTCATAATGGCCAGTTTAGCTACCGGGCCTGCTAAGGAGCGTTTCCGGAAGATGGGCACGAACGAATCACCACAATGGGACTTCTCTGGTCGTGTAACGCGACAGATTAGGATCTGGCGCGATTGACACCTCCGACAATGATGCACCAACTGGGTACTCGTCGGTGCAGCAAACAGCTTTCTCGCGGAGCAGAAAGGAAACCTGTTAAAACTCGCGTTCTACCTTGAACTCTTCCACCGCTGTTCCATCAAGAGTGAAATGAATATATTTCCGCTGTTACCATTGCTTCCCCAGGCCTGTCTCTGACGTAAAATTGTAATTTACAGAATCGATTGAGTCTGAACGCAACAGAGACATTAATATTTTACATCAGCTTGCCACGAGGTTCTGCGTCCCAAGTTTCCTTCCTTCTGCTTCGCACGAGTCTTTGACGCTTTTCGGGAAGCGAGTCGTCGTTGGCCGTGAGCCTCGCAGCGGGAACTTCTATCCGCTTTGTCGGCGTGCACGGACATGTGCTAACAATTCGTAGGACAGATTGGTCTAGCCGTGGATCTCGTTCATTCCCACAATCGTGGCACAGAAGCCTGCGGCAAACCGATGGGGCTACTGAGCCACTGCTTCCAAGAGTTCTCCCATTGCAAGCGGGCCGGGCATTAACATCAGAATTCTTTGAAATTAAGGGAAAAATACTTCTGCTGGAAACGCAAACGGCACCCCAGATTACGGGTTTTACGAATTTCTCTGTCTGTTATCGAGTGGGAGAGAATTAATTACGAGTCCCGCATTATCTTTGCACAATAACGACGAACCGTCACACGGAAAAGCGGATCAAAGGGAAAAGAGAATGCGAGCCGAGCGGAAGCAGACGAGGAGGGGAGGGGAGTGCGGCCAGAAAACGCTGGTGTCGACGGGCGACACGCGAATAAATTATAATTGCATGATTCCTTGAGCCTCTTTAGCGGCGTAGCGCGCACGTGAAATTGCTAAAATTGGCAGAAATGCGCGACCATTTTAATTACATCCGAGGTTTTCACACTGACTTTTCTCTATGAACCTTTCTGGAACGTCCGCTGACATTTAAACTTCAAACCAGGGACTAGGACTTGGCGATGATAATTGAGCGGACAGGAAGTACTGGGAAATTGAAAGATCGCGATTGGAATTCTTTGGGGGAGGATGCAACGGAGCAGAGATATCCCAATTTGTCCATCCACGCGAGGAGAAAGGTCGTTGGGGAGTGAGAAAAGGACGGAGAGATCGGACAAGAGGCGACAAGACGCATCCTGGGCATCGGTTGATCTGCAGGACACGCGGTCAGGAGAATCCTCCTCGTTCGCCCGGCATGGGGCCTGCAGCACAGGCCGCGCCGCACAAAACACGCGATCTCCTCTTTTCCCTTTGTAACCTCACACCTCCAACAAAAACGAGCCGGCGAAAGATCTTTCTACGTCGGTTGGGTTTTACCGAAAATACCCCACCGGCGAGAATGGAGGCTGCCAGACAACGCGGCAGATCCTCGTGGATCCTCCTGAATGGACCCTCATAATCGGCGAGGTTCCGCGTCGTTTTCGACGTTTCGAGGGATCAAGCACGGATGGTAAGTCGATCGTGATCTCTGGCCGTCGAACTCAACGTTTCAATCTGGCGGTTACGGGGGCCTTCGCGTGGAACGTGTCCATTCACAAATTAAGATGTCGTGGATCTAGGCTACCTGGATCCTGCTGGCCATCCTTTATAGAATCTCCTCAAAGATACCTTCGACTCGCGTGAAATAGTATGGAGTAGAAGCGATAGAGACACTCTGGCGTTAAAAGCGGGGAACAACGAAATGGAGGAGTTAAACGCACGCGAATACGAGAATAAATGAGCGACATTCATTGTCCTCGCGTAACTTATGGCGAAAAGAGACAGAAAGAGGAGGGGGCTTCGGCTCGATAACGAGGGACAAAAGTTATGAATAAAGCGGATCGATAGCGTATGATAGTCCCGTGATGGCCGACGCAAAAATGCTTTTAGCCGACACAGCGTGTCCTCCTCCCTCCTGAAAAAAGCACCTCGCGAGTTTCCCGATTCGTCAACTTCGAAGCATCGCAGTGTTTCGGCTAAAGCGCTTTTAATGATTTTTCCCGAGTCAGCTGATCGATAAAATCTGGACGCATTTGTGATATTAAAACTTGTGCTTCTTACAATTAGTGGTGAGCATGCAACGCCTGTAGGGATGATTAGCGCTGTGATTAACAGTGAGAGTCATTCAAAGTTCATCATTACGATCAACGCACGGATCATCGTAGATCATAGCGGGGACAATGAACCGTCATTATGTCGAGTGACGCAACAATGGCATATCGAATTGCATTTTCGACCCCCCGCTGCTGGAGAACGTCCAGGAGAAAGAGAAGCTCGTAAACATCGTGTGCCCCGGCGCAGCAGCGAATTTCCCAGAGTTTCGAGAAATTCGTTGGGCGTCGGGGGGAGGGGAGCGAAACGGTCAATTATCATCCCCTAAATAACAGGGCTGTTTACGATTCCAGGCGTCGTATAGCGCCAGCGCAATCCCCCGACCGAACGTGGCATTAGCCATGGCGACATCTTTGCTTAATTTCCTCTTAGTTTAAAGCACGAGCAGGGAGGAGAGTGTAGACGATTCTCGTCGAAGCCTCCCGCCAGTCTTAGTTGGTCCTTAATTAATTTCTGCCAGCCCGTTGTCGCGTCAGTCCTCGGCAGCGGGCTCGCGATTCCTGTACAATTGTTGATGGAACGTTTAATTTTCTGGATCCATGCAGCTCGGGAGATTGGATTCCCTCTCCGCCCCGATTAGATACATATTTTCCCGTACTTGACCCACTTGACTCGTGCCAGGAAAGTAATGCAAGTAATGACGGAGCAAACGGTGCCCTTCGACCCGTGTCTAACGCGCAGCAGATGCCACCCCCGACGTGTGTGCTCACGGAGCCAACTCGAACCTCTTTCTCCCCATACCGACGTTTCTAAGGGAAGCTACCCTCGGCGTATCTAGCGGTATAAATTATATCCGAGTCGCGTCACTGCCAGCCCCTTATATGATCGATCATTAGAGAGGCTGGCCTGCCAGAAAATTTGCCAAAATCGGTTGATTCGTTTCTCCTCGAGACAGAGGAGTCCGCCAACCCTCTAACTCAACCGAGCCTTCGTTTCTCTCTTCAACTGGGTACGAGTGGCAAGTAAGAATAATGACGTTTGCTCATTTGACGAACGATCTCTGGCCTAACGAAGTAGCTCGTTTCCTGGCGGCTCGACTTTCGTCGGAAAACGATGCCCTTGAAGCCCACCGACTCGTACGATCTTTAAAAGCGAGGGGCCAAAATTTCCTCCCGATTACCAGATTGCTTCTTGGTCCTGCTCACTCGGCGCGATCGAAACTCGATGGTTACCGTTGACCAGAGGTTGGCGGTTGCTCGGGGCAAGTGCATCCCGATTCATGAATCCCTGGCGGAACGTGCGGGACAATTAAGTCACCGCCGGAACCAGCGTAGCTCAGTCCTGCCAGCGGCGTCGTGATTAATGCAGGCCAATAGTGGAAGGCACACACGGAGCGCCTCCAGGCAGCAGTGTATTCCTGTGTATATTGAACTTAGGCTACCTCCCTGAACCGGACCAGATTAGTTCGGTCATTGTGGCGAGGCCTGCGCGCTCGTATGCACACAATCTGTCAACCGTGCGCCCACCAAATTCTGCCAATCTCGGGCTAAGTAGATGTACGCGCGAAAACCCGCCGATTTCCCATTAATCCAGAGAGTTATACCGATCCAGGGTCAGAAACGAAACCGAAGTCAACGAAAAACTTCCAGTCGTCCAGCGCTGCCTCGAGGACTCGTAATTTCATCGACGCGGCGGGGATCATTGAACTGATTTAACATCCGAGCGTGCAGGTATCAAAACAGCCTTTGCGAAACACTGTCCCGCCTTGGTTTTTTTTTACGGAACACAATGACTGCCACTGATTGCCCGTCGATTCACAGATGGGATTGAGTTTGCATTTTGAGCGGGTCAGCGAACGACCCGCGTCAACGACGAATATTACTAAATAATGTCCGAACGGCCGACGTGTTTAATGATAGGTTCATTAGCCCGTGGTTGCAAATCATTTTCAAAGGAAACAACGTTGCATTAAATAGTAGCTCGGGAAGTTGAACGAATTGCCAGTGGTGGCAATCTCGTGGCATCGTTTTTCCGGGCGGGTAATTTCAGAAAATCTGCTACGTTTCCAATTACCATTTTGCCTCTCCCGGTGATCCCGGAGGGCCCTAAATGAAGCTTTTCGAAAACAGGAACTGCCTCGTTACCGCATCAAACGCTCGGCATTGTTTCCATTAAGGGCGTTTCTGGCAGTAGAATTCTGGCGCGGACGAAAAGCGGTTACTCGAAAAAGATTTGGAAATTCCTTCGGGTGGATGTAATCGCGCCAAGGTCTCCGGTTGCCCTCGCCAACACTCCTCTCCCCTCTAAGGAGTAACTGTTCCGCGGATCCGAGACAATTGACGGCACATCAAAGGCGCCGATTGTTTCCCGTAAATTATAACCGGGAGAGCACTTGCTTGACTTCTCGTTATGAGTTGGCGAACAAGTTCAATTAAGTTCACGCCGGCGAAGACGAGGAACGGCTTCCTACACACGCGGAGGCCCTATCCGGCGGCTGTAGCTCCATCAACCCCATGCAACTACCCGAACGACGGCAGCCGAGTGCCAGAGATACGGGGGGGAAGGCGAGGGGAAGTGGGAAGCAGGGCATGGTGACAATGAGAAAGCAGGGAGGCAACGTGTTCGTTATCAACTGGCAAAGTTTTAACCACCGTCTGCGTCCCGGGCGATACAAGTTACAAGTTCCTGATATCGCGCCCTGCGAACGGTCCTGAGGATTCTGAAGATCAAGCCGGTGAAAATTTAATAATCAGTGTCGCGAGATCGATACGCTCGGGGCAGGTTTCCAGCTCTCGGTCCAGGAGGGTGGTAAATGCTGGCGGGTCGAAGGGCGGAGCGCACGAGGGACAAAAAGACCAGCGGCCAAGGAAGCAATGTGTTTTGAAGACGATGATTCCGACGACGCGTCTCCATTGTACGGGACAGCCGGGTCAGCCTGACGACCGGGCAACACGTGTCTGTTATGTCTATTATCGACAGATAGTGGGGTAACGAGCGGACGAGATTTATCACCCTCCGTTGCCACCCTAGAGAGAAACGAGAAGCCGAGGGTACGATGGGGTGGTAAAGCGAGAGGAGCCGGGTTTACAGCTGGTTTGACAGAAGGAAAGGCCAGTTAAAGCCTTAGTAGTTGATGCTCGTGCGAGATCGTTTCGGCAAAGTACACAGAGAGTAGCCCTTGCCGAGGCGAAATTTATGGGCCCGCAGAGACACGCGTGTTAATCACTTCTAGGACATATGTACCTACATCTCGACCGAGTTAGCCAGAAGACTTTCTTCAATTCCGTGAAGGCAAGACAGAGGTGGTTTCTGGCAGGATTGGCCAAAGCAAAAGGGAGAGCCTGGAACCCGTTGGCAGTAAATTTAAATGTCAAAATATACACGTTAACGATTCGGCCCGCACAAAGGTGTATCATAGGTTTATTAACATAATAGGAGAAGGTGCAGCCACGAACGAGCCTGGCCGAAACCCGTCAATCAAAAACCCGATCCCCGAGAAAAGGGCTAGTTAACCAGTGACCCTTGCATTCTCGTCCTCACCGAGGATAACGTATGCATGCCTCCGGTGCATACCGAACGAAATTTTTTCGCGCTATTATTTCGCGACATTCCCAAGTTTCCTCGTTGCGCGTTCCGCTGCCGCCGTGCAAGTCCTCGCGGCATTCTGGGGTAGGCTTCAAGGGCGTACATTATATAATTGTAAAAACGCCATGGGAAATGCCCCACTTGTACTCGCGAATAGAAAAATTTCCTCGCAAGCATAAGGGGTGCGAAAAGTCGGTGGTACGAGGCTGAGTCACCCCCTTGACCGGTGGATTCGCATAGATGACCAGGGGATTCTTTGACGTATCCCGGCACGTCCGACCGTACGACAGGCCCCACAATGCCGGATATTCCCCGCGTCACTGATTGTCACTTGTTTCCTGCCGATTCTCCTCTGCTGGTTCCGACCGCGGAGCGTTTTCCCTGGCCGTCTCGCCGCCTCTTTCTCCGGTTTCAGATTCAAATGGCCGACCGAAAATCACCGGCCGCGTAACCCTACGCCTTGAGAAACTGAAGGTCACCGCGTTGCCTTGCAACTGTGCACACCTTTCTGGTGTCGATTCGATTCGACGGCGACGACGACGAAGAAGAATACGCGAGGATGGAAGTGCGCGTTGCATGCCAGCAACGCGCGCCCCAAGCACGAGTTAATAAGAACGAGGCTGTGAATCGGGAGGAAGAGAAGGTGGAGAAGCAAGGGAAGGAGGGTGAGCGCATAATGTGGCTCATTGTCGATTCACTTCCGGGGCTTGACCTCCAGCAACGCCCTAAAGACCAGTTCACCTGGACAATGTCCACGAATAATGGGCACCGGTGTTGTGCATTGTTATGGCCGGAACGACAGACACGTCGATTGTCTAGTATACGTGCTTCCAGATCGAGCAAAAATTTAATAATATCCACAATGCGACCCCTGGGCACCACCTACGTTCCTCGAGGATTCTTTCGGCGGGATCTAGGCTCGCAGCGGCTAAGTGGTAGGCGTGCAGAGCAGGCCATTGTGAAGACATTGTTATTTCAATGAAGATCCTCTTGAGGGATATTCGAGAAGGGTGCGTTGCGCGATTATTGGCGACGATTAAGCGACGATTTCGTGGCGAGTCTTTGGAAGGGATGTGTGGCAAAGGCAGCGTAATCGCGCGTTCCAAATTCTTGGCCCCGGTTTGCGGCCTGGACGTGTCTCATTATGGGCAGAGGGGGTGGCTCGTGCGGTTCACGTGAGGACACGCTCTGCCGAGAGTTGCCATTTATATGATTTGTCAGCGACATACGCCGCTAATGGCGCAGCTTTCCAGCCGATTTGTCGAAAAAGTGGCCCGCCACGATCAGCGAGGCGCGTGTGCCCGCTTCAACATGAAAAACAACCGATCTTCCGCTCTTTTTTCTCCCCCGTGGCCGCTCCAGCAGCCAGCCGGCGACTCGTGCTCGCGTGGAGAGACGTCGAGAGGGGCCGTCAGCGATCACGCGGAAAAATTGACAATGCCTCCAATATGCCGATGAGCGAGCACCAAGAGAACAGAGGACATACGTAGGGGGTGGATTTTGCGGAGCGCGTAAACGCGCGCGACCCTCCTGCCCCATATGGAAATCGTCGTATTAAACACAGCGGTCTCGCATGTTGGAGTAAACATAAAAACACGTGCCAAAAAGGGGAAGGCGCGCCTAAAAGCTACGGTTTAATTGGATGAGGCTCGGAGACATCGCTTTCCAAAACGGGTGAATGAGACACTGGGGATAACCGAAGCAATAAACGCCACAGGATTGATCATTTAAGGCGGGTTCTCGAGATCATTCGGCAAATTGGAGCCGTACCTACCCTCGACGCCGAGGGTCTCACAGCCGACTGAGCTAAGCCTAAGATTGGTTTAGTCGCCACGAAGGCACGCCGCGAGCCGGCAGTTCTGCGGATCACGCGTCACCGAGCAAAACGCAACCGGAAGAGAGGATCCCCTTCTGGCTTCCTCCCGTTTTCCACGTTCCACCCCTCCTAGAGGATTCGAAAAAACGAGGCCCGACCAGCGCGGCAGGTGGGGTACCGGCGATACCCCGATTCCTACCACCCCTCCGAACAACGATCTCGAGGCTTCCCTTCGTTCTAATTCAGGTGTGTACGCGGCGAATAAATGTCCACGAGATTTGGGGAAGAACTTCGGTTTTAAGCTTTTTTCCTGCTCTCCCTTGCATTCGATCGAACGACATAACGAAGCGATGCGTAGGTATGTACATCCAATTGCGTGTCTTCCCGGTGGCTTCCCCTTTTTCCTATTCTGAGTATCCTTAAAGGACATTCGCTGGATATATATTTGACGATATGTTTTGCGATTCCATTGATAACAATCGTTTATCAATAATTCGGTTCCCGAACCCAAGCCCTCTTTCATCCCCTGCGCGAGACACTCGCCCGTTTCCCGAGAATGTGAGAAAAGGATTAGGATTAGGGGATAGCGTGCGAATCGATCGAAAGGGATTCCCTCTCCTAGATTTCTCCAATTTCAGAAAAGGATCACGCGTTCTGGTAACCGTTTCATCGGGTTCGTTGCCTACATCGTGAAATCGTGGCTTCTGCCATTTCGCGACCTTCCCTCTGCTTGGAAGATTTCTCAACGATAGCATTCTCTATTTTTTTCCATGCAACTTCTTCTAACCCTTTCGTTGATGTAATAGAAATTTGAAATACGGTGAGAATTCACGGTTAGGTCGCTGTCGCGATGTTTTCTCCGCTCGTGCGCTCGCACGTTTACGCGCGTGGGGTTGATAGATCGGCCCGACGAAACGAAGGGGTAGTTTGGCTTTAATCGATCCTGTAATCGCCGGTCCGACAGTTGGCCCCGGCTGCCTTTTTGTCGGCAGTTAGATGGATGGAGCCATTTACATTTTGTCAGTGCGACATGCGCTAACGTAACATAACGCTGCCGCTATCATATCTATCACACCCTCTGGACCGGTACACGGCCAGTTACCGTCTCTCTCGCCTAGCTATAATCTCGCTTTATAATGGCAAGGCTTTTTCGCGCGAGAACGACCAAACTGATCCGACAAGCTGGGAGAAGATTCCGCGAATCATCGACTTCTTAAATGATCTTGCGATAGCAACGATTCCAACCGATTTTTCGAACGAACGATATCGAATTCGGGAACGGTCACTCGAGCGACCTACCAGAACGCCTGCGGCGAGCACGTAGAAAAGATTTCACAGACTATTTCTCGAATTTTGACTCCGTGTGCCGATTTCACGGTCGACTTAAGAATATACGGCACGGAGAGAGACGTTTCGCCGAGTGATTCCCGAAAGAATTTCCGAACTGGAACGAGAAAAGGAGAGCAAAGGAGGGAAAGAGGAATCGAAAGAGAACTGTCCGAGGTAAGCCAATTGACAGATCTGTCAACATGGATGACACCTTCGACGAACGAGCCGACCAGGTGTCTACCGTCGAACCGAGGAGACGATTCTGTCTGGTCTGTTTCCCTCTCCCTGTCTCTCTCGGTCGTTTCCCCGTCTTCGGCATCTGCCGGATAATACCCAGGATTATAGCAGGAGGACAGCGGAGCCCACTGACACTGCTTTCGAGCAAAGTATTCCTCCATTCGATCCCGAACCATAAACAGATCGATCATCTTTCAAACGGTTCCACGAGAACCCCGCGCGAGATGATATCGCATGCGAACACTCGGTTTTGCGGCAAACCCCGAGGAACGTGCCCCTTTCGAAACGGAGTAAACATTTACACCCAGAAACTATACGCTATATTCCCTATTTTGTCTATCTCTGTTCGAGCGAGCGAATTACTTTCCAACGCGAAACAGTTATCGATCATTTCAATGACCGTTCGGAAAGGGGTAGAGGTTGATCGAGCATCGACGCGCTCTCGTCGTTTACCTACGTAAAGAGATCCCGGCGAGATCCCGGCGAGCGTGGACGGCGGGAGCGATAAGCTCTTGCGCGTATCGTAAGAAATACCACTCACCTCCCACGCGTATCGGGGGTTGAACGGCTCGCTCTCCCATTTGCCGAGGAACGGGCCGAATCTCGCACCCCGTGGAATGTCCTTCCGCGCTCGAACGTAAGGGCCGCCTGGTCCCGTGCCACCCACCTCCACTTCCGGCACCGGTGACACCCAATCGCGGCTCGTTTGCTCCTTCTGCTCCTGCTTGGCCGTGTCCTCTGCGAACCGACCGACGCTATCGCTGAATCTCCAACGGGGTATATAAATTACAGCGGGGGAAATGAAGCTAATTGCGAAGGCGCTCGGGAGAGGAGTAAACGCCATGATCCGCGGCGATTATATTGCAATTTAGAAAATTAAATCCTCTCGATAACTACAACGACCAACCTGACGCACGATAACCTACTATTCTAATCCAGACAATTAAGCGCTACGCCCGGGGATAATTTACATCGTAATTCGTAACATTAAGCGGCGCCGGTGACCCAGTATTCTAATTCACACAATTAGCTTCCGTAGCTCACGACAGTTCGGCTTGGCAGGCTTGAAAAAAAAGAAAATCGAATTCCGTCACTCACGGTACGCTTCGCCCCTGTAAGACTCCCGGGACCTCGAGTACTCCTTTCGATCGGTGCTCTTGTCGCTGCTATAGTCCCACGAAGATTTGTCCTCCTCCCTGGAGGACGGCGGTCTGTGCTGCTCCTTCTCGTAGCCCTGATGCTGCTTGTCCATGGCAGGTGAGTAGCCACGTTGATAAGCTGGCCTCGACTGTGGGTTGTAATCCTGGGGCACGTCGTGGGCGCTGGTCGCGTGAAGGGCCTTCAGGTCTCTGTATACCGGATTGCTGGCAGCGCTGTTGCTGCCGCCGCGGATCGACCCGTTTTCTTCCATTTCCGCGTTTTCGACGGCTCCCGTGCCACCTCCGGCAGGCGTGCCAGACGTCGACTCGCCTTCGTCGCTGCTTCCTGAAACACAATATCAGGCATTTAGCATGGAAGAAAAAATATCCTTAACGACGAATCGAGTCTGGTCTGCGAGATCAAAGGACGCCGTAGGACGCCGAGGGAGGTCGAAGGTGGCGGCATCGATTGCCTGCCCACGTTCCACACGGTTCTAGCTGATCATCGCGTCGGTCGAAAGTTGAAAGGTCGAGCTACCCATATTCGCGCGATGGGATGCATTCGCGCCGAGGGAAACTGGCTCGGAGTGCGCGACGAGGGTGAAAATTCAATTTACCCGCGGGAGATTTCCGCGAGCGGAAGGCTGGAGGAAATGTTTTCAAAACGAGACCTTATTGATTGGTCATTGCCGTGAATATGCCACCCGCTCCTCTATAATGAAGTTTGTTCTTGGAAGTTCCCGTGCGGGAAAGGTCACGTTACCGAGGAGTAGATTAAACGCAATAGAAAAGCAATTTCCCGCCTCTTTTTCGCAGCTATCAGAGACAATGGGGTGGGAAGGAGGGGGAGAGGTGGAGGGACACGGTGGATTTCGTGGAGTTTTGTTTGTCGAGACTCGAGACCCCCGGTGGTTTTCCCTTCACGGCTGGACGAAATCCTAGACACACAAGGACAAGTGGCAATCGAAGAACATTATCTGCTCGGACCGCGTCGGTCGTTTTCTCAGTCACAGTGCCGCGAGTATACGATGCGACACCCGAGCCAAGGATTTTTGACGCGATAAGCCGGGAATTTTATTGTCTCCCCCACCCGCGAGGTTTTTCATGCACCATCAAACGACTACCATGATAAAACCGCAACACCGTAGCGTAGTGCCTGACCCAGAATTCTCCAATCGCGAACACTTGCAGGCGTTCAATTTTTACTAAAAAAATTTCTAATTTCCCCTCGAACCGCCGTGTGTACTCCGAAAGCACAGGGCCGTCCTTCGAATCTGGATTTATTTGTATAACTCCGGACCGGATACGTCGGGCCCTTCTAATACCCGACTTATCTTCGAATCGAAAGATATCCCAGGCGTTGTATCGGCTATCTAAAAACAAACTATGAAATTCTACGCTCGTCCACGGGTGTGACACGGAGACCTGCGACGATCGAGAGTCCTCTGCAAACAGGCGTAAGCTCTCCGTGAATCCACGGCTAAGCAAATTGCCGGGCGACAGGCAAGCTTGCAGGTGTATCCGAAAGGAAGGCGCATAAAGGCGCTCCGTTCGCGTTGCCGGTCCTTTACGATCCCGTCGTCGACGGCCGTAGCTATACTCGAATTAACGCTACGGCGGGCGAGAGCAACTCAGCAGGACCGAGAGACGCGATATCTATCTCAGAGCGGGCCCGGCACACTGGCAATAAAACGTTAAAAATATCAATTTTACGAGACCAGCTTCAATTCCATTCTAATCGAGAAAGCAAACAGCGGATTAAGGATCCGTCGAGTTATGTTGGCGCGAACCAGTCGTAAAAGAAAACGGTGATCCTGCGGAGCGGGCCGATCGACACGAAAACTCGGAGACAGACGATAATACAGAGATATCGGGACGTGCACGCGTCGCTGCGAAGAGAATGATGCCTCCCGATATCGGGGGCCATCGAATGGAATCGCGTGATCCTTCAAAAGTAATCGTAAAGATACGATTTCGGAGTCGGCCGGGGGCAATCATCGTCCACCGCTCGATAGACGGAAATCCGGCGTGGGTGATTAAATAAACACGATCCCCATTGACTCCCGTTCGTCTCCGCGGACGATGGTAAAGAATAGATCCAAGGATGACTTAGGAGGGTGTTCCCCCTCGTAGGATAGGAAGCTCGAGATGGCCTCTTGTGCAACCAGTCGATGCGATACAACAACAATATTTGGAAAACCCTCGACGTCAGGGGTCTTTGACTCCTGTGGGACACGAGTGCTCAAGCACCTTCTCCTCCCTTGACAGAACTACGAGTACTTGTTGAACCATACGCGATATTATCCCCGATGATAGCGGCTCGAGAGGCTCCCAGCGCGATTAGAGTAAAGTGCCGCTTTGCTCACAGCTCGGAGAATCGAATTTTCATCGTGGGAAGACCGTACTGACTACCACTTTTTCTCCCCGGCTGTTTCTCGTCGGGTAAACAGGCTTCCCCAATTAAACCGCATTAACGCACTTGTGCTGGTGATTCGGGGAAAGGGAAGCTTGTTGTACATATTGCCCGCACTATTTTCCCGTCGATTCTAACGAAGCTGCCTCTACCGATGCCTTTCGTGACTGAGGGCTACTGAAGTTCGACTCGAACGTTTGTAAACAATCGAACGTGAAACAGGGCAAGCTATTACCAATTATTTTCGAGCCCCCGGCGGGGATCGAGTGCGCTTGGTCGGAGCAAAAACGAGCGACTACGAGAGCACGCCGAAAGATATTCACGGTCGGATCCCGGAAAAGATAATTAAGCAAATTGGCAAGTAAGCAACGGGGTGTCGCTGGAGCGATTGCACCGTGGAATGTGTTCACACGCGCGTAGACCGCATTACCCTGACCGCACAGGACATCCTGGCGATACGGGGATCCTGATGGAAAAACGTACGTGCGTTACGGTGCCCATTAGCGACGTATCGCTAAATGAAAACAATTCCGTCAGGAATCGACAGAGGCCTCGGTGATCTTTCATTCAAGTGAATAGACGGCCGAAGTTAATTGTGGAGAAAGGAGCACGATCGGAACCTGCGGCAAACACCGCTATCCCGCAGCGCTGATAACGCTATCAGCTCGTCACCGAATTGCCAGCAAATAGCGAACCGAATTGGACAGAGGAAAGAATCTCTGCAGCCTGGTTTCCGGACAGACTGCGGTCGAGCTTCCTTCTGTCGATATCCCAGAGATATATGGCCTAACGTTCCTCTCGGTAACTTGTATAAAATAGAACGCGACATCTTTCCAGCTCAAGTCGGCTTCGTTAGCGACGCTATAAGTGGAAGAAACTATCGACGCAATGTTTTGTAGGAACCAGCGATACTATCGGCAAGGACGCTAGACGATGGTGGTAATCGAAGATGAAAAGATTCGGCAATCACCTACTCGAAACTGAATACGATAAAAATAGGTACACAACGAATACGAATCTTCCTCTATCGTTGTTATTTCCTGTAGCATACCCAAGCTATAAACAGTCTCATCTTATCAACACACTTCACCTTCGATCGTCCACAGTCTTAATTCAGCTTCCGTTCTACAATACGAGTATTCTACTATTAAATGAACGTCGCGATCGAGCTATACGATCAACGATTTCAACTCCTCTTTCAATTACAAAGAAACAGCAGAAACTTTGAAAACTTACCGTGCATCGTGTGGTCGACCACGGGCCGAGACAAATCGAGGCCGTTCATTTGCGTTTACGAGGAGCCCTCGGCAATCCCGAATCTGGTCGCTCCTCCAAAGGAAGAACGTAGGAAAAAATCACTGTCGGCACATGCTGTCACAAAAGTGTCACGGGTAACACGTCAACACAATCCAACGGGCGAAAGAGTCGCGAGCAATTCCAGGTTAATCGGGCCCATGATCGATCGATCGATACGCACGATCGTTGAGACACGAGTGATAAAAGGCTGTTGGCTCACTGCTCGGTCGGCGGGGGGGCCGAAGTGGATGAACTCGCAGGGGGTAGACGGTAGTGGTCGCCGTGGACGACGTGGACGTCGTGGCCGTCGAGGAGCGGGATTCGGCGGCGCGCAACCCGGAGGAGACACGATCGAAATAAGAAACGGATGACGAGAAGAGCGCTGCTCCGTGTCAGCTGGCTCTTGGCAGACTAGAGGATCCGAAATCTGTTGAGAAGAGGATGGCACGACGAGGGTTCCCGAGGGAAGCCAGGGACGATACACGGGGTGTGGCGGAGCCGCTTCCATCGAGACCTCTGGTTGGCCCACGGGCGGAGCAACCCCTATCGCATTCAGATCCCCACCAGTCCACCACAGCATCCCTTGAGAGAGCGAGCGAGAGAAGAGACTCTGGCTCGCTGGTGGTGGAACTCGCCTGCGACTGTCTGAGCCTGAGAGACCGCCGCGAAGCAGAGTGAGAGGGGGAAACGAAGAGGCAGAATCAGAAAACGTGACTCTGATAACGGAGGAGACACGCTGCTGGCCGAACGTCAAAGATCAACGCGTTTTTCTTTCAACTAACCTTTCACTCCGCACCTATTAGTGGGATATTTTATGAATTTGTCCTACATGGATTATGTTGATTAATTATAGTCTAAACGGGCTTATTAAAGCTCTATTAAAGTTTAGCCTCTCTATACTGATAGTGCCTTTAATCTTTTTACTCCGATGTGGATAGGACATTAATATCCAGGTGCTTCTATTAATGAGTAACCCGAGTAGTTTAAGCTTTTGTCGGGGGAACACGATGACATGGACCAACATTTTCGAATCGCTGACAAGCAGAGGCGATATGTTAGCGTGCGAAGAAATTTTTTGCCATTGCGTGAACCCTCGATCGAGAAATACTCCAGAGAGCACGGTAGGACCCCACGCAGAGTCAGGGTCAGTGGAACAGCTATCCAAGTCTTTATTGGACAGCCACGGTCACCTTTTTCTTCGGAAAGTAGCTGTCACGAGCCTGTCTAGATCTTTTTTACAACCACTTTTCACAATTCATTGCGGCCTGCACTGTTGACCGCCCGTCAGGTCGACTTCGAAGTCAATCGAAGGAGTAGAATTTCGGGAACCTCGTGCTGGCTCGCACTTTTTTCGCTCGCTCGTTGCGGTCTTTGAATAACGTTCTGCTTAACGGGGCACGTGTAACCGAAAATGCAGAAAGGTCGTTGCCCTTCCGTTGGCTATGTCTATAGAGCGCTCCTTGAAAATTCCGTTACCGTACGTCGCAGATTTGATTCCTAAAGGATGTAAAAAGCGTGATGTCAGTTGTTCGATCAGGCCGCGTTCAAATTTCTTTGGAGCACGGAGCGCGACGATTTAAATCCCTCGCGCGGAATGTAATACCAGCAGAGAGACGGCCGTGAAGATGAATGGCGGGCCAAAGACGTCGAAACAAATCTTCATTCCCAATGTGCCGCGGAAATCAGCGGGAAGGAAGGTCGTGGAGGCGATATGAGTGCGTTTCAGAGGCGGGAAGACATGTGTCGCGTGCAGTTATATCATTCTTTATAGCCGGCTACACCGGTACCCTTCCTTCATTCAACGCGAACGTCGCCCGCGCAATATTTGGGCAGGGGGCTTGATTTACACCGGCATAAAAATGTCCCCCATGCCACCCTCAGATGTAGATATCACTTTCTTCGCAAACCTTCGTTCCTTGCTCGTGGAACCGCCCGTTTCTCGTACAGAGCGTCTCGTAACAAATGGCGCAATCAAGGGAAAGTGACTTCCCACGAAGAACAAATGGATAACGTAAATCAGGACTTCGTCCTTGAAAAAATTGAATTCATAAAGGTGCGAGGTATACGTGTGCTCGAGTAAGTCTCTATTCACCACAGGACTGTATAAATCCTGTGTATGAAATTAGAATCTGTTCTGGTTGACGAAAATCTAAGTCGGCTTTCTATCCTTTCTTCTTTCACATGTTACACTATCATGACGGACAACTGTAACGAGATCCATTAAGTGCAGTTTAAATCAAGCCCGCGTGTACAGCATCTATTTTGAAAATCGATTGCCCCGAAAACGAAGGCACGTGCAATAATTTACTCGCATTCCCAAGTTTGTGAAAAGCTTAAAGAGTATCCACGAGTGAAGGTGTGTATACCAAGTGGTTGGCTTTGACCAATAAAGTGGTACCTTGAAAGTTGCGTACAGGGTTTATTCCCAGCTGTGCGTGCCCTGACCGAGAACAGGGTGATCGATTCGGGAACGGCGGACGTGGGACGTGGACGTCGTCGATGACGGCGATGGCGGAGGGGTAATAAATAACGGGAGTATCAAAGGGTTATCAGATCTAAGCAGAGGTTCTAGGTCTAGCGCAACTTCTGACACGTAGAGTGACGATGCCGTAATGTCGGTGGCAAAGTGTGCGCGCATGTGGGGTGGTGAGTCCGTGGGGTAAAAGGAGGGGGGGAGGCGCGAAGCTATTAAACTGACAGAAACACTTGCCACCCCCTCCTCTGACCCAGCCACCCCCTCGACCTCCGACTCTATGCCATCCCTTACTCGGAAGCCCTTCGTCCCTTACTGCAACAGCGGAGTTATTAATATTTTTCACACCCCCGAAAATTGTCTCCTCTGTGCCCGCCGAGGCAACTTTCGCTCTGTATCGGAGAAGCAATTTTACAGGCGTGTCACCGCCTGTCGCTGTCAACCGGCAACGACAAGATACACGGGGAAGTCTCGACGTAGTTATTGTTCCCCGCGATCGTTCGTGATTATCGGTGAATTACAGAATTCCTTGATGAAAATTCCATTATCGCGGCAGCACCTTTAATGGAAATACGAAACTCTCGATAGAGGGTGCGAGCGAAACAAAGTTCACGCTCTGCGTCGTTCAACGACTTATTATCCGCATGCAAATCAGATAGAGGGAAATCATTGGCAGTGCCTCTCGTCGGCGGAGACACTCGAGGCTGCGGAAGGAACGATGACTCCTCCGGTCGGGCGAATTCGTCGACCGTTAACGGTCGGAAGAGAAAGAAGGTAGCTAACGCGGGGAATGACTCGTCGAGGATGAAATAAGAAAGAAGTCAGGCTCCTCGATGCGATCAAACAATCGGCTGCTGCTCGAGTGGCCTTGCCAAGAGTCCGCGCGTAGTCGACTTCTTGATCTACCCCAAAGCGATTTGCGCGTCTCTCGACAAAGACACGGGGCGAAAGAAAGGCGGGCAGGGGGGGGGGAGGGCGGCGAGGTGGTTCTCCGCGTGGGGAAGAAGAGAGAGGAATATAATCACTCGAACGCGATATGTTAGGTGAAAAGGATCGGGAGACGTGCGTGTCCGTGAATGCCGTACCGTACCCTTAGCAACGGGGGCACGTATGTCCGTGAGTGGCCGAAATAGCGATTGGTGAATCTACGTCGGCTGGAGTCGCCTCAACGGTCGTGCCGGGAGTCTATAATTTGTGTTCAAGTCGAGTTGGTTCTCCGCGTTGTGTACGCACACGCCTTGACTGCCTTTCGTTGCGCTGCCCTCTAATGTGCCATTGAGAGCCACGTTATGTGGCATAAGTAGTCAAGCAGAAGAAAGAAACGAAAGGAGAGGAGCGTAGAGGAGAGGAGAGGAGAGAGCGTGCCTCTCTATGAAGCTCAGGAGCACCGCCCTCCTGCCTCGAGGAACTTGAGACGCGATTGTTGTGCGCCGCGTGCACACCGTGTACCAGAAGCATTGTCCCTCGTTAGAGGCCACCGGAAGTCACCGGAAGACGATGAACTAACGGAAGACCCTCTACCTTGGGGCTCCTCCTGCCGACGCCCCCCTTTCTCCGCAGACTTTGCAGCTTGTCACCGAACCCCCTACCCCCGCGGCGATATTCCTCCCGACTTAACGATTTTTAGACGCGAACGCTCGCGCATCTAGGACATCCAACGTCATTTTACACCCTCCACGGATTTCCACTGTATCTCGCCTAACGAAAGAGGTGCGATTCGATGGTCACTCCGGTCGCAGATTAGAACGTTATTTCGGCGCACGATGCTTCCCGAATTAGTCGGTGCGCGTGGATGTGTCTCACGTAATTGCACAGTGCCCACGAAGGCCTTCCAAGGCCCGTGATCCGGGTTAGGGGGTCAAGATCGGCGAAACGTAGCAGAAGATCCAGATGCGGACGATAGAATTGTGGCACGCGAGCGACCGGAACAGGCTCAACTAGGGAAAATCCGGTGTACAGCCACGTTGGGCCTCCTCGTGCGCGTGCAACACCCTCGTTCCTTCGCGTCTGTGCGATCTTTCCGTCTATAGTCTCCCATCCTCGAGGGACTCTCACCTCAGCGATTTCTTTCCCAAATTTCCTCACCGCTCTCCTTCCTCGCGAATCGCCAACACATCGGCCCCCCGCTCGCCGACCGTTTTCCAATTTCCCCATTACACGGATCGGCGAATTAATTTCCCACGAGATCGCGAAGGGAACGGCATAATTTCGCGGCAAAAGTACCGGCCTGTATTGTTATCGACAAATAGCAGCCGCGGCGTTCAAAATTCATCGGCGAATTAAACGTGCCGAGGCACATGGTTCGACGAATGAAGGGGCCTGCGATTAATTTAGGAAGGTTTGCGCATCAAGTTTACATCGGGAAGCCGAACAACGAATCGAGGCGGTTCCTCGGAAGCTCGTGGCAATGCAACGTGCGCTGGAACGGGTGCGGAGAATATTTGGAGCTGCGCGCGGAAAGAGGGAGAAAGAGGATAGGGAGGAAGCAATAGTGGGAATCGACAGCGATATTCGCGTAATATGGACGCAACAAAGTGCGGGCTTATTGGAAAACGCATAGCGCGTGCAGGGCGAGCGGGGAGGCAGGTCAGCGTGCAAATATTGATGCATTAACAATGCAGGCTAATTATGTTTTGGTTCGAGCGCGGCGCTCCCGCGCGGACGATGGTGTGGCAGCGACGATAGCGATGGCGGGTGGTGGTGGTTGAAGTTTGCAGTGCCCACCAGCCCGGCCACTTCGCCATTGTGATCTGGGCTTCGGCACACAGCCTCCGGCTAGCTCACAGGCGTAACCCGCCGTTAAATTAATTTTATCTCATGTCCGACGTTAATGTTGTATGGGCCGCTGCCGCGTTCCGTCTACCTCTGCTACCACGCCGATTCCGACACGCCCCTCGGAAGGATCGTCCAACTGCTCCTTCCTACTCCGACTTAATAGAAATCTGTCTGTCAACGTGGACAATTTCGCGCGACAACGTGGCTCGAACCCTGGACAAACTGGACGATACTTTGCCGAACGCTTTACCTCGACTCTGCTGTAATACACTGAATACGTAAGCAACACCTGGAACAGCAATATTCTTCTTTCAGAGTTCGCGTTGGAATATTTGATGGTACGCGTGGCCTTATAGTAACGCTCGGCTTGTCAAGTAGAAAAGCAAATCTGATTGCACCTCGGGGCGAGCGAGAACGGTAATCAGAACGATTAGACTCTAATTAGTTTCGCATCGCACGAGCTCCGGGCTGTTTAAACGGGGCACACGTCCTCAACGAATTCTCGACGAGCTCTTCTCGCTTGTAGAGGAGAGAAGATCGAAGGGCAAAACCCCTGCGGATATCAGCCCTTAGCGGGGGCTAGCTGCGCAAGGGTAGAACTCGTCCGATGGAAGGGGAACAGATGTTTTTGAGCTCGAGCCAACATCGTAATCTATGTTCCGCAACATCATAATTAAGGAAAAATGAATGCTGCTCCTATACTCCTCTCCCCTCTGCATGCATCTTACGATCATGTTCGCCGACTGCCAATGATTCGATCAGCTCGATCGACTTGAGCTTGGCGTTGTAAGATAAGATCACAGCGGCGACGTCGTCGAGACTGTTCAAGATCATCCGGGCTGGATCGGTCCGCCCGAATCGAATCGAAGCGGTTCAATTTTCGCGCGCGTATCCTCGAGCTTCTCGGCGCGATAAATCGCGGGCGGAAAGAATCGAATCTACTCGGCCGGATCTCACGCCCGGCTCGTAAACAAGGGCAACAATGCTCGCTTGACCGTCCCTCCGTGTTTGCTCCCGCATTCACGCATCCCTTACCGTCGGGCCGTTCCGAGCCGTAGGATCGTGGCACGCGAGATAAAGTGGATTTAAAAGTTTAAATCTTCGGCCAGTGGCTCGTGGCTCGACTCGCCTTGGAGGGAGAACAAGAAAAGCGGCACGACTTGCCGGGAGAGGGTGGCTACTCTCATCGAGACACAGATACGATCTGACCGTTTACCACCCCCGTTTCACCGAAACCGTGCCCGGCGAATGGAAATACGAGAAAACACGAGGAACCGTAGGAGAGGGATGCCGTTTGACGGACGAGGATCGTCCTACCCCTCTTTCAACCAGTACAATCGTACGCTCGCCTCGGAATCACGACTTCTGATTGATGCTTATCAGTGCTTACCGTGGCTACCATTATTTATCTGGCTTCGGTGACATCGACAGGCGATTTTGGCAAGAAACAGTACGTATCGCGAGTCCTTCGCAATTTTCTTAGAATTCTTACGCACGCGCCGCATCGCGGAACGATAACCAGTGAATGTTAATCCGAGACGCTGTTAAGATCATCCGGTTGCTCCATCTTGATACGTACCCGATATATCGAATAAACAACGTATTTAAAGATCCGTATAAGTAGCTGTTGAGTCAAGGCAGACTACGTTCGTTTTGGTTTCTCCTGGATAAAAATATGAGAAAACGGGAATGATGGTTATCCGAACGATCGACAGTGCCCGACAGTCGCGTTTGCAATCGAGGAGATAAGAGTCCAGATATCTCTGGCAGTCGTCGTTCCATCACGTGCGAATAGACTGCCTCCGGCTCTATTCACGACGGCTGGAAGAATAGCCTCGTGATTCTATTCAGAGGAAAGAGAGAAAGACGATGGAGAGGGAGAGAGAGAGAGGGACGTCGAAACGCGTAGAGAGCTCCACGGTATCGGGGCCAGAGAAATAAACGGGGGGTAAGGGAATCTACAGAGGGGGTATACACAGCCATCTGGGAATCGAATATCTTCGATCTAACGGCGTCTTTCCGTCGAAATATCCGCAATTGTGGAAGAGTAATCGATGGACAGTCGGCTGCGCGAGTTGCTCGGGGTGGCTCGTCACGATGCACCCTTTGGGACCTCACGGGGCACCGTTGAAAGGGCGCAAAACGAGTAAGATGTTTTCCACCCTTGCGAGATCGCGCTTCCAGTTAACCTGCCTTCGTTTTGTCCTATGAAAATCTTTTTTTTGCACAGGAGAACCGTGCGAGGGGATGATGAAAGGCGTGAAGTCTGACGGCCAGGGGTTGAGGGAAACCCTGCGGTGACACGGATCGAACCGTAATTGAAGTTCCATGAGGACTCTTTCCCTGGATGCCTCGCATTCGTCTTTGCTTAAATTCGTCAAAGCAACGTGCTATAAAAATAATACAAGATAATTTCGTTTGGCGGAAATATTATTAAATGAGAATTCTTCGTGTGGAACACGCGATTGTTTCTTCTAGTCGACAAATAATCGCGCGAATGAGATGTCACACGTGTGCGAGGAGAAGAACCATAGAATAATCAGACGGTTTCCGTGGAGCTACCTGCGAACAAGGGATGCACCGTGCAACTCTTGCAAAAACAGTATACGACACTCGACACGGGGTCGAAAAGTCAAGTTACCCTTTTGAAAATTCCGTCGAGCGCAGAAATACAGGAAAGGCAGAAAAAAAAGTCGACGAGAGGGTTCCTCTCCCTTTTCTTCTCTCCTCGAAGACTCGTCCTTCTCGCAACAGCCAGTCGCCGAGCATTGTCTGCGGTTAACCCTTGGACCTTGCCGAGAATTTCGATTAAAAAAGTTACGGCACAATCGCTCGCGATTCAGGTCGAGGCGTGAGAAATCGTTGCCACGGCTCGACGACGATTTGTAGCCAATAACCGGGGATCTATAACTCATCCGTAATTGTTCGACGAGGGAAGGAACGTACTCTTCCTTTCTTCCTTCTAATTCGATTTCGATGGGCGGCGACACTCGTCGTCGCTCGCTACGCGGAAGAACAACGGCCTCGATAAATAACTGATGCGAATCGAACTGCTCGGAATAAAAAATTCGGGAGGCCCGACAGCCGCGCGGAAACGCGAGAAGATTCAATTTCGCTGTCGACTCGAAACGAACGCTCATCAAATACGAATTCGAAGGCGGCGCGAGGTTAGGGGTTGCCGCCCCGGATACCGAGGACGTCTCCCCGATAACTTTTATTAAAAATATTCTTCGCGTCGCTGTTCCCGCCGCGGGCGGCGGCGTCGCGAATTTTCGACTTTTCAGAGATCGCGAGTCGCCGCGAAATAATCGAATCCGTCACTTTGACGTCGGCGCGTGGAAAAAAGCATAGGTTTAACGAGCTGCTCGAAAATATCTGTTACAGCTCGTGTCCCGTGGAAATTCAACTTCGATCGTGAATTTGAATTCAGTCAGCGGCGGACGGTTGAAATGGTACCGCGTGCATCAGACATCAAACGCCTGGCTTGGCCCTTTGATCAAGCTCTGTCATTCAGATGACTCTTGTCGAGCATGGCCGATCGCAGCGCTAGTACGGGCGTTAAAAAATTGATTATTGTGTCATGGGCACCGTGTGAATACCTATGGACGCCTGTCGCCAATGCGCGACAGCCTCGATCGACTGTGATAATTTTTTCATTGGCCCCGCGAGACGGGCCAGAGAACTCGACGAACTCCTTTGGTTCAGCAAATGGGCATCTCGTGTTCATCGATTACGGGCTTAACCGTTGAGGTCCCGCGGCCGTTTCTCGCCAAGTCTTCCGCAAGAAATTCAGATTCGTTTCCGTTAGAATTCCTCGGGATCGTTAACATTCATCTTTGAAGGGAGAGGACGGAGCCGTTGTGGAGTTCTCTCAGAAATTCAAGCAGCGATCACCGAAGTCGACGGGGGTGGTCACGGAGAGTTCCAGCGGCCGCGGAACTTTCTTTTCAGCGGGCAAAGTTTAGACTGTCGGTCAGAGAAAGCGGGCGATACCGAAGTTCGATTACGTCGACGCCACGTACTCCCTCCTGAGACTCGAGGAGACTTCCGATTAAGCGACCAAAGATGGCAATGACGTCTCGACGTGGACGATTAATCGTTCCCAACCATGCCCGTGCCCATGTAATATCTCTATATAGGTATACGGAATATATCGTGGACGTGTACCTGG
The DNA here is from genome assembly GCA_910592295.1 of Andrena haemorrhoa. Classification (NCBI taxonomy): domain Eukaryota; kingdom Metazoa; phylum Arthropoda; class Insecta; order Hymenoptera; family Andrenidae; genus Andrena; species Andrena haemorrhoa. The sequence continues at coordinate 5,991,602 of OU342940.1, read as the reverse complement.
ATATAACGATGCCAATGTCCGATACCCACTGCTCAGCGAAATGGCTTACATAGCGAAGCACTCAGAGAGGGTCCGCCGTTTTTGCCCGCTGCTCGGGGGTAAGACAACACGATACGAACATACCCAGATGGCAGCTTCTTGCTGGATCGTTTGATGGCAATGGTAATAAATGTTCCTCGTTCCACAGGTCAGGAACGGCCCCGAACGAAATTTCAATTAGATCGCATGATGCTTAAAATTCTCTTAATTTCAACACATCGTTAATGCAAATGTGAATTCTAAGTAATAGTGGGTGGAAATAATCAGAATTATAAATAAGTGTGTAAACGTGTTTGCGATGGGTGTGTTGTGTTTTGCAGAATAATCTCCTTGCGGAGATTGAAACTGCGTTAATAAAAAAAAAAATAAATAATCAGAACGCGACGATCGGTATTAGGTACTCGCGAATTCGAAAATCGAGCCACGCTGCGCTAAAACATCCCTTCGTTCTCATCCTAATGGGGACCCGTCTCTAAGGGCACTTGAGGGTGTGTAATTGCTAGAATCCACGGCCCTGCTACTACACCGCATTTACGCGTTATGCGGGGTGCGTGTTAGCTACGGATCGACCACCTACTGGGTGTCTCGAAAATTTCGGCCCGTGGCAGCTTTCACGCCTTGGATCCTCGGGGATCGAAGCGATACTTGCTAAGCTGTTCCACTTTGACGAAAAGTCATCATTGAATTCGGAGTAGATATCCATAGGAGATTGTTAGCAGATGTTATTAGTAAAATGAACTAGTACAAGTATGATATAGAAGATTAAAAATTCGCTAGGAAAGGCTCGATGGACTTTCGAGACATCGCGTACAGAGGGACACGGGATAAGGGCTGACGAGGTTAGGGAATATTATCGACAACCCCGTGGAGACGGGGGCAGCTCTCGTCGCGAGGAGGCGATTGGAGGGGTTAAACGACGAGCCACTAGAAAACAATCCCCCGGCCGCATTTGCGGATGCTCTTTTCTTCCATTCCCTTCCCTCGCCGGCAGTGTTTCTCGCTCGCATCGTCTCCCTTCTCCCTCCGTTCCTATCCGTCCCTCTCTTCCTCTCTCGTTCAGCTCGACAGATGGCTTGGCCGCGTTTTTGTTTCAAGGCTCGCGCCAACAATCGTCGCATTACCGGAACAAAACGACTCGACGATCGGCCCTTTGAAAAAAAAGAAAAGCTGCGAGAGGCTCGAGTAGTGGCCCGGCGGAGGAGGAGGGAGATCACGGTGGTTCAGGAAGTACCGATCGACCATATCATCTCGTTAGAAGCACGCACCACATGTCCAAACAGAGAGACACAGAGAAAGAGGAATGGAATTATTACGTCGCCGGTGGAGAGGAGAGAATGATTCGATTGGCCGAGCACGCGGCCGCGAATAATAATCTCAATGTATTCCGAAGTATACTTGTATGCGATGCTTGTTGCAAGTGCAACGAGCCGACTGAATCAATTGTCTTCGGAACGGGGCGTAATCGTTGCCGATTGTTCCGTCACGCAATAGACGCATATGCCCCGTTTGCTTTGGCAGACACTGCTGGCCGCGGTATATACGCTCCGATCGGAAATCTCTCTAGTGTTTCGATGAAAAAGAAATCGGTGATTGTTTCTTATTTACACTAGAAGGGTCGATAGTGCCGAATAGAATTCGAGATTAGTGCAGGATTTTCAAGAGGCTCACAGAAATTTCCCGAGAAAAAGCTTCGGCTGGAATAACAATTAGCGACCTATCAGCCAGCGTCTAATAAAAGGCAATAACTTTGCCCCGCTCGACTTTTACGATAAACAAGTTCGACGGCCGACTAGGAGACGTGTCACGTTCGAGAGCGTTTTTATTATGTATATTCGAGATGGTTAAAGTAAACTATCCGCGCGCACTATCGCGCAATTGAGACGGGATAATTTTTACGATCATTTTCCATCGAAAGGCTTTCCACAGCCAGCCCTTGTATCGACGCTGCGCGCCCATAAACCCGCGTCTTTTTTTACGAGCTCCTTTCTCCTTAAGCAAACATAGATAAACTCGCACGAGAGCCTAGAGGAAACACCACCACCCCCTTGACTGTATCTTCTTCTATTTCGCCTGGGCCGAATAAGGAGCCCGCTCCGTTTTCGATTCACGTAACCGGAGTCGTTCGTTTCTCTCGATGGGCAGGAGTCGAGAAACGCATTAGCGATGCACGTGACGCTGTTGCAGTCGCTAGACGAAACTACCCCGGTGACAGACTGCCATGCGTCAACCGCGTACGTACGAGTTCCCATGGACTTAGAAATTCATACGTATAGTACGTGTTCACGCGCACACGACGACATCGCGACAGCGCCGGTGTGAGAGTAGGATCGACACAGGTCAGAGCCATGGAATCTCCCCTCTAATGGATTTCACTCATTTTTCTCCCACCCCCCAAACATCCCCGCGGCCGACACCAACCCCTACGACATCTCGAAGGCCTTTAAGGTTTATTCATTCGTTCGCTCCAAGTCGAAGGAGGCGACGCCCGTTCAACCCCCTCGACGCCGATCAAACCCCGCTCCCGCCGCCGAGGCGACGCATAATATTTCTCCCCGCTGGAAGTTCGTGTCGGTGTGGTCAGTGTTGGTGATAATACTAATGTAGGAAAAATTCGAAGGCTAAGAGCGAGCTTAAGATTCATCGGCTGGTCCCCGACGCGCCGCACATTATCGCGCCTCGACTATCTGATAACGGGCAACCGTGGCAATGAAACTTGTCTTGGAGCAGCGTAAATTTCAGCGGTTTCAGCTCAATACGGAAACAGCCAATTCGTCTTTCAGATAACTCTTGACTCGCGCCAAATGCGCGCAAATCCCTTTGTCCGCGATATTGAGAATACGTGTACTGATTTCTCGTTGTCCGCTGTTTCGGCCGATTTCCGCTTCGTCATCGATTAAAAAACGAAAGTTCTAATTCGAACGAGAACCGGCTAATCTTATCACTCGCGACAGCCCGGAGATTCTATCCGCGTGATCGGGAACTGTCTTGTCGGAGCCGAAACGTACGGAATCGAAATGTATCGTCAGATGCCACGGATAAGAGTCGAGAAAAGATACGGCCCCGTGTATTAGCGGAATTTCCTATTGTAAATATAGATAGTGATAAGACGTGAATTACGCATTTTAAATGGCGGAAAATAAAATTCCTGTCGCGCTCCGGGGCGGCGTTCGTTACACCGTGGAATATTAATTGCTTCCCGCGCGACTGTACGCGCGCGCGTCTCGTGGGCACAGAAGCTCCGCCTGTTAAACAAAAGTGGTGGATCGGCTGAAAAGGGTCGTGGGAACGCGAGGCGACGGACAAAATCAAATGTAGACCACGTACGTCGAATGGCCAGCTTGGATGGAATGTAGGGCATCGTGCGAGAAGCTAATCAGCGATCATCCGCCGGCGATTATCGGCGTAATTCATCCTCTCGTTATCAAGATGCCCGTGGAGGGTGTTTTTTTTTTCTTACCTCGGTTGGAACGCAGTGGAAGCATGCGAGTTACGTAGCTTTTCGAGATTGCGTGCCGGGGGCTTTTCTTCCTGGCAAGGACGAGGACTCGAGTCACCAGGAGGCGGGAAGCGGGCGAAGAAAAAATAACGGGGCGAGAAAGAGAAGCGAGGAGAGTGGGCAGAGGGGAGAGGTTGGGAGCCGATAAGGGAAGTAGATGCTCGGTAAAGTTGGAACAAGAAACGAACAGAAATTACAGCACCGCTCCTTTCTATCTCTTCCTCTAAGTCTCTCTGTGTTTTCCCCTCGGTTTCACCCCGAGTTCCGACGGCGGAGATCGCGCGTATGAAAGCCGAAGAGAAGGGAGGATCTACTCGGTTTATGGAAACAAAGATTAGTACTCACGATTACCCTCGAAAATCATGGTCAACGGGCACCGTCCTCGGTCAGGAAAGGGCTCGACGGTTCTCACTCTACTTTGCGAAGTTTTTTTGAAACTACAGGCACAACTAACGTGAGGAGCGTCGAGCATAAGAAACAGCGTCGGCATGCGCATGACGCGCGGCGAGTGTTTACTGAAGCATCAGTCGGAAATCGAACGGAGCTGACGACACTTTCGCGATATCTGATTCTATCTGTTCGGACACCCTTTGTCATTATCATTTCGGGACGGCTCACGACGAAGGCGACATAAGTACTCCATTCGGCGTTCGCTTGGAAATTCGACGAATGACGCGTGCCTGTGCTGTACGATTGATAACACCTGCCCGCACGGTGTTACGTCACGCACGCATGTGTCATAGATTAGCCGAAAAGAATTCTTGTGTAACCTCGGCGTTGCGTTTTCGATCGCCGGTTTCGTAATTTCCACGCCGCGGAAAGGCTGGAAATTTTATCGGCGGCGTTCGGCGACGGGAAGAGGCGTTTAATAAGTGGAACGCGACGCTCGTTGTAATGGTCGCCGGTGAACCATCTAGAGCTCGAAGATAAATTGTATCGCGGCGGTGTGGCCGTAACCGCAAGTCCCTATGACATCGGGAATGTATGGTAATGGCAACTAATGAGCAAGATATGATAGTGGAGCCGAACGTCAGTGGCTCGCAGCGCAGTCCACGATCGTCGCTAGTCCACGCGCGGTACTTTTCGAGCGATCCTTAATCTCTTGAATGATGATATTATCTATTGATGCGCAGTTGGCCGACAGGCTTCATACAAAATCGTAATTACAGACGAGAGACACCGTGTAATCCGTCGAAAATACAGATTGTATCAGCCGGATCTGCCGACCAAGGTCCAATAACCGTGTATCAGTTGTCGCGACAATAAAACAGTCATATCGACACAATCGTGTTTAAAAATAGCTACCGTAAGATTATTAATATGCTGTAATTAAATTCCTAATTTGTTCCCGTGTAGACGTCGAATTCAATCGCCGCCAGGGCGTACGGTTGTTGAATGGCTATCGCGGTCGAATGAATCTCTGAAAGAGAACCTCTAATCATCGGACCACCTGTGCAGCGTGGGATCGTTGGATTCCTCGTATGATGTTCCAGAATGTGTCACGAGGGCTTCAGCAGCCTAAACAACCCAGCCGACATCACCAGATAAAGAAGCACCGACTGCGCCTCCGCGAAGCCTTTCGAGACACTCGTGGCACTTGTTTGCGCTGCGCCAGATAAAGCTGAAAAGGCGGCAGTTGCTGACATCCGGGATCTCCGTGGACGTCGCCTCCTCTCCTGATTACAACCCTTAATGACGTGGCATTGTCCAACGGTATCGTTTGGCTTCCTATTAACCCCGTCCATTCCATTTCATCTCAATGGTTTCTTCTAGATAAAAGGATAGAACACGGCTCTACATAGGTGTAGCGAGGGAGATTAAACTTCGCAAGAAATATCTGTACCCCGAGATACAGACTTCCTTCTTCCTGCAGATATGAAAATTAAGGCGCTGGCGATGTGGGAGGATCGATGCGATGGGCCTATCTCGTGGAAAGGCGATCGTGCGAGTGGCCGCTGGAGAAGTGTTTCGGGGCGATCAGGATGGTGACGGAATCGCGTTCGTGGACCGCGTTTCTCTGTGATTTATGCGAAGGACACGCAGGACTCGAGGTGATCCTGGCCGGGTCGGCTGTGCGGCAAGGCAGGCGTGAAATGAAGCTTCGAATTCGAGAGGCGCAGCCGTGGTGGTGCTCGCCTCTTCACGGTGACACAGTAGCTCGGAGGGCCAATGAATGTCCGAGTTCTTTATGGGGCAACCTGAGACCGCAGAGACGGACGCGGTCCAGGAGGACGTCCATCAAAGGGTTCCAAATAATTACCGCCTCTGGGCCCTGCACCGCTCGCAAGCGGGCATACGCGTTGCCGAAAGGAGCCACCACCCCCCGACACGGTGATAAGTCAGTGAAACGTTCCCTTTTTTCTTCATCTCTTTTTACAGGGAAAACAGCCTCCTTTCTTGTCGCGGCTATATATCAGATCCTAAGTCAATAACATCGACCAATAAAATTCTCGTTTGTAAAGGGAAACCGAAACGATCGGTTTTATTAACCGCGCGATCGGCGCTGCCCTCGCAAATGGTAAACAAGATAATACGAAGTTATGCCTCCGTGTCTGCGCCTTGTTCTCCGTTCCCCGCCTTTTTTCTTCCAGCCGCGATGCGCGTTCTCAGCGAGACGCGTGACGGAGGAGGCGGATCGTTAACGAGCGCAAGCGGGACACGGAGCGTTCGGATATCTCTGGAGGAGCCTCGTAGCTTCTTCGAGTTCCAAAGTGTTTGATCGATGGATCCTCGGGCCTCGGACCGGAAATTATGCGTCAGCCTATCGTCCGCGCCGGAAGTGACGGCACGGCGCCACACCGATCACGCCACTATCTGCCGTTTCGCTGATTGCATTTTCTTTCGTGTGTCGGCGGGGGAAAACTTCCGGCGTGTTTGTTTTTCGCACGGTCGGCCGTCGTCGGAGGATCGGCGACAATTTCCTTCGGCCCGCGACAAAAGTGTCCCTCCGAGGGTGCGAGAGGTTTACAAAACCGAAGGCCAATAAAACCCCGGCGAGCTCGATTATTCGCCGAATGCCGCGCTCTTATCGACGTCTTCCGCGAATCTTGCGAATTCGCCGCGAATAAATGATGGTATATGAGTCGCGTGGCCGTTGGGACACGCGAGTCGCAGCTGCATTCATATTCTAATGACGACATTGTGAGCGAGGTCAGATGTTGGTAACCATACGCCATTGTAGTCGATCTTCCAGGTTATCGCAGCCTAAGAAGAGGGGATACGCCCACGAAGGATCGTCTTTAGTGGGATCAACAGGGGGACCGAAAGAAGTCCTCCTCCACGAAGAAACTAGATACCCCAGGGGGGTCCAGATTGAAACTAACGGTTGCGAGCGATCGTACAAAAGCTCGACGCGAGTAGAGACCGTTTTGGCACACGTTATTCCATTTTCTAATTCTCCTTATCGCGAATTGTCGCGTTATGTCCGCGTCAGTGTTCACTCCAGAACTGAATAGGAAAAGGAGCTGCGAACCGGAGCAAATTTTTCTCAAAGGGGTTGAAACGTCACTGCCACGTGCTCGCGAAAGCGAGGGGGGTTTCACGCGTTATTCAGTTATCATACGGATATAACGTATTATTTCCTGTCCGACATAATCGCCGAGCCATCGTCAGCTGTCGTTAATAGAACACAATTAAAATCGCCTGGTTTCGTGGGCAGTTCGATTCGACTCTGAATAGGGGGTGGCTAGCCCATCAACTTTTCAATTTCCCTCGATAAGTGCAGCCGACGAGATAGTTCGTAAATAGTCGGTATAATATCGGTGAAAAGTACGGTTGAGCGGGCGAAGGAGAGTTGGTGAAACGAGTTTGTTCGAAGAAGCAGAAGACACGGGGAAAGAAATCGCGGTCGGAGGCTCGGGGGGCTGGTGGAATCTCGGTAACCGGACAGGAACGAACTCTCGGATTAGGACGAAATAACTGGAATTACGGGCAATCCGCGAGCTTCGAAGGACCGATAAATCAAGGGTGGAAGCACGAGCATCCGGTAGCTCGTTCCATTGGCCCGGTACACGCAACGGGAGCTGCTCGCCTCGCTCCAGCCAATAATGCTTGCACGACAAAACGATGGAACGATCGGATCGGCAAATATCCGAGGATGTTTCACGGGGAAATCTGGGGATTTTCGGGGAGCTAATTTCGTCACGCGATTCAGTGCGGGTCGCTTTATCGATCGTCTTTACCAGCGGCGCAGTGTTCAAGGATCAGTCGCTCTATTTTAAATCGAAGATAAACAGCGAAGTTGACGTTTGAACGAAACTATTCGATCGACTTCATTTATAATCATGCGCGATTCCTGGTATCGAGGGAATGGCCGGCACCGTCGACCCGTGGTCCGAAAGCTGCGCCCCGGAAGTCCGTGTTTCTCATAAACAATGGCCCGCGGCCAACAATGGGGGCATCTCGATTGGCGAGGAATAACCGTAAATTACGATCGGGATCTACGCCTGAAAATGCTCGACGCAACGCCGCTATCTACGATCGCGCGCTGAGGACCGGCAGGGAAGAGAAAGAAAAAATCGGCCGAGAATCTGAACCGCCCAACCGAGGGTAGATATGTTCCGTTGCATCTGTCGTCACGCCCTTTCCCGCGCGCACGTGTGTAGTATTCGCGAGCGCAAGCCGCCGCGAGCGTGTGCACGCGTGTCCTCCGTGTATGTGCGAAGTCACATGTCGGACGGCCGCGCGTAGACGTGCGAGCGGAGATCGGGGGATGTTTTTCAGTTTGGGGTCGGGGGAGAAGGGCCTAAATGTTTTATTACTTAATCATAACGCTCGGGGGCGGGTTCCTTCGGCGGGTTGGCGGGGATTGAAGGGGGGGATAATGCATCGAACGGGGAGGAACCCGAATTACTCTTCGGCCCAATTATTCATACGTGTCGAATAAGCCTGGAAGGATAAGGCGCGGGTCGCGGATAAATCACAGAAATATCTCGGCTGATAAGGGAGGGAATCTGGTGCAGATGCAGAGCGTGTCAGGCAGCAGACGTTGGTAGCGGACGGTATAAAGAGATTGCGGATTCCAGGGGTGATTTCTGCGGGAGATACGCCCCCATGACCTGATTCCGAGAAGCATATTTTTCACCCCCGAAAAACGTGAACGACTCAATTAGCTCGATAAAGGGGGGGCCATGGTGGTGTACGTTTTGCGTGCGACGTAATATAAAGAGAGTAGGGGCGAGAGGCAGAGACAGAGGGATGATAAAATAGGCGAGAGATTCAATGCGCATTGACGCGAGAACCACCGTGACAAAAGGGCTGAGGCATCCCCGCTTATTGTCGTTCGCGCTCCGTGAAATTGCACGCTAGTGTGCGTGCCCGATGCGTTTGTCTGCGTGTAGGAAAGTACACTATATAACTACATTAGGGGTCGCAACCTTTCCCCGTAGCACGCGCCAGCTGGCTCATTGTTAAATTACGGCCCCACCGATATCTGTTTGTCAACGGCGTAGAATCCTGATCGCAGAAATTTGTTAACCCCGTTCTATCCATCCTCAATCAATAAAAACGATGCGACCTTCTTCCCTATCATGCGTATCTATTCTAATCGTTTCTACCGTAATAGTTTTACAGCAGAATGTAAGACGACCCCTTGGCACTTTGGACTCGGGGAGCAGATTAGTTCGTCACAGACCCGACGCACGAGTGTAACATATGGTGGCGTAAGTTGCACAAACCAAGAATCGTTGGATTGGGAAATTTGGCAGCACAATCCACGCCAATGGAAGGATCATCCTCTAATGTATTTACACGGGGTGGAGGCAGCGCAAGGGACGGGGTGTCGATGGGGTGAGATTTGTCACCCTGTACACGGGACGATACGTGTCGTACACGGACCGCGTTTGTATCACCATTGTCATCCGAGCTGAAAGATTAAGCTAATTTCACACATGTCCGCCCGCCTCATGCCATTCACCTACGTTCACGGTTGACAGTTGACAGTGTCGCGTGACATAATATGAAACTATGCCCATCTGATGAATGACCGGCTCAAAGGAAGACGTTCGAATGACGACTATTATTCTCCTCGCAAATTAATATAACATTTGTCGCGCTCGCGACGAGCGCTTGAAATCTCGAACGTTCATTCTTCAGTTGGCCGAGGATTCGTGGAACTTTCGATTTCGCCCCTCTTTCCGGATGCGGCTAACGATGCTCAGATAAAATCAAAGACGATCGACTGGACAGTTGCCCGTGGAAGATGGCAACATCTGCTCGAATGTGCCGCTCGATTAGTCGGCTTTTCGCTCCAGCTGATGATCCTTCAAATGCGCGCGTGACACGGCTACTTGCTCGCAGAAGACGAGCCCGCCCACATCCTTCGGGGTTTACAATTACGTCAAGTCCTACACGTGTCCCGGGAAGATGCTCACACGTGTCCCTTCGCCTCCAACATATATTCTTCCTGTCATCTTCGGCTCGTCCCACTCGCCCGCGCGGACACCTGAAGCGAAGAAAGTTTCGGGACTGGCCGCTGTCGCGTCTTCAACGAGGAGCATGAAATACACTGATTACTGTCGGCTCGAGACGGAGCTCTCAGAAGAAGATTCCCCGTCACGTTGTCGAGAAAGATCAACGACCATTATTATCCACCGTGGGTGGTGCAAGCCTATGAAATAAAGTCTTTACGAGTCGTCGAGAACACGGCGTGTAATGAGTCAATCCCCGAACGGTGGTTATCGGTTCCTGGAACTGGCGTTAAAGTTATGTCCCGGCACTCGGGGCCGATAAATTTCCTTAAGTGGGGACGAAGCAGACAATCGCGGCCAGTTAGCGAAATTCTGCCCGTCGGATTCGCTCGGTTCGATCGCCGGCCGAGGCGCGGAGCAAAGACAAATAAAGCAGGAGGGGAGGCGAGGCAGACGAAGAGGGAGCCGTGTAATTCGGCGCTGGAGCTTCGGCTCACGGTGCACTCTTCATTCCCACGCGACCTACGACCTCCACGAGTCCCATCGCAGCTCCGAACAAGCCCCGAAGAAAGGAAAAGGCGGGGGTGTTGGTAATGGTAGGAGGATACCCGGGGACCATCGTCGCGGACGTGTCCTGGCCAGTGTCATTTGACACAGTCCTAAACCCGATTCGCGCCACAAGCTGATCCTCGCTCCTCTTCTCTGCCGCCGTCTTTCTCGCCCTTTTTCTCTCGCCCCCAACCCTCCTTTCTCTTGCGAGCTGCGAGGTTTTGTCTCGGAGTCCCCGTTCCCAAGCGGAGAACAAACGAAAGAACCACGCGCACACTTGTGTGGCCACGCACGACCACCGACGTGCCACGGGAGTCCAGATGACGTGCCCGTGTGCCCGTGTGCACGAACGAGCACCGCGGCACAGGCGATCCGGTGTACGTAAATAAACGTTCAACCGTGTGGGTACGGATACGTGCGCGGTCTCACGCGAAAAACACGTATACGCACACGAGGGTGGAAGCGAGGTTGTGCGAAGGCACCGGGGGACTCGGTGTACGTGTGGCCACGGACGAGGGCCGTGTGTGAAACTGCGAGAGGCGGGTGATCACGATTCCCAGAGCGGAATTCAATTGAAAGAGCGGTCCGCGAATCTCTCGTGAAGATAAGGAGGCCGCCATTCAGGGAAGAATGGGAGCGTGGTGTAGAGGGTTAGAAAGACATTCGGGGCCGAAAGACATCTCGGAGTCCACTGAGAAGATAATGAACCCCCTTTTGTACAAGTTACTCGATAAGGAGTCTGCATTCTCAGGGGTAAGAACTCCCTTCGCGGTGGAAACGTCGATCCTCTTGGACCGTGTGAACGTAATTAACCTGCTACTCTAGAGCTTCTGGGAGATAGAACTCGTTGAAATCAATGTTCGACGCGTGGTGTCGCGATCGTCGAGTTCTGGGTGGAAACATTAGAGATAAGCATCGTGTAATGCAGGGGGCGCCCCGAGCGAACCCTATACTGATACCAAATTGAATTCCATCGAGCATACGTACCCACCTTGCTCTCGTGGAGGAGCGTTACCCTCGTGCACGTACCTCGAGGAGGACAAAATAAACGCAACAGTCGTGCGTGCCTCGAAACGGCAACACGTTTCTCGGTGTACGTGTTTATTCTTTCCTCTGTCACCGTACGCTACTTTAAATATTGCGATGTGTAGGGCCCGCGGGAGGGTTGGAAGATCGAGGAGCGTGCAGAAATCGCAAGGGAAACAGAATTTCTTAGGCGAGCAACCACTGCACGGGTTTGGAACGCTTTAAAAGGGCAGACGCATCGTCCCGTTCCCGTGAGATCATCGAGGGTAATGAACCAAGTGTGCACTTGAGATAGGGACACCGCTACGTTGCGAGAAAAGTGGGCCTGAGAAACCAGAGGGACTCTTGCGTTATAAAAAACCATGATTTACACACTGCACGGATAAGTGTAATGCTCGGAGCATGTGTGAAGACTCGGCCCTATTTGTCGGATGTATCGATCTTGAAATAGGAAGCCCGTCGATCTCGAAACGGACCATGACATCGTCCTCGCGCGCGTAAATCGCCGGGGCACCGTAAAACGCGGAGTATCTGGCGTCGCGATACACAAACAGCGAGAAGCACAGCCACATCTATTGTACACCGGCCGAGCGGGTATGATCGTAAAATCGCGTCGCTATCGATAAATCACCGGGGCCTGTCTAAACACGATCTAGAATCGCGCGCAACCAACGACTTCTTTCTGGAGAGGTGGAGCACGGGGACGAAGATCGGACGGGGGGTTGGGCCTCCGGTTCGACGAGGACACGAACGGGGGAGGATAAGCGTTTCCCTTTAACCGCGGGCGAGTAATTTAATCGCCTGCCTAGCCGTCGTTACGATCCCCGGCTGGTTTATGCAAAATTATGCGTCGGTACCTGGCCCAATGAAAATTCGCATACCTACGCACACGTCATGCATTTCGTAGCCGATGCGGTACAACGTGGTGCAGCAACAACGTGGCAGCGCGCTAATGCGATAGACGTGTGCCGTAGGGTAGGGGGTGGCGGCGCGGGCGGGTCGGTGTGCACGATGTGTAGTGTGTCGTGTGTAAGAGGGTTTTCCTCCTTTCGACGTTGTCGCAACGTCGTCGACTAGAAGTGGCAGCGGCGAGGGAGACGGAGACGGAGACGAAGACGGAGACGTACGGCACGAAAAGGAAAGGTAACGAGGGTGAAAGCCGTGGGGGAAGAGAGAAAGAGGGAAAGAGGGAAGACAGAGGGAGGCTATCGGAGGGTAAGGCGAGAGGGAGAGAGAGAGAGAGAGAGAGAGAGAAAAAAAGGAAATCTGTAGAGCTAATTCGCGTGCGAGATAACGCGGTGGCCGAGTAAGGTAGTGTGTGCTATCGTTGAAATGGTCTCCGTCGAGTCACGGAGGGGGGTTGGCCAGGGCAGGGAAAGGCCACTGTCGACTTATGCCAGGGGGTGGTAAGATGATCTTATCGCGTCCTCTCTCCCTCTCCCTGTCCTTCCTCCTTCATTTTTTCCTCCACCACCTTTTCACTCCCCCACCTTTCGTCTTGCTCTTTCTTTCTTTCTACGTTTCAACCCTCCCTCCTGCCCCCCCCCCCCATCGCGGTAACTACTTTTATCCCCCCTCCTACCCCTGATGACAATATCGCGTGGCCAGCGAGATAACCGGTCGTGTCATTCCTACATCGACTACCTACTTCTCAGTCCGACTAACACCGAGCGGGTTCCTCGTGCGACCGGTGTACTCTCCTCGGTAGGGACACTTTCGCGCTGCACGAGAGCCCAGTGTACACGGTCGAAGGCCGATTGTCATCAGGAAAATCTTACGCCTTGCGTCGGACACCAAGGAAATGAGAATGGAAGTTATTATGTTACGGAACAGGGGGGTGGCGCTGGACGTTATCGAGAATTCGATTCCCTTTAATACTGGATTCATTAGACTTTTATCTGATGAAACGGCCCGAGGGCCGTGCCGTCAAGGCATTAAAACTATCTACGAGCGGCAAAGTACGCCACATCTAAATTATCCCGAGTTCGCGACCGCCCACGGATTAGCCACGGTGTTTGCTTATTTCGCAGCGACGCGGATATCAATGTTTCCTTAACGTCGGAGGCGAATCGGTCGCCTCTCGTTACCATGACTTCCATAAAAACGTTCGAGCCGGACCGACCGCCCGGTCGCTTACGTGACCAGCACGTGAAATTTACATGAGAATATGGATTATCGGGGCTGAGTTTTTTCAGCGAGTCACAGGAGGCGTCAGATCGATTATAATCCCGGAATTCTGGCCCACTTCAATGGAAGCCGAGATCGCCAACTGACCAGCGAAAAGTGATGGCAACGTTGACGGGAGTAAAGTGCTGGTGGTAGTGGAATGACGTTGCGGGAAATGAGTCTCGTAAAACAATGCCAGACACGCGAACACCTCGAGAAAGTGGCCCGAGTCTACCCTCCAACGATCGCGGACTCGCTTCTGAATGTACGCTCACATCATCCCTGCCTAGTGTCCTCGACATTAATTAATGCCTTATCGATTTATCTTTACGATTCTGCCGCTGCACGCCCCCCCCTACCGCCCATATACATATTACACATTAAACGCTGGCCGGGGACTGAAATCTTTCCTTCGTGTACAGAGTGCATTCGATGCTCGCCGAGAAATAGCCACGATAAGTCGTCGCGGTAACAAACAGTGGAAAAAGAGTAGCGTAAAAGAGGAGAGGAAGGCTGGTCGCGGCAGAGGACGAGAACAACCAGGATGGGCTTAATGTAGGAAGGTCCATGCGTGAACACGCGTGCTCATCCGTTACGGTATTCGACTCTTTCTTGCTTTACGCGCGTACGCCTCCGCCGAAGACTCGTCTCGCCATGGTTCCCGTCGTATTACGAATGAAATACCGAGAACCATTGAACTGAAGTGCACAGACTACACGACACTCTTACTTCACGCCGATTACGTCGAGCTAAGAGACAACTGAGGTGCGCCGAAATGGAGCAACTGTTTCCCTAAAAATGTTTCCAGAGCGTACGCTACAATGCCGCAACTTTTGCCAAAGACAAAGGGGAACGAGTTCTGTGCGAAGTGACGTGCCAGCAACGGCACCGCATCATTATGCGTTACTTTCATCGTGGTATGCAGCCCAGCGATTTATGGCCTCTCGGGGGAAACTTTCCAAGAAATCTTGCTCGTTAAACGACGCCTATTGTTCCGCTAGGACAGTGCTTACGCGCCGCGCTATCGCGTATTGCTAATCAAATTCGCCACGAATGTAATCTAGCTTCGAGCGGGAGAAACAATCCCGCGCGATAAACATTTCCTAGTCCCGGACTCTCGATCTCCCTGCTGGCAGAACGATCGATACCCTCGCGAATTCCTCGCGGAATGTAGAAGAGCGAAAATATAACGGGTCGAATAAAATCCCTCCTCTCCTACCTGGGACCTTTCATTTCCCATCGATAAAAACAAGACCGTTGTACCCGGCACAGCTCCTTTTCACCCGCGCCCCGAATATCGAGGCGAATAAATGTTTCGGCTGCCGACTCGCTCCAGCATCCATGCAATTCGCTTAGCTCGCCCGTGCGACGTGTCAGCCGCATTCAGGCGCGACGCGAGTGCCTGTCCGCGGCGCGACTCCGCGCGGAAGCGCACCCACCCAGCAGTCGATTTGCAATCGCGAGAGACCTCTCTCTCTCTCTCTCTCTCTCTCTCTCCTCGCGACTTCTCCTCCCAGGTGGATGTCGATCAATCGAGAAACTGGGTAACGATCGTGAACGGTGATCGGCAGAAGTTGCTCGGGTCCGAGGAGGCAAAAAAACGGATATTTATCAGGGGAACAACAATCGTTGGCGGTGGAAAGGAATCGCGATAGCGGTCTAGCACGATGAATGCCTAATTAGATGATTAATCGCTCAATTGCCGCGCTCGGCCAACAATGGCTCCCTTATCGTTCGAGCGTGCTTTTGGACGGCAACAAACGGTCGCGCGGAGCCTAAATTGTGCCTACGCGAAGATGATTTTCGGTTGTTTTCGCTGCTCCCTGGACGAGCCTGCGATGTAATATTAATGTTATGAAATTCCGCTGGGAGAAACAATTGTGCCGCGAACGATCGATTACCTGGCTGCATGTAGAATGTAGAGTATTGTAGAGGAATCTAGCCGGCTCTCGATGCGTTTGTCCGTCGCGGCTGATTGGCCGCGTTTGTTTCAGCCCGGCCTGATTGCATTCCGCCGGAAACGGCAAACAAATGACAAACACCGCGCCGATCGTTAATTGGCGGTGGCGGAGGGCGGGGAAAGAAAAGAGTCAGGGAAGACTTTGCTGGATTATTGCTGCATCGAGCCGGGGGAGGGGGCAGCGGAGGCTCGAAGAAAAGGGTGAAGAGGAAAGCAGAAGGAACGGAGACGATTGTTCGTACTTTCTGTTATCGGATTTGCATGGCCGCGTGCAGTTATTCGAGGGGGTATTGTTGGCACTTTAATTCATACATCGAATCGATCACGTCCGGCCGTCCAATAACCACGCGGAGTACTTCCCGAGGCGTGACGTCACGATGAATTAAGATTCCACGATTTTGATGCCATTGCCTCGGTCTTCCATCCCCCACCGAGGAAGCGCGTTCGGCAAGCAGCGACAGACGACGAAACGTTAATTAACTCGTAACGGTCGATACAATACTCGCACAAAAGTGGACGTCTTATTGTTCGATAAGGGTTGGAAAAAAATTCAAACAGCTTGAAACTGTTCGCGTGACTTCCAAACGTACTATGCATACGTTCCATTTATATGCAAGACGCGGGTATGCGACGGAAAATTATTGGAATACTGTGTCACTCGTGAAACGTAATGCTTAAATATTCTGGAAAACATCCCCCACGGAGCCGGCCATTCGCTGGGGTGCAAGCACTCTAGCATAGGGAGGTGCAGCGACGAATCTTATTACACGTGACGCGAGCTTGGGGAATCGAGGAGGAAGACGCTTTTAATTGGGACTGTTCAGGGGGTGGAAGCGCTGGGGAATGTACAAGAAGACGAGGAGGAGGAGGTGGGATCGGAGGTAGCAGGAGTCTCCCGCAAGACGAGAATGGACTGACCTACCTTAGGATCATCCGATCTATTCATGCTCCTTATTCAATCGTACTCTCTCAGGATGCGAGACAAAAGCACCGATGAAACAGAACCTCTCCCCCCATACTCTCCACCCCCGCCAGTACGGCACACTCTGTGCGTATGTTTCTTTGGCTTTGTCTCCTCTCGGATACGACTTCCGGTGCCGCGGCTAGACGCAACCCTCAATGGGATGATGCGCCTTTGAAACGCCCTGGTAGGTGGATTCCGCGATTATTCCTGCGGTTCGCCCGAGATGGCCCGTCTCTCTTTCTACTTCCTATCAGTTTCAAAAGTTTCCTGTCTACCGTCGAGTACAATGCCGCGTACCGAGGAATAGTGGCTTTCAACGATGTCTGGCGGATAAGGGAGGGGAGCCGATAGTCCACCGCTACTCGATATCGAATGCATAACGGAGAAACTTTTTTTCCACCCCCGACGACGTAACTTCAGACTTCTCTCGTTTGCCATTCTCACGGGCCAACCGTCGAAGATGCATTTAACGTAATTCCCCGTGGCAAAAGTGCGCGGTGAGTACTCGATTGCTCTGGCGGGGCCTTGAGTCCACCCTTTTTCGCCTCTTTCCCTCCGTGTCTCGCATGAGTCTGTTCTCGAGGAGGCCGAGGGTGAGTTCGTGGATGGATGGTCTATTGTTTCGCCGACTCGTGAGTCAAGCGTTAACGGATTTTGTCTTACAGATTACTAGATCCGTTCAAAGTGCCTGCCGTCGTCGGTGCGTGGCAGACCGTGGGAAGCGAGCTTTATTATAAATCGCGAGCACGATATAAATCATCCCCTGTGCGGAACGCGCGCCCTGACGAGCCTGTCAGGCGGTTGGAGCACCGTTCCCTCTCTATCCGGCACGGATTTGCTCGCCCACTCAACGTCGTAATGTTTTCGATACAGAACACTTTTATTTACAGAATCTTTTACGGGCCCTGCTTAGATTCCGTCGATGATCAACGGTGGAAGTAGCTTCCAAGAATGCAGGCCAATGAAAGACCGCGAAGACAGATGCCTCCGAGCTTTGTCCCTCTAAAGTGCGCTATCAATGTCAGAGTATTGTTCTCGAGAGAGACATCGGTCGATCGTGCAACCGCCCTTCATCAATTTGCCTACCGTCCCATCCAAAATGGTTGGCGGAGAGTTAGTTGCGCGCCGCCATTCAGTGTATAACAATAAATTAACGTTGGCTCGTTGTGCCGTCCAATCTTTTGTGAACGAAGCGATCCTGCATTGTTAACCGTCAAACAAAGGAAGATCGATCCGCGTCCTTGTCGGACGAACGTTGCCTGACCGCCCAAAAGTATTGAGAATGTTGCCCCGTGATTGAAAAAAACTCGTGTGAACGTACTCCCATCGTCATGTACCAAACTAACCTAGCCAACTTGCTGCCCTGCAAACCGGCGTAACTTTTGCAAAGGAGAAAAAGGCGGTTAATCGTGGGTGCCATTGGTGGAAGTGTATAAAGTCTCGCGAACATGGTGACAGGCAAGGATGGGCGGGACTTTTGCAGGCAGATAACAAGTAGGTGGAGGCGGGAGGACGAGCACTGACTAGACAATACAGGAAAAGAAGAAATGATATCGACGTGACGAGTGCGCCAGCGCGAGAACCGCCTACTACTCTTTCCACGGTGTCGTTCTGACGACCCAGACGGTATCACGAACGATGACACGCTCGCGGTACGTGATAATGTTATCAGAAACATGTCACGGTAGCCATTCCTCTGTAGCCAATCGAATATTTGGGATCGCTATTAAGAAATACCGAAGTGTATCTCTCCTATATTTCCTTGTTAAAAGTTTCAAATAAACTTTTGCGACAAGTTCGACTTTTTCTATTCTGAAGGCTCTTGACGACCGATGTAGCCATTGCAAATTATTGACAATGAAAATTGAGATTGGTTAGGTGTGTGTCTGCTGGAGTGTTTAAGATTTGCAGCCGGTCACGCGATCTGCTTACCAAAAATCAAGCCTGTCGAACTGCCGACGGTAATATTCCGGAATCTGGGAGAGGCGAAGACACAAGTTCGTTTTAAAATGGGTTTTATATAGTCTAACGCTGCGGAGTGCTTTTGAAAAACTTGCAACGCCTTTACATTTTAAAATTTTAAATACAGCATTTGCCAGAAGCGCGATGGAACGAGCACCCTAAGCACCGAAATGTACAGGTCACTTTTGGAAAGTGTGGAGCACCAACAAGGAGCAGGCGACATCCAATCATGGAGGGACGGGGAACGCTTTGAAAAACTCTAAACTAAACGTATAGCCGATAATTTCCCGCCACCTAGTTAAATGCAATTGCAATTAACGCGTCGCCGAAGTATCGCAAATTTTTGACGCGGGCTCTCACGCGCACGTGTTTAAATTTACGGCGGAATGTTAATTAGAAAATTCGTCAAGTGAAACAACGTCCCCCGTGCGGGAGCAGTCGAGGCTTAAACGACACTGTTCCCGGATCGTTTCCAACGGGCAGACGGTGATCGGTGCAAAAAGGAATGGAAAATAGAGCAGCGAGGTACTCACCCTGTGCCAGTCTTCTAGCCACCGGCTTGGATCTCATCGCTGCACGGCGGGTGGCAGTTTGGAAAACAAAACACTAATCGTAAGGACGCAGCTGACAGTCCTCCGAGCCATGCGAGTTTATGCACGAGATCGTTTTATCCTGTGGATTATGTCACTGTCTCCCACCCCCGTCGCCTTTCGATGAAACTCGGCAGAGCGTACCGGTCGGGATGGCCTCGCACAAGCTTCCTTCTCCCCTTTCTGTTGTTTACTCGCGCCACTCGGACTGGTCGAAGAACGAAACGGACGCGTCTAGATCGAGCGCAGAGCCGGACACCACGAAGAGTGCGCGAAGAAAGTCCATCCTGGCACGCGGGCTTCCGGTACACCGGGTTCCCCGGTTCCTCCGTGATCCGACGGCAGCGTCGGTCCGTCCAACTGGGATCCTGACGTGCGTTGGATCTGTCCTCCGACAGTGGAGGCTTCTCCTGTCCTCCGCGTCTCCTCCTTCTCCACCACCTTGTCCTCCACCCTCGCGACTCTCTCCCTCTCCCTCTCCTCCTCTCCTACACTCCCTCCAATCTCTTTTTCTCTCTCTTCCTCTACTTCTCACCCTTTCTCACCCTCCGCCCAGCTCCCTCGCTCTCCTCGGCTCCGCCGCCACCTCCGCGCCGTTACACCACCGCTTCTTCCACCCCCTTCTTTCTCCTCTTTCTCCTCTTCGTGTTGCTTCGTGTTACTCTACTACTACGACTACTTCGCCTCCACCTCCGCCTCCTCCACCTTCTGCCTCCTGGCCTTCCCCACCTGCGGAGTCGACCTGGTGGCTTCCCCACCACCTACGCGATCCGGCTCCGCTGTCCACCAATGATCAGCCGCTGTCTCTCCTCCGCGTTCCTCTCTTCCTACGAGAGCGCAACCTCTCGTTTCTTCGCTCCCGGGCTCCTCTCCTATCCAAGCCGCCGTCTAGCTGCCGTTACAGTGGCCTATCCTACCGATGGGCGAAGATAAGGCCTTCGATTCGTCGCTTCGATCCGGCGCTCGGAGGCTTCCGATGATGCTTAACAGTCATGGAAACTTTTCAGTCGAATCAAGGCCAACGGCGACCTTGATCGGTGGCGTGCCGATGTCTTGAGACGGCGCTCGAGACCTCCCAAGAAGCTTTTCGGATGCGTATCGTTTAGTGATGTTGTTTATAATCAGCTATCGCTGCTTACGAGCGATACCGAGATTTCGTGCTGAACAGTGATACTTTTTCGATAACAGCGTCTCTGCGCCCCCAGCAACCATCGAAACGGTTTACCTTTCAGCTAATCGTCTGTCTGATCATTTTTCGGATGCTGTGGCTCGAGTTGCACTCCGTTTGATCCTTGAAATTCAGCGTATCGTTTCTTAGACTCTTAGTTTCATAACTGAAAAGGCTCGTAAGAGGAGTTGCTGCGCGCCTCCGGCTGCTGGTCGTCAAAGAGCAATCCGTTTCGCGTTCATTCATCGTCCCCGATTTCAGTTTCGGCCACGTATGCTCGAACGGCCGTCGACACCCTCGGTAAAAGGAACAGGTGTTCACCGCGTTCGATCTCGTCTGCTGACCACGCTGATCACTGATTCACGACTTTGTCCGTCTGTGGTCGGACCCTTATCGCCTCTTGTTGCTGACGTGTAGTCTGTGCCAGCTCGATACGAAGTATCTAACGTGCGCACTGATTATAAACATTCTTGTCTGATAAATTCGTTGTGTCTCGGCCCTTTCTCAAGTTCAACTTGCAGATCGTCTGCGCCGTTATGCAACATCCGCGCTCGCCAACATTTAATCTCGTCGCTCGGATCCCCCGCCCCCCGGCGAATGAACGTGCCAGAAATTGGTGCGCCCAGCGTTCGTGGAAACAGTGAGGCAACTAATCGCGAGCTGGGTGCTCGCCGATTACGACCACGTTGCCGAAAACACGTGGCGACGAATGGCCACGGATCGATGCCGCGATCAACGCGGGCGAGAAGTCACACCGATCAACGCAAACGGCACCACTAGCCTCACCTCATCGCCGGCCTCTATTCTCGCAGGACCCAGGAGAATCGATCGATCCGTGAAAGGGTCCATTCGATCAATTACACGCAACGTCGCGCCTCCTTCGATTCTGCCGCGTGACCAGCTCCCCGTCCGTTTAGAGGCGTCCGTCGCGTGATCGACGATGGAAGGGAAACGTAGCGCGCGCGACACGTCCGCGGGAAAATGGAAATCGTCGGAGGAAATACGAGCCGAGGACCTGGCGCGTCGACTTCGAGGCTTGGCTGGCAACTCGCTTCGCACCCGACACTTCGACTTTGCATTTCTGGGTGCGTTCGCTCGACTAGGCGCCCCTCTGCTCCGTCTTCGTCGCACCTGAACACGACCTCCGACCCCACGGGATGGTGGCTCGCCGTGAAACGCGCCCGCGCACCCTTCCGAGCGCAGCTCCGCCCTGCTCCTTCGCCCTTTCCAAGCCGGGATCGGCACCTCTTCTCCCTTTTTTTTGCGCGTGTTTCCATCGGTACGGCTACACCGTGGAACGTGGAACGCGGCACGCGCGAACGAGGAAAAGCTCCGACTTGCTCGGGAGCACGATTCGAAAAACTTTTTTCCTTTTCGCCACCGGGCCGGCTGCCTTCGCCCACGCTGCTCCTCCCACCCAGCTTGTATTTGTATCATTTCACGCAAACGAAATTATACGATGTATCTCGCGGGACCTTGAGGATTTATTATCGGATGAACGAAGGAATTAGAGTTTCTTCGAGCTTGAAATTTCAACTCTTCTGTTTGATTACAAGATGAAAGTTTCTCATCGACTCCTTTTCCATGATTCCTTTTCCCTTTCTCGAAATTGTGGACAAAGACTCCACGCTCAACTTCGTTCCAAGTGGAATAATTTAAGCGACCGCTTGCCCGTTGAATCGTGCAATTATATATAAACGGGAACAAGCTGGCCGGCTCGTAAGTAGCTATTATTTCAATGAGAACTACGTGCGAGTCGGGCGATCCGCTTATTGGCGACGGTTTGCCCGGAGATCTTGGGTTTCGAATCGCTCGTAACGGACGACGCGTGCAGGGTGCAGAAATATCGCGACGTATCGCGGGGCGAGCAGCTCGACAATAATGGTCCAGCGTTTATTTTCATCTCTGGGAAATCGTAAAAGACTGCCACGTTGGTCCGTCTTTGTCGAGGAGGGAACGGTGGATGCATGAAACGATCGTTGAGAACTCGTGCCATATTTGTTTTCCGAGGGCTGGTGTTATTTAGCCGGGCTGCGAGGCACGCCAAGGCGCGCGGTGGCTAATGATCAAAAACTCGAGGCCAAGGCTTTATCCCCATTCAATTTCCAATTTTTTTTGCGTGGTTATGCATCCGAAGCCAAGTACCAGCAAACGCGAGCAAACTCTTTTCCATTGCCCCGCGATCTCTGCCCTTTATTTCCACCTCTGCTCTCCTTTCTTAGGCAACCGCTTCGCACAGCGGCCGGGACTGTTTCGCATACTTTCATCCGGTCCCCGTCCTCCCTTTCGCTCTCCTTTATTTTTCCCTTCTCCTTCCACGAGTCACCTTCTCTCCGCGTTTCTCCTCTCCCCGAATCGCGCTTTCTCTCCTTCCTCTCCCCCAACGCCGCCGCCGACGCCTTCTCTTCCTCCGCGAGACTTTCTTTGTTTCCCGCTGCACGTGCTCCACCCGCGTTTGTACAACACGCATAAAAACGCAGGCAGAGCGAGGGAAGTGAAAAAGGAGCAGCGGGAGGAGAGCAACAGCCAGCCGGAGGATATGTGTGACTTCATAAGGCATCCACGTTTAAATGGATATAGTGTTTCGCGCGCGGTGCCGCGCGCGTGTGGGTGCCGGCCGCTTCGCGTTAAGCGCAGGGCAGGTGTTGCTCCCCCGTGTTGGTGAGGGTCAACGAGAGAGGGAAGAGGGTGGCACGGAGGTATGTACGAGTGCATGTATCTACACGTGGCGAACGTGCACACGTTCTGTGCACAAATTGAATACGTGCCTATCAGTGGCGTAGAAACCGGGGCTCGCGTCGGTTTCTGCCTGGATATGCTCCCAAAGTGCAACAGATCTTCGGAGCCACGCGCTTAGACGTTCCCCAGAGTTCCCTCGGAAGGCAAAAATTACGTAAAACCGATAAACGTGCTCCTCTCTGAACATTTTGACCACTTCGAGGAAACTAGTTTGTAAGCTGACGGTGCTTTGTGCCGAAGGTATTGAATTAATCCAGCACCCGACAGGCTTTCCCTCTCTCTGCTTTATGATGTGTGCGCAGACAGACAGACCGAGCCCAGATCGAAACTGCGCGTCGAAAATGAAACGGGAGGAGAGCGATGCAACCGTGTTTCAGCGCAATCACGACGCAACCTACGGCCAGATGTTATTGAAAATAAACAAGCAGAAATATGTGTTGCTTGATATTGGACGAAAAGGGAAGCGGAGGGGGTGCGAGAACAAGGGCCAATCTCTAGGGTAGTTGTACGAGGCTACTCGAGATCTCGAAATCTATAAAGAGACGGAGGAAGTAGATTTGGCCAC
The DNA here is from genome assembly GCA_910592295.1 of Andrena haemorrhoa. Classification (NCBI taxonomy): domain Eukaryota; kingdom Metazoa; phylum Arthropoda; class Insecta; order Hymenoptera; family Andrenidae; genus Andrena; species Andrena haemorrhoa. The sequence continues at coordinate 5,967,971 of OU342940.1, read as the reverse complement.
TTCTGACCGAAAGGTGGAGAGATCGACAGAGAGAGGGATGTAGGAAAGTGCCGCTAACGGATGACGTATATTAGGGATACTCTGGTCGAGTAAGCCACCCGAGGATCCCAGGACCCTCCCTGTCCTTTCGCTGGCTATAAAAACCACTCGCCTTCCTTCTCGACCCTTAGCTAAAAGGCCAATCCGCCCTACCACCCTTATCGATCCACAAGGAACGAGCGTTCGGTTACTCTTCGGCTTGTGGACTCGACTTCTTGCGCACGACCACCCGGCTACACCCCCTACCGTCTCTTCTAGATTCATCTTTGCGAGCGTAATTACCGGCCACCCGTTTCTTTCGTTATTACTCGCCAAAACACTGCTCCCTGGTGGACAATGGTGACTGTACGCATGAAAGTTTCCCCTCGTGTCGACGGGACCCGCGAGATTAATGCTTCGACGAGGTATAAGAACGAGTCTTGACGGACTACGATCGCTGACGACCCCGGGACCTTTGAATTCCGTATGGTGGAACTTTACGCGCAGTTTCCCTAGAGCCGTTCGCAACGAGTCTTCTTTCTTTCGTCGCTAATCGATACCGCTCGAGACATTACCTGGCGAAGATTGCGGAGGAGGAGGTTTACAGCGGGTTTAACATCCCCTCGTTTTCCGCTTCGCTACTGCCTCGCGGAAGTAAACCTCCCGAATCCTTGTCCATCGTTCCTGCGCTTAACAGTTTCATCGCGCGACTCTCTCCATATTCATCGCGGCTTTCCATTACCCCCTGTTTCCTCGGCCTCCCCTCCGTAAGTGTCATACCGGTGGTCGCGGGACGTGTTTTTCAATTACGCCAGCGCTTCGAGACGCGGCGCTCGTTCGCGTATCGATCCAACGATTCAGGAGTTGGAAATTCAGCAATATATTATTAGTTCGCCGCGTAATGCCGGGCAGATTATGAAATAATGTTTTCCATGCGTGTATGCGGGATTATCTTAAAAGTATCTTTGAGTAAGAAGAATGAGCTTTTACTCTTAACATCCATTAACATAGGAGCACCGAGTACCATGAGTACATAACTTTTTTTTTTTTTTATTCAAGTGCGTGACGCACAGCTATGCAGATCGCCGGCGGGATAGCGCCGCGAGCAAGACGAATCGAATCGCATTTACCTACGGTAAAGTAGCAGCAATAATTGCTGAGAAAGCAAGGAAGCACGCTGCATTTTAATTCTATAGATACGAGGAGCCTGATACTGCCTCCATCGCCCCCGTACCCGGCGCACACATGCCGCGCGGTATGAAACGTTAATTTAATTCTCCCTGTTTGTATTTACGGCGATCGGCCGAGGCGGTTCGTGAAAGATACAGGATAGCGGGCGAGGGCGATAAAGCCGTACGTATTTCAAGAAGGCCTTAACTCGCGGGACGATTACCCGTCGCCCACGTGAAGCGTTTTCCGAAGCCGATGGCGGGTTAACGGAGCGGGCGGGGAACGGAGCGGGCGGAAGGGTTGCTGCACAATGGTGGGAGGAAATTGCGACGGGGGAGGGAGAGAGAGCGATGCATGTCGTGCAGCCTATATCTAAGACGGTCGCATGTCATATCAGCAGTCATCGGGCTGGGATATAGGTATGTCTGTATAATGCCGCGATAGTACCTCGACGGTGCCCCTGTGTGTATATTACGGGGATTTAGCTTGAGAGCCCTCGCATGCTCGGAGACTGATGTGACCACGGAGACCGCCTCGTCGAGACATGCGAACCGGCCTCTACGACAGCAGACCCTGTATCGCCTTCCGAGACCGCAAAAAAAATATCATAAATGTTCCCGATCGCCTTTGCACACTTAACCCGAGCATACACGATTCCTTCGCCGAACACGTGTCCGCCGCGGGCAAGCGCACGCGTGCAACGTTAAAACGCGGCCACGCACCGATGCCCCGGCTTTTCCGGCGATCGCGAGCGGCGAGAAAAGAAATTTCCATCGGATAGCGGCCGCGAGAACGGAAGAGAAACCGGGGTGGAAGTGCACCCTCGGGCCGCTCTCACAGAAGGAGAATACGAGCGAGAAATATCACCGCGGGATCAGGCGGCGATTTTCCCTGGAATTAAGTACCGTTTTCATTCCGTCGTTAACGTATCTGATTGTCCAATAATCACGGAGATATACGCGCTGGATATTCGCGTTACAATGTATATGAATGAGGGTGGCGTGTATCAGCGGGGGAAAAAAAGTAGGTTGCCCCGGCTGGCCAAGCCGCGCAAAGATTAAAAGCTTTTGATGTTTCGTATTTAAATTAACTCGTTATCCCGGATCCTTGAGGGTCGCGCCGCCCGCGCCGGCGAAATCGCGAACGGAACACGGCCACTGTCCCACCTACCCCCTAATCGCATCGTATTCCACGTAAATCTAACAAAAGCGTCGCGATGTTATTTACGTGTACTTATGCACCGAGCCTCGTATAGATGTACGAGGGATTTAAAAGCGACCCCGTTGCGCAGCTCTCGATTTAAAAATAGGGCGGATCGGTACGTTTTCGCGAGGATAAAATAAGTACGAATGATTAACGAGATACACAGAGTGACCTTTAACGCCGCTTATTAATAAGCCTGGTCAGCTACCAAGCCGGGCGAGGGTGATGGGGGCGATAGCTTATCGATGCGAAAGCTACGAATACTTCGCGTTGAATCGGTGTCCCTGTCTAAGCTTCACCGCGTCGACGATATCAGTGTCAGAATTTCCACGTCCCTTTGACGTGAATCGAAAGTATTCCGTGCGACAAGGATCGCTGTTCTTTCGCGAGCTTCGTCACCCGACGACAAATCGTTTCGACTAAACCGCCTTTCTTTGCCTCCGGGGCCGCATGACGTTACGGAACAACGTTTTCAGTTATTTCGCCGCACAAATTATGCGCGCTCAATAAGGTGGACAGAGAGGCATGGCGTGACTCTTTTACGTTTCAGGTCAGAACAATATATTTCGTTATTATATTATTACGTGGCGTGGATGCCAGGGGGAATTATGTATTTATCGGCCGCACATTACTTTTATCGTGCCGTGTACAACGGACGCGCGACGAGGGCTATCTGAACGGTGGCCGGCTGAGAATTTATTTCGACGAGTTCATGTTCAGCGTCTCCGATCGATGGCTGCTACGACTGCGACCGGAGAATCGGCATATGCCAGCGTGTCATCGATTTTTACAGACGTTTCGACTTGCATCTGCTTGGCGAGCGCAACTGCCGCGCGGACGGAAGCGCGTTTGTCTTGGATCGTGACAAAAAGTAGCATCCGATTCTTGCCAAACACGAAATGATGTTTATCGCAAAATGCCATAACCTTACCAATCAGGATGTACGCAGATGCGCAATTGACGACGACGCAGCCTCCCCAGCAGCTCGTGTCTCGCCTTATCCTCCGCATCCACTAAAATCACTGCACAGCTACACCCGCGAGCGACGATTATCGCGTAATAATATAAACCTTTCCCGGTTTGAAAAAACACCGATTACTTCCGACAGCGTTTTGACTGCACCAAGCCGCGGCGATTGATTTTCAATTGTGTAGCGCGGGACGATCTATACGTGAATCAACGACACGATAAAATATCGATTTCTTGGAAAATTAAGAGCAACGAAAAAATTAGTATGACCCTTGATTCTGTGACTGTGATGAGCAAATTGCTGAATTTTATGTTAATTTGTAGTTTGAATATTAAATACGAAGAGGAACCGATCATCCGTGACGGGAATAGGTTAGCTATTGGCACGCGTAGTAAGTGGTAGATACGGAGGAGAACGTCTTCCCAGACGTTTGCGCGCCAATTCTCTGCGAGTGACCGGGAGCTTGCAGTCGGTGTTTCGATCGCGAGTGTTTTCCAGTGAAGTGCTATTTTATCTGTGATTAGTTGATGTGCCGTTTGACGCGATTGAACAGTACCAAGAAACGGGCAGTTCCATTGTTGGAGAACTTGGTCCACGATCTTTCGATAGACGCTCCACGATCCTTGCCATGAATGTAAGCCGATTTCTCTCTCTTCGTACAAGCATCTTCCTCGATGCTTGTGCAAGCAGCGTCGAAGCAACTTTATATCTCACGAGGGCCACTTAGTATTGCGAACGTTACAATGTCATTACCTAATAAACAGACAAAGTGTCCAATACGAAGTGGCTTGGATGTGAGGTTATGTCGCGTCGCGATTACCATTGTCTCTCTACCGTGCATTGTTTATTGCCATCTTTTCGTGTGGAGACAAGCTGCCGAAAGGGCGCCAAATACGAAAGCAACAGTGGTTGCACATTTTGAACTTGATACAGTAAGAAATTGCTGACTTTATTTTAGAACCCGAGCATAGCCTTGCAATTTACAGACGTGGAGAAATAGGCTGCTCAAGTAAGCACCAAATATAAAACAAAGAGTACCTATTCAAAGTACCTACGCTGTATCCTTGAGCACGCAAATCAGATTGATAGAATTAGTCTAGAGAGATCGGGCAATGATATCGACGGCGCAACGTACACGTCGGTATGCAAAGGTTAGCCTGCGTAGCAGTGGCGGGCTTTGTAACGAGAATTTGATTGGTAATCCTTGGCGTGGCAGCCAGTCAATCGTTACCCCTTGTCATATTACCAGGGCTCGTTGCAGACGATCGTGTACTCGTATCCGTCCGCCGTGCTGCGACTCGATGCAGAATACACACCGACAAAAGCACAAACACAGAAGAGAACCGTACGTAAGGGCGGATCAGGTGAGCGTGTGCGCGCGCGCGTGGTAGTAAGTGGGTTTGGGTAACTAAAAGCCAAGCGCGGGTCGAGTGTGCGAGTGTATCATAGAGAGGGCATTCGAGCGGAAAAACGCAACTAAACGCGAGTAATTGGAAGCCCAAAGGGGGTGGGGGGGTACATTCGAGCCGCACTGGGTCTGCCGACACCCTCTGCTACGCCAGGGACGAATCCAAGCCCGTTCATTACTACCGCCGAATGTTTACCCCTACATTTGTCATATTAACTTTCGCGCTTTACGACGGAACCCATCGATATCGGGGATCGTGACGTCCGTTATCGCAATGCGTTCATTAGGCGATCCTTCTTGCTTCCGGGGAGGAACTTGGAGCTGCCGTGGGAGCAATTGTCGCGTCGGTGGAGTTTCACGGTATTTTCTTGATTATGGAGCGGGAGAGGGCGTAATTGGGTTACGGTATTCGAGAACTCGTACCAAGCGAGTTGCGTAGGGTAGATTTCATCTTTTTAAATTTGTTAACTGCTGCCCTGGCGAAGCTTTCGGCGCTCGGTCGAAGGAAGAGAAAAAAGAGTTTCGTGTCAAACCTTGCTTCACGTTCTAGTTTAACGCGAGCCCCAGTCGTCATCGTTAATATGTTTCCGATTCTTTTTCTTCGCGCGGCGAGAGAAAATTTCTCCCGTGCACTGGTAGCCGCGTTTCGCTGCACTTTTTTGCTCCCCCTTTTTGGTCCGTCGCCAACAACAGGCGTAACGCCGTGGACTTTCGTGTAAATGCCTGCCGGTTAATATGGGCCTTCGGTCTCTCGCGGTGGAAATCGATTGCCTCGAATCGCCGATTGTGTTACCCGCTTCCGCGTAACGGCCCCCGAAACGATAAATTCGTCAAAGCTCGGCCTTGTTCCACGAAGACTGTCCGCGCAGGACAATAAAAGGGGGCCCTCTCGAATTTCACGGCTCGTGTTTTCAAAACAAAAATTCAATCTTTCCGACCGGGGGACATTATCATTCGTGTCCGGAGGTGTGGACGGTGCCAGCGCGATCGTAAAATCCTGCTCGACTGTTAAGCTTCTTTCACTTATAAGAGACGCCCACTCTTCTAATCGTAATGTACACAGCCTTCGAGATCCGAGCGGAGCAATTATACACGTTAAGATAATTCTGCTATATAATCAAATTCCGTAAAACGGATTGGGTTTGTCGTCGCCGTAACATTACGGGGGTTGCTATTCCCATGTTCGCCCTGCTGGTGAAACGGAGTTTGATAAGGAGAGAGAGAAGTGATTTAAGACGGTCTACCACCCCTCGCGATTCTGCGCTCGCTTCTGTCTTCACCTCCGTGGTTTCCACCCTCTTCGCTCTTTCTCTCCCTCTCCTTCGTCCCCCGCTCCCCGTCTCTTCTCTCTTCCCTTGTGTATACATGCATCGTCCCCGTGAAGAGAAGAGGGAGGCAGCAGGGGGTTGTTTCGTGGCTGCCGTTGGCTTTTCGTTGCGGTTTGTGCGGGGGATGTTTCCTTCCCTTGTGAACATATCCATAGACTCCCTTCGCCCGCGAATATCCTCCCTCGTTCACCGTCACCGTCCGCCTTCCTCCATCCTCCTTCCCTTTCGGCACAGCTTCTCGACCGTAGCATATTACTGGCATGGCAGTGCCTTCAGTTCAGTCAGTGTAAACCCTCGAAGGCATTTGCTGATTCAAATTAATCACAGCCGAGGTAGCCCGCCCAATCCTCTAGACCCCTGCACTCCCTTCTTCAGCTGAAAGGCGCCCCCAACGAGGCCTGCCGCTCGGAGCAAACACCTATAATCGCTCATTTCGCCGTCTTCCGTTTTTAGCTCTCTTCCCGTCGTTTCATTGTCTTTGATTTATTATTTTCCGAACGGTTATTTCGCGAGACGTGCGCGTTATCGGAGCAATCGATCGGCGATCGAGAACGCCGAACCAGAGACTCGCACCGTCCCTGCGATTTCCCTTCTGACACAGTAGCTAAGAACAAGGTACGCGATCTTTCACCTCGAGCACAGTTCTTTCTCGGTTATACGCTCTCGGTACTCGGCAATATGGCGCGTATATGGGTATTAAAAGCTCGTCTAACAAAGGCGCCTCGAGATCTCGAGGAATCATTTTCCCTGTGATTCCATCGGCCTGTAAACGGGCGGAAGGGAGAGAAAAGTGGCGAGGACTCGTCCCAGAGAGGGAGAGAGAAAGAGAGCGATGATAGGGGATGGAAGAAAAGGGAAGAAAGAACGAAGAAAATGCGTTTTTCATCCCCATGACACGACTGCCGGTGGCCTGTTGGATTTTCGTTGCGCTGCAGAGCCCGTTCCGCAGGATTGAAAAAGAGAGAAAGACAGAAAGACGGAGAAAGAGACGGAAGAAAGGGGGAGGGAGAGAGTCCGACAAGAGTGCTCTTTAGAATTAGAGCAGAGCCAGCTTCTGCGTTTCTGTCTTTCTTTCTCCTCTCTCGCGTCCCTTCCTCCTTTCTCTCCTCTCCTCTCCTCGATGAATCCGCGAGGCGTCTCATCACGCAACATTACCCACAAGCCTCCGTGACTCCTGCCTTCTCCAACCCCACTCTTCTTCTTCTACTTCTTCTTCTTCTTCTGCTTCTTCTTCTTCTTCTTCTTCTTCTTCCCCGTCTCTGTCCGATCCACCCGGGCAAGCAGACCTCCGACAGAACCCCTTGCATCCCGGCCACGCAACATTAAGCCTACTCCTTCGCATTTTTCCTTGGATTCTATGAAGTCTTCTGAAAGCGGCAACGTTTTATTTTTCATTTCCCCTCCCTGTTTTTTTTTCCATGGACGCGGAGAGAGCACCGCTTCAGCGTCGAGGACATTAAAGCCGCCAGGGTGTATTCGACCCGCTTCTTTTTTACGGCGCACACGTACCCAAAAGTTACCGATCCTTTTCGAGAACATCATACTCGGTTTTTCGTCCTAAAAACCGGGAGCATTTAATAGCGCTATAAACAGCGGCCGTACCGCTGTCAGCCATGCACAAGTTCCCCTTCTGAGCCGGAAAGCTCGGGGACTTGAGATTTCGAGGTACTCATCCTCCATTTTTCGCGTTATCCTCTTCCATCCCCTGGCGTTCGCCGGAGGGTAGAGGTTCGCCAAAGCAAGGGAAGAGGCGGAGGATAGCGGGATGTCGAGACGCTGCAGAGAAGCGGGAGGGGTTGTTCTCGAGGGTGCCGCTATGGAGGGATGAGAGTAGAGACGAGAGCGGGCAAGAGGAGGCGCGGAAGGGAGGGAAAGAGGTCTCGTCTCCCTGTCTCTATTGATCCTCCGAGGAGGAGCCGCGCGCACCTCGTCTTCCATCCCACCTCATCCTCAATACCACCCTATGCTCCGAGAAACGACGACGACGACGACGACGACGACGAGGAGTACGTTGACGACGAGAAGTAAGAGGGAGACAGGGGAAAGAGAACTGTTCTCTGGAGCTTGGTCTGTGTTGCAAGCCTGGGAAAACGCATCGACGAATGCTACCTCCCACGGGTCCACGCGTTTTAGTAAATGTGTAGCTGGCGCGTGTCTGGATCAAACGCTCCTTTCATCTTTCCACCGGAAGTCACGTAATCCAGCGCATTCCCAATTATTTCTGCAAATTCTAGCACGCTTTGTTCCAGCCATCAGAAAGAAAGATCTGCCGACTTTCTCGGCGATTCTGTCATGTTTGCGTTTAATGTACCTCGGGTAGCCCGCGCGCATGGACCGATGCACTGCTCGTGCGTCGCTCATATATCACTTGAATATCAGTTGGACAGTTTTGATGAATTAACCTCATTAGCTTTACGACTTATCGCGGCGGTATTTCATCGAGGTTTATGACTTCTTCATTGTTCCCCTTCTTCCTCTAGCTATCTGCTTTACCATGAAATTCCGAAGCTTTCCGAGTGAAATTGCACCTGAATAGCGATACTCCATAGCGAAGCAGGTTCTCTGCGCAGGGGAATCGAGAGCACGATTGGTGTAAAAGACACTTGGGATCTTCTCCCACTCTGTTCGTGCTCTCTTCGCTTCTCTCTAAGTCTCTCCGCGGCCCCTCGCTGCTACAACTCGACCCATCGTTATCTCCACCAACGAGACTCCCCATTGGTCGGTGATCTTCCCACTCGTGGTGATGCCTCCCTCGCTCATCGGAGCCGTCCTCCGCGTTCCCAAGCCTGTGTGTCCCTCGGCTCTTCGGGATATTCGGCCTGTGCCTGTGTGCACGTGCCTCGGAGCTATCCCGAGGTCCCGATTGGGCCGAGGGGAGCATCCTCGTCTCCTGATTGGGCCGACACAGCCGGAGAGCATCTCTGCTCATCCTCGCGTTTGCGCGTATAACCGCGATCATCCTCTCTGCACACTCACACGCGCACACACGGAGCCGCGTTATCCAAAATGGAGGATCTCTCTCGGTGTCTTCGATGGCGATGGGAATAGCAGTCAGGGATGGCGATACTTTTTGAAAAACCTGGGTCTCCGAACTCCTCTCCACTCAACTCTCCGTACCCCCCTTCTGTTAGCCGTTACCAAAAGCCGAGTAGGGACATAAAAATCCATGGACAGAAATAACTTTCTGCTGCGAAAGACATCCGGATGATCGCGAAAGTCGACATCCTGCTGTGCAGCGTCGACCAGCCAGCTCGTCTCCGAGAATAGAAGGAACTGTTAGTCATACATCCCGTCGTGCATCGCGCTATAACTGGCGTTCGTGACGGGCCAACGCCATTATGGCAGACACGCGGAGAGAAGCGATACGTGGCACCGTGGCTGCAACCAAGCCGGAGGGAGAGTAAAGACATTCCCTAGGATGAAGGCAGGAGAGAGAAGAGGCGAAGGAGAGAGGGAGAGAGCACGGGAAACGGGAGAATGCACCGGCAACGTTCATTTGCGACGGCAGTAACACGCTGCTGCATCTATTCATACACGCCGGCTGCACCCACGTCGACGGGCGTAGTTCTCGTTGTATCAAGCTTCGACGAGAGAATACCGCGAGACAGAGAGCCGGAGGAGAGAAGAGAGAAGAAGAGAGGAGAGGAGAGATGAAAAAGACAGGCTTGGCAACAGTGGCCACTTGTACGTTCTTCCTCCTCCGATCGCAGCGTCTCTCGTCGCTCCTCTTCGTTCCTCTCATTTGCCTGCGAAGCCGCCGAGCAGAGGAGAGCACGGAGTGACATCCGAGAGAAGGGTGAGCCCGAGCGAGATAGTACGATAATTGGAAGAGGAAGCCGCGGCGAGGAGGGAAGGAGAGACAGAGAAGAGCGTAGCGTAGGTGGAGGCGCTGTTCGACGGTTGGTGGGGGCTGGAGGTGGTGGTAGAACCCCCTCAGGAGGTGGAAAAGGTGGAGGATGAGGCGGGGGAGTTGGAGGTTGGTTACCATGGCTACCAGAAACCGCAGCCGCCGCCACCGACGATGCGAGAGGTGTCACTGACTCCTGGCAAAGCTACCACGCACTCATACACCTGGACGAGCACAGAGGTAGAGCGGCATGGCAGCTCGTATAGACGCGCTTAGTAGCGTGTGGGTGGCTGCTGTACCTGCTACCACACACACGCACCCACACGCACACAGTACGCATCGCGAGATAATGCGTGTGAAATACCTCATCGGTGTGTTACCGCTGCTACCACAGCTCAACTGGCTCGTAACGAATTTCGTCTTTGGACCGTCGAACGTTTGATCCCCATTTAAGTATCGGCCGAGGTGTCGGGGGTGGTACTTGGCAGCACTTGAACTTCTGCGCGCTGAAATATTTAACGGGGCCCTCGAGAATGGAGAATTTTGCAAGCTGCGCTTCGAGTAATTGATACTTTACATCGAGGCCATCAGTAATATATAATATGTGTTGGATGCATTAAACGGTCGGGGTTCGCTGCAAGAGTGTAACGCGGCGGGTAGGAAAAGTTCAGGCTCGCTGAAACCATTCGACATCATTCGAGTCGATGCGATCTAGATTCCAGTTTGTTGTCCAAGACGTTGACATCTTTCAGCAATTCTAGGCTGCAAACTATAAACGGTGGAAATTCGAGGGGGAGCATGCGGTGAAAGAGTGATCTAACAATCGATCGTCATAGTGGATATAAAGCTGGCTTACAGGGAGAGGTCGACGTGACTTAAAAAGACCATCTCGAGCAAGAGAGCGGCAAGAAACAAAAGATCCGCCTCTTAACCGCGGCCGTTCGTTTCGTTCCTTCTGCCCCGGCCGCCTCCCCGTCCACCCGGTTCGCCGTTCCTCTCCTTTTCTTTTCCTCGACCCTCCCTCAGCAGGACGGGAATTAAATTAAGGCTTCCGAAAATAAACTCGGCGACATTCAATTGTTTCTCGCGGGGGCCCGAAACGACACGAGACGGCGGCAGAACGGCGGTGTCGAGCCTCGTAAAAGATGAGAAACGGTCCAGCAAGATGGCCGACCTGACGATGTTGGACGGTCGTTTTCTGGCTAACGCCGGTTATAAGATGCCGGGGCAGTATACGTCGCGAAGGAACGGGGGAAGATTAAGAAAGGAGAAAAGGATGGTTGAGTAAATGGGTGAGACGGGGCCAGCCTCCGCGCTTCCACTTGGACCGGCATCAGCATCTCAGGCTGTTGACTACAGTGGAAAATATCATACGCGGGTCCTCGTTTCGCGGAGGGAGCACGTTACAAAAAGGTTGGCAGAATTTCTCTCGGAAGCCCGGCAGGAAAAGGAAGAAGTACACGGGTGGGGTGTGGGGTGGACGAAGGGTGGTTACGGCAGCGGCGCGATGCTCTTTCCACGTCTTCGTCGCTTATCGCGTGTATAGTCCGATTCGCTTCGCGGTCTCCATGGGAACCCACGGAAAAACCTATCGATTCTCCCTTTCGACTCCTCTGAAAGAGACCTCTTTCAAGAATCCTTTGGCCCTCCTTCCGCTCCTCTCATCCTCTCCGGGATCTCTTCTCGTCTCCTCTCTCCCGCCGGAACTTTTCCTCCCCTGACAGAGGCAACGCCGGCTCTCCGGTTTTGCTGGAAAAAGGGAAAGAATGGAAGCGAGCAGAATGGTGGAAGGAAGAATACAGAGGGGGTGCAGGGCACCGCCGTTAAAAGAGGTTTATTTCGCTAATAAGGCCGGACTTGTGCTGTGCTTATTGAAACAATAAAGAATCACCCCCCTCGCCCCCGCGGGCGGAGGGATGGAAACCCTCAAGATGGCGTCCCTTCCCGGTCATGCCGTGGATATACCAGACGTACGTGCACTGGTTGCAGAGTGTCGGCTGATCAACTCCCGATGGATTTATCGCTACGATATTGTGGTTCGCTTCCTCTCCCCCCCCCCTTGCCTCCTGTCTCGGAGTTTTATCGTATCGTTTCTCGCCATCTGCTTTGAAACCACGTCGAAATCAAGGACGCCTTCGATTTGATGACTCGCCAAATGATGTCTGATTACAGAGGCACGCTAGGACTGGCCGGCTTCGAAGCGTGTCTCGAAGAGATTTCCAAGCAACGGAGGGGGTCTTGATACATTCGGATCGTTCAAGCCCGTACGACCCAGTTTAACGACACGTAATTTGGGTTAGCGGTGGAAACGGTGGATTAGATTCGGTAGGTCGCAGGTACGCGGGTGCACGTCACAGAGTTTTGCGGCACTCACGTCCCTAATATGCCGCGTTATCGCAAGATTTATCGGTTATCGGTTACGTGCACTTCCCTCCCGCGTGGCTCCGGCAGCTTCGCCTCCACTTTTTCTCACCATTTTCGTCACCGATGGGGATCCTGCTGTAGACGTCTATTAGGCGGGCGGCTCTTTAACATCAAATATATTCCTCTGGGAGCGTTTTTAACAAAAAAAAAGCACTCTCCCGGTATTAAACAGCGTCCTTTGCCCTTGGGGGCGCGAGCAATTTCTCGCGCAATGAATTCTGAGAAACTACGAAGAGGTTCCGTGTAAAAAACCGTCGGCGTCAATTTACAGACGATTTTTAACTCGGTCACGTCCGAACGGTCGAAAGCATCGAGCTTTACGTCCTCGCCGAATCCTTCCTTATCGGTCCGACCGGCCGTAATGGTAAAAACTTCCCTTTTGTGGGGCGGAACGAGCGGTCTCGCGTAAACGAGTTCCGCCAGACGGGCACCGAACAGCGAGGATACAGCCGGAGGATGGTGTGTCTCGTTGAGAATCGATAGAGCTCCTGCCGACACTACCCCGCGAGACACGAATTCCCGGATTCCATGTCGCCACCCCTAAAAACCCCATCTACGAGAGAGACCGCTCGCCCTGCTCACCTCCCTCGATCCACCCCTTCGGTGCTCCTCGAGGCACCGCATTACCTCTGGACGAGAGGACCCCCGAGTATGGAAAGAGAGATCGACCGCGAGGAGAAGGAGTGCCCCGCCGGAGAGCACAGGGGTGATAGGGAAAAGAGGCAGCGGCGGAGGCAGAGGAGGGAGAAGGAAAGGGCTGGAGAGAGCAGCGCGAGAGGGCCGAGCACAATGGACCGCCTCGGAGATTCGGAAACGTCGGGACTCGGGATTCTGAATGGGAGACGAATCAGGAGTCTGCTCCCCTGGTCGGGTTGCAGGACAATGCATCCAGGAAGACGAATGTTAACGGTGACGATAACGCGGTTGGCCGTCGAGATATATCGTTCCTCGAGGCCTCCCGACGCAGGACGATCGCCTCGCGGCACCCTTCGATTAACTTCGTCGAAAGCAGGAAACTTGGTGGGATCCTAGGGCTTGAGAATTATTTATAAGAAGCTAGTCTAGCGATATTGACGAAGCGTCAGTTTTCTTGATCTTTGTTTCAGATAGATCTGCTGGATTCTTCGTTGCCATTGTGCAGGAGGAAGCGTCACAGGAGGATTTATCGAGAAGGGATGCTACCCCTCTCAGTCGTCTCGCTGCAGGTTCATCGTCGAGCTCGGCAAGCGAGGCTACTCGATAATAGGTTTGAACAAGTGTCATCGTTTGACCGAACGACTCCACCCACGAGTCTCCTCTACTTATCGCACGTTGCGTGGGAGGACCCCTCAGTTAATTCAATATACCTACGATTTATGTTAGATAATTGCCCGTAATAACGGCGTCCACTGTCCGGTGTCGTCTCGATCGTGACGAATCGTCTCGTTATTGGGAGAGGAGGGGAAGGTTAGTCGGCGGGGATCTGCAATTATCTACTATTATGCGACATCACGTGAAATATTAGATGGTCGTGGAAGTTCCTGAATGTAAACGTAAGCAAAAGTGTATAGCGCAACTGTTACGCTGAAACGATCCTATCGTTTCGACGGACTTGGCGTAGGAGTTGTTCCGATGACGATATCTATCGGTTAGGTATCGAATAGGTATCGTATAGCTGCCCCGCCTTCGTGAACTGACGTCCCTGAAATTCATGATCCGCGATTCAAGGTGGTTCTCCACCCCCTCCGGGTAGCCATAGGTCGCGATATTATAGGGCGAAAACGGTAAATGGCCCTAATAATGCGAAATCTCGGTAGCCATAAATACGAGCGGACGATATCTGGCTGGTGATCTCGGTGGCATGTCCAGGAGTTGCGTTGCCGTGTCTCGCGGCGTTGATACCGGCTGCCCCACACGGTACTCACGTGAGTATCGGGGGTACTGGAAGTACTCACGTCAAGTATGTGCACGGCTTATCATACCTCTCGCGACCAGTATATGGTCTTCCTGCTCTTTATGCGAATACGTGTCGGACTCGCGATGTGCGTCGCTAGTTTTCGATGAAAATACGGCTAGGTCTCGCCGAGGGGACGAGCCGGGACCGATTCTTTGATCTTTTCGCACCGGGTCTTTGGCTCTGTACCACCGCACTGCGTGAGCAATTCGAGAATCGCCCGCGAACAAAGACGAAGCAACGCTCGTTTTATGTCCGCTGGCTTTAGTGCAGAACCAATTCTTGAACGCGCGAGGAGGAAGTCGAGTCGAACTTGTAAACATGTCGCTCAAAGCCAGCCGTGTCACGGCCTGCTTCCAGCGCGGTTGCTCGCATTTCCATTCATTGTTATTCCATAATCTGTGATGAAACACGAGGCTGTCCGTGTCGCGCGGACGATGAAAAACGAACGTATTAACGCGGCCTAAGGGGTCGAATAGATCGATGAACGGAAGGAAAGCGTACACGTAGGGACACGATGTTATTAAGAACCGACGTGCACCAGCGCACGCATGAACAATCTTCTCGCGTCCATTGTGATCTTCGCGAAGATATTGTAATTGTTTTAACAATCGACATTAATAGGCATTCTCGGCGACCCTACGTGCACCGTCAATTTATTCCGGGCTGCGCTTTCGTGGAATACTACGCTCGAGAAAATGATAGAGGCTCTTAATTATTCTAATTTTCCCGCCAATTAGGATTCGCTCCGCGGCTCCTGGTAGCCTGTGTTCCCTTTTGCCGGCAATTTGCAGCCGATAGGTGCCTACTGCTCGCCAGTATTCCTGCTTCGTTTCGATGTGCTTCGAATTCGTCAGCTGCTACGTCTTATAAATCGTACAACGCGATACGGCAAAGAACGATGTTAAACACGACGTTATTTACGAGTGGTTCGGCAGTATTCCTCTTCGTGAGAGACGGTCAGGCCGTGCGTGTCAGGGCAATTCTTTCCGCGGCCGAGGCAAAAATACGTTCGTGGGTTCTTTTATACACCCCTCCTTCGAAGACAATCTCGATGTCTCCGGTCGCGATGTGGCGTGTCGTGGTGGACATCACTCGGGGGCAGGGGGCTGTAAAGCGGCCGGGCGGGGGGGGTTGGTTAGGTAAGAGAGCCTCGAAAGGGTGTAGCGTGTCCGGTATCTCGCCCTGGGATCGCAAGAGACATTTCGTCCCCCCAAGAAGTCAGTTCAGCTCCCACAAATGACCATCGCCACCGTCTCGTAGCCTCGGCACGAAGCTACCCCTCTTTTACCATCAACCCCCGTCGCTTTCGTATCTTTTGGCCGCGCGCGCCTTGTGCAACGTTCGCGCAGATGAAACGATAAACGAATTTATTGTGCTCGAATGAACGAAAACGAGTGTCCCTAGTGGGGTAGAACGTCGTCTCCGATTTACGAGGGAAAAAAAGCGCAATTATTCCGTTAACGTTGCTTCAGCCGGTGCAAAGTAGGTACGGAGTTTCTTTCTTTTTTTTAAGGAAACGTCCATGTTAATCGCTGGAAAGCACGGTTGAAGTTGTTATGTCTGACGGGAGCAGCGAGGTTCTCCGGTTCGATTATGTCTCGATACGCAAACACCAATGACAAACATATGACCTGTATCGCCTCGTTTACAGACCAGCCACTGTTAAATCGTGCTACCTCGGCACAAGTTTGACGTTCCATATACTCCCGCTTCGATTGAAAGCTAAATATTTACCCGATATCTCCGTGCACTCTTTTTTTACCGATCGTTGTTGCCGCAACACGTATTATATAACGAAACACGGGGTGACTTCGATTCAGATAATACCGTGACTCACATTTGACTTGGTAATCAAAGAAATTGCTGCTACAGTTGTACCATTGAATCGTGTTCCCTTTTATTAATCACAAGAAATACTTCTGTACTATTCTCATCTAAAGTGAATCAGAAAATGCCATCTGTTGCACATGTTGTGCATCAAACAAGAATTCTTCATAAAAAAAAGTAAATACATATAACATTTCGCTGTCTGACTTTTAATATAATACAAGCTACCTTCTTCTTCAATCTTGATTTAATTAAACAATCATTGCGTTATTATAAACGCCCCATAGTTACATATCGACCAACGATAACAATTCGAAACCAGGAAGCATATCGTTCAGGGTAAGTTCACAGCTATCGATACTCGCAGTGACCAACAACCGATTATAGCGAACGCTGCAAAAGAACGACTTCCATGAGAGCACTCCTCCAAAAGTAACTATATACTTATAATTCAATAGCGAAGAATATTCAGCAATATTTATCATACTGCCACTATAAAACATTAATAAACAATTGCGTGCGTCGATTTATTCGTAAAATTGGAGGATGATATCGACGCGTGTGGCAGGGAAACAGGGCCGGGTGTCGCCATCTAGCAGCGAGAGTTTGATCTTAGCGCGTATCGGCCGTCGAGCAGGGATACCAACGAGACGCGCGCATCCACGGCAGACTGTACGCGAAGTCGCGTCGTAAACAAGGGCTCTTTGCTTTCTCGGTGGTTTTTCCGCAGTTTGTTGGTGAAGCCGCGGGTTATTCGCGTGTTTTCCGCGGCATCACGGCCACGGTTCCTCGCCGCGTCGAGACGCACCGACGCCCGAGGTCGAGGCGAACCGTTAACGCGACTTTTCCGGACGTTCTCGCGGTAGTGGTGAGTGTGCTGGTTAGCAAGCGTTGCTCGAGTGCAGTAGGGCTGCCATTTTCCGTGTGTTGCGGTGTACGAGAGCGAGAGAGACAGACCGACGTGCATCGAAGGCGACAGCATAGGTCCGGAACGGACGGATTTTCGTGGTCGGAAACGACGCAAACAGGGGCCCTCGTGCGATTTTAATTCATCCCAGGACACTGAGCCGTCGCCTTTTACCGTGCACGCAGCGAAGTAACCAGACGAAGGTGGAAGGGCGAATCGCGGGAGCGCGCGTGCGAAACTGGACCGACTCCGACGATCAAGGTTAGTTCCTAGCCGCGTTTCCATTTTCTTCTCGCGGATGTCCTCTTTAACAGGATCGGGCACGATCGCGCCTCCGCGCCTTGTCCACTGGGCTGCTAGGCTCGTCTTTCGCTTGTCACCGTCCAAAGATACCGATAACGATTCGTGCCTGGCGGCGCTCTATCGAGACCCCGATCAGCTGACTTTTTTCTCTCGCGTCGCCACCGCGTGCATCTCGCGTAACAACGGTTATATACGTATACATTCTTACGAGTTGCGACGGAATAGTTGCTTGTTAAAGATATGACATTGCGTGGGCAGTACTATCGTTCCTAGAAATGCTAACGACTCCCATTGGCTTTCAAAAGTATAAAAAATGCATTTTATTGAAACGCTCGTGACGCAGTTTCTCGTTGCTGATAAAACTGGCTGCTTTTGAAATCGTATTATTATTACTCGATTGGCGAAATCGGTTCTCGAATTTTCTGGTTAAGCACAAGTGGTCGATATCATTCAGTGCATTGTTTTCGTTGCCTGTTCGTGGTGGCCGTTATCATCGCCCGATTGCTTCGTTGTTTTTTTTCGCTTTCTTTACGATTCGCGATAACCTCGTTACGGGCACCGTCATTAGGTTAGCGCAAAATTGACGAAAGCGTCAGATTTTTCTTCGGTCGTGCTTCGCATCAATTCCCCTTGAGATTTTTTCTAGGTTTCATATTCCAGTTGATTAAATTTTTCTGCCTTCATCCTTGACGCGCTAGGTCAGGCATTATTATGCAACGGGAACGGTGTCCGCACATTCATCAATGCAAATTGCTTTTCTACTAACTACATTTGCATTTCTTCAATGCACTGGCGCACAACAGCCCGCGTTTGAAGCCACCGTCTCGGCCCTTGTTCGGACTTTGGAGAGATAAACGCCTGGCTATCGGGGCACAGAATTCCCAATGAAATGTCGTTAAACTAATTCCTAAACGCGGACAAGGATTCTCGTGCTTTTTCCGCCATCAGCTGGCGATCGTAAAGTCTCCTAGCTGGTGTTTCGCGTTCGTTGAGGACGTTGCTTTCCTTTTTGTCAGCTCGGTGGATAAAGATTTTACGACCTTTTGAATTCCCCGGAGATTGGTCTGGCGCTCTGCGCGTCGCGATAAGCTTGTTCACGGTAGAATTTCGTCGGGCGGCGAGGAAGCGGGGTAGACGACCGACCCGGAAGCTCGATCACAATGCAGAAAAGCAATCAGATATCAATTTCGCCCTGGCGGAGGGGGGTATCGTCGCAGCGACGGAGCAGGCCGAGCGGGACGCCGATCGTTTTCCAATTTACACGGAACGGTTTCAATTATGGAAGCGATCTTGAAACATCACGTACGTGTAACGAGGAAAAAAGAGGCCGCCCGAGCGTGCACGTTTGCCGCGTTATATCGCGTCGATGTTATGGCAGCTGAGGCTGCTCTGTGTTTAAGCAATTAACCTGCGATATAACCGTGAAACAGTGTCCGCCGTGTAATCGGCCGTTTCGCAACAGTCCTTCTATCTGGTAGAGCGCGGGAACGAGCCATAAACAACCGTTAAAACAGAATTCTGTTGCGCTCTTTCTCCTCCCCACATCTTTTGCGCTCGTACAAATGGCTAACGTTTTCCGGCAGGGGCCAAGAGAGAGCTCCAATTTTTCCCGCTATTACGTTCACCTTTGCCGCGCACGATTTCTAGCCTTTCTCGTCGTGGAATCGATGGTTCGCGTGTAACGAGAAATGGTAATCGTATTATTACCAGCGTACACCCGGTGTTTCGCTATTGCTCGGCTGACGGTCGCCTTATACGAGGGTTTCACGTTAATCGCCGTGCAGCCGCGTGTCTTGTTCCAATAGTCGTTGCCACTTCCTGATTCACGACTTCCTGCTGGAACTGGATTTACCTATTGTACAGGCTGCGCCTCTTTTGTTGCTCTCGTTAACGCGGGCGCCGACGAATGGGTGGCAAAAGGTTTCTACCGCAACCTCGGAAGTCTTTCGATTAAACAGCGCCGTTTGGCCTTGGTAATTAGAAATCGAATTGTCGCGGTGGATATCGCGTCGAGAGTTTCGTTTCGTACATTCGTTAGATCATCCTCTCGCTGCTTCACATATCGCGTACAATATTCTTCGCTGAACTTCTTCATCTACTTTCGTTAAAACACTCAGCATCTCCGGCACGATTGCTCTCTAGAAAATGATCCCCCCCGTTTCCCACACGCGGTTCCGCGATAGTCGACCATCCCGGTTCCGCGGGAAAAGTGGCCGCTCCTCCGAGAAAGCACATGCGGCGGTGGTAATGCGAAAAGTTATTTTAAAGTTAGTTGAACGTAACGCGGAACAGCGGTTACGCAGTTGCTCCGCGGAGGAACGTGGGTAGGTTTTTCTAATTTAGCCAGGCAACGGGGAAACTGAATTGCGGTTCCATCGCTCGATGCCTCGGGAGCTCGGGCTAACGTTGTTCGGAATAGGCGGCGCGCAACGTAACTCGCCGGGGGTGTAATGCAACTTGGATCTCTCCCAAAGCTAAGCAGCTCTTGGTCGTGCGCGCGTTACGTATAACTTGCGATTTAAAACTCGTAAGGCGGCGTTCACGGCGCGTTTACGAGTCCCTTAGCCGCGGCTCTGTTCATCCTTCCCCCGTGGAAACTTTGAGCACGAAAAGCGTGCTTTGGCTTAAGCATCCTTCGGGGATAACGACCTATAGTAAACAAAGCAGCCTGGCTTCCTCCAGGCGCCATTACTTATCACCGACCCTTCGTGTCTCTGACGGCGACGTTCCCCGTGGCTTCAGCGAAACTCTTTTACAAACGAAGCACATTTAGCCGGCTCTCCTGCCGCTCGAACGCTACAATTTCAATGCAATCGTGCTGCCTCTGTGGCGAATGACTTCAGCGTCGACTTTGTCGCCCCCCGTTGATTCCCCTGTAACACGATTCGGCATTGAATTCCAAAAGGCGCCTCCTCCGCGATCCTGTTATATTTCCCGACGGCGCGTTTCGTTCGTTCGCTAATTATTGCATTGTTTCGCCGTCGCGACGAAAACCCTCCTGGGATCGGTGCCCCGGCTGCCACCCACACACCGCGCGCTATCGTCTGTTCTGACAGAGGCCGACAGTATCACAGGCCGTGTCTGTAAACGTCCCCTTGCTCGCTGGCGCGCGAGTGTTTGCTTGCCGCGTCTGTGTGACCCGCGGAGGCAACGGGTCAATGGCTTCACGGCTGTCACACGGAACGGATAAGAATCGAACGTGAACTTTGGGGGAAACTTCGTCACGTGACGTAGACACCCCCGCACTCTGTCGTCCCTGAAATTCAAAACTCCGTGGCCGGTTAGTTCGGAATTCGCGAGCCGGAGGAACTTCCGTCCTCCGCTCTCGCCTCTCCTCCGGCCTGTCGCCCAAGTGCATCAAACTTTTCGAGAGATCGAAGCAGTTTCGTAGACAGCAATTACGCGCCTAGCGAACGCGCGTCCGCGTGGAAGCGGGCCGAGAGCCTCTACGAATTTTCCCTGTAATACGCGAAATACGGCAGAAAATCGTGAAAATCTGATGTGCCCCGAGGCAATCGATTCTAGCCTCGAGTAATTCACTGCAGCCTTTCCGCTCGGAATACATGTGTACGTACGCAAGAATTTGTGCGAGACGCATTCCTCGCACAGGGTCGTATCGATCTTCCGGTTCTCTCCTTACTTTTCATCTCTCGCGGCGTAGCTGGCGCGGAACCTCGCGGCAAGATTTCTCACGTATCATTAGGTTCCACGGCGCGGCGATAAAATGATAAACCTTTGCTCCGTCATGCATTAGCCTGCCTACTTCGCCCGGATAATGCACGACCGCGCTGCTTCGGGTCGTCGTTGGTATCTAACGAAGACATCGAACCGACCTATTACCCGGCGGACACTGAAAATAGGGGAATTACCCTTTTCAGAGATAACGGGCGCATGCGTGTCGTTAGCCGTCTCCACCGTTTTCACTACCTCCCGGTGCTCGAATAAATTTAATCGTCTTCCTCAATCTCCCGCGCGGATTCGTACATTTTTCCCCGGGGATTAACGTTTCGCCGGGAACCCGGCAATGGTGATTTAATTGGAGGCACGACGGGTCAGGATATCCTAGGGAATGGTAAGAATTCCAACTTCGGTGGTGCAACGTAGCGGGTGAGTTCAAATTCACATTGGAGCTTCTCTGTTGTTGATCAGCTTTGAGTATTTACTGAGAGATACGAGGATATCCAACATCCACCTTGTCACATGCCTGTCTGGTCTCGAATGGACCTGTGGCACAGGTCGTTGAACTCTTAAAGCCAGCCCACAGCCTGCATGAGGCGAAGGGCGTAGAATTCCATGCGAAGGGACTAAGATTTCCGTTTGCCCTCGAACTATGAGGATAATCGCGTGGTCCACTTTACGAGGATCGTCCTGCTGGGCGGAAAAATGGTCCGAATGGGGGTGCCTCTTGTTTCGTAATCCTCTGTCTGCAGGAAGGAGCAGGAGCAACGCCGGAAAACGAGTAGCACTTGGTACAAAGGCAGCGTCGCTGAAAATGGCGTCTCCCTTCTTCGGGCGAATGGATTTCTCGCCGAGTGGAAGCGACGCGTGGCCACTCCACGTGCATGTGTGTGCATAGATGCACTGGCCTCGTTCGAAAGGCTGCACCCGTGATGGCCAGGCGCGAACGAGTTTCGATGGGCCGGTGTTAAATGCGTTTTCGATGGCATGGTAACTTCGCCAGAGTTGTTTCACCGTCGATTCGTCGAATACCTGCCATTTCCTTTTCTGTTGCCACGAAATCTCGTCCTTCCATTTCCCATTTCTTAATCGAGTCTGTACACGGTTCAGGAGACCCCTTTTGCTTTTATTCGTGAAACAGCCTGTACAAATCTCCATCGATACTTCCTCCACCCTTGGCATTCTTATTTTTTCCCGCACGGCGCATTTCCCTGGACGAGTTGCCGCTTTTCCGCGTGAAAATTCACGAGAGCCACGCTCGTCGCCGGCGTTTAACCCAATTGCCTTGACCAACATACGTGTATCTGGCGTTACGCAAGTGCAGCGAGAAGCAGTCGGCGACAAGTGCACGTGAAGGTATTGGCAGAAGCTGAAAGTCACGTCCGTGTGACACAATTGGGAGGAAACAGAGGGAACGATTTTCTGACTCCTCGTTACCTTCCAGCCTCCCGATTCGCTAATATCCTCCCGATCTTGGCAGTCGACGATTCCCAGCCCGCGTACACTCGCCTCCCTGTCTTCCCCTCGTTGCTTCACTTTGTTCGCCGGTTCGACCTCAGACATCAATGTTACGAAACGCCTGGCGAGACGTATACGTGCAATTATCTGCGTGAAATATTCGTAGGGAACGGCTGGGCGATAGCTGTGCGTGTGTCAACCGCAGGGAAAAAGTTAACGTGCCATTGGACACGTTAACGACCTATCGGCCGCGTTATCCGTGCGTCTTCGTTACACCGCCGCTTCTCATATCGCGCCATTAAGGCGATATACGTTGCCTCGATTCCGTTAACTACGTTCTACCTGGCTTTACGACACCGTAATTTTTTAATTCCCCTGGCTTTACGATGCCGATTGTGAACGCGCGATTGAAGAGGCGCGCCACGTGCGCGTTACAAAACGTCGCCGGCTCTGTACTTTAACTAGCCGATGACGAGGATCACGGGTTTTCGCGAACCAGGGGAACGTCGCCGCTTGGGAAACAGCACAGTCGCCATTAGAATACCGGTGACGTTCGCGCGTAGAATGCGCGATAGCGATGCATGGAATTCTTCGATTTATATCTACTCTCCCATTTATCGGCCGCCTGGAAAGTTGTGGCTGCGCTTGTCTCGGCGTCCGCGGCTTCTCACGGTGCACGATTCCCGCGCGTCTCAATGTTTCGTAAAACACTGAATTGTCGAGGTAGCCCGAGAGTGAAAGAGGAAGGATACTTCTACGGCTCGGAGGTCCGCACGACGTCGATTAGTTAATTATCTAGTAACGGCGACGTTTACGATATCGTTAGTAGCCGCGGAAGGTTTATGGGCACGCGTGGCCGTCGTGACTGTCGCTCCTTCTTAATTAAATCCCAAAATGCCAAGCGGGGAGGTGCCATCGCGTAATCTCCGTCGATCGTGTCGAACCCCGATGTTTCCCCGTTGCTTCGAAAGTAGGGCGCGTGTGTTATTCACACGTTTTTCCCCTATCAATCGAGGACCGCGATCGATCCCGTAGAAAACTCCATGTCTGTCAGGTCTAGCGACTTGCTCCTGTCACTGGCGCCGAAACGGACACGCTGTGTATCCAGCAACGAAAGCGATCGGTATCGTGGCTCGCGGTAGGCGGCTTGATTAAATACACGGAGGCGCGTAACCCATTAGCGTTCCATTTCGAGCCCCTCGGCCGTACGAAATCGTACGAAAGCCGCGTATATTTATTTAGCGTTGCTCCACCGCGCGGCAACATGTTCGGTGTTGAAATGTCACGCGTGCCGCGTTTGCGTATCGCCGCCCGCATTGCTTTTGATCCGACGTCTAAAACAGAGGGAAAGAGAAAAGGCCGAGGCATATCGAAGGCGCGAGAGCGGACGCAGGAAAGAAACTTGTCAGCATCAATGCCGGGGCGCACAATGTTATCGACCACAGGAGGGCCGATACCACGACCCGTTTTTTACCGGCCGCATCGTGTCGCCGTGTTTTATTGAATGTTGTTTCCCTGCATAGTGTGTACAGCCCGGCCACCCAAGCTGTTTGCCACTTTGGGGCAATTCGAGCCGGGAATCTGAACTTGAAAAATGGCCCGGCTCGTCCTTTACCCTCCTCGAATTGCAACCGTAGGTACAGTGCGTTTCTATCCGTTCCCGTAGTTCGTTCGGTTCGATCGCCTCGTTTCTTGAATTGCACCGGCAACCAGGCCCTGTACTTCCTTTTTCGGACGAGTCTTCCTTCCCGAGGAAATATCTTTCCTCATTAGCGAGCTGCCAGTCGATCAGGCGGAAGAAATGTTCAAGGATAGACAGCCCTCCCTCCCTTCTTCGCCGGTGCCCGCGACTTTATATAGGAATAAGTAAAGGAGGTCGATTTTGGCTCGATAAAGATGTAGTTCGAGGTTAGAAAGTTGTAATTAGAGTGCGCGGCGCAGTTACACGACCCGAGCTATTTATGCCCCTTCCTTCGGTTAATTCTAAATAAAATACGAGACATTGTTGCACTCGGAGGATCTTCTGTTCCGTTCGCCCGGAACAGAGCGTATTATTAGAGAAGTTATCGAGTGTAGCGGCGTGCTTCGCTACATAGTGCTCTCTCGTGAAATATAAATTCCAGACGGTGTTATTTCTGCGGAACGCTTCTTCATTACAGAGTATTGTCATTTTCTTAGTAACAGAGTTCAACGTACTCCTCTGATGGCAGCTTATAGCCCGGTGCAACGACGTGTCCGTCCCCGATGCGATCCAGATACGTGGTCTCGAATGCAGAAAGCAGTGCATTGGTCGTGTCGGGCCGGTTGACTTTCTATGTGCATGCAATTTCTAGCTGTATCGATTCATTCTCACCTTTCTCAGGCCGAATTACGCTATCGAAGAGCACGAATTTAGATTGACCCGCTTTGAAATTAATCGATATTGAGACTACGGTCGGCCTGGCTAGGACTCGCCACTGCACGAGCTCAAGCCAGATTCAATGAAACGCGCTTCAGCATTTTCTTTATGCAAATACCTGCGGCAATGCGCATTCACGGGTAGCGACGATGCGCTATTGTTTCATCGTCGCCAGCCTTGTGTTAATTTCACGGGCAATAATCTTTCAGTTTATTGTTCTTCCGCGATGAGTGATCACGCGTGTGCAAATGATCTACTTCTAATGGTGTCGGAAGGCATGGCGGATACAGGCACTAGTTTTCTCTAGAAGTCTAGAGTAACCAGACAGTTCTTGTTATTGCGGGGGGATGCGGGAAAGGGAGGCTGCACTCATCTAGGGTGTCTGAATAGTTGTCTCCGGTTACTACAATTTGCTACACACCTCCCGAACGTTTAACGGTTCCCCGAGTTTGGCCAAGCATCTACGAAAATACCTGACAGTCTACGAAGTTTCGAAATCGCCCCGAGGACCCCAGCTCCCCGTGTTCAGCGCGTGGCTCGAGGGATCGATGGTTCAGCCGCGATGCAAGTCAATTTTAATCGAGGCTTCTATCTCTATTTCCGTTCCGCCCCGCTGCGCCGAACGAGAATTCGCGGATTGAAAAGCTCGCGAAACAAATTGATAGCTGATCCATCGAATCCCGGGGAAGAACTTTATGAACGAAATTGATGAGCCACGAGACCGATGAAAAGCTTCTGCGAAAGCCTCCACCGGGCGCTCCTCTCGATCCCGTGGAATTATGAATCAAAACGCTATCGCGAAGCGAAAACGAATTTCGCACAAATCGGGGGCAATTAGCCCCCCGGCCCAAGCATTTGTTCGTTGAATCGACGGAACGAAAGCACACTGCGCGCCACCGTTTTAATCCCGTCGCAATCGATCGGTCAGTCGGTCGTCGTCATCAGCGTACCAATTTTGCGTCGCGCGGCGAACGCAATTAGAATAAACGCTCGTTAATGTTCCGGCAGCTCCGCTACAGGGTTGGCCGAGCTGCGTGCAAGCTTAAACCGGTTTCGAAAATCTCTACGCGTCCGCGCGAAAAGGTCTCCCGACGCTGGGAACGATACAATTTCTGCTGCGAACCGCTGAAACCGTTCTCCGCGAGCTCCTTCCCGCGGCCTTTTCCGCCGTAAACGTTCCAACGAATCGAGCGCCAGCGGAGGGGTCGCGATTAAATTTACTTTCGATCGATACACCGTTATTCTTCCTTTTTTTTTCATGCGCCTCCCCCGGCACCACGTCACCGGCAAATATTCGGTAAATCAGAAACAGAGATGCTGTATATCGAAATTCGTTCGATTGCCGCTGACGCGAGTATATATCTTCCCGCGCGTTTTCGTAAAATTTTCACGGGGGCCGCGTTCATCGCGGCCTCGCCGCCCGTGGTCGAAAAAGCCCGGCCGGGAGGAGAGCTTTACGAGCGGCCATTATTTCGCGAACTTTCGATCGTAAATGTTGTTCATCGGCCGCGTGGAAAACAGAAAAGTCAAAGGTTGGTAGTCAATCGATTCTGATGTATTATCGAACGGGCGGCTACTGGCGATCTCTCACGATCGTAAAGCAGTCAAGTACGGCCCCCATGATAGCGGCTATGTACTAGTCATCTCAGTGAATGCAGCATTAATTTTCATCGCCGCGAGACCTTGGCTGCCTCCTACCTTTCTTTATCGTCCCACTGACGACAATATCGCACGATATTGCCCCGTAAACCTTCAATTCTCCGCCGCCTTTTCCATTGTAAAATTCTGCAAAGCTGTCTGCCGTCGGCGCGTGGCAAGTGTGTTCGTGGAACACTTTCATTACGCTGGTAATGGAAATTATCACGGTTAATCCCATTTCCCTGGCGAGATAAAAATTGATGGTCAGTTCACCGCGCGTTTCTTCGCCGCTTATTAGGAGGATACCTTGAAATTCAGCGGGCGCGAGCTTCGCTGGGAATCGAACGGCGCTTCTGTTAACGAACCCCAGGCACTCTTTGCACAGGAATGTCGCGACGCGGAGACGGTCGGCAAAAAAGGAACGGGAAAGATAAGGCGTGCCCTCTTACTTCGCCGAGAAGTGCCGTCAAAACAAGAACGAGACGTGACCTGGAAATAGAAAAATTCCCCGCGAATGTCTCGTGTGCTGCGCGACAGCCGGGCCTGGAGCACGCGTGAAACTCGATGAACGTGCGCGTTAAGCCGCGCTCGAGAACCCCTTTCGTAACGTTCCTCTCCCGCTGACATTTGACGTATCCAGTATAAATAACGATTGTTGCGTCCAGTGCAAATAATCATTTAATAAATGCCACACGTCCGTACGCACCTGCGGCTTTGAAACTTGACATTTATTTCGCGCTGGTTTCACCGCCAGCTACCTGCCAGAGGAGAAGAACGATTGTTGGAAGCGGTTCACCTGGTGAATTCGTGACGTAAATGTCACGTCTAATTGCTGGACGCTTCACCGTTTCGTATTCCGACCCGGTGGACGATCGCTGTAAGATTCAAGATTCGAAAGAATTCTGATTAATCACCTGCGAAAGGTACTAGCGAGACGTATTCCGATTTATTCTGCAAAGGATGCATATTACGGCAGGAATTCGCAGGATCGAATAAAGTGCAGCGCCACGGTCCGTTGCGCTTCTTGTAAATAGAGGAAAGCGGGTGAGCGTAATTCTCGCGTACGTCCATGCGATTAAATTAATTGAATTCGTCGCTCGCGGCGGCTTCAGGTGTGACCGCGCGCCGCTTCGAAACTGGTCGGTTAGCCCGAGTTAACGGTGCACGCAAGGGCCAAGAACCTTCGGTCGTTGTATGCACCTGGAATACATATTGGCTCCCCGAGGCACGAGGCACGAGTCACTTGTTCCTAGGCAATATCCCTCTGCCTCCACCTGATTCTACCAGACGCGGCGCGACCTTCGTCAAAATCGACTGCGAGCCAAGCACTTTCCAAGCACTTCCACCTACGGTTTCGTCGGTCGGGGCACGATCGACGCCAGCGTGCACTCGCTTCGCAACGCGAACGAAAAACGGCTGGCCACGCTGCCCGTTTAATCCCGCAATTGGAGCAGCCGGTGTACCATTTGCCTCTTTAATTCTGGATTACCAGGACACGCCGCGAGAAATTAACAGCGCGGACAGGGAGCTCGAGTTCCGTCCGCGGTGCCTGGGTTTTGTAATTTCGCGAGCCGGCCGCCTCCTGCTGCTCGCACATTCCTCCACCGGCATTGCCGCGTTTCTTTTTCGTCGCGGAAACAGATATCTGTTCCCCGCGTCGGGTTAGCCATTATCGGCTGGCATTTCAACTTTTTCCTCGCGCTCCGCGTATCGATAACGCCGCGAATGCAAAGCCTAGCTGCGCGCGGCGTGCCCGTTTCGAAAAAGTTCCTTTCGCCGACTGTTTGTTTTTTCGAACTGGCACGAACGCCACCCGGGAAATCGTTGCAGCGAGTCGATCGCGGTAAACGAGGCTACCGGACCGACTGACCCAATAACATTAACATCGGAACTTCCATACTCCTGGCACGCGAGGAAATTTTCGATGCACTGGATACGGGCGTGTCGAGAAACCTACCTCGAGACGCGAGCATGCACGGCTTTTCCTTTATTCCCGAAATAGCTGCGCCGTCGACGGAGTCCTGCGCACAGGTGTGAGACCCTGTGTAAAACGTGCCCCGGGTATATTGAATTTGTATCGACAAACACCTATCGGCGATCGATCGACCCCAGAGGTGAGGTATCCTTCCTGCCGGGCGGTTGAGACTCGGAGAAAAAACCTTGCCTTCTTCGTCCCAGGTTTCCGTCGATAAACCTATTAAAGACAGTTTGATATACTATCACATCCGTTATCCCGATGCCGTGTTATTCAAGCGTAGCTCTCTTACCCAAACAGTTGTGTCTCCGTACCACTCGAGAGCCGCCTGCGAAACTTCGTTTCCCTTAGCAAATATTTGCTGCTCGAACGGAGATTAGCTTTCCGATCGCGCGTTACAAACGCTGCAGGCTGGAGGACCCTGTAAACAAATGTCCACAGAAGTCGCGGCCCAAACAGCTCTTTCTAAGGTTACTAACCAGCGTGCTCGCGAATCGGTAACAGTCGGTGAGAATGGTGGAAAGGGAAAAGGCGCGGGGAGGGATGAGAAGCATTCGGTGGATGAAGAAGGATGGCGAATGTAACGAGCCCACGAGGAAGTTTCCACATTGCGGATGGAGGAGGCGCCTCAGGCGGCGCCTGCCTGCGAGTCAATCGGGCTCCGAGCGTAGCTTCGGCTACCACCGAATTCAGTTCACGGTGTAGCCTGCTGCTCCGTGCATCGCGGTGTATCGCCTCCTTGCTTCGTGGTCAAGGTGGGCCCCGCTGTCACGTGGGTGATTCGCGCTCTTGCTCCAGTGGGAGCGACCGTGTCCCACCGCGTCGAGGAAAACTCACACTCGCCATGCGTGGGCAAGCGTTCCTCGTTTTTCCAGCCTCGGGCCTCGCCGTGACGTGACGTTCCTCCTCTCATCGGTCGCGTGTGAACACGTCCGTGTGAGTTTCAATGGATGTTTAGTTCCTGTGTGGATCGAGACATTTCCCTCCGCGAAGGACGGTATCCTTGATATTTTCCAAGAGGTTCCAGCCTTCCTCTGATAATTGCGTAGACGCCATTCACGGGGTGAGTGTTTTGTAATATGCGACCGGTGGAGACGGAGCGTCCTACTGTGCAACGCTAAGTTCTTGGAAAAGTGTTATCGCTCTGTTGACGTTCAGCTTCCTCTCCTTGGTTTCGTCTTTCGAAACAGAATCCATCCTTGTCGGCGTATTTTTCGCTTACGTGAGTCATTTAAACTCGCGTGTTTTTGAAGCTACTCAACGTGCAGTTTGGCGAGTGATCCGACAGAAATGCTTGGAACAAATCAGCTCTGAACGAGGTCGCCAGGACGAAGAAAGAGCTTACTCGCTTTGCTCTTGATTTTTCATCGCGTGTCCGTGCCATTCGAAACAATCCCATGCAAAATGTCCCCCCTGGGGGAGTCTCCCCCCGTCCCTCGGAGTGTTAGGTGACTCGCGCCTGTTCCGCTTCGTGAATAATCATAGAGTTCGACGGGCCCGAGTTCGCCCCGGAAAATTTCACCCCGCCCGTGTTTCTTTGGCGACACAAAGGGACCCGTTCAGGAATTATTTCCCTCTACGTCCGTCATTTCCCTCGGAAACTTCCTCCTTTGACTTACAAATTTCCCAGCGCCGAGCATTTAAGAACTGTTCCGTAGTTCCTTTGTGTCGGGGGAATTGTGCATCTTCGATGCGAGCTCTCTCGAGCAACCGACACCTGCTGTGCTTCGCAGTCCACGAAATAGAAAAGGAATCGAAATGCTCCGCGCCGTTCGTAAAGCGAAATATTTAGTTGAGGCAGCAGGGTGTGCCGGATGTACCGGCTACGTTCTTCTCCCATTGCCATCGCCCTTTTTCTCCTGCTTACGGAAGGGGTGGACATCGACGATGAAACTTCCCCCTTGTTTTGTTTCAACGCCCCACGCTGCAAAACTGGCGAACGCTTTCCCGTGGGTCTGTGTTCGCTCGTCGGCCCCGTACGTTCCTTCGTGTGCGCAGTGACGTACTTACAGCTCGCGGAGTAGTAACGAGAATTTATTGGTAAATTCATGGAACAGCGAGAGGTAAACTCTAATGAATTGCTCCGTTATTAACACCGATACCACCACGGGCAACGGCGCAGCGTTTCCGCGCGTATATACATTATGCCCGGTTTATCCAGCGAAACGACTAATTTCTTTCTTTCCCCCGGTTTCTTCGCGAGCCCCGAGCACCGGGCGGTTTCCGCGTTTCTCGCTGGCTCGGGTTCAGAACTCGTTTTTAATAATGTTCCTTGTCCTTAGCGTGCCGCCATTAAATCAGTCTTTGCACACTGTTCAGCGTTAACGGTGTCTCGTTCCATCAACCCTAGCTTTCCCATCGTTTCTCCGTTTCGCATTTAAACCTTCCCCTCGCCACCCTTTACGAGTAAATTGGACTTCGAAGTCGATTTTCTTGGAAATGAAGCGCTATATTACAAAATTATATTTCTTTTGTGTGGACTTATTTACTTGTTATAAGTAAAACAGAAAGAGTAACTTTTTTTATATCGCCTTTCATTTCGATAAAATCGACTTTCAACTTACTGACGCTGCGTCCACACTCGTACAGGAAAACATACGTTTACCCTGCAAGAATATGCTGATCGATTTGCGTGGGCAGCGAACAGAGCAAACGGACTAGGCCGGGATCTTGTTAAAGCTATTAACAAACGTTGACCACAGCGGTGTGTGACGCGTGCAGCGCGGATATCCGACTAGATAACGTATTTTGAACTCGTCGGCTATCAGTCCATTCGCCAGAATCTCGATATTAATCCGTGGCGCGGACACAGGCCGTTGCTTGAGGCTACACGGCATAATTGGCGTGCGGAGTTGGCAATAGCAAAGCGCAAATTGCTATGTACGAGGAGATTAGACAAAGGCGTTATCGTGCATTGCGTAAGCTCTCGCTCAAGGTGGAAAAACATGGATAATGAACGTGAAAAACCCGCTGGACCTTAGGCGATACTCGCTACCCACGAGATAAACATTTTAACACATTGTAATCCGGGGACTGGAAAAATACATGGTCAGCAGGCAGCTGCTAAACCGACGGGCATATAAGATTACGCGCTTTGCATACGTACTTTTAACTCCTCCGCCGTCACGTTGCCACAGGCTTTTAAATCCGAATTTCGTTATCGCAATTTCGTCTAGCCACGTTTTCAAATGTGTTAATTGAGCATCCGACTTCCTGCTCGTCGTGCCGAGGTCTGTCACGTGTGGGGGCCAATCTGATGCCTGCTGTGTTCCTGATATGCGTCACGACAAACCTCGACTAATTTAACGCGTAATGTCAGCGATACGAGAATACAGAAACTCGGCGAAATTGCCGCGATACCAATCGCGGACTGTCATCAGACCCAGAACGGAGGGAAGGGAGGATGAAAGGGTGAAAGAAGTTCTAACGACCCCGCCGCGCGGCACTATTAATCACAAGCAACAAACGTTTTAACTCTGCTCGTCCATACACTAAATCTGCGGGGAAGAGGCGCGAGCTGGCTTACTGGGAGTTTCTCCTCTTGCGGCCGGTTGTATCCGATGCTTTATTGCCGTTCGGCAAAGTGGAAAGGCCGCGTTTCATCGTGGCCCGGGCTGTTAAACCGACGAAGGAAGTTACGGGCTGCTCTCTAGGCCCTCTGTGCGCCTCCCGTAATACGCATTGTTCCTCTTCCTTGGGAGGAAACGCGGTCTGGCTCTCGCGAGAGCCTCTGAATGATTCGGTGGTGCCCGGGACAGCGTTGTAAAAGTTTTACGCCGCCTGCCTACCCTCGTGCAGCTTTTACTTCGCCAACCTGTCGGCGATTCAAAAGCTGGCTTTTTCGGGGACTTAAACATTCATCGCCTCTCATCCCCGCGCAGTCTAGCGCGCGACGCTTTTCAGAACGGCCATCGATGTCGATCGATGAAAGTTCGCGGCGCGGCGCTCGTGGCTCTCTCCCAGAGATTAAATCAACCGAGGCTCTCGACGTGCGAGGCAATTAATTTTCAAGAGCGGAATTGATCGTGCTAATTCCGGAGAAAGCCTGGGCTCGAGGGCGCGCGAAGAGCCCCCCCCCCCATTCATCCGCGAGCTGAATTCTTTCGCGGTGTATTTACGTTACAGGGCGGATCATAAAGATCCCCGAAAAGACGGGAGTCGGTGTCGATCGTGTGCTCGAGGGTCGCTACAGACCACTCGAGCTCTCGAGCGGGTCCCGCGATACTTTCCACGACAACGAGCTACGTTCCTCGTCGAAGGAACCGCTGATTGATAATCGACGGCGGCCGATGGGCCCGAATTCCTTGGTGCATTGCCCCCGCGCGCCTGATTTCGAGGCCCGAGCGCGCCCCGATCCCTGCAACGGCAGCAACATCGGCGGCCACCGTTTAAGCGGAGATAACCGGCCTCGGGGAGGAGAGTACCCACGCGTTGCTGTTCGCCAGTAATGATGACGAGCTCTAACGAGGGGGATCGAAGCGAAGGAAAGGAGAAAGCGAAAGGGAGGAAGGGAGACTAGGCGTACAAGTTGCAGCCACGATTCGAACAGTCCGTAAATTACTCGCCGGTTATGCTCTCTGGATACCGGCTTGCACGCGTGTTGCAGCTGCACACGGATGCCAAGTCCCAGGTAGCCGCGCCGCAGCTTGTTACTCTGTCGCGAAAGCGATGCGCACGGGGTGTCCGTTGCATCCCTCCGACAGGTTTTATTACCGATACCGCTGACATTTTCATTAGCGACGATAACGTTGTAGCAGACGTCAGGGATTTATTACCAGCTGGCGGTTCGATCGGCTGGCTCTCGCCTCTGATTGAAGCGCGGCGGCGTCGTACTTGCAGTCACAGAGGTGCGAGGGACTTTGGGGCGCGTCGATGGTAACTCGACGCTCTTGAACAGCGCGACGTCGATTCTATTGCGATGTGTCACTTTTACCCCAAACATTCATCCCCCGCCGCTAAACCATCGGGAGGGTATTGAATTTCATAGAAACCGTGGCGCTGCAACCGGCGGGCAAATACAGCGACGCGGCCCGCCACGGGATTCGCATAGATTACTGCATCTCGCCGCGAGCCATTAGCCTGACCCCTTTCACGTTCGATAACGATATACGAGCTGGAACGTGGAATATTGCACAAGCGGGCCTGGCAACCTGAAAACTGTTAGCTCCGTGCCGCTCCATAATGCTCTCCTGGTTTCGCGACGCGCTGCTCGCGTCAGGAAAATATAGTCGAGCGAGCCGTAAATTATAATGAACACGGACGGGGACGATTACGGGCGATCGACAGGTTGGAGGACGGGTTCGATGAGGTCGTCCGATAGCGAACAAAATTCGTGGGATTTTCTGGTAGCTACGCTCGTTTTCGGTGACTGGCTTAGCTGATTCATGAACGCGGCCCAGATGACGAATCCATACTTACGTGCGTTTATCGAGCCATCAATGACTGTACTGCGACTACGTTGTTACTTCCGGGACACGTACGGTCGAATCGCTTGAATTATGACGCATAGTTGGGCGCATTAAACTAATTTCTTCCGGCTCCGAGGACACGGTGATCACTGTGATCAAGCTGGACAACTCTATCGTTCAGGTTACCCCGTGGTCTTGCTTCGTTAGCGTCTGTGTTCGCGCGATCGGGACATATTGATTTCGCCGATATCGATTCGTGACTCGGAGACCAGTTAATTAATCCTCCTCGAAAGAAATAATTACCATCGTTCGCCCACTGTCGCCTCGGACAGCTCGTCGACCGTGTCATTTCCATTGGTAATCTGTTTTTTTTTTCGTGACCGCTGTTTGAAGGAGACCAGACCTTCGCATTTGTAAGTATAATAAACAAGACTGTACAGTTAAATGTATCGCGCACGAGGTTGGTCGTACCGCGAATTTATAACTGGTTTGGTTTCTCTCGGTTTTCAGAAATACACGAGAAAACATGACTCGGGTTGTCCGTCAGGGTAGTCTGATTGTGAGTAACGATCTGATGTACGTGGCACGCGTTTCCATAATGCCGCGGTTTGTGCAAGGGTAGTCAGCTGTTTAACTGCGAAGGATCGTGCAGCGTGGAGGGCCGTGGCAATTTGCTCGTAATAACGGAAGCTACTCGGGCTCGTCGTCGGTTAATCGGATGTCGCCAGGAATCGTGCCATCCGACCGATGAAAACAGCCAACCCGTATTTCTTGTTTGCTCCCGCGCGACTAGCTTGGAAGCTCGACGCTGTTCCGCGAGTTCGCGTGACGTTTTCGAATTAATTGCGCCTCTTATGCGTGGACAGAGAAAAAGGGTCGACGTGGAGCTAATCTACTAGGCTGTTTCTTAATCCGTGTAATTCGGCGGTAGAAAGTTCTGGGAACATCGTAGCCTTCGTTTCCATATTCAGCCGGGCATTAGCGATCCCCAAAAGCGGAGAACAAGAACGAAGCGTAATCAGATATTACGGTAGACGAGAGTCACGACGTTCGCGGAGCCTCGTATTGCGATGATCGAAGGAAAGCGAAACTGTCTCACCTTTCACCCGAGGCGGCACGGTATCACGGAATCATCCTCGCGTTTGCGCTCTGGCCCGTTCGGTTACCACGGTAAAACCGCGTTACCGCTTCGTGGCGAACGTCGACGATTTGTCCCATTTAATTGCCCGCCCTCGTCGGGGTAATTAATTGCTCCGGAGGTCCCGGGGACGGCGGCTCGCAATTAGCCGCGGCGATGCTATCTGGAATATCGTGCTCCATAAGAAGGGTCTTCTGGCCGAGAACCGGGGACGTTCTATTCCTTCCAATACTTGCTGGGATTCCGTGTTCTGCCGGCGGCGCGGGCGGGAGGAAGGAAGCAAGGGAGTAAGGAAGTAAGGAAGGCTTAGCCCCGTCTCCTCGCGCCGCGAACAATTAATTTCACCTGTAGGTGGGCGGTGCCTTTCGAGAAATTGAATTACTCTATCTGTAGAACGAGTTAATTGCATTATTCGTAGGACGAAGCGGCAGCACGGCTTACGTAAATGCACGAACACTTTGGAGTCGTTGCTAAACGTCGTATCGACGCCGCGCCGCTCCGCTCCTCCTCTCTTCCCCTCCGCCTATCCTCCTATCTCAGCTGAAATTGAAATTTATTCAGCCGAGACAACGGAGCGGCTCCTCTCCCCCTCTTTGGTATTCGGTCGCAGTCACGACGGCGATGAAGTCGCTCGACGATCCGGGACGCCCGTTATATTTTTCGAAAGTCCACCTCCATGAACGGAATACAAATGCCCGGCTCCTTCGTGGCCGCTCATAAAATATGGAACGATAAATAATCGATCGTCGAGTTCGACGGTTTGTTTTCTCGCGGCGAGTTCGTAGGACGTTATAAAAATTATAGGGTCGGAATTTTTGCCGTGGAAATCAATTTTCCCGGGGAAAGCAGCGTTTCTCAGGCGCGAGATAACGCTGCCCCGGCAAAGTTTTACAGCATCGTTCTGGCGAGAACGACGCGGCGTTTTCCAATTTACGCTTTATCGACGACAGATTGCGCGCTAACGCGAAATAGAAGAAACAGAGACCCGAGCGTGTGGCAAGTTTACAGCTCCGCCCGTTGCCGAGTGGAGGGAAACGTCCACGGTTTTTCCTCTCGGTGAAAAATTAGCGGATCCATCCGCGAGCCGGGTGATTGCGAGATTGGTGTTTTTCGATGGTTGGAACCGATCGTTCCAGGAATTTTTTTCCGCCGCGGTTAACAGGTCCCGTTTCTTTCCAAGCGATATCACCTGATTTCCCTGGTCGAGCTATCTGTCTCTTCTTCTTCTTCCCCTGTCTCTCCGTCGACCGGTTTCCGATCGTCGAGGCCCGCGCACGCCTCTGTTTCCCGGCCATTTTTCGGGTAATTCGGTTAGCGAGGAAGGAGAGGCGTTTCGCCGGTTCCATTAAGCGAGAGGCCGACGCGACGTCAGAAAAGGGGGGAAAGAAAATCGATTATGGGGCTTCGCGACGCGTCCGGTCTGAAAGCTTTGTGCCTTACACGATAAATCCTCTTCGCGAAGGCCGATATTGCGTTACCCTCCCTCTGACCGGAAGTGGGCTCTACTTATAAATTCCGCCCTCCAGCGGTGTCTGCGCCCCCGTGAAATCTTCCAACATTTCTCACTGGAATAGCTTCGAATTTAACACGTTATTAGCCAATCTTCGGATCGAATGTATAAACGGGAGCGCGAGAGAAATGGGGTGGCAGTCTCCTCCGCGAGGAAGGGTGGGCAAGAAAGGGGTTCTCCAGTCAGGATAATTGAAACGAATGAGGGGTGACGTTCTCCGAAAAGAAGTAATTAAAGAGCGACTGTACGGATTCGAAATTGTATTCCTACACCCGGTGATACTCGATCCACGGGCGACAACAGCTATCGATAGCAGGGCTGTCGGCGATAGCGGTGAACGGAAGCGAGTCTCGTGTTTCCGCGTGTGACACCCGCACGGAGACGGCCGATTACCAGCTTGCGGCTCATGAGCGCGCGCTCGTCATGCCGCGGAAAGCCACTTATCCCTGGAATAGAATTGTTTGCGCCGACTTCTAAATCGTGTTGTCGTAGCGGCACTGTATCACGATTGAATTGCCTTCACGCCGCACCGAGCGGAGCCCAGGCCAGCGAGCGCCGGCACCGGGCTACAACTGCAATTTACTACTTTAGCTTCTCCTATCAGATGACCTCTGCTACTCGTCACGAGGCGGAAGTGCTGTGTCGCATAGCTGGCATTTTTTAACGCGAACGGCCGATCTATAAATATAATTCCCCCTTAACCAGAGACTGCCGCGCGGTATATGGTGACGGCGCACGGTTCGTTTGTAATGGAAGGACCTTTCGGAAGGCGCACGAGCGTGCTCGACGTGACGTTGCCCCAAATGATTTACGCGGGAATCGACTGATCCTTAACTGAACCGTTGCAGGTACAAGCGTTCTCAGGAAATCAAGTTTCCTCGTGTTTATTGCATTTTCGGAAGGCCCCCTCTCCGATTGTTCCGTTGCGGAAACTCAATTGTTGCGATAACAAAACGCGCGTTTCTCATGGCGCAGCGATTCTTGGCCAATCTACATTAACACAATGCTACGTTTACATAACGAACTGCCGTTCTGCCGACACGTAAATATAATACAATACGCTGTTTGCATGAGTACAATGTGTCGTTCACATAAGCGTAACGCGTGTGCATGTACGGTTGGTTCGTGGACGCGCGCGACTCGTCAAAGTGGCAGATATGACATATAATGTACGGATCGGTAAGAAAAAGTACAGGTTCAGGTTGCCGTGGGAGAGTGATCGCAGGAATCGTTGTGTAATCAACACTTTGACGTCCGGCGGATCGTCGCACGTTGCACGGCGCATCGCTGATCTATCGGAGTAGAATCGCGGCTCGTTTTAATTCCGGATCCCGCGCGGCGAGCAGTTTAATTCAGTATCCAAGTTTCGTTACGTTACCGGGGCCTTTTTAAGTGGCGGTGCTTACCGAGCGATAAAGTCATTCGACTAGATGATCCGCCGATAATCTGGAGCAGCTCATTACAGCTCCCCTTTAAACTAAGTTGACTATCGATTGGAGCGTCGTTGCGCCTCGCGCTTCGCTTACCATCGTAGCGGTAGCTAAAATTCGCTGGAAGGGCAGCGGCTATCGATCGCCGGAAGAGAGCGCCGTGATTCACGGTTGCGTAGCCATCAAACGAAACAATTTCACCGATCGGATTACAAGCCTGCCGGTGTAAACGCGATCGATTGCGTCAGCGTTCGAAGATACGTGACGAGAGAGCGTGAACGGAGCACCGCGGTCGTCAGGATTAAGTAATCCCAGCCGTGTCTGTGTCCGTGTTACATTAATAGAACGTGGGGAAGAGGTACGGGGAAGAGGCAACCACCCCCGAAACTCAGTGAGCATCGATATCGCTAACAAGAATATTCCTCGATGATCGCCAGCTCGCGAAACGCGAACTCGCCGCTCCTTTTAAGAAAATCAAATCGTAAATCCCGTGCCACCGGCGGAGGAATTATGCTCCGTATACGTCGCGCGTATACCGGAAGTACTTTACTGGTATTACGGTGGAACAGAATAATAGACTACTTTGGCCGTTTGCCATTGACCGTTTAGACGACTTTTCGGTGGAGGCAATCGGGAATCGTGCCATTTCCATTCGGAGTATCGTGTCACGGTACTCGATCGCCTGTAACGCTCCGCGTGCATATTGAATCGAGGAGTCTCTCCACCTGGGGCTGTAGACGAAAAAATTGGGGCTTCGAAATGCTGCCTGGGAGATGATTAAATGTTAAACGTCCCCTCGCGGTTACGTAAGGCGAGAGGAATTCTATTTTCGCTCCAACGGGGACGACGATTATGCCAGTTTCTGCTGGAGAAATTCGCGCGCGAATTCCGAGCGGGCCACGCGGTTTGCTCCTCGATTGTACGTACGGCTTTCCCGTTACCCAGGATCCGCGCAAAACACCGCGATTACGTTCATTCTTGTGTACACATGGGCGAACGTCGCGAGCACCGTCCTCGTCAGGGGTGTCGGTGTGCAGGCCGCAGAGATTTGCATCTGTGTTCGTGGCACGTAGGAGGTTGGCTCGCTACGAAAATTCTATCCTTGGCCTCCAGTTCGCCCCTCGTCTCGTTGCGATGCCCTGCACGCGCGCTCCTGGATGCACCGCTTCGTTTACCATGCACGCGTGTTGCCATACACTGTCTCAACGACGGGGGTTGCGCTCTCGATCGGATTTACCGCCTTTATTTAAGTCGTTACCCGCGCCACGAGTGCCTTTTCCTCCTCTCGGTACCTCCCTCGTTATCCTCCCTCTTTTTTGCCACACCGCCAGCGCACGCTACACGCCGACGATTTACATATCTGTTCACACTGTAACCCTGACAGTTGGGTGGTTTTCGAGGAGTCGCGATCGATAGGGAGGGCCTGCCTTCCACTTAATAGCTCGAAATTAACCAACTGGTACTCCCCGGTCGACAAGATAAAGGACGGGAGGTATTGTCTCAGGCGAATAATCCTATCTGTCTATATATCTCCGTCTCACCCTCCGCGTCGCCTTCTCCACTTTTAATTTTCCTCCCTTCTCGTTTCGCCACTTTCACGTCTCTTTCTTCCTCCCTTCCTGCCTCTTACGGTACGCTCCTCTTTCCCACCCTCTCTGTCTACTTGGCGCGAGAAAAATATTCGATACGGGCACTTCGATGTGGACCAGCCGGAACGACTGCTTGGACTCATCGTTGTAACGATACGACGGCGCGGCGACAGTGGAGTTTAGCCGGAGCGAGAGTTCTCTCTCGAGAGGGGTGTAACTTCTCCGGCAAGTGATTCCCCCACGTTGCCCCGTGGTCGTGATAATAATCGTCGATGCCGAACGCGCCTTTACGTCGATACGACCCTGCTTTTACGACACCGTGCGGTTGCCCCGTTCGCCGACAACAGCGAATCGCGTGATTCTCCCCGCTATCTCGTGTCATCTCTTCCGAACACCGGTTCTCCTATGATACCCTCCCACGTATTTATAGCTGCCCGCCTGCTCGCCGTGCGGATTTCGCTTCGAACAGTTGCTGCGTCAAGGTTACCATCGGGTCTTCGGCTTTTATTGCCGGCCGTCCGGTAACTTTTTCGCCAGTCCCGCATACGACGCGGCTTACTGCCGCCACGTTTTTCCCCCTGACCCATATCTCACACGACAAAATATCCGCGTTCCTGCGAAACGCCAGCCGCTGCCTCTCTTCCTCTCCGGCGAGGCCGTGATTTTTATCGCGGCTCGTTTACCGCTTCCAAACGGCCGTTCGCTTATAACTGTTTTCTTGGCGCGAATCGGTAGTCCGAGCCTCCTAATTTGAATGAATCGCTCGTGCCTCGGAGGCTGTTAGTTGTTCTTGCGTGATTTACGCCTTCCCCAAGCCGCGACCACCGTTTTCAGACCCGTTGTTTATCCCCCTTGTGTTTTCTATCCGACCGTTTTTGTTTCACCACCGGAAACGCGGGGGACGCTCGGCGAAAATCCAACGAAAATCCAATACTCATGAAGTATCGACGTTAGTGGAATTCCAAGGGGAATGGTCAGTGAATGTTAGTCCAGGGGGACTGTTGATCAATGACGCCGCGATCAAACATTTATCGTTCACACGTTTCATTGTAACTCGCTGGCGACCTTTCCGAAAATTTGGCGGGAGATATTATTCGGTTTCAGAGTTGTGTCAGCTGGACGATATTAACTTTCCCCAGCTCTTTCTCCCGATTCTTCGATTTTAATGAAACGTGTCGCGTTTACGCGTCGACTCCTTTATCAAACTTTCGAGAGGCGCGGATTTAATCGGAACTTAGCTTCAGCTTCGACCAAAACTCCGCTCCAGATGGCATCGGAGGAGGTCTGGGAACGAAACTTTCCGATCGCGGGCCATCCCGTCCCAGTCTCTCTGACAGTTGACGAGTCTATTTGAAGAATCGCGGGTGGAAAAAATATTTTTCCCCAGACATCGAGGAGCGAGCTGATTTCGCTGAGAAGGCCAAACAATTGAAATCGTCGTGGACCAAAGGAAGCGTATGAAAAAGTTTCCGCAGAAATCAACGGCCCCTTTACAATTCACTCTGATTTCTTTAAAGTTTCACCCGAGATTTGAGTTTCATGTGCTGTTTGAGTTTCACTCGCGAAGTTCCGCCTGATTCTTAGTTAGGTACGTTCGGTCGAAGTTTCAGTTGATTCTCGGTTGCGATTCGTTAAAGTTATTGCTTGCAGCTTGAAGTTTCCGTCTGGTTGCAATCCTGCACCTGCATTAATAACAGGCACTCGCCGAAGGAAAAATTTCATATTTTATTTAACAAAGTGGAAGTT
This sequence comes from Andrena haemorrhoa, assembly GCA_910592295.1. Classification (NCBI taxonomy): domain Eukaryota; kingdom Metazoa; phylum Arthropoda; class Insecta; order Hymenoptera; family Andrenidae; genus Andrena; species Andrena haemorrhoa. The sequence goes on along the minus strand of OU342940.1, from coordinate 5,926,662 downwards.
GATTTTCTGCCACCCCTTTCCGTTCTCTCGATTCAGCGCAGTTTATACACGAGAACCGGGATATCCCGTATACCACGCTGTTTTTGCGCGAAAAAACTCCATTAGAGTATAATAACCCTCGATGAATCACTGTCCGCGCAGCGTTGTCGCCGTGCTTGTCGGCCGAGGCGCTCGCTGGGGGACGCACCGGAAGGAAGCGAGAGAATAGATAAGAGGATAAAGAAAGGAGGGAGCTTCCTTTCTCGTCCGTTCTTTCCCTCGCCTCCCGACAAAGCGCCCAGGGACCGTGAAACGTATTCCCCGGATTCTTATTTCTCGCTGACGAGACACGAATGAAAAAGGGATCGCCATCGAGCTGCCAGGACTCTTGTTACGGTTAGTCGCCCTTGATGGAAAAGTCCTGCAGGCCCGGTTGATCTAGTCGCGGGCGCGGCGTTTATGAAAAGTCAACGGCAGTGCTGGGGAAACGGTTCGCCGAAGTCGGGACAAATGTTTGAGGCGAAGTTGGCGGCTACACGTATATACACGTGTATGGCTACAACGTTATAGCTACAGCAGCTAATCCCGGAGTCCCGGCTTAACTTGAAAACTTGTACTTACTTAATCCCCCTGGCGCATGAATTCTTGGCTTCGATAGAGTAGCCCGGTTGTTCCAGTTTAATCGCGGCTCATCGGGTACACGGGTGCCTCGTCGTTCCGTCGAAATTAACGGACCCCGTCGCGAGTTCCCTATCTGTTTTCCGATACGTCCAGATTACCGATGGGACAAATGAGAAAACCTTGGCCCGCTACGAGGGAACAATGCCGCGGATCTCGAGCGGGGTACACAACGTTCACGCGCTGTTTTCATAACATCCGCCGAGAAGCCTCGGCACGTTTACATTTTATCTGCAGGCCGGGCCTGTCCGCGGGACAGCGCGCTGTTAACCTTCCTCTTTGGGGAGCGCGCTCGCGGAAAATTTCACGAGCACTCGAGCTTTTCCTCGAATTTCCACGTTCCTTTTTACGGCGCGAGCTTTTCTTTGTCGCCGCGTAGCTTGAAACCCGAGGAGGAGGAGGAGGAGGAGGAGCCTTGATGAGAAGCGGTTCCTCCCTCGCTCGCACGTGGAACAGTCGTAAAAAATATGAGCTCCCGAGCCTGGGAGAAATAAACGCTTTGAGGGCGATGGGCCTCCGCGGTTGCGACTCGCGATGAAAAACGTAGCAATAACGCGGCGCGCTTTATCGAGGCGCGACGGCCGCCGCGATTCGCCAAAGTGCAATGTTCACGGGGGCGTTTCGTGCTCGCCGTTATTCGCGATTAATCACCTCGTTGTTTCAATTGTTGCCCCTCCTCGCGACGATCGCGATAACGTTTAATTCGGCCCGTTCCCCTCGCTCTTTCCCAATCGCCCGTTTATTCCACGCAACTACGTTTTTCGAGCGCGCTATCGAGCCCCTCCGTTTAATTGGCCGAAACCCAGGAACCGTTGTGCATTAAAACGGTCGCTGGTGGTTGGGTGATTCGTTCGTGCGCGGCACGGCTGAGAATATCTCTCTGGAAGTTGCTTCCGAAACGCCGAGGATGCAGCGGAGCTCGCCTTCCGGCTTCCACTGATGGCGCGTCGATCGAACGGTGCAGCAGCCCGTCGCGATTGTCTCGTCGCTGTTCAACGAGCCTCGAACGCTTCGTGTCGCTTTCAAGGACGTCAGGAAGCCAAACGGAGCACACACGCGGCGCGATAGAACGAAGTTCGGTGGGGAGGAAATCGTTTGTCGACTTTGGCGATCGATTCGACCGAAGGATGCACCGTCGCGCGTGCAACCGTTGCGGAAAACCGGGATGCGACGCGCGAGACCAGTCCGCCAGCTACTTTGTCGCACAATGGAGCGTGTTGTGTACGCGGATCGCCGAGGGAGCGCCACCTCGAGCGGTCCATTTGCCGCGGCGTATTTGCTTAGGGTGCTGAAAGGGCAAGCCCGCTGTCTTTTCCTTTGTGCCCTCCGTGTCTTCGTCTCTCGGACCCTTTTCACGGCGAAATTGGACTGGAGGGCGCGGCAGGACGGCGGTGCGCCTCTTCGCTATCGCTTACATTTTTCATCGTCGAAATTCAATAGATGCCGACGCTGATCATCTCCGAGCGTGTCCTCTGCCGGAGGAGCAGCTTCCTCGGATCCCTCGGCGTCGAAAATTGAATCTTTTTTCCAACGCTTCGCCAGCGATCGCGACGAATGCATCACGGGTCTGTTCGGCTTTCTTCCCTCGTTTCTTTCTGTCGAGAGGCGACGCTTGCCAAGATATCGCGAGCAGGAGTGGCGGATCGTTAGAAAATTCGATTCTACGCGATTCTAGATTACGTTAGTCCACGAAACCCTCTGTCGATCTCTTGAAAAGCTTCCAGTTATACGTACCCAGTTGGCTTCGTCTCAAAGACGATCCGTGTCCTCGCTCGAGGCTTCGATCCTTCCCAACCTTCAGGAGTTTATTAAACGTGCCTCGCTCCGGTAACAATTTGTATCGCGAGATACTCGCTTGACTCTCTCATTGACAAGCTTCTCGCAGCTTCATGAAAGAAAGACAGCAATCCTTAACTTTCCTCTGCCCTCGTTAAGGATTTCGAACACTTTTTCGCCCAAGCTTCTGCGTTCCCGAATCAGCGAAAACGTTTCGCAATCAAGGCTCCTACTAGCGCAAAGGATGCCGATCTTCTTTATGGATCGGTCTCATCGTCTTCGTCACGTATCCTCTTATTATTCCCGCGACACGATCCAGCAATATCCGTCTCGGTATTTCTCAACGAGGGCGTCCTATTTGTATAGAGGCCAGGTTCGATGCCAAGAATCGAGGCGAGCGCCCCGATATCGATATATCGACTCCCACGAAAATTTAAATCCACCGATTCCACCTCGCGGAGGACGGGGATTAATGCTCGCGATCGCTGAGAGGAATATTTTGAGTAGGCACGACCTATTTCGGCATTATCGACCGACTCCTCCGTTCCAAGAAAAGGACGCCCGCTCTTTTATTACCTAGTCGAATATTCGGATGACGTTTCGACCTTTTTCGAATTTCGAACCGTTCGGAAAGGTCAAACGAACGGGCCATTGTTCCCCGAGCAATCGGGGTGGAGTCGCTGTTAGCCGAGCGTTGACATCGCACTATTCAATCGGATGATACGATTAGCGCGTCCTTGAATGCGGGCTAGGGAAAATCTGATCGGCGACACACGACGGCTGGTGCTCATCGGTCGCGAGAGGTTGTACGTACGTTGCATGCGGGTCGTTTAATTTGTGCTCAAGGTCCGTAAAAATGTTCACGGTCGGTTAGTCGGCTAGGCTGGCTCCTTGGCAGCAGTCTGACAATTGCCAAGGATAGTGAAAGCCGCCGGTGGCCGAGCGAGCGGTACACTCGCGCGTGGCTTCCTGTTTCGCCCGTACGATCCGGTCGCGGTTAAATCCGTCCACGTATAGATTATACAATGAAGCTGGCCGGTTTCACTTTGACGTAATCGAAGCCCTGTTACCTCGATTGTGTCATAGAAGGCTACCGATACAAGTATTCGCACGGCGAAAGGGGGACGGCGTCTGGCCTTTTAAAAAACGAAAGACGAAAGAACCTCCGTCTGGATCGATCGCGCGCGGGGCCGACGGCGTTCGTGTTGGTTTAAAGGGAATTCGCGGCTCGACCGATGATTTTATAGTAATTAGCTGGGCCTGCCTATGGGGGATATTGTATAATTACTCTGGTCGCTAATCGACCGGATAAACGGCTATCGCTGTACGGCTTAATTATCGAATAATGCGGTCTAAATTTGCTGGCAGTGGAGGTGTGTATCGATGTTGGGAGGAGAACGGATGCTTGGACGTGATTCTGTGTACGCTCGTTAATTCGCCGACATTAATTGAAAATTTGTTCGGTTCCGTTTGCGTCTGCTTTTTCCCCCCAGTAAAGTTCGGGAACGTTTTGCTGGAAATGCTGGTAATTGTGCTTTGAGCGCACATTTGTCGACGGGCACAAAGTTACAGCTACTTTTCGCACAGGTTATTAAATTCGGCCGCCGCGGTTGCTCGCGAGGCGCGAGTATCGTTCACGATTCCGCGGCCCCCGCAAAAGGAAACGCAAGCGAAACGAGGTCCGCCCTCCTTCTTATTAGCGTATTTTAACTGCCCCGCATTTCCCGGTCGGCCTTTCCCTTCTCCACGCGATTTTCCACGTTGCTTGCTTTTGTGCTCGCTCTGACGGCTTTTTCCATCAAATTAGCCACTTTTAATCGGGACCCTGTCCCGCAACCGCGCCGTAACCCCTCCCGCCTGTATTTATGCATGTGCTCGATGCACCGGCCGACACCAAGTCGCTCCTGTAACCGTGCACACCGCTCTCTCCTCGTGCCCTCTGCAAATCGATATCGCGTAGCCCAGTTTACCCACGTTGTGGAGGAGGCTTTACCGTACCGTGTATCCTACGGTTTCCAAGCCAACCCTTTTGCGGCTACCTCCATCGAATTTCAGATTTCTTCCGAGGGTGGCCCGATAAAAGTGACGAAATTTTCCCAAGTCAGGCGACACCGCGTGCAACTCCTTCTTCTAGCCCCGCGATCCGTACAGTGTCCAATATTTCACGGGTCACGGCAGACGCGAAGGAAATTTGCGAACGCGGTTAATTTCCGCGTTGAACGCCGCACTGGGTCAGACAGTTTCGTTGTCGCAGCACGAGCTTGCTTGTCCTTTTTTTCCCGTACGGCATCGATTTTGGACGTCGTCGAGCTGCTGAGCGCGTAGAATGCAAGACGGAGCAGGAACTTGTAGAAGGGCACGCGCCGAATCGGTTTTCGAAATCGCTGAAACTCGAGCTGCTGGCTCCCGCGCGCGAAAGCGGCGCTCGTTAACGAGACAGGCGCGCTTTAGTTGGCGCAATTTCGCGTACAAAGGGTAGGTATAATCCAGCGCGGTTTAGGCGAACTATACTCCCTGTCGGTGTTATATCAAAATATCCAGCAGCTCGGAAGTTCCCGTTTAACTGCACCAACGGGACACTGTTCCTCGGTACTTTAATGAAAGCGAGCGTTGCGCTGGAGTTTTCATACACCCTCTCCAGTGTGTTTCGGAACGAGGCCAAGGGATTGGCGAAATCTCGCCGCGATAACGTGCGAACGTGTACGCGAAAGTTGATTCTGATTACCAGTGGGAACCTCGATTAACCGCGGCTTCCCCGTTTATCCTCTTGCCACACCGAGTCCCCCCGAGTTGCCCTGCTTACACATAGAGTTCTATTATGGAAACGGTGTACGCGCGCTTTGCGCGAAAGAATCGAGCGGACCGCGTGTTGGATGGGAATGAACGCGAGTATGCGGTGGCAATCGGCTCGATATGGACAGTAGGGTGGTTCTTATTTTCGACTTTTGTTTGACATACTTTTTGATTTAATCAATAACTTGGAGAATATTATATAAAATCAACTTCGCGAGCTGTTAAATAATAATTTAAATGTTTAAGGGCCCAGGGGCGCTCTTTTACTGTCATCCGATCGAGCTCAAACTTTTAATTAGTTGGAACTATTCTGGAGGGTGCCACGAAGAAAATCTTGAAAACAATTTTTACCAATAGTAAATAAGAGCCAGCCTAATGGACAGTCTCTTTTGGCACGACTTCGCAACGAGCCGTCGTACGTGACGCGCAGCCTCTGCTCGCCAAGGTCAGGTTACATGTAATAATTCAGGTGAATGTGGATTTGTGTAATCGCGGCCGTTCGAGGGAGATCGAGCCATGGCCATCGAGGGAAAGATGAATGCGCCCGTTTGCGGACTGTGGAAAATTATCCCCGTCCTACGTGAACGCGTCGATGCTCGTCCTTGTCGTAAATGGGAAATGGGCCTCTTAAATCACCGCCGCTCGATGTCTTCTCCGCGATAACGGGGATCGTCTCTCGCCTCTTGCTGGCCACGCGCGCCGCTGAATTCAACTTCTACTTTTCCGCGCTTTTTCCCCAGCCCGTGCTCCTATGAAACGGAGAAATAGATCTTTCCAACGCGCCCGATACCTACGGTCTCGTTTATCACCCACTGTTTTCCCACGCGACTCGCAAAACCCGGCAGCATCTGTCGCGCCGAAGCGCGTCTGTTTGTCCCGCTTTAATTCGCCCACCCCGTTTCCCCGGGCCGAGGTGTTTTTATTTTTGGACCGAGGTATTAATTAATGGGATTCGCCGTACAAAGGGCAGCGGGAGCAAATTTGCATTGGCGGTGGCGGGCGAGACCGCTCCGCCCCGTATTACTCGCTAACGAGCGCTCATCACTGGATATATCTTTGGCGCGTTCATTATAAAAGTGATACAACCCGAGCGAGGGCGAGGGGCACGGTCCCCGCCGACACTCGTTCGCCCATTTATAATTTCCCCTCGACCTGCACTTTTTCCGCTCTCTCGTCGATGTCTCTCCAGCTTCCCCGCGCTGCAGCCGATCCTCTCCTCGGTTGACCCACCGAATCCCGCCGAGGGAGACCGAGAGACGACCGGTCCCCGCGATAATTATGCAATTTCTGTCGGAAGTTGCGAGTCGAAGCAACGAGCTCGCCCCAGGGAATCGAGGATAAGTTTCTTGTATTGTTCCATCGGGCGAGCCAACCAGCCAGCTTGGAGATTTTATTGCAGATACTTGCGCGACCTGCCGCGTCTCGAGGAGGGTAGAGGATAGGGGAAGATGCCCCGCTGGTGTCCCGTAAATTTCACGTACCCCCGTCTAGTTACCGTATAGTTGTTCCGGCGGGTCGGGTCGATAAGTCTAATAACGAACTGGTGTAAAAAGAAAATAAAGCAGCTGGCGGGAGAGGGATGCTCGAAAAGTTTTCCGCTTTATCCCCTGCTACTTTAATGCCCCGGCTCGCAGATATGCCAGCATCGTTTCATTTGCATGCGGAGCAGCACTTTTCACGGCTTGGAGGAGGCGACGGTGGCGAAAAGGAACGCGAAGGAAGAGAAAAAAAGGGGAAAGAGGGCCCTGGATGGCTGGTCGTTGCGAATCATAACTGGAAACGCGTTTGTTTCCTGCTCCAGGGTGCTCCCCTCGCCAAAGTATCCGATACTTCGGCGCAATTAAGGTAACTGTGTGACGTTACGTTACGCCCGCTCTCTCTCTCTCTCTCTCTCTCTCTCTCTCTCTCTCTCTCTCTCTCTCTCTCTCTCTCTCTCTCTCTCTCTCTCTCTCTCGTGCGCACAGCCGCGCTTCTCGGATCCTGCTCGCATAAATTGGGCACCCTATAAATATTCACGCGGTGCCACGCTTCGGAATATTCGTTCTCGCATTGTTTCGCCGAGTCGCTAGCTCGCGGAAGTTTGTTCGTGCCAGTCTTCTGCTCCCTTAGAGCGAGATTAAACTGTTGTCACGGGGAATGCTGTGGCAATATTTATTTTGTTGATGAGAGAATAACGTTCGCGAAAATTTCATAACGTCTCTCTGCGACGGAAATTTAATAACAATCAGCTGCTGTCTGCTCGCCAGCTCGTTGCACCCGTTGCCTCTTGGACAGACGCGGAACCCTGGCGAAATTCCTTGCAACTATTCCGCGCGGAGAATGTCAGACGTAGTCGCAGCTGAGTGGCAGAATTCACGCGCGATCGCCGCGAGATTGGTTATTAAATTAGCGGATTAAAAGGCGCACGGCGAGCGTGTAGATTTGCACGCGCGGGTCGGTCTTGCCCCGCGCGCTGAATATGTACGTCGCTCCACTTATGCCCGTCGCGTATAAATATTCACGCGGGCGCTCCACGTAGCCTCGACCCGGTGTCTCCTCGAGCAGAAGTTCGCGGAGTGCAACCTGCTGCTCCTTTCGCGGCCCCGAAACCAGAGCGGGCGATATGCAAATCGCCCTGGATCCCCGCTAAGTGCCAGCGAGTACGTGGCGAATGCCGCCAAGTTTGTTTCCCGAATTACGCCGACTTCTGGTTTTCTTTCGTTCGCTTCCCCCGATCCTCGGTTAGAAGCTTCCTAACTTTCATAATTCATCTGTTCCCACGTGTTCCATCACGCGAAATGGAACGCCCCAGCCTCAGCTTGGAAGTTCGTCGACCACAAATGAACCGTTGCCTCTGCTCGCGCGGAACCGAGGCAGAATGCGTCGTCGATCACATTCATGCGCCGTGAAAGCGGCGAAACAAATGGGACGTCGCTGAATGATCGGCTGGCAAGCAATTTTATTACACTCAAGGCCTGTAATTAATCATCGAGCGACGAGCCGCGAGCACTCGAGTGTTTGCCCGTTTCCCATCGGTTTTCCGCGCCCGACCCGGGCGTAAAAGAATGTCGAGTTCGAGCTCGTTTAAACTCTGTGACGTAAGGGAGCTCCGAGGGACGCGAGCCCGGCGAGCCAATGAAAATTCAAATTCCAGCTTTCTCATTTGCCGGCTCGGATCCGCCGTGCGACTTTGACGTCAGCCGTATCAACGGACCTCAATGAAGAAACGCGACGCGCGACCTCTTTTCATCCGATACTTTGTCGCCCCGTTCCTCTATCAGCGTGCGCAATTTTTATAGCAGCTGTCCCGATGAAACGCTCTTCCTTTGAGTTAAAGGTTAAGGGATTGCATTGCTGGACGAGGAGCGAGCTTCCTTTGAATACGCGGCACGGCCCCGTCGAGTCGCGCAATTTTCCATCGCCAACTGAATCGCGAACGGTTGTTCTCGCTCGTGATCGCGCACTTGGTCGCCTCGTCGCTTCCCGCGGTTGACAATTCGCGAGCAATTCCCCTCCCCGTCGATAAATTATTGACGCAGCAGTCGGAATCGGCGCGGTTATGTCACCGCGATTACAAGCCCGACCGTGATTGTAACGCCCGACACGCCGACACATTAATTAGCCGCGTAATCGTAGACGGGGGACCTGGCGCTGAAATCCGCAGCGAACGGAGCGGGGAGAAAAAATGCTTCGCCCGCGCCTGTTTACGCAATCCCCGTGTTGGCGCGGTGGATGTGCACGTAAAAGGACAATAATCTCGCGGCAGTACCATCCACGGAAAACTGTTTGACTCGCTTTGGCGCGGGAGCTGCAAGAGGTTCTGTGGACTCGTCTTAACCGCGAACGTGGCAAAATTCCGCGAAACTTTGCCCCTGTTCCGGAAGCTGAAGCGCTCGGAATGGAAATTATCAGTCGGGAAAAGAAAAGGAGAGGTGGAACGTTGGCCGTCGCGACGGCGAGGGGGTCGTATAGATTATAGATAGTCCCGGCGAGAATTCGCGAGCGATTAAGATAATCGAAGGGGACTTGATCAAAGAACGGTTACCGTCAGATCAAAGAATTTAATTCACTTTGTCCGCTCCCGTGCCGTTTCGTGCTCGAACCTAACATCTCTATTATCTTCTGCCATCCGCGCTGAAATATTGGACAAATCCTCTCAGGGCTTTGCCGGGATTATTGGAAGCCCCGAACGAACGATATAACCTACTCTCTGTATCGTCGCTGTACCGGCACATATTCAGCCGTTAAAATACAGTAGATAAATTTAAGCCGCCGCCCGTCCGGCGCACTTATCATCTGCCACTGTGCATTCGCAGCGGGTGGATAGTAAATTAAGAGAAAGGCGCGCGTCGCGCAGAGGAGAGCAGGCGTGCTACAAAAAATGCAAAGAATAAATGCCGTTTCTGATCCGTTGATATCCGCTCGGCGCGGCGGCGGGAAAAATCAATTTTTTTCCACCCCGCTCGTTCAGATTTCAATCCCGCGGAACCCGACGGTAACCCGAATGGATAGCGAGATAAGCCAACATTTATTTTTCCATGTTTAAACGTTCGAACGAAACCGAGTTACAGCGGGCCGACCTATGTTTGAATTTTAAAAGAGCATACATTTCAGCCAGTCGCTGGATCGTAATATCCGCCGTTACGTTAAATCAAACGTCCCTGTAACACACGCTCGGCCGATTAATCAAGGGATTAAACCGAGCCGCGATCAAGTGCATCGTTGACTTTTGGATCCATTCGCGTTCGACGCGCTTATGCGCCGGCGGCAGTCGTCGATCTTGGAATCAACGTCTCGATTAGAAACTATAAAAGACCATCCATCTGCTCGTTCTGTTAACCTTGCTTTCCAGTGTTGCGTAATCTCGCGACGATTGCATCGTCCTGGGAAAGGAAGCACGGTCACCTGAATCCGCCTCGACCGCGTTGCCAGGTGCGTACCTATGTACATACTTGTTCGCGATTCATGGCATCGTCGCTGCTCTTCTTACGCGGAATACGAAATGCGCCCGAGTGCGTAACAGAAGCGATCGTTCCACAACGATTTACGACTTTCACGGTGGAGCGTTACGAAATACGTCAAATCGCGCGGAGCTGAACGCCAGACAGGACGGTGAAACTTTTTTCATCTCCAATTTAGAAGTGAAGGATCTAGCAGCGAGAAGAGTTACGGCAACCCATGACGCAACGATCCCGTAATAGACGTGTACACGGTTAGGTACAGGGAAGCGGTGAATTCGGTGAGCAGAGCTCTGCGGTTGAGTAGAAACGCCGCCCATAGACCTGTTTAGCAGGCATCGGGTTTTAAGATTCCGTGCATCGGCGAGCGGGACCAATGGGAAGTGACCGAGAGCGTAGACGTAGATAGATCTTCGAATACGACCCCAAGCTCGGCACGGCCGTTTGCCTTCGCACGATTTTTCGCAAGGTCGATGTCGCGGCGCCCCAGGCGTGTTTACTTTAACACGCGGATGACTTCACCCAGTCCCCTATTTCTCTTCCACTCGGAGCTCCGCGCGTGGTTAGAGCGGTGGGTCGCGAAGCTGCCGACTTCGGCCGAGCGCTAAAGTAAACACGCGCGAGCTTCTAGACGGGTACGGGGAAAATAAAATTGTGGGAAAGAAAAAACACCCGAGCATGGACTTGCTTAGGGTCGTAAGGATTGCGCGTCTTGCTCTTCGCACCTCTCACTTGGCTCCCATTCATTCCATTGACGGACACACGTGTGCCTAAAGTGGAGCGTCGTTTACGGCGATCGACGCGTCTTACCGCTCCGATCTAATTGCTTTAAGAAGCATTCTAGTGTCCACGGTAAGTTTCTTATCAACATTCGATGGATTTTATGGCTTCGCTGTACCTCTACCAGTATATGTACTTTCGAACATCTGTCAATCGATCGCCTCGAGATTGACAGCCGAAGGTTTTCGGCTCGTGGAAGCGGAATGCCGCGTTTCGCGTTGCTCCCTTTGTCTTCCTCTATCTTCCGCGATGTTTGCTCGTGAGAAATCACGCCGTTCGACGGGAACAGATGATCCCCGCGCATGGTTGCGACTTTTTTCCTCTTACCCCGTGGTTGATTTCTTGCCTGGAGGTCTCTTGACGCCTTCGCGAAACACGGAGATCTGGTGCTGAGTATCGAGGCAAGGTGCGAGATGCTCCCGCGGAATATTCCGCAGCGCGGCATCCATTCACGGTGGAATAAGGGGAGAAAGATTTAATTGAAAATTATACAGAAAATCCCTGCTGCGTGTATGGCTGAGTTGCACTGCCCCAGTGGTTTCCAGTGTCTTTGGGAGGAACTTGGCTGGAAATGCGCGCCCGAGGCTGTCCTCCTCGAAGAACTTGAAAACCCTCTGTGGTCTCGAACGGGCACGGCAGAGAATTCCTACTCCCACCGGATACGCAGCGAAACTCCCCCTTTTTCCGATTTGCTACCTCCGTTTACAACCGGGGGAACTTGCGAAACAAAGTTGGTCCCGACAAAGCCCTAGCGATTCCTATTGTTTCCCAACGCGGCGCGGCGGCCACGCGCATCCGTCCTCGGCGGAAAATTCCTGTTTTCCCTTGGAAACGAGCGAGGAACAAAGGGTGCAAATACCCGCTATCGATGCAAGTCAAATATTATTCGGCCGGTTGTTTGGCAAACGCGTCCCGCGACGCCTCGAACGTTGCCCCATCTCGCACGACCGTGTGTACACCTTTCTCTCGTCGAAGGACTCGGTTTCCTCGTTCGTTTTCCACCGTGCTCCCTCTCCCGGAGTCACTGCCAAGGGTCAGCCTTTTTGCCATCGCCATCGCTTCGAGGCGACGAGCCGTTAATAGCGCTAAATCGTCAGACCTTCGCTCGTGAAACAACGGACGGACGCTAGGCGGGTACGCGTAGGTCGAGAGGTGGCTGACCCATCGTCGCGGAGGAAACGCAGCCAGAGCGAGAGAAAAAAATACCACGGGGGCCCTGGGGCCCAAGGTCGCGCGATGGCAGACGCTAGATGTTCTCACGTAAGCGTTGGATATCCTTTTCTTTGGCGGCAGTCGATCGCTGATAGCACCTCGTCGCGTAAGCTTACCTCCATTACGCTTTGTCAATGCCGGCGGAGTTCACTTGGTATTTCTAGTCGCCAAGATGGGACGGGCTTCTGATGGAATTACGATCCCAAAGGAAACCTCCCCGCATCGCTTGCGAAGCCAAAGATCTCTCTGTCGCAATGTCCCTTTCCTACCCAGCAATCCGCGCTCCGTCGCGGCTTAAAAACTTTTACTCGCGGCCACGTTCGGGGTCAGATTATCCCGCGATCCAGTGCAACAGAGGCCGAGGGAGAGAGAAGCCTGATTGCTCGATCCATCCAGGGAGCTCCGAACAGCGACACGAATCTCATCCAGTACAGCTGGAGGGAAGCCTGTCCTCTTCCCATCTCTTTCCGTCGCCCCAAATTGCGTTTTCAACGGGCGATTACCTGCTATCCTCTGCTTCCTCCCTCGCACAGTGTCCCCTTTCGACGCGAGGTCCTTTATCAAGATCCTGGGGACGAAACGAGGCAACGAACGCCGCTGCCCGCCTGTCTTCTTCTCGCCCCATTCCTCTCTCGCGTCATATCTTCTTCGGCTTAAAGAACGTCGCAGTTCCCCGCCCATTTTATCGCGTATTTTTACCCACGTCATGCGATTATTCTCCCTTATTCCGAGCGTTATCTTATTCTTCTTTATCCACGAGACTCTAGTTTCCTCAGTTTCTGCCTTATCAACGCATTCAGAGCGACCGACGATACTCGTCGGCTCTGATCCCAAAACCCAACGCTAAGCGATATACCTATCGCGTATCAGTTTACTGTGAAGGCGATGGGTTCTGGTCACTCCTGAGATGTTTGGAAAACGTCTCAGAGTCGCTAGGAGATTGCGATGGGCATTTCGTCACGAACTTTTAACTTTCATTATAACACAACGAATTTTAGGATTCTTACTATAAACCCTCCGCAATCTCCTCGCCCGATGATATAAGTATAAAGTAATACTACACTACGAACTATTTAGAGCACTCGTTGTGCTTCAATTCTGACAACGCCCGAGGTTCCCCGTCGCATCGAGCGTGTTAATCAGAAGCGGACGAAGCACGCGCAGGAAGCTATAGATCCAACTGCCACTTGGTGTACCCTATCTCGAAGAAACGTCACCGCAATCCCCAATCGGAAACGTACTCCGAACTTACGAGCTTCTTACGTGCCGTTGGATGTCACGTCCCGGCTCGATTTCCGGCCAGCGGCGTCGCAACTGCGATACCTATATCCCGTTCGCGTTTCCCTCCACCTGTCTCGCAATCAACGCGATGCACACGTGACGCACACGCGCCTGCACATCGACAGATTGCACCTGTAATTAGAGCTCGCCGAAGGTTGCCACGGATGGAAATTCCACGGTATTAATTCTCATAGTGCATCCTGAATTTGGTCCACGTTCAACCGCGCTAAGGATAACTCGTTCGACTCAGGATTATTATTTTGCAATTAAAGGTCTCTCCGCGTTGCCAGAGAAAATTCCACCCCTCGAGCTTTCGCTTTAATCGCGGATCTCGCGAGCCCACTGTAAACCGTCGCACGATAGAAGGTGGATTTCAAAGCGACCTTTGCGCGAACGGATTTAAAGTGGCCAGCCGATCGGGCCATTTCGACGTGGAGATTTATGACCGACGCTGGCGATCCTGAAAATACTCGTCGTTAAATCGTACACCGTTTCGAAACGAATATCTGCTCGAGTCCGAAAGATGTTTAAAGCTTTCATCTCGAGAAGAGGATTGGTTTGAACCGCTGGTTCATGGGACCAGGGACGAGTAATCTGAGCGCGGGTGATGTCAGCGTCGTTCTTTCTCCTTTCGTCTGATGTTGCTTAAGTTTCTGGTGTCTGCGCGACCAACTCCAACGTTCCGAATCCCTCCCGTGGATCTTCTTTGACTACGGCTGGCTGGCCTATAATTACGGAGGCGCGCAATTTGCAAACTGCTCGATCGCGTCAACGACCGATTGGACCGGCGTTCCGGGCTTGATCGAAAGCAGCGCGAAGTCTCGAAACGTCTGGAAATTGAGGGATTCGTATTGAACGGGCAGAATTCGGTCGTTTTGCATATCGACGAGACCTCGCGGCAGCTCGTATTTCCAACTTGCCGGAACGCGCTTCCGTTCATCCCGATTCCACTGGCGCCATCGGTTTGAGTAATTGCTGTCTAATGAGAATTCCGCGTGGCTAAAACTGCGCGTCATGCCGTTTCGAGCTGAAGAATCATCGTCGCTTTGTTCTATTTATGGCCGATATCAAATGGTATCGATGATCGGACGAAGCGGATAACGCTCGACTTTGCGCGGATATGAGCAGATTACGATTAGTGGCGTGGAGGGAGATCGATAGCCAGGCGATAGAATTAGGCATGCGAAAGATGTGCAGATGAGATTAGTGATTCGACGAAGCTCCGAAAAAAGCACTCACCCGGAATGTGTTATTTCAACCTCGAAAAATACATGCTCAGGTTGTAAAACTGGTCAGCTTGGTTGAGACACTCTTTTTACGCAAGGCGTTAATGAGTTTGAATTGGAATGGTGTGTTTTTACAATTTTTATCCCCGTGTCCTTGGTTCTTTAACTGTTCCTCGCTAAAAAGCCAGAGACCAAAGCATATGCTGATGGAGTGTAAAATAAATTTATTTACAAAATTCAGGGATTTTTGGTTTCGCTTCATTTGGATAGAGTCCTCTGTTATCGACGTCTGTTATCGAATTCTCTCCCAAAGTAGCTCGTATTTTTGAAACCACGGAACGTTTGCTTTCTCACCGATGTAGGTGCATTAGGTACTATTGGTTCTAATTTATTGTTTCCTTTTTTGTTTCAGGTGAGTACTAACTCTATGGATACTTTGCATCTAGTACGAACGAGACGGGAACTTGCGAGTGCTCTCCTCCGAGAGCAGGTAACGTAGATGTTGGAATTATCAGCGCCGAGCGCTCTATTGATTTTTTCCACAAAACTTTGCCGGTGTTGCAAGCCACGTTTTGCGAGTGTTACTTGAAACTAGATGCATTTTTATTCGGTACAGAGTAACAGTGTTCTCTTTCGAAACTCAGCACCAATTTTATAGCGTAAATCAAGGTATAGCCCTCAAAATTTAAATTTTAAAATTGTACATTGCAATTCTACCTTACTTTCTTCTATTTATTGCAAAAGATTCTTCGGTATATTTCAAATATAGCAATCGCGAGTACAAGGAATCTGTCGTTGTTATCAGTGAGCATGCACTCGACAAATATTTCCAAAAATACTGCCTTACCGACGGCACGAAAGGAAGTGTAGCCAGCTCGGCAATTTGTCCTCGGATGGCGCCACCAAATCCTCCCGTGACCGTCGGCACGTCCGCTATCGACCTTCCTACACGTGGTTCCAGCTTTGTCGGCCTTCGACACGCTCTTCCCCCACGGACTTTCTTTCACGCAGGCGTGCACGTGGCCTCTCCGGCTAGCAACCAGCGCGCACGTTAGATCGCATTTCCGGTACGTGCCTCTCGTGGGCACCGGAACCCTCGAGCTCCAACTTTCTAATCCAATTTTTTCCCAGATAGTACCAATAAGGTAAACTCTTGCACGCAAGTTCGCCCGCAATTTCAAACTCCCTAAACTTCAAATTACCGGCAAACTTGCCACCTGCCTCTTTCGCAACAACGTGGCAAATTGGTCGCAGTGCTTCTGAGCAAACGTCAAATACCCCATCGCTCCGTAAAGCCCGTGGTGATAAATTTTGGAGCCGCGAACGCGAGAGACTTAAACGCGTTAAATTATTAATACCCCTCCGGAGTCGGGCAGGAAAAGAGGGCGATGGGGTTGCGCACGAGCCAATCCGGGGGGGCAAGTTCGCCCTGGGGGAGCAGCCGTTCCGCTCCACCCTCCTCGTCGACGATTCCGCCTCGCCGTTGCACCGGAGGCCGCCCGATCGCTCTGTCCCTCGTTCCCTCGGTCGACGGGCATGCCATGTGACGCTCAGCTGTGTGTTAAATCCCAAAATTATTGCCGGCCGCGACGGCGAGGACGCGACTCGATTACGCGTAGCCCCGTTACATAAAACGACAGTGGGGGCCCAGTCGCAGGGGCAGACAGAAGCCGGGCAGAGGAGGGTGGGCCACGTGGTGACGAAAAAATTCGGCAGCCCGTACCGACGGGCGATTGTCAGTCGCACGAGCCCCCTCCGGGCGTAGAATTATCGATTCGTGACGCAGATACCGCCAGCGAAATTAGCGCGAGCTCTCATCGGCTGGCTGACTTGAGCGCAGTCGAGCTCCGATCGCCCCTCTTCCGGGTCTCGACGACGATGCAGGCGCGATAACCGCGCGGCCGCTACAGATAACGCACGGGTGTCCATTTGCGTTAGATTATCGGGCGGGCCAGTAGATCTCTCCGCGCCAGATTGCAGCTGTTCTCGATACCGAAGTGCAGCGATTTATCTCGAGGGTCGAGACTCGGAGTAACCTGACCTGAAACCGCGGCATACGTGTCGCGGTGATCCGCGTTTTTTGGGACTCGCTTTCGAGGCTCGCGTGGGTGCTCGGTGCAACGAGGATGCTAAAAATAGCGGGGCGTGTACGATGGTAAAAGCGCATCTCTTGCTACACTCGTGGCCTCCTTTCGCTCCCGTTTCTCCCGTTTTTGAAGTTGAAGCACCCTACCCGGGCGCTGGCAGGCACGACCTCGCGTGGATCCCGATCGTTGCTCCGTTAACCTGTTACCTCGGGGAGCGCGGCTGTAATCGTTCCCGAACGATTAATTAAATTTTTATTCCACGAGCTCCCTCTTCGTGCAGAATTCCGGCTGGAGTACCCTTGAAATCTTTGCCCGCCGCTGGCTGGCGAAATAGTGGGTCAGTGTTTTTCATTTCACGGAGTAAAGGGGTCAACGACGAAGGAAAAGTCTACACGGGCGAGTAATTTCTGCGCGCCTCTTCGGCGCGGTTACGCAACCGCGCGCTTTCGCTCTGTCATTCACTGCAGCGTGCAAGCGCGTGCGGAACAGTTAACGTTTATTAATAACGCGGCCGTCGATCAGAGGGACGCGAAAATCCATTGACCGTGACCTCTCCGCGAGCTCGATTTCGCTGGCTTCGTAGAAAATTCGGGAAACTCCGGAAAATTCACGGAAAATAAATATTCCGTGGCATGGGTGTCGCGAAACTCGTAGTCGATGGAGGGACGGGAAACTCACCGTCCGGTGCGTCGAGACGATTTCATTTCTTTTCAGCGATAATCTGGCGAGGTCCTCTTCGAACCACTCGTAGAAACCATTGAAAGTAGCTCCCATTAGGCAGAGCTCTGAACATCGCTATACGAGCCTACCTCTGAAAGACGCGTATACCGAGAAGCTCCGAGGAATGTTTCAGCGAGGAGTTGTATAATCGTCTCTCCGGGTAGATAAGCACGTCGAGACCGTGGCGGTCTGCTCGCGATAAAGCGGGCTGTTATCGCGAAGAAGAAGTGGAAAATTAACCGGAACGGGATATCGCTGGTCTATGAAACGTGCTGTAGGGAAACGCAGCGGACGCGTGCACCGCGAATTATTCCGAGGGAATCATATTGTCACGCAGCTCGTATCTCTGATGGCGGCAAGGAATGTCGCTCGACCGCGCTCGTACTACCTGATAAATGATCACGCCCGTGGAATATTAAGACTCGCCGGGCAACGTGCAACGATACAAGCGACGCGAACAAATGTTCTCGGTCGCGTAGCGACACGGAAAGAAAGCCGGCATAGTTTCTCGCTGATAAATCAGCCCTCGACGAAACGTATCGGGAGGAAGGGGCTAGGCTTTGTGAATCGAGCTTTCGCTCGGCAAAGCATCCGTCTGCCTCGCAAATCGTTGCGCGATTTATTCGTCCGGCGCTCGAACGACGTCGGAGCGAGCCGGTGTATTAACTTTCGTCGCGAGGAAATGTCAATTCACGGCTCTGTGATACTTTTTCCGTCTAGAGCGGCTAGACCATTGTGCTCGGTGCAAATTGCGCCGAGCTGTTGGGACTCCGTTTACCTTGGACGCGGGACGGAAAAACTATGTATGTACAAGCTAGATCGGAGGGTGATTCTAGTATGCAGAATGAGCTTTCCAGCTATTTCCTGTCGCGAAACAGAAGCTAGCGCGGCGTAGAAGATTGAATGGCTGTAATTACACGAACGTAACATGCAGTTGCACTTGTTTCTCAACTAGAATACGTGTCCCCGTTATTCCGAACACGCGTGCTGTACACTCTGCAACAAGGTCGCGGGCTGTCTTCCGATTTCGACTGACCTGCATCGCCAGGATCGATAAAGCATAAAGAGGTGGTAAAAGGATGATAAGACGCGTGTCCCATAGACAGGACACCGTTGGCACGTAGGAAGAGCGGAGCGCAGCAGGATGCGCCCTGAATGCAGTTTCCATAGGTGGCTCCTCGGTGAAGTTTCCGTTCGAAAGATCGCTTGGTTCTCGGTAATTTTCCGGGACCGGTCCGTCATGAGGGGGCAGCGGAACGTAAAGAGGAGAAAAGAAAATCGGAGAGGCCAGGAGGACGAGAGAGAGACGGACCGGTCTGGAGAGGCTCGTCGAAGCGGACAAGCGAGCAGGCGAGCGGGCAGGCAGGCAGGCAGGCAGGCAGGCAGGCAGGCAAGCAAGAATCGGCGATCGCTCGGAGCGTCTCCTTGGCTCCGGTCAGTGCCTGGCTACGGCCAACTTTTCTTCACCTTGCGGGCGAATGACCGTTACGTTTTTTCGCTCCAAGGCTGGACGTATCCTTTCGTCGGGGCCTCTCCCTTCTCGTTTTCGCGCTCCGCAGCCTTTCTGCCTTTCCACTCGTTCCTCCGCCGAACAAAGCTCCTCTCGAGCTCGCCTTCTCTTCGTCCTCCCCTGCTCCTTTCCACCTCGTCTTCTTCTCCTGTCCATCTGTGTCTTTCCATAACTTGTACGCGGCTCTTTACCTCGCATCAGCTCCGCGCCATAATGAATTCTCAAAGTCGAAAGTAACGAACACGAGCGGGATGTGGGTGTTCTCCGAGAGCCATCCACGTTGGTTGGAACAAAGCACTCGACCGCGATCGATCCTCAAACTTTCCATTTCAGTTACGAATCGCGCTTTCGTGGTTGATGTCTGTTTAGTTTGGACAGGATTTCCGAAGCAGCCAGTCTTGGACCGCGTCGAGCCCTTTGTAGGACGATTCTCAACGAGGTGCAGTTTCGCGTCGAAGTTGGGGAGTTAACGTGGAAAAGCGACTCGCACGGGACGCTTTAGTGGCCATGGCGAGGCGGTATCGATGAGGACGATTGTTTCATCGTTAAGTGGAGGAGTCGAGGAAAGAAACAGCTGTGAGCCAACACACGAGCCTCTCGAGTGACCATATGCAACGCGTGTGCCCCGATCCACATTGTCCCTCTTCCGCTGCCAGGCTCGCCCACTTTTAAATTTTCAATACGGATATCACGACCGTGGCGCGACTCCAAAAACGAGGACCAACGGAGCAGTAGGACACTTGGAGCCGGGCCAGTTTTATCCTCCCTTTACCTCCACCAAGATGCTGTTGGATACGTAACGCTCCCAAAAGCGAGAAAGCTTTTTTCCCTCGCGTTTCGAATTATTTCCCGGGAGCACACATGGCGATCTGCATTTTTGACGGATGCAAGCCGACCGCCTCCCTCGGAGCGTGGCACGCGAGAGACCGAGCAGTTATCCGCGGCCTATCTGCGCTTGTAACAGGCCTGCGGCCATGGTCGTCGCTTCCAGACGGATCCGTCCTCGTCACGCGAGCTCGCGCCCTTAAGGGTCCGTGCACACGCGACTCTGCTTTCCCTCGAAACCCCCGAAAACCCCTGAAAATTGCTAATCCAGCCTCAGTGATGCGCGTATCCGCGCCAAACTGCCGGAACTCGTGCTTCACGCGGCAAACTTTATCGCCTGCAACACGAAACCACGCGAGTCCTGTCCCAAGACCGTCCCGCTCCGTGGATTTAAGCAGGAACAGGGAAACCGGAAGAGAAGGTGGCAGGCGACGGAGGATATTCAAGGAAAAAGTGACTAAGAAGAGCTAACGAGAAGTAGCACACGGTTAATGTTACTGGTACGGAATTGCAAATCCTTCGCGGTCCAGAATCATCACCGAAAGTGTTCAATCTCGACGCGTCGTTCAAGCATTCGCCAGCCACCTTAGCTATTCACGCGCACGTTTCAATCAACTAATTGAAAAAAAAACCGACGAACCGTCGGGGGCCGCAGGATCATTAGCAAATGCGTCTCGTGATTGAATTTTTCATGTATCGCGGTCATTGGAGAGTGCGCGCCGGGCCGCTGGCGCTTATCGGCGTTATTCCTAGTTTCAATTAGCTAATTAAGCTAACGGAACGCGGGCACGGTTATTTGCTAATGCACGGCCGATCAATCCCCGGTGTCTTTCCGATCGGGTTCCTTCGCGATCCTTCGCGTGGCTAGTTGAACGTCGCTGCGATGGAAACGGAGACAGCCCGCGCGTTTATCAACGGAACGGCTCGGTCGAAAATGGCGGCCCAGCAACACGGCGATCGCAACTTGGATCGCGTATCGATTTTTCTCCCCCGACTCTCACGGGTTCGTTCACCGTGCGTCCGAAGCGAGCCTACGTGCCGTGTATATTTCGTTTAAGTGCATGTACATTTTCATTCATCATCCGCGGCGAGCTGGCGATGAATCACCTCCTTGGCCGATCGGCACAGGTACAAATTTACCGCTCGCCTGTCTCTCTGTACGCGGCCGCGGCCGATTGCTGGCGTATCGCATGCATTATTAATTGTAACGCCGCGCACGTGATAACTCGTCGCGCGTCGTCGCTCGAGCACGCTCCGCGATCATCGAGCCCGGCTATCGAGCCTGGCGATCGCGTTTCGGCGCGCGAAATTTGGAAATCCGCGATCTCTCAAGGCTAACCATTGACATTTGGAAGTTCTCGGGCGAAGAGAGAATGTTCGGCGTTGGGAACGAGGCGTAGCAGCCGACACGTCCCCAGAAACTAGGCCTCCGGCCGTCTGCATTGGTCGGGGCCGCGCGAAATTGCTGAATGCACGAAATGAAAGTATCACAGCTGACGGGTTGGGGTGGCAAAGGCAGGGGATGACCAGCGAGGGAGTGAGAGCCGACGGAGGGTGGTTTTTGCCAAGGGTGCTGCTCCGGCTTTTTCATAACCAGCGGAAGAAGGGTTGCGCGGACAATGGATCTTCATCTAAATTGTAAATCGTACGTTGTAAAATTGTAAATGATCATTAGTCCGCGTGCACGTCGATGGTGGCTCGCGCTACGATTTATATTAGCTTCTCGACGCCGACGGTCGCCTGTTTTGCATACAACGACCCGCGCGTCGCAACATTCGATTCGCTTTAAACGTCCTCCACGGCCAGACTCTGTGGCTCGATGGCTGGCAGCTCGAGAGAGCTGCGAGCCGAGTCGTTCGATCACGAAAATGGCAAGCCAGATTCGTTCATCGTCTTTCGATCTGGCTTTGGTCGAAAACGAATGGTCGGAGGAGTTCCCTCGGAGGTGGGAAAGAGAGTCTGGTAGTTGGGAATCGGTTGGAGCGAAGGGGATATGCTCGTGATCGGGAGAACGAGAGAACTGCGGATGGTTGAGGAAAAAGGCGAGAGCTTCGACCTGCTCCTCGCCGCGGCAACCAGTTGGGGAGGGGTAGTAGAAGAAAATCGGAGAGGTTGGTCGGTGGATTTGCATTTTGATAAGAAATCTCTCGGAAAGTTTCCCCCGAGCAGCTCGCCTATCTTCCTGCATCTCGTTCCATAGCTCGCGACAGATAAGGAGAGGTCCCTTTACCCGAGTCCTCGCGTCTTTTCCGGCAACCCAGCCGCGACCGCCTTCTTATTCTTACCTCGTTACGTCGGATTAGCTTATTATTCGAGGCGCTGCTGGGTGTAGCGTCGATGGAACGTAATCCTCCCCCGAAACAGATCGATTAACGCTAACCCAAAGAGATAGATGGTAGCTGAAATGAAAATCACGCGTGCAGAGTAAACTTTGCCGCTGACAGGGCAGAGCAATGCCTCCACTTCTTCCGGCATTTTCCATCGCCTGCTTTATTATGTTGAATTTAATTATCCTGGGCGCCGTTAAACGCGTCCGCAGCGCGGAAAAACTTGTCCCGCTCGCGAAGTGTCAATTAACTGGCCTCGCTGGGACGTTGAGCTTGGGGGACAGCGTCGGAATAAAAAATTCAGCAGCGAAGTTTCTCCGCGGAAACTCCCTGGGACTCATCTGGAGGATTAATTCTCTTCTTTCGCGCGTTCCCGCCATCGGGACAGAGCTCCTCGGGTCGAGACACTCCCTCTAATTGCCTGACTTTCGTCCGCTTTCCGAGCGGGGACACTTGGACGGTCACTTGGCGCCCTCGATCGCGATCGACACATTCGGGTCACCTCAGGCAATCTCGGACAGGACGAGCCATTATCGAGGATTTCGTTGTTGGAATTACCTACGTTGACGTTCACTGCGACACATCGCCGCCTGATGCGTCATAGGATCTAACGGTTTTCCAAGAGGAGCGAGAATGCTTGGCGAGATTATCGTCCAAGTTCTCAGGAAATCACGATGTGGACTCGTGAATATGCATTTGCCCGCGGTGAATACAAAGAGCACGGATTAGTAGTCCAGTTGTGCTGTGGAAGAACCTGGAAGCTGCTACGGTTCCACTTTCTGTCATCTGTCCATCCAATTAACAGATATCGACGCTTTCGACGCGAGCAAATCAGCAACCCCTGTTCTGGCTCTCTCAAAGAATGCACCGGGACAATGGAGATACTTGACGAATATATTCCACTCCCCCGCAGGATGCGACGAGTGTCTTGAAATTGCTGTACACTGTGGTTGATTCGTCCGCCGAACGCTCGAGCGACGAATGTAGGAGGGTATCGGAGGGTGGATGCGAGTGAAGCATGCGAAAAGGCTCTGAAAGGAACGCGCAGCAATTATGGATATTGGCGGGCTTCGACGCTGGCGAATTAGCAAGCCCCGCAGCCGTAATAACGAAAAATGCGCGGATCAAAGTGTTATACTTAACGAACGCCAGCTGACCCTCGCTCTCTCCACTGGCACGCCGCGAGGACCATCAACCCCGGGCTCGATTTTCACGCGTGCGTGTTCCATTCCACGCACGTGAATGTGCACCCCCGATCGATGGCTAAAAAACGCAGCCACGCTACTGGAAACGCGACCCCTCGTGAAAGCCGCTTCGGAAAGAACATTTCCTCTCCGCAGGATCCTCCGTTGGCTGCATCCGACCCTCGCTGCTTTTCGTCCTTCCTTCTCCGCGATCCGCCATTTATATTAATGAACGGAATTGCTCGGGTTTTTACATGCACCCTTGCGCGTATGTACATCGATCGACAGACGGGCAGAGGCAGGGACGATAAAAAGAGGGACACGCGGAAGCGACGCGTTGTTCGCAGCATTTCAGCCGACCCTTTTCATTCGGATGGAACGAGAAAGCGGCGAGTCATTGCCGCGGAGAAGCTTGCGGGTAAGAGGGATGATATTCGTTCGATCAGAATCGCTTCGTTCGTTTGTTGGACGCCGGGAGTTTAGAGTCTAATGTTGATCTGGACAACTGTGTGGCTCGACAAGCCCGCGGAATGGAATGGAAGCACGAGCCAGTCGTTCGTCGCTTAATTTTCCACGGTCCGGGGTTCCATCGATCACCCTCGATGATGCATTCTCCAGACAGCCCAGTTTTCCGCGTCTCCAGGTCCGAGAGAAATATTTCCAACTGGAGCGCTGTTACTCGGCCATCGCCGGATGAATTCCAGCAACATCGAAGGTTCGAACTGGATGCTATCGCGGCCCTCACGCCCTTCGGGAAATATATACGTATCCCGGACGTCCGTCACTTTGAAAAATGACGTCGCTCTCGGCTTTTCCGTCCCGGCGGGCGAGGAAAGGGAGAGAGAAAAAGGGAGAAAAAGAGCGGAGCAGAGAAAAAGAGAGGAAAAGAGAGCATGGAAACAATGCCTCGATGCGGACGGCGGATCGAGAAGGGAGGATATCGGGTGGGAGATTATCAGAGGGAGAGAGAGAGAGAGAGACAGAGAGAGACAGAGAGAGACAGGGCCATTTTGCATCGAGCCACTCACCCTTGCCACTACTTTGTGCACCGTCTCGCCCACCCTTTCATCCCCGTGGCTTATTTTCGACGGGAGGGAGAGCCCTTGCCTCGGTATTTGCACGCCGCCGCCGCTGCTCGCGCGTCGGACCTGCCTCGAATCGCCAAAAATATTTCGCAATTTCAATCTGCGAGTCGTCCTTACGCGTCGGAAATAATTGCGACCGTCACGGGCACAGCGAATCGCTCGTGGTATCGATTTCCCTCGCGGCGGTATTGCAGACACGATTTCGGCATATACGCGTCCACGGGGGAGGAACCAGGGATGGAGAAGTAAACACGAAAATAAAACAGCGTGTTCTTGTTTTATCGTTCTGGTTAACAGAAGCCCGGCGAGCAAAAACTGTTTTCGTTTATCGTAGACCGAAACGCGAGGGGGGTGAGTTCATCAGCCCGGGCAAGGGGTTGGAGGAAAATGGTAGAAACGCGGAACGAATTTCTAAGGCTTTGCTATTTTTCTTGCAGTGTACCTACCTCGCCCCTTAATGGAGGAGCGGCGTTCGATTTTCCGCGCGATCGGCGCTGCTCTTAAATATTCAATCTGCCGCGTTCCGTGGACTTGTCTTCCTCAGCCACTCGTGTACCTCCGCTTTTCCGTAGCGGAGAGACCGTCCCTTCCTCCGTCGACTTCATCGAGCAGCAGCAAAAATCATTGTCCTCCCGTCTTTGTCTCGTGCTCGAAGAAACGAGAACGCGCAAGAATCCAGTTCCTCCGGGCAAACGAAAGAGACGCGAATACCTCGCGTACGTGCGAAACTGTCCTGCACCCCGCACCTCTCCGCCCCTTTGCATAAATCATTCATGGAACGTAACCCTGGCGCCCGAAATTAGCGGCGGCTCTCGGCGGTGTTTTAACTCCAATTTGCATGCAAAAAATGCCGGGGCGGCGAACATCGACGACGACGCGGCTGGAAACGAGGACGGCGAGAGGGGCTCTCGAGCCAGTAGGATTCTCTCTTCGTGAGAACGAGTCACGATATCGTTTTGATCGAATCAGCCCGTCCCTTTTTCCACCCGTCCGCTGTGGGGTGGCGACGTGGTTCGGAGTGTTGGCCGCGAATGCACGAAAAGAAAACCTCCAGACAGGGCTGCAAGGGGGGCGAGGGGCGAAGCCGCCGCGATTTCCTTTCCTCTTTCTTCGTTCGCTGGCCCGGGTTGCCGCGCGAGGCCGACTTTAATCGATATTACCGCCCGTGGAAATTGGATCCTCGCGGAGCTGAAATAATTACAGGAGAGTCCTGCCGTAGCCGCTGCGAAAGGGGTGAAAGAGTGCCTCGAAAGAAATTGTGATTTCATTCCCCTTTAATGACGGACAGTTTAAGGAGAAAGGGATCGTTTTGCCGCGGACTTTAAAGCTCGGACGACA
This sequence comes from Andrena haemorrhoa, assembly GCA_910592295.1. Lineage (NCBI taxonomy): Eukaryota > Metazoa > Arthropoda > Insecta > Hymenoptera > Andrenidae > Andrena > Andrena haemorrhoa. Next base: position 5,900,924 of record OU342940.1, on the reverse strand, counting down.
GCGATTGAAAGGGGAACTTTCCTCCGAGAAGTCTCCCAATTTCTTTAATTCTCTCGTCTTGCCACCGCAGCTGCCCGTTCATTCCGCGGTATCGATCTCGCAGTTGCCAGGTCCCGACGACTCTGCCCGATTTTCTCTTGCAGCTCCACTGTTCGTTCCTTCCACTTGCTCCATAACTCGTCCCCTCGGCTCGCCCATGCGAGCAACCGCTGTCCTCCGTCGAAATTGCGCCGCTCGGTTCGGAATCCGGCGCAAAAACCAGGACAGACGCCTTGGGAGACCGAGAAACGCATTCTTTCCCGGGTTGCTGCCCAGCACGGCGACGTCGACGCCCGTGGCTCGGCAGGCGCCTAAAAACAATGGGGCAGGGTTGAACAGGGAGAAGCCGATGGCACGGCGACGAGAGCGGCAGTCGCGGAGATCCAGCTCGCTATCTCGGTGGATTTTGCGTGCGCGGCGGGTGTCCTTGCCGCGAGAGGGGGCGAGCGGGATGAGGAAAAAAGGATCGGGAGAAAGGGCGAGGGAGAGACAGCGGAGAGAAGCTCGGCGAGGGGGGCGCAGAGGGCGGAGGAGGGAACGCGGTGGTGGATCAATAGAAGTAGTTTTCAACGGCGCGCATGCGACGAGGGGAGCCAATGGTCGCGCGAGGGTAGTTTCGACGACCCGAGCCGCCCTTGGGCGACGGAGGAGGCGGCGGAGCGCTCGACGCCCAGGGCCGTCGTCGAGGGCACCCACTGATAAAAACTTTCCACCCTGCGCCCTCCCCCCCTTTAACCCACCCTTTTACTCTCCTTTGCCGCCTTTTTTAATTCCTTCGAGCCGCGAAACTTTGCGGCAGACTTGCCCCGATCTCGTCGTGCGAAAGCAACCGCGAGCGGAAAAATGCGCTGTCCGAGGACTTAAGATGTTCCGAGCGTGCGGGTTAACTCGAAATTCGTCGAACCAGCTAGGGCCTGGCCACTGCTGGCCACCCCTCCCCTGCCTGCCCCTCTCGTTTTCGTATTCGCCGGGGAGCGTGCACGCTTGTTTGCCGAGAGGTTTTACCACGTCCGGATGCATGCTTTCCAGTGTCAGACATGCACAGAGGCAGCGCAGCCAGCGCGGGCCTGTTCGTAAGGACATCACGTATCTGTGCGACGTGGGGCATGCAGATTTCTGCATCCCTGCCTTTGTTGTTCGCGTTCGCGCGATTCCGGCCGTTGCTGCACGATCGGGCTCGATTTTGCATGGGCGACCGGGCGACGGCAGCTGTTCCCCGATCGCGAAACGCGCTTTCCTCGCCTGCTGGAGATGTTAAGGGGATCCAAGACGAAAGGAACAAGCACTTGCACTGGCTGCCTCGCGAAGTCTGTGCCTGGTGTGCACGGCTTATCTTCTTCGAAAAACAGCAGATGGCTGTAGCCGAATCCAGTCTGTTTGCAACTGAGAAACAAGTCTTGACTGTCCACCGATTTCCTCGGATATTGATAAGGGCAACGAATAATAGGCCCGATAATTTCTCCCCGCCAGTGTGCCTGCATATTTAACGGGTGGTTTATGCCGCGACCCGTGTAACATTATCGTATTACCGCCGTTGCTATAGAATTCTGGCGCACGCTTCCGAGCACTGCATGGAAACGGGGGTGTTTGATCCTATCGCTTTGCGTTCGCGTTATCTAACGTATCGATATTTAACGAGTGGCTCTCAAAGCCCCGTGCTTGTCGCCGTCGTACCTGTTTACGTTTACGCGCGAAAGATTCCCTTGTCGAAACGCTCCGGCACACCGTTCGTAATTAAAGATCGGGCAGCGTCCACGATTGTCCGAGCTCGCGCATTAACGCGATATTACAAGCGTCGTAACGTGTTCATTACGCCCCGTCGATCCCAGCGAAAACGCCGCGGGAGAACGTTTAGGAAGCTGTCATCGAAGATCCGCGCGTTAACGGGAGTGAACGCGGAGATCCATTTACCAAGGGAGCAGGAACGCCGCCGATAATTAGCGACCACGAGCTCCTCGATTTTGCTGCTGAAATAATTGAAAATTCTTCGCCTTCCACGTCTCCTCCTCTCTCCTTCTGTCCAGCGGCGCGTCGAAAGGGTACCTTGCGATCGAGACGCGATCGCACTCGCTATCTCCCGTTGCCATCTCCTCGTTACCAATTAGTCCTCGGTGTAACGAGCGATTATGCGCCGCTCGGGCACCGCATGATAGCTAGTTGTCAGTAACGAACGAGAAAAGAGACTCCCGATGCTTTATGAACCACGCCGTCGATCGATTCGGATGAAGGTCGCTCCGAGACGTCCTCTTAAGGACAGTCACCTTTCTCTCCTTTGCTCCACTCCTCTTCGCCCCGATAAATTGATCGGCTTGTCGCGACCTTTCATGGAAGCAGGGGCATTAGACGCGGATGGAATTTGTGACCCAGTTTAACGAGGATTCAGAAAGCCTGAGGATCCTTGATCCTCGGCAAGAGATTTTGAGAATTTTTGAGACACTTTGAGTTTATTAATACGGATTACGTACATCGTATCTGTGCATCGTCACGCAATTATGCGAGCAGGTTTCTAGGAAGACAAGCTCATAAATCCCGTCGTTATAAACTTCAGTCACGACGGTCAGTGATTCGTGACGGCATTAGCTAACACCTGTACAGGTGGCACGAGGGGGTCGAGAGGGGCAGGTGTAAACGACCCACGCGACCGTTCACCCTCCTCTCCAACCCTTCGGTGAAATTTCAGCACGGTCGCGTCGCGGCAGGTGCAACAGCATCGCGTTCTAGACCGAGATAACGCGACATCGGCCGGTTGACGTACCCTCGATTAAAATTCCCCGCCCAGCTCATTAGTGGTCCGCGCCACCGCGAATCGACACGCCGAATTGCATATTGGGCGGTGGTCGATTGAAAATTATCGCGAAATTGCTCGGGACGGCTCCAAGTTCTGATTTTCATCGGCGAAACGGCCAACAGATGCGAGGAGGTAATCGAGGCTCGTTAGAGGCGAGTCGTTGGAATAGCATCGAACGACGGCAGCAAAAATCTTTAGGGCCATGAAAAAAAAGAGGAGAAGTCTGGCTTCTCTGACTTTTGCCAGGGATCTGGAGCTCTGGCGCAATTACTGGTAGTCACGAGGATAACGCTGAATTTCCAGCTGACCGCTGATAGCACAAGATATTAGCGGGGCCGCGTGATTTCTGAACTGACATTTAGACGTTGCTAAATGGTGTCTAAGTAAACTGAGGCTGCGGGCCAAGGAAACCAAACTTACTTCCATGGTTAGCGCGTTCGCTGTGGCCGTGGTTCCTGATACATCACTCACGTCTCAGAGTATCTCGTAAGGAAAGCTTCCCAACCCGAAAACACCCACAAAGTTTCATTTGAATCAGAATTTTCGGGCAGAGAACCTTTCCTTGTCAGCCACGAGGAGCCAGAGGTGTGGTAAAGAGAGCTGCGGCGTATAAGAAACTCGTTACTCGTTATAAAATGCTTAATCGCGGCGAGGGAAGCGCCCGCTCGCCTGGAGGAAGCGCGGTGGCGAGAAAAACTCCATTTGCCACGTGATTTGAGCCGTCCGCGGTTAACGAGCCGACGACGGAGACGGCTCTCGCGGAGGTACAGCGTCGCCCCCGTCCGCCGGCGTTTCTTTTTGCGCGCAGCCTCGCCTTGGCCGCGCGTTTCGCGCGTCGAGATGCGCGCGCGCAGGCCAGTTTGAAATTCGTGGCGCGGCGTGCCGCGCGGATCCTCCTCGGGGGCTGCGTTCCTTCCTCTCCCGGCTTTCGTTCCACGTCCGTTCGTTCGTTGGGTTCGTTCGCTCTCGCCAGCTCGCCGGCCTCGGCTCCGCTCGTGTGCGAGTCGATGTAAGGTCGGAGTGTCGTGCCGCGAAGGGAGTGTCGCCGGGCACCTCTCGACGCCCTCTCGAGCCCTGCCTCGCTCCGCAAAAATACCAAGCTACTCGGCCGCCGCGGCCGGCCCCACGACGATGGTGTTCTCGGTGCCGATGCTGACGGGTGTCGCCGATGGCCAGCCGAATTCGCGGCTCGTCGGCTCCGTTCCCTGATCGAGGGCAGTGCACTTCGCGAATTAGACACTCGTGAGCACCGTTCGCGCGGCTGGATCGTCGACAACGTTCAAGTGTGTCTCGTTTCTTTTGGACGCGGTGGTTCGAGAGCGTCGAGTACCTCGTACCTTCACTGGTACCGGCCAAGCAACTTAACGGACTTCGTCGAGTGACTCTGCAGGGCTCTTTCGATCCCACTTCTCTCCGAGGCTGCCATCTGTTTACGAGCACAAGGGAAAAGGCCACGAGCCCGTGTTTTCAAAGCCTGAAGGACGATTGCTGGGAGGCAGAGCCGGGCCGCGGTGTCGCGAATATGACGAGACGCGCCAGAGGACGGTAGTTCTAGATTGGCAGGGATGTCCTCGTGACATGTTACCCCGTGACCATTGCTGGCGCGACTACAACGTCCTCCGCGGAGAGGATCGTCTGCTGGTGCGCGGATCGAGCGAGGATAGCTGCCGATCGGTGTCCTTTCATCCACGTGGAGTCGAGTACCGCCTGCCCCCCCTGGTGCAGGTGAAGCCTGATTTCACGCTGCCGTATGTCCTCTGCTGGCGGCTGCCCAGCGCGATCCACAGGATCCACCTTCCGTTCCATCATCATCAGCACCGACAGCATCACTATAGGCACCGTCGCCAGAGACGTCGTCGACAGCTTCAGGCAGTGGGAACGCCTCGAAGACACCTTGTCCCGGTCCCGTCGAGGTTCCCATCGTCGTACGGTTGTAGCTTGCAGCGCGGTGACCTTCCCGTGGTGCCTGGTATGGAAACAAGGTGAGCCACGAATAGTTTGGTCGGGCCGAATCATGCTCGGTATGCGTGCCGCCCTTTGATAACCACGGACGAAATTGTCGCGACCTTCCGAAACACTAGGTACTCTAAACAACTTTTCCACTCGTTCGCCAAGTTAAGCACGCCTTTACATTCGACTTCGATACATTTCTCTTTCGCTTCTCCTTCGAAAGAGGAAGGATCGATACCCCCGCGTCGGGCAGAAGAGCAAAACCGTTGAAGGCCGCTTCTGATTGGCTAGGAAGCTGGCTGAAGGCGAGATACAGTTTCGCCGACGTGCTGTTTCCTTTTTGTCCGTCAAACCCGATCTTCCCTTATCATTAACCCTCTCTCCGCCTCTTCCGTCTTCGCTAGCCTTCGGACCCCGTTCGCCGCTCGCACGATTCTTCGTGCCTTCCAATTAGCCGCGCGACATAGCTCCTTAATTCGATTTTGCATCGGTGATTCCTCCGATGCCGTAGGAGCCGGGGTTAATTATTGGAGAGGAAACTCGAGAAGATGCAGTTAATGGCGCTTAACTGCGAGCAATTTGCTTCCCCCGTGCCCCTCGCGTCTCGCGACACCCTTCCACGACACACGTACGGTCAGACCCCCCGCCTCCGGGCACACCCTTGCACGCTTCTGACAGCAAAATAGAAACATTTCGTCGTCACCTCGCGGCTCGAAATTCGACACCGAGCAGGTGTCGGTACAATGCTGGAGTAATGTCGCTGATTAGCATACAGTGGAGTGTACCTTGCGCTGAACTCGATTCGCCGATCGTATCAATGACATAGTCGACCCCCGAGTGTAGTTTCTTGAGTAACTTCGCGCACAGTGTCGAATTAGTAATAATTAACACTTTATCCACGAGAAAGAAGGGAGGATCCATCCCAGCGAGCTCCGCCACCCCACGAAAATTCGATGCTTCCATACCGCGACATTTCTGCCTCTCGTCAGGCCAAAAAACCAAGTCGATGCCTGCTGCGCTCGCTGCTGGCTGTCGACGGATTTCTTCGTCTTCGCTCCACGACCTCCCGCTGCTCCGGACACTGAACTCCTCGCGGGCAACAGTTTCTTTTCAACCGGACTTGAAAAGTGGAGTGATTCTTCCAGCCGACTGTCCTTTGCGCCGCGAACTCACTGGAATATTAATCGAGCTATTTGCCTCCGCGCTCCTCAGACCCGGCGAATATAATAATACTCGTGCCAGATATCGCCTCGAAACCGCGAGCGAATACCAATACTGGGCATCGTCTGTCATTTAACTCTCGACACGTAACCCGCCTCGTTTCCTCCAACAGTTCTCCACCCTTCGAGCACGGGTAACCTTGTTTACGCGACATTTTCCGCGTGGCTTGGAATCTCTCTTCCGGGCGAAAGCTCGTTACCCGTCCCGGCGCAGAAACAACGGAAAGGCGGAAAAAGCGGGGGCGGAGGATTTGCGCCGACCGTTCCACGGTAAAGCATTTCCAGCAGCTGAGCCGGCAACCGGCGGTGGCTTAAAAGCTCCCCGAAGCTCCGAGCTATCAGCGATTTCTTTTTAAGTTTTTACCTCCATTCCACCGCGAGCTCCTTGGAAAACTACCGAAGGCGATGAATCCCTCGATAGCAGCCCCCGATCTCCGTATTTTTCCCCGTGTTATTGCCATCCGTCTCAGTCCTGTACATCGCTCCCGAGACTTTCCGACGTCTCAGCGAAGCCAGCCAACTGCCTCCCTCGGTCGTCGAGCAATCAAGCACCAAGTCGTGCAGCCGCCCCCCCCCCCCCCCCCCGCGGAACGCTCGCGAATAATAAAATTCATCGAATGTAACGCGATTCCGCCACCGGTGGACGTGCTGAAAAATGCAGGAGGCGAATATCGTGTTGTCGCCGAGTGTCCGCTGACACAGTTGTTATTTCCTTGTTAAAAATTAACGAGTTGTCGGACCCCGATCCACGGGGCTACACTCTATCGCGGACCTGGCAATTTATCAAACGTATTAAGCGTCATTCATAGCAGCGGCGAGGCCGTCGCCGCGCGATATTCACAGGGGAATATTCAATTAACGCCGTGTGCCGGTAGACACCTGCCGATTTTTTCGCTTTCCTCCGAATGCATAATTCAGCAGGGGTATTCGCTCGGTTCCCGAATACCTAAAGGTAGACCGCGGGCAAGGGTCGGTCGACGAGATCAGGTGATTGATTGTACCGTGCATAAAGAGCCCTCTCGCCTTCCTTCGTACTGCGAAACTTCGAGAGGACTGCCTAAATGCTCGTTGGAATTCCGTCGAGCACCGTGTCACGATCGAGGCGAGATTTATGCGACCTTTCGCCCTCCTATTAGATGCATTTTTTATCTCGGAATCTAAGCAATCTAAGCGAGCCGAGGGCATTACGCGAGGCCCGCGAAGATTCATGAGGTCACGGCATTCTGCAGCGGCGTAATTTCTGGGCTGCTTGCTGGCGGAGGCGGGGGGCGGGGGAGGGATTGTAATTTTTCAGGGACGCGTTCGTGTGCCACGGAAAGGGTCGGCCGCTATCGTCGCAGCTGAAATTGCAACGTTCACGAAAGCGGTAGGCGTTATCGATCCCGCGTGGTGTCCGTTGTGTACACGCCCGTCGCGTACGTACGTGGTCGTTATCGCCCTCTTAAAGCAAACGACACTTTATCTGGATAAACGGTGAATAAAAGGGACAGAGAAAAACTAACCCGATATCGCGTGGTATGAAAGCCAGCGAGATTCTAGGGCTTAACGCGTGTCCCTTGAACGGGGCAAGTTTACCCTTATTACGGTTCATGCGACGGGGGTGGGGGGGTGGGGGATGAATCGCGACGGGCTGAGATTTTTTCTTTGAATTATTCAGGCGGCTTTATCCACCCCGTCGCGTAGCTCCTGGTTTCGGCGCGCAGTTTTCCGGGCGCCGCCGTGCCCCGCTGCAGGTACGGCCACAAAGGAGGAAACAAGGAGAAATTGACCTGGCAAGTGGTAGACACAGTGGAACAGGTTTGCCTTGGTCAGACGGAGAGGCCGCGCGCCGTAAAGATCCAAGTGAACAGGATCGAAAGCCTGTAGTAATTCGGAGTGGCTGCGAATGCTGCGCGGTCAGTTATTGTTGCAGCGATAGCGAACTTTTCAATAGGCCGCAGAAAAGCGCAGGATCGATCAAGCGTTGCAACAGTCTGGCATTAATAAGCGACTCGGACGGGATTCTTTCTTCGGATCCAGCGAGTTTCTTTCGCTCAACCTTCTCCCGCAAACACATCGATTAAGCGTTATTATCTGGCAATTAGAAATTCATTGAGCGACCGCGCAAGATGAATGATCTTCCGATTCCCGAGCTCGTTCGCGGTGCGTGGCAGGAAAATGTTGATTATCGAACGCAGCGCGTTCTTGCTGGGACGAGTGATCGCGAAAGTGGTTTTACAGTCCCCTTAAAAATGTCAGTCGCCCGCAGACTGGCGAGTGTCGGAGTGGCAGGAAAAACGTTTGCGTAAAAAACGTGATTTTTAGCTCTCGCAAGTCGGACCGTGCTCCCTCCACGCGATCGTTCTCTCTTTTCTGTCGAGCGTGCTTGGTTCCGCTTCATTGGCTCTCGAAAGCACTAGACCAACTGCCTTTTCAGAATATCCCCAAAGCACCGGAAGATTTTCAAAGAACTCCTGCAGCAATTGCTTCTCGAAATTCAAAAGTCAGGAAGGAAGAAGGAAGCAGCCTGCTTCTAAATCGCCCGGCACACGGAGTCGCGGCCACATCCGCTTCCACGAACTTTGCAATCGCAGAAGAGACTCTGCAGTTGCGATTGGAAAATATTTGCTAGAAAGGGGATACTTCTCTCGGAGACGTCCTCGGTGGCCCTGCTGACGAAGAGACTTTCCGCGCGCCCCGATGCTTAATAATCACGGACAATCGCGTCGGTCACTTCAATAAGAATCGCCCTGTAGATCGCGCGCGCTCGATAGAATATAAAATATGTTGCAGGAGCGATGGTATAACAGCGTGAGAATGATGCCGCGCGGAGATTCCTGTAAATTGTGCGCAGGTGTTGCGCCGTTTTCATTTTCTTTTCATTTTTATCCTCCCCACGCGTATCGGCGCTTGACTTTGAGTAAGTGCGCTCGAGCGAGGCTGGATCCTGGATCCTAGAGCCTCCTGACGTGTCCTGCTCCGATCTCGCGGCTCGATCGAGCGTTCGCCGTGCCACAGGGGCGAAGATCGATCGATCGGCGAAAGGCTGCTCGGGTGTCATTACGTTTTATCACTGGCATCCGTGACGTCACGGAGCTATTTTCGATTACGCGCGTACCGTTAGCTGCAAGACGGAGGTGCGACGACCCGCTCGCGACGCTGAAATATCGCTGCACCAAGATGCGCGTGAATAATTTTCGTCCACGGCACCTAAATCGATCCTGATCGACTCCCATTACACCCCGCCTCGCGGCGAACTACCGATTTCACGAAATTCAGCTGGCTTCCCTCCTCCCTCACCGGTCTAATGGCCGAAGCGTTTAGTTTACACGATTGTGGATGCTTAAAAGTCGTTTCACGTTGTTACTTAGCGCGCGCGTCTACGCGAACAGGCTGCCGGCCACTTCTGTTTTTACACGTCACAGTCTTGTGCACCTGCGGAACTTATTTGGAATTACGCGTTTCCTGTGCACGCCTCCCGCTCGCCCTTTCCCTGCCCGAGGATCTTGCGTTCCCGAGGAAATAGTTACTTACGATCAGCGGCTCGCTGTTGGCGAGACTGTCCGTCCAAAGTAATTGCGACCATTGTTCAGCGGGCCTCTGCCTACGACTATGCGGTGCGTATACGTGCATGCCCTCAGCGCGATAACGCTCGGAGCATCCTATTTTGTAGCTGCCAAATAGCAGGGGAGTAGGAAGGTTTCGGGTCAGGAGCAGGGCTGGGACTATTCGAATAATTTAATATTCGACTATTTTACAAATATTCGAACGCTACGAATAAACTTCGAATATTTGAGTATTCGAATGTTATTATTCGAATATTTCAGTATTCGAATGTTATTATTCTAATAATTGAGCAACTGGAGTATTCGAATATTCGAATACCGAAAAATTCGACAAATCGTCCCAGCCTTAGTCAGGAGCCGAATTGGACGCGGCAATGATACACGATACACGATATCGCGCGTGCTTTGCAACGTATTTGTTGTATCGCGCTCCGCCACCCACAACGCTCGCAACCCCGTGCCAGGCGAATTTATTTACACGTTAATTTCCATCGGTCGCGAAACACGGGGCTGGCAGGGGGGGTCTAGATTAAATTACCAAACAAAATCCCCGGATGCACGTGCAGCCGTGACGGGCTTGCTCGCGATCGCCGAGGCGATCAAAGCGCGGTGCCAATTTGCGTCACGTGTGATTTAGTCGCGTGCTGCGCTGGCTGCGTTCGTGCGAAACGGAATAGCGGATCAGTAGGTAAAACGAGCCTCCTTCAAAGACGCTCTCGAGCCATTGCCACCGCCGAGGCAGCCGGCGTCCTCCAATTACGAATCCTCCAAATTCCCCGCGGACTGAATTCTTCCCAGATTGCTGCATATCGATAGCTCTTTCCATCCTCTTGACTCCGACGGCGCGCGATTACTTTTTACCCTTTATCGCCGTACACGATAGGTACCATTTTACCGGGGGTCTTCTTTTTGCTCATATTTGAGGGGAGGTAAGGAACAGGGGGGTTGGAACATCCTTGCTCTTGAAAATCAAAGTTCTGCGCGGTGAAAAAGCAGATTTTCGGTCGAGAACTGTGCCAGCAATGTCCTTTATTTATTACCCTCGAGTATGGCGAAGGAAAAGCGTCTTTCCCCTCGATACTCGAGCGGTTTCCGGTAAATTAATGTTTTATCGCGCGATTCGCCGACAGCGCGAGGGGCGACACGGAGCAGATGCTCCAGGGGAATGATCGAAACGCGTGAAATCACCAGCCTCGGTACTCCGTTCGAGATGAGCGCTCTGTCCAGGATAGTTGGCGAAAAAGCTGAAACAGTATTGACAACGGGAACAGTGAACCTCCAGTCAAAACTGTGCAGCGTGGAGCAACGTGGAACCTGCACCGACGCACACGGGTCGACGGTTCTCAACCACGGATCGAAACACTCCGCCAGACACCGGTGGAAACGGGCGATCCTAGAAAAGCTAACTAGTTCGGGAATCATTTGTCGCACTCGATCGAACGAGATCGGAGCGTCTCGGCGGCTCTGCTACCGGCGCGAAGGTGGTCAATGTGGACGGGCTCGCGGGACGGTTGGATGAGAGCCGCTGTATTAAAGCAGACGGGTCGCGAGGTTGCCGCACCTCGCAAATCTCACTCTTCTATCGACCGGGCAACGTTGCCAACTCCTTTTCCATGCCTTTATCGCCCCTTTCCATGCAGCCCTCCACCACCTCCCTTCCTCCCTTTTCTGCCCCTCCTCCGTCCTTCTTTGTACCTCCCCGACGGCTCGCCATATTTCTCTCTTTATCCGCACTTCGGGCTACGAACCTTCGGACTTAGACCTCTTCTCCTCTCGCCTCGTCCCTCTGTCTTTATTTATTCCCCCAGCCCTCCTGCTCCTCCGTGCCCTTTTTCTATCCGCCTTTCTCTCCCTCTCTTTCCGTGATCGCCTGTCTCTCGCCCTCCCGGCGCAGGTCTTCGCCCTACCTCTTTCTGCCCAGCTGTTTAACCTTCCTAGGGCAGATGCCGCGCGGTTAGGTGCAACGTCACCTTTATCGTACCCCTCGCCCCGTCCCCTCGGGCCCGCTGCGGCTCCTTCCTCGTTCGTAATTACCCGATAAGGGCAATCCGGCCGCACGAAGGGCCCGGCGATCGGCTCGACCTCGATCCCTTCCACCCCGGCAGCGGCTTTTCCTTGGAATCTCGGCCTTTCAACGTCTCCTGCCGTCTGTTCGCCCGGCGACTCTGTCCCAGGCCACTCCGCAACGGTGCACAGGCACACAGTGTCGCGGGCGGGATTGTCGCTCTCGTTTCATTCGCAGCGAAGGAACTGGAGCAGAGGGCACGTCTGGCGCGAATTTCCTCGAGCACGCCTCGACACTGTGCGCCTGCCCCCTATTAAAGCAGCCATGAAAGAAATATGAAACGGATGACCGGCGGTCTCGAGGTCAGCTCGGTCAATAACTTCGTTATACGGGCCAGTTAAAGGCATTTGCTTCGATTCCGCTGCGCGCCGGCCAGGCCTTCTTGCCGCTCGTCCCTCGGACGCCATGCGAGCGATTCGAAGGCCCGGCGGCGAGAGTATCGCGCACGAGAGGCAGGCTCTAGCTTGATAGTAGTGGAGTCGAAAGCTCGGATGGTGGGCGAAATGGAAAAAAAAAATGTGGAGAGTGCATCGGGTGGCCAGGTCTGGTAGGCACGTTTCCCATCGGGCCCGAGTGTCCCTCTTCGAGTTGGTCCCCTCCCGATTCGCGTTGGTCTCGGAGCAGAAACGTTATCTCGCACGGATCTCCCCGCGACGTGACTCGCCGTGTATATCAGCGGTAGGTGGAGGTCGAAGGGCAGCGCGGATCTGGGACGATTCCAGCGTGGACCGCGAAGGGGAGAAGAGAAACCTGGTAGGACATGTCCGCGTCTCCTCGGGGCGTTCGTGGCCGCTACCACGGAAGGATGACAGACCGCGACAGGCTATCGCGCGGGGACTTTCGAATAGCACGACGCCAGAAAAGAACTTTCCAAGGCGGCAGATAATTATCTTCGGAGTGTATCCCGAAGATGCTCGCTCGTTATCCCGTTGGCCCGGTTATTCGACCGATCGTAGATTACATACGTCTTGGCGAAGCGCGCGTCCACCGGGAATAGAAATCACCAGTTTCGCGTGCCCCGCGCTTTTTCGACACGAAAAAGCCGCGCTAACGAGCTACCCAAATCGCACAATTCACCAGCAACTATGCGATCGTATCTCGAGAATGAAACCGCATTGGTTGCGTGCATTCCTAAACCGCGTGCAGAATCCACATATAAATCTATAGCTCGAACCGTATTTCTCTGCAATCGACTTTCAGGTACGGGAATTATGACAGCACGAGCTTACCAGCGGGCAAGCGCTTCACAGGTGAGAGCTCCCCGAACCGACGGTCCACAAGTGTGATCGAGAAAATCCTTTTCCCGAGCAAAGATGTGTGCGCGAGGAGCGTTTCATTATCGAGCGCCGCAGCGCGCCTCTTCCACCATTATTATGACACTTGGCGGAATAAAAATCCTCGAGAGCTCGGCAAGTTGGCCCGTAAAAAGCACTTCTCGAGGCTTCAAAATTTAAATCCCCCGGCCTCCGCTTTTCCCCGTGAATCAACTCGGCTCGAAACCCCTCCTCCGCCACCCAGCTTCGTTTTGCGCGCGTATCGACGACACGGGAGGCACAGGTGCCGAAGGAACTCGCGGCGAAGAAAATTCGATACGATCTCTATTCGCGACGCGTCTCTCATGCGGGCCCCAAGGATTTCCATCGAATCGCCCAGCTCGCGAGAGCTTCCCAACCCTCCCCGAAATTGAAGGAAACCCCCGAGCCGCGCAGACTCTGCGGAATTAGTGCTTCGAGCCACGAAATTCACGGTTCGGTTAACGGCCGTAAGCAAATTTGAACAGTCTCGAAGATGGAAATAGGGGAAAAGGCCGGGGAAGAATCTTCTCAGCTTTCCTGCTCGTCGGAGCCGCGAGACGTTTTAGGGACAAGCTGCCCTAGCCCGAAATCCAAGTAGCATCGCGTGGGCGGTGGTTTCGCCAGAAAGCGGAGAATGGTCGACGGACCGTCATCATCGACGGGTTTACCTACAGCGAAGCGGACACCCCTCTGGTCGACGCAGCCAGACGGGATAATGTCGTGTAATGAAGATTAATCTCGTCTAGTAAGCACCGGCCATTCCTGTATTCATAAATCAATCGCATCCGTCCGATTATCATTCAGATCCGACTGGATCCGACTGGATCCTTCTCTACGGTGAGCCGTGAGGCCCTGGCTACACGCGTCACTGCACGGGCTCGACAAATCGGGCATGGTCTACGTTCGCAGAAAGAGAGTCGAATTATCCACAATAGGTGCGACGAAGAGTGGTCAGCTCGAACAAATGACGATTCTAGTCGCGCACGTTCGTTCGCGTCCCCGTGCTTGGAAATCCCGAACCGCGCCAGAATTATTCGTAATCCGACGTCTGCCACACCTCATGCTGGCTAATTGTCCCCAACTACGAAATTGGCGCGCTGCTGGGAGTCTGTGTACCTCTTTGAACACCGGTGCCGCTTGGCGGGGAAAATATTTGAAGTCCTCCGCCCTTGATATCTTAGTTAAGGGGATAGTGGACTATTAGATGCGTAAAATCGTTAGTTTTTTTCTACGCTAAGTTACTTTGATACCAAATAATCGTTATAGTCGTGCTTTTCACGATCTATTGTTTCGAGAAAACCGGCTTGAAAGTTAAGTCCCGTATGCCGATACCGCTCTGCGAGGCCGTTACTCGATGGTGCACTCAGTTACGTTCAATAACTTCAACGATTATTTGAATTTCTTCGTGAAATTTTGTTTAAAATGTTTATAAAGGATAAGACTTTCAAAATCAGTAAAAAAATCGATTTTCTCAAGCTGAAATAGTCCACTGCTCTCTTAAAAGGAGTCCCTGGTAGCGCGTTGAATACGCGCAAAAATCTAGGAGCGTATCCAAGGTCGGGTAAATCCCTGAGACGACTACATGTTCGTGGCTCGTGATTGCCCAAGGAAACGCTTACCTGCGGCGAATCTTATCGCCCCTGACAGATAAAACACGATACGCTCATTAGTTTGATAGTCGTTTATCAGGAACCTTTATTGCCCCGTCTCGCTGCTCGTCCCCATTGGGTATGATCGCGGCGGCAAACAGCCCGGGGATAACCGCTCTCTCGCATTCGGAAAACTCGGCGTGGACGAAAACGCTCCTCCGAGGGCGGGCGGGCTAATCGTTATCGTCGGCTGTTATTCACAGTTATGTGGCTTATGATAATGAACGAGACGAATATTCCTGCGGATTCCTTTTGCAGTCAGAGGACCACGGCCACTTAACTGATTTGAACGAGATAGCTCTCGTGGAACGACCTCTCGGCCTATCCTCGTTCCAACGCAGCGCGGAGATATATCACCGAGCGTTACCATTTTTTAATCCACTGTCCTTCGTGCCCGTCTCTCTCGCTACAGTGGGAAAAGGAGAGTCGGCGAATGGTTGGTACTTTTCATCGACAGCTTTGGAGCCGGGTGGCTGCACGTGAAATACCAAATGTAAAATAGGTGACCGTCGATAAAGCCGGGGACTTCAAAAGACAATGGGCTCGTTTTAATCCCCGACAACCGGGAATCGATCGCTGGATATCAAAAGGATCGTCGGGGGGGTAATGAAAGCGAGGCTGAAGAAATATTGGCGCATATTCAGGGAGAAAGACGCGGATTGCGACTCAAAGGGCCCCCACGTGTCCCTTTTCCAATAGATTCGAGACTTTCCCTCTACTATGCAGCAGCAATAACAGAATAATGTCCGATTCGATGAAATAGTGGTACCGTAGGGCACAATCCCCTGCCTCTTTGTCATCTTCTATCACGGCTCGAGGAAAACACGGAAATCCTCTGTCTTGGATGCTCCTATCGATCCCATCAATCACCGTGCTTATCCATCCCAATTTTTCATCGATCAAACTCGAAGCGCAATAAAAAAAAATCCACTCGCAGTCCATTCAGAATTCAATAACCTCGCGTGCATCGCCACGATGCAAGTCTCGCTTGTCAGCGCAGCGTTACAGGTGTAGCGCGCTTATTAATAACCGTCATCATTTACCCATCAATATTTAATCAAGTTAATTAATGTTTACCAGTCGCGGGCCGTGCGCAAACAGCGACGAATGCCAGGTGCGAAGGCGCGTGTTTGTAAATCGTCTGTGTCGGGAATCGGAGGGCTCGTGGCCTCGTATGAATTTCAACGAACAATGGATGCCGAGGGACGAGCGGATTAAAGGGAATCTTCGGTTAAACGGGCCAAATAAGTGCGAACTAAATGGCAGGGGAAGGCGATCGGGCGGAGGAGAGGGAGAGAACAGGACCAGTGTGAAATGGTGGCATTCCCTCCTCAACCCAATGACCGCGAACACTCCGGTCCATTTAATATGATAATCGACGATGCGCGAACGCGAGATCTAGAGAGGCTGGACGTGTCCCGAGAGCGTGGAAACCGGTTCGCTATCCTTGGGACGAGCCGCGGACGCCGTCGCTGAATGCAAAGAGAGCAAGGAAACAGATGGGCAGGGATTTGTCGCCGGAAAATTACCGCGATGCACCACCGCAGCGGTGGCTGCGCCACGCTCGTAAATTTCCTTTCCGACCGATCGAACGATTCGGCTGCGATGCACACGCTGCACACCCCGCGTTATGACGGTGCTCCTTTACTCGGGGCATCTAAGTTATGGGGATGTCGGGGCACGATCGATTAAATCCGTCCAGTTCCCCTTGCCGAGGCAATTTCGAATTCCTCGGGCGGACGTTTCGATGGATCTTGCGCACATGCTGGCGGCTTCTTCCAACTTTGCGGGCTCGGTTCTTCGGTGGCAGGGAGATCGAGATTGAACGAGACCAGTATCGGAGGTCTATCGAACGCCGAGGATCTGTATAACACGGCTAGCTGGCCCCCGAAATCGTGGCTCGCGGGTGCTCGCTCGTAAATCGTCGAGCCCCTGCGCGCTCCTACGGTCGATTAAATCCGCTGGCGGCGTGACAATTAAAAAATTTATGATCTTTATTTTCTAATTACGCCCGGCGGCGGGTGCGCGAAACGCTCTCGGCCGTCGTGTATATCTTCGTTCGTTTTAACACCGCCACCGTGATACCGGGGCGCACAGGCGCTCGTTAATTAGGAAGTTAATTCCCGACGACGACGTTAACGCGCGCCCCTCCGCCCCTCGCATATTAATTACGGGCCGAGGAGTTGCAACAATCGTAATCCCGCGCGCCACTCACCTTGGCATTTGTCTCGAAATGGATACGCGCGTGTCGAACAATGGCCGTCGCTAATAAGTCGCCAGGTAATAAGTAATAAACGCTGGCCGGGTACCTCGGGACGCTTGGGCTTTCGTCATTCCTCGCGTTAACACCTCGCTGCTCGCTCGCGTGCTCCTGTGTGCTTCAATTCGTAAAAGGTGGTAACGTTCGACGTGCAGACACGGCAGCCGTCGAGGCACTATATTTTCTCAGGGATTAAAAGAAGCCTTTCACGTAATATCAGTAGCCCTTTTATAAGCAATCACTCCGCTGCTTGGAAACCTAACGACAAACGCTACGATTTATCAATCAGTCGTTTCATATTGGACTCGCGCTTCGGCCGCCGCAGCGGTCCTCCAGCCAATCCTATAAACACTGCGAGCCGAAGCCCTTATCTGCTAGCCTAAACAGAGTACAGAGCGCCAGAGCTTAGGCCATGACCACTGTGTCTGGACCCTTTCATACTTCATCCTTCGCTGTGCCCGTTATCTTATCGATCAGCGACTATTCCAGTGAACGTATGTGTCCTTGCTGCACGTCAACATAGCGCCATGTTTCTTTATGAAAAACAATCGAAAGCCATTCACACAATAGCCTCCTCTCGCCGCTGACATTGAGAACGGCATGACGCGAGGATGCTACATTGTCCGTGGCAGCGATCGCAAGACATAATTGCCGTCGATCATCATTAAAAATAAATAGTTAGAATGGAGGTAAAAGGAGAACGGGCACGGTGCGTTCGAGCGGCGACAAACGGCGTGTTTTCGCGTGCAGAAATTCGCCGAGCACCGGTGGGTCCTGTCCATCTGTCTGTCAGAATTTATACGAAAATTAGGCTAATACGTACGGCACCCATGGCACCGAAATTGCTGGGCCCCGGTGCTGGTCCCGAGACGACGGCGCCCATTATTTTTTAATCGGCGCTCGTTGCGCCCGCTTACAAATCGTCTGCTTACGTCGGCGTCGCGAGGAAGCTTCTCGTGGTTGCGACACCTCGTAAATCGCCCGGATCGCCTCGAACAGGCTTGTCTCAATTTTTTCTTTCCTTTTTGGTTTTGGCTCCTTTGCCACTCGCACGAAAATCCGCTTGCATAATTTGTTTTGCACGCTGGCAGGCTGCGCGCGCGCGGGAGCGAGTTGCGAAACGGCGCGGGGAGTAAAAGAAAAAAAAAAGATGGGCGGAAAAGAGAGGTGCGAGAGACAGGAGGAAAAGAAGAAGCGTGGAGGAATCCATTCTCGAAGAAACGCGGTCACGGTGCTGTAGGACAATAGTTCGTTACGGGCGGAGGGAGCGGGCGAAAAAGGGGAAGAGGTTTGGTTGTGTGGCAGGGCGCGGGAGAGGGAGAGCAAACGAAGCGGCTCTTTTTCGCCTGCTGGCCGCCATGTTGGAAACGTTCTCCCTCGGCGGTCGCTTACAAGGGCGTGGGCGTGCAAACCCAGGGAATTTAATACTCTCGAAATGTCAAACGTCGAAGATAAAATGTCGCCAGGAACACGGTCGAGGCGGATTTTTTCTCCTTCGCCCTCTTTTCTGCCCCGTTTTATGGGCCCGCTACTCGCCTCGGGTTTCCAGTTACAAATCCGCGCGACGCCCGCACCGCCTCCACCCGCGGAAACCCGTGGAAGAAGTGGGGCTCGCGCGCGCGCGAAATTTTCATTTCGAATAATCCTCGACAGGAGCATCGAGTGTATAATTCGCTCGGGGGTGGGCACCAGTTATCGCTGATTCCCTTGTTCAATCGTTGGAGCCATTAACGAAATAATCGCGGAGCCGCGATACGCGATAAACATCGTCGAAAATCAGCGGCAGCTAATCGATCGCGCAATTAAACGGTGCAGGAGTGAACGGGCGGTGCGGGTGCAGTCGGGACTTGTTTGTTGGCAATATTTCTGTGGCGCCGACTCGATTAACGATAATTCCGATTTTAATCAGAATTCGTTCGAAGGACTGCCGCTCGTGGACGAATGGTGGCGAGCGGTCCCGAACGATCTCGAGCGCCGCGGGACCTCGCAAACGGCGAGCGCTTTTTCCAGCGATTCCCAGGGAACTCGATCTCGTGCATCCAGCAGAACGAACGTCAGAGCGCGACAAAAACGTCGAGCCGCAGGCCACTGTCCTCGTGAAACCGCAGAGCTGGACGCACGTGTTCCGGTTAACGTGTCCCGCATATGTTCGCCCCCTGAAAGAAATCAACGCGTGGAAGCACTGTAGACGTTCTCGATCCGTTCGATCGTGTTCGATCGCACTCGAGTTCCCAGCGACGGAACTCACGAAACGGGCACTCGAAAGGCACACGCGCGACTTCACGTTTGAGGCGTATCGATGCTCGCTCGCCGCAACTCCACCAGGCAATTAACAAAACGTTTCTGTTCTTTGTTCCAGGTAAGCCAGGCCACGGTACATTCGCGTCACGATCCTTTATTCGTAAGTACGTGACTCGACTTTCTACGCCGGAGTAATAATGTAAACGATTGCGGGGAATTCGGGGAACCGCGCGGAGGAAAATGGATCCTGGAGTTGATGTAAATTTAAAGATCAGTCGAATCGTTCCCCATTCCTCATCCAGCGGTCCTCTCGTTCTGTCGCTCCTCGCCGTTCCCTCTCGCGAGACCCCCCCTTTGGAATCTCATTCATTGGAATTGTCCATTAACGATGCGCAAGGACGCGTGCATTCCGTTTCTCTCCGCCGGAATAAGGTCGAATTCTTCGCAGCAATCGATCCTGCGCTCAGAATAGACTGACGAAAGAAATTCCGCACTGTGGCCCGTTGCAGATATCAGTTTCGTTGCGGTGTTTTCGAGGATCGGAGAAAGACCTCGAAATTTCAGTAGCCCGCGAGGATTTGTCGCGTTGCGGTAATTGGGATCGCGACCGCGTTAAAATTCGCGATATGTAAACACCGCTGGCGATCCTGCGACTGTATCAACGAGAGATTGGGAGTGGGTGGGCTGAAGCCAATTAATCTCTCTCTCTCGTATCAATTTATCGGTTAACCGCGAGTCCTCTTTCCGTGCGGATGATCCCTTTTGCCAGTCGCGGAATCCTTTTGCCCGGGCACGTTCGCCCCGACAAAGGGTCTGCTGGCAAAGCGCGGGACCGGGCGCGAGGGGTTGATCGCGAAATAGGTTCAATCTATGCATCTCCGTGCGGTATCGTGGGCAGGAATCGTTGCTGCTGACGTCACGCGCGTGTGCGAGTTCGCGAGTGCCCTAGCGCTCGCAGGACCAGCTGTTTTCAACATCTGCGCCCCTCCTTGCAATAGCCGCCAGCGGCGTGCAAAAGTTTCCGGTTAGATGCAGTGTTCGCTTAGTTTTTAGAAAGTTGGAACTGGATCGAGAGGAACGTTGGTGTTTGCAGGATCGCGAGTGTTGGATTATTAGGGGGTAGATGGGTCAAGGAGGAGGTGAGGGCGTAGGTGAGGGTTGATTAGGGTCAACGCGGGTCAGCTGTACCCGATTCGAAACGGCTGGGTAAAGAGGAGAAGCGGAAACAATTAAACGGCTCGTGGCACCGCGAGCGTCCATATGGCCGATAAAAAACACACGGCGTCGCGGGACAATGATCATAATTAATGACAGGATAATCACGAGGACACGGCTAGCCGGACGAAACCGGAAGCCTCCGATCGTTCGCGCTTACGCGGTTCCTTCAGTTTCGTTCCAACGTTTCATAAACCCCCTCTCGCGATTGCCCGCGGCAAGAACAGAGCATGGTTGTAACCGTGTCGTTCAGGAGAACGAAATTGCAATTTTATTACCGTGTTCACTGTCACAGCGAATGGAGAGCATCTGTCCAAAGTGCTCGGGCTTGAATTAAGGAAGATGTCGATGAGAATGCTCGTCGAGCTCCGCCCTACCGTCTTGGGAAACGCAATTTTTCGCCTGGATCCCTCAACTCCGTTGCACCACCGACCGACTGTAAATTAAGCATTCCGTTTCAATTATTTCGCGCGATTATTCGGCTCCCCCAGTCAGAGGAGCTGGGCGAGACCGTGGGTAGAAAGTTTCACGGGCTGGATCCTCTTTTCGTGGAGCACCCTCGCCTCCCGTCGCCGCCCTTAACGAAGTCTTGGAAGTTTCCACGAGCGGAATTCACGATAGCAAAAATGGAGCTGATTGCATTTTTCATCGACCAGGCAAATAGAAACGACAGGAATTCACGAGTATTTCTTGGGGTGGAGTCACGCATTGGGCACCCTGCGCATCGGACATCCCAGAATTATTAATTCCACGACTTTCCAGGGGAATAATTCAGGAGAAAGTAACCTGAAAATAGCCACAGAATAATTCAGGAGATAATTGTCGACTGGGTTCCAGGCCGCGGTGACGAGAAACTTCGTAACTTTTTTCCAAACACTGTGCAAAGTGTTTAAGCTTAATTAAGTCCCCGGAAGAATGCTTCAGAGTTGCGAGGATGTATCCAGGCTCGAAATATTACATCTCAGGCGAACAGGACAGGGTGGGAGCGCGGAACACAGCCACGGCTAATTGAACGAGCACAATTAGACGGCCACGAGCTTGCAGCCGTGCTGCTGGGGCAGGACGAAGCTGCGAGCCAGCCGAGGCGTAGTCACATCCTCGGACATCGACCTGCTTCGGCCGTAAGCTCGATTTTCTGCTTCGTTTAGCAACATCTGAAGCACTTTCGGTTCGCTCCGCGCCCGCCAGCGACGCTCTTCTCCACGAGGGAGCATCAACCCTTGATAAACGAATAACCAGCCCGTGTACCTTAGCCATCGAACAAGATCCGCCCTGTTTCCTACAGACTTTCGCTCCGGGGCGCGCAACCTACCCTCCACAGCTGATGGAAGCTTCGGTGCTAGGATCAGAAAGATCGAGCTCTGGGCACGTTAATTCCGTGGAGTTACTTCCGACCCAGACTCGTAATCTAGGCGGAGCGGCTGCCGCCATATAACAGGATTAATATCCAGAGAGACACGCGAGGGACCCACCCTGCGTGTGCGAACAACGCTCTGCCGCTGGAATCGTGTGCCTGGGTGCATTAGGTGACCGTATAATAGGGGTTGGAACAATATACAGCGGCTGTGACGTTGAACCTTCGACCCTGGCTGTTTCCTTGTCGCGTATATACACGCCGCGATATCCTCGCAGACAGGCTCTCCTTTCGGTGAAAGCGGGGAAAAAGGAAGCCGATGTAATAGCGTCGTTCACGGGTAATCGAAGATTGAAAGGGTTGGGCCTCATCCGGCGATCGGCATAATTAATCGACGGGTTGAAAGCGGCATCGTTAATTAATTTGCCCCCGCACGGTGTTCCGGTGAAAAATTCAGTACTTCCTTGTCGAGCGTGCCAGCCGGGCAGGCCAGTAGTTGGAGCTCGTTCGCGCGGCAGTCGATCGTCAACCTCGAGTCGTTAAATTCGCAACCCTTCTCGTTTGGAAAGTCGTTGACCAGGCTTTCACGGAAAGGCCGCAGGAACCCAACAAGCAAATAGTTGCTCGTTAGCCAGTCCCATTGAACGATACTGTTATCGTTCCATCTGTCGGCTATCCGCTCGGTCTGGCTGCAGGAGGAGTTGAAAAACCCGAGAGGACGGCGTTGCTATCGAGAAATCAAGGCCCCGTGGGCGGGTTCGCGACACCGAAATAACTTTCGACGGATGCGTGACACGTGTTCTCCACTTAGCGCGTTTAGCGTGCCGTATCTCTTCCATGGAGTACATGGCTCCATCGAGAGCGCGGCTCGTGGGCCGCGAGGCGAAAGAAAAACGACCGCCGCCGCGGCAGAAATCCACGAGAAACCGAGCCATCAATTTCCCCCGTAACGAAAACGGCGACGGGGATGGGAACGTCGACAGCGCGTCAGCCAGAAATATTTAAAACGCGAAACGGGCCGTGAAGAGCTGGAGGGGAAAAAGAAGAGGAAAGGAGGAGGGCGCTCTTTTGCGAACGCTCCCTCTGGCAGAGGGGGCGAGCCCTATTCGAGAGAGCGTAGTACTACGTCTAATTGCGAGCCGGCATACTTTCTCGTGGCTCGCTCGTTATCCTTCGCAGCGGCGGCGTCCCACGGAATGATTGTTGTTGTTAAAAACCGGGGGGTAGAGGGAGGGTGGAGCGAGCCACCCCGCTGGCGGCGCGGTTTCACGGAAGCTTTTCGGGGATGCTCGACGAGCGGATGAGTATCGGCACGATAACCGCCGGTTTGTATTGATCCTCGCGGGGGTGTGGAGGGTTCGAAAGAACCGGGGGTAGCCGTCGAGAGAAAGGGGGAACGCGTGTCGGAGCGAGACGACATGACGAGCCGTGGACGAACCGAGAGGGCAGAGCACAGAACCCGCAGGGGCGGAGAAGCCAGGGAAACAGTCGGGAGAAGAAGGGTGAGTTCGGTCGTGAAACATCCCCCCTGGGTGACTGGGCGCACACCCCGGAACCGAACCAACCCTGAATCCAGCCCCGACCTAACCTAGACGCCCGTACTATCCGACCCCCGATGGATACTCCACGACACGTGTAAGAAGTCAACTCGCTCCGCGAACCTCTTGTTCCGGGGCTGCTTCCAAGTTCCTCCTAGTTCTGCGCGCAACTCTCGCGGCATTCGGTTTGTTAACTCGTTAGAGGTCTGGAGCAAGTTTGAAATGGGAGTAAGAACGGAGCAGGAATGGAATCTCGTGTTCCACGTACCTAGGTACTCCATAGAATGGGGGTTGGTCTATATGTAAAGTGTCTCTGGCGGAGAAATCGTATTTCATCGATACGCGGCGTTAATTACGCTCGAATAAATGCTCCACGGCTGCAACGTACGTACATATTTTCAGCCTGTTTCAATTTCCAGCCGGGAAGTCTCGCCCACGGCCATATGGCGCTACTAACGTGTCGTCCAACGTCGCGCCACCTTCTCTCTCTCTCTCTCTCTCTCTCTCTCTCTCTCTCTCTCTCTCTCTCTCTCTCTCTCTCTCTCTTCGTACGCTTATGCAAACGACTGCACAGAGATACAGAGAGAGGTAGAGGGAGCGTGGTTCGAAGTTGGGATTGTCGATCGCGTCGAAACGTCCCTTGGCAACGATCGCGAGGGGGCATCCGCAGAAAGCGCTGGCTGGCCCCCTTCTCGCCTGCAACCCCGTTCCTACGCCGCCGACCCGACACCCCTCTATCTCGCGCGCCCCATCCCTAATCCGCCATTGATTTCCTTTGCCTCGAATTCACCGGCTTTGGACCGTCCGAGCGCTCGACATTCGAGCCACCGTTTCGCTTTCGACGCTCTAATTAATCCCATTGATCGTAATTATTCCCGCGTCCGGCGACGCCCGGACTTCCATCGCCGAAACTGTCGGGTCGATAGTAGAGATGGCTCTCGGTGTCCTCGATATTTCTTAAGGACTATTGCCCCGTTCCGTTATGACAGTTCTCCGCTAGCGAAAAGCTTGGACAACGATAGGGTCCTCGTCAAATGTTCCGCGATCCTCGGAAAAGTTATTCGAGCGTGATCCCCCGCTCGTTTCCACCGATCCGAATCTGCCAGGCGAATGTCGAAATTGCCGGACGCCGCCAGCGGTTACAACCCCCCCGCCCCTTCGGTTTTCCCTTTCGCGGAACAAATTGATCCTATTTCGTTGCTCGTAGCTCGCGATAACTTCGCTCCCCGTTATCGGACTGCGTCCCCGACAAATTGGCGCGGCTGTATCGAATTAATAACATCGGCAGAACGCTCGTTGCCTCCACCAGATGTTCCGCCCATCCACGGAGGATCACCTGGACACGCTGCTTTGTTTTTTTCCAACGGATGGGGAGACGTGGGAGGATACTGCGCGAGCTCCGTCGACGCGGTTTGCCTCGATCGAGCGATCACGCTGCGCACGATCGAAGGACGCGGTTAAAGTCGGCATTTCGTTGGCTGCGTCCTCTCGACATCAACCCCTCGGCAGACAGACAAAGCGGCGGAAGGATCCATTGGCGGTAACGAGGCTGGGTTTTTCTGCGTATATCTGCTGGGAATGAACGAGCGGTGGAATAAAACCGGCCCCGCGGAAAGAAGCCAAGAAGGGGGTTTTACAGCTAATCTCCTATGCTGCCGAGCGTCTGAAAAGGCATTAATCCCTTGCACCGTCGGTGGCGCATTCAGGTACGTGTTTGCAGGCAGGTACCTCGTTCACTTACTCGCGCCGCACACCCCGTGCGCGTCGCTCCGCTACCTGCGCGTGTACCGCCGTCGGGAAACTACTTTCGGGGCTCGTCTCTTCCTTCCCAGTAGCGTGCACTTTCTCATCGAGGGGCTCGCGCGATCGTTACAGGTTTTTTTTTCTCCAAGCTCGTTTAACCGAATCGCTGCGCCGACGACCGGTCCCTCTGTTCCGTCGAACATGCTCGAACTTGAGGGTTCGCCTGGAGCCGGGGAAGAGTTTTCGCTCCTCGGCGGACCGATAGCGGCACGTTCGAGTTACCGGCGATAACTTTCTCGGGGACATTTTCCCGTGGAAAAGGCGGTCGGGCGGTAATTGCAACGAGGATTCCTCTTTCGAGAGATAAGAAGCCACGTGGCTGCCGCGTTCTTCTTCCCCCTTCGTTATCGTAACCGGGGCTCGCTCATTAAGTCCGTGTAATTAGTCCTGTTCGCTTATCGCGGTCTCGTTTCGCGAGCACGCTCTCTTCATCGCCGCTGTCATTGTTGCCTGTCGGCCAATTATCGGGGCGAATTAGCGATCGTCGTTAATTAAAAGCGCCCAGCTGCGCCGGCCGGAAAGGTCTCGCTTCTTTTGGCGGCGCGACGGTTCGGGGCCGCAGGAAAATGGTGAACGGGTGCGCCGCAAAAGGTCGAAGGGAAAACGTGCTCGGACCGTCGTGGTAATTGCAATTAAACGCTATTACGGGAGAGCGACATAGGTCGAAATCCGTCTTGAGCGCGGCGGACTCGCGTCGCCCGCAGCCAGAGAGATAGAGGAAGCAAGGTCCGTTTCGGAACAGGCAAAGCCATTCTGACGAGCACGGAGTTGGCTCGTCCCGCCGTGTATTTATATCACCGCCTGTTCCGAACCGTATATAAAATTTATACGACCGTCGGAAGATGAAGCCGTCGTAAATACGAATATTTGGCTGAATTCTGGGGAAATGTCGCTCCGTCCCGTCATACTTTATGTGCCGGGCGAGCAGTATTGTGCGATTTGCTCGATGACACGACATTGTTCTTCGTCCCTTCCATTACCCGACCCTAACCATCCTGGCTGCTCCTCTCTCTCTCTCTCTCCCTCTCTCCTCTCTCCTCTGTTTTTTCGCCTCTCCTCTGCCCCGCCAGCTGATTCGTCGTGTCTCCCCTTCGATGCTCTGTGAAAGGAGTCTCGTCGATTCGTAGATACACGAGGAGAGGATCTACCATGGGAGCCATAACTTCGCTCATAACGCTCCGAGCGCTCTGCTCGCCTTCTGCCGAGGAAAACTCCGCTACGCTCCGTATTTCCCATAAGACTTGGCGATCCTTTGGCCACGTCTCGCCTGGTGTACCGTGACGTCGGCGTCGTCCACGGTGCTCACGGCGAGGATCGCAGAGGTCGATCGAAAGCAGCGAAAAGATTGTGTCTCTTGGAACGAGTTGAGAGTTCAACGAGCACCGATTGTTGGAAACTGTTCTAAGAGAGGAATAGAAAGAGAGAGAAGGATTAGAAGAGCGAGCTGTCGGGGACACGCGAGTTCTCAGAGTGAGAATGACGCACAGGCCTAATCGACCTTATTATTCGCTGAACAATGAACAATTGCGTACGAGCGTAGAAGTAATCGACGGTAGGTTGACGAAACCCTGTGTGTCACTCGAGGACGCGAACCGTCAGGTTCCCTCTCCCCGGTGGCTTTTTTCTCCTCCCGTTTTCAAATACCACGGCCTCGTAAACGCTTTCTTTTATCGTTCCCTCGGTTTATTGCCGTCCGACAAAAAGGCGGTAACAATACGACACAGCTCGGGGAAATATCGCGACTCCTGATGAAATCTTCTTTCACGGAGGGAGAAGCCGGCAAGCCAGAGAAAGCCCCGTAGAGGGGGCCGAAAAGAAGCGAGCGCCGCGAACGCTGGAAGAATCCTTCGTTCGGCCTCTACCGCGCCAACAGCCACGGTGAATAAGCGACGGAATATTTTCCTAACCCGCTCTCTCGGTATTGCAGCGAACGAGGTATTCAAATATTTAAACACGAAAATATACATGGAAGGCAGCCCCATGAATTATGCATAAGACGTGTCCACCACCTCCGTCCACTCTTCTTCCTTTCTCTTCTCCTCCTTCTCCGCGGCTCCTTTCTCTCGTTATCGTCCTTCCTCCCGGGAGAGCCTCTCTTCGCCAACTTCTGCCAGCTGCCCGGTCGCCGTGCACCGGGAAAACGCTGTTTGTATCGCAGAACAACGCAGAGGCGTCCGTCTGATCGCCCGCCGAAACTTTGGTGGCAGCGATCTCGCAGCTTGGCGGTCCAGTTTCACGGCCATCCCCCGAGCTAATCCACTCACGTCCAAAAGGATCGTCAACTCTTCAGCCCCCGCGATTTTCCACGGCTGCTTGGAAACTGCGGCGAAACTCCTGCGTCGTCGGTGAACCCGAGGGAAGAGATTCGAGTATCAGCACCTACTTAGCTCGCGATCGAAGCCACTGATTCCATTCGCCGAGGCCTGTTATTCCCAGCGAGGGGCCAGTTTCTCTAGAAACTCATCGATCTTCGCGAGGCCCGTGGACCGAGCCGCGTAAACGCTGGAAAATATCTCTCGTTAGCGCGCTTCGCGAAGTCTAATCGCGCTGCTGGATCGGCGCGGCGCGGCATTTTTCCCTGGATAAGCCGATCGACCACCTGGACGTCGGACCGTTTTGGAAAGCGAGATCTAATTGAACTAGTTCTCGCGGGCGAACGAGATTTGCTCGCGACGGTGGCAGGATTTTCGCGGTATCGGAGCTGCTATCAAGGGCACGAGGGCCTGGCTCGCGGATTAATTACGTCGCCGGGGCACGAGTGTTACACTTCGCTTGCCACCAAAAGCTCGCTCGCCGGGAGGAATGCGCGCACTCGCCCGCATGTGCGTTGCGGCGCGTTTCTCTCTGGCGAACGCTCGCGCTCACCCACGCACGTAACAGCCCAAGTCAGCTGCGAAACCGCGGTTACGCACAATGCATCGGGAGCACCTCCTAAGAATAATGCACCCGCGGACATCTGACTCGCGCAACGATCGCGTCGAGGTAGCCTTGATGATGTAACTCCCGCAAGGTTTCCCCAGCGCGAGACACACCGCTTTGTCGCTTCTCGCCGCGATACGCCGATCTCTGCTCGATTTAGCGCGCCCACGCTCCCGTTTCCCACTTTCCCTCCCGCGCCTCTCTGTGCCGTTTTCTGTAATTGTTGCACGGAACGCTGCTCCAGCGAGTCGCCTCGCAACCATCGCGATGGACTCGTTCCATTCTTCCGTTCATGCACGAAGAAAGGGCATCGAATGAGACGCGTCGACTCGGATCAGCCCGTTCTTACCCCGCGCCTGGCACGAGTCGTTAGTTAGCGAGCCACGGTGCCTCGCAGAAGTTCGGCTTTACTGGAACAGTTACCTATAGACTCTGAAATTCCTGGGTAACGGGAGTGTGAAAGCCCCAGAAGCCCCATCGCCGGCTTCTAAGCCCGCTTGGGAATCTTGCTTGTCGAGGCGTTCGACTTTCAAACGGCGTAAATCATTCGGGGAGGGTCAGAAGCGAAAAGGAAACGTGGCCAGGCCTACGGGCCTAAAACAGTGGCAAACTCGAAGAATTACTCGCCAGTGGCACCAAGGAACTTGTTGAACGCTGACAGGAATTGGGACCTCGGGGCTGGCATTTGGAACAATACCCGATAGCGGCATTAGCAATCAGCGACGTTAATACCTTCGGTTTTTCTCTCTGTCACGGGCCGATGACTGTCTCCGCTGGATAACGAGCCGGCCAGCGATGAAACGGCACGATAAAACGCGCGGGGCCGGCAATTTTCACCGCGGCGTTTTTCGCAACGCTCGAAATTATCCTCCTTATTGATGTCTCTATTACTCGACAATACGGCGGAGATTGGCTGCTGCCCCCGGACCCGACGGTTTCTTCCTTGATTAATACTTGATTAAGCACCCACGTTCTCCCTTCCTTCCTAGCGCTCCGACGAGTTTATTTTATTACGCCCGTGGCACACTTACGTCGATCCTCCGCCCCACGCGTGTTTTCGTTGTGAGAGCCTCTGCGAGCGGATCTATAGGCGGCGATTTTTTTCCATCGTCGCTCCCGCAGAGGAGATTTCCTCAGCTTTTCCTCGTCTAAAAATACCGTCCGAGGGATATTGTTTCGCCGAGTTTCGCCGAGTTTCTGATCGCTCGACGGCTGATTAAGCCCGCCCACGCGTCTTCCCCCTATCTTCGTGATTTTCTTCCGTTCGTATTGTACCGACGGTGACACGCATGTGCTCGAGCTATCGCAAGCGTCCCAGTTACCAAAATCACCGCGGACGAGGCTGCAGAAAAAGGATCCTCATCCTTTAACTGTCCCCGGAGACGCGAAACGTCCATGATTGTTGACAGTCGTATCGCCTTAATATTTGCACGAGAGAAAGTCCTCGGGCGGTGGTTTCTCAATTGGAATCGGCTGAGATTTCCATCGGCGCGCCTCGCCGATCGAGGGCCGTTAGAAAGTGGTCCTAGCGGGTCTAGTTGGCCGATTGATCCGTGAAGAAGGACCCGTCAGCCACGAGGATGGATCGCCAATCACGCAAGCGTTGTCTTCGACTCGCGGATTAGAATGGAATCGACGTCCTGGCGACACGCTGAAAACCACCGAAATGTCTGTCGTCAAATGCCAAGGCTCTTCGAAAGGGATCCTAATGGTTTCATTTCGTGATTGCCTGCTTATGTAATCGAACGTGCCCGGGCAAAATTTCCATAACGTTTTCGAGATACTCTGCTCGGCAATTGCCTCGAATGTTCAGCGTCTTCGATGTCCAAATAGACCTCTTACAATCGGCAGTCTATCTCACTCGCAGCTTTTACGAGTGTCTCTGTCCCTCGCGGAGAACACTTGCTTTTAATGCGAGCAACTCTTGACGCAACCAGGCTTGGTCTCTGCGCAGCATCCAATTTCAGGTCTTCGAGCTCGGTCGAAGAGATTCAGGCTGAACATTCGTTGGAGGATCGACGGTGACGAACGGGGGGAGATGGTGCAGCGAGCGTCGAACGGGAGGATCGTTTAACTGGGAGCGCGATTCGATATCTGGACCGTTAATTGTACAGACGCTAATTGAATCGGACACGCGGTCGCGAGATAGCGTGGCGAAGCGAACGAGAAAAACCTGTTTGCCACTTGCCGAGCATCCTGTGTGTTGGCGCGCGAGCGTGTGTGCCTGCATTATACGCCCGGCAATTTTTCTTGACCATCCAGCCGACGAAAATGCGGTCCGGCGCGCATTGGCGAATCGCCGCACCGACGCTTTTCCTCGTCCCTGTTTCACTGGGTCATTCTACTCCGCGGGACAAATGAAAAGAAAGTCCGTTGCTCGCAGTCGCCTTGCTTCCCTCCGTTTCCTTTCACACCGCGAACAATCAGCCGACCATCGGCCACGTTTGCACGCGACAATCACTTGGCCGCGTCCAATTCGTCCGTTCTCACGTTTTCTCATTCGCCGCCGCGAGAAGGCTACGAATCGGACACTCCTCGAGCGTCCTTCGCGCGATCGCCGGTGCTATTAGCGAGCGAGCGTGTCGTTCTCGATCCTTTTTCCACCGAGTTCCGAGAGGACAGAAGGGAAAGGGTAGCGGGCAACTTCCGTCTCGGGAATATAAAGTTTGAAATTAGGCTCCCGGGCAGGGGACGAGGCGACGGAGACTCGCTAAGGACGGTTGTGTTCGGCAAAAGTTGGACAGAACTTTTTGTCGGGCAGCGAACAATACAGCCGAGACCCTTGGTCGCTCATGGTCAGGCATGTCCCTTTAATGGCAACCCTCTCGCTGTTCCTCCCTATTACGTTTCCTCGGTGTTCTTTACCTCCGACTAGCCCCTTTAAGGGAAATTCCCTTAAAGGCCTTCCCACCACCGTTATGTAAGACACGCGAGGAGAGCTGGCCGCTGCCTCCCGCGGCGTCACGATGCAAATGGCTAACGGCGTGCATGTCCCATTAATAATGCATTAAATAAAGCCAAGATTTGTCGATGCCGCGTGCCTTTCCACGTGACCGTTCTCGAACGGAAATACTCTACGTGTCCCGGGATTTTTTCGAGTTTTATATAACCTGTCGACGAGCGCGTAGGGCGAAGGGAGCTCGATAAAAACACCCTCCGGTAGGCCGACGAGCATCGTCGCGATCGAGGGCGAGCCTCCTCGTGGCGCGGCGCGGATTAATTAATCTTTGTCGTCGGCGTATCGAGCACAGGACGAAGCACCGCGGCACGAGGGTGCTAGAAGCGTTATTAAAGCCTAAGAGCAATGTGGAGTGGAATAACAACGGCGATAATGAGGCCGCGGCGACACACGGGGATGAAAACGATCGACCTGCTCCGTGTCCTCTTTCGTCGATGTCCTCGATTCTAATCGAGGGAGGCGTAATCGAGTGGCTACTTTGTTACGGGGGACGGATGCAGCGATCTTCTGGCGAACGACGGGGAAAAAGATACCGTTGGCGTAGGTCCAAAGGCAGGCACCGAGATATTGCTCGCCGCACGCGATGCGACGCGCGACACCGCAATTTCTACCGGTAGCCCAGTTCGCTCTAGACGGTGGTACCTTATGGAGCCCACAGCTGTCGGCCGCGATAAGCTAAATATCACTGGAAAACCGACCGGACGATATGAAAGCGGTATCGCGTTATCACACGTCCGGGAATTCCACTTTGTTGCACCTTCGAAATTGAGTTTCGCTCGACCACTCCGGAGAGTGCAAATTTTTTATTCCCTCGTACGCCGCGCCGCCACTTTCATCAGGACGCCGGAAAGTTCCCGTGGAGCCCTGGCGTTGCGATCCAACCTCGCATCCTGTATTTCCGTTTCGCTTTTTTTTTATGGGACAGTTATCGTAATATCGGCAAGTAGAGTCGTTGCCTAGGCGCTCGCTCGAATCGAGAGAGCCGCGTTGAAAGTCGCCGTGGAAAACTCATCAACCTCGTTTGTAAATTTTTCCTAGCGAGCGTACGGCCTCGTTCCTCGATGAACATCCAGCACACACGCGTAACCTTCGAACTGCTGAACCAACCACGCGCGGTCCACGGCCTGGCAGCGAGCGGATTTCGTTTCTCCTCTTTCTTTCCACTGGCATTTCCCAGCGATAAACAGGCCGAGCCTCTCGAGACGCGGAACGGGCGTTGTTCTCTCTGAATCGTCAACGAATCTGCTAGCCGATTTCCCTTCTGACGTGGTACGATTCCTACGAGCGCTGCAGTTGCGCAGCTAAAGGTGCACTCAGGGCTCCAGACTCAGGCTAGGCTTTTTCCAATGGATTTATCGAAACTACTGCTAAGAAGCGTTCTGGTGTAAACTGCCTCATTCTGGTGTATTCCCTCGTTGCACCTACTATTAGCATTATCCTCGGTTACATTGCAACGAGATGCGTGCTAAAGGGTTGCAAGCCTGTTTACTTTAGTAACTATAGAAATCTCGTTCGAAGACGTTGGTGGCTCGAGCGGAGCTACCTGTGCCCCTCGAAGCACCCTTTCATCGATTCTTCGCCGTATAGATGGAACCTCGCCGAAACAAAAGTTACCTTTCCCCGTTCCAGGGGGGTAGTGCGTTTACGAGGAGCCCCGAGGGCTTTTCTACGGTCGCTGGAACCGGTCGAACCGGTTCCATCGAAAAACCGCCCGGTTTTCAAACCGTTTCATGGCGGTCGTCTTGCCACAGGGTGAAACTCGGTATAGGGTTGCGGCATGTCCATGGGAAACGCGGTTAACTGTCTTCTTCCTTGCGAACCGATGCTTCTCCACGCCTTTAACGCCATTAATCCTTCGCGAAACCGATCTTCGGGTAGCCCCAGCCTTGCTAATTAATGATAACTCGTTGATCACGAGTGAACGAGGTCAGTTACGCGTTGACCAGCTTTCACTCGCGACACCGTGCGCCAGTATCACTGAATATTCGCTGGCAGCCATTGTCTGCGTGGAAAGCTGAGTGGTCGTTGCGAATGTTGGCTCGGCGCAGCAATTTTCGCACGATAGAAACCGAGGACGATGTATCTGGAGTTCGCTGGTGCCCCTGGAAGTCGGCGGTTTTCGATCCTTCCGGGTCGCCGTTGCGCAACGAGCACACGCGCGGCTAGGAGATCGATCGCTCGCTCGGCCTCGGGAGACTCGGCTGCAGAGACACTTTCAGAGGCGGCGGAAAAGCGGTCGGAAAAGCGTGAGAATATTTATAGCATTGACTCATTACGGAGTGACGGATTGCGCGCGCGGTGTCGCGCGTTGCAAGTGCACCAGCCAATGAATGAGCCACGGTGCAAGGACGTGCTCGGCTCGCAACGAATCGAACGGTGCCCCAGACTCTCCGCTCTCTTTCCCTCTGTCGCGTTTTTCCACCGCCGTTAATGACAAATTAAGGCGATCGCCGCCTCTTACTCGCGACCCATATCGCGAGCGGATCGCGCCACCGAGCCCGCGCGTTTCACCGCCGAACGGGCGGCGAACTCTGTAAGCCCCGCTCAATTTCGACACTTGGGCGAGAAACGCTCTCCGGCACCCCGGAGAACCGGCGTCGCTCGCAAACGGGAGGCAACCCGAGGAAACTTCAAATGTTCCATCACGCTGACAAATGTTGATCCTCCTTACGCGATCGGGCGTTCTGGTCCAATGCCTCTCGGCACCTGGAAGTGCACCTTTCGCACCGTTTGCACGAGGGAATCTCGTGGAGCGACCCCTTCCAGCGCTCCCTGCGCCGAGGAAAAGTATGATTTTTCACGGCTCGGGTGTGGGATACGAAACGCTCGAGTCCTACGGTCGATCGCCCACGAAATGCTCGTTCACGGTAAACAGAATGCGCACGCCGATCGACTGGTTGGTTAACTATGCGACGTGACATGGTTGGCGGCTTGGTATTTAGGAAAGGCCAATCGACCAATGTCACAAGCCGTTTGAAAGGCGCTAGAATCAATAAGACACAGGTGATCGGGCCGATCTCTCTCGGATCGACGGCGACAAAGCCAGACGATTGCGACCGGGGAGCGATTGTCCCGCGACCAAGGACCGTTATAAATACCGATCGAGCCTCTCTCGACGCTGCAGAAAGGAAATCACCAGAGAATGCCTCCTGCACTTGGTGATTCTGGACCAGCCGTCGTCTCTCATCTCGCAGATTCGCTTGCACTAGCTTCTGGCAACCGTTCACGGGGTATTCCCAAATTTCTCGTAAAATTGAGCAATGTACCGTGCAAAATCTGGCGTCGAGCCCGGAACGCTGCTTACGTAATCGTCCATTATATATCATTGAAATTCAAGGCCTTACGTGTATCTTTCCGCTTGTACAAATTGGCCCTCGACAAAGTATGCGCTGTTTCGGAAGGCAAAATAATCGCTCCGGCGATCACAGTCGAATAACTTCGCGACGATGCAGCTGCTCGGATTCGCGCGTGCAGGCACTGTTTGCTGTGCCATTGCGCGCGAGTTCTACTGCATTAGTAGAATAGCAGTGAAAATAGCGAACCGTGGTGCAACGCGTACCGCTAACAGTGAAACAGGCCGCTTTTCTTTGCTAGAATAATTCAATTTCCTCGGTTCCACCTTCCGCGAGCTTCTGCATTTGTCATCCGGCAAAACCTACCCCGTTGTTTCCGAGTAGACGGGGCTGAGTTGATCACAGGTGCGATCTGGTCTCGAAGGCCATCGGGAGCTGGATCACAGGTGACGAGCTCTCGATGCCGCCGCTCTCAGCTGCCGGTGGCAGGGGCCTGCCAAGGCAGCGGGAGAGGCTTTTCGCGCCGCGGAATCGCGCTTTTTACGGAGGTGGACTGACGATTTTGCAAGAGAGCGCACAGACATACTTGGTGTCGCCGGATAATATAAGCACGCTCACACGCCGCCGTTGGGCAACTTCTAATCGTGTTAACGACACAAGGACGCGGGAGAGCACGTCTCGAGCGTTTGTAAACGCCTGTAATAAACCTTCCTTGCCCACAATAACGGAGCCGCCCGTGGCGCGGTGCGCGCATGCAAATCGCATGCAGCCGCCGCGCGTACTAATTTTCTGCATCTGGTTTAAATATAGCGCGCGACGGTGAAGCGCCGAGCGTTTAATTCAGTTAAAGGTGAAATGCCCGTTACGTTCCGCGGATGCTGGATCCAGGTGCGAGAGCTCCAAGTGCACCGGGAGCGATAGTGAATCGCTGCGATGGAGACCCCATTGCGAATCACAGAACTTTGACCCGCGCTTGCGATTACCGTGGACCATGGAAGCTACTAGATCTATCGATATGGTTCGATCAAGCTAAAGCTTCCTCTAACCCCTATCAGGCTCCTGCGGCAACTTTAGCCAACATTCGGCATATTGGTAGCTGAAAATTTCACAGCAGCCAGTGCCCACGCGTGAACTGTGCGAGCGCAGACCTGACCCGCATGTTATTGCCGCCGTCACGGACCATTAAGGCTGGAAAACCGGCGTTAGATTGGCGCTAACAAATCGTTAGGCCGTCCGGTTCGACCCCGCCTGCGCTGCGACACTGGCGAATCGATTCTCGTTCGCCGGCCACCGAGCGACACAGCTTTCTGCCACCTCTGAGAAATATCCAGGCACTGATTGCCCGCTCGCTGCAACTAAATTGAAATGTCCACTTTTTCGACGTATGGACTTCGTTTGGTTAAATTTAGAAACACGTTACGGCGTCACCGCATGTTTACTACGGCTCGCCGACGCGTTCCCTTCACTCGCCGCGAAGTCGAGCAAGAGGACGCCAGAAAGGAGCGAATAAATTCGGCGGCCGTGCCCGAGCGGACGCGCCCGCTCTCTCTCTCTCGGGCTATCGAACCCGAGGCCTTAACCTTTACGAGATCGTCCGGAATAACTTTGAGGTGTTTGTTTCTAGAACACGCGCGGTTCGTCTAGACACCAACTGGTTCGACCTACGTATGTATTTATGTCCCTCGCCACCGGTCTGTGTCGCGTTGCACCGACCTTCGCGATGCGCTTCTCGCGCTCTCTCCATGTCTCCCCCGATCGCCCGGCGTATCGGCACCGCTGATTTGCATAAAGATGATGCCGCGCTCGGCGATCGGCGGAAACGGCCGGGACTGTGGGACGATCGAAATCCGTGTTACGGGGTCGTGGGTCAGCGCTGCAATTAGGAGCGGGCGAGACGGGGGAGCGAGGAAAACCGAGGGAAAGTACACAACGAAGCTTCTGTCTTCGTTATCAGCCTCCACTCGGAGAAACTGCAACCGATCCTCCCGCTTTTCCACTTTCCCTCGTGAGTCGTGTCTCGGAGCGTCCAACGAGAGCGAATCGGATCTGTTGGAGCTGGACGAAGATGCCGGCGAGAAGGGGTCAGAGAGCGGTCCCATTATCATCGCAGAATTGAGATTGCGAAATAAAGAGCGGAACAGGCCTGCCGTGTCCCCATTGTACCCTGTGCCCCACCGTCCCGCCTCTCCTTCGAAAAAAGCCTGTTTTTCCACGAGCCCAGACACGGAACCGTCGCGGTCTTCGCCGTCGACGTCGACGTTTCGCATTCGCTCGTTGAAATGCAAAAGTTTCGCGACCACAAAGGGGTAGCCGGGAATTAAAAAAGAGCGCACGGGTGAAAGGACGACGGATGATCCTCCAGTGGTTGCTCGAGACACGATGCGAACTTGCCCGCGGTCTACCGGGTGCTCGGGCCTTTTAACGTCGCTTTATATCCACGCTGCTTTCCATCACAATGGGGCTGCTCGCTGTTTGCTTTCGTTTATTCCTCCGTGAACGTGTTACGAATTACACGGCCATTCGGTCGGTTCGCCGCCGCTGCGGAGGCTCCGGAATCTCATGAAATCGAAAGTGCCGAGTGGACCGTTGGCTTAGGAGCTGCTTGTCCCTCGTAGGTACTAATAGGCCACCCAGTGTGCACCGCCACCTGTGCACCCCGATCCAGGAATCCGTTCGCAGTGGAACGTCGTTTCCTTTGTGTCTGTCGCGCTCCCGTGCCTACTGTGTTCGGAAGACCTCTCGCATCCCGCCTTATTGTCGCGCTCGCATGCAAATATGCAAGCACGATCCTCCGGGTAAATGACTCACGAGCCTCGCGGGGCTTCCTTCCTTTGGGTAATCGTCGCGATCGCGTGCGACTTCCACCGCGTAGGCGAGCGGACGAAAAGTTCGTGCGTCCGTCGAAGATGTCACGTTTCCCATCGCGACGCAAATTATTGTATGAATAAAATCGAACGAAACTCTCATGAGATCGTGTTTGTCTGTTTGCAGGTAAGCGAGGGTACGATTTCTAAAATCGAGAACCGTTAAACCCTTTCCCAACGACGGTCGGCCGGAAGTATCTGCCGCAATCGATCGCGCTACCTGCACGAGGTACGTTCGCCGATTCTGAAATCGGGATTCGAATTTGAATAAATCACGGCCGACGTGCAATTTAACCCTTCGGGCGGAGCTCGAGCCAACGTTAACGTCAATGGCAGGCTAGCCACGCGGCTCGAAACTTTCGTTAATATTTATGAAACTTCGCCCTGGGAATCTTTATACATCGGTATTTATGGCTCGGGGAAGGCGCCCGTGTATCAGCAAGGAGCAAAAGTTCAGCCGGTTCTTCGGATAATTCGCGGCGGCTCCTGCGAACGAAAGGAACGCCCGAAGAAGCCGTGGAAAGTTCGTAACCGGGGCAGTGGTATCGATAATTAATCACTGTTCGCGTAAACTTGTTGCCGGGAAACAAAGGAGAGGGAGCTAGTGACCCAACCTGACGACTGCTATAATCTTTGCGCCGAACTGTGCTACCAGCTGCTGCCAACCGTGTCCCTCTTCGTTCCGAGTACATAAAGTGGGGATAGTGTGTCACACGGGTAGCAAGCAAGGGGTGGAATCCGCGTTTTCAGAAAATCCTGACGAGGTCGCGGAGGTGGATCGATCGGCGAGGTCGTCGAAAGGTGGGGCCCACGGAGAACAGTCATGAATGGCTGGCTTCGCCGGCACGCACACTCGCGCTTCTCTGCCTTTACAGGCGGGTACAGGGTGAAACGAAGAAACAAGCAGCTACCGTCTCCACGGGAATTATCTTCATCGGAATTTCGCCGGCAGAAGCGACGGTCGTTGAGGTTTCTCATCGCTCGCGCCGCGATTGCGTTATGCGGCCCTCCACGCCCTCGCGTTAAACGGCTCGTAATTTTTAATTAGAATGCCTGGGGCGGAAGTGTCGCGACCTCGGCTGCCGCTTCTTGCCTCCTGCAGTCTTTGAAGTCCCCGTGACGCAATTAGGCGGTTTTAAAATAGCGGAGCGCACCTCTGCTCTCCTTTTGCTCCCGTGCAAACGCGCTCCTTTGAATTCTGCTGCGGCTACGCTCCATTTCGGGGGAACGCCACTGTCAGTTTCAGTTAACTTCCCTCAGATCCCCCGGTGTAGATCGTAGGGAGGAGTGCTCGATCCGAAACAGACGTTCCGTGGCTCTTTCCCGCCCGGTTCACCCGGTAGAACGGGTCGGTGGCTTGTTTCGCGGTGTGACCGTGCGCAGACCGCGTATATCCTCGCCCCATTATTAATTTCAGAGCGACGCAGAAGGTGCACGTGCACGTGCACTCGGCCACGTGTGGGTGCCCGCGAATGCGTGCACGCACGGCTCGCCATCGGCGTGCGAACGGCAGCGCAGAGCGTGGGTCGTCTTTAATAAACTCACGATAACACGAAATATATCCAAGCCGCTTGTGTCTATCTCGTCGACGAATCTCGATGTCGATCACTCGAAAATTCAGCCACGATCCGAGCCCCTTCTAGCGTTCACAGACACACGCCATTCAGCGCCTTGATTGCGACTCGACTCGTAACGTTGCAACAGACTGCGCGAACTCGAAAGCGGTTAAAATGGACCCAGATAAATCAGCCGCTACGTGATTTTGGACAAGAAGATCAGCCGCCGCGTGATCTATCTCTCCGGCTACCCTTTCTCCTCGGTAAGAGGCAGATCTCGGGGAATTGAATTTCTAATTGCAACTTGGCCCGAGAGGGGCGAGAGCGCGGGGATCGGAGTTAATGAGTACCGCGGCACGGAAAAGTAGATTGATCTTTGATCCGCAACGATCCCCCGAAGGAGCGAAATTTCGCAGTTAGGCGGTTAAGTCAAATGTCACGTTAAATGTCATCGATTGCGCCCGCGAACCGACCAATTTTCATATTTTTCCACGTCTCCAGGCGAGCCTCGTCCCAGCTCTTCAACTGCAGCCGAGGTCGCGAGCAATGGCCGTTGTAAATTTCGCTAATGCCCGATCTAGGGGGCGGGGGAATAATAAGCGGCGGTAGGATTTTTCCCCCGATGCTCGATTGCGCATAAAGGGGTTCGAACGACGCGAGCCATTTCACAAGGACCATCGAGCCGGCCGTTTATGTAATTTCATCGGTCGCCTCGGTTGCACCGGCCACTTCAGACCGTTCGGAGGCTTTCCTGGCTCGTTAAGAACTCTTCTCGGATCATCGTCGCAGCGCTCGCGCTCGTTCCCCGACCACGAGTCCTTTCCTCTATTTTCGCGCTGGTCCACGCGTTGCACGGAAAATCCTGGCCGAAACTCATCTCGCCGCGCCACGAATCCAATTTTATCCTTCCGGCAGCTGCGCTGGCTTCCTCCTTGCCGGATATTTCTCGTCAGGCCTTCCGCGAAACGAACACCGCGACGGGAGCGGAAAAGGTGGGAAAATACGATTGCCTGGGTAACGATTTTTCAAACTCGACTCCAGTCTGAAATTCGTGACAGTGTTGCGCTCGCGTGGGTGGCCAGGCAGGTCCCTTCGTGGGTCGATCAATCTGTCAACGAGTCGGTCTGCCTTTTCCATCAAACCTCAAGGTCTCTGAACCGAGTCCTTTCTCCTGGATATTGCGAAGCTGCTTGCCGCGGGTTTCCAGCATCGCCGTGTCATTTGTTCCACCTTTCCACGCTCGTCGGTCGTTAATGCGACTGGCATAACCCGTCGAGCCTCGCCGAGCGTCGGATACGCGATCCTCCGATTAATTTCACGAGCGCGCACGCATTACCGTGATCCCCATCGGTTTTTCCAGCAGCTCCGTGCCGATTTGATCCCGGTCCAGGACCGTCTCCACTCGA
This sequence comes from Andrena haemorrhoa, assembly GCA_910592295.1. NCBI lineage: Eukaryota > Metazoa > Arthropoda > Insecta > Hymenoptera > Andrenidae > Andrena > Andrena haemorrhoa. The sequence goes on along the minus strand of OU342940.1, from coordinate 5,860,965 downwards.
TATCAGCTCGGCGTGTTCAACTTGAGTGGTGCCTACGTTACTCGGCCGAATTCGTCTCGCCTGAAAACTGCAGTCCCCGGTGCATTTAATTAGCATCCGGTGGAGCGACGCATATTGCGCGGTGTGGCGGCTAGGAGAGCAGGGCACCGCGGCTATCGGTGGACCGGAATGCGACCAACGAAAGCAAGGTTGATCCCAAGGAGATTGCGAATGATAATTCTTGATCGATTATACGCACACGCCCCAGTTTCCCTGGCGCGTGGATTTTTTCGACACTTCTTTTCGTCCCCCCTCTGGTCGAGTGAAAGTCCTGTTCGCGCGACATTTTTCGCGTGCCCCACGCCGCCGCTCGAAGCCTACTGGCGTGCGGCTCGCGCTAGTATCGCGATCGCGATCGCTCCGTTTCTCTGTATCGCGGTGTAATAAACGATTAGCCGCAATTCCACGGAAATGGAGCGCCCCACGAGGGTGTCGTTCAATTTCCCAGACGATGCCGTAGCTGATCGATGACCCGCGAATAAGTGCACCGCTCAATCTTTGTATTCCGTGTCTCGGTGTCGACTGACGTTCCGTCAGATTGCGAAGGTCGTTCACCTTGCACCGCACTTTTCTCTTCACTTTTCTACGCACCAGGGAAATGTGGGGAATATGACGTAAAATGGGAGGAATCTTGAGGTCGGCTGGGCCGATCTTCTGGCCCGCGACACGATCGACGGACGGCCGAGGCTTCAGGGCTCATTAATTTCGCGCAATCCGGTACCTACGCGTCGTTAAATCGTTTGATTGGCCGTTTCACCGAAGGCCCCGACGTTTTTCCGATTTCCAGAATACCGAGTGCCCCGTTGCAGCGCATTCTCGATCGGACACGTATCCTTCCACCGATTTTATGCCCTCGCGGGGGAATTTCTTCCATGAATTATTTCGAATTCCACTTGCTACCGTTGGCGGCTTAGGCAGAGAGTCGCTTCAACCTTTCTTCCCTCGATGAAGGAAGAGGCTCTCCGGGAAAAAGGAATTCCGCGACGCGGAACAGCGAATTCCTGGGCAATCGTTTGCCCCGCGGGGACAGAAATAAATCCGCAGCCAGGTTGCAAGGGGCGCGTGTACGGGCCGAGGCGTGTCGCGAGACAACTAAATTCAGCTTCCCGTCAAAAGGAGCGAGAATTATGAGACGGCCCAGGCCGATAGCCTTCGCTCGAGGCCCGCGTGCACACCGACAGGCCCCGTTGCTGTTTCTCGTCGCTCGCGTCGATGCTGCCAGCGCTTAATAACGGTACGAAACGCGGAAGCGATTGGCACGCGACTCGGCTTATCTCCTCTCGCTCGCGCCGCTTGCGAAACGAGCAACCGGCCGCGGCGACATTCTCCCGCCCGAACTTTTTGGCCGGAAACGCGTTCTCCATCCGCTCCAACGCGCTCTCTTGGCGCTTTCATGACGCGCGCCACACTGTGTAAACAGCGATCGTTTTATAGCAACCTGGCACTCTCGTCGGCGATCCTTTTTCCCAAAATTGCAGGCCCTTTTTTACTCCCTTTTCTAAAAGATCGTTAGCCTTAGTTTACTTAGTTACGGTGACGTATCTCGCAACGATTGCACCGACTCAATTCCGCACGATTGAGAGTCTCGTGGAATTATTTCGGGACGTGCCGATTCGAAGACGCTGACGGACGTCGGGACGCGTGCAATTCGCCCCGACGATCAGAAAGAACGACCAGCTGAAAGGGAGCGCGTGACTTTCCGCGAGTCTCGTCGGAATTAAGCACGCCCGACCCCGCGCAACGCAGGGATCGTTTTACTGGACGTATGAAAAGCCCCGTTCGTTCGGCTGATATTAATTGACACGCGATTAAGCGGTCGCTAAGCGACGCCTCGTACTTTATCAGGCCGCGGTGCTTATGATTTAGGAGCGGCTGACCTATGGATAGGTAGCACGCAATCGGACCGTCGATCTCTCGATCTTCGGACTTTCAGACCTTTCCAGGCGAGCGAAACTTCCAAACGATTGGACATTCGCTCGCTCGTACGCTCGCTCACGCTTCTACGGTCACAGCTGACGCACTTACTACCGTCCGCACTGGTCCTTCCCTATTGCGGTTTCCAGAGAAATCGGTTTCGTGCACGGTTCAGCGGAGGAACGGGCGCAACCTGGGGGATAGCTCTGCTTGCGGTTCCAGTTGAAAGCACCTCCCGCGAGCTTCAAGCTTTCCCTCCAATACTTTGGCCGCGCTCGAACCTCGTTCAGGCACCGCTACCCCGAAGGAATTGCTCTGTGGCCATTAGCTCTTACACGGGGTTACGTGTTTAGTTATCGGCGAGCATAACTTTTAGAGGTTGGATTCGGTACGTGCGTCGAACTCTTCGACGACAATGGTATTTTTTAAACGCCCTCTCTACGACTCTGTGTATTTGTGTGCACGAGTATGCAATTAATCGCTAGAAAGCTCACTTTCCGACGCGGTAGTTCTCTAAACGCGTTTAAAGTGCTCGTTTATTTAGTCCTCTCGCCAGCCACCCCGGGGAATTTTCCAATTCCTCGTTTTTCTCGTTCTCGCCGAGCGAGACACCGGTCCCGTACACGCGAGAGGGCTGATCTTCGCCTTTTTTCCTCCCCAGCCCTGCTCGTGTGGCTGAACGAAACTCTTTGTTAAAGAGTCCGCCGTGTTTTTTTCAATAACACTTGGCCGACCCTTTCGCTTAACGCGCTTTTTCACCTCGCAGCCCTCGAACGTGCAAAGGCGTTGCTGCACCCGCGCAGGCTACTCTCTAATGCGTCTGCCTGCACCGCAGGTTCGATGAACTTTTCTCAGGCAACTTTAAAGGTGAGCGTCCCCTTTCTAGCGATCTCATCCATCGTTTTTCGACCGTCGAACGGACGTCGCCTATTCGTCACGTTCCTCCTAATCGCAATCAGTGATCCATATATCCAGACGTCCTTATCTTTCTTAATTAACGAGTACGAGTCTTGCAACATATTTAAACCAATCTTCCTTCGTATATATCTACAGCTGACAGAGCTTGAGATCTGTTTTGGCCCAGCTCGCTCGGTCACCATTGCAGAACATCCCCACGTCACCTCGTAAATTACATTTCCTGGGCGGAGGTGGATCGAGCCTCGAAGGTTGTCCCGTACCTTCCGCAGGGCCATATTTACCCTGCTATCAAAGAGACGACAATGGCCCCCGCCCGGGGAAAACATTTTCGTGCGAGCCCGTGTGTGTACAAGGTGCAGCGTGAATTCCCGAAAGCCTCTTGGAATCGCAGCTGCGCCAGGTACGTGTCCTGGCCCCCTTCGAAAAGTTGAAAGCGTGGGTGCCTTTCTCCCGACGTAGTCACCACTTGCGCGTCCCGCTCGGCTCCTCTTCCAGCCCCGACAGATGTTTCCGATGATCTCCGAGCGGGTCCTCCGCTCGTTACTCCTCCTGGCACCAGCAGCAACCTGAAAAAGAGCCTGCTCGTGGGCGCAACAATAAGGGGGGGTCACGATTTCCAAGCCAGGTCGTCGCTCCTCTTGCGCTTTCCGACGCCATTTATCGTCGCCGTCGCGCACGGTAGCCCGCTGCGCCTTCCTTTCTGCCCTTTTCTCCTCGTTACGGGGGCTCCCTCGTTCTTTTTTTACGAGAAAAACGCACACCCGCTTGCGTTTTCCATCCTGTCCCCTGTGAAAAGCAGCGCTCCTCCCGCGAATCCGCTCCTGCGCACGCCCAAGCGGTTCATCGTTGGCAAAGGGTTCACTCGAACCTCCAGTCTTACGTATCTTCCCTTGCGATCGTAGATCGCTGATTCGTTTAGCGGTTTAACGAGGTGTGAACAGTTACTCCTTCGTATGGCGAAACTCGAACGAAAGCTGGTAGAGACGCAAACTTCGGGGGGGGGGCGAGGCTTTCGGAATGGACGCGGCTCGACTCGGTAAACTGGCAAAGCGTTAAGTGCACCGCGGAATACTTTGTTCCGCGCACGTAATATCGTTTTCCTCGGTTTCCGCTTCCTATAATTTTCGCGCGGCTGAACGTTCGTTCCCGGCTGGTTACTCAACGACCGGAGCGAGGGAAACGCCGGCAGGAGAACGTTCGTTTCTCGTCATCCGCGGGCACTTCGGATCTCTGGTGTCGCGCGCGCGCGGGGCGGAGTCGTTTCGATCGAGTCGCGCCGCGGAATTAAGGTGGCCGCGATCCAGATCGAATCGTTTGACGCCTTAACATTGTAACCGGGATTTATGGGCGGCGGTGAGCCGCTACTTGTAATCGCTTTGCTGCGAGCAAGATAAGAGGGACAACGGTGGGCGGTTGTCGCGTAAGGAGTTACACGGCAGCCCTCTCCATCTGCTCGATACTCTCTAAGGGCGCGTTTACAGAAACGCGCCGTCTAACGAAGGCAATCGACAGGTGTACGAGACGCTTGATTCTGTCGGCTGCTATCATCGATTCAGCCCATAGATTCGACAAGTGCGACGACAGGCGAGCTGCATACCTGCTCCGCGTTGTGTTTCACGCGCTCTGTGTTTCGACGCGAGTTAAGTGGCGCGATCGTGGAACAATGGATGGTAGATTCGTTAGATCAAACGACGTATTTCCTCCGTTATCCGTTCAGCCACTCCTTCCAGCAGGCATTTACATAAGTAAACCTCCCGGTAAGTGCGATCGCCGACAGGTGTGCGGCTAAACGCGAGCAATGGAACTGCAGCGTGTCTTAGCCGCTGCCATTATGCACTGGGCTCATGAAGAATGCTTAATAATCGGGGATCACCAGAGCGTCGGGGATGCCTATCGCGAGAAATGACTGATAAGCCAGCTAATTGCGCGCTGGTTACAGGCGCGCTAATTGAAATAGGCTCGGGGAAGCGCGCCCTGGAAGCGGAGGAATCGAAGGTGAGGATTCCGCGAGCATATCTCTGCGCACCTAGTTCCCGCGGAGAATCCACCCCGCGTGAAAAGATAGACGCGCAACGTGTGTATAGGAAGAGGGCAGGGGAACAAAGGGAAGTGGCTGAAAGAAGTCGATAGACTCGCGAGCCAGACGAAATAGAAACTGCGCAGACGGGGAACCGAGGGCACAGTGAATGGGAATTATTCAGGCTAGCCGCTGAATGAAACATGTTTCTTTCAAATTCTGGCCTCGCCCCGGCCTGCCGGCGAGTACTCTCTGTTGCTAGGTGGTGCGTAGTAAAACCCCCAGGCCATCCGAGGCTCCAGTTTCGCCCAATTTTTCAGCGGAGGGACGTGGTCTTCTGCTTCGCGATAATTCTTCACTTTGCAATGCGGTGCCCGTTCGGTAGACAATAAAGCGGTGTTTGTCGAGGCTGAGGAGGACGGTGCGCAGTCGAAAGCCTGTCTGGCAATGGCTCGTAGGAAGGCTGGCCGTCTCCCGATGAAAGGAAGGAGCCTGTTCCACGTCCCTGAAGGTCTTCCTCGTCGGCCTCGGCTTCACGAAGCAAGTCACTCGACCGCCCGTCCCGTCCCAGACCAGGCCCGTCCTTTTCTCACGGCCGTGGATCGACCGTCGACATACCTAAAACCTTCCATCAACAGCTGGCCAATCCCTCGGGGAACCAGCTGCGCTTCCTGTCTCCACGACCAGAGTCATCCCGAAAACGTTTCTCTATCTCTGCGCAGCCTCGTTTCCACTGGCCATCCTCTGTTCTCTGTTAAGATCAAGTGCGCCGGAGACGCGGGAAGACTCGTGCCTCTGTCTCTTCCCGTCGCGAACCTGGAGGAAGTGGCTCCTCTCGCGAACATCTCGAGCTTCGAATTGTCTATTTTTTGTTCGATCCCTTTCCAAAGTACCTACTTCAGCTTGAATGTTCCCTTTTGTATGGCGACGCGGGCTGACGATTCGAAAGAGGGAAGAAGCGTGAATCTCCGGGGCCGCGGTTAATAGAAAACTTCATCAGCGCTGCAGCAACGGTCGGGCAGGGTAATAATCGTAATTGCATCTGCAACGGACCGAGTGCAACCGTGAGATTAGCGGGGATTTCACTTTTTCAACGGTACGAAACGCGGCGACTGTCGCTCTCGCGCGTTCACCGCTCGCCGCCGGTGAAATGTCCGCTTCTTTTTCGCGCGAGTGATCGAAATGAGGCTTCCCCGGCAGTTCCTTTCTCCGGGCGCCCGCAACATTATCGTAAGGCGGCGTTTATTAATTTTTAAGTAGAACGTCAAAGCGACAGGTTGGCGTAGATAGTGCCGAAGGATACAGAGTTGCTTTTCTTGTTACTTGTCTCGTTAGTCCTCTGTCTGACCGTCCCATTCTTTTTCTTTTCGTCGGGGTAGACGATCCAATTAGGATAATGGATGAGTATCCGTCGGTTAGAAAAACGCTATGGTTTCTTTTCTTGGGGCTAGGAAAGCTGGCCGACTGTCCCCGGGGAGCCCGCCCGATTGAATAATGACATTAACTGGTTACCACCTGACCGCGGATATTAGAGACGGGAAAGTCGACGTCCGAGGATTTTCCTGTTTCAAATCTGCCTCGTCACGAGTCGTGCATAAAGGAAAGCAGGGAATTTCCGGATTCACGTGCCCCTCGTAAACCGTGGAAACACCAAGTCGCCCTGCTGGCGGCCGAGCCACTTCGCCCCAGCCAAATCGGGCAGTTTCTTCGGGAATCACGTTTCCCGGGAACACGCCCGGCGAAAGCAAGACAAAGAACAGAATCGTAAATTACACGGGGCTCAAGGAGAAGCGGATGGGAATGACAGACGTGCATCGAGACGAGAAGCAATCCACGTTCATCCCTCCGTGACGGTTCGGTGCACGAGAGATTGCAGTGGCCTTAATGTCGCTTGCAATTAAAACTTGCACTACTGTTCAGTGGACCTCGATGCTTTGATGCTTCCACGGAAACGAAGGTCTCGGGAGCTTGCTTGTACTTTCAGAGCGATAATGCATCGTAAGAATTATTTCCAGTTACATAGGGATTGCTATTGTGGCAGGGCGGTTAAGAACGAAGCCACTGAAAGCTGCAGTTACGCGTGCATTTTCCACCAGCTGATTGGTTTACCTCGAATCGCCAGGGCCAGCGAAAAATCAGCTGTTCCCCATTATCCATTATCCCCTGGGAGAAACCGAAGGGAAATCAAACCAGACGTCCTCGATCCTCCTGAGCTGATCCCAAGAAGCCTGTCACGTCCTTACGGATAATTCTAAGCATTACGATCCAGAGTCTCTCGATCTCTCGAGCCGCAGTCCCAACTCCTCAGTTCTAATCAAGTTTCCCGAACTGATCCGACGGACAGGCAGAACTTGGAGTGCTCTGAAGCAACTAGGTTAGCGAGAGAAGATGGATCGGAGGAGTCTCGGTCGAAAGTGTTAGTCAAGGTGGAATGAATCGCTCGATGCGATGGCGTATTGAGAGGCAATGACAATTAGAAACGTTCCCACTGCTGCGGCGTTTTTTACGACGAAAGGAGAGGTCAGCACAAAGCGCGCCATGTGAATCCTCAAACGGAAGTCGATGGTCGTTGAAGCTTTCTCAATAGGTGACGGCCTCTTACCTGAAAAATACTTACCTGCCGGAGAGGATCGATCCAACCGAAAGAGAGCGCCTGGATCCTCGGCCGTGTTCCGTTCACAGAGGATGCACGTTCGACGGGAGGAAGCCGCAGTACGTTATCTGGGCGAATCGCGAGAGGAAACGCGCGAGAATTAGCGTCCACCGCCTGGGAATGATCGAATTGCCTGCAGACACGCGACACGCCGCGGCGACCGACAACTGTCGCGCCGCTGTCACGGTTCCGTACGCTCGTCTCCTCCTCGAGGAGCGCTCCTCGCCTGACAATTTCAATAAAAACACCGCGAAAGAACGGGTTAGCCTTGGTGGCCGATGCCAGACATCCGCGAAGTGGTCGTCTCTCGCGGCGCTGGTTGCAACTCGCCCCATTCAAATTGAGTTACCGAGGCACACAAGCGAGTACTCGTGTACTCCCGATTCCCTTCGCATTAGCCGTGGCTTCGAGCAGATTTCTGGCTCGGTGTGCTCGCACGGATGACGCATAGACTGTCGTTAGTTCCCTTCCAGAGGATTAACATTGCTGCAAACTGTAATGCGCTGTAGATGATTTGTGGCAGAAGTCTCCGCCGGAGTCACGAGGGCCCCAGAAACTTTTGCCAGGACTGTACTCGCGCCTCGAGCAGGTATAGCATCTACCTAGGCGAGTGGAACTGAAAGGGAAGAGGAAAGGTAAAGGGCAGGTGCGACTGTACGTACCTATACACGCCGGTGCTGCTGCGAGATACGCCCCTGGCACGGGGAGAACGAAGGCTATATCCAATTATTAAAATTAGAGGCTCCGTCGCCTTCGGTGAAACACCACCGAGAAGGAAAGCGATCTTGCTGCAGCTTCGTTGCTCCCTGCCTTCCCTTCACCCGTCTCCTTTTTTTTCGCCAGATCCTCCCGTTCGCGTCTTCAGCCCCGCGAGCCTCGATCGTCGAGGATCCTCTCTATGTACGAGATATCGCGTCGACTTCCTTTTACTTGCTCCCGCGACCCTCGCTCGCGATGAAAGGGATCACGCTTTTCAGGAAACAGCCACCCGATCGGGCCGCCACTTTTGTTCCACTTTTCCTTCGTCTTTTTGTCAGCCGACGAACGAGGATCGATACAGGAGACCGCCCCTCCCCTTTTCCACTGTCTTTTTCACTCGGTAGCATCCAGGGAAGTTTGTTGCCCCCCGACGATGCCAGAAATATTGCCGCCGCGTCGGAATAACGTTGATTCTCGGGGAAACTTCTCTGGAAGGGACGACATTGATTTCTAATAAAGCAATGACTTTTCTTAGGATGTGGTTCGGGGGTCGAAGGTTTGCGAACAGTGGAGTCTGGAAAGAGATCGTACCTCGGATTCCTCAGAGCATGCTCGATGCAAGCTTATAATTTTCGCTAAATACCCAAATTCACCCTCGCTTAGGTTAATTTTCACTAAATCTCGGCAAGCCTGACGGCGGTATATTGAAATCCCTTGTCAGTATAGCTCGTCACCGATGCAGGTAGCTCGTACATCCCTCTGTACAGCAGACCCGGGCAATAATTAATACGTCGACGCAGGCATACCGAAGATTTTCGTCGTGTACGCGTCCCCACCGATGCACCGTTGCACCAGCAAAGCCCGTTCGCCCCTTCAGCACGTGTGCACGGCTCAGGGATATGCACCTCTCGACCGTGCACGTCTCGTGCTGCACTCTCGGTATGGTCAATGTCGTCCTTCTTCCTCCTGCACCTTCTCCGCCGTTCGTCTGCGTTGCACGCGCGTACGAACTTGGACGCAGCTCGTCCCTCTGCCGCACCCTCTCGCTCGCTCTCGTTCCACGGCCAGGGATCCTCGTCTGGCTGGCTGGTGCATCCATCGCGGCGTCTCTGTTCGGCGAGGTGCATCGGCGTCGAGTGCAGCTCGTGCTCCTGCCGCGCAGCCATTGTCTGGTCCGTGAGCTATTTATCAGCCCAGCTTACGATTCTATCGTTCGTGGATGAATCTGGTTGGCGGGTTACCGCGGGCTGGGGCCGATTACGACGATAGACTTCGGCGATCGCGTTAAACCTGCTCTCGATACCTTTCGATTTGTATAGAGTTTCATCGGCGATCGATGCGAAATGGGATGGAAAATCTATGTTTCCGCGCGACAGGGAATGCAGTCGTGAACTCTTCCCTTTCCTCGCACCAGCTACTAGTGCGTCGGGCTGCCCCGACCGTGCGTGAGGTTCGTTGGTCGTGATTTGTGTGGCGCAACAGCCTTGAAGGTGGCGTTCCTCGTTCCGGCGTTGGACGACCGCACGCATCAACCACACCTCGCGCCTCCGTCTCTCGGCCGTGGTCATTGTCCCGTCAGTGCACTATCTATCGCGGCCAGGCCCAGCCGATGCACGATGTATAAATGGATCTAGGTGGCTGGCATCGTGCTCACCAACACAGATCGTCTCGCGAGTGAGCCAGAGAAGGGAGAGAAATAGACAGAGGGAGAGAGAGAGAGGGAGAGGCAGAGACGCCCGATCCTCTTCTCCCTTCCTCTGGCTGGGCCTGACAAAAGCCGACCTTCGAGCTGACATTCACTTCACATCCGACCCTCTCTCTCCCACTTTCCCTCGACCGTCTCCTTCCTCGTCTTCCCCTCGGCCCCCCTGGACCCGACCAGAGGAGGCTATCCTCTCCGGTCGAGAGAGGACTGGACCCGAGCGGGCACAAAGACCCGTCATTCCGGCCGACTCGCGTGTCCTTCCTCTCCTCGCCGACGTGGAAACAAAGTTCAGCCGAGGAGAACCGTCTCCCGAGAGCGTTTCGAAGCTAGACGCTGACCCACGCTGCCTCCAGTCCCTCGCCTCGGAATCGAGCGTAAATTCCGATCGTTAGGATCGACTACCCATGCCCGTTGGCTGTTTCTACGTTCGTCCACGGCACAGGCGAGCCTTCCCGCGATTTCGGTGCACTCGGCCCCGAGAAACAAGCACGTACCGCGCAGCTGAAGGTAGATCTCTGGTTTCTAACGGTACGTCGCGCCCTTTTTTACCTTCCCTCTGCACTCCAAGGGACAAACGGCTAAAAGGAAGATTAGCCTGCGCTTCCCAGTAGGAAAGAGGCTCGTGACGGCGGGCGGATGCGAGTGTCGTTTACCAGGGCCTACCGGATGCACGCGTACACCGAAATTCAAGGAAAAAAGTCGATGGAAACCAGCGTGCCCTAGGAACAGTGCCCTAGATCTACGAACTTCTTCGAACGGTCACAGTCGTTTTAGCTTCGCTCCTCTCGAATAGGTCGCCGTCTGGTGTTTTCCGGAGATTCGTAATCGATCGAAGGAATCCCCGTAATCCTTATTGCGCACCGTGCAGTTAATCCTCCGACGGAATAACAAGAGGCTCCGCTTACGTCCGTATTATCGGAAGATTAGTGGGCCGAACCCGCAACGTAATTGTTAAACCGCCCCGCTCCAAAATTTCAGGTCTTCCTTCGGATGCTTCGTCCTTGCAAAAAAATTTAAATACGTAAAAACCTCGCTTCTCTGTTCACCTGGAGGCATTCACCGGGACATCCTCCGCCCGTTTTCGTTCTTCCGCGAAGCTGTCCAAAACTTGCGGCGACCAAAACGAAGGGCGGTCGGTGGAAGTGGAAGAATAGAACCGCATCGGCTCGCCTATTTGTAATTACAGCCGCGCGATCTGCATACAATGCGCCCTGGCGCGTCGCTCGAGTTGGCAACGAAGTTCCGCCGATGACCTTCCTCTTCTTCCTTCACCGCCGCTCGTTCCGGCCTCAGGATCTGCTCGGTCGCTTCAAAATTCCCCGACCCGAACCCCGCCATTGCATTCTCATCGGCGTCGAACCTGATGAACGATCAAAGGGGTCTCCGGGGCGCGTCGAGTTTCTCTGCTGAAATTTTCGAAAGTTTATAGTTAGAGGGGTCTGGAACACGACGGTCGGCTCCTTCTTTTTCGTCCCTCCTCTATAAAATTCTCCTTTCTTATTTCCCCGAGAACCGTGTTGCGAATCCCCTTTGTTCTTGGCACCACGAGCCCAGGAAACTTTCACAGCCGCTCAAGTTCGTCGCCTTGTTCGCCCCGTGCCTTTGATTCGCCTTGAAACTTGCAGCGCCAGCCTGCTTCCGACAGCCCTCTGCCTTATGCAGGTCTAATCGCAAAATGAACGCGACCTGGGACTTTGCGATCCTTCAGCCTTCTGTTCCTTTGTTCCATAAGTTCACGTACTGGACTGATGGAAATGACTTCATCGATATCGTCCCAGTTACATACTCCATCGGCTATGACGACTCGCAGCGAAAGGGAAGCGAGGGCCGCCGCACTTCGTCTCGTCGAGTTCTGGTTGTCCTCCGCTCTCGAATGCAGATGGGGATGTCGCGGGAATGCCTGCTGGCAGGTAGACGAACGGCGCCGCGACTTCCAGATCCACTTCGAATCTCAGGTCAGGGATGTTGTATTCAGGTGAGAGAACCTCTCCCCTTCATTGTCGAGCAACTTTGCCTCGCATCCGAGTTAAACACGTGGGCCGACTGTGCAGCGTGTGATCGTCGACGAGACCACGGGGCCCTCTCCCCCTGCCCGCACAGAATCCTATTTGGGGGTCCAATTTACGACGTCGGTTTCGGAGAGAAGCCTCCACGAGGATGAAATTTTCACGGTGGAAAGTCTTTTCCCGCGGCGGTTCCGGCGCATCTCGCGGGCATTTCCACGGTCTCTGGGAGCGGAAATGGAATCGTTGCAACCCTCCCACCGGGCTTGCTGCATCGAGCAAACCGGCGCCGACTTTTCAATCACAAAAGCGGACCTTGCACTAAATAATACGCTCGCCGAGCGTTCGCAGGAATTCGCCACTGACCCCGAAATATTCGTTCGTTTATTCCGCAAAATTTATACAGAAATCGGGGGATGGGGCGCGTGCGTGCATCGCGCCCGACAACAGTTTAAAGGGGATGCACCGTGCGCAACCGAGAGCGCACTCGATTCGTACAGCGCTGTATTCGTAGCCAGCTGGTTACGGTGCTCGAGTTTCAAGGGGAATTTAATTATCCCGCGCTTTTGATGCTATTATTTTGCAGGATATTACGCCGTAATTATCCCCCGCTTGTCTCAATGGGCCGGATTGAAATCTCCTGGACTTCTCGTTTTTCCATCCTTCCCCTCTGCCCCCCGTCTCGCTGTAGACTGCTCGGCTAGCGTGCCTGGCGGTATTACGATTTTAATTCCACCGAGATTTTATCATTCCTCTCGCATTCGGTGCCCTTGTACGCCACCCATTTAATCCGTCGTCGACCGGAGATGATCGCTCGCCACTCGTCCCCGCGCCACTTTTCCCATTTTCCTTTCGGATCACTCGCGTTTTCGTTTCGCCGGCTCGTTCGCCATCGATCCTATCAACGCTGATCGACAGCCGCGTAACAGCTTTCTTCCCTTCTCCCCCGTGTTGCGAAACTCGAAATTTCCGATTGCTTCGTCCAGTCGAACGTTCTCCCGTTTCCAGAGGGGAACCACGCGGAGGTTTTCTCCGTCGAACCTGAAGCGGTGGAAAATGGAGGGAAACGTGGGATGGGTTTGGAAGGAAATTCCACGCAGCACGGCCAGTGTCCGGTGGACGCGTTGCATTCGACTCTACCTACGATTTTCCTACGTAGATAGAACCGTTCGATATCAATCTCGTGGTTAGGCACACCTGAATTCTGTCGGACGCGGTTCCCCGGGCGGCCCTCTTCCCGTCCTCGACGATCCTTTCACCTTTCCCTTCACCGTCCACCGGGCATTTGTCATTCCGTTTGGTCCTCCGGGTGTCCGACTTCCTTTTACCTGATGCCTCGGCCCCCGAAAAAGGACCCTTCTCGCGCGGGTCTGGCCTTGAACCTCTCTTACTCGTCCCTCCTACGAGCCGGCGCGGGGAGGAACGCTCGTCCGCTCGGAATCCGCGTGCCGAATCTTTTATCCCGTAGAAAACCGAGGCCTGGCTCGCTCTCTTCTCCCTTTCGTCGGCGCGGTAAGAGTCTTGTGCCTCGGCCAGAGAAAGGCAGAGAAATGCACCGCGGCTTTATGACGTATTATTACGTCGTGCTTCCTGAAGGCGAACGCAACGATCCGCGTTCAGCCAGCAGGCCACTCTTTCGGGTACCGTCTCGCGAGTCTGCCTAGCCCGGTCTGGTAGGCAATAGGATCGAAATGATTAATTCCAAAACGGTGGAACGAGTGGGAGATGGTTTCGACGAATTTCGGAGGTGGGAATGGTGGGCAGTCAGACGCTCGTGTCGGGCTGACTCAACGTCCGAACAGCTGGTATAGGAGGGCTCGCACGGAGACCCCATCGTGGTGCATGTATGCGTCTAATATCAGATCCGAGCGAGGAGGCTGTAGGGACCGATCCTTCATGCTGCGTGAAAGCCTCTGTACGCGCGTATCTTTAATGAATCTCCTCTGTTATCGATTTCTCGGGGAGAGCCGGTCGACCATTACGAAAACCACTTTTGCCAGCGCTCGTATCTTCTCCCGCCGCTTAGGATACGACACCGGATTCGCTTCGCGGGATTTCTAGCTCGTAGCTCGCGGTGTTGCGCGTCACGGTTTCCGCGATTTGCTAAAAGCCGATCCATCGATCCCTCGACTCGCCGTGCACGGCGCTCCTCTCCCGTTTACGTATCGATGGGGAAGAAAATACATGGAGGGCCTGAATACATCCTGTAACGCTATGTCCAAGGATCGCCGGCAATTTTGCGAAATAAAAGCAGTCAGGCAAATTGTGCGGTACTTGACGGTGGTTCTCGTGCGTCGATAGCTGGCACGACCGCCACGTACACATTTTTCCGGGGTTAATTCGACGTCCGACCGCCGGGGTTCAGGGAGCGGTCCGCGAAACCCCACTGCACCACGGAGAACCCTCGTATCCCTTCGAATATTCTCTCTCTCTCTCTCCCTCCCTCTCTCTCTCTCTCTCTCTCTCTCTCTCTCTCCTGTACATTCTCTCCTTTCACCCTATACAGTCCCCCCGGGTAAACGTTTCAGCACTGGGTAGGCTTAGCCATTGGCGCAGGGACCTGGGGACGAAATTGAAGTTACGCTCGAAATCCTCGGGATTTAGGCGCTACTCTCTGTCGAGCGCGTGAGCTGGTAAAGCCTTTCATGAAAGCTGGGAGTTTCAGACTATTTAAAGACGTAATAAAACCTGGATATGTTAGAATAACGCGGGTACCAATGATCGCTACATTTCCATGAAAAGGGGCGTACTTTGGAAAGAGAAATCGTTCGTAGCTTCAATAATTCCAATTTAATAGGAGTTTCGTAAATCGGCACACATCTAACATACTTTCTAACCATCTAATAACTTAATATGAGTGAGCCACGTGTTTCATAGTTTCCGCAACGAACACACCTAATTCTCCATGCTACGCCAGTGTGCGGTAGGTGCATGGTTGGTCGCGGGGTGCTCGAAGCGGTCGGTACACTACTGAGCCCACCGCCTCTTTCTCCCCCCACCACTGGGCGGCGCTCCATGCGCGACGCAGTCGACAAGCGTCGAGGAGCTCAGTCTTCGTTGGGTCGCTGCCGAGTGCGTGTTGCGTGTAGCGTGTGGTACGCTCGTTCGCCCCGTTGTGCGTCGATTCCGGCGTGACTTTTTCACTCCGGCTCGCTCCGTCTCGCACCGTTCTCCATCGCTCTCTTCCAAACCTCTCTCTTTCGTTCCACGGACGAGGGACCCCGAGTGAAGTTTATATGTCTCGTGCGCGTGCCACCTCGAGCTGCCCGTCGCCGCAGCGGTTCGGGCCAGTGGTGAACACAAGATAAAAGGGGGGAAATAAACGCTGTGTGCTGCTGTTGTGCGTGCGCGGAGTGTGCAATATTTTGTTGGTTAACCGGTACGAGGGGGGTCAAGGGAACACCACGTCAGCAAACACGAGAGGCATCGTGACGACTCGTTCACCGGATACGTCGCGCGAGATATGGATTGGGCGGTGAAGGCTCGCCGAACGTAAGTCCTCTCTTAAATACTACGAAAAAAAAGAAGAAAAGAAAACGTCCCACAGTTCCAGCTCTGTGATTCCTTTCTCGCAACGAAAGCGTTCCATTACGCGTCCCCTCTTCAACGTAACGTTCTCTAGTCGCTCTTAAAAATCAGTCCCACTTGTCTCGTTCTTGTCTCCGCTCTGAAGTGAGGTCTAAGCGGGCATGCACTTCGATGCATCGAAGGATAAATTCAGCTTATTCGTTGCAACGCTTCCCATTCAGTTCGAGTCGCGATCTTTTTCCTCGGCGAATGTATTCTTCGTCGAGGTTGTTTTTCGCGTGTTCGTTCGAGCCAGGTGAATTACGCGCGGCGTTAGTCCCGCGCGAGAAAAACTCTGTGCCCGACGTCATTCGTGCTTACGTCTCGAGGTCAGTGTTGTTTGCCCAGCCGTCTCGGCGCTACGCTTCGTATATAAATAAGGCAGCCGACTATCGACGAGCTGATACGCGCGTAAAATAAGAGTGTCTGTCTGTCCCCATACGGGCTCGCGACACGTTATTCTCACCCGTGGGAATCGCCCCTCCAACGTCGGAAACCGGGAATTCACTGCACCGTGAAAGGTTCCGCGGTAGCGCGGCGCTACTCTCCGCTCCGAAACGTTTCTCAGCTTGAACTCCACGAGACCACCGTTGTCCTCGAACCTCTTTGTACATACCCCGATCAGAAATCCTACTTCCGAAACGTAAAGCGTCGCGACCTTCGTCGAAACTCTTTCCACGCGCTCTCAGCTGCATTATCTCGTATCTCTATGCGCGTCCAAGACTTTTTAGAGTCGAAGGTTAGAATTTCAGTGCTTCTATTGGCCAAGCGATAGGAAAACACGAGTATCCGTCGCGCGATAAGTGTTCCCTGTAAACGTTGAATCGACGCGTAATGCGCGTCGCCACTAAAGGTAATTCGATACCGAGCACGATCGAGCCCTCCTTTCTCTCATTCATATTCCCTTTAATTGCGAGCGTTGTGTAACGCGCGATCCCCGGCAATGTCGTAGTCGCCGAAGGGCATCGAAGTCTGTTTCTGATGGGTAAGACCTAACGTTGTCTTCCTTGAGGGAAGATAGTCGCGAGGACAGGCTCGCCTGTTCAGAATTCACGCGGCTACAGAGGGAAGAGACCGTTAAGCGGTTCCAACTCGCGGAACAGCTGCTGGTTGTTTAACGACACAACAGTGGCTGGCGAGAGCTCGGGCGACGCGATAAACGTCAGGACCATGTGCACGCGGGGCTGGGGGGACAAGTTGTGGAATAACACGCTTAGGCGATTTCGCATGCTGACAATTTGTAACCTCTGAGCGTAGACTCTGTTGCTGTGGCTCTAATGTGTGTTGCCAGTCCCGAGCGAATCGTGTCGCCTGATTTCCGTTACTGATGCTTTCGAATATCTTGTGCGAAATAAGAAAGTACCGCGCGAGATACCGAATGTAAGCGGGCCAGCAGGAGTCCTTCAAAATGAAATGTCGGATTTAAGATAGGAGTCCGAATAGATTAGCAACCTGGTAGGAGTCATTAGAGAATTACTTAGTCACGCTCGCTCCTATTAATTCTAAAGTGCCCCGCGCAGGTAGCGAATCTAAACAGCGTATTTCCAAAAACGATTCAACTAGAAACTTTCTACGTAGCGAGGGTAGATTTCCCAAGCGGTTCCCCGAGGCTCTGCATCTCGAAAGAAATCAATATTTGTACTCCGGGCGGGCTGAATTTTCCGCCTCGACGTCGCTCGTAAAACGAGCAGTTTTTTCGCGGCGTAAAAGATCGGCTGGCTGGAAAAGTCAAGGGAAAAGGAGCGGGCTAGAGGGAACAGGGCTCGATCGACGAATGACGGGAGCTTACTAGGGTGTAACGACCTGCACCTTGGGTCAGTAGCGTAACCACCGAATCTTGCACCCCCGCACCATCATCGATCTTCCTTGAAATTCACGCGAAGCTCGCTTCAGCCAACACTGGGGCCGTTTCGATCGAGGTGTAGGGAGCATAGGATGTTTTCAAAGTCCAACGAAATTCAGCGACACAGCGGGGCGAGTTCGGAGCGTGCCCCTCGTGACTGGGAAGTGGCGTGAACCCAGATACGAAAATCCGCGGGGCTCTCGATATCGAACGGCCACTCTGTATTCAGCCAGAGGACTTCCTGAATATGATAATACTCGGCCGGGAACGGTAATATTCGGCGAGTCTGGCGGACAGGACAATGGTCTTCGCGGTACAAGCGTGACTGGCATAAAACGACCGACCAACAGATCCATTTCCTCGAAGGAGCTTCGACTGGTAGAAATGACGGTCGGAGGTTCCTCGGATATTCTGGCCGCGGGCGAGGCAGCGTTCTTTGTTCGTCATCGAGTGGCTGCAGCCGGTTTTTCCAAGTGGCCACTCTCCTTCGAAAATTCATGTAAAGTAAACCGTCAGAACGGAGCCGATATCTTCCTGCGTTCCCTTCCTCGAGCACCTCCTTTTTTCTCCTCTCCGCGATCGTCCCTCTCGGATCACCTGCAGGCACCTGTTTCCACTCGGTTGTAAAGTACCGTCACCGTTGGAAGCATTCGGATAATTGCCTCGCCGTCAATCGTTGCCTGATGATAGTATTTGTGATAGGGTTGTTCAACTTAATTTTAATTGAGACTCTGATGCGTGGAAAGTCTCGAAGAGATGTGTATCCTCTAGTGTGTGACGTTTTTGGAATGGAGCGAAAGTAGCACGCTCAAAATTGGCAACAAGTCTTGCAGGTTTATTCGAAGGAAAATTCGATTCCATTAGTACTCACTTGTGTTGCTTCTGGTATAGGAGACGAAGGGGTGTATCGTTACTCTCCACTTTCCTCTGCAGTCGGTGTATGCGTGTTCTTTGCGAAGACCCAGTCTCGAAATACACACCCAGCCAGTGGCGTGTGCGTTACACCATCGCGTTGTGTGGCACTGTTCTTTGGTAACGGAACACCCGGTCGAAAGGGAGCCATTTCCTTTTCGCCCCGTGTGCTCTCCTTCGCTCTTCTTTTTTTTCTGTTTCGCCGCGGCGCGGCGTCGTTAATTCCGGAATATTTCGAAAGCGCCGGAGGAGAACGCTCCGCCGAAGGGACAAGTGCTCTTCTGCTTTTTCTGAAAACACCGACAGCCGGCTGTGCGAGCGCGTCCTAAATTCGAATCGCGGCCACTTTGCATCCCTCGGAGAGGCGAGATTAATTGAACCAGTCTGGCATCCGCAGAATTCACCAAGATTTTCCCTCGGCGAATACATTATTGCTCTTGACGCGAGCTCTGCTGAGTGGGCGCTGCCAAAAACAGCTCGACGGCCGTAGAAACTTATCCTTTCATGCGCTTACAGCTGCTTGCGTAATCGAGTGTCAAGGATCGATAGGAATGTGGGAGTTCGTAGGGTCAGAAGCTGATCAGGTGTTACAGAATCATTGTTTATTTAGTTTATTTAAAACCCTTTGGTACAAAGAGAATATAGAAAACCAGTAGACGACTAATACACGAAAGCAGAAACCCAAAGATGAACAAAATAAAGAAAAAAAGAAATAGTGCTTAAATAGAAAATAAACAAAAAAGAAATACAACTAAAGTAAATTGTAGTTAACGAGAATTGTCGATTATATCTCGCTGGGGATGCGAAAATAAAAACTATAAGTGTCTTTCGACTCGGCTTAGCTTGTCTCCGTTCCACTTGGAGTTGGAGAAAGAGTCCGCGAGTAACTCTGCAAAGAAGCGAGCCTATACGAGAATTAACAGCTGGTGACGAAAGAAAGGCAATTATTGCGGTCCGCGTAGACTTTCTCCTTTCCTTTGTCACCGAGCGGGGATCGGTCGAGGCTGAAACAAGACGCATCGGTGAACACATGGTAGCGCCGACACGCGGAGCACAGCTTTGGCCACAGCTGCCAAGCTGATTCCTCGAAAAGCGTGTAACATCTCATTCTAGTTGAGTCCGGGATGTTTCTCTGCGGATTCGTTTTCCCCAAGTCCGATTCGGATTAGTGTGTCTTCGCGGTCCTGCCACTCGATCATCTTCGGCGCGAGTTAAACTTTCGACGTTCCGGAGTTTAGTCAACCAAACTTGAACCAATTTCAACGTCAACTAAAATGGGTGGAATAGTATCTCCGTTGGATGGGACATATGCCAGCCTCACGATGGAAGACTATCTGCATCGATTCCACTGGGTGCATCGTTCGACTGTGATTTCGATACCATCCTGGTGCAAAACGTAGAGGCAAATAAGATGGTCTCGAATTCGCAGTCCACGGTGTGACGAAGGGACTCGATTAACGAACAATGATTCTATCTTGACGCGCGCAGTCGATCGGAACGAATAGCTCTAGAATCCGCGAGCAAACGATACGTAGGATCATCTACTGAACACTGTGCCAGAGACACACGTGGAATGACTCCTCTTGTATTTTTTTTTCTTTCAGACTGGACCGTTTCGTATCGAGCAAAAATGAGGACACAAGGTACACAGACCCTTTTAGCCTAAACAGACGCGCGCGTTCGCTCTTATCGTTCCCTTCGAGAGGCGGCTTCCTCCGTCGTGAAAGACCCCCCCGTCGCCGAGCACGTTTTTTCCCCAGCTAGAAACGATCGAATCCGCTCCGAATCGTCGTCCAAATCGCTGCCCGACTCGCCTGATTCGTCCACTTAGGCCATTAACGAGGCCACCTTGACTTCGCGCGAGCGGACCACCGAGGACGCAATCGAAACGAAATTCGGTCACGTTCGGAAACGTAATCCCGCGTCGTCGTGCCGAGAATGCGTTGGTCTCGGGCGGAGCGTCGAGCTGACGGCGAAGGGAACGAGCGCGGTTGCGTTCGTTGCTCGCTAAAAATTTATCGCCGTTGCGCCGAGGCACACGGCGCTTCTTTCTCAACTGCGGCGAACGTGCCGAGGCACGAGTTTCGATTTGGACACGGCAACGGAATTTCGATTCGACGCTTTCGAACGCACGACTTTGAAGCAGATTTGACAATAATGGGGCATGAAATTCAGCGACGGGGGAACGTTTGAGTTCGAGTCGACGTCGAATGCGCAAGAATGTAAATCTGCAATGTTCCAAATTGCAGATGTAGGCTGAGTCTGCTAGCTTAGAATGTTGAAATTTGGAAAATAGGACACGGCACAGGCGGCTTCTCGACTCCGGAAGCGCAATTACTCTCGACCTTTTGATTATTTCCATCGAACGGCAGGAAATCCAAGTGGGCTAAGAGAGAAAGACGAAGGAGGGAGTCTCGCTGGCGAGGAGAGGAGAGAATGGATGATGGGGGATGCTTGGGTGGGCGTCGGTTTATATTTATGCGCGAAAATAGCGGCGCTAACGGCGTCGCTCGCGCCGAGCTGGCTTTAGTCGAAGCCGAGCGCGCTCCTAGACCGTGTCGTCATCGAGTAGCAGCTGTTTTCATTCAGCCTCGCCCTTCTTAGTTGGCTACTTCCTTTACAGTACTTTTAATTAACGTGCACGAGGCACGCTCTCCTCTGACCCTCTCTCTTCCACGTCAATCGCCATCCTTCAACTCTCTCTTCGCACTCCCCCTCGTCGCATCTTCCTCGCAGCTCTTTACGATTCTCCTTCTCTCCCCGCCGCCCCCTTGCTCCCCTCTGCCCTTTTCACGTCCCTCGATATTCTCATTCTCTCTTCGTTCCTTTCTTCAGCTCTCCTTTCTTCTCATTCAAAGGACCAACGCGACTCTAAGCGCTACCGGCGAGAACCCGACGCTCGCTGTCGAAACGTGCGTCGCATTTTCGAAATCGTTGCGCAATACGGCTGATCGAGCACCTTCTCTCGACCGCTCGCAGCGTCGCCAAGGGTCTTCTCCGGCCGCTTCTCCAGCATCCTCTCGCCCGACGAGAGACAAAGGATTTCGCAAAACGCAAACGGCGAGGCGAAGTGGAGAACCCTGTTACCGTCCACTCGGCCTTGAACGACGCTAATTATTTACCGAAGGCTGCTGCACGCACGCACGCACTTGCTTCTCGATCGGAGAGTCAACACCGCGCCGTCCAACGAAATATCGTACTTTGTCCTCTCGCAATCCTCGGCTCGCTCGCGTTTGCCGTGTTTCGAGGACTCGCCTCGCGATGACGAACCCTTCTCAGGCCTCGCCGCTCGCTCCAGCACCGTCGTAAAACGGCTTTTAACAACTCTGCCGTACAGAGTGCGTCGTAACACGTGACCACCGTCTCTGGAGTGGACGCGGGACATTAATGTAGGAACTGTTTGGTCTTCTTTCCAAGTTACATCCACTTGGCTGTTCCGCCGGCTCAGGTACAGAAGCGAACGGAGCGTACGCTTTTATTCCGACCCTCGATCGATACGAAGCTTTAGCGTACTAACGCTCGGTGACTTATTAATGACATAATTCCTGACACAATATCCTACATCACGGCGGGGAGACGTTCGTTACGGCCTCAGCCAGCCACCGGTTAATTAAAGTCTGTCCCTCGTCCCGGGGTCTGCGTTAATTGCCCACCACCCGGAGCACCGAAACGTCCTCCGGGCCAGGGAGCCTTATTTAATTAACGCCCCGACGCCCGCAACGAGGCCTTTTCGGTATTTTTCGAGGATCTTCCTGGAAAGAAGGACGCTTTAGTGCCTCCAAGGTGTCCTAGCCAATGGACCAGCCGAGGGACGCGAGATACGGAATCCTTCGCTCGAGCTTAGACAGACAGGCTTCCTCGCGTGCCCGTTTCGCGTTTTCGTGGTTCACCGCGAATCGCTGGAGGATCCGCGCGCCGGCGGAGAGCCCTCGACAACGTTCTTGCGAAAGTGTCTGCTCGTTTGCGAGGCGCAGTGAAAGACGCGAGGCTCGAGCGTTATCTCGCGAGCTTTAGGGCCGGCGAGGGACCTCGAAACGCATTCCTAACGAGCCCTAATTGGAAGCCCTGGACCCTCGACGCTCCGTCGTTTAGAAGCCTCGAGAACGGAGCCTCTGAAGTGGAGCCTGCCTCCGCCGCGGGTGCACGCGTACAACCGTCTCTTCCTTCCTCCGGCTTTTCCTCTCCTTCGGCCTCTATTGGTGGCCAAAGACGACGGGTGGAGCCGTTCGACTCGATTTCCCGCGAATAGATTTTATGTTACGCTCGGAACGGCACGTTCCAGGCCTCGGGACGGCGGAATTTATCGATCCATTGGCGCCGAAACGGTGTTCCGGTGCGGAACAAATGGCGGCAATTCCGGGCGAATTTAAATACAATCGCGGCGGCGCGGGCGATAAATCTCCGTCGCTTTTATTCGAAGATCGATTCGGCGCGTCTGGCCGCCAGGGATCTCTTGGTCGTCGCCAGGTGACCAAGTGCGCGCGAACCAGATGCCCGATAAAGTTCGCGTATCTGCGTCGCAGCCGTGGCGAAACCGTGGATAGTCCAGTGACCTTCCTCCAGCGTGCAGTGGAGAAGTTCACCGCGGCTCTGCGGAGGTAGCAGATCAATGCGCATCGAAGTATTCAATTCGGATGTCTGGATGTGGGCTTGCACGAGCCAGTTGCATCGCATTTGGAAGTCAACTGGCTGCTGTCTGTGCACAGTAGAGTGGCTCTTATTTACTCTTGGTACAAATTTTTTTTCAAGATTTTCTTCGGGGCACCCTCCAGAATAGTTTCAAATAATTAAAAAAATCTGTGTAAAGTTTGAGCTCGGATAACAAGAATACGTACCCCTGGGCCCTTAAACATTTAAATCATTATTTAACAGTTCGCGAAGTCGATTTTATATAATATCCTCCAAGTTATTGATTAAATAAAAAAATATATCAAACAAAAGTTGTAGATCCGGTCAAGGAGCATCTTTTATGTTGTATTACTTTTTCTCGTGCGACAAACGGTTTTCGAAAAAAGTCCGGAAACCTAAAAGAAACCAGAAAAGAGAACCAGCGATTTGCAAGCGAGTTTGGTAGCGACGCGGTGGAGGGATTTTTAAAAATTCACGCCACGTGCCGCACGCAGGCAGAAAAGGGCGGGAGAGGGATTTTCGTAAGCGGCGATAAATATATATTTCCAAACGCACACGAAACAGCCTGGAACGTCGGCGTGCGGCTGCCACTGACGGCGGCTGACCCATTTGTGAAACTCGCGCGACTCGCGCCGGTTGCCACACACCTTTTGCCGTGCTCGCTCGATTATTACAACACTTTACGAATTACACGGCCGTGTCCCGGCCGGGGCACGCAGAAGGACAGGGCCGTATCGCTTTTCGGCGTCCCTGGAAGCCTTCGCTTTCCACCTGACACGATGGTAATTCTCTTAGCAGCCCTTGGAAATCATAGATTATTTTTGTATTCAATATCGAGGATGGCCAATGGTGGAGCTCTTAGTCCTGTTAATTCCGGGCCGATTGCAAGGCGATTGCCTTCGATCGGAGCCACGGGGCTACTCGTCGAACCTGGCGGGGCAAGTGAAAAATCGGCTCGAGGAGGAAAGCTGCCGCCGCTTGCAACACAGCGCAAGGGAAAAAGTAGAGGCGGCGAATTACAAGGGAGTTGATAGGCGTTTTATCGGCGCGTATATCGCGCGCTCGATAAAGCCGTTTACGCCGAGGGCTCTGACCGATAGGCTTCTACGTAGCTCCGCGCCACGAAATCGTACAAAGGCCTTTGTAGTCGCTCGTCACGGGGGCAGAGTTTCGTTGCCTGGCGTTATCACGCGGCCGAATTGCTTTGCAGAAATCTCTCGTTTCGCCTTGGGCGCTCGGGCACGCGCGACTTACGAAAGGCTCGCGGAACTACCGCGGCTCTTTTGCGCGGCGCGCACTCCCCGAAAACAATAACAAGAATGTCGCTGTACTAATATTTGCCGCGGTATTAAGTCTATCTTGCCTTCGCGCTCGAGTGTGCCTGATACTTCGCGTAAACATTTGGAGCATCTGCCACGAACGTTGCGCAAGAATATACACGGTGCTTCTTATAACAGTGCCCATCGTTGCCCCAATGTACTCGTTTCCTTCGTCAGCGGATTGCTCGCTCCATTCTCCCCAAATCTCTCCGCGCATTCCCCGGACACTTCGGCGCAGAGTAAACAGAATGATTTGAAACGACAAATCGGAGGAAGTGGTCGCGGAGTGCGTCGCGCAAAGGGACCGTCCGCTCCGCAAATTGACATTTTCCGTGCGAGCAGCACCGGAACCCGCACTTCTGTGTACACTGGAGGGAGCAGCGTAGGCCTCGTCGTGTACACGTAGAAGACGCGCGTCGAAGGCCGTGGGACCGTATCGCGGCGTCTTTGCAAAAGGCAAAGACGCGGGTTTCTAGGAACAGGGGGAGGGCCTTTGAAAGCAGCCGTGTTTCCCGCGACGTTGCCCATTCGAAGAAGAGATTTCGTCTGGGTGAAAGAGGCGACAGAAACGGTGGATCGAAGGGAGGGAACGCCGTCGACCTACGTTCGAGGACGAGCGTGCCCGCCTCGGAACTTATCAGGAACGCGTTTCGTCACTGATCCGCCTCCTTCTCTCTCCAGCTGGCTTGGGCAACGTTTCGCCGAGCTATCGGCCGGGTAAACGCTTATCCGAGCGACGTTTCTGATGAAAAGAACCGTTCCCGGTCGGGGGAGAGAAGGATTTTAGGTCGCTTGTGCAATCTGCCTCGACGAGCGGCTAGCCGATCTCGAACCGACGGCTCCTTTAGCTTAGAGTAATTCTTCTCTTTTGCAACGAAAGTTTTAGAAAGTTACACTCTCGCTGGAGGGTATTATCGCTGTTACAGTCCTCGATTTAGGGATTACCTCTGACGTCCCGACGCTCCTCAAATTAATTTCCTCTGTACAATATATCCGAGCACTGTTCAGAATCGCAGCTGGTGGATTAATTGGTTCCCGCATTCCCGGGGCACAGGCGAAACTTGTTAATCAGGCCGAAATATTCGAGGCACCGTGGCCCCATCGCATTAGAAAATGTTTCGATCACAAAAGAGAGCCCCAGACTCCTTTGTCGCCCGTCGTAGAAGCCTCGAAGGTGGCTGCAACGGGCCATTTCGTCGTCCCTCGCCGTCCCTGCGTCGTCGTTGCCTTTTATGATTCGTTTTTATTTATCGTCGAACCCGAAAGTCTGGTTCACAATGGTCCCGTACGCGCGGTATGCGGGCTCGGAGTTGCTGCTCCCTCCTCGCCTCTCCATCAGCCTCGCTTCTTTCTTCCGGGGACGAGGAGAGAGGAGAGACGGGGAGAAACTGAAAAATTCACGGGGGCCCCCCCCTCCTTGTGAAATCGTTTTAGTGGCACACCGTTACGAGAGCAGGACGATGCCTATCTCTCTTCCTTCGAATTAGCATCCGACGACCTTTTCCCTCGCTCCTCTCCGCTGTACCGATCTACGTCGTGATTGCGATCCATCGATCGTGTCGTGAACCGATATCGTTCGTAAATTGCCGCTAGATTCGCTCCGCTTTCCCCTCCGATTGTCCGGGAGGTAGGTCTGCCTTACAGAACCATTGCGGCGTAGGTCCTCCATTTCAGAACGCCTGCTCGAAGGTTTCTTTCACCAGGACACTTTCGCCGAACTCTCGGGATGGTCGCGCGTTCGTTTCATAAATTTCAGTCGCACATTCGCCGGTGGTCCTCTTGCAATTAGTGAAAGGAGAGCGTGCATGTTTCGACACGTTGTCGACAAAATGCTCGAGCAATCGAGGACCCTCCCGATCACCGATTCGTACCACTTTTGAAATTCGATCCCCGATGGTCGCCGTCGAACCGCAAGAAACGTGGATTTCCACGACTCCGGTTCCTCGTGACGGGGAACGGTTCACCTTTGCTGAAAACGAACCGCTCGGCGGCGTCGATGGCGGTTCGTACGGGCCGCTCGCGAAACAATACGATTCGAAAGGGAAACTGACGAACGAGGACAGCCGCGATCTCGTGATTTTCACCCTCCCCTCCGCGGGACAGAAAGATCACGGCTACCATAAGAAGCTCGTCGCCTCGATCCAGCGGGTCGCGTTTATTGCGATCGATGATCGTCTTGACTCACTCTCAGGGAATGTCAGGCCGGTGACGGTTAAAAGCGTCAGTCGCGACGCAGAAAAGCGTTAAATGTCGTAAATATCAGCGGAGGAGAACGAAGCTACGCTTTTACGAGCCTGGGATGTTAAGAAGCCTGGATAACGCCATGAATACCAACGATATAGACCCGATCACTCGACCGACTCATTCTTAATTCGACTACTTTCAAAAGCAGTCTGAATGTACCTCCAGCAATCGAAGATGGTACGGAAGAGGGGCACGGAGGATCTGTAAAGTCGCAGTGCAGGGACCTCGCTGAACTTCGCTCTTGTGGTCTATGTCGAGGCAAGGAGACGTGGACAGGAGGCAGGGGTGGAGAGAAAGAACTCCTTTCGGTCTGGCAGGAGCAGAAGGGTCCAGATAGGCCGCAGGTCCCAGACAAAGAGGACAAAGGCCCAGATCTGGCCGCGCCTGCGGTGCTCCTAGCCGTCTTCGTCGTCGCCGTCGCCGTCGTCGAAAGAATTTCACCACACAGAAAGCAGCACCGGGAACCACGTAGAACCCGGCGCGTGTTGGTGATAAAGCCGCGGAGCCCGGCTGTATGCGTGCCTCGGTGTCCGTGTGCCTCGTCCATGGAATACTTTCACTGGTTTCACGGCCAGCAGACACGCTTACACGATGCTAATAATACACTGGCCGCGGTACCAATTGCTCCGGGTGCCCGTGGACGAACTCCTTCGAGGTTCCCCCGCGATCTTTCCCCGCTGTCTGCCGTCTTCCTGGCGAAGCTCACCGCGTCCAACGGTCGACGAACTTCGCGGCAACTGAACCGATCCCAACTTCGCGGTCTCGGCCTCGAGCGGGGTGCGAGCACCGAAGTCTGGCGGCTGGAAGCAAGTAGTAGCCAAGAAGGCGACTCGGCGAGTGGTCTCCAGGGTGTTTCGTCATCTCAGCCATTTTTGGCGGAGCCGATGATTGCAAGAATCGTAGAATGCTGGTCACTTTCAGGCGTTACGATGTGGAAACAGCCGAGCTCGTGCTTCAGCGGCCATTGGCAAATTCAGCGCTGCTGGTGGCACGAAAGTGAGAGGATCGTTCCGGACACTGACCATGACCTTTATCTTGAGAAGATAGCTGGATGAGGACTGCGGTGCAGGTTCGACAGAGCCGACGACGTAACCCAGCCCTGTGACTCCGTTCGGCGCGGAATAATTGGCACACAGAACCAGGAAGAGGAGGGTGCTCGCCATTGTTGTCCTGGTAGCAGGATGTGTCAACGACACGTCGCCGCTGCGCATCCGCCGGAAGAAGCTTCTCTCTGTCTTCGATGAGGTTGCATTCAGGAACGAACGTCCGCTGTATCGATGCCCCGAGCCCCGTTCGCTCATTCTTCTCCCTCCCCTCGCACTTTTTTTTTATTCCACCAAGTTACTGAATTTCACTCCCGGAAGACAGATGATACCCCGAGGCGGACTTTTAATGGGCAATCCAGCGTAATGTCTTTCTCAAAGTAGACTCCGGAGCGAGGGAGGCTCCGAAGGAAGACGTGACTGATCTCGCGTGGCTGAGCTGCCTGCAAGTTTCGTAATTTCTATTCTTTGCTCGCCATTGAAGCTTCAGGGTCTTCAAGGGCTGCGAGAGTTACAAAAGTTTCTCTTTCAAAGCGAATTCCTTCGCCCACGGTGAACTGGGCAGGCGAGTTAGAATAGCCTCTATTCCCTCAACATCTGTCGTCCATCGGTTTAGACTCGATTATCAAAAACGGTGAAAGGTCGCGGTTGTTCGCAACGGAGGCTGCGCGCCAGGTGAACCCAAGATATCGCAAGGTCTTCCCGAAACTCTGATTGCCTTAATCTAAGAGGCTAAAAGCCCCCCATTCATGTCCGAGTGTTATCGTCCCTCGAAGCACGCTCGCGCGCCAAAGAGGAGAAGATTCTTCGGAGGTGCTCGCATCGAGCTGCCGGATGAAAGGAATCGGGATGTCGACGATTTCACCGGGAAGTGTTAATGAGCTTTCGATTATTCGCCGGCGCGTGCACCTTGTCGCTCATTAAATTAGGTAACAATGAGCGGAGGAAGCCGATTTTTACCTTCTCGGCCACCTCCCAGCCGTTCTGCACGTTCCTCTCCCTACCTCGCAGTCTCTCCTCTCTTTCGCGTTGTCGGCGGTTCGTAGTGGGGTGCCAAGGATGTGTGTGGAAGCCATGGCACACGGTGGGGTCGGGTACCAGACAAGGTCACGGCTACCAACTGCCAGTTTCTCCTCCGTCTCCTCCCCTCTCGATCGTCCTCTGTGTCTCTCCCCCCTCGTCTCTCTCTCTCTCCTTCGCGGCAGTCGGCCATCTTGGGGAATGCGTAGCGTCATCGAATGCACCGTGAATAACAATAAATTATCTCTTGCTGAGCCTCTCACCTTCCACCTCCTTCGGCTCGCCCTCCGTTTCCCCCCCGCCTCGGCCTTTTCGTCGTTCTCCTCCTCGCTCTTTCCGCGATCCTTCCTCCCAGTTTGACGGCGAGCCTACCCTGCGAGCATTCTGCGCCAGGTCGTTCCCTTGGGCACTGTGTTCGTGGCTCGTCCCATCATATTCTGTTGCCTTCGCGCGAGGAGCATCCTGATCCCTCGCGTAATTGCAGTGGGTGCGACATCTCGGGTGGTTCAGGTAGAATTTCCTCGGGATTCGTGGGGTGTATTGTATTTTCTTCACCCCGAGTTGCCCTGTGTATATCCAATTGGACCTCCGGTAGGCTAGGTTCCCCGACACTGTCGTTCAAAGTTCGTACAATTGTGTTCGAAACGTTGCCGTTTCACGTACCTCGAGTCCCTTCTCACCCGTCTCCCTTATTTCCATCCCTCCTGGATGGGGGACACGATATACCCCGAGATAATCTCGTCGGGAAACAAATTCCGAAGGGACGCGCCCGTGGGAAGAGATAAAGTTGGCAGCGACGTCGAAGGGAAGGCCCTTCTCTCGTTATCGTCCATCTCCAGGGCCTGCCTTCTTCGGGGACAATCTTGAAGGCCCGCACGACTCTTCCTACTCCTAAATAAAATGTAGAGAGCGAAGCAGTCTGGATATTTGTAGTAGGTTATACTTTCCAAGTCAGAAAGCTCCGCCTGTCGTTGGAAATGAATAAATTAAAACTAGTTTACTAGTATATTTCGATGTATCTTCCTTAAGCTCTTACATTTTCTACGCTATCGCTGCACATTGCTGCCCATAAACGGAGGCCGCGATGGTCGAAATTTATGTGGAAAGAAAGAAGGGAAAATACGTAGCGCGACTACAGCAGCAACGAGCTTCTATTTTAACGATCATCCCGATCTCGAAGGAACATCTCGACGTGGTTAGCGCGCGAAGGACGGGGGTGGGGGTGCCAGAGGCACCTTAATCCAAGGGGGCAGAGAGAGGAAACAATGGTGATTGTCTCGAAACGTTTACAGCCTAATTATGTGAACACGGGGCCCGGCCATGGTGGAGTAACAATGCTATAACTCGTAACAATGTACGATTGTTCATTGTCTGCTCGTGCCCCTTCGCTTTTCTTCGCGTGCACGCGCACCCTCCCAACCCCCTCCAGCCCCCCTTTTTTTACGCGAATCCGACGATTTTTTGCCAAAGAAACGCATTCGATAATGCCTTTAGAAGTAGCAGCGCCTTCGCCTAAAAAGTCTCCACGCTGGCAAGAAATTGCTCCGCGATTCTCGTGGTTGTTGCCGAGCCGACGAGGCATTTCTAGCCCCGAGTTTGACTCAGCCATCCCCAGCACTCGATCTCGGCGACCATCGGGGAAAAAGGGGAGATCCAAAAATTGCTGCTCTAAATCGGAACGCCGTCGGCGGTGAGGCTAACCCCAAGGGGATGCTCGACCTCGAACTTCTCTCATAGGTTGCTCGTGACTCGTCGCGCAGCTTCTCTCTTTCGCCGCAAGCTTGGCCGCTCGGTCTCGCAACATCCGGTCTGCCCACCAAGGCCACGCAAGATCACAGAAATCGGGTCGTTGAACCGGGCCGATGCGCGTTGCGCCGCGACGAGCGGCCAGGCGCCAACCACAGATAAACGCACGTGCTTGATACGTCGTTGGCGTTCGATAAGTGGAGATAATCGTGTATCGCGCCCCTCTTCGCGCTAGGCACTCCTCCGTTGCTGCTTTCTTACGATGCCCCTTTAAGAACTTGGAAAAATGCTCGTTTTTCATCCCCTTTCGAGTAAATCATTGCAGTGGAATCGTAGCGAGCGATAGGATACGCGAGCGGACAGATTCGTCTGAACGCAGAGGACTAATGGACTATTTAATTCCCTGTGCAACATCGTAGCACGCTCACTAGATTCCTTTTCTACGCCCGATTCTATGGAATTGTCGCGGTAATGCGCCTACTTCGTGACGCGTCTGACGAGATACGTATTGTTCTACTTCCTGGGAGACGATCGGCCGCGTCGCGTGATCCTGCCTCGTTACGTTCCTCGTCTAGTCATAGACGTCGACAAAAAGAACGTTACCTAAGCGAAGGACACTTTCTTGCCGTGAACTTTGCCTTCGGTCTATGGAGGTGCGACTCGCATAGGGAAATCCTTGGCTGAGGATTAGAGGCCCGCTTTCGAACGCTTCTTGCGGAATATCCGTTTAGCTCGACCTTAATTTAGAAGTGGGATATTTGCATTAGATCGTAGCTTGGCGCAAGATATTTTCACGTTTTACCTACTGGTAGGCCTGGTCTGTAGATACTTCTGCCTCATTTCTTCATTTATCGTTCGCCTGGATCGTCGAAAGACCCTGCGAAGTGGAAAAACGTTAGTAGAAACAAGGCGGAGGGAAAAATCATTGCATAAAATTTCCTTGGAGCGTTACTCGAACGACGATTGGAGAGCGCGTTCCAGCGCGATTTCTCGGATTCCACAGGCGGCGCGGAGCTTAATTTCAAGCTGCTCGGCAAAAAAGGCATCTGGAACGAGAAAAGTCTTATCCTCGTCCAAGGACACCGTCTTCGGGAACCAGTCGCGCGGCGAAAAAGCGAGCGCGCGTGTGAGGAAATCCGTGAGCGGAGGAACGAAGCGAGCGAGAGACCTTTCGTTTTTCCTTCAACGAGCAATGGTCCTTGAGAGAACGATTCTCAATTTCGTCATTGAGATTGCGTGCACTTTTGACGCTCGAACCTCGCTACCAATCGCAACGTGCGCGACACTTTTCTCTACGCGAAAACGATTCCACGATCCAACGAGAATCTTTCCTGTTTTCCCAGCACAAAGTGTCTCCCGACTCGATCTTTAAATAAATCGACCGCGCGATTATTTAATAGAGCGACTTTCCTCCGGAATGGGTTTCCTTGTACCCGGCGACGTTCTCAAAGATTTAGCTCTCGACTCGGTTACGAAATTCGCGTACAGGCACTCGAGCCTCGCTCGATGATTCTTGAAAGAGATTGCGGCTGATTTGCATGCGATTGAATAAGAGGCTGGCAGAAAAACGTCGGAGCTCTGGCTGTTTCGTTATTTTCGTAGAGGGATCGGAGGACTGTCGCCCTTTATAGAGTCCTCGATCCGTTTCCCCTCGGTCTGATCGCGCCAGTCGCTTGGAAATATCGAACGCGGACGCGGAGGAGCAGAAATTGCAGCAATTGCACGGTTCTTTGGAGCTGCTTCGCCCCATTACGTGCCACTACAACGTCTTGGCGTAGCACCTGTGCCGAGTATCTTCTTCCTGTTGCTATCGT
This sequence comes from Andrena haemorrhoa, assembly GCA_910592295.1. NCBI lineage: Eukaryota > Metazoa > Arthropoda > Insecta > Hymenoptera > Andrenidae > Andrena > Andrena haemorrhoa. Next base: position 5,828,880 of record OU342940.1, on the reverse strand, counting down.
TTGTCTTCTGGCCGGGCTCGTCGTTTATCTGCAACACGATCCGCGGGCTCTGCACGTGCAACGTGTAAACTCCGCCGTGCTAGAGGACGAGCGCGCCTCTTTTTACCGTGCGTCGTCTGGTGACGATAAGTGGACACGTTTGATATTACGAGCCAGCGACGCGACTGTCGCGATTCCAGTTTTCCATTTTTTTTTCTCCACCAGGATTACAGGTATTGGGTTGCTGCGCGACTTCTGTCAGCTTAATCTCTCGTTCATTCTCACCGCGGCTTTGCTTAAAGTGGCTTTAAAGCAGTCTAAAGAAACGGCAGCGAGGACAGAGGAGAAAATAAGTCATTAGTAAATTTAACTCCGCCGATTCCCGGAACGAAATAAACTTTTTCCACGACGCGACCGGAGGGAGCTTAAAAATATCTCCCAACGATCTTCGCCGATCTCCGGGCCGCACGTGCACTCTTGAGTGCATCCGAAGCTGCAGTTTGACCCGCGTAACCCGTCTTTAAACGCGCTCGCGAAGGGGCGACCGATGATCTCACTCTTTGAAGCGCGAACGGCAATTCAAACACCGATTTAAATCGTTTGTAAGCATCAGCCGAGGCGCCGATTTCGTGAGTCACTGTAAAAAGTCAAGTGCCCGAGGCACAGACTCGGAACCATCCAAGGCTCTCAGAGTCGTCCCTCGTAGTCTCCACGTGCTGTTAGTTTCCCGAAAGCAGAAAAAAGGCCGCCACGAGAGAGCGTCTCTTGCCTGGCAACGACGAGGTTCCCTCTCGACGATTCGGCGACGACCAACGACGCGCGGCGACAAAAGGGGCGGCGCGCGGGGTAATTGAAACGAGCCGAAAAAAGGAGAAGGACCCCTGGGCCCCCTGAGTGCGACTCGAACAGGGAATGATCTGAGCGAGCCGGCGCGTTTGAAAGGATCGCTCGCGAGAGCAGCTGAGAGTCGCTAACGGCCGCCCCGATATTTGACTTCGATCAAGCCGCGAAGACCGGACCATTGTCTCGCCACGACGGGGCGTGGTCCCCGGGACAAATGAATCGAAATCGGCTGATCGAGGAGCTGGCCCCCACGACCGTTGCATTCGCGGGTAGATGCTTGCCAGGGTTCTGCTCGCGGTTGGCGTTGCTCCTCGTGCCAGATATCGTCTGGGCGCAATTTCGTCTGCGCTCTGATTCTCTCGTGGGAACGACGAGATCGGCGGGTAGAGGGGCGGAGGCGCTTAAAGGTCGTCGCGCATTTTGACGAGCACGGCGATACGAAGAGGAAACTTTATAAATAACTAATGCTCATGGAGCCGCGCACACTAGATCGAAGCGCAAAGACAATTAAGTAATTTTTATTAATTTCTTCGATTCGCCAAAATGCGCGACGGCTCCGCTCGAATCTGGCCCGCGGATCGCGTTCCTAGAAACTGGCGCGACGCTGCGTCTGACTAACAACTGGCGTGGCTACTTCGCGCTCGGCTCTGCCGGGACAGAGCGGTTTATTCCTGACTTTGTCGGACAACAGCTGCATTATTTTCGATCGTAACGGGCTCGTAGGTGCATTAGTTTCAATTCGAGCGGCATTGCCGCTGGTCGAGCCGCAATCCCATTAGAATCCTGCCAAGATTGCCACTCTGCGGTAACGCGTAGCATTTTGCTCGTAATCGCATTAGGCCCGAGTCTACTTGAGCTCTGCATTGCCGAGCATTGTTATTGCTTTAGCGCTGACTGTAGCTGCTACTAGTCTCCCTCGAACTTTACCGAAACTGCTATTGTTTTACATCCCACCGCCACCGCCTCTCAGACAGTTACTCTAGCCTTAATTCCAATAGAACAGCAGGGGCCCGCCTAACTCCTCTGTTATAAGCCTCGCGGTGCCTGTGGGTTAAAGAAATTCGTATTTCTCGCCACGTTGCATCAGCCCTTTCGCCCAGCAGACCTTTCAGGAATCGTTACAACGAGCGCAGATCGAAATAAAGCGATAACCGTCCCCGATCTTAAATGCACGAGTCGCGATGAAGGAGGGAGCGCGGTATTGTTTCGACGCTTCTTGGAAGGGTGTGGTTCCAGGCGGCGAAATCCTTAAAAGGTCGCGCCGCGAAAACGCGCAGAATGAGAGCTCTTTGGCTGGCCCCTGCCTGACAAAAGAGTCGCGCGTGCAAACGGGCAGTGGCGCGCACGCGGTTCTTATCCGGGCCTCTTTGTCGAGGCAGCTGGTGAACAGGTGTTGGCTGGCCAGCCTAGTCGTCAGCTGTTCCGCTTCTAAGCCGACCACTAAGCCGCGTCCCGCGCGAAACGGCGAAACGGCCGTTACCATGATAGTTAACGCAATCCTGCCGCGTGGAGGAACCGGCCGTGTCGATTCTTCCTGCTGTTCTCATGCAAATAGCGATTCACGCGGCAGGAAACTTGGCGAGCTAAGCCTTGCTTTCCGCGGGATATGAAACTAGTGATACGATAGCGGGCCAATTTGTTGGAAGGTATAGCAGACTTCGTCGCAGATTGAAACGCTTACAGAGCCTGCAGAACCTTTGATCGCGTCGCTCGAGAACAGCGACGCGTAATACAGCATCGTTTCGGTATCATTAAACGCAATTGACATCTGGTGACTGGCGTTCAGTGGTTGGCAATTGGTTAGCCTCAGCGGACGGGGCTGGCAGTGCCGTGCGAGGCCGAGCCGCGTCCGCGATTTACGCTCCTCCTCGCCGATGTTTGATCGATCTGCCTCGTCACGTTTCCACGCCGATAGCCCCCGTCTTATCCCGCGGGAAGCTCGCTGGAAAGCTCCACCTTCCCCGCGTAATGTGCCTCACGTGCGTCGCGTGACCGTCGCTAATGCTGCGAGGAGGAGAAGTTTACCTCCGCGCGTTACACGGGGCTTTGTCGATACAGGACTTCTCCTCGGTAACGTCTCGAGTTCCGAGTGCAATTTATTCGGGCCCGGCGAATCGGGGGAATCGTAAAAGGAATTCTGCAAGAAAGCGACGGATTACGGAGCTCCTCCGGCCACGCGTTTCTCCCGTGGCTCGGGAGAAATCAGCTCGCGCCACAAACTTGGCGGCAACAAATTACCGGCTGGCTGATTGATCAATTATGGAGAAGGCGGCTCGAGTTATCGATGAACCTTTCAGCGAGTCGGGTCGATTAATCTCGGCCACCTTTCGAAAACCGTCCTTACCGTTTTCTGAATAATTCCAGAGCGACTTTCCCAATAGCCCGATGAAAGGCACAGTGGTCCCTGTCTGAGCTCGCAGGTCCATGGGACCTGTTAATCCGCTGGAAACAGGTGAAACTGTGCCCCAATTGGTAGGAAGCGCTGGGGCCAAGGGAGCTGCAGCGAACGGCAGATTTTCCCCGGAGCATTTTTGTCGGTCTACATTGCGGGGACGGGGTCTCCCCCTCTCGACCGTGGGTGTCGGTGCCAGAGGAGGCTAGAGGGGCTGCGGAGGACGGGGAGGGTAGTGGATTTGGGGGTTGGTCTCGTGTCGAGGTGGGGCAAAGGTGACCCCCGCGGATCAATACCGTCGCTTGGGCGCCTCCACCATGCTCCCAACGACCGATGCTCTCGTATGTCCTCTCGAAATCGAATGCCATTCGATCCCATCGCGCCGACAAAATCATCCTTTCATCCTCCGCGATGATCGAACCCTCAGAATCCTCGCTGACCTCCGATGACCCAGGGACCTAGCCCTCACGACGCCCTGTTTCTCGCTCAAGCCGAATTCGCTGCTGTTCCCAGCTTCGATCGCTACCGTGGACGCCCCGGCGTGGCTGCGCTCCTGTTTCCCGGCGCGTTATCACGCGGCGGGAAAGTAGCGGCTTGAGCCGAGCGGCCGTAACGAGCGCTTTACCTCGCTCGATGGACAACCATGACGCAACGAAGACGCCAGCCGATTACACCACTACTTTCTCCCATTCGCGGGAAGCGTAATATCGCTGGGGATTAAGTCCACTCGGGGATAAACACCATTAACGGACGCGGAGCGTTTCGCGAGCGGGCAGCGTCCGTGACGAAGGCTGGAGGTTCTCCGGCGAGTCGGAGGGCGTCTCGCGCGGCTCCTCCGGCGCGGCAAATTAAATTCCAGGCTTCTCGAGCGCGTTTCCTGCGCCAACAGAACCGGCGATCGTGACCGCGAGCCGGTGTTCGACCTGCCGCTGATTAATTGCCAGCGTTCCGCGACAGTTTGGCAAGGGGAGACGGTGGCTGGGTGCTCGTTGACGGTCAAACTGCGGAAAAGTTTCGTGGTCCACGCGCGACCAGTAATCTCGCGGTATCGCTTGCGGACGTGTTAACGCCTCGCCCGGATCCTGAGGTTTCTGCTCGCGTGAATAAGATACGGGGTACTGGCGCCGTGAAAAGAACATTCGCTAAACAGAATCTCGAATGAAGGCGGAAAGCTGGTCTTTTACCGTTGGCAGTTTCTGCCCTCTGATGAAATTCCTGTTTATGAAGGACTGGAAGCTTCAGCGCGAGAATACTGAGCATTTCAAAGGTGGGGATTTCAGAGAAATTGAGAGGAAACCGGTGTCCCGTTTCGCTTAAATTTCGAACTTCCTCGCGAATCTTTTTTCCGCCAGGAGCAATAATCTCGCGCATAACCGAAGCCAACCGGATCCAGGATGTGAGTGTCCGGTGTCCGTGGCCGGAAGTGCTTCGTGGCGAACGGATACAGCCGAGTCAGGGGCCCCGTTTGCTAGCGTTACGTCACGAGGTCGGCGGGAAGAGGCAAGCCGGAAAAATTGCAGCGACCTCGCCGCTCCAACCCTGTTTTGTTTCCCCTTTTCGGGGATCGTGCTTTGTTTTCCGCGTCTTGTCACGTCGAGCATGCAACTGGTGAAGCGTTGCAAGGGAAACTGTTGTCTCAGGACTGAGAAGCGCGTCGATTCGACACAGCTGATCGACTTGGAGGAAGTACCATGCGAAAGATTCGATGTCGATTTAAAGTGAGCCTTAATCCTCTCTTATCGTCCTCGAACGAGCGCTAATCGTAGCTAGCAATCGCGACAGTTAACCTTTAATTGGAACGAACGATAATTCCCCATAAATCGAGCGCCCGTTTTCCAATCGCATTGGGTTCCTGGGAAGAATAAAGTCGGAGCAGGATCGCCGTACCATAGACTTCGTACAGTAGTTTCTACTAATCAGTGGCTTCCCGGGCCACCTGATAAAGCGTTACTCCCAGTTACCAGTCGACACAACTTTCCGCAAACCTCGAAGATTCACGGTAAAGGATTCCGTGACGTGTCCACCGCAACTTCTCGGCACTCGAGTGACTAATCGTGGTCGCCTAATTGATATTAGCTTCGCGATACGGTTTATCACGGAAGCGAGTGATGTAACCACGAAATTGCGCCGGCATTTCCGAATCCTCGTTTGCGGAGGCCACCGATGCAGCAAACTTTTCCGGCCACTATGAAACGTAGACAGAGCCATTCACCCGGCGTTCAACAACTCCGCGACTATTGAAGGGCGCGGAGGGGGGATGGAGGGGGCGGGAAACGCGACGCGGTGTCCCCCACCCCCGATGAAAAATCAATGCCCGTTGCCCCGACGAACGACGACAATTAACTAACCAGGTTTTTCCACTGTGTTCGCGTGTTGCAGGTACAAAGCGTCTCGTTGCCCGAACGGGGGTGGTAGCCGCGGAAACGGCCTGACTGGCGGTACCGGAGGCGGTCTAGGCAGCGGAGGCGTCGGCCGCGGGCGCGGCGGGGGTGGCAGCCCCGGCAGGGGCGGCGGCGGCGGAGGAGGAGGTGTTGGACGCGTCGGCAGACCAGGCAGCGGGGGAGGAATAGTAGACGGTGGCGCGGTGCCCGCTGCACCACCGACCACCGGCCATCACCACCATCACCACCATCACCACCACCACCATCATCATCACCTCGTCACAACGACCACTACCACCACTACCACCACGCACGGCGGCACCAGGGACAAGGTGGCCGCTAGCAAGCACAGCACCGAACACCGTTACCTCCAGCATCATTACCGGCTCTCTCGCTTTCATCGGAGCATGAACATGGGCCAAAAAATTTCAGGTTAGGACGAGTTCCTTTTATCCGGGGAACGAGTACGATGACCCATGGCCGACGATGATTAGGTATATCGATTGGATGGGATGCCCACTCGAGCATGTACCGCGGCGACTTTCGTGAATCGGGGATGATTCTTTGCTGGGATGGGGGGAGGTGAGGAAGCTGGTTGCAGGTGCATTGGAGCGATTTATGCGCGTGGAAGGTAAATGTTAAGAGGGTGGGTAGCGGTCGAGGTTACAGAGGGTATGGGTAGGTTAGTGTATTCAGGTGTTTTCTATTATGTTGCACTGTTTATTGGAATAGCGGAGATCAGGGGGTCTTAGGTTTTAGGACACTGTAAGCCAGTAGAATAGGCGCTCATAAAGCAGCCAGACCGTGAGACCTGAAACTTCTCGGAGTCGACCGAGCGCTCGTCGGGCATCGTCGAGGGTCAAGGCCTCTGACCGCTCTCGATTTTACCTACCTGCTCAGGTAGAAGCCCGAACAGGTCCTTCGGACCGAGGTCCTATCCCCTGGCGAGAGGGGACGAGCCATAAAGCATCAGGTCGAGACGAAAGTTCTGCTCGTTTGTTTCTCGGCTTTAGCAGGGACGAATTTACATAAAGGAAAACCGATTAATCATCCGCATAGTCAGCCTCCTCACGAATTCTTTCGTACCGTCACGCTTATAGAAATCTGACGGTTTGCAGCGAAAAAGTGAAAGGGAGAAGAAAAGAACGAAGCAGAACTTCTGTCTGGGCTCCGGTGAAGGCTGCGCGGACTTCTCCGTTCCACCTCGCCGTCGGGAATGTATTTTAAAACGAATCGTCACGCCTTTGGATCTTCTCGGATTTATTTTTCTTCAGCCGCTTCGTCCGGTTTCGTAACAGTCGTTCGATCTTTGGCTTCAGAGCGCGGCGCTCCTGGCCGCGTATGCTCGAAATAACATTTGCCCGAAAACTTGAGCGTTCACGAAAGGGGACGTTTCTCGCAGCGTCGGACTTCCATCGAGTCTAAGGAACAGAAGCGCTCGGTACTCAACAGTCGTGTAAACAGTTGGTGGAATAGGTCCTTAATCATACACGCGTTGCGACGGGCAAACAGAGGGACCGATCGTAACGTAACGAGAGTGCCACGGTTAATTAGTTAGTAGGGGGCCAATGATTCTCATTAAAGCTGTCGAGATCTATGAGATGGACTAGAAGAAACGCCAGAGCTTCGGGTAGCAGAGGGTAGCTTCCTTTCCCGCGTCGTTTTACTCAAGATGTCGGTACTGCGACGAGGAAAAAGCTGAGAGTTTCGAAAAACGGTGTGTTGGACGGCAACGAAAGAAGCCATGGACGTGTCGAACTCGAAGGAGAAGGGTCGACCGACCGGATACACGGAGGACCGTGAAAGGGCCTTTCTATTAGTGCCCCTCGGCTTTTCGGGCACCAGAGAGAAAGAGAGAGGGAGCCTTTGAAATCCTCACGGTCCTTTCCAGTACCCTCGAACGCTGGCGGCGGGAACAGCTGCCAGAGCAAATAAACCAGCATCCAAGGATATCGTTCGGTTCGACCCCCTAACCAAGAGAGAGAAAGAGAGAAGGCCGAGCCTTCGAAAACCTTAAGCGAGTCCTGCTGCGCCCGCCGGACCCTTCATTATTTTCCTTCCACTCCTTTTTTCCCTCGTTCCTCGGCAAACCACCCTGGTCCCGACGCGCCTCTGGCAGGTATATTCTACCACGCGATGAATCTCGCGGACGAGTCCTGAATTATAAACGGCCACGTGGAAATTTCCTCCAAACGAAAGGATAATGTTAACCCTGCAAGGCTACCTTGGACCTTCCACTCGGTATAGACCTTAATATGGCCTTTCTGGCAACTGTTTCTCGGTGTCCACGTTGGGTTTACTAAGCGTCATGGTGTGAATCCGGCAACGTGGATTAGTTGGCCTCAGTGGCTCAACCAGAGGAGGGGCAAGGGGTCCTGGCACTCCCCAAAGCAAAATGACAAAGGAGATTAATGTAACCACGACTAAAGTAATTCAAGAGCTTTGTAAAAAGAAAACTGGATTTTATTGTTTAAATAAATTTGTATAATTCACCTAATGAATTGTATGGGATTTGCATTAAGGATATTTTTATCCGCCTAAGATTAAATCCTGAGTGCGCCACTGGTTGGCCCTCATTTCGGGGTGGGACTGCACACATTTACCTCTATTTTTCTTCGAGCCTAGTTACTGACGAGCACCATTGTTTTTCCGCAGGCGGCCTGAAGTGCACGACGGAAGAGAGCGCAACTGGAACATGCGGCGGTGCCGTTCCCGTTACGTACAAACCCGTGGTACCTAGAGAACTGGCGCAAGATTTCGCGAGGCCGGCACGCCTCGATGTTCTACTCGATATGCCGCCCGCATCGCGGGAAACCCAGGTCCATCACAGCTGGAACGCTGACGACCGTAGTCTCAACATATTCGTGAAGGTACGGGTTCCCCGATGGGCTTTGGTTTAGGCGGGTGGTGGCATACGCAGATCGGTAGAACGACGTTGCAATTCGTAATTTCCATTTCGCAGGATGACGACAAGTTGACGTTTCACCGACACCCCGTGGCGCAGAGCACAGATTGCATCAGGGGGAAGGTGGGGTACACGAAGGGTATGCACGTGTGGGAGCTGTATTGGAGCACAAGGCAACGGGGCACGCACGCCGTGGTGGGCGTCGCGACGGCGGACGCGCCGTTGCACAGCGTCGGATACCAGAGCCTGGTGGGCAACAACGAGCTGAGCTGGGGCTGGGATCTCGGCAGGAACAAGCTCCTCCACGACTCGAAGAACAACAACGGAGTCACGTACCCGGCTCTGCTCAAGCCCGACGAAACGTTCATCGTTCCTGACAAATTCCTCGGTGAGCGAGAGCCTTCTGGCACTGTATGGAACCGCTACGGCGAGAGCCGCGTCTAATGTCCAACGTTTTACCGTCTCTTAGTGGTCCTGGACATGGACGAAGGTACGTTAGCCTTCGTCGTGGACGGCCAGTACCTCGGGATCGCGTTCAGGGGCCTTAAAGGCAGGAAACTGCATCCTATCGTGTCCGCTGTGTGGGGACACTGCGAGATCACGATGAAGTACATCGGCGGACTTGACCGTGAGTATATAACATAGCTTTCCGTAGTCGTTGCTGTTGTAGAGATTCCCACTAACTCGATGTTTCGATGCTTTCAGCCGAACCCCTGCCTCTGATGGACCTCTGCCGAAGAGTGATCCGTCAACGAATCGGCAAGCACAGATTAGAGGAGAAGATCCAGGAGCTGAACCTGCCGCAGGCGATAAAGTCTTATCTCCTGTACCGCGACAGGAGGTAACTACCGAGTGATACCTCTGAAAACGCCACTACGATCACGACTGTGGACACCACCGCTCTATTATACCGTTGCCACCACGACGCACAGGGGAACGCCCGCTACCCCGTCGCATGCCATCGAGCACAACAGCCCATAAGCCGCTTGCACGATCCACGGTGTACGAAACCACCGCGTCAGGATAAGACGAGGCGACCACGATCGTGGTGGTTCGCGTTATCGTCGTCTTCGTCTACGTCGTCGTCGTCTTCGTCCTCGTCGTCGACGTACTGGTCGTCGTCTTCGTCGACATCTTCGTCGTCGTCGTCTTCGTCGTCGTCAACAGCTTCATCATTGCCGTTGTAATTGTCGTTGTTAACTCGATGTGTCGTTACCGTCGTTGCGCGTCGTACGACGCCGCCACGCACGCGGAACACACGCGCACGTAATCCGTATCGGAGGCTAGCGAATATTATTTAGGTGATATATTGTTGTTTTGTGTTATGTCGATACGATTAAAATCGTGACGAAGTCTTTTATTGATTGTTATAGTAACCGGCGGACGACGCGATACTCTTTTCTTTTTAACTTACTATTTTTTTTTTGGTAGCTTTCGCGCATCTCGCTGCTGTCGCTACTCGTGTTTTTTTTTCTTTTGTAAGTCTCGACGCGTTGTTGGAACGTTCTGCGTGAAAGATGACGCCTGAATGGAGGGAGAACGGGAGGAGACCGAGGACCAGATCGCGGGCGAAGACGAGCGCACACGTGGCTCGGGCGGGAAGAAATTATCGGCGCAACATGATCACGGAAATTTACAACGCCTCACACAGTTGGCCAGTAAAACGTTAGGCTTAGTCGAGTCTGGAGGCTGATACGGGTGACGTTTCGATAATTAGTCAACGATGGGTAGCGGGCTCGTTCTAGTCCGGCCACTGCTCGAGCAGGAAACAGATCGAACAGTGAGGAGAAAAGAGAAGAGACACGTATTCGAGAGCTCCGGAGAACGAAGAGAGAGAGAGCTCGACGAAACTTCGGGGGAACGAACGACTATATAGATACGCACGGAGCAGGACAATTTATTATTAAGCGAACTACTGAATGAAGAAGAAGAAGAAAAAAAGATATGTGTACAGTGACAAGAGCCAGCCGATCGAACAGCCACCTTCCAATAGACTCGTTTTTCAAGTATTTTCTAAGCATGCTAGGTCTAATGAAGTATAGTGGTGTGCGTGAATCGTGGACGGACACGAGCGAAAGAGAACTACAGCATGATTCGTTGAGCAACGCGCCTCCGATTTGCCATGTTCTTCTCTCCCTTTTCTTTTCCTTTCTTTTTTTTTAAATTAGCAAACCTTTGAAATGCGCGCGTATATCGCAGCTAGAGACTATTTACGAAAGGTAAACAGAAAGGAGCGACAGAGTTAACGACATTCGCGCACGAGGTCGAACATCGCCCGGAAGGGCGAGGGGTAAAGAGTGAATCACCTCGATCGCGTTAAATGAAATAATATGCGAGAAAGTAGACTAGCGTCTAGATAAACGTTAGGGCGAGCGACTGAACACGGGCATTGGCAGAATATTCCAAACACGAATTAAAACTGTCCATCGGAGAACGGCGGCGTAAAAAAAAGTACGCGCGTTATTCGATGCGAAGCACAGCGCTGATCCAGATGATCACGATGATAACGATGGTAATTCAATGATGATGATGATGATGATGCTGGTGAACGAGTATGATGATAGTAAACGATTATACCGGGCGTGTTGCTACCTATACTATTAGCATGACAAATTATGACTGGTCCCTAGTAACTCTTTACTCTTACGTTTGTCGCTTAGGTTTAATGATAATGCCGTCACCGGCGATGTCGATTTGTACATAGGGTATAATTATAATAATGATAATAATAATAATGATGACGATATCTATCGATACGACGACGAGTGTATCGCGGGTGGTGACTGTATCCAAGACCGTAAGAGCGTACCGAATGCGAGTAGAGTCGGGATTTTTAGAGTTTTATTCGACGAGTTCGCCGTGTTACCGTTCGTCACTTGACTTTTTCCTTTTCGCCGTCCCATAAACGAGGGGAGGTTCCTTACAGATACCACGCATTGTTGTTCATCATTCTCGTCGATATGCATCGAGTTCCCAGAACTCGCCGTATACAGAGCGCGTCTTCCAAATTGTCCGACCGGGGCACGGGCTCGTTCCCCATTTTTAAAACCGTCGTGTCTTTCATTCTTTTTCAAGCCGAACCACCTCCTTTTTTATCCATACGTTCATTTTTATCATTTTAAACCATCGATTTTCGAAGCCGTTCGAGAAAACACGCACGATCCTCGCAATCGGCAGCCCACTGCGCCATGATCTTGCGGTCCTCAATACGCACACCCGAATCACGTGCTGTCCGTTGGCGACGTTTGTCTTTGATCACCTTTTACTGGAGGCAAGCGTCTGGAGGCCTGGAGAGAACAGCAAATAAAGGTTCGGGATGAGGGGAAGAAATCAGGAGGAAAGTAATCGAAAAGGGCGGGAGGGGGGCAAGTAGGGAACACCGAACGAACACAGCCAAGCGAGCGCCGTGAGAGGAGAACCGAGTCCTCTGAACGAAACGCGCTTCAACGTGCTTCCTCCGCGGGTCGACGCTCGTCGCTCACTCGAAATCGGCCAGAACCGCCTCGCGGTAATGGATCACTGCGATCTTCGCGAACGCGAAACCTGCCTGGTTTCTAAGCAAATTAAAAGAGAGCTCGAGCGCGCCGCGGATGGTCCTATGTAGGAAAGTGTCTCCGAGTATGGAAGCAAGCAGAGCACATAAAATAGCGAATACTAAATTCTATAAGAAGATGGAACATGCAGAGAGAAAGAGAGTGTAGAAAAGAAAAGGTAGACGAGGTACACACAAGCGCCGTGGACAAGCGTTTCAGGAGACTTGGGGGAGAGAGAGGGAGGTAGAGGGAGAGAGAGAGACACGTAAAGGGGAGACATTCACACGTGTAGAAGAGATTTGTTCGTTTTATTCCTCCGCGAGTAACGCTCTCCTCGCCGCTGCTGCCGTCTCGTGTCGTACCTATTCTCCACAGGACTATTTTATATAAATACACGGAGAAGAAAGACCTTCTTTTCTTTTTCTTTTTTCATTTTCACACGGTGCGCTTGTCACGTTCCGCAGCATGAGACAGGGCAAACGAGGCATAGCGTCTAGAATGTTGTACATATTATTAATTAATGATTAATATTAATATTATTATTATTATTGTATCGACTCGATAGTTTAATTGATTAATCGATTATATCGTGTTAGTCGGCATAATTGTAGAATTCAGTTTTTGTACGATAGGAAGGATTTATAAATGGTACGCGATCGATCGATCGACGACAGTGCTGGACGAGAAAACGGCTGCCGGGTACGTTCTTTACGATACGGTCGCCAGGACTTCCTATTATTTAAATCGCATCGACGATTGAACGAAACATGATGGATTACACCGAATAAAGCAAGTAAAAAGCAATGAAAACCGTGTTTTTATACCGGCGCGTGCTTGTGCTGCGCTTCCAACGCGTTGCCACCTAGATTCTAACACCGTTTTGTCGTCGAGCATCACTTGCTTTTCTTTTTTCTTTTTTTTTTGGATTCATGGTTTCTTTTTCTTTTTTATTCTCTGTTTAGTTTATCCCTCGTTGCGCTATATTTTATCATTTTTGTTGACGTCGAGAGGACGAGCGGCCTTCAAAATCTGCGATATTTTTATTTCTGCGTTACATTTGAACGAGACCTTCTTGGTCGAGCAAGTTTCTTTTTACTCCAAGAACGTGTCACGTTCGTTTTATACCGAGATCACATTCGTCGAAGTAATTTTACTCACCGGTCGACCCGATTAGATGCTTTTCTTTTAACGTGCTTCGAACTTTTTATCCGTTCTTTTACGTACTCAGGCTCCAGGGACAGGCGATAGGATTCGCCGCGACGCGATTTCGAAGCGTGGACGGAACCAATGAACTCGATCGATCGATCGATCGTGCGAGCGTTCGAACATACAGTGAAAGAAACGAGGGATACGGAAACGGAAAATTGTCAGAGGGTTTCGAGGTATCTCCCGTAAACTGCCTGCCGCCTGCCTGTGCAAACTATGTTGCCTCGACAAATGTGTCTAATTTATTGACGATGCGATAATTAGCAGGACCCTTAAGCTACGTGTATGAAAGTGATAACGAGAAAGGAAGATGCTGTGTGCGTGTGTCTCAAAGTGTGCGTGCCGGAAGGGGATGGGGCGAATGCGAAAGCGCGAGCGAACACAGGACGAGCGCGAGAGAGAGAGAGAGAGAGAGAGAGAGAGAGAGCGAGGCGTACGGACAAAGAATGCGAACGCATCTGCCCACCGGACGATGGTCTTCATAGAATTCGTTTTTTTACCCCCTGTACCTTTGTCTTCGTTCGCGTGAAATACGCCGTTCTTCGGCCCACATTCGAATTTAGTGAATTCTTCGGCGCGACGTCCAGGAACGAGGTGCGCATCGCGTAGCCAGCAGCTTCCTGGCCAAGAAAGTGGGCTGAGTGGAAAGAACGAACGGTCAGCGATCCTTTTATCCCCGCTCCTCCAAGACCACCTCCGGTGTCCAGGCTCGCGAGTCGCGCCTCGCGACGTTCTTTTCTCTTGTGCTTTTCGTTTCCCTTAAGCCGGAGCCTGGACTATTGCAACGAGCGATCTCACGTCTATTTAAGCATAAGTTTACGAATTTAGCGTGGTATTGCTGTATAGCGGCGTGTGGGACGCGAAGAATTTATAAATATGTAATGCCTTAATGTTATTACGATAATAGTGGATAGCAGCGATACTGTGTAATTAGTTGTGTGACGCGCGGTGGTCGGGGGCGAGACACGTGGACGGGAGGAGGGTGCTCGAGCGGAGGTGGCGCGAAACGAATAGGACTAAACAAGAGGAAGCAGAGAAAACGAATAAAAAAACGCGATCAAACTAAATAGAAGTGTGTAACGGACAAAAGTGAGAAGGGGAGTGCAGTACGCGCGGCCGTTCGTCTCCATTCTGTTCGTGATTTGATATTTTTTTATAATTCCGACGACGAGAGAGAACGATTGGAGAGCAAGAGAGGGAGAGAGTATAAAAGGAGCGTGTATAGAGCGGACTGCTATCTAAAATAGTTCAGGCTAGATGTCGATGTTTGTAGCGGATAAAGAACAAAAAAACACACAACACAGCATATTGTAATTAAAATTAAAAGTCATTAATACCGCCCGCTTTTTTATTCGCCCCGCGCTCGATCTTTCGTCCCGCCCCTTCCGCTTCCACGAGAGGGCAAGGATAAATAAAGCACAACACCATTCTCTTTGCTTGTATCATTGCATAGTTTATTACTACATCCAACGTTCCCTTGTCAGTTTTAGTCAGCCGTCGCCCACATCCTGCTACGTCTTCGACGCTCCGTGATCCTTCGAAGACACTGACTCCTCGCAATCTCTGTAAAGCACATTGCAATCCTCGTCGCGAGTCCCAGCTTCACCTGCGTCCTCCACCAGACGATTCCAGCCGGAAGACGGCTTCAAAGACTTCTCCACGCTCCGTCTGAAACCACGAAAGTGAAACAAAGCTTCCTGCTTCTCCCGAGGAACAAAGAGCATGCTCTTCCTCGAGAAATGAAGAGGAAGGACACCTTTCACGTCCATCGTACAGATTAGGTGACTGAGTTTCGTTTGACAAACGGTATTGCAAAACTTACGTCAAGTACTTAGCCAGTATTTTGCCAACAGCTCCGAACGCCTTCACGAGTTTCCGATTTTCCACGCAGACAGCCTTCTGTATGCAACGCACCCTTGCATCATCGTTGAGAACGTCTTCCTGCTCCGAGGTCTGAAAGCAGGAAGAGATATTCTACTGCCTGCCTGCGATCAGCAATTATCAACTACCCTTTGAAAAACGGAACGAGTCTCCCTTATTTCAGTCGCAAGTTTGACTATTTTCATCTCCACTTCAATCAGAATCTATCTTACCACGGAATTGAAATTATAAGCAGCATAGAGATCTCTCTTATCCCTCGCTGACAGCACACCCGAGATATCCCTCCGCTTCACAGCAACGATAGTGTTCTGTATTATCGCAAAGAGCAGCATTAGACCGATGAAACTGACGATCACGAGCTGCTTCGACGACGGACCCACTGGATGATCGATGGAATGCGCCACTGGATATCCGTAACTTGGATGATCGTACACGTAAGGCAGGCTCTCGCTTCTGTGATGGATGAAGGTCCTCTGGGGCGCTGGAACGCATAACAGCGTTAGGTGCAGCACAGTTCGCCACTTCCGCCTTCGGTAATTGAAACGTACAGACGAAACTGTTGCCAGGAAGAAATTGATTCGTAGTCACGACGAAAGGCCTCTCGAGGGGCTGAGAAAGACTCGTCATATCCGCTCGCGGATCAGCCCCGAATCCGCTCGCTGGCTCCGCAACGGAGCCATTTCCGGCAGACGGAAACACCACAGCTTTTGCATCTTCAGCGGCGATTGAAACTGGAAATGTACTTACAGAAAGAATCGACAGAAAGGGAACGAAAAGGTAGAACATTTTCTTTTGCAGAAATGAGAGAATATTCCTCTGGGAATAATCGCGAGTAGTCACGATCACGAGACGTTTCGCAGTCGACGAGGAACGAAGGAATTATGATACACCACTGACAGAACGTCGTGGGCGTACCGTGATCTTAAGACGGCGGAAGAAAGGGCACCTTCGTGACACCGCTTAATTTAATCCAGCCTGGTCGGCGAAGAAAAGTGCAGGCAATTTTTGAAATTGCTGCCATCATTCGGCCCGCTGAGCTATCTCGACGGCTTCAGGAAGACAATACGCCCCCATTTATCCTTCGAACAGTCAGCGGGCCTTGCAATGGCCGTTAGGTAGATTCACCGTATCGCTTTTGAATCTTTTGCCTCGGTACATGGCATTGTGATTTCACACACGGAGGACTGCAGTCTGCATTCCCCAGGTAACTTTCCCTTTGTGCAGTTGAAATATGAAATGGCAAGAGAAAAGAAGATGCTTATGGAAATTGGGGGACGAAGCTGAAGGCTTCAAATATTAATAGTTTCCATCGAATCAGAACGTATACCGACTTGTTACATCCATCCACGTCGCCGCGGATGAGAAGACAGTCCCCACGCGCCGGGTGTAGCCAATAGAAACAAAGGGGTACCCTGATTTTCACCGCACAAAAAAAGAAGAAAAAAGGGAAAAAGCGTGTTTGATGTAAATGTTCCAACAATGGACGGGGAACACGGGGGGTGGGCAAATCGGTTGGTTAGGCTGGCTGCTGAATCCAAGGGGTTGCTATGGCGATGGGACGGCCGCCGGTAACGAGGAGGGGGCAGAGGGCTGTTGCCTGGAGGGTTCGTCTGTCTGGAGCCCTTCTAAAGGGGATGATGTTCTTCGCTCTGTCTGTCTGGCTAGCCGCTCGTTTTCCAACGAGTCAGCTGTTTTGTCGGGATCTCCTCGACAGGCCTTTGCGGAGCCCTTAGCTGGGTTAACCCTGCTTTTATTTCGGTTCACAGGTTCGTCAACCCCTTCTCAATACCTCGCTTCGTTTCCTAGAACACAAAAGCCCACACCGGGGCTTGACAAATTCTTCTACCGTGAAGCTCGATGAAAAACCTCCCCTTGGCACATTTTCGTTCCACTTTCGGTAGCGCATCCGCAGCCGGGAATTCTGCTCAACTCTTCCTGGATAATGCATAAGGTGACTTCTGGGCGACAAGGATTTTACAGGTGTTCAAAATAAAGTTCGCGAACTCCCCTGCCAGTTGTGAAACAATTCCGTCCGATGCGACGTCTTCCCGAAGAAGTATCACGCTCCCGAAAGATTAATAACAAGGACCCTTCGTGGACCACTTTGCAGCGAGTTTGAAAGTGTAATAGACCGATCTTCCTAACTTTTATACGCTGCATAGTTGAGTAATACGTTGCAGCCAGTTCCCTTAATCCGAGGAAGAGCTTTCCCCTTATCTTTCCAGCCGATCCTCCTTAATCTACGCGCTAATCGTCCCACCCATTTCTTCGCTCACAGCGCCTCCTGATAGTCCACGTCACGAGTACATACATTGTCCATTAGCGTGGCATCTTTTATCACTGCCAATAATTTCTACCCTAGATAACGCGTTTCCGTTAGGCACCGGAGCGTGCGACATCCTTTAGTCTGCGCTTCTTTTAAACCAGCCTGGAAAATGAGACGTCTATGTACCCCCGCTGATTATAAATAGCCACTCTGCGTTATATTTTTTTATAGACCGCCTGGAGGTAATAAACGCAGCTCCGAGACGCGGCGAAACTCGCCCACGACCCTTCGGCAACCCTTTCCAAAAATATTCCAGGACCCTCGCTGGTCCCCGCACCGTCCGCCACCACCCACGGTCCTTTTACCCTGCCGCGCAAATATCGCCCCCGCGCAAAGCAGACGGTCTGGCGTCGAGAGGACCATCGAGATGATTCTCCTCGGACGTTGCCAGTTTATTACGAACAATAAAAGCCGGGGTTGCGTTTTTTTTTTCTCAGACCGCGTGTATCGGGGTCACATCGATAGACACACCGCGTGAACGAGCGACTGTTTCACGCCAACGCGACGCGAACGGGAGATTATTTTTAGCACGCTTTTGCAGCGTCGCCGCCCTACGGCCGGACACCTTTGCCCGTCCACGTTTTATCAAGGGCCAATCGAAACCGCTCGGCCTGCAATCACGGCTTCGTTAGGGGCCCTTTTATGCGAGGGGCGAGGCTGGCGTGATTCGACGCCGCCTATCACGGCTTCGACTTGCGTCAAGCCCGAGGACACGGGTCCAAATCGTCGTTGGTCATTCATTTCTTCCTGCTCCTGGCAGCACCTGGCTCGAGGGTAACGCATAATTGCCCAGTGCCCAGTTCCCACCGCGCAAAGGATCATTACTGCTCATTGTCGCGGTGAGAATAACTGTAAGACCCATAAATATCCCGGGGTCATTCTTGCTCCGCGATTTGTTTTTTGCTTCGCTTGTCTTGGAAGGGTTTCTGGCGCGAGATGGTCGGGATTTTAAGACCCGCGCGGAATTAATGGACAATTCGTGTTTGTTGCGTCTCTCTGGGCTCCTCTCGAGTGTTAGACCGGCTGCTTGTTAAACTCACAAGAAATGGCAGTGTTTTTTGCGGAACTCTGGTCGATGTGTACGCCGCTTAATTAATTGGAGGGTTCTTCGTATCGTGTCCGACCCGTGCCGGGGCTATACTACTTGCTGGCACGCAACCAGCTCGTGTTTCGCCGTCGAATGATCGCCGGCCGAATATTTTGTTGATGAATTAAACCAGTGTCGCGACGGCCACTCTGCACCGCTCGTTACAATAAAGCTCCATGGTATTTTGACCATTCGTCAGCGTTAACTTTATTAACAAACAGAGAAGCGCAGCTCTCAAAACCTAACACGTATCACCATTCGCAAGCTAGCAATCAATAGAGCATGTATACACGAGAACTGATAGAAACATGAATTTCAGTGGAACGTGTCACGTTCCCATAAATTTATAAAGATGCGCTAAACATCCTAGATCCGATCGCTTTGCTTTGCGAGTCGGCTGAAACGGTATCCTACGTTCTAAAGCGACAAACGTATTCCCCATTCGCTTATTAATGGAATACATGTATCCAGAAATTCGTCGTAACCCAAGGGCGGAGATTCTCGGAGGATCCATTCGGGTCATGCAGCTTGGGAAATCCTTTAAAGCCGAGAGATCCCGGTGATTTCACCTCCCACGCCGACCTGCTTACCTTCCCCTTAAAATCTTGGGCAAATTTCTCTATTTCTCGGAACTGGATCTCGCCTTGGGTACGCGTTCACCCTGCTCGAGTATCCTTGCCTCAGTATTATTTGATTTGGTCGCCATAAAGTGGAAACGTTCGAAACACACGGGGATCTCGATTGAGCGTCCTGCTTCCTCGAGGCAATAGTCGGCCGTTGTCCACCGTGGAACGTGTTTAATATGTGGAACGACGCGCCTGCTTTAATATCGCGCGGCCTGGCACTCGGAATATCCTGATCGCCTGAATGATGAACGCGCACTCCTGGTGGATTAAACGAGGCGCGCGTGCACCGCGGCCAGATCCGTCCAAGTGCCACGTGCATCTTTAAAGCGTCGACCTGGCCAGGTATTCAGCCCCAGATTCGTGGCAGCGGCTTCAAAACGTGCCATCAACGGCGAACCTTGTAACAATTTCTTCCGTCCACAGCCACGGTTAGAAAGTGGCGGGACTGGGACCAGCCTGCCCCGGTCGCTCCTCCTGGTCGAAATTTAAGTGACGACAATCGACGGGAAGCGGTCAGCGAAGCGTCAGCCGTGAATAATTGGCCAAGGATCGTTCACGAGCAACCAAAATAGCTTTCCACGCGAGCGAAGCTTTCGAATGCGAGCGGAGATCAATACGCGCTGGCAGCCTGCTCCGTGGACTCATATTTTAATAAGGGTACATCTCGCTCCATCCCCTTATTTCCAACGGATGCATCCTCTGGCTACGAGCAGCGAGCCTTCCCTGCCGATTTTCGTAACGGGTGATCGCTAAATTTGAAGAGGCAGCGCCGGAGGCCGTGAAGGATGCCGTGATCCACTTACGCGGGGTGCTTTCCTCTATTTTCGCGGGAGAGCACTGAAAATATCGGTTGATCCAATTCTTCCATCGCGTCGCTGCGTGGACGCCGCCTCGTTTCACCTCGTTGTTAAGTGAAACGTTAATTAGCGCGCTAATCGATCTACCCCCGTCGTTCTTTTCCTCTCCCCCTCTCTCTCCCCTTTTTCCACATTTTTCTCACCACCGGTCACCTCGATCCGCAGCTTTCTGCGTGGCGCCGACAACTGCACCGGCTCATTTTCGACCTTGTTTCACCTAATAACCCCGCGGGCGAACAGTCGAACACCGCATTTGCATCGGGATATCGAAGTGGCTGGCATTCAGATGCAACGAAGCTCACGGTGATATTCTCATCTTCGTGTCTGAATATTCGTTGACTCGTTCTACTTGCACGGAGGGTACTGAGACGCGTTTCGGTGATCGTGTCGCAATTGAAATTCGGAATAGGGAGGGAAAGGAAGGAGAATTGCTAGGTTTCGTGAAACTGGCGGACCACGACTCGATTTATGTCAGGATAGGACTTAGATCAGCCATTAGCGGACAAAGGGAAGATATAATGCGGCGTAGTAACCGGACAGGTGTATCGAGTGTAGCAGAAGGTACCGTGACCTTCCCCAACCGCCCCGAATCATCTGCGTAGCTCGAAACGACGGCGTAATACCATATTGTGTCTTCTGCGACGAATAAAGATCTCCCACTCTCGTTTTGTGTCCCGCGTAGCTCGTCACCTTGAGTCTGCGAAGCACTCCTTTGGGGAGCGCACTCGCGCGGTTCTACCAGAGCTTTCCACCGTATCAGTTTCCATATAATCCTTGAGCGAATCCACCCACGGCGCGACACGTGCAGGGCGCCAAACTTTCCGCTCGCAAACGGCGCCCAGCCGAATGAGCGCTGTGTTCTGATCGACAAAAGAAGTCATTTGAAAGTATTGACGCGGGAGGAGCGAATATAACACCACGTTATACGTAGCGCTCGCTGTGCGCGGAATCGGCTCGATTCCTCTCCAATCGTTCTTAAATACAGGGTCGCTTTTTGTCGAGGAATGACCTAGTTAACGGGTTGAAGGTGTATAATACGGGGTCGCGAGATCAAAGCCCGTATTATTTTTAGGCTGCGGAGTATTTCCAGAGTCGAATACGCGATGGTTATTGATCACCAGCTTCCCTATTTATAGTGAGCATTTCATTCCATCGCATTCTGGCCCACCTTAACGATTCGTCTTCGTACCAGCAGCAGCTAACATCGATGATGGGGAGGCGTATTGTAGATTACAGAATCTTCTCGTCGCGCAAGTATTATAATTAATTCGCAACGGGCACCCTCGACCTCTCCCCCTCCTCTCTCCGTGCTCCAGTCATAAACGAGTACCAAACAAAACGGCCGATGGCGAGAGGGTGGTGGAGGGTGGATGGTGCATAGGTCTGAAGCTCGTAAAGCCCTAAGAGTCATAAAATTCTCCGATTCAGACGAAAACCGCATAGCGTACAGCTCGCGGCCCCCACTCGAGGCCCCCTGCCCCTTCTCCGCAAGGTAGAATCTCGACCTACGTTCAGGTCTTGCGGCGGCTTCCGGCCAAACATTCGCGTAACGGCGGGGGCGCGAGGCGGAGGGGGCGGGACGATTCGTAAATTCGTGGCGGCGGCGGCGGTGGCGAGGACCCGCTGCCGCGTCGCGGCTCGGCGCGGCGGTGGCGAGCAGAACGAAAGAAAAGTTTGGGCGTATGCGGCGGGACTACCCTCTTCCCCCCCCCCCCCCCCACCCCCCGTTTCACCCCTTCGCCCGTGCTCCTCCTACGTTCTCTCTCTTTCCACCCCCGTGTAATCGACGTAGCGCGTTTATCGAACGACTGCGCGCGCACCGATAACGGGGATGGGGCGTGCTAAGTGTTGGTTGGTCGCAGAGGAAGCGGCGGTGGACGAACGTACGAAGGGGCCGAGCGGCGACGACGGCGACGTCGAGGACGAGGACACGGCGACGGCGACGTCCGCGAAGACGGGAGTACCAGACACGAACCCGCCGCGCGACGAGACTGTTTCCCCGACGCAGCCACTCTATCCTGCTCTGCGCGCCTGGCGAGCGAGCCGTCGCGTTGTCAACAGTTGACAGGTCAGTGTCGCCGCAACGTGTTACGGGATCGACGAGCCGCCAGTGATATCGTGTGCCCCTTTTTTTTTCACCGCGGAGGCAGAGTCGTCGCCTGTTTCTTGGAACGGTGTGCATCGTACGCCCGAGGGTTCCCGAGGGAAGGGTAAACAAAGGCGAATCCTTCGATGGTACGAGGGTGACGAGGAGTGACCACGTCCTCGTGGATATTGTTATTGTTGTCCGTCTATCGATCCCCAATTGGCGATAGTTCGTTCGAGAAGATCGAGCCCACGCAAGGGGAGCGCAGCAGCGGTGTGATTGTTGCAAGTGCGGCGAGAGTGCGTCGAGAGTGCTGGTGCAGCTCGGCGGGATCGCGAGAGGGAGGATTCTGGTTGGGAAGGGCAGATACTCCCGGAGAAGCAACGGAGGACGGATGATATCTGGCGAGCGAGCCCCGAGTGCCGCCTGAGTGTTTTCGTTCAGCTGGTTCGTCCTCCCTCCGAGAGGCGGAGGGCGGCGGAGCATCGATCGTTCGCCATTTTGCACGTCGACCGACATCTTCTCCACGCATCGACGACATTTTCCCTCGTGACAGACACCTCGGGGAAAGGACTCCTCGCGACCCCGCGGACGAGGGCCCCGAACGGGGGATAGTGCGTGCACGTTCGTGCGTAGTGGACTGTAGTTATTTCGTGAACTTTCGTTCGTTCATCGATCGCGGGCGGAAGTGTTACGCGCGAGACTACGCGGCTCGTGGCGAGGGTGCGCGATCGCGTTAAGGGCAACAGAAGACAAGGGCTGAATAGAAGGAAGCAGAGGCTTGAAGACACGGTGCAGGGAGGAGCGGGGAGGAGCAGGTAAAGGAGGAGGCAGGCTCGTTCAGGTCGAAGGTAGAAGTCAGCAGGCTGGGAGGACGGCTGAGCGAGGTGGTGGGTCCCGTCGTGGAGGAGGCCATCGAGCCAGGGGATGCGACCCCGCTGACGGGACCCCCTAGGGAGTCCTCGGTTCCTCGAGCACCCCCGCCGCCCCCGCAGCGCGACACCACTCCGAGCCCACCGCGACCTCCGCCCACTACGTCCCAGCAAACACAGAATCCGGGTCATCAGACCCACGAGTCGACCTCGGGCTCCCAGAATCCGGGTCATCAGGCCCACAATCCCGGCCACCATTCGCAGAACCCGGCCCACCAGCAGAATCCAGGACACCAGGCGCAAAATCCGGCCCATCATCAGAACCCAGGCCAGCAGGCCCAGAATACCAGCCAGCCGGCCCAGAATCCCAGCCAGCAGGGCCAGAACCCAGGTCACCAGGCACAGAATCCCAGCCAGCAGACTTCCAACCCGGGCCACCAGGCACAGAATCCGGGTCACCAGGCCCAGAACCCTGGGCACCCGGCTCAAAACGTTAGTCGACTGGCCCAAAATCCCAGCCACCAGTCGACGCAGACGCAGCCACCTACGTTGCAGCAGCAGCAGCAGCAGCAACCACATCAACAACAACAACAACAACAACAGGAGCACCGTTCCGGCAGCATGGGGACCGTGCTGTCTTTCAGTCCGCGTGACAGACGGGGGCTCGTGTACCCGCCAGCGGGTCACCAGCAGCCCGCTGACTTCACGCTCAACAATTTCAATTACGAGCAGCTGAACAACGCGAAGAACCGCGAGAACAAGAGCGGCGTCGCCACGGTGGCGCCGGCGCCGCCCACGAGTCATCCGCCCACGAACAATAACTCGTTGCAGAACAACAACATCAACCTGAACAATAACGACAACGCCAGGATCATCTCGGAGAAGAACGCCCTCGAGAAGAACCTGAAGAAGCACTCGCTGTTCATAAACGCACTGGCGTGGAAGCGGTTCAGCACCTCCAACAACAGCAAGAAGAAACTCGACAACCAGAACAAGAACATCACGTTCAGGCAGCTGCTCGAATACAAGCCTGTCGTAGACAAGAACAGGAACATACAGACGCCTCAGGTCAGCAACTCCTTTCGTTTCTTTCGCTTTTATCGCTTCTATCGCTTCGGTTGCTTTGGTTGCTTTTGTCGCTCGTAAACAGAGCTGTTCGTTACTATTCTGGCAAGGGTAGTCGCTCGTATCCCCGCGACCACCGACGTGGTAGAAATCTACTCTACTCTACATCGCTCGAAAGCTTCTTTTCGAACAATCGAGTGACGGTAGTTCTCGAAGTGTTCTCCCACAGTGCTAAATAATGCGAACGCGACATGGACGGCCCATTTTTGTGCGCCAGGCAGTCTCGAACAAGAGCCTCGGAAGTCTCGTGCGAGGAACGTCGAAGGTACTTTGACCCCGGTGCGCGATCGAAAGCGATATCGATCGTCCGCACGTTTCCCTGTGCGTTTTTACACCAGTACCTCTCTCCCTCGCAAAGACTGCCGAGGAACGGGCCCGTCTATTCGACTGCCTCCGTTCGACTTCCGCCGACCCTGTAACCGTCGGAGATTCAAAACGGGCTCCCTGTCCGCGAAGAATTTATTCATCCCCCTTCTCGCAGTGTGCACCCTTTCTTCCACAGTATGAAAAATAGAACAGCTCGCCCAAGTCCCTCTACCGTGATAGTTGATACGAAATGTTACTGGCGCAGACGAAACCACCGGCGTCGAACAACAATCACACCACGCACAACCCTACGTGCGAGAAGCTCGTGCAGAAGCCCCTGCCCCCCGGGCCAAGGAAAACTGTCATCCAAGCCTCGACCTCGGAGTTGCTCAGGTGCCTCGGTGTCTTCCTCCACAGGAAATGCACCCGTTTAAGAGACTTCCAGGCCGGCGATGCTGTTATGTGGCTGAGGACCGTCGACAGAAGCCTGCTGCTTCAGGGCTGGCAGGTGAGTCCATCGACAGAACCTTTAACCAAAACACTTTCAGAAGCACCCTGCGTAGCTCGCGATTACAAGCCCCGGCGTCTGTAGCCTAGCTAGATTAATAAGCCGCTTATCGAAGAAAGTAGTCCAAGTCTCGCAGTGAACGCGACAAGCCCGGCCAATTAACGTTAACGCGATAATTAATATTCATCCCTGGCGGGCGTGATGTAGCTCGTATCTGATTAAACCTCGTCGCCCGAGCCCCGCGATAACGAGTTAATTAAAGGCGGATTTCGCGGCACGGGTTGCCGATCGGATCGACGAGGCAATTAACGACGCCGGACAAAAACCATGAACGGAGAGAAACGAAAGCTCGTCAGACTAGTCTAATTGGTAGCAGGCCTCCGTTGGCCTGGAAGGAATCCGCCGCAGAACTCTGGCGAATGATCGGCGTCGTTTGCGCCGCGACCCGTAGATGCAAGGGCCCACTCACATTAGACGGAACGAGATCCGCACGCGTCGGATCCCGTGGAGAGCAGAACCACCCTCCACTCCTTCTCTCCTATCGAACTCGTTCTCCGCACGGAGGGGTGCATGTGCAATCGCGGTGACCCCGCGGGAATACGCCGTCCCGTAATGAGAGCCGCCGAGGGGCACGTTAGTCACAATATGCCGGGATGGGAATTAAACGCGGGAGGCTACTCTTCGCCGAACGGGACACCGGTTTCCATTTAGCCTCATCCATATGGTACGTACTCCGCAGAACGATGAACCGTTCGGCCCGAGAAACGGACAAGGCAAACGCATTTGCGCGAGGAGGACCCGCGATCGATCAACCCTCAGCTTCGTGCTTTCCCAGCGAAGTCGTTTCGATTTCACTCACCAATCTCGCGTTTATGCTAATAGGCTGCGCACCGCGATTGCGGCTTATGCAAATCCCATGGTCTCTAACTGGCCGATCGACCTCTACCCGTAATCCTTCGCTGTTCGTTTTGGACACGGCCATTTCGATTTCATTTCGAAGGGTATTACGAATTGGGGGCTTGTAAAAATGATTTTTCACCTGCGAGATCAACTAAGCCTCTCTCGACTGTACAATGTATTCTACGAACGATGTGAAAAATCATTTCCTCCGTGTCCGCATATCGCAATGAATGGCTCCCGCGCATTTCCTCCGGCTGTCCCTTTTTACTCGTGGCCACGAAGGTCATTATCGATCATCGGGTTTACAAGCTGTCACGCGGCGCTGCTTTTCGTGGAAAGCCCGCGGTCGTGTTCTACATGCGAAAGCGATATTCGCTCTCGGCGGGAAATGGCCCATCCTCGGTCACGAGTGCCGTGCGCGGCTTTCCACCTTGAAGAACAATTTGCCGAAGCTCACGCGACTCTGGGCGGTGATTTTACACGATTACTTAAACCACCTACCATTTTCCCATCTGGCTAAGAATATTGTGATTTCTTATTTTATGGTTGGGTCGTGTGTTGGATATTATATTCGGACCAGTGGATCGGGGAAAGGTTTCCCACGTCGATAAGTCTTCGACGCGTTCGAGGGCATGACTGATAAAGCCATCCCCAGAGCAATTCACGGAAGGGGTTTCCTTATCTTCACGCCCAGAAAATCTAGTACTAACGAGCTTATCGCAGGGATTTCGTCACGATCGTCCACCAGGCGATTTTTTTTTCAAATGCCTTATCGCCTCTGGTTGATAAGGGGAGGGCGAGAGAGGGGGATGATCCACCGTTGAGCAGGGCGATTTGTCTATATTTAGACCGAGCGTCCCCTCGGTATTTGTAGCCTGCGGGAGGTCAGATTGGAATATTAATATTTTCGCGAATACCAGCTTCGAGTGTTCGATCGTAACGCGACAATTCCATTTACGCTAAAACGCGACTCGTTTCGAAATAGCCACATCGATCTTCCTCCCGTTCATCCCCCGAGGCTCTGCGCGATGCACGTACGATAAACATGTCGTCGATTCACTCGCGCCTGTCCTCCCTTTTCTCTACCGGCACGTGAAACATTCATAAATCATAACAGCGACGTGAATGCGCGATATAATTCGTAGCCTCGTGAGTTCGATCGGAACGCGTCGACCAGTGGCGATCGATGACAATTCGGCGGGCTCTGCGACGTTAGTTGCTAGAAAAACCTCGCCCACGCAAGTGACAAGGTACTCCTACGCGGCTTCCATAGAAAGTCGCGCGTCCTTTGACGGCTAATGGATTCGGAGAAGAAGTATCCGTCGCGCGATGAAAAGACCTGGAATGATCGAGGAATGACGTGGCACGTGGGCGTACAAAACACCTGAGCCCGTGTGCTCGCGATGAGCCTCTACAAGTCGCCAATCTACGGTAGTATTTCACGATAACTCGTGCTTGCGAGCAAAAGTAACCCCTGCGCGGCCGTGTGCGCACGCACACCGAGGCCAGATAATAAGGGGTAGCAGTCAGCGCGCTCCACGTGCGTGTGTTTATTCGTCTCGACGAGCGCAACGTGTAGGCAAATATACACAGACCCGCGGCTTCCCCTGTCAAAGGGCCTCTTCACCGATCATCCTCGGAGCTACCCTGCTTTTCAACCCCAAATCCTACTGGCCCTTAGCCGAACGTTAAAGCACTCGTCGCTCCCTGGCACGAGCTCACGGGGTCGGTTAGATCTCTCGCTGCCCTTTTCCTTTCGACCTCTCAACGTGGAACTTGAAACAGAGGTGTATATAATTATTACACGCGACAGGCTCGCATTCTCCCGCAAGCTCTCCGTAAAAGAAACCAAACGCGATCCCTCTGGGTCTCCTCGGATTGCTCGACACATTTCCTTCGCTGCACAGTTCAGCCCCCATGCGGCACTAATCCATGCAGTCGCCTATACACGCGCGTCTCTTTCTTTTTCGCCAGTGATTGGAGCGCACGGTTAATTATAGCGGAGGATAGAAATCGATAGGGGCTATCGGGATAAAGGGATGCTGCGGAAGATGTGTGCAGCTATGTGCAGGCTTCGACGGGGGAGGAAGCGTGGGGTTGAAGGGGTGCGGTGTGGGGTCACGTGCGTACAGTGGCAACGTCGCAAAGCCACCCCTTGGCAGAGTGTAGAAATATGCGGGGGACTCGCGAGGGACGTTCACCCTTCGGTTTTAATTGCGAGGGGGAGACGGCCTCTTGCCGAACTCACCCTCGAGCTTCTTGCGCGCGAAGACGTTTCAACGGGGGAAGAGGATTACTTAAAAAAAATTGCTGCTTCGATCCACCGTTTGCTCATGTCCGCTTATCGAAACGACGCGGCGTAGGGGAAGCTCGGGGGTGGGGACGATACTGGGGAAATATTTTGATCTGCTGCTCACGGAATATGGCGGTCTGGACAAGCTGGGGGGACGTTGGCATGTTTTTAGAACATTTTGTTATATATTATAAAAATTAGCAATCTTACGTTTGCCCTATTATAACATTGCATATTTTGCCATTGTACTATAAATCACTGAGAGTTGCTGCATGTATGTAGGTACTGTTAAAATAAGCGAATAGTTGTACAAAATATACAGTAGATATTCCACAAAAAATTCCCGAAAATCGCGTTTTCACTGACTAAGTAGGCATAACCACCTTAATACGTGTTAAGTAACTGCCAATGTTTCCCCAGTTTACGATATGCAATGATGCACAGGAACTTGCAAGACAGCCCCATTAGTAACAGCTTTCCTGTTTCAGACGGAAGATGCACTCTCATCTAGCCTCCAATCGATAAATCGCCGTTTTATCGAATTACCGAAAGCTCCGACAGCATTACGTGACACCTCGTTTTATCTAGCCTTTACCTTGCAACTGAATCGCCTCATCTTTATCGAATCATATATCAAAGTAGCACTTGCTCGGAATAGAGGTGGCATTCAGGCGAGCAGGAATGCCGGCTGACAAGGCAGAGGCTGAAAATGCACCTGCTTTCTTAGCTCGGTTCTAAACTTTAGCGAAAACTGCTATTCTCGAAGCTCGGAACGTCTCACGGACACAATCCCTGCATAATTACTCACGATTCGCGGCGACTTTGACGCAAGTGGGGCAATCAGATGCCCTGAATAATTTTCCGCGGTGCTTACCTCTGCTCCTCTTAATTCGACGTCGAGTGGCCTGCATAACAACGACGGCCGCCGAAGTGGCGACCGTAATGCCAGAATACTTCACAAAGAATTGCACGCCCTCTTAAAAAAAGAAGAAAGAAAGGAAAACTTAGGATACTTATCCTCGTGAACAGCGCCGTTCTCTTTTGAACACCGGCTGTGCGTCTCCGTTATCAGTGGTTCAGACCTTGTTGCAGCAGGCGGCGTAGATAATTTTCGGTCGATCCACGGTTTCCGTGCTCGCGTTCGACGCAAATCCACGCCCCTTTAGAGAAGTTTTGCGCGTTTCGTGCAAGGTTACACGTAACGGAGGAGCGGTCTACAGAGAATCACGCTCCTTTCGCGCCCTGAGGTTACCGCACGGCAAGAACCGCAATCGATCGTGCACGTGCTCTAATCTAATCAGTCAAGGGTGACACATAGGGCACGCTCTAAAAACACACTCTCGTTGGGGGCGTCGACAGACCTCGCTTACTCCTCGGGTCTTTTCTTGATGCGTAGAAACTCCCTTGGAAATAATACACGAATACCCACCTCGATACCTGGCCTCTTACATCGTTCTTGTATAACGCTTCTCTAAAAATAGGTACTTGAGCTGGAAAGCTAACGAAGGGGCACACACTTGCCTCCCTAAATGCGGCTGAGAGGGCCAGTACGAATCAGCGCGGGATACTCCGAGATTGGCTCAAGTTCTCGACGATACTATTATTCGCGGGGGTGTAAAACAGGAGAGCGGAGTGCCCCTACGAATCAGAGTTACGTAACCAACTTCCTGCTGCCTTCGCAAGCGTTCCACGCGTAATTGCGTAATCTCCTTTCTCCTGAAGCGTTCGCCGAGCTCGGACGCCGAAGCGGACACTCGGTTCGTCGCGAAAAAGGATCTCTGATGTCTATCCGTGTACATAATACGTACACCAGCTTCGGGCACCGTGTCTGACGTAGATTTGATATTGATCCACTCCGCTCGGGCGGAGAGTTCGTTTCTCGAGATTGGCTTGTGCTCGAAGACGGGTTTAACGTTCCTCAAGTATCGAGCCAGCGGGAGCAACACGTAGACCGTTTAACGTAGAATGTTAATCCACTTCGTCTAGACGGTGAAGAGAAGAAGCTTGAACGTCATTGCGGCGAATCCCGTTAAAGGGAAACCATACGTCGGCGCAATCGTTTCCCGCGTGCTGCCAAGGGCCACACGTGAACGGAACAGTCGAGAGACACGTGTAAAGCTGGTCCCGTTTGTTCTCGCAGAGAGGAAGCCGGATAAAACGGTTCCACATCCCGGGGAATTCGCGGGGGATAATCGCGTACGGTCGCACCAGCCGCGTGGTCGATCAGCCGCGGATTATCGGTCGATTTACAACGCGAGCGGCCGACAGGAGCGCTCTCCCGCAATATTCCGGTGCAGGGATCTTTGGAAGAGAAGATTACTCGTAAACAGTATCAAAGGTAATAGGGAATTTTTAGGATTTTATTTAAAAAAAAAGTAAATAGCGTTAAAAAGTTTTTAGGCTGTATTCTTACGTCATTGAAGATAATACATTTTTTTTGGCATACTTTACCTAATACTAATAATTGCATGAACAATCTTATAAACTTTAAGAATTTTCTTGGTTCGCTGATTTCAAATAATTCTACAATGCGCTATAAATTCCGCAGATGCGGAAGTTTTTTTTTTGTTTCACCAGGACAGTCGTAGCCACTGGCAGACAGCAGTTGTTGGATAATATATGCACCCTTTTTTTTATTATCTTCAATGATGAACAAATTCAACTTAAAAAGTTTTTACCTACTTTTTTTTTAAATAAAATCCCAAAAGTGATCTATTTTTGGAGTGATTTGATGGGAGAGTAACCTTAAAAGAGAAAGGAACCGAATTAAATTCGGTTTCTGGGACGTGGTCGGACATGAGAGTGGAGTTAAAAACGTGGTCCTTCCGTGGTCCTATCTGGTCGAATTAGAGACTGTCCAATGGTTTTATTTAGCAGAGTCTCGGGAATTTAATTAGAAACGTTGGATGTTCGGTAAGCTGGTGAAAAACGCTGCACAGCTCCATTGGGGTGCAGGCCGCTCACCCCTGTGCAACTATCGACCGAACGAATATACACGGCTCGGCTTGTGTATCGGCTCTCTCGCTCGTTTGCCATCCTCGACAGGCTTTTACGAGGCACGTTACACCTGATGAAGTGGCCAAGACACGTGGAAAGCTTCGCGATCGCGTTGGCACATGCCTCGGCGGGGACTGTGCTTTAAAAATAAACGTGGCCCCTTTGCGACCACGCCTCTCCTCCGTTTTGCGATCATAATAAAGGGTAATAAATATCGAAAGCTATTATCTCCTCCGAGCGCCAGAAATAGCCGCGTCAATAATACGTCCCGATGTTTTCTAACTCGCTCCTCTTCCCTTCTTAAGTACCACTAAATCTGCGTCCCTGAAATTAAAAGATACCCCTCGTGGCGCCTCTTCCCTCCCTTTCTCTGGCTATCGTAGCCACCCCCGCGTGCTCGGCTCCTCGCGGAGTTCCACCTGTTACGGTCTTCAAACCTTTGCTCGGTTACTCTCTCCCTGTCGCCCAACACGCCTGCCTCCAACGAGTGCCTTTTTATCAAGCGCACCGCGAGTAGCTGCGAGTGTCGACGTCCCTAGGTATTCCTGGACGTTCTGAATGCATCAGGGGCCAGGCCCACCGAGCCGTGCGAACGCTTTGCGCCGCGTAATGCGCGTTAAGCGCGGCTAACGAGGGGAGCAACAACCAGCCGCAACGCCGGCAAAAATCCTCGCAGGCGAGAGAACTTATCGGGAGCATCGATCCTACACCTGGGTCACCGCCGGGGCCTCGCCGTTAACGCGTCCACATACGCGAGAGGCCACCCCCGCGTACGCGCCCCTGTGCCAGACCAACCGTCGCGGCCTGGAAAAGCCTCGCCTGTGATCATCGCCGTGCGTGGTTAATGCTCACAAAGCGTTCTTCGTGCTCGGAGAACGATCCCGGGGCGAGACTGGATCGCTCGAGGGGTCAAAGTCTCTTTCCGCTTTGCGCGTGAAACGGGAAAGACGCGTGGCACCGCGGCGATGGGCGCTACGAAGCAGGAAGTCGAGACCGAATCGAGTCCACGATATATGTTTTAACGTCCATTGCATTCGCAACTCCGCCCCTCTTTGTGGCTGCTGTAAGGCACGCTGATAGTCGCTCGTAACTGTGGCGCCGTGTAACGGAAGCTGTTGCTGAAAATTTCACCGTACCCCCGACGCAGTGGGACATTCAGCGGGCCATTATTTATACGAACATCGGTCAGTCGCGGCGCGCAGGTTGTCGTTGCTCGAATAAAGCTGGGCGTGCCTCGCGCACATGCAAATTAGGTGTACACGCGGGATAAGTGCATTAAACGCGCCTGCAGTGGATGCAACCGCACTACCAGCGGCGGCGGTGGCCCCTTTGTGCGCGCGTTAAAGCCAGCCAGCCGGGGTGCATGTATCTAGGCGTACTCAACGAGCCAATGCACTTTGCCTCTAGCCTTTCGAGCTAGATCGACCCACGTGCCACGTCCTAATTCGCTAATGACTCGGAGGACTCGGTTTCTGGAGCAAGGAGACCGGACGCCAGGCGAACCCTGATAAAGGACAGACGTCAGAAGTGGCGGCGTGAAGCGGCGACTCCTCTCGCTCGATACGCGATCAACTGAAACAGCTGCTACGTAGTCAATGACACTTGCAATTAGAGTCCCCATCTCGATTTCCGCTCGTAATTATACACGTCCGGTACGGCGAATCGAGGTGGATAAAAGTGGCGCTGCTACGATGGCCGTTACTTGCAACGTGTCTGGCAAAGTCCTCTCAGCGTTCCAAGAATCACGATGCCCCAGATGTGATGAAGTAGATATTGATAGGGATTGTCTGCTCCGCGGGACAAGTGAATTCGAGCTCGGTGAAAAGACATCGCGGGGGAACACGAGACGCGCCATTCTCCAGGGTTGCGATGAAAGGAAGACCTGTCGCGATCGAAGTATCGACCGCGACCGCCGTCGGGCACGACAATGCCGATTGCAATTTCGCAAGCGTGGCATGTAACGCGACACCACGCGTGAATCATTCCTTTCGGCTCGTCGGCGAGCATGACCAACACGCTCCTAGACCGGGGAGAAGCACTTCGCTTCACCTGAATGTGCCGCGAGGGGCTGCACTCGTAGAAAAACACCAAGCGTCCTCCCCTGTCGTCGGGATGCATCGAATATCTGTCTGCTCGCCTGTACTCGAAGGAATTCAATTTCAAATGCAATGCGGATTCTCCGCGACGCTTGGCGCCTGTCTCTTAATATTACGACAGTTAGGTATTTTCTCCAGGCGGGCGAGAGATGTTTTCATATACGTATTAGGGATAGAGGGTGCAGCAGGGTGTTGCGTACATTCGAGTTCGAATCGATCCTCGGCGAGAGTTGCAAGTAGGTAGTGGATTCTAATATTTATGAATTTTTCTCGCAGGATGTCGCGTTCATCAATCCTGCCAACGTTGTGTTCATTTACATGCTCGTGAGGGAGCTGGTCGACGGAGACGAGGCCTCCGAGAGGGAACTTCAAGCGACAGTGCTGACGTGCCTGTACCTGAGCTACAGCTACATGGGCAACGAGATCAGCTACCCCTTGAAGCCGTTCGTCGTGGAGGATAGCAAAGACAAGTTCTGGGACAGGTGTCTACTGATCGTCAACCGACTGAGCTCCGATATGCTGCGGATCAACAGCGAGCCAGGATTCTTCACGGAGATCTTCACCGAACTGAAGGTACGTGTTCCCAGCGGGGACCGGCATTCGTGTATTGCATTGTCTCGGTTTCGCTAATGGTTGACCCGTTACAACAGGCCTTCGGAGTGGACGATCAAGGTAGTCTGCCTGGTACCGGCCTCGAGCGTAGCCTCGTCGTCTCCGGAGTCGTGGTACCAACCAAGGCGGCTTGACGGAGCTACACACACCTGCTGGTGCGCATCGTCCGGCACGGCTGCGACGTCACGATGCTCTGACGACGGCCGTCGCGACGACGAGGAGCTGCCCTCGCAGCTTGACCCCTCCGCGTCGACCTCAACCTCGACGTTGCATCGACAGCCACATCAGCACCACCATCACCATCGACATAGCCGCGACGACGTGGAGATCTCGTACATGATCGAGGATCTGGATGCCATCGAGCCAGCGCCCCTCGAGTCCCATAGAACGCCCCAGAGAGCCTTTAGCTGCGACCAGGCCGCGGCGGCCACCTTCAGCGTCGAGAGCGAATGCGTGGAGTTCCGAACGTATCGAAGCGCGGTGACCAGATGGGCCGACAGCAGCTTCCTGTCGCCCGACGACGCGTTCTGGAACCTGAAGAAACGCGCCAGCGAGTGCTCCGAGTTCCGATGGGCGCTGCACACCTCCAACACCGACCTGGACCTGGCGAAGAAGACCAGATGCGGCTGCCACAGTCTGACGCCCGGCGAGAAGAAGTCCCACGACCACCCGCGCGGCGACCTCAGGAAGCACCACAGCGCGGAGACGGACAAATGGTCGGTGAAGCCCGACTACCTCCAGACACCGATGCACGACCTGAGGAAGCACAGCAGCGACGACACCAGAATGGCCAGGGACGCAAGGTGGCTGCAGGTGCCGGAGGCGTTGCCCAACCCGAAGCCCAGATGCACCTGCCCGAAGTCCAAGACGATGATAATGCCACCTTCGTCGCCGGTGCAAGAGAAGGAACAACAGGAGCCGGAGAAAGCTACGATCCCGAAGCCGGAAAGAAAGCTGTATTACTCTACGTCGCTGACTGTCCAGCCGCCGGAAGAGCCGCCCGGGCCGCCTGCGCCCTTGCCGCAGAAGCCAGAACTGAAGAAGCACGTGAGCGAGGACACCAGGCTGGTCAGGCCCGAGAGGACGAGGGAGAGGCCGAAGCTGGAGCGCTCGCACGCCAGAGTCGACAGTCAGATGTCGAAGAAATGGGGCGGCAAGGACAAGGTGGAGAAGGTGGAGAAGGTGGAGAAGGTGGAGAAGGTGGCTAGCCCCGAGGAGGGGAAGAAGCCTCGGCCGAAGTGGGCGATGAAGCCGCACTTCTCGTTGCCCGTGGAAGAGAAGAAGTCGAGATGGAGGGGTTCGAGCCAGGAGTCGACGGAGGGTTTCAAGAGCAAGAGCCTGAAGGAACGGCCCAAGTACAGCATCCGGAGGAGCTTGTCGCCTGAGCCGGATCCCCGCCAGGTGACCAAGCTGGAGAACAGGATCGTCCGACGGCTGATATCCCCGGAGATCACCATCATGGACGCCAAGTGGGCCCCGTACGAGGATGCTTCTCCGTTGCCAACGGTCGGGGTGAAGAAGCGCGAGCCCATGCACATCAGCGAGATAAAGTGGGCGCCGTACGACGGCTCGCCGAAGGAAGGCGGCGGCGGCAGCTTCGCGATGCAGGAGCCCGAGGATCCGGAGTCCTGGTCACCTTTCCACAATGTCACGCCTACCCACCATCCACCTCCCGTGGCGACGCCGCCGGGCAGAAGCGACGACGAGGACTTCCGGTGGAGGATCCTGAACCAGGTCTCGGCGTTCCCGCTCTACCAGGGAGCCTGGAGGGACGAGTCCCCGGAAAAGACGCCGCCTAGGAGGGTGCAGTCCCCCGCGGACCTGTCGCCGCCGATTTGGTCACCCCAGGTGCCAGCTTCGCCAGTGAAGAGGCAGAGGTCGCAGCAACAGTACTCGCCCCAGCCACCATCGCCTGCCCGCAGGAAGAGCCTCGTGAAGGCCCGCCTGTCGACGAAGAAGGCGCTCAGGGCCAGGTCGCAGAGCCACCAGGTGGATGAACGATTGGCCCCGCCCGCTGTGATCGTTCGCGCGGCGAGCGAGGAGCCGAAGGGCCGTCAGAGGCCGCAATTGACGAGATCCAAGGCGCTGCTGGAGGTACCCGTGACGATGGGCATCACGAAGAGATCGTTGAGCGAGGATGTGCCCCGCACGCGTGCCCGTGAACGGCCACGTGCCCCGAACAGGGCACGCAGCGAGGAAACCGCCAAATACGACGACCCGTGGTTCGCCAACGACGGCTTGATGGCCGAGAAGACCGAGCTGCGGGAATACGTGACCACGGTTTAGGCGTGGGGGAGGGGAGCTGAAGGGGAGAAATTGACGGTACTCGAAATGGAGCGAAGGTATTTTATAATTAGTTCGGCCCCGACAGGGCACGCTCGTAGTTAGCTCGCTTAGACGTTTTGTACCGACGTAGAGGGACGAAGGAGGTGTCCGTTGAGCAGGGATTCTGCGCTAGCGCGAGAATTATTTTGCGTCTCTGCAGCCATTCGCCATTCTAAATTGCACCGTCGACCGACGCTGGGGCAGAGGGGCGCCGCGAGTCGTACAGAGACCGTGATTCATGAGAGCGAACCGAGGTGAGAGGGAACGTAGTGTCCGTCGACATTCCGAGGACGAGCGACATCCACGCTGGCCGCGATTACGTCTTCGTCGGCCTACGGAACGAAGGCGTAACGATTACTTGGAGTCGCGGCGAGGGACGAAGGACTGGTTAGGCACCGAGTTGGCGTAGCATAATGAAGAGAAGGTGCGGGTTCCGGCGCTGGAGGGACTCGGGACGAGAAATTGGGCAGCCCTGGGGAGCGCCGTTTAGCGGAAAAGAACAATTAATTGGGCTCGACACTGAACTTCTTCAGCAACACTGAGCACCGAAAAGTACAGCTCGAGGCCGTTGTCTAGCCCGTGACGACGAGGTGACAGTCCGCATAGCGTGTTTAATTGATAATGCTAGTCGATAACGGGAAACTTAATATTCGATTTAAAGGTACACCGACTTAACGATAATAATACGAGCTTAGTTCTTAAGCGTAGCTGATTAATTGAAGAGGGGCGACGAGAGTGCCGAATAAAACGAGAGGAACTGCGTGTTGCTGACTGGAGAGCGAGCTGATCGAACGGATGGGGACGCAACGGGGAGATCGAAACGGTCGATACGATTCCAGTGCACCCGTGAGGATTATACGAATCGTCCCGTTCCAGGGGCTAGAAACCGAAAGTTCGTTCGGTGAGTCGTCGGGGCTCGTCGAGCAGGACACCTTTGTTACACATTCCTTTCTGTTTCTTCGGGACGCAGCCGCGAGAACGATCCGCCGTGGTAATTACAGACGGGGGTCGTCCGCGAGTCTCGTACATACGCATAATTAAGTTGTTTCGTGGAAAATAAACGGAGGGGGGGGCTAACTGCTATCTGTCGCGTTAGATAAGCGACTGATTAGCTACCCTCGTGTGCCGGCGCGTGCAATATTAATTAGGATTATACATTATAGTTGATTGAATAGCCATTTAAGGATGGGGTACTAAGGTTAAGCGAAGCAACGCGACTGTCTGCGTTACTGGCGGCCGTATGTACTTAACGATTCACAGTTTCAGTAGCGACTTTTCAATTGACCGCGTCCGCCTGTCTGTCTGTCTGTCTGTCTGGCTGTGTCTGACTTTTTCGTTGCTGTCGCGCGCGATTCATCGATACGTTCCCAAGCGATCGGCGATCTTACCGGCCCGCCGGATTTTCGAGTACTGTATACATGAACACCACCCGCACGCATGCTCTCTTGCTGGCTTCTAGCCGCGATACTTGATCGTTTTAGATTTTTGATATTATATTGCGGGTGATTCAGATGTTTCTCTGGACGGAGGAAGCCTCGATTGAAAGTGTATTTTGTATTTCGATTATTCGAACGCATTCCCCCGACTAATCAGTGCTCCAAGGTATCACGATCCATGATACGCTCACGCGTGCACACAGGCGAATATATTTCCTCCCCAACACGCATGTATCAAGCCCGTTACTTCGGCAATCGAGATAGTAAGGGGTGTGACACCGCGGAGGACAATGCGGGACGCACAGGGGGAAGCTGGATTATAAGTGCTCGCTTAATTCGGGTAACAGAGCTCGTGAAAATAATAGTAAGTCTGTCAGACGGTTTCCCTTGCTTTTCACGAGTTGCGTTCGTCAGGTTTACTGTGCGCGTATAGGTCGTTTGCAAACGCGATACATTCGAGCATCGTCACCACAGATTTTGTACATATTTTTCATATTTAACGGTACGATAGCTGTAATTCTAAATTACGTGGCAGGTATCCCAGCACGCAGTCATATTCGAATTTGCCAAAAAATAACGGAAATGAAGACGAACGAAGGAGAGGGCGTTTCCTCGGAGCGTCGGATCCTCGCGACAGGAACTCGGGACTTCCTCCCATCGACTTTCCGGACTCTGATTTTCTTTCTAGTCGTTCGTTTACCCTCGCGGTTTCTCGATGTCGTCTCGTGTTAAGAACCCCCCTGCAACACTCCTCCACGCCGCTAAGGCCACTTTCGACGTGTCGCGGTTATTAGAAAAAAACGAACGAAAACGAAGGGAAAAACAGAAACGAGACCGGGTCTCGCGATTAAGGCTCGTTCTAATTAGCCGCGCGAATAAAAGACTGCGCCACCCGTTTCGACCCTCGAACACGGGGGACTCCCCGAAGGCGGAAGGGCCGTTTCGTTTCCCGTTTCTTATTCGCGCGGCTCGACGCTCTCGCTGAGAAAAAGAAAACGGGGAGAAAATTTACCAAAAAAAAGATGATAGAAGCGGGAAGAGAAAATTCACAGAGATAGAAATTATTTTCTAAAGAAACAAAAAAAAATGTGTAAAGTAAGAGGGAGGGAGAGAAAGGCACCGAGAGAAAGAGAGTGAGAGAATGGTAGGATTAAAGGAAAAAAAAAGAGTAAACGTATGGGGCGAAAATGTCGACGACGAGCTTGCGCAAGAGACGCGCGA
This sequence comes from Andrena haemorrhoa, assembly GCA_910592295.1. NCBI lineage: Eukaryota > Metazoa > Arthropoda > Insecta > Hymenoptera > Andrenidae > Andrena > Andrena haemorrhoa. Next base: position 5,790,087 of record OU342940.1, on the reverse strand, counting down.
GGAGCGAAAAAAAAAAGAGAGATGGTGGAGAAGAAAAGAGAGAATCAAGGAAGGAGCTGGAAAACTGCCTTTTTTCTCCGGCGTGTTTCGCGTGACCTCGTGCCGGCGAATTTTTTCTATGAACGTGCGTGTGTTTTGAACGAGAGCAAGGAGAGAAAGGATGGGGTAGGTAAAGGGGATGAAGATACCTAAAGAATGCTGCGCGCCTGATTTTACCGTTGCGTAGCGTACGAGCGATTCTTCGCTCGGGTATTTGTAAGTACCGTTTAAGGGGGTGGGGGGCACAGCCTGCAGATATTATTGCGCCATTAGTTGCATTCGATCGACGACGCATTTAATTAGTTGGCGATTATCTCGTGGCTAGGCAATCTATCTTTCTTTGGCCGGCCGCGGAGGCCGCGTTTGATCTCGAGAGATACGGGGCGCGGTGATCTTCTTCTACTTCTTCTTCGTTCGACCTTAGGATTACATTAGCGTAAATCGTTGTAGCGACTAGTAGCGTTTTTGAAGGCTCCAATTCACCCTCGAAGGCTCCGAGACATTTCTAGCGACTTCGCACGCCCCTTCTAGCCACTAACATAGTACTCGCGCGCACGTGTAATGCATGTATCGAGCTATGCCCCGAGAAGACTTTGATGATTTTCAATAGGCGTGCAGGATCTGTTCGTTTCGAGCGCGTTATACTTTGCACTCGCCAGTTAGGGACGCTAATGTTAACGGTAGTGTATTAATTATCACGGACACTTGGCGTAGTTATCGAGGAAAAGGCTGCAATCGCATTTATCGTTTCATAGTTCGGACGCTATAGCTGCACACGATACTTGTACAGCAAACGCGGGCCCACTCTCGATCGAGCTTTCTCGAGATCAGACGCGAACGCGTCCCGTGGTCGCGTTTAGGGACCTTGATCTGGGTGAAGAAGGGGCCGTGAGATGCACCCCTCCATCGTGTGCACCGTTGCACCGTCGCACCGCTGCACCGCGATCTTCCGCCGCGTGGTCCAGCGCGGATCCTCGCGCCGTCGTTCCACGGGACTGTTCTCGCCGATGGGGAGCAGGCGCGACGCGTGGCTTGCGGATGGGACGACGGAACGAACGGGGAGGGAAGATGGGGGAAGACAGCCACAGCACTTGTATTGAAAATGAAAATTGTACTATTATGAACGCGCTGCATAGCGATTCGTTTCTTCTCGACTGTACACCACGTATACACGTATACAAGTATATAGGTTCTTTCCTTCGTAGTGCATACAGTAATTAATTCCGGCGTATCGTTGCGTACTGTATAAAGATAATATACATAGCGTAATATATTAATTGCGGTAATTGCCATCGGTGCAGGGCGACGAATTTAACGGCTCCCGCGCGCCGGAGAGCCGAGGTTGAAGTGAAACGGAGGTAGAAAGGGAAGAGCGAGTGACTAGTGACGCGTTATCTCCGAAGAGGAGAGACGCTGTACGGTGTAAAGCGAGAGAAAACGGGAATACAAGTTACATTGTATCTGTGCTGCCATTAGCGCTAAAAAGAGGGGTGGAACAAATTAAGAGGACAGACGAAGCCAAAGTATATAGTTAATGAAAATAACCGGGTCACACACACACACACACAGAGAGAGAGAGAGAGACACACACAAATATCCATGCGTACGTACGAAACAAGTACACATTGGTGTGCAAGCGTGCATAGGATACACACACACACACACATACCCGACGAGATGTAATTAAATAAGTAATTTAATCCCGAAAAGAATTCGTTTCGCGATACGTGAATGATTTTAGGAGCCTTCGTGTTGAATAATTAGCAGTCTCATTCCATGTATCGTATAATCGAGAGATCGAGTGACCGTGATCAGTACGTATATAGCGATATAAAGTCATTAAACGAGTAAAAACGATAACAAAGAATACGCGAAATGACGATGAGCCTGTCAACGACGGCTCGTAGTGTGTACTGTATTCGAACGTGATCGATTTGTTATTTATGTCCCCGATTATTGTTACGTTGTGCTTCTTATTATTGCTATTGTACGTTTTTTATTATTATTATTATTATTATCGTCATGTTTATTGCGACTCCGACAACTATTACCGTCACCGAAAGTATTATTATTATTATCATTATGCGAGAAAGATCAACCGCCGATATTTTCTAGTCGAATTTCTCTAGTCCCAATTAGAGTACTGTCGATATACTCAGTCTCCCCCGTCCCCGATGCATTTGATTTTTCTCGAAATAATCCCACGACGATGCTGCTACGCGTTGCAGGGCGCATAGATCCTGCGTAATAGAGTGATGCATTTACCTGTGCGACAAATGCAGTATACAACCCGTAAAATATGAGGTCAATGTTGATTTGTTTAAATAAATGTAAGTTTGAAAATCCAACAGCACTGTGTAATCACTTAACTCGCTCCCCGTACAGCTCACGTGTTGCAGGAAAGATAGTAGAACTCTGCGAATACTTTATTACCGACGCACGAAGGCCGTCCCAAGGTCCTTGAAAGTTGCCTCAATCTCGCATAGAGGTCACTTCAAGGTCATTTAAAGGTCGTTGCCACATATACGCTACAATATGCCAGGTCTCTTATTTACTCTCGCATCGATGCTATGAACCCGATACATCGATCCTTATTGGTGACAGAAACGTAACGGCATTAACCTTCAAGGTTGAAAATAAAAAAATACACATTTCTTTTAGTCTTCATAAATAAGAAACGTTCGATATACATTTAAATTTTAAAAATTTTAAAAATGTTTTTTTTTAGTTTTTCGGACTTTTTCCGAAAACGTAAGAGAACGTAAAAGATGCACGTTGTCTGGAGCTACAACTTTTGTTGACATGTACTTTGCGAGCTGTTAAATAATTATTTAAATGTTTAAGGGCCCAGGGGCACCTGTTCCAGTTATCCGATCGGGCTCAAACTGTACACAGAAATTTGTCTTTTATTATTTGCAACTATTCTGGGGGGTGCTGCGAAGATAATTCAAAAGTCGAAAATAAGAGCCACCCTATTGTATACAATAATTCGTGTCTCCATTCAACTCGAACGTTCCATGTGGAATCACCCACACCCTCTCCCGCCTCTGTCGCGTGATAAATTGCTGTTGAGCACTGCGCGCTTCAATTGCGCGCTTCTGCGTTACTTAATTGCCGCCTGACAAGCGGCACGTTCAGGATAAAGAGTTATTTCCATCCGTATGCTCGCGGGCCCTATCAACGTGTAAACATAAAGTATGGCGACATTGGCGACGTGCCAAAATGGCTGATCTCAACAAAGAGCTGAACGAGTATCTCCTCAGTAGTAAAAATGAGAAGCAATTCAAGATCACCGTGCCCTCGGTGACGTTGCCGTCGACGAGCATTGGAAAATGGCTCGGCAGAACCGGCGACGAAGGCAGGGAGGAGCCGGGATGGCTGCAAGGCACGCAAAGGGAGTGCTGCCCTAGTATGGTTCGTACCAGCTGACATAACCTGAAACGCCGAGTGTTTTGCCGCGAGCGGTCGAATCGTAGAGTTCTCAATGACATATCGTTCCCTCCTGACAGACCCGCGTGCAAAGGCTAGTAGCATTTGTCGTCTGCTTCGCCATGGGCATACTCTGCTTCTGTCTCTCCGCGATCTATGTCCCGGTCCTGTTGCTCAAAGCGAGAAAGTTTGCGCTACTTTACACCCTGGGGAGCGTCTTCTTCCTGTCCAGGTAAGTCCGTCGCCCGTGGAACGAGCGGGTCCGTTCGTTAAGGAAGTAGGATTCACGGAGGATTCTTTTTCTTATAGTTTTTGCTTCCTTCTGGGGCCGTTAAATTACTTGAAGTCATTGTTCACCGCTGAAAGGAGGTGTTTCAGTGTGTCCTACTTTGCCACTCTGATAGCGACGCTCTATTGCGCCCTACATTTGCAGTCAACGCCTTTAACGGTACTCTTCGCTGTTTTACAGTTAATAGCTATGTTGTCGTTCTTAGTGAGTCACATACCGGGAGGAACTAAGGGTTTGATGTTCTTTACCAGAATCTTCAAATCTTCGGTGAATTCCACATTACCTGTATGATATTATAGATACTAGGCGTCAAATACACGTATGTTTGAAACGAACGTTTGTATCTTTGATTTTTGCATATACAAAATCTCCATGTACAGAATATATAGGATTCTACGTGTAACTGAACAACGGTTCGGTACAAAGACTGACTTTTCTAACGAATAATCGGGCTTTATGTAATATAAATTTATTACGGAAATTCGTGGAAAGATTCATGTTGAATAAGAATTGTAGACCTTTGAGTATCACAGATACAATTTATTTTATTAATATGTAAGTACAACTTTTGTATATAAATGTATTTATATATTTGTAAAGTTACATTCTTCTTTATGCATTTCTGTACATTTATATTACGCTAATATTCTCAGAGCTTGTACAATTGTATTTACACATTTCGTACCTATTGTAATTGAAAATAAAAAGCAATCGGCTTGTGCCCGTGGGGTGTACGTTAGTTGTGAGTGTTTCAGAGTTTCTTCTTCTGCTTTAACATTTTAGTAGCCTTCACGCGATTACTGTTGCCTTGCAGACGTTTCACCTTCAGCGGTAAATACGTGACACTCGCAGTTTTCGGATTTACCTCGGAATGGTTCTTTGGTTTTCCAGTAAATTTCTTCTTGTGAATACTTATATATCTTGCGTGTTTCTTAATGCTTGCGTCGAATTCGTCGGAATCATAATTAGTTATCGAGATGAACTCATCCTCCGTTTTCTCTGCAATGGGTTCGCCCGCGGAACATACTGTCGCGCCCGGCGGTACAAACGCTCTTTCTTTGCGCGAGGATCGGTACTTATATACATTCGTGGATAATCTAAATTTAATCGCCTCTGAAGAGTTGGAATGCGATTCAGTCTCAATGCTTATTTCGTTTTCTTTGCATAGCACTGTCTCGTCTAATGCTTCAGTGCCCTTAAATAATTGAAGTGAATTTCTCGGCGGAGAAGTGTCTTTGTAAATATCATTTACTTCCATGTACAGCGGATGAAAATGGTGATTCGAAGATTCCTTTACAGTATTCTGAAATCAAAGTACTAGATTACTATTAATTCATTAGAATGGGAGTTGACACGATTGATATTCCTGGTGTAATTAACTAACTATACCTTAAGAGCGCACGCAGCGGATGCAAATCCAATGGTGCTTAAGGTATTAGCTTTTAAGTTAGGCAATAGTAATATCGGTACTTTTTTATTCTGAGCCATCATAATAATGTGTCTTATTAAAAGCTGTGGTTCAATGTTGGCATCTACTAAGATGCAACAGACAGTGTTCTTCTCCAAAGATCTTGTGATTGCATTTAATCCCATAATAACTGAATTTCTAAACATGTTAGCATTATAAAAGTTTGTACGTTACAAGATTAAGCACTGAGTTACACGATTACTTACGCTATCTCCGTATTAGGTACATGATCTTGCTTCAAGAATGCCTCCTTTTTAGCCTGTGCACGTTCATCTCTTTTCATGTGTCTAAGCTGTGACCATGGAATTATATGAGATACTCGTTTTATAGCAGGCATTAGTCTATAAGTATTAATTATAAAATGTACCACTTCGTGTTAACAGTTGTTATAAGACACTTAATGCAACTTTTACAACTTACTTCTTTAAGAGCTCTTCCAACACCACACACTTATCTGCAGTTGCAACAGGCCTAATAAATGTAAATAATTATTAATAATAAAGGTATATATTTTTGCGATAATAAACGTGTGATTATTCTGTCAAAATTCATAGGCCCCGTACCAATAAGTATCCTGAGGTTGTGCCAGAACATTTCGCAATCCCTTGGTCGGCGCTTTCTTCGCTGACAGGGTATGCTTTTGCTGTTGTTTCGATAATACTGAGCTGCTCATCGTCAAGCAATTGAAAATTCGTACACTAACGTAGGTTAAGTACTCTTATAAACACATGGCAACATCTATAATCATTAACCGTGTAACTAATGGAACCATACTTTCATACGAAGCATCACAACTACTAGGTAAGTATTTGGAGACATTGGTATCTCGTATATTCAGGTTTATAAACTTTCCACGTTTCGTAAGATCCTAAACATTTCATATATCGATGTGAGCGCGTGAGAATAAAATGAACTGCTCCCTGGAATCCTGGAAATATGCAACCCAGTTTGCGATACAGCATTGCCATCTAGTGGACATGCGTTGGAATTAAACAGCCCCGGCTATTATGCAACCCAGTGAGCAAGGATGTCCTGCTATCTAGCGTCAACCCACATCGATTAAATCGACAGGCAACCTACAGTCGTTAACAGTCGTTAAGTCCAGCGGTTGCATGCATGGTTACAATTCTACAGGGGAAGCTTAGCACGTGTAAGAGTTGTCACTAAAAAAAACCATAGCTTTATTAGTCTGTAAATAGAACGTGAGCGAAACACAAAACACAACGCTTCAACTATCTTACAATATTGCTGTACCATTTTTACTCCATTGGAGCATCATTACATGTAATTCCTTTACCATTTTGACACTATACCTATACACACTGTTATACTACAGTGCTGGGACGTATGTACGGAATCGACACAAAATACTACGCCCCACGACACCAAAAGAGACAACATACAAAGCTGCAAACAAAGAATCAGCGCCTCACGAAAACGCAACAAAGTTACAAATGGCAATTTTTCAACATTGTTGAAAACGAAACTTCGGTGTTTGGAAGACAAAATCTCGGTTTGCAACCTCAACAATAAACAAAAGTAGATAGTGATTTTACATCAATAATCATTTGTAAATACTTGTATCACCTTTTTGCAATATCTTGAACTTATTTTTAATGAAAATAAAAAGAGAAGAGCTTTCTAAATCTGTGTTATTATTGCAAAAACCCTCTTGAACATTCCTATCCAAATTCCAAAGTTACCATTGGCAAAAGTCTTTCATATTTGATCAAAAACACAATTTATACAAACTAAAGCCAAAATTTCGACCTTAGTATTAAGAGAATACACCGATAAAAGTGGTCACACAAAGTAACCTTTCAGAGGTGATTCTGCGACATAGATTCATAAGGAACAGACGTAGCTCTTATTCGCTACTTAAAGATAAGGCCTTCGATGCTAAAATTCAGGATACCTCCTTTCGCTTCATGTTCTCCTGATACATCGCTCCAAAATCTGGCCAAAATTTTCTGAACGCTCTAAAATTGAGCTTCGTAACAGGAGAACATGACGTCGAAAGGGGTGGCACCAAGTCTTGTCTTCGGAGAGCGAATCTAAGGTGGAGAACTATTCAACGCAGAGGCACAGAGTTTTCGAAAGGCCTTCGATGGTGAAATTCAGGATACCTCCTTTCGCTTCATGTTCTCCTGATAGATTTCTGCAAAATCTGGCTAAAATTTTCTGAACGCTCAAAAAATTGAGCTTCGTAACAGGAGAACATGACGTCGAAAGAGGTGGCACAAAGTCTTGTCTTCGGAGAGCGAATCTAAGGCAGAGAACTATTCAACGCACAGGCTTCGTCAATGATTTGAAAGGTGCAGTTTGAAAGCATTACTTTAAGGTGAAGCATTTCGAAAGCGACTTTTTAAGGGAGAATGCAGTGGTGTTAAATAATAACGATGTTTTATCACAAAGCTGCATTTTATTGATGTAATTTAAACATAATACAGTAAAATCATACAAATTTAATCTTTATTTAATCTCATTGAATGTAGATAAAAATACAGCTGGTGATCACCTTCGATGCGTTTTTGGTAGGAAGATCAGGAAGGTAATTACCTGTGACAGAAGAAACGTACGATTAATTCTCCCACAAATACGGTGACATTCACAAGAATAAATAGGTTAAAACTAATACAATTATTGCACCGCTCGTCTACAGCAGTGGTACCAACAAATTGGGAATGCGAAGAATATAGTTCAGTGTCCACCGCTAGATTGGGGTAGAAACAAATAGATTCAGAGGAAGCGTATTTTCAACAATTTACTCCTAGGCTCTCGTTTTGGCCACATCAAGATCGTCAAGTAGTTTTCGGTCTGTTTTTGTTATACAATACATAAAAATAATGGTATTTGCAAATGTAGGATAACGCAATAGATATTCATTAAAAATTTATTAAATTCAATAAAACAACTTTTTATTTATGACCGAATCAGTGCGCCAATATCAATTATAATTAAGATTTACGGTCGAAACACATCTAAAAAAATTATTCATTAAAAATGTTAATTAAAAGACAATTGCTTGTGAATAAGTAATACAAATGAGTAAACAAAGTTGTACAAACGACAAACGATCGATTCCATATGAAATTATTACTGAATAATGATAATAAATTTCAGTCAAATTTGTTTAATACATTATAAATCGTCAATTGATGAACAAATAATATAAACTAATGAACAATGATGCACAAACGATGCAGAATCGATTGCATAAAATAGAAACTGATATATTCTGCACTGAGGGGCTAATTTTTCGGAGATCCCTTATACCCATGCTCCATGTGCCCGTGGATTTTACCATCTAGCGATTATATGCTGAAACTAAACTGCCCCTGAGCAGATGCAACCTAGAATGTCTTGTTCATGGGATACTTACATATCTTTAGGGGCAGGTTACCGTGCAAGTGCCACCTTTATATTTCTATATATTTGCGGCATAAAACAAGGAAATTTGTATGTAACCAAGGATAGAATAAAGTTAAGAATATAACTGCGAAATATTATGAGCAAAAGATTACGAGAAATCTTAGGAATCCATAGAGTTGATAGAATCGATTTGAACGGTTGGCGCGAAAGTGGCGCTCTATTACTGTTGTAAACGGTATCCATCGAGCCCATTGGCGTTTGTGGAGAGACTCGTGGAGGGGTGGAAAAAAGGTGGGCGCTACGCCACTGGACCAAAGTACAGGGGAATGGATAATGTGCAGAATACGCTCTCGAAAGGGAGCAGGACCGCAGTAGTGCACGCAGCAAGGCAAGATTGTCAAGATGGATGCTCGGCGGCGACGGGACAGAGTATGGATTTTGCCGCGTGATTCGTGAAACATAGGAGCTTGCCGTTGTTGTTCAGTGAGAGAAAGTATCGTGATACGAGAAATGCTGCTGTTCACAGTGTTCTAACGGTGTTCTTCCACGGTGCGCCCGGTATGCAGCGTCGAGTAAACGGAGTGCTTTCGCATAAGTGATGAGAAAAACACCTAAAACCAGTGCAACAGCAGCCGCGGCCTTCTACAATGGTGGATAACAATTGTATCATCGAGGGAAACGTCAAATTTCGCGACGGCAAGAAAGTGAGTATCCTCGGCCTAGTCGCCTGTTAACTACTCCACTTATACATACACACCTCTCTGCCCACGGTCGAGCCGACCAATTAATACAAATCGGATAACTGCTTGCCTCGTTATCCGTCAAAACAATGCCGCTCGGTTCTCCTCGGGAATTTATGTAACGTTAAAATACCACGTAACTCGTCCGTAGTTCCCGCGAGCGATGGATAGGAATTCGATTTAAACTCGTGTTCGTGTAATGCTGTAATGTAATACTTATCGCGGAGCCACTCGAGCACGATACGGTTTCGAGGAAAAAAATTATGTAATGATATGAGTGGTTGGACGTTCACGTATAATACATATGCACTGCGTGCAAGAGCGTGTACGAACGGAAATAGTTGCTAACGTTATTAGTGAATGGAGCATTGAAATTAAAATTTGGGCAGTATAAATTTGAAGATAAAGTCTCGTCCTTATGTACGTTTTTTTTTTAATGTATTACAAAGATTATAATATTTCTATTGTGTGCTTATGGTTGTATTTCCATTCCTGCAAAATTTATTATAAACGTTGCAAATATATCCCGTATAAATCAAGTCCTTAGACTGACTTAAATTTAAATACAATGACGAATGTTTTCATTCTATCCTGGGCAAGGAGTTAAGGAGTCTTAATATGACTCCAATGCATGTTCCAAGGATCAAGTAGCATGTTGAAAGAATAAGAAAGTATTTAATGTGAGAGAAATGAAGGGTCCATGAAATAGCTAGGTCATTTTCTTTTATTTACATTGGGGTCACTAAAGGAGGCATTGAGATCAGAAAGGGTAGGAAACTCTTTTATTTTTATCACAGGGGTGCCCAGGGTCTAAATGGATCCAAACAAATATATGTAATACATGTGTATACTATATCCTTTCACAGAGCATGCTGTGAATTAGCATAATATGTATGACAAGGTCTGGTACATTGTTTGTTGTTACTAAGTGAAGTTCCAAAGTTTATGATGATGGTTCAATGAACTCTATTGTAATAGAGGAGTCAATATACAATTCTGTTCCTTTTTTCCAAGTCTAACTCCATAATTACCCTGTTAAATTCGTTCATTTGCTTTACAGTGGAAATCAAGATGGTGTGTCATGAGGAAATTGTCACCAGTTGCAGGTAAAATTATATTCAATGTTTTCTATGTTGTAAATAGTAACTTTAGAGGACAATGTAGAAGAGAATGAATATTTGCCTTGAATGAGCTAACAGTAATAGCATGTTTAGTGTGTTAAATTAACTGCTGATAGCAGGCAGGAAATATTGCACATTTCACTTATGGTTTCGTGTATCTATGTGCCTGATATCATTCCAAAGATATGAAGTTATATACTGCCCTGTTCCTGTGGCGTTTGCTTTGCGGCGAATCATTGTTTGCACTGCACACTTCAGTGATAAACTTTTCAATCTTATGAAGAAAGTGCATTTAATGTTTGAGGAATGTGCTTGTGGGTAAAACTGAACAGATGTTGCACAACTTTCCCCGGAAAGGGCAGCAAGCAATTCCATTCCCTGCACCACAATCCTAATCCTATCTCCTAAAAGAATTTCTTTACTTGTTATCAGCATAAAGTGCCCCTCCTCCCCATGGCCCTTTCCAGGGTGGCAGCTGGCACATCTGTTACAGATTGACTGGCTGAAGAAACAAAAAATTTCCGAGAAGAGCTTTGCTTCTGCCCATAACCATTAATACCTGGGCCCTTGTAACTCGAGGATATTTTAGAAGCTTGGGGACACACACCAGTACCTCATAAATTTTCTTTAGGGAGAATTAGTTAAGAGTACATAGATGGGACTGCATGGATTTAGTCCGTTTCCTGCGCCCCGAATCACTGTATTAATAGCATTGCCCGCGGCTTATTCGACGAAATATCTCCGGACGAAGAATAAACAATCGTTCGGCTAATAAAATGCAACGAATGCTCTTCGACATTGCCGCTAGTTTCGAAGGCATTCGCATGAATCGATTTAAACGGGACGCCCGGCATAGCGTATTAAAGGAAAAGGGAACTAATCCCAGTTCGTTATTTACCTTCTCCCGATTTACAGATTGCTTGCATTTGCAACTTTACGGAGATAGCAAGGATCGATACAAGCAAGGGCAAACGAAAGCTTCGCTAAGCTTGCAGCACTTTCTCGGCGTGGAGAGCGGTTTCACTCTCGACAAGGAGTCGAACACGATCGCTATAATATGCCAGGACGTGACGGTCGTTCTGGCATTCGACACCAGAGAACGGCTGATACAATGGCAAGTGAAGATATCGAACAACTTGGGCGAAGGTATGTCTGTTCGACGAAGTGAGACTATCGATTAAATTAGCTGCCGCATCGACGCTTGATCTTATTCTATTCGCGCAGATCAACAGTTCCTGATAATGATCGCCACGGTGCCGTCGAAGGCGAAGCTGACATACGGGCCGGCGCATTTGCACATACAGGATGGTCGTTTCTGCATCACGGTCGGCATACCTCCGAGATTAGTGGGGATGTGGGAGATCGCCCATCTCCGACGTTACGGCGTGGTGGATGGCAGATTCTGCTTCGAGGGTGGCTCGAGATGCGGCCGGGGGGAGGGTCTTCACGTGTGGATCACGGACCAGGGCGAGGATATCGTGAAGATGCTGCAACTGGCGGCGGAGGGGAAGCTGACGAAGAAGCGGCCGGTTGGCAGAGAGCAAATAGGACAGGACAGCCCGCGCCGTCAATTCTCCCGCTCGGAGACGAGAGCGAGCGACTTCTTCCCCTCGGCTGTTTACTCGTCCACGTACGAGGAGCCCTGCGACAGCTGCAAGAACGAGAGCTCCCCCTATTGGTCGTCCACGGAGAGCAGACAGCAGACTGAGCTTGACAGGGATTACAGCAGCCGAGACACCATCTCTGTCACGGAGCTGCCCGACCAGCCAGGCGAGTGGCGCAGCTGCTCCCTCACTCGTCAGGGCAAGTCCGCTCTTGAGCGATGCGCTAGCTGCATCAGCAAGCTGGGCACCGTGTCCAAGTCGTCGACTCTGGCAACGACCACTGGCGCGAGCAGCATAAGCAGCCCCGCAGGAACGATGAACAATCTAGGCTGCCACTTGCAGCCGCGCACCCTCGATCGGTTGTCGTTGTCCTCTTACAGCAGCAGCAGCCACGACAGCGATTACTCCGGGTCCCAGCAGCAGATAGAGTGCCACTGCTCGCAAGCAAAGCCGTCGCAGCCGCCGCAGGCTAGCGTCCAGCGCGCGTCGCCGAGTCCCAGCGCGTTGCCACCCAGACCGCCGAAACCGTCCCAAAGCACTGCCACGAAGAAGGCGAAGAAGCCACCTATGCCACTGCCGAATGAGCAAATCTGCGTTCATTCTCGTAAACAGCAGCTGGTCGCGCGCAGCCCGAGCGGCGCTGCTGCCGCTGGACCTTACGAGAATTACGATATACCCAAGACGATCTTGGGGCATCACATGCTGCTGGAACAGAGCCCCCAACCAGATCAGTATTACGATACGCCAAGGAAGATTAAAGAATGTCTAGCACTGCCAAAAACTTACCCCAACTACGACACACCGCAGACGCCTCAGGCCGTGGTGTTGCAGCAATGCGGTTGCCCGGCAAAGCTCACTGTCCAGTCGCCCAGATCGTCCGCGTGCCCTTGTCAGAACATGATGAGTTGGGCAGGCTTCGTACTGCCGTACTGCAGGCGAGGGGCGGGCATCGAGCCGACCGGGGTGGCCGTGCACCCCGTCAAACTCTCGGGAGAAGGAAAGATGCCCGTGGTGAACGCGAGCGGGGAGATCGCGATTTATGCGACCACCAAGAGGGCCAACAAATCCGACACCGCCGAGGATAAGGGCAAAGACAACTGCGACTGCCTCCAAGAGAACAGGTCCAACAACTACGAGAACGTTGAGCCGGTCATCGACACGCAACCCGAGTCCAAGCAAGCGAACTACGCGAACATCGACTTCACCGAGTCCCTGGAGCATTACGAGAACAGCAAGGATGTTCTGGCGAAGAGCGGCATATCGCAGGAGGAGATGGAGAAATTCGCGGATCAGATCAAGAAGGAAACGCCCGAAGTGCCAGCCGAAGATTCGTCCAAGATTTGCCAAAAGTGTGGCCACGTTAAAGAGAAAGAGAATGATTATTTAGTGATGGACCCCGAGAAGCAGACGCCAAAGAAACCGTTCCCTGGTTACTTACCGATGCAGCCGGCTCACAACGCGTGCTCCAAGGAGATCCTGTCCAGAATCTGCAGCGGTATAAAGAGTTCTAGCAACCCGGCGTTATCAGGCGCAGCATTGACCGAAGGTAGCAAGAAGCGATCCGACTCGGAGTTTCGCGTTCCGGGCTCAGCGATGTTGTCCAGTCCATACCTCAGACGTCGATACTTGGACGGGAACGGCGGGGAGCCCAGCGGGAACATCGGGATGCTGCTGAGGAAACGATCATACTCGGCGGAGTCTGCTCACTACTTGGACGACGAGAATCACACGTTTCCGTCTACCCTCACTATCCACAAGTGTTCCAGCGAAGCTGACAAGGCTTCCTTAGTCGGAGGAGAGACGCACTCTCCCTGCGTCAACTCGGAGATGAAGATCAGCCAAGAGAATGGGCAGATGTTGGTAGTCTCGCCTCAGCCGTCGTTCATCAAGATCCGTCGCTCCTCTTCCGTTCCGTCGAAGACTGGCCACAACAGAGACTCCTCCAGCAGCAACGACTCCGGCGTGTCCACCGGCTCCCTGAGTCACAGAACAGCGGAATTCGTGGAGTTTGAATTATCGCTGGCTCCATCCACCTCGACGAGGAAACAGAACGTGTTATCCGTTTATCGAAAGAGCCCGCCACCCACCTGTTACCACAGTAGCCTGCCGAGGAAGTCCAAGTCCAGCGATCCGCTCCGCGAGCTGTCCTTCCAGTTCCAGAAGATCAAGATACCCACCAAGTCCTCGTCGGCGGAAGCTGACATACCGACGTGTTTGCCGAAGGCCGCGAAAGGGTTCAACAGCCCCGGGGAAGTGTCCAGCGCTCCTTACATCGACTCACGAAGCACCAGCAGCGGTACCTCCGACATGTCCGATTACATAGAGACGTTGTCGTTGTCGTCGCACTCGTCCTCCGACACACCGGACAGTCTGAGGTAGCATATTTTATATACACACGCGAAACTTTCGTTAAAGGAACTGTCGAAGGGTGTGCTTAACATTTGGTTTCGTTTTACAGACTGGGCTGCAGAGCAGTAGCAACCACGCTTCGTCCTCGCAGCGGGAAGGAATATTACAAGATCGACCGAAGTATCCTTGTCGAGCAAGGAAGAACGCTGACGACGTCGTCCGCCAATTACGCGAACATTACCCCGGTGCTTGAGAAAAGCGAGTCCCCCTCGCCTGGATACATGAGCAGCTCCCCCTTCGAGCAACCACAGCCTACTCGCGAACACTTCGTGTTTCCCGATGTAAGTGACGGTATTCACAAACTCTTGGTGCACTAGGCGTATCACTTAATGGCCCTTCAATTTTTGTGCCTTGCAGGAGGATTGAACGCGGCGACATTGTTTGGGAAAAGAGCGGAAAACTTGAAGTTCCTAGGAATTCCAAACAAAATCAGTAAGTGTATTCACGGTAGACGTTATAAATTTCGGGGCATCATGACTGTTTGCAACTATACGCGGGTATCTAGTACATTGCCGATACTGATGGCTTGTCGGAGCAGTGTACGTTCGTACGTATTGCTTCGTCGGACGAGGAAAGATGGGGATCATCTTCGAACGGTCCAAGGTTCAAGAACCAGAGTAAAAAATAGAGAGAGCTATCTTCTACAACGGTTGTCTTTGTAATTTCTTCGCGTCTTTTTACGCTGATGTCTTCTCGCACGTGAGATCCGCACAATCAAAACGAACCTGAAGGGTTGAATACGTTCCGAGAGACAACTCTAGGCTCTAGCGTATAGTCGAAATGAAGTCAATATAATCGAACACTTCCTACAACGACTCAAACAATTTCTAAAATATGCTCAATAAGAAAACTGTAATAGTTTGTATAGTAAGAATCCTGCCCTAGGATAAAACAAAAGAAATGAAGAAGAAGTGTGTGCATCATATACGTTTTTTGGATATTTTTTATTTTATATGGATTATACTTCTACATAGGGTATTGTACAGCGGTTGAGCCGAGAGAATGCAATTGATCTGTGTTTATACTGGTTAACGCAACGTCATCTATTTGCATTCTGATATGCAACCAAAAAAAAAAATGAAGAAAAGAGAGAAAGAGACAGTAAGACCGAAAGAGAATCAATAAAGGAGTAGTCTCTCGATATGGAGGAAAGAAAAGAAAATGCAATGAAAGTAGTCAGTTGCAGAGCATTCACAGGGTTTTCAGACTTACTAGTTATTTTCTAAAGGCTAAGAATAACATAATATAGCCGTCGAATGGTCTTCTTTCTAACGAGATTTATATACGGTGGATATTGTAGTCTCTGGGCAATCAAAGACGGCACTATGTATAGATTATAAAACGAGATATCTTTAAATAAGTCCTAAGGATACGCGTGATGGTGGGTAAAGTTCGATTTATTTTTATTGAATTTTCATGGTCCACGGACGGGCCCGTACCGATATGTAACTTTCACTCTGCCATAATACGTTTCCGCGGTTTCGTATTATGCTTCGATTTTTACTGATTTTCCTATTAGACTTACATAGATCGCGTCAACGAATTAGTTGCTAGACCCGACATTGCAATATTACGTTCCCATTTTTCGTATATCGTAGAGACGTACTTAAGGATATTTTCTAATTTGTACTTAAGATATCTATATTGTTTCCGTGCGCGAGGATCGTATATATATGTTTATGGAATTCTTTACCAAAAAGAAAAAACAGAGAGAGAGAGAGAGAAAGAGAGAGAGAGAGAGAGAGAGAGGGAAGGGAAAAGAGAAGATATTTATTTTTACTTCGACGGTGCAGGATCTTTTTGATAATAAACTCTATTTATAAAGACGTAGGCGATTAAGAGCGAGCGACTATATAGGGTGACTGTATATCGAGGAGGGGGGACAGAGAGACTCTAGTTAGGCCTATTTCGCGTCTGCACAGCTTCAAACTTACAACGGCGACCGCGAGAATCCTCTCTGCGAGTTTTGGTTTCTCTTGTTTCCGCTATCGCAGAGCGATTAAGCCCGCTCTACACTCGCGATGCTGTAATCTTGCACCCGAGGTATAATCGAGTGTCTGCAAATGCGCGTCGACGCGGGATCGATGATACGATGCAGTGATACTGAACGCAATAAATAGCAATGTTAGGAATTATATGCTGATATTAACGAGATAGAGAGCTAGAAAAGGAGAAAGAGAGAGAGAGAGAGAGGGAGAGAGAGAGAGAGAGAGAGATGGGAAAGAACAGAAAGAAAGATCGATATCGAGTGTTTTCGCATTTGAGATATATTAAAGCAGATTATTCTCTGTTTCACATGTACATTATGCTCCGCGAAGCGGATAATCAAATCAGTATTCAGAATCAAAAACGATCAACCGGTAACCGTGCGTGTATAGGGGTTCATTGGACGATGTAAAGTTATAGCCGGGTGAATCGTGTTATTCACAGCCGACAATACAGCTGGTATTTTCCCTGACTGCAAGGAATTGTTTCTATCGCGTTGCAAATGATCAGAATAATTGTAATGCACAGGCTGTTCCGCTCGATTAAACGCGCGCAAAGTGCATCCCCCGTTGGTTCGGACGGTGCGGAGAAATTTCAGAGGATGATATCACTTCTATAGGGCAGATTTTTGTAAGTACAATACTTCTGGAGATTTCAGGGTTCTCGAGATATATATATATATATCCTTCTTTTCAACGGGCACCATCGACCGAAACACCCTGTGCAAAGGACCTCGTCCCACGTTTCGAACCCCGTTGTTCTCGCCTCTTTATTGCTGCCAGCAATGCCACGCTTATCTTTTCTATCGTTCGCTCGTATCCAGTCGATCGAGCTGCGTATTTACACAGGCGCTCCTTCGCAAACGTAATAGGAAAAAATGGATAATTGTACAGAGACAGGCGCTACAGTTGACTCTATGCGAATTGTAAAAGTATTAAAGTAGTATTATCACAAGACTGAACAAGAAAATAATAGTTGCTGTGTGGTTAAATCGTAGGAGATATCTACAGAGCTAGAGATTAATGTAATTTCTTTCTCGTGTGACCCTTTCGATCGCCCCCTCCCCCCCCCCCCCTACTTTCTCCACGGAGGGGAGACAATTTTACTTTCAAACTCTCTGCATTCCGTGCGTCGAGCGTGCTCCGTGACTTCTATAATATCGTACACTACGGGCGAGAAGTTCAAAACAAAAGTCGAGAAAATAGATATTCCACTGTCCGAAAGTATCTCCGAATTTCGCTCGCTGGTGCAGCGAATCGCGTGGTTCGCCGTACGAATGATTTATAAGAATGCGACACGAAGGTACTCGATTGAACCGAGGCCCTACGGACGTATTACGTGCGTGCGGAGAGCGAGGAGTATCGAAACGTAGCGCAAACGCGAAACGATCGACCTTCCGTTTCTCTCGCGCGGGGTCCGAGAGGCCCGTAGAGTTGTTGGATTGTACTTATATCTCCGCGGAATGATGTACTCTTAAGGATAAAAGCCGACATTGTACCCCATACTTTATAAAGTGAATATTGTATACATTAAGGAGGATGGAGCCGCGTGACTGAGCGTTTCGCGATTCTACGCGGCTCCATTCAATCGCACCGATGATTCCCAGTCGAAAGGCGAACTAATTAAGCTGCCTCTCTTCGCCATGGTTCGGACGAAGAGGGACCCGCTCGAGAGGGAGAGATATTACCATTGCCAGGATCGCGTGTATCGGTCCTGGCAGCACTGGGAATCGGTTCTATACACACATGCTAGTCAAAGTTAAGTACTACCGTAGCGATAATATATTTTTACTGTAAAGGGGACTACTGCGTGCTGGTGGAAAGCCGAGCGCACAGCTGCTCCGTGCCGAAGACATTGTTAACGCGAAGAGGTTGCACACACCCGGGGTTGGTTACTTCGTTCGAGGCTCAACTTCGGCTGGCCGTGACGTACGAAGTGTTCGCTTGAATCGAGATACTTTTACCAGCGAATCGCTAGGACCGAAATCCTATGAGAAGTATCTTGATAGCAGACTTTTGCGTCGAGATTATTGAAGACGTCGCTGACGCTTCGTGCATCACGGCCCAATAGATCTCAGCCGCGCCCTTCGCGATCGAAATCCCTCCATGCGCCCACAGTGACCGGGGAGAAACGGAATTGGCCGGGAACGGAGCGGCGCGCGCGGGCTTTCGAGCCGCGAACAACCATATCTAAGAATTTACTAATGGTATAATTGATCACGAGTAGCGAGTAACGTTCTCGAGGGTATTGTATACACAGCTCTGTTTATATGATTTCTGTACATAGTCGGTGTGTGGCATTAGCGTAACCGAGGTTTCCTTATTCCTTTGTGATCCGAGAGAATCGGCGGCGCGACTTTTACTTGTACATAGGGAGCGGACATGGGCGGGCGGGTGGAAGAAAAGGGGATTACAGTGTGATGAAATGCGCTCGAATCGTTTTCGGGGAGCGATTATCGCGATTGATTTCAGCGTCGTAATTGCGCCATCAACGACGCGGTAATTGAATTCGCGGCAGAGCTTTTAACGGCGAGGGGGGCGCGCACGCGCGTGTGTCGCCAGGGATTACTCGACGCGACGCTAGCAATCTTCAAACGCTTTACTTGGATACACACCTTCACACACAGAGACACGAATGCAGGGGAGACTCGGCGAAATTCCTTCTACGGGCGAGCTTTAATGCTGTTCTATGTACATGTATACACTTCGCCTTCTGTTAAGAGGGAAGCTGGAGATTATCCCAAACCGTTTCCGTGGTATCGATGCTATCGACTAAATGAGTGCGCTACCCGGTCGTAGGAATTACGGGTAAAAGATGGGAGGAACGTGGTATCTTTTCAACTCTTAATCCTTAATACACTGCGGACCGAATTCGCCAGACGTTTCATCTTGAAACACTTTCGCTAGAAACGCAGGATCCACGATTATCGGAACGTATATGGATAAAGGATTTAATTGATATTAAGTATACAGTCCCTATTTCGAGCATCGTACTTAACGCGCGCGATACAACGCCCGCAGTGTATTAAGCTCACTGCTCAGAATCCAGGATCACTAATTTAAGCAAAGAAATACTTAACTTACTTTAAGAGAGCGAGTTTCCCTTGGTTCGGCTGGTAGCATCGAACCACGAATCATCACTGTACATACTTTCCCCCGTAGACAGTCCGTTGATGGTAGGATGATAGTGTAATCAAGAACCACCGCGAGATGTTGCTTGTACACGAATCATTCCAATTTGTAATGGGTTTTCGCGCGAACGCCTCGCGGTGCGACGAACACCGTGCCATTCCTCATTCAGCCGGTGCACTTCGACTGAGCGTAGAATGGCACGCGTCGAACCACAGGCGTGTACCGTTGGGAGGTGACAGGGTTAAGCCTGAAGGGAGTACGTGTCCCTCGTTGATTCTAATTTCCCACCCTTGCTCCGCGTAATGTAATTAATGACCGGCGCGTTACGTTGTCCCGCGGGCACGAATGATTAATAACGATACTCGAGCCCCTCGGGTGGAATCTGGTCAGCTCCCAATGTTTAAAAATGAAACCGAGACAACAAGTGAGAATTCCACTAGGTGATAAGGGCATACGAGCACTGAAAAAGAAAGAGAGAGAGAGAGAGAGAGAGAGAGAGAGAGAGAGAGAGAGAGAGACACACAGTCGGAATCCGTTTACTTTGACAATCCGTTCTCGAGAAGCGAAAGGGAAGAGATTGGGTTCGCGTTCAGACTGATGGGGATGAAGGAGAGAGCAGAAGGGATGGAGGCATCGTTCGTACGAAATTTTATAATGAAGCCAGGAAAGAAGAAATCGTCCTTCGACAGTTTAGTTTCCGCCCTTTAGCGAGAGGGGATGTTGAAAAGAAGAGATTAAAGTTTAACGAGCAGAGGCAATATTTTAAATGGTCCGTTATCGAGAATTACGAGAAAATATAATAGAAATGCCGCGTTTATTTTCGAGATCCCAATTAGTATAAATTGCCGCGTTCACTCGGGCGGGGGGTGGGGGAGAAAGATCGTAAGCGTTCGATGAAATTGATTAAAGAATATACGACGGGTTGATTCACCGTGCCGGTCCACGATCTCTCGCACACGTTAGAACGCATTTCATCGGGGAGAAATTGAGAATGAAATCCGATCGATTATTACCTACGAATGAAATTTTTTATAATCAAGGTAGGCGGGGTGCGTGTGAATGAGCGAGGGTGATTAACAGAATCATTATTACGTTCTTCGTAAGTAAATTATAAAAGGAACTCATACACAGTTTGTAGCGACTCGAGTCACTCGATTTATTAAGAAAGTAGAAGAAATAAAAGGATTAAAAGTAAACCTTGCGTTCGTTCTTAATCCTTTCATCCCCTTCCTCGATTCCTAATTCCCGGAGAAGAATGGAGCGGAAAAAGGCGCGGCGCCTGAGCGGGACCCACGCCAAGGAAACACGTCGGATTGTGTAACAAAAAAAGTTCGATTTATTGTTCGTTAACGTATATTAAAACAGACGTATAATAATAATATCGACAGAGCCAATAGAGTCTACGATCGCGGTGTTCGTTTTCCTCCTTTTTTTTAAATACTCTCTTCACATTAAACTATATTTTTATTACAGATATACCTCACAAAAATACACTTCTCTCTTTGTTAGTTCTTTTGTAACGCGTCCTTATTCTTTACGGGAGCAGTATGAGTAATAAAAATATCGTTCCGCGAGCATTGCCGTTCACCGCGTGCAACGTGAACGTCTCCATTGTTATTTCTTCCCTCTCGTTTAAATATGTATCCACCGCGCTTTTGTATGCATCTTCTTTGCGCCATCACATGGTACTCGTCCCTTTCGAGCGCCCGGCCGCGACGTTCGTGAACGGCATCGTTTGATTAACTAAATTACACGACGGCGTCCCGCCTGGTCCGTCACGGCCGCGCAAGTTTTTTTTCCTTTTTAAAAACGGTCGACGAGCGACGACTAAAGAAAACTCTATACCTCGAGGTTACTCGACTTACGTACGGCGACGCACGTAATATATTTATGTATAATGTGTATATATGTATAACAGTGTTCAGCGATAAAAGTGCTCGTCTGTTCTCTACGTATATAATGTAAACGGATACGTTAACAATCGCGTTGAAACGTTCGCTAAGAGCCGTACGCGTGCCCCCCCCCATTAAACGCGCGTGTATATATTTCTCCTCTCCCCGTTACTTTCTGGCACAAAAGTTAGTATTAACGTACGGTAGATGTCTGTACAAAAATAAATAGCAGCATTTAAAAAGCGGTAATCTTGGCGAACGTTCGGTATACACGAGAAATTATTTACTTTCCCCCGGTGCTCTTTAAATATTCCGCTTCCAAGCACGCTCTCTCTTGGCTCCTCTACCTTGGCCTGTTTCTCCTCGAACCACGACCGTCCGTTCTCCTGCGGTTGCACATTTAACGGTTCGTTCAGTTTCATTAAAAACCCGCGTATGCATTTTCATTTTATTATTCTAAGGTTCCCTATAAAAATGAAGCTTTCGTCGCCTGGCGGAGCCAACGGCCGTACGATACCCGCGAGAGACGGACGCTCCCTTTTCTTGGAGAGTTGGACAGGTTCGCGCAAGTGACTCGGATCGCGGCTCCCGCGAATCGTACGGCCGATGCTACCCTAAAGTCTTTCTATAAAAATAATAGAAAAAGCTTCGCTATGTGTTGCGTACGTCGGTGATAATTAACATCGTACAATTTCGGTTTCTCTACGCCAAGATCGCTCGTATCGTTCTGCCCTAACTGCCTACGCGTGGAACACGGGGTCCCATCTTTTGGACCGTGCACGAGTCGAGTCTACTGCTCGGAAAGAAACGAACGATATCGAAGGTCTACGCTGTTACGCTAATTTTCCACGCTGGGACCGAGTTATATATTAGATATCGTAAAAATGTCGCGACAGTTATCACGGTGCACGTAACGTGGGCGTTCGAAGAGCTATTTTTTCATGACTTCGCTGAGAATCCCTACGGACAGTACAGCTTTCCAGGCGTTGAGAGTCTCCGTGAATTCAATGGCACTTGCACTGGTAAAGCTTACGCGGTATATGTATACGTTATGGTACAAGTACGTAATGCCTTTAAGACTTTGTACGTTGTTAGACTTCATACTGTTTAGAAATCATCTTTGGCTTCGAAGCGTCTTATACTCTCTCGTTTTTTCCCGTTTCTTTTGCCCCAAAATATATATATATATATATCTCTCTCTCTCTCTCTCTCTCTAGAAGCTCAATGAAAATATTATCCTTGCGAAGATATTGCACGCATTATTGATATATATATATAATTCCCTTTCGATATTCCACGTATAGATTCCCGAATTTCTTCTCTTCTTCGATACGACCTGCATTGACATTCGCTAAATCGTCTTGGTCAGTCTATATATGCATATGTACACATAGATACTGTATCTTTAAGACTGTATGATATTTCATAGATATTTCTCGTTTAAGACACAACAGTGCTCCGATCCACGGTACAGGGGAGAGTTGCTTTTTTTTAAATCGTTCAATGTCTCACGAGGGAATCGGGGAATCGAGAGTCCCTAAAGTCACGATCCAAAAATCATTCCTCGTCCGCGACGAATTCGCTGGTTCCTCGGATACAAAAGGAGTCGTTCTTTGTGTAGCGTCGATGTTCGCGAATCGATCGAGTTGACATTACGAGTACGGCTAATATTATTAGGGGCGATTAAATTAAAATGCGCTTAAATGTACATTGCACGCGTCTAAATGTCGCTAGGCTGATAAAGGAAAGGTTAGCAAGAGACCCTAATGTCCCTACCTCCGCTAAGATACTAGAACTGAACTCGTTAAAAGGTTGAGAGAGAACGAAATAACGACGGACAAAAGCAAAGTAGAAAATGTATCGAAGATTTAAAAAACACCCTTTTAACGGGCGTTGAAACTAGCCCTGTGTCACAACTATTCGAGACTAGACCTAGAATTGGCTATTACAATACTGTAACCCTATCATCTTTCATCTCGTGTACTCCTAACATAATATACAATCTATTAGAATATATTCGATATTAGTGAGTAACAACTGCTCTTCAAACTCTATTAACAATAAGAATATACATATATATATATATATAACTCTTTCCTTCGCTCTTTTCATAGGCCAATGCGTATTAGTTATGCAGCTATAAAATAAAGTGCAAAATAGTCTTATCTTTTTCTCGCTTTACGCTTACGAACTTCGATACGGCGCCATCTAATAAAACAGTCTTCTAGCTCAAGCATGCGTGTCTGTTTTGCTTAAGTATCAAGTTCGCAATATATCCTCTCGATTGGTATATATCAAAAGGGACTATTTTTTAGTCAAGTTAAAAGAAATGCCTGATTAAGTTGTGTATATAACAGACTAAGAAACGCATGGCGAATAATAAACGAAGAATACTTCGTTTAATATTCGCCAAGTCTCATCCAGTTTCTCGAGTTGGACGATAGAATTACGATTAATAATACACCGATTGTTGCCAATCACAGTAAGAACAGTTACAAAGCACTTAGATACAGCCATACCCGTTTCTTCTAAAACGTTCGAGCCACTCGTTTTTCACCTGGACGTCTTGCAACGAAGAGGAGAGAAACGTAGGCGCGCGTGTTCTTTCTGTCAATGGCAAGATTCATCGTTAGGCTGCCCTACGAGAAGCGACGAAGAACGCAGAAGGCTGTGTGAAAAAGGCACGAGATAGCGAACTAGCTAAACAGCCTCGTCAACAGTTTTCGAATATACCTTGTTATTTCGTCAAAGTAAAATGGTTAACCCGCTCGCCGGCTACTGCTCTCAGTTGCTAAGCAGAAGACCAGAAACTCCAAGTATACCTCGATTGAAATGCACGTCTACGATCGCTGCAAGTGCTGCCTTTGCTCTATTAAATCTACTGTGATTAGAGGATATGTGACTTTGAACCTTGAAAGAATTTTGAAAATGAAGAGGAAGAGTAAACGAACGACACGATTCTGCCTTTCGACCGAAGCTGTGCGCAGCGAATAAGAAAGGAATGGAGGCCACCTGATCCAGAAAATATTTTACCTCTATCTCCGCTGTAACACCTTTGCCAATCGGCTTGGAATCAGCACGTGCAGGGATCTTATCTCCGTGAAATGCACTCGCGTCTCCTACCTCCTGCTCTTTCATTTAAGACTCCCAGAAGGGCATTCGGCACATCTTGTCTATATGCACAGGGCTCGAGGCCCTGGTGGCAGGCGCGGTTCTACTACGAGGTACAAAACTTCTCAATGGAATTTTGCTGAGTCCCTGATTATGATTCACGTCCAGCGTCGAGTATCGCCTAAGCGCTCGACCCAGACGCTCGCTAGGCGCGTAATCCACCACCTCTAAGCTATGGCATTTTAGATTAGGCTTCAACTCCTTCGAGTCCATCGGCTTCAAGCTGAAATTCGCGGAGTGCCGTTTAGTCCTATCCAGCGTGCACTTGGTCTGCATGATCTTCGCCTTGTCTTTAGTCAGTATCACGGAGCTCCGTCTCATCTTCTCCTCCATCGACCTCTCCTGGTTCATGCTGAACCCGAACCTGGATCTCATCAGAGGGCCCATGTACATTGTCTCCTTGGCCAGCTGTTGGTCCTCGTCCATCACCCCCAAGTCGTCCTCGTAGTCGATCGAAGTCCTCACATTGTTCGCCTGATCGGCCCCGTTCGCTCTTCGCTGCATACTGTCTTCATACTCGATCGAGGAACTCCTCTTAGGCTTTGCTTTCTCGAAGCTGCCGGAGTGCCGCTTGGTCCTGTCCAGCGGGCACTTGGGCTGCATGATCTTCGGCTTGTCTTTGCTCAGCAACACCGAGCTCCGTCTCATCTTCTCCTCCATCGATCTCTCCTGATTAATACCGAACCTGAACCTGGACGTCATCAGGGGCCCCTCCTTCATCAGCCTTAAACCGTCCTCGCAATCTATCGACGTTCTAACGTTATTCGACTGATCGACGCCGTTGGTCCTGCGTTTCATACAGTCCTCGTACTCGATGGACGAGTTCCTCTTGGGCTTCCCTTTGTCGAAGGTCATGCCCGCGCTGCGAGATCGATCGAAGGCGAACGGCACCCGCCTCTTGGCGAGCATCGAGTGTAGGTGTGGTATCTTGGACACGCTCTGCGAGGAGAACTGCGCGGGTATCCGGATCCCAGCGTCCACGAGGAACTCGTCGTCGGACAGCATCACCGGGATCTCTGGCATAGAGCTACAAGGCCAACAAGAGTTATAGTGAGCCGCTTTGGTCAGAGCTCGAAGAACGGCCAGGTTCGGGCCACTGGCAAGCGTTCTCGCTGTGGCAGTGTCCTTGCTGGCGATGTTAGTGGAGAACTCGCGTGCATAGTCACGGATTAGTAGGGAATTCTGCTGAGACTTTCGCCTGTTCTCCCGTATGTTCGCCAAGACCACGGAGAATGGCACGGGCACGTTCGAGCGGCACTGTTGCGCCCTTTGCATTAAGTAATCAGTGCACGGGCCGTTGTCGTAGCTAGGATGGGCCATGCTAATGTTCGAGTTGGTATGCCCTAGCCTTTCCCAAGGATGTGTTAGTTGAATTCTGTTAGATGTAAAGCGTGCACAACAACTTCACATTAGACTCTTGCTGGAAATGTTAGAGTACACTACGGGAACGGTGGAATAGGACTCTACATCTCATCGGGCTCCCAAAATCATTGAAAGGAATTTGGAATTAAAAAGCGCCAACTACTGGCCGATAGATGGGGACCGAAATCGGCAGGGGTCTACCTCTTCTACGCCACGCGCAACGGAAAATTGCATGAAGTTTGGGAATAAAGACCGTTTACGTGCTCGAATTACCAGTTACAGTCCTAAAATCGTTATTTCGACCTTCTGATTAAGAATCACTGTGCATGCATTTATAGTAAGTTCCACGGTTATATTTCTCTACGGATTCTACGTTTCTAATGTTCTTGAGTAATTATCCTAGTCAAGTTAAAGGTTTGTATTCAGATTAAAGTTATCAAACGAAGTTCCCTTACCGCGTTTTTGATGTTTCACCAGTTTGGCGGGGAGATGCCATAACATCTGCAATATAAATCGCAAAAGGTAAGTGTTACGAAAAAAGACGAGTTCTCAATAATTTTTTAAAATACCGTGGAGAATGCTCACCTTTCGATTGTGACTGCGACCTGAGAAAATAAAACGTACTGTATTAATTAAGGGCACACATAACCGATACTTAAACACAAAAATTATAATGAGAGTGGAGACGTGACTTACGTGCTTTTCCCTGAAGTATTAGCAGTCCCTCGTCGCCATCCACCTGAAACAGTAGTATTTTAAAGAGATTCCTTCCACATTTTAATTATGCTAATTCATTATAATTCCTGCATTAGCGTACCCTTTTTCATTGTAGCCCCTCCGCCTCGGGGTTTTCCACCCACCATTCCAAACAGCCTTTCCTCTTCATCTAACTTCCTAACATCCTCCGCATCCTGTTTCGAAAATTTACTCGATGCCTGTAATAAAATGTTTCGATTACAAATGACTCGTTGTTGTCCGAGATTTACCTACGGTCGGCGTAACTTACAGGTTGACCGTCGTATCTGAGCTCTACTGCGTCTAATCTCTGTACAACAGTCGTCAATACGGCGATCACGTCTCTGTCCTTTTCGCTGTTCAATAAATGCCCGACAGTCGACTCTAAGATTGTTAATAACTCTTTATCCGTTGGCACCCATAACTGACTTTTCAGTTGGGGCATTAGGGACACTACTTTCATTCTAATATTGGCTACGGGATCTTTCGCCAGGTTCAGTAAAACCTTGAAAAAGTGTTGCTTGAAATAGACGGATGAAAAAATTTCCAGGGCCTCCATCATCATACGAACGAACATCATTCTCACGTAACAATCGGGACTCTTAGCCAACTGTGTATATATCTTGCCTCGAAGTTCCACTCGGTGCATAGGTTTCATAGTGTAACGCAAAAGAAAAAGGAATAGGGTTCCGGCAGCGAGACGTACAGGGATTGGCCTCTGAAATATAAAAAACGAGGTGGAGTTTTGTACATTTCGAACATATTAATCGCGTGCAATTGCTTTCTCGACTTACAGCGTTTAATATCCTGAAGAAAGCCATTGGCACAAAATGCGAGTATATAAAGTCGCTCGGAAAGTATTTCGGTAATATTTCAAGCTGCGAGTGCATTAACGATGATAATCTCCAATTGTTTGTGGACGCTATTTCTGACTCGCATTTTAATAATGCTCTGCCTATTTCCATCAGGGTGGCATCCTGTATTTGACAAGCGGCATTATGTAAATCAAGTGAATGCATTGACGATAAAGGGGGAAAAGGGGTACCAACCACCCTATCTATCCCAATGGTTTGACTTTCGGCTAAACAATCGAGCGTTAATGCTATGTGAGGAACTAAACATTGCAGAACTTCTTCAGACTCGTCCTTTAACAATTTGATTAGGTCCATTTTTATTCGCCCACTCTTTGAACCCAGTATCTTGGCCACCTGCGCGGTAGATAAGGATTGTAAGTATAAAAGTACATAGTAGCTTATCGCGATCTGTACGAAAGCCGAGCTCTTACTTCGTGAAATCCACATGCTACGGTTCTCCTAACCAGGTAAAAGTGATCGCACGCTAACGCGGTAAACGTAAGAAGCAATGCGTCGGTATCATCCGAGGAATTCGATACAAATATAAACATTGCAGGCAGATTGAAAGCGCAATACCTTCTGCATTCCACATATTTCTCATCTTCGGCAGGACTACTACTCATCTAAAACAGTAGAATATGCCGAAACAGGTTTAGTTTAGGTCTCGATGTGCGTTGCCTCGACTCCATTCACATGTACTTACGAACGAAAGATGAGGCGTGGAGTCTTTCTTTATCGTGAGGGTGCCCAATGTCGCGAGTTGTTGGAAATACTTTAGAAACCATGTTTTCTCCGTGGGTAATAAACATTCTAGAATATTCAAGTGGATATCACATTGTTGCAATGCATGAAAATAAGTCCCAAATTGTACAAAGAATCTTACTTTCCAAACCGAGCGCCATCTTCCCGTAGTCCTGGGCAATGATGCACACCACATTATCGTCGGTCTTTATCGCATTTTCGCATAATTTTTTAACGAGCGGCACTATGATATTCTTTTTCGTATCTGTAAAGAATGATCGCAACAAATCATATCTCGATTTCAAACGAATGGCACGCATGAATTGATCGGAAATGTACGTCGCTACGAGAAACTTGGAATGCTTAATGAATAATGCACAGCTAGTCATCAAGCATACCTTCCTGAAGATGAGGTATCAAGTACACTATTGTCTGTACAGAGGTGCATCTTACATTGCTTTCTTCGTCGTTTGCTAATTCTACGAGAGATGGTAGCAAAGCAGGTTTTACAGACTCAGCACCAAGGCCTTCAGCGACAAAACGTAGCTGGAAGCAGATACTAGCTCGTACTTCGCTATTTACATCCTGACAGAGGGAGTGTACCGTTGGTAGAACCTCCTTCTGTATCCTGACAACAATTTTAACAGCCACACTTATTCCAAGATTTTAGCCAGAAGTATACTAATCCCGGTATTTTATCCAAGCCGTAAAATCTCCGCAAACTTAACTCCTCGTTCGAGAATACTCTTAAAAGGCCGGCATCCCCCCACCAATGAAAGTTATCGGACATCGCCATAAGGTGAAACATACTCACAGAGGAGAATCGAATCTTGTACAAATTTTCCCTAGTAACCTGCTGCACGTTATCCTGGAGTAGATAGGTTGCGACAATTGTCCTTTGCTTATAGTCAACGGAAGAATCTGTATGATTTTATTTCTATTATTGTCCAGTCGATAGCGCTATCTTATGTGACTTAAATAATAGTTAAGCTTTGCGGTAATCGAGTTTCGACAGAGTACTTGATGCTTAGTCTAGCGTGATATAACGGAAAACGAATAAAACTTTGTTACCAATCTAGGACCCCGAGGTTACAACGTTTACGCGCGGGCCGTGCAAACGGATACGTTTGCCCTTCTAAATTATAACATTTACTGAATATCAATTTCTAAGATCGTCTATACAAACCTGCATTCTTATGAGTTCTACCGGCAGTAACTCTATCACATCCAGTAAGGTCTCCAGCCATGCATGACAGATAACTTTAAATGTATATATACATGTTAAATCGTGTAGAGTAACTCAGAATGCATGAAACTGTTTATATACGGGTTTAGCTAGCGATTCTAACGCCACGAGCAGAAAAAATTACTTTACCTGGATCACGACTTTCGATCGAACTTAATATACTTTGAAGGAATGTTTGACTGAAGATACTGTGGCTGACAAGCTTCTGCTCTAATATCGTTTTGAATGTAGTCGAAGCTGCGAGGTGGAACTCCGCGGAGGCGTTGGGCAGCGACTGCTGCATTTTTGGCACCACGCGGGACATACATGTTTGAGTGTCTGCGACTAGGAGATTCGGTAAATTATGTATGACACTGAGCTTTTGGAGTTCGTCGCCTCTCCTGGAATAATTAGACAGCGCCAAGTAGAGAGACATAGAAAATTAATTATCACATACGATATATAAGGTATCCGTGCGGTATACTTTGAAAAGCTTTATCGAAGTTTATGTTATTAACAAAGAGGAGTACTCCCAAGAATCAGAACCCATGCCGCTTAACATCGTTTTTCCGCGAAATCTATTACTCAGCCAAGCTAAGATTCCTAGCCCGAGGCGCCATATATAGTGCTATTCGCTTTACGGAAACAATCTCGCGACTCTGCCTTTATTTTCCCAAAATGTATGCAACCTCCAAGGACGCGAGTAATCTTTACGTAACGCATCCTTTTTGGGCACGAGACAGTGCATCGGTGCAGTGTTTACACGCGAGTGCAGAGTTACGTTACAATAAACCGTGTAGACCCGACAATAGATTCATTATCGCAAGTGCCGCACGAAAGGCGGAAGGAAAGAAACAGCCGACAATGCTGTCAAATGAATTCGAATAACCTACACCTTGAAATCGTAAGAGCTCTAAATATAGTTATCCCTGCGGCATTGCTTACGAGTTACTCGTACCGTGGAGTGTCATTTCTTACGAGTGGCTGTCTTTAAAGGACCTATAATTAGCGACGGTTGAACGACAGGACTGTACACTCCTTGAACGACGCCTGGTTATATTTAGGAGCCGTGCATGGGTTCGCGCGAGAGGGGCAGAGCCGAGGAGGGGAAGGAGGCGCGGGGGCCCGATCACGAATACACACGCGATTTTCCGACTGAGAACTGTTCTCGCTGCTACTCACGGGTCCAGTGAACACTCGTAGGGGCTTTTATCTTCGTCTTGTAACATTTTCGAGGCTCATCTTATTCAACGGTATCACTGGGCAGGAGTTACGGCGGCCGAGAGGTACGGTTTCGGTGTGTGGTTACGACGATGCACGCGTACGCACTCTCATCGTGCACTTGACGCAAAAAAAACAACACGACGGGACGCGGATGACAACTAAACTGGGCTCCGACTCCAAGGTATCGATTATGCCTTACTGGTGGTACGAGGCGGCGGGCGCGCACGAACCCGGTCGGAAGCGGTCGAGCGCGACCCACGCTACGACGCCCCTCCAGCGGAGCACACGTAACACTGCGCCGCGCGACGCGCGTAATACAATGGAACGATGCGTCGATCGAGTGTCGATGTTGTGTAATCACTAATCAACGGACCGATGCAATCACTTTTCGAGTCTCACGCGCGACCATGCTGTATTGGATCAGGGTGTGCCGTTTACACATTTCTAAAAAAACATACGGCTCGTAATCGCGATGCTGTTAGTGCGTGCGTCTGTCGCGCAGCCTCCTTACCGATTTTCAAATTCGATCGAGATCGAGACGCCACTGTTTGATTTGAAACAGTGCAGTCGGGTGGTGGATTTTCCTTTTCCTCGTTGCTAGTATCATAGTTTATAGAATTTTAAGGTCGTCGACGATTCCTTGACCTTGAACTCTCGGAAGATACCGATTTTTGCGCATCCTTGAAAATCAAACGTTTCATAAGCTTAAACTTGTTTGCTATTACGAAACAGTACACACGAGTCCAATTAGCGATTCGATAACAGTTAACGCAGCTTCGTAGAAAATTAATTGATCGCGCGACAGCCTTGATACGATGATCGCGCGAGGATTACGTAGCTCAATTCAAGGCTCCGCGCGGCGATTTGTTGGAGCACTATGCGGGAAATTACTATTATTACGAGGCCTCGGGGATACGCCGGTCCTGCGAGGACCGTGCAAACTACCGGATGTTCGTACCGGTTTTCGCTTTCAGCGAAAGCGAACTGCTCTATCGAAGTCGGTATCGATGCAGATGCTGGAAGCATGCTTCTCCCCGCGTGCACCGTACTTATTCACTTACGTCAAAAGATGAATCGCTCTGTCAATGGGCCGCTTCTCCAAATTAACATCAAGAGTGTGCTTTTTCAGTTGCTCCGCGGTCTAAGGACGTATTGTGTTATGAATCGATCGGTGAAAAGGGGACGCGTACTTGTATGAAGGCGAGTGTTGCTGCACGTACTCTCAAATCGGGCATAGGTCTGTCCAATTGTAGGCTAGCGAATTCGTCGTAGTCCATGGTTGATCGGTGCACTATAACCCTACTGATTCGAAAGAATTTGGCGAGAGAACGGGGGAACGCGTGTTCGGGATGTGTGCGAGCGGTAGCAAAAACACGATCTCAAAAATGCCCGCTGAAAATTCCGTGCGCGTGCACCGCTCGCGAGATGATCATACGTTGCAGGGCACGAGAAATGAATGCTGATAGAAGTGGTCTTGAAACATAGGCGACTCTGTATAAAATACGAAATATATTTAACTTTCATAGCATGTCGTATAATTTAGATAAGTATACATACCTTACGGGCGTTGCATAGGTGTATCGTGTTTATACGTTTAGCGGTAAATATATATATATATATAAAAAAAAGATTACAGTTTACAATTAATATATACAGAGAACGAAAAGTTTGGATCTATTTAAAACGCTTCCGGTGTATCTTATCGCCTTAAGATAAATCGCCTTCGCATTCCGTATGCGAAGCACTCTACGATTTACATGTTCTAAAAGTTTAAAAAGAAGGAGAAATGAAAATGATAATTATAATTAACAGACAAATAGAGAGAGAGAGAGAGATAGACAGAGAACGAGTTATTAATTGTCATGTTTATTACGCGCAGCCAACCAATTTCCGGTTAGAAGTTAAGCGGGGAAGACGAAGACGCTTATATACGGGGTGTAAAGGAAGTAATGGTCATGGATTTCCAGTATGGAATTTACGTACTTCTTAAAAGCTACTAAAAAGCTTCACTTTGGCCTTGAAGTGGAAATGTTTCCTTTACTTCTGCGTACTCTACTCGATAGTAGAATCGAAGATTCAGTGGGAACTGATACCTCGTGACGTATCATTAAGATACAACCATTACTTTCCTCTTACGTTCTGTATGAAGCGGGATGAATACCTGATAAAACGCGACAGGACACGGCGCGACGGTGTCTTGTTGATTCGAAACAAGTTCTGCTACGATCTCGAACTCGCGAGACATTTCGACGGCTACGTGGACGTATTTAAAGATGATCGCGAGAGACGGCGACGAATGGGGAAAGGGATATCTCCTCTCTCGGTGCGGCTGCAATAAAATTTGCATTTTATTAGCGGGGGATTCGTTCCGCGGATATTATCGATACGTCTCTAGACTCTACAACATTCGGGCAGCATTCGCTCCAACATCCACGAACACCCATTCTCTCCTCTTCTTGTTTGTCCTCTCAGCACGACGCGTACCTCACACGCAATTCCACACAAAATTTTTACAACTGTTCCTCGGCTAAGAAAAGAACCACGATTAATATCATTTTCTCGACGTAAGTCTTGTCCGCTACAGTCTATATATACTTAACAATAATAACATCTCTATAATGAACGTCTAATTAGAAAAGAGAAATACCTATGACTTAAGGCTCGTGGAAGCACCCTGAATCACTGTGTAACAGTCAAGCCTACCGCTAAGAATCGCTAAGAGGCGCTAAGGATCGCCAAGGATCGCCGACAATCCACAGCGCGCATTGACTTTTATCGTTGACCGTCTTCAACATCCATATCATCCGCCTATATTCATTCCTCGACGGCGATGTAAAATTTCACATACATAATATCGTACATTGGCTACCATCTCTGGGATATCGTGCGTTCCAGTTTGGACTAGTTTCAGTCGTGGCGAGATCACATCTACACGAGCCAACGTGTGTCCGTGGTCTCGGGGCCTGCGACTTTCGGGACTCTTTGATTCGGCCGAGGTGTACGGAGGTCGGCTGGTCAAACGTAGCTTTCGTCATCGACGACGGACCTTCCGTATCCTAAGTGTCTCGCGGTCACCGAGGCACGCGGCTGAGGGGGTGGGCGATAGGGAGGCGGCGGCGGGAGAGACCTTGACCTTCCGGCTACCTTGTGCCTGTCCTCCAGGTTCATGTGCACCGGCGGAAGATGCCTCAGTCTAGGTGGCAACGGTGGCGGTGTGTCTGGCCACGTGCTCTCCTCCTCCTCGTCCTCGTCGCCGTACAGATCGATCGCCTCCGCCTGCTTGAACGAGTACAGATCGTTCCTCTCCCTCGAGCCGTACATCTCCCCCGTTCTGTCCCTGTTCCCGTAGATACTGCTCTCAGATTCGTATCTGCCTGCGCGCGTCGTCTCTTTGTTCACGTAGATCTCGCTCTTCACCTTCTTGAACTCGTACAGATCGCTGCCCGAATGGTAGCTACCGTTCTGCGAGACCGGCGAGTCTCGGTTCACGTACACCTCCGACTTCACCTTCTTGAACTCGCAGAACCGCTCCTTCTTGAACTCGTATCGGTCGCTGGACGACAAGGACGCGTCGCCGGACAGGTCCTGCTCCGAATTGTGAATCGAGACACGCTCCGTGCAGATGTCCTGCTGCGAGGCCCTCTCGTACTCGGACCTGAGCTCGCGCGATATGTCCAGCTGCGAGCTCCTGTAAATGTCCTTGCAGTTCTCCACGTTCTCCTTCATCGAGTCCTGCCTCAGGTACTCCCTAGCGTATATGTCCTTCTCGTCGAACCTCTCCTTACGCAGCTGATCGTGCTCCTCCAGCTTGGTCCGCGGCGTCCTCTTCAGCTGCGCCCTCAGCCAGTCTTGCCGCTGGAAGTTCGGATTCGGATTCGGGTAACCGGCGTTCCCCTTCTCGTCCCTGAAGCCACCGTGCTCCGCGCTGCTCGAGTGAAGATTGCCCGCGGTGTAACCGTTTATTCTCTCCTCCCATCCCCTGTAGACGCGGATGTACGACTTGCTGGTGGGTTTGTCCTCTTTGGCCAGGGCCTTGTCGAAGCTGGACGACGAGGCGTTCACCGCGGAATCCTCGGAGCCCACCGGTGATTCTGGAATGAACAGCTGACAGTCCGACAGGGTCAGGCCGGAGTCTCTGGACAGAGACATGTGGTCCTTGCGCGGTGGTTCCGTCAGGTCCAGGCTGTCCAGGGAAAGCCCACCTGCTGCAACCACAGACATTCCTCAGTGGACCAAGCAAAACGACATCTGACGGAGCGTCGGCCGGTGAGATAGCGCTAAGTTACTCACAGTGAAGGCTATCGGTGCTCTCCTCGGCCCCGCTGTCGCTGCGCTCTTCCCCGAGCAGCTGCGTCACGCCTTCGCCGAATAAAACCTCGCAGTGACGGATCAGCATCTCCGTCAGCGTGGGGATCGCCCTGCTCTGGTTCACCGACGGATTCGGCGACCAGAGCAAGCTGGGCCCGCAGCACACGCCGAGATTACTGGCGCACATCAGGTTGTGCTTCGACCTGCGCGCCACGTGGTAGAGCACGCATATCAGGTGCGACAGCAGAGTGTAATTCGCTTTGGGCAATCTATCTAAAATACTGAAAAAAAAGAACACCATCGTTCGTTAGCTACCGTGATAATAATACATGCACGTGGAGTACTCGTCGCGAGAACAGAGTGGCCGCTTACTTCTTAACAATTTGAATAGGATTTGGCGTGTCCAAGCTATCCATCCACAGAGGGAAGAGGTGAGAGGTGAGCAGAGGGTCCGGCAGCGATCGAAGAAAGTCCTTCAGCAGAGCTGCTACAGCTATGATCGGCGCATCCTCCAGGCAACTGGGATCGCTGGTCGACTCGATCTGATCTCTAAGCTCCCGGACGATCCTGACGTTCGCCGATTTCCTGAAAATCCCCTGCGTGAACGGGCCCTTGGCGAACAGCTGCTGCAGCATCACCAGCACGGGTTTCGGCAGCCCGTTCTCGTCTAGCCTGGACAGGTTGACGCCGAACAGGCTCGGGTTCAGCGAGAGGGACCGCCTCAGCAGCCCGGTGATCTTCGACTTGTTCTTCTTCACCGGGGACTTGGGCACGGGCCTGAGGATGAAGTGGCACGTGTCGTGGCCACTTTTGTTGCAGTGCTCCAGATCGAAGCCCTCATCCGCGGACAGGGTGTGCCGTAAGTTCGACAGCTTCACGGCAAACGGCCTCTCGTGGCCTATCAGAGGGTACGGCGACTCGTCCGCGGACGTCCTGGCCCACAGTTGAAACTGCCCCTGAAGGTCCAACAGCCGCGTGGCTAGATTCACGCAGGCTGCTGCCGTCATCTCGGATCCCACCATTATGGTTTTACACTGCAATCAATAGAACGCGATTGTAGCTCGCGAACGAAGCTTCTTCCTGGGGATATCTTAAGAAACAATCGATTTCGCCGATGAAACCTGTGGTCACTCTATAAATTCGACAAATCGTGTTGGAGCTGACAGAGAACGTTAGTTACGACGGTCGCGGTCGCGAAGATGTACGGCAAGAGTAAAGGCACTTGGCGTCTCTTCGATAGCGAGGTGTATTTAAAGTATTTAAACGCAACTCCGGCCGATATAATGAGCGTCAATAAAGCCCGCGAGATAGAAGGGTCTCTTTTTAGAGGGAGCGACGATCCACTCGACGTTGACGTCAATGATATAAAAGGGGCATGCATCTCGACGAAGAATGCCTCCAGGAAGGTCGAGTGATCGAACCCTCCCCCTTGCTCCTCGCGCGAAGAATGGACCGTGAAGGCGTGACCGCGTGTATCTCAGCTTCAAAGGGGGGTGGCGGATGGGTGCACTTACGTATTCCGTGTTCGTGTCACTGTCGTGATACACGACTTGAATGTTCGTGTCCGGCGGCTCCTTCATACTCTCCTCTCGTACCAGCTCGGTCAGACGTCCCCACCAGAGATCCCTGGCTGCAGCAGTCCTGGAAGAATGAAGCGAACGCTGTGATGCGCCACGATAAAACGACGCCTCCGGTTAATCCGACGGTACCCCCCCCCCCCCCCCCCCCCCGTTGCCCCTCGGGCTTTCGTCGACGCGACTTTACGGCGTCGTTCTGAAAGAGAGCCCCGTGTCGGGCCGTCGAAATCGCCGCGATTACGATGCTCGCCGGGCATAAAGACGCTTAAAACGAAGGGGTGGAATGTGTTGTTTGAGGCACCAGGAAAGCTACGTACATGAAAGTGGCGACGACGTTCGTGGTGGGCCAGCCGAGGACGAAGCTGGTTTCTTGGGACTTGCTCGTCTCGGCTACGTCCTCTATGTGGCCGGCAGTGAGCCAGAGCTCGCTCATCCTCACGGACTGCTTCAGCTTGAAGTTACCCCCGCTTCGGGCCTTCGCTATGAGCAGCAGATCGGAGAACAGGAAGAGGTGTCTCTCCTGCGACTGCACCCCCTGCGAACCAAGCAATCCTTCCTATATAACGAGCTTGCCGTAGGATAATCTCCTGTGACTCTACGAATCGCTTATGGACTCGTCTGTTCATTTACCGTGGTGAACTGGACCGGAGTTTCCAGGAGGAACGTCCTCGGCGGAGATTTCGGTACTGGCGAGTTGTTGGACACGTTCAGCGACTTCTGCGACAGCACTCTCGTCAGCCTTCCGGGGTTCCCGCTGCTCCTCTTGCGGATCAGACTCTTCATTTTCTGGAATTACACGAATCACATTCGCTGGATGATGCACGGAGAGTTAAACCAAGCTGTGCGGCCAATTTAACAGCCCCTGTGTAGGCTGCTCGTGTCAAGTTGAACAACCTTCGAGCTCGAGCACGCCTTTGCAATCAATGTACCTCTGTGATCCGCGAATAGGAAGTCAGCGTTACGGTTCCGCGAAGAAGTATAATGAAGTTCCTGACGCGACAGAGCCACCGCATGGATTGCGCTTTCCGCCGTGGCCGGAGCACCCGCGAAACGCACACGCGACGATTCGTTATTAGGAATCGAAACGAGGCTATCGGGGTCCCCCGGGACAACAGATTAGCATTAAATTGTCCGCGCGGTTAGCTCGAGGCGCGCTCCTCCGCCCAGTTACCGTCGCCGCTCAAGGGGTCACAAAGTAACGACCAATTTTGATGCGAGGATCTAGCACATAAATTACTATCATCCTCTCGCAGCGGGCGGCTAATAACTGGACGCCAACGTGCCAAGTCGTGTTAACTTTCGGCTGACTTAACAGCATTATTCCATTGAATCTGTTCGGCAAAGTTTTCACGCGTGAATGAGTTTACAATTCGAACCGCAGTATCCGTGAAAACTATAATAGCTACAGCTATCGGAGGCTTGAATTTAAGACAGTGTGCCGAGCCTATATCCCTGATGCAGTTCTAGCCCGCCTCGTTATTTCCCCGTGGCATCCATTGACGTCAAGAGCCACGGGTGGGACGGGGTATAACAGTTACGGCTGACAAATAACGCTACCAAATATAGCAAGTGGGTCCGAGGGACCCATGAAACACGAAATTACAAGCAACAGGACAGGCTGATTAACATACTTCGCTTTGACGCGGGCCGGCGTATTAGAGCGGAGGGCCACTCTCTAGTAATCTGTCCGGCTCTTTTCTCTTACGAAATCGATGATCCCGGTGCTCTGCCCCCAGAGCTAGGGCTCTTACCAACTATCAAGGCACGCGTGACACGCGCTGTCCCGCGCTGGATGCACAAATACGAGTTTCTTCGCGTATCGTATGCTAATGAAAGCTAGGGAAACCAAGGCGACGCGCTGATGACTTTCGCGATTCGAGGAAACGTTCAATCATCGCCCGCGAGCAGATACTCGACTTTGGTGCGTGTAACGTGACTAGGGAATACGGAGGAACGCGAGAGGCAGACACTCGATCCTCCTAATGATCCCTGCTCTTCTTACAACTCTTACGCGAGAATATGCAAATCCGCGTGTATAAGTACTCGGAACGATGACTCCTCGGGGCGATGTCGTGGGCTCGAAAATTCATAAAGCTAATGGAATAAAGGCAGATCGCCTCCAGGGGCTCGGGACAGCCTCGACTTCCGGGTGCAGAGTGTAACGCATATTCTCGTTAACTCCGCGTTGCTTACCCGTTGTGTTACGGCTTTTAGGGTTTCGTATATTGCGCGAGCAGATAAACCGGGAAATTGTCATGGGGACCAGTGTCCAGCGAGACGCGTGAGAAACGCCGACGCGAATCGCCGAGCTTTCCACGGTTGCGAGGGAAACACATGCTCTCGCGCGAGTGCGTGAGAATCGTCGAAACGCAACGCTTATCTCTTCTCGCTCACGGTTGATGCGCTCACACCGGAAGCGCCGTATTTATGGAGATTTTGCCGCGCAACCGTGGAGCAAACGAGAGTTCTCGCGGCACTTAAAGGCTGCTGGAAGTTCATGGAACGAGGTAACATACCGTGGTGAGGACATCTCGCTCGTGCAGCCGTAGATTGTCACCAGGGAACAGCTCCTGGATGCGATGGAGATCGCCCTCGAGCTGGCCGCGCTGGAGAACCGCGCCGCTGCCGACGCTCCCGTTTCCGTTCTCCACCAGGTTCCTCGCTTCCTGGCCCAGGTACCTCTCGTATTCGGCCAGCCTCTGGACCTGCGAACATTCCAAGAAAATCTCCCGTTAGATCCAAGCAATTCAGAGAATTTTTCCTGCCGAGATATATCCTGCCACTCGATCGTTCACAGTGGAATCATGAAGGAACAATATTTCTCCACTTCAACGACCGCACCGCGGTGAATCGATGACTTTTGCGCAAGCACGGCGAGTTTCTCTATGGAGCCGCAATTACGATAATGTGGAGTTCGCGGGTCGGTTGCGAAAGTGGCAGAAAGAAGCCGTTGGGAAACTGCAGCAGCGTTTCCCTAGGAATCGACACGCGAAAATTAGGCGCGATGTTGTTGGTGTAGTTTGCTGGCAGGCAGTACCGCGGCGATCGAGAGGAAGCACAGATTCATTCCGTTTCTTTTCAGCGTGGAATGGCGCAGGTAATTATTATCAACGACGCGTCCAGGCGAGTTATGCAAATAAGCGCGGCGAGTCATCATTCAAGCACTCGAGCTGCTCGTTCGTCCGGCAGATCGATCGTCTCGGCAGTTGATTCACTGGTTAATTGTCGCTGTGTTTCAAAACTCGGAGGGAACGCCGTCTCGCGCGTGATTAAGTTCACGAGACCGCCACACCTGTTACGAATCTACCCACTAAAGAGACTATATCGAATGTATAAACATATAAATAACCAGCTATGCCACTGGCAGTCGAGCCTCTCGAGTTCCGTGCCAAGAGGCGAAACACAATTATATCCGGGGGGGGTCGATTTTCGTTCGACCAGCGTGAGACATCGACTGAAATATCAGGGCGAGTTGCGATTTCCCCGGGAGCTTGCGCGAGCTATACGCCAACGTTTTTCCAGCGCTTCGTTTGTTATCCCTTCCAGCGGTGCGCTTTGAAATTTTCAATTAAAATGCGAGCAAGCGTCGCCTCTGCCCATCCACCCACGCAGCCGTCGAGTTTCGTAACAAGAGCGTACCCACCCACCACTTCTTTCCTGGCATCGTTCGGGCCGGGAATCGGTGTGGTGGTCGATCAAGCCCACTCGTGGCCACCTGAATCAGCGGTATAATCTCACTATTCGGCGGCTTAAGATCGATCGTCAACGATCCTCGAACTTCCGTCTACCGAACGTTCCAACGTACCGCTGGATTATAATTTTATCCGTCGATCGATCACGCGTCAAGCAATCGCGCGATTGTCCCGAACAGTAAGCGCTTAATACGCTCGTGGAGCCACTAATTCTCGTATAATTCCGTTGCGAGATTGCGCGCCGGTCGAAGAAAGCATGCAATGTAAATGCTGCCGTTTACTCGCGAACGAAAGATTATAAAGATACAGTCCGATGATAAATGAAACATGGCTTTTACTTTTACTTTTACCTTTCGCGCTATCTCCGTTCGAATTGCCTCTTTTAAAGCTCACAGATAATGTATACAGAAGAAATAGGAAATCTACGGCGATGGGACTCGATCCCGCGATCTTTGTCAAACAAACGCCACAGATCCAAAGGCACTCTGGCAAATTTTTAGCTATACCTGATGAACATTTCAATTTACGAGCTAGTGGTGAGAGGTAGACACGTGGAACGCACTTCTTCCTCGTTGAAGGCGTAACGCACGCCACTGCAAGTTGATCGTCGCGGTCCGACGCTCCTCTAATTCCTGCCGAGATCGAGAGCAGAGGCGTGACGCGACCGGTTGACGCGATTCGCAGCTCGAAGACTGCGGATCGATCTGCCATTTCGCGAGCAACGCGACGGAAGTCTGATACATCATCGCGTACAATGAATCACCCAGCCACCGCAGGTAACCGCTCAATCGCCCACGAACGGAGGCTATGTCGCCGATTCCCTCAGCTGCACCACGTGCCAGCCCCGCTTTGTTTTCGCCGCGGCGATGACCGCGCGCCCGTGACCGAATCCACGCGCTGCTCCTCTCTCAGATGAAAGTTTTATTTATTTTCCACGGTAAAATGGATCTGCGTGGCCGGGCTTCATGCTCCCGGGGATCCTCGTGCTTCTGCTATTCCAGCGGATTTCTTTTTATTTATCGTCGCCGCTCTTTCGCTTTCACTCGGTGATTGAACCCGCCGTATCTCCTCTCAGCAACCGAGGAAATTTCGTTATCTAAAAGCCTGCAACGTTTCTCCTCGCCGTGAACCGTGAAAGGGTAGTGTTTGAGCTTCAACGTGACGCGCTTCAGTGATCGCGAGTTAGTTGTAATTAGCGGCTCGGAGGAGCCGTTTTCGAGCGGTCGTTCCTGCATCGGATTTTAAACGATCCGGCAGCGTACACCGAAGCCAGCGGCTGGAGTCGTTACCTGTCCTCTTCTTTTTGGAGTTTAATTAATTACGGGGTCCGCGGGGACTTTCTCGATAGATCGTCTAACTGGTTCGAGCGTTCTATAGACAGATAGCGAACTCCTATCAGAATTAGATCGCGTTATACTCTCGGAGATGCAGAGGATCGTACACAGGAGAGCCGGGGAACGTTCAACTCCCAGAAGTACATACGTGGTTACTTTACTACTGCAGCCGGTAGTAGGTACACCGTTCACAGAACCCAGAAACGTCCAGTTACTAATCTATTATAGAATTAGACCCGTTAACTCAAGCAAATAAACGAGCAGGACTTAATTGGATCCGGTCCAATCTGCAGAACGAACACGGCGCCGTTTCGTTGCTCGTTGATTCTGTTGCACCGGTGCAACGTTCATTACCGATCTCGGGGGTTTCTCTTTCACGGTGCAATTTTCACAGATCGGTGCCGATTCACCCCGCCATTGGCATCCTCCGACGCGTATCATCGGGCCTCCCCCTTTCTCTCTCCTCGTTTTCTTTCGTTCCGTTTCCCATCGGCATTGTTAAAGCGACACGTACTTTTACGCGGCATTCTTATCCCGACACCGTTTCTGGGCCCCTTTTCGCACACTTTCACCGCGCCACGGTCGATTATATTCCTAGGAATACCTGGAACGTGGAGCGCGGCGTTGTTCGCCGCCGCACGCTCTCGATCGCCGATCGATAATCGTTATCGGGTCACGAGCATGATCCTGGTTTCACAAACCGAGGAATTTCGTTGCGGAGGAAAAAGGACCCCTCGATCTCCTAACGATCCACGTTCCATTGAATCGAAGCCCTATCTCGATCTTTTCCGAGGTAAGTGTAACGCGCAGTGGGCGAGATCGTATTGCGATGACTAATGGATCGCAGTTTAAAGTTCTTGTTATACGGAGTTTTCCCCCCCGTTAACGCACGACTGGCATTCTGCGCGCGTGACGCACTCCCAGTTCCCAGGAGTTTTTCTCACAGGCTGTTACGGAACGAGACGCGGACGATCAGCAATTTAGAAACTTAATTGAATTCCATAATACTTGGTGCGCGCGGCAAGTAATAGATTGCAAGGAGAAACATTGCGGAAACAAGATCAACCACTCGTACGAAATGCAGTAGAGAGTTGGAAACTGATTCCAAGATGCGCTGACCCCAAAGTCTTAATACGTCTATGGACAATAGAAGATACATCGCAGCTCTGTGAGTCGTAAACGATACCGTGCATTCAAA
This sequence comes from Andrena haemorrhoa, assembly GCA_910592295.1. Taxonomy (NCBI): domain Eukaryota; kingdom Metazoa; phylum Arthropoda; class Insecta; order Hymenoptera; family Andrenidae; genus Andrena; species Andrena haemorrhoa. Next base: position 5,747,186 of record OU342940.1, on the reverse strand, counting down.
AGTCCTCCTATTGCTCCATAAAAAAAACCTTGATTCTAACGAACACGTCATCTACCCTCTCCTTCGAACCCCTCGAATCCCTCGACCCGTTTGTCCCAACACAAAGGGCACCGACGGGACGAATCGCGTCTCGAGATCAGGAATACTCCGGAGAGGCTCGGTCGAGTGGTCTCCACTTGAAAAGGGATTTCCCACAAATCCCCGCAGCCATGATGGGGTGGTCCCCAGGAAAAACGAGAGATTTCTCGCAGGGTGGGCGTTGGCGCGAAGGGTAGCACTCCCGACCACGTACAAGGCTCGACGCGTCGGTGCTCCTTCTGGCATGTTAAAGAGGCGCACAAAGAAGCGGCGCCTCCTCCACCTCCTCGGGACGAGCAAAAGAAAGCGAGGGAACGAGTAGAGGGGAGAGAAGGGAGCGCAGTAGAGAAAAAGAAGCGCGGATTCGTTCCAGGCGAGCGGATTTCGGCGCCTGTGACGATAATCCTCCCGAGCGGCGGGCTAAATTATTGCTAATTAGCATAGCGAGCGTGCATCGGCGCGGGTCCTTTTCCGCGCGTGGATCGGTGACTGTTGTGGCTCCGGGCGTAGAAATCCGATTCCCCGAGCCGACACTGTCGCGTTTGCACAATCCCGAGGCCCGACGGATCTTTTATCCGGCCACTCGCGGCTGGATAGAGGAAACCGGGGGAACGGTGGAGAAAAAGCGATCGACCACGGCCTCGGCCTAGCCGGCGGTTAATTTGTCGGGCAGCCGTACGGATAATTTGCCTGGCACGCGGCGATCAATCATTTAATTAGTCAGCCTGGGGAGAACGTGCTCTCGACGGGCTGGAAATTCAGCTCGAACGCCGGTGAATGGGAAGAGAAAGGTCGCGCGGGGAGATTCGCGCATGTCGGCGGGGCTTTTTGCTCGCCGTCGCGTCGCGGCGCGTACGCGACGTCCGCGTGTATCCGTGAATGCATACATCAGAGGGTCTATCTCTGGATGGCTGAATACCTTACGGATATGGTATATACGATGGCGCGGGCCGCGTGTATCTGGAAGCGTACCTAAACACGTATTCTACCGTTAGCCTGCCTCGAAGCATCGACCCCGCGACTCGCGTAGCGCGAGCGCTGTTCCTTGACGGACGCCGTTTACGCCTCTGCCAGCGATATATGCCTCCGGGGTCCTGATTCCTGGACCTTCCGTGAACTCTCACGACCCTACGCGAGCGATATTAACGCGTCGTAGGGATGGGAATCATGAGAATGCTCTGGTACAGTTTTGATGATGATATAGATACATATGTATGTAAAAGGTGCTGGGATCGGAGGTTGGTGGGACGTGGAGTCTCGTTAAGTGAGTCTCGAGTTCCTCGAGGATAGATACTAGGGCGGAGCGATACTATATAGGCGAAAATTTAAATTTGAATTTTCAGTTGGCCTGGATGCGGTATAGTTGTCTTTTGATTAACCAAACACAACTGTAACAAATTTTTGAAAAATATTCATGAATGCAGGTTCATTTTTCTCCTAAAAATGATTACATGATAACTGAAAATTCAAATTTAAATTTTCCGCTCCGCCCTTAATAGATACCTACGCAGCGTGGAGGATGGAAATGGATGCGCGAAGAATCGGCTGGCGCGTTCGCCTTTGGTAGATCGGCGATCGCGTCGAGTGCCGCTTCGCCGACACAATTTTTGTTCCGATTGCGGCAATCGCGGACGGCGAATGGAACGGAGAGGCCCCGCAGGCACGAGCCCGTAACTTTTTCCATCAGCATCTCGATGGTACGGGAACGGAGAGCGTCGAGGTACGCGCGTACAACCGCGCGGGACAAATTACCGCGGGCTGACGCAACGGAGAACACCTGTCTCGAAAAGTTACAAAATCGGCTTCCTGTGACGGTGATTTACGCACCGGAGTGCAACCTGCCTCGCGGATTTACGCCCGAACAGAGATCGATAACGGGCGCAGACGTTGCATTTTATTTCCATACCGAGATATCGATCGTCCACTGATTACGGATATAACTGTTACGATTCTGCAAAGTTCGATCCCCCGTTTGCCTTCCTCGCGGTGGGTTTCGCGCCGGCAATCGCTGCCAGTTCGTTTATATAACGTAATGGGCATTAATAACACGGCATCGAGGTCAAATCCAGCCGGAATGCATAACGCGCGTACGAATGTCGTGGAATGCAACGTGCATTACGTACGGCGTATAGGCGTGCAGGAGCGAGGCGATCGCGCGTACGAGGCACGTTGCAAGAAACGCGAGGATATACACGTCCACTACCGAAGGGGATTACGAAACGCCGCGGACAATAATTCCGCGGCAATCTCGCGGCAACTGCAACAGCGGAATGTGTAATAACGTCCCGCGAGTCGAGCGGCAAAATAAAAGCAACGCTGCGCGGGGAAATTCGATCGAGAGCCCATTATCGGGGGCAATCCTCCTCGAGTTCCTTCGGGAAGAGGAATTTCGAGGGGGCTGAAGACGTTAGCCAGCTCCTCTGTGCCTCGATCCACCGGTACACCTAGTGAGATGATTATCCGCGTCGATCGCGTGGCACCGAGAGCAGACGATTCGAAGAGCCACGCGAAAGAACACATCGCGATAGTCGTCCGCGGGGGCTTCGAGCTGTTCGCGAGGCATCCACTTTCTCGGTTGCCTGATTTTACCGATCGACGATTCTCGATGAATGTCCATCCCAAAGTAAACACCCCCGAGGATCGTGCGTGGATTTCTTGGAAAGAAAGTTTACGGTGAAACAGCTCGGTGAACCTGTTCCTCCGGTCACCGATCTCCATTGAAACGAGCCTAACGGACGAGGAACACGAGGATACACGCCGACTACCGAGAGGCCGATTACGAAACGGCGGGTATCCGCGAGCGACGATAATTCCTCGGCGAAGCCAGCGCGCGTCTGCCCACATTCGCCTTTCGCTGCTCGCCGTGAGCGTGTGTCGCGGTACAGGAAGAATCCTCGCCGAGGAACCGGGCACAGAAGCTCCGCGACAAAACAGATGGTGACTGGCGGAGGAGAGTGTCTTCCACCATCGGTTCATCTAGATTCTAGAATCTAGCTCGTTATCGCGAGGAATTAGCCCGGGAAGCGAGCACGTTGCCCTCGCCACTCTGCGCTTCGGGAGAAGTATTGACTTGGTACGAGGATTCTCGCCGATTTTTCGAAGCTGAATGCTCGGCTTCCATTATCCCCCCCATTTCCTCGATTACTCAGAGTCCCTTCGTTACTTAGAGCTCCCCCATTCCCTCGGTTTCTGCGATTTCCACGGCCGCTTGACCAGAATAGAGCGATTCCGATAATGGGACCAGTTAGCAATGAGCGGAGCGGAAAAATTCAAGGGGGCGCAGTGTTCATTCATTAAGCTGGCGTACACCAGCGAGATACAGTTCTCGGAGCATGCAACGGCGATACTAGAAGCGGCAGAGAAGGCAGTGCCAAGCCTTGGCTTAGATTCCAGGTTTGTCGCGTACGCTAACTCGCTGTTCCAGTGGCGTAGGGCGGCTGAAAGCTTTGTACATACGCCGCACTTTCTCCTCGCAGCGGGAATTGTGACACGTAATTGCATACTTTCGACGGGTTCTGATGAAAGTTTCAGCCAGAAAAGCAAGGCCTTCATTGTGCCGCGCGCGTCTAACCTTTCCTTTCCATAGAAACTACTCTATCCATCTCCGATCCTGCCCTACGCTAACCACGGCTACTTAAATAATGATCGTATGCCCGATAAAAATGACCTGTTAACGATCGACAAGCAGGAACAGAGAAACCAACATTTACATTCGCACACGTGAGCCGCGAAGCATCCGCTTCCACGCCTCTGCGCTCGCGCATACACACCTTAACCATTTAGCAGCACTTGGCAATAACCACTGGGCGAAGGTATTCGCGCCATGATCAAGGAATCTCATTCCGTTCACCTCGATGACGGAATGCAGATAGCAGAGTCCAACCGAGCCTCCGCCGCCACTCCAAAGTCGATCTCCTCGATCTTCTCGATCGTTCTCTAGCTCGCGGCTCACGAGAGTTACAAGTGACAATACGATCGCGCAGATCCCGAGCACCTATGAGTCTAGATCTCCAGCTGTCAGACGGAGGAGCCGATTTCCCCAGACTTCTCTTCGCGGAGGACACGTCCGACGTGACAATTTGTTGGACGGTAGGCGATCGATCGAGAACCCTCGAGAGAGAGACCCAGCCTTAATCCCCTGGCGGACAGGAGGCTCGTATTAGGCACAACGTGTACCGTTAACCAGTGGCTGGAAGACGGCGCTGCAAGTGGTTTAGCTGGCGTTACATACGCAGTGGCTGGAGTGCAGCAGCGTGTACCGTGGCGCGCTCCAGAGTGATACCTGTAGCCGATTTTTCGACCTCGAGCAACGAAAGTTGTAGAGGCGCGTGCCCGTCGCGCTCCTAAGGGCCGATGACGGAGGAGATAGCTCGCGGGTTAACGGGGTGAGAGACACCGGTCGTACGTTAACGGTGTAACTACGACAATATTGCCGGGACACGAGCGTCGCGTCGCGTGCTTTCTCCTCGGGCTTGTTACCGCCGATCCCAGAGCCAGTGCCGATCGACTGACAACCCGACCGACACGGCGATATCTTGTAGCCGTCGATAGCAGACATCGTGGCGAGAGTTCCGCGGTGAAATTAACGCTGTACGTTCCATTGCGGCATTGCGGACATTGCGGCGCGGGACATGGTTCTGCGTAAGGTGGGACGTGAAATCGAGATCAACGAAATTGATGATTGCTCCGCTGAACTACTTCAGGGACAGGGGCGGATTTTGAGATTTGGCGCCCCTAGGCTAACAAGCGTCTCTGCCCCCCTTTCCGTGAAATATCACCGAATATTTTAATTGAAAACGGTCGAGACAACTTCAAAGTTAATTCGATACCGAATTTTTTCCAAAGTTGTCTGAAGCTTCTGTGTTCAAACATTTTCCAATTTCTTTCGCTCAAAATTTGTCGCTCCCCAAAAATTGACTGCCCTAGGCTGCAGCCTACTTAGCCTACACACAAATCCGCTGCAGCGGGTGATAATTGTGACTACTTAGTGCTCTGAGTTTTTAGATAAAGGGATAGAATGTCGGTGGGGCAGCGATAGAAGTCTCAAATTCGTCCTAACGTGGAAAAAGTAGCGAGCCAGCGAAGTTTGATCCCCCGAAAAGAATGTAATCCAGCTTAACGGGCGAGAGCCGCGAACGAGGGGAGGAAAGAGAATCGAAAAGTCGTGTCGTCGGCCAAGGAGAATCGGTGCCGATGAAAGGAAGGAATTTGGTGAATGGGAGTGCCAGGACTCGTTTTTCCACTACAATGGCACAGCCGCGATAGAACGGGCGAGAGACAGAGACGACCGATGCATCGAGTAGCAAAGGAATTTCTCGAGATCGTAGTTGCCACCGATCACGATCCCAAGGCGATCGAGGAGCATCTATCTGCCGAGTCCGCTTTACCATCGCGTCCACTCTTAACTTCGCCGAAAAACGAATTCTTTTGTTAAACGAATGCTAACTAAACCTGGACACACAAGCATACTTAAACCAACGCGACTGAATTCTACGTACAAGTCACAAACTAAAGTGACTCCAGCGTTTGTAAAAGTCATATTCAGAGCGAGGAAGGAATAATACCGCCCACTATATACAAAGTTCCTGGCGAAAATTCGCCGCGGGACGCAACCCGTTCGAGCTATTTTTACCAGAAAACCGTCACGGCTCTTTCGACGCGAAAGCGAACCGCGGTCACGGTTGCGTGGAAAGTTTCGCGAGAAATTCGCGATCGGTTGCATCCGCGGGACGCCACCCAACGTCTCCGCGGCGTCGCTCGTAAACACCTCTCGACTCTCGTAAATAAATAAACGCGGCCGCGAATTCTCGCCGATTCGGCCACGTTATCGCCGCTGTCCGAATAAATTCGGCGAGGCATTAACGCGTGGCAGTAAAAACGGCGGTTTAATCGCCGCATCGCGGGCGTCGACATTTTTCACGCTCCTTATGAGCGCGCCCGCGCGCTCGCTTTCCGCGCGGGTCGCCGATGAAAAATCGCGCAATTAGCGCGGCGTGGTACCGAGTCAGGGTGCAGGACTCTGCCAATTGGCCCCGAAAGAATGGACCGGGAGAGAGCAGAGAAAGAAGGGGCCCAGGGAGGAGAGAAAAAAAGGAAAAGAAGCGAGAGATTGGCCGCGGAGTAAAGTCAGAAGTTTCACGGTGCAGATCCGCGATAGCGAACCGAACGACGACAGGGGCGAGGAGGAGGAGGAGGTGGGTGTCCTTGAAACATGGTAGTTAACCACCACCACCACCACCAGCATGGGCCACGAGGGACCATTACCATCGGCGTGGATCCCGTCCAAGGGAAGAGAACCCAGCACCAAGCGTGGACCGAGGTGCGTGCACGCGCCCTGACCGACAAATACACGCGACCACCTTCGCGGAGAAAAGACCGGCCGGCTACATATTGGCTTATTATACAGATTCCTGCGCACCTTTATGTATTCCTTGATTGCAAGCTGGGAGAAATTTCGGGCTGCGCAGGGTGGACTTTAAACAACGCTGGTGCGCGTGCAATGGGCGTTAATGGGAACACGAGCAGCGAGCTGCAGAGGTCGACGCTCGGAGGCGATAAGCGGCCGAGTGGAGTGATAACGGCGAAAACGGAGCATTGTTTTCCAAAGGATAGAAGACTGTTGCGTTCGGCTAGACCAGAGTTGCTGAAGAAGCAGTCTTTCTCGGTGAACTTAGTATTCCGGAGAACCGCTGCTGAGGACGCTGACAATGAGTAACGAGGAACTTGGAATCGTGACAAAATCATGCAATATTGCTCGGAGTAAGGTGGAATGAGTAATGAGGAACTTGGAATCGCGACAAGACGTTGTAGTATTGTGTGGAACCGAGATGAATGCTGATGAGTACTAAACTATTACGATATAGTTGGTGAAGAAAATACCGAATCGACTGAGCGTGCCACACCTTTCTGGCCTCATTGAGAGCCGTGCAAATTATTCGCGCGTGCAGCATCCAAAGGATCGAGATGTTGCTGCAGCGTTTGAGAACCAGTCCCCTCGGAACCCGCGAAACTGGACCGAAATTTAAAGGCGCCGCTCGTGGTAGCCTTTTTGGGGTAGTGTTTACACAGGACGGCGACCGTTTTATGCAAATTTGCCCGCGACCGCATCGGCAAGCAGGTAGCAAGGTCGTATTTTAAAAGGAGTACCGTCGCACGGGAGCAAAATAGCGAGCAGTGGCGCCCCTCTTCCGATCCGAACCGCGCCTCTCGAGGATCTACTTGCCCCGATCGAAAAAGAGAGAAGATGAAATATTCCGGTGGCAGCGGATAAGATTGCCGCGTGTTTGGCGCGGTCACGGCGAGGGAACGAGCTGAAGCGACGCGGAAATTCCTGCGTTCTTCGTCCCTCTCTTCCTATTTCAAGAAACGAGCATCGCTTCTGACTACTCTCGGCGAAGGCTTTGAAGACCGCCAAGACCCTTACCAGGAAATGCACACACAGAGGGAAAGAGGGAGAGAGATATTCTACTACTCGTTCGTCCCCATCTATCGACTCCCTTTTCTCTTATTACTCCTCCTCCTCCTCATCTGCTTCTTCTTCTTCTTCTTCCACTACCGCTTTACGAGCTTCCTCCCGGTGCTCCGTGCTCTCTAGGAACGATTCCTTCTCATTCGTCACGAACAGGTGCGGGCTTGATAAACGAAACTGCTTCGATTGCGGTTTACGGGGAAATTAGTCGGGGAGGAATAGAACAACCGCAACCGCGCGACGCGTTCTAATCGCGGCTGGATCGAATTTCGCGCGGATCGTTACCGTGAAATCGTGCCGGGACTCGGCCGCCGGCTTCAGTGTCACCATGGAAATTCACGTTTCGCTGAATCGGCGATAACTGTACCTTGATTAGGGTCCCAGCGCGCGCTACGCGCTGTACCATTTACGGGCGACACCGTAATCACGCGATTGCGCACCATCTTCCTCGTTAATTCTCGCGAGAGCACCTTCCTCAGCGACCGTTTTCGCGCACGCTTGTTGGCGAATATCTCGCTGAGCCCTGGTCATGAATTCTCGCGTCTAGGGGTGGCTCGCGACGCACAGTGGTTTGAATAGAGAAAAAAGCCATTTTTTGTATGTTAAGTACACAGAATTTTTTCAATACAATTCCATAGTAGGATAATTGAAGCACCAGAACCAACAAGAATTTTCTCTAAATACCATTAATTTGTAAGAAAATTACACCATGAAATTTGAGGAACAGAACACCTACAATTTTGAATTACAAATGCACTATCTTAAAAGTACAATTTAAAGTATTTGCAAATTAAAAAACAAATACTGAACAAATAAATTACATAAACGTCCCCAGCGACCTCAAAAACCCCGGGATACCAAGTTTTGTATAAATTGAAGGTTTCACATCGATGCTATCATATTTTTTCCTTCACATGGGGATTTCGGACCACTGTGCGACGTCTCGTGCGCGTCACGTGCATCGTGCGCACAGAGACATTAAACACGCCAAGAGAAAGACGCTCGAGCATGCACAATCGCGCCACTACGAAGTGACTGGCGCCTTTAACGAGCATACATTTGACATCCTTAAGAGGGCTCCTATAAAGCGCAGCAAGGGCCGCGACAACGGCCTTGCCGGCCAGGAGAATGGCCCTTAGTCATCGTAGGAATGTCGGCTAACGCATAACCCGATGCACTTCCTCTATCTGACAGGCAGCTAAACGAAACGACGTTTCTGCGTATCGGTCGACTAGGTATCGAATATTCTTAATGGACCTCGCCCCGATCGGCTTTCGTGGTCCCTCCAGGTAATGGAGCAACGACTCCTAGGCTAGAGTTTCCAACCCGCCTAAAACTCGGACTACCGTCGACGTAACAGCAGTTGACAAAGTTCATCCATAATACATTCTACTTATCGTGCACCATGCGTAGCTCGCAAGAGGAATAAATCGTCCCCGCCATAACGCGGGCCTAGGACTCCTCTCTTCCGCGTTGCAATAAGCATTGAAGAACCAATAACAAGATCCTACGCGATAGAGCCGCCGCGATAACCGTATTCCTCGCGTGTGCGCCGATAACGAAGATAAGCGGATCAGCGTTGAAGCAGGCTCGCGCGGTATGCCAGGTGGTTGGCGGGCGCGATTCCGGTAAAGCGCGCGAGAAGAGGACAGTCGGAGCGTGTACGCGTGGATCGCAGTCGGCATACGGTCAATGCACCAGCCCAGTTTTCAAAATAACTTCAAACGCACCCATCAGCCTCTGCCTCGCACTCTCCGCCGCCGCCTGTCCCCCCTTCCGTACCCGTCGTTTCACAGAATCCAGAATATCCGCGGACATTCGCAGACTGTCTCTTGACCAGCCGCCAAATCGCCCACTTTATATTTGCCTGGCCGACGCGGGAATATGCATAGGGCGATTCTATAACCGTGCGCCGTCTACCGGAGTGAATCACGTATAAATAAACCGTGCGGAGTGCACCGTAAGTGGACGAAATTCTTGGTAACGTCTACGTTCCGCGAATCATCGCGCACCCCACCCGCCACCCTCTACGAAACAACTCCTTTTTCGATTACCTCGAGCTTCCCCGCGGAGCCGTTGCGCCAAGTCCCCAGCAGATATCGGTAAACTTGAAAGGTCTTCAGAGCACTTCCCAACACCGTTCCCCCGAAACACAGGAGCATCCTTCAAGAAGACACTCGAGGAGACATTCGCACTGCACCGCGAAGTGATGATGAAGGAAATTCAAGTTCACTACTTAGATTCGTAACGATTCAGGGTAGCTAATTTAGTACCACTCGGTGTCGAGGTGACCAGCACGATCGGTGCTCGGAGGATCGACTGACGTCAGGGTTGCTGGCTAACCAATTATCAACCGCCACTCTGGTGGTCGTGGAGGAAAGTAAAGCCACCCCTAAGGACTCCGGGTCGTTAGAGTTTACACTCGGATTTCCTTTCGCTCGCCGCTTATCGCTCGGTGACGTGGAAATCGTTCGGTAGCCTGGCTTTATCTGGACAGCCGATTGCCGGAACGCTCGTACGGCGTTGTTGACAGTGCGGGGCAATGAATGGAACGAGCCAATATTATCGATCGGCGAAGAATGCGAGCAAGAAGGCGGATCGATCGTGGTCTATCTCTTTTGGTACCTTTTTCACGCGAAGTCGTCCTCCCCCATCGGTTACGTCTTCCGCTGAGCGATGATCTATAGATCCGACGCAAGGAAGCTGGCGGATAGTGTTACGACGCGCTGGTAGTAGCTGCTCGACCGAGACACAGGATCAATGATCCACCTTCGAAACGAATTTCCCGTATTACTCACGCGGAACGATAAAATCGTTGGAGCCACGGCTTCCTGGATAAACGACGCGATATCTATCAGCGCCGTCGTGTTCCGCGTATGATAATACTCGCTTTTCAACCCCAGTTCTTCGTCGCCATGGCGACATGGATCATTGCGTTTTGTGATCACGCGAGTACCGTGCAGCGAATGCAACACGTGGCCGTCCCGACTTTTCAATGAACCGCCCAGTCCCCTGTGCTCGAGCGATTCCAAAATGTTAGGAGATCCCCGGCGCACGGTCTAATTGGGCTGAAATGCGGACAATGGGCTCGAGACGGTTCAGTTGTCCAAACGCGAGTCGAGGAGTAATCGTTAATGCCTCTGTCGCGGTAAAGTCGCGCGAGACAATGGCCCGCGTTAGCCAGGACAATGGCTCGTTCGGAAATTACTGCCTGAATTTTCCCACTTTACGATCGACTGGCCCGGCAATGCCTTCCTGCACGCATGCAGGTCAACAAGAGGCGTGTTCTGGCGGCAAAGCCCAGGTAAACGCTCCTAATCCACTTTGGAGCCGGGGAGTAGGCCACCAGATGAATTCTGCGCGGCGATTCGCGGAATATCGGTCGTTTCGCTTCGAATCGACTCTCTCTGGCAAGCAACGGCCATTGTCAGCCGTCGACGACGATATTTATGCCCGGTTGCGTCAGGGCGCCGATGAAATCGCGGTCGATGGACTACCGTAACTTCTGGCGTTTGTAGAATCGCCAGAGGGATCTTTTAAAAAGCAGATAATTTGGTGCCGATTTTTTTCCCGCTCAAGTGGAACCGCCCGAAATTCAACTGGCTTACAGCAGAGGATCTCGAAACAGTTCTGCGACAGTGGGATATGTTTAGAGCGGCTTAAAGAATATTCCTCCAGCTCGAGGAAAGGAGAAAAACGAGCAAAGGAGAAAAAGAAGGATAGGAACGTTAAAACGAGGCGACATTTCTCACGACTAAAGGAGAACGAAAGCGACCGCTCGTTCCTCGCGAGCGAGGGCGCGACGATAATTTCGCCACCTGTCGTCGCCCCGTTTCGAGCGGCTCCGCGCATTTTTCTGGGCCCCCGGGGGTGTGTTTTTTTTTCATTTCGAAACCGGATACCCTGCATATCGGCGGAGAAGGGATGGGAGGCAGAGGGGGAGGACGGAACGGCGCTAAAATAGAAACGCATCGGGGTGAACGCTACAAGTGGGACGTCGGGCCAGGAACACGGTGACGACGATGAACGCGATGAAGAAGCAGAAGAGGAGGAATCGACGAAGAAATGCATCGAAATAACTGGACGACTGGAACAAGTCCAAGAAGGAGACACACTGACGGTGCGCGCAGAGGCAGAGAACGAGACAGTGCACGTCATTCACGAGACTCTTCGCCTCTTCCTTCTTATCGAACCCTTTCGACCTCTAAACCGCGCGACTGTAAAGCGCAGACGGTTACCTAAGTCGCTATCAGTCGTAGGTTTTTGGAAATCAGACGAAATTCTTGGGTGCGCATTCGAGAATGATCACGCCAGGGAACATGCAATTTGGGAAGGTAGCAGATTTCTTTCCTTGAACCAAGTGGAACCAGAATTCTACCCAGCTCACGAAATCGAAGGTAGAGAACAGAAGCAGAAAACAGTTTTCAGTTGGTAGACCCGTTCGTGAGATAAAAGCGTCTGGTTTCACGCTCCGCTGGAAGAAGAAGGCCGTTTGTCCACGACGAGGAGGACCGTCGAGTGTCTGTTCGCTCGTTATCGGAGGCCAGGGGGACCGAGGAAACCGAGATACACCCGCTGACCAACGAAACCGTGACTACCACCGTCGAGGAATTCCAAAAAACATTTCGATAAACGCGTAATGGGCCCTCTTGCGTTTAGGGCTCCAAGGTCCGCGAGGAACCTTAATCGCGTTACGACAGAGGCTTCCTCGAATGGACCCAATAAGAATCCCACTTCGCGAGATGGAACCAAGCGAAATCGCTACGGATTTCGACGAATCAATCTGAAATTCGTAGGGTACGATGGCGGAAGTGATCGTCGGCCACTCACCAGCTCCAGCTCCAGCTTGCGCACGTCGTAGTATCCCTTGTAGTACTTGAACCACATCACTTCTCACTGACCACCCCCTCACCGAGCATCGTAGCCTTCGGACAATGTGATAATCGAGCGGTACAAAGGCAACATCGCGGGCTACCGTGTTTCGTCACTTTATCGAGTCACTTCCGGGCGAGTTAGCGTGATGCTGGCCACGTTGCATCGAGCCGTCGAATGAAAGAGAGTTCTGTTCCCGTTCGTGGCCCCGCTCTGGTATCAAACGCGGCGTTTAGATAAATACACAGAAGGAAACGGCGGCGCGAGACGAAGAGGGAAGAGGAGGAAAGAAGGGAGCGTGATACGATGCACTCGAGGACCTTTGAGAAACTGTTCGCCTCTCGACGTAGCGCCGACGGGCCAAGTATAGACGACGAGGGCTGCTCGCGTGTACGCGAGCGCGGGGCCGTCGACGTGCACGCGAGCACACGCGTTTCGTCGTGCACAGGGGCCACTCTCCCCGTGTATCGTCCGGGGCTACTAAAATTAATTAACCGTTTCATCACCGGGACTCCCTGTGCTTGGCTCCTTTTTTCCCAGTCCACGTGGGATTTCGCGCGCAAAGGCCTCCTGCAGAGTTCTTTGTAACCCTCGCGACGCCCAGGGTCGTTGCTCCGCGAAACTGCTGTAGAATTTAACACGGGTCTTTTAGATAGATCCTGCACCCCGAGGGTGCAAGCTTCATTAGAATTATGGTATTAACCCTGGTGGCCGAAAATCGTGCACTGTGCGTGGCTGAGACGAATGCAAACTCGTTTAACCGTTCTCCAGACATATTTCACGGACACGGAGTGAAAAGGCAGGTATATTCAGCTCATTAGCTTATCTGCTCCGACCTGGATCGCGGTGTCTAATCAAGCATCGGCCGGTCAACCGTGATCGTTCGTTAATCGATTCCTGACGAGTGACGAACGAGTTTCTAACTGAAGCGGACTGTGTCGAGGTAAGCTGCATTCCGGCGGATTTTATACGGCACGTAGTCTTTTTCCACGATCTATCAGCGCTTTTGTGCTTCGCAAATTTAATTACCGCCCCTCGTCGCGCGACACAAGAAGCGACTTATCGGCGGCGGAGTATAATTGAGTAATCTCGATTCTGCGGATGAAGTGCAGCTGTAAATGTCTCCAGGAATCAACGAGTGGCTTGTAAATTTTAGAGAGTTCGTCGCCGCGTCTGAGTTCGCCTCGATAGGCGCGATAAACTGTCCGCGTATCTTACTAATGAAGCTACTCGATCGTTAGGGGAAGCATGCGGAATCTCGTAGAAACCATTCGATTAAATTAGGGAAAGATTGCGACAAGTTACGCGCTACCCGAGCGCGATTAAAAGAGAAAAGTCGAATACTTTATATAGTAGGAGAGGCCTCGGTTCCGCGGCCACCGTCTCGATAAACGAGTGCATTGAATCCCCGGTGTCCCCGCGATACACGTAGTGCAAAGTTCTCGCAGAAAGCGCCGTTTATATATAGCCAGCCTGCGAGGCACCGGCCAAAGAAATGTGTAATCTAGTGGCACGCATAACGATAACGTTTATCTCTCGCCCTCGGCTATGAAATGCCGTTGATTCGGTTAATTAGAGGGAATCTTCGTTAACTGACTGCGCGAGCTCGGGGAAATCGGAGCGGCGAGGATCTTCAGCCCGCTTCGAAGGGACGCGCGACGTCCTCGTGTTGCCCAACCGAACTCTCCTTCGCCACAGGCATCCTGGTAATCGAGCGCGGCCCGACGATACACTTGTAGCAATTTAAAGAATCCCGATAACCATGAATGACCAGAACAGTCCGAGATACTGGAAAATGTACGAGTCTCTTCGTGTCCCTCGGATAGTTTGAGAAAATTACGAAAGCGATCGGCAGCGAGGTGATCTCGGCTGGATCGGGCAGGTTGCAGATGAGAGAATTGGCGGATCAAGCATGCACCGCTCGCCCACTTAAGGAGTATTTATCGTCCCGGTTTAGGCAGGCGGTAAATTGCCGAAAGTGTTCGTCGCAACGTCGAAAATTACAAAGTAGCAAGCGCAGGGGGGAGGGGGCGGCACGTGAAACTGGTCGTCGAACAAGCCACGGTTCGACGGTAATTAATTAGCGAGAAGAAGGGAGGAGGCCACTGGTAGTCGTAACGCGTTGGAAATTGATCGTGAAGGAACGGTAATTAAGCGTAAATGAATTGCCGCTGTTCGGAAAAAGTCGATCCACTTTGCACCGACACCGTCGCGCTCGTTTACATAAACGGCCCCCTTCTTTGTGCGACGTAATGGATTTCCAGAAGAAAGGGAGGTCCTCGCGGCGGGCAACGGAAACGCGTACACGCGTGGTTTCCGGAGGACGATCGGGTAATTAGAATGCACTCGTCCCTCTCAGCACGCACAAAGACGACACGGGGCTATCGATTTCTTGGATGCCGAGCGCGTGACCGCGCGTATAATTTCGTTTCCTTGAAATCACCAGCCTTGTGAAGGAACCCGCGTACGTAGACGCACGGAAAATGCCCATTCACCCTTTAAACGCTGCGAACGTGCCTTTGTTACTTTATCCTCCACTTCTATTACGATTCCTCCGTGCTCAACCACCGCATTCCCCTCGGTGAAAGCAAGAATGCAATTCCGTGACGCGTTACGTACAATAATCACGCACAATTAACGACGACCGAGCCCGATTAATGATGGGGACCATTTATAACTGGAGGTGGAGACATGGAATCAGGCCCATTGTCGAGCGAAAGGGGGCGAAAGAAAGCGGGGCATCCGCTGCGCCAAGGGGTTGGTAGTTACGGTTCGAGTGAATCGCGATCGTCCTCACCCCGACAATCCACTCGTTTACCTTTCGTTTGGAAATTTATGAACGGGACGTCGGTGGTCCATTAATCATCCGGCTAGTAAACTCGCGCGTTCATTCATTCCGAAAAACTTCGTGGCCTCGTATATACTCGCGTCTCTCGCGTATTGATTTATGAACGGGGCCCCGAGTTTTAAAAACTCCTCGTTTTCGCGGCCATGCGACAACGACCCACTGTGCGCCCGAGTTTCTGCGCTGGAACTCGTTTCGATCGTTTCTACGCTGGGCTTGCCTCTGTGACGCGCAATTAAAAGTTCGCCCCGCTCGGTCGTGTCGCTTCTGACGCAAATAGACAGGCAAGGTCGCTAAGAAGACCGCTAATCGCTGCGATCTCGCGACATTTATCAATCACGGGCGCGCTGTTAGTAGCGCTAATATTAATCGCCACGCGGACGAGCAATTATCCGGATAATTGCTGCTCTGCCAGCGATTACTGTGTCGAAACGCGTGATGCTGCAGTTTTCAGCCCTCCCCCACCCTGCTGCCTCGACTGCCACCGATTTATCTTGAAATCGCAGCTGGCTATTCGCGGGTAATTATCCTGTCGGCTTCATCAGCGCTTTTCGACCATCGCGCCTGTGTAATCGGACCCGATCGAAGGTGTATCGAACCTCTCTAGACGCCAATATTCATGGATTATTGTAAATCGACTGGAAAGCTCCTTTGTTCCGAATCTAGGTCTAGTCGAGTCACGTTTTCAATCTTTTGCCGCCGCGGGGATGATCTTTCTCCCGACTGGAATCTTGAAAGGCTGGAAACTCGTTCGATTATTCTCCTGAAATATCTGGTCGTAAATTGGAGGCAGGAGACCCTTCCTTCCCGATCGTTAAGCGGGCGTGTAATTACGCAAACACAATTTCTATACACAGTGTAGGTACACGCGCGAGAAAAACCAGTACCATCCCGCGAGTCCGAGCGATTTCTGATTTACGGTCGGCGAGGTCCCGGCGCTGTTTTCGAGATCCTATCTATTTTTAATGCATCGAATTACATTTTTCCGCGCGACGGCCGGCGATTGGCTAGCCGGCACGCTCGTGCATCCACACGCGAGCGCAATCTCGCGTTTCAACGGGCGCCCGCGCCGGTGCCAGGCGTCGGAATTAATTTCAATTCGATCGTATCTCGGCCGTGGCAATAACGTATCGCGAAATTTATGAGTACCGGTCTTCATTATCAGTCCCGACTGGCTGTGGAAGCTTTCACGAGCGCGTGCGTCGACCTGGGGGCCAGAAAATCCGCTTGACACACGATTTACCGCCGGTCGTCCGGGGGAATTTCATAGGCGAGCAAACTTTGCGCGCTTTGCACGCTTTGCATGCGGCTCCGGCAGAGAGAAACTCGAATGCTACTCGCAAATCATCAGGGTATGCCGAGAGAAAATCAACTGCGGGCTTCCGAGCCTGGTTGGGCAATTCGCGAATTATCGCGATCGGGGGAAAATTGAATGAAACGGCGACGCTTAGGCGGCCTTGGAACTCGAGGGGCGTCTAGACTCGCCCACGGCTTTCAATTTAAATCAATGCCGCCTCGAAAAATCAATCATCGTCCCCCCACCGTCTGACCGATATATCGCCGAGCGAAATTTATGAACCGCGCTCCCATTAATCAATACTATCGGTCGCGCGAGCCCGTAAAAATCGCAGATTCATTTCTGCTGAAAGGAGCGGCGGCCGGCGCGCATAATTGCATATCCCCGGGAGAAAGAGAGACGGTCGCGGGCAACAATTTCGATTTCCATACGAGCCGCAGCGACGTCCACGGATCCGAGATACCGGCAGAGGATCATCCCGCACGTCCGACGATTCCTGATTTATGAGCCGTGCAGTTTTCAAAACTTTATCTGCGCGCGCGCTCTCTCGCGTGTCCGTGCAATTGCTCCGCTGCAATTATTGCACCGAGGGACCACTCGCCAGATCGTCCAGTTGCATCTCTCACCACCTCCCTCGTCCCTTGCGCGCTCCGCTAATCCTTCTTCGAGCCCTGCTCCCCTCGTAACTTGCCCCTGCTCCGAAGGCGAGGTTAAAACAAGCCCCGATTTATCGACCACCTACCGTCCACTCGTCTTCACCTTTTTTTTATTGTTTTACTTAGCCAGCTATGGGAATTCCCTTGGGACTGTCAGGTAACACGACTGAGAAACTTTCGAGACGGATTATTGGGAAGCTTTCAGGGTTTACGACAGAGACGTGATTGCCCTTCTTTGGCTGAAAGATGAAGGGTGTGTGGGTCCTCTTTATATTGCGCGCTTCCTGATTTATGGGCCTCGCTTCTATAGAACCTGGACTCTTCGATAACGAGCTTCTTTGTTCTACAGAATACTTCTGGAGCGACGCCTGTTAAAGAGATACCACCTGATACCCCTGTTAATCCATTAAGAAGTAAGAAATGTCCAGGATTTCCGCATTTCTCATCAGATCTTTGCGAAAATGACACCGATGGATTCCTTATCTTTTTCCGATGCAAATCATATGAAATTTCATGTAAATCGGACTATTTTTACCGAAGTCAATTTGAAATGATATAAATCAATTTTTTATGTAATTTCCTCCATTATGCTCCGAATTACGTCGTTCTTGGTGTTAGTTTTATCGGCGAAACATAAGGAATCGATTGCCGTCATTTTCGCAAAGATCTGATGAGAAATGCGGAACTCCAAGATTTCTCATTTCTTAATAGGTACCCCTTCGGGGGTTGAAATTGATCAAAGCCATACAATTCAGTGAGGCACCAAGTTGACCTCGCCACGGGCTACTTTCGCTTTGACACGCGTCGCTGCAGAATCACCCTGTACAGTGTATACTAAACCCCCCTCACAAAATTAACCTTAATAGCGAACGTCGTTTTTTTTCTTTCTCGAAATCTTTTACTATATACATATACAGAAAGAGACTTCTTTCTCAAACGAGTAGGCTAAGACAGAAAATAGTTCCATGTTTACGCCCTCGTACATTATTTTATAAATTCCTCTGGGCAAGTTCGTGAAGCACGCACGACCAAATGCAGTTGTCCCACTTTTAATTTATCGCACTCGTTATCGGCGGCTCGACGTTCCTCGGGGCCCGTCGACGGGCTCTTCAGGCATTTGAGGAATCGACCTCGCGTTCCACGCGTGAAACGCACGGTGAGCGCGGCGAATTCGCCGACAATACCGGCGTTAATTAGCGACCGGGCACTTTCTCCGTGCGATCCTCGCTCTCTCGCTTCACCGACGCGAAAATTTCTCTCCCCGGGAGGCTTTGGGCCGCGGGGCTCGTACGGCAATCGCTCGCGCAAACTTCCCCGGGAACCATTTCGAGCGAAGATTCCAAGACAGAGAGTACAAGAGCTTCCCTTTCAACTCGATGCTTTAGTAATTGAGCCAAGGAAGCCCGCTACAATTGCGACGATTTACAAATTGCCCACGCGATTGCTGTCCATGTCTCTACCTCGACAATCGTGTGACAAGAGTAGTTGACTGTGAAAGGAGTGGTGCATTATATCCATTGAAAGCTTAGAAATAGCTTAGCCATTGAAAGAAAATTATATAAGAAAATTAAATTCATTGAACCTTGCTTCTTTTCTGGTGGACTAAAGTATTAAAATTTAATTTTCTCGATAAAGCTGCTTTGTGACATTCCACGTTTTTCCCCTTACCCTTCAATTATTCGATACTTTGCACGCTTCCCCTCTTCCCTTTTTTCCCTTTTGTTCGGCTATATCGAATGACGTAGCTGAGACGCAGGATGCACCGTCTGGCACTGTCGTGCAGCGAGTGCAACGACGAGTGCACCGAGCGACCTGAGCATTACGCGCCCCTTTTTCCGGTGCGTCTTTTCTGCCAGTCACGAACGCGAGCGCAAGGTTTCCCGTTCTCTAAGCCGCAGCTTTTCAGATGTCACTTACCGGCGGGTAGCTCGAGCGTGGAAGAAGAACTGTATGATCACTCACCTGCAACAGCAAAGAAAACAATAGTTCGTTAATCGAAGAGAAGGGCAAATATTGCGTTGCAGATTCCGTTCCACTGTACACTTCTACTGTCTCTGGCGAAATAAACTCGAGCACACTATCAATAACCGTACTGTCACTGTGTACCAGTACCGACTAATCAGAGCACACTGTTTACCGGAGTCATCGCCCCGATAAACGGCGAGTTCTCTGCCTTTCGAAGCAACTTTCTGCCGCGAAAAGAAGATGCTTTCACAAAAGAACGAATAGAAGCAACTCGCTCAAGTAAACCCGAAATCTATACCGAGGAATGGATCTTTAAACCGCGCGCGACCACGAAAAACAGAGAGCCACTCTTCAGCGAAAATCGTTTCATGTTTCGCAACTTAATCGGCCAGCATTTCAATAAATAAAGCCCGTCGACATTCCTCCGCGCCCGTCCACGTCCCTCCGGTAAAAAGACCGATAAGATCGGTAGCTAAATAATCACCTTGACTGTTATGGGGGTGATGCACATTTTCGCCCGCTCGTTCGCGCGAGTGTCTCCGCCGCGGTGGACCGTGGGCCCGCGAGCAAAAAACGAAGAGGAAAGGAGCGAAACACAAGGCGCGATCAACACTCCGCGAGATTTATCGAACACTTATCGCGCCGTAGCTCGAGATGTGACTGGCTTTTGGGCGCCTCGGTTACGCGACATCTACTTCCGAGTCCCGGCGACGGGTAGGGATGACAGCTAGGCTCTCGATTGGGCGACTCGACGCGGAGGTCGTGTCAGCCCTTCGCTCGACGCTCAACTCTACCCCCGAAGCTCTCCTCTATTTTTACCTAGAGCCATGTGACCGTGGGGATGCGGCGGGAAGCGAGCGAGCTTTCTGGAAATAGACGCCGTGAGAATCGCGGGAAGCAAGATTTATTACGGCTCCGAAACGGCTCGCTTGACGTTTTCATTGCTAGTCCGAGGCAAACCTGGACCTGTTGACGCATAATGGAGAACACGGTGTCTTCTAAACAGATACACGATTTAATTTAGCGAGAGGGCTGGGCAGGTTCCAAGGGAGTTGTAACGTAAAACGGAGTGTCAATCGTGACCTTGGTTCGAGGCTTATAAATAGGAGTATTAGTCAAATGTCAGCTGACTTGGGTCCTCCCACGCTGGATATTAGACTGCGCGGGTTTCATGGAGTTAGAAACGCTCGTTTGGTGGTTCGCGTAAATACTGAGTAGCGGTCTAACCCGTTTCATCGGCTAGGGAGGCTTCGATCAACTTCTGTCGGGTTCTCAAGCTCTATTTATTCGCGATCAGGTTTGTAGAACGAGCAGCATTTATTCGATCGTTCGATCGATCAGGGGTATCGATCGAGAGGCCAGTTCCCTGGCGATTACATCTCCGCCCGTCGGATTTTTCGCATTCCCACAGTCGACATAACGGAATGCACGTTGATCCTCGAAACACCGTTAAATGCGTACGTTTACGCGGCGATGTAATTAGCGCTGCATCGATTCTTTGGGTCAGTCACGTGCCGGTGCATGCGGATGCATTAATGGCAGTGCATCGTTGCATCCGCTGGGGATCGAACGGACTTCGATCGAGCCAAGTCTCCTCTGCCTTCTTCTATTTAGTCCACGGCTACCAATCATTAATATCTTACTGTTTATCGAGTGCCTTTCCTTGACCGCGTTGATGTAGGTACAGAAGAAGGCTCATTTGCCAGTGAACGAAGTTTTACTTCGTTCAGATTGCATCGTAGGGATCCGTAACAATTAGTTATGTAAATCACGATAATAAACCTGTTCCGTGTGCTACGGATGTCTGGACGAGAAGTCGAAGCAGTAAACTGGACTGCAAGCTACGCGTTCCTTCAACCTGTGACTAACTAAAACGGAATTTAATGCAGTGCCCTGGAAGACCCTGACGAAAGGAAAAAATGAGGATCCCTGGAGGGTGGGTTTGAACGTGCCACTACCTGCCACTGTATCGCAAAGAAGAAGCCACAGAGGCGTCGGGAAACCGACGATTTTCCCACCGTTTTTCCTGTGGCCCACGTGCAGGGTGTTTGCACAGTTGCAACCCCCAGTCCTGAATTAATTGACCCCAGCGTTCGAACTACCGGCTTATCCCATTTTCTACGTATTGTACATGTATTGTGTATTATTGTTACGTTTTTACTAAGTAATAAATAATCAAAGCCACGCTATTTTCGTCTCGTCCTTTCAATCTCCTTGATCACTTTTTTTTTTAAACAGCGTTCGAACTCTACCAAGCGCCACTTCACCATTTTTACGATTGTTTTGGTTGGCTTTCGGCCCAGAACCTCGCCTCCACGCGACTTTGCATGCGAAAGAACCGTCCACCGTCACGAGCGAAGACAAATCCCATCTTCGGCGGAGGATAAAGGCCGTTTCCCTCGAGGACCCCCTGGACGACGCTAGTTTCCATGGCGAGGAGTTCGAGGTCTCGTGGTCACCAGCACGTGCAGCTTACGACAGACTTTTACGACAATTTTTATAGTTTCCTCCCGCGAGACTGGCGCGTTTCTCCTGCTCCTCCACGGCCCCGCGTTTTCGAGCGCAACGATAAAAAAGGCACTCGAAAAATCCCGCTGAGTCCGCGTTTAAAAGCTTCCCAGCCCCCTTCCTCCGCCGGAACGGACTCGTAAATGCCAGTGAAATACGCGAACCCCCGTTTCGACTGTGTTTTCTGTGACACTTCGGGGCTCGTTCCTTTTTCTCGTGCGCGGAAAGGAGGTCTTGGTTAGGGACACTTTTATCCGCTGCGATGCACAGTGATGCGTCGAAGAAGAAGAGTACGTGACTTCGGCACAAACATCCGCGGAAACTCAACAGTTTATGATACTCGTGAAGCTACCAGTTGCAAATTAAATTTGATGCGAACGTCCAAGTACCAAAAGCGCGGTGCATTCCCCGCGCCATATTCAATTAAGCGGTTCAATTGCGTTCAATTGGAGAAAGGAGAAGAACCAATCGTTTCGAAAGGAGTAACGGTGCTCCAGAGTACATACACCGCCGAAGCGTTTGAGCCGTCTAGTTAGGAGCCTAGTCTGCCCGTCTCATTTCCAAGAAAGCGCGCGTTAATCTGCTTACGATAAAGCTCTCCAGAGGGTCGATACGCGGGCAACACTATCCAAGCAGATAGAGGCGGAACGACTTTTCCAACGGGGAAAGAAAAACGAGCCCGGTCTACGTGATCGCCGTCACGAATAGCAGGTCGTCGGACGTTAGATTAGAATCTGTGTGGCGGAGGAGCCAGTCGGTCCGTGGGCTCGAAACACGAGACAGCCAGACGACGAAAGTCGACCAGGCTCGGTTCGATAGGGAGGAAGCCACTTCTCCAAAGCGTGACGTGCGAGTGTTGACACCTATAATCCCGTTCCTAAGCGTCGATGCCCTCTCGAAGCGGGAGGATCGCGGGAATACGAAGGGGGAGCGATCGTGTGGGCAGCGGTTTGAATTAAATCGGGCCGGGGAAACCCGATTTCGTTGTCCTCACACGTGACCAGCGATGGATCGCGAGATTTATGGCCGGTCGAAATAAAAGGGTTCTCGGAGCGTGCTTGGCTAACCCCCTTCTCGATTTACGAGCGCAGGGGTGGCGGCAGGGAGGAGGACGGAGGTGAGAAGGTTCAAGAGTGGATCCTGCTATCGGCACGTCGATTTTCTCTGCGTCATACTCTTAAATTCGAGACGATACGCCTTTGAATAAACTCTCCGAGACTCCACTAGCAGCTAGAGGACGTTGATCTTGAAGACTTCGAGAGCAAATGGGATTTGAACGCGGCGTGGACAGTGCTCCAAAAATCAGCTGGAACGCGAGCACACCAGAGGAGACAAAACTCGCACCATTATCGGCGCGCGGACTTATCATCGGGCAAATTTATGGCGTTCTTGGGGAGGCTCGAGATCGTCGGGGATCCTCTTTCTCTTCGGCCAATTTATCACCTGCGAGGTCGGTGATTACCGCTCGATTGTTTCTCTGGTCGTCTTCGAGCCGCCTGGCCTGCCTGCATGCAAGAGGTGGCGTTTAGCGATGGTGGTTTCGATATCGACGGGCTGCTTAATAGCAGTAGTGTCAATAACGACGATGAGGATGATCGCGAGAATAATTGGAATAACGGCGGTGCAATAGACTCGAGGGATTGAGGGAGCTGCGGACCGCGGGAAGAACGAGGAGGGCCGTTGCATAATGCCCCTGCCCCGTGATAGATAAGCTGCACGGCTCGGGTTAATTCGTGGATTTATCATAGGCGATCCAAGAAGAACGGGAAGGGCGGGGATCGTCGTCGAAAAGGCCCCGCGGCTTCGCTCGCGGACAGCCTCTCCCCCTCGACTTAATTATTTTCTGGCTAGCCGTGAGCGCGCGCTGCCACGGCTATCTTCTCCGCGCAACTGTGAATTAACATGTCGCGACGGGACGAAGAGTTATCGTGCTCCCTGACGCCGCTGCAAATATATGTATGCATATTGTGCGAGGCGGTTCTCGTTGCCGCGGACGAGCGACGAAGGGATTTGCCGCGCAGGTACATCGCTGTTTTGATTGATTTCGAGGTACGAGCACCACGGCACCCAAGCCTCCGGACACCAAAAAGATGCTGCAGCCACGCGGCTAGGCGAGGAAAGCCAACAACGAGCCTCGTACCCTTGCAAATTGTCCATTTCCAGAGGCTCGTAATCCATCGACAACATCGGCGCGAGGGTCGTTCCCCTTCTAAGCAATATTCTCCGCGCGGGACTGTTTAATTATACAAACCGTAAGAATGTCGTTGGCCACTCGTTTCTCACCGGAGATCGGCTATTATTATTGAGAAAAACGGAGAGGGAGGTTGTAAAATTAGACGCGAGGGGATTTTTCAGCATTTAGATGGTGGTAGATGGGAAGGATATTGCAGCGCGCCCTTATTCCTGCAAGAAGATGCAGGTAGAAGATCGAGAAAGCCACCCGAGGCTAGGCTATTCCGTACGGGCCTCTCTCGACGTTGCATTGCTCTTAATTATCGTCTTATCCATCCATGAACTACTTTACCGCGAGCTTTATGGCGCACAGCGCGCGTAGCATTTAAATGTGCATTAGCTGCGGAAGATTTCGCGTTCGAGGACACGAATTCGTTCCTGCGTTTTCACTGGACCTCTTCGAGTGACTGATGAACATCTGACGTCCACTGGATGCCTCACCCTAGTTGGGTAAAACGTTCACGTTGCAGTCGTGGTCCCTCCCGAGACACGTGGTTTTGGGCGAAGTTTTACGACTCGGTGGATCCCTGAGGGGACTACACGCAAGCCTGTCGTTTAGAAGCGGCGCATTTGAGTTTTTCGGAACGGCTGGGCGGTCTAGAAAAGTCTGGCGGGATGATAAGAGAGATTGTCCGTGTTCTTCGAGGCGAAATGCACGTGTACACTGACGAACGTGGTGAAACATTTCTGATGCGTGTCGCGTACACGTTTGGGCGTGGGAGATACGGTGAAGAATGACCGAATATTATCTCCCCAAATATTGTCTGAGTTACGAGATCTGTGTGCCGTCGTGTCGCGGTACAACCTGGCAGAATGATAATTTTTCCTACGCGACCGCGTAATTTCACTGTACTCGGTGACCGAGTGATTCAAATTCCTTACAGAGAACCTATCTCGTTCTCTCAGGTATCGATAAGCGACTTAAATCGACCAGTTCCTTCGTCCTTCTCCCACTTAATTATACAGAAAGGGGTTGAACCGTTCGATACCGGGGCGATAAAGTCGATTCAACCCACGTGGTCACGCACGTGTACCCGGTGAATAAATACGCAGGCACGAAATTCAGACGTGCGTGACACGTCGCACCCGTAACTCTGATCGAATCGTCACGAAGTGGAACGACGAAGGATGAGAAAGGTTGGCAAAATTGCCTAAAGCATTGTTCATCCTACCGTCACCATCTTCAACGGGAATCTCGGTGCATCGATTAAATGAAGACAGCCCGAGGAAAAGAATTCTGCTGCGAACACGATTAAGATTTACATATTGGAACGTCTCCGGCGCGAAGTATTTATGTTAACGAGCCCCTCGGCTGATCGTTCAATTTTTCCATCTTCTTCGCGAATCTTTTTGCGCCTGTTCGACTCAGCGTCTCGTAGGCGTGCAGCAAGTCGACGTTCCTTCGTTCTCTTCGCCACGAATAAAGAACCCCACTGTCCGCGGGGCGGGCACGATTTCTCGATCGACGAAAAAACCGCCTCGATATCAATGCTCTTGACTCTCGAGCAACCGCGAGCAGCATAAAGGCTCGTTTTGTGTCGATTCGACGCGTGTGGGTGCGCTCGTCGCCTGAATGAGGTCTACTGTGCCGGCACACTCTTTAACAGCCAAGCAGAAATGATTTTCCGCGTACAGCTGTGTCGCTCTTAAATCACCCTTGATTTACGGGGCCCCGTTTCTTCCCCTTTCTTTCTCTCGGCCGAGTCTCTACGGACTTCTTAACGCCCGTCCCGTTCGATTTACGACCGGGCGATTAATACTACGCGTGATATCGACGTTTCGCGCAACGAGCCGCGATCGAAGTTGGTGGAAAACGAGGAGCTCGGGGCTTCGGACGAGCGAAATACGACAGAGAGGCGTGGACGTGTACGTCGATCCCCGCGAGTTTCGCACGAGCGATCGAGCGTGCACCGTTCAAGAGCCTCCGCGCGCAAGCAAAACACGCGCGATGACCATATCTTTCGCCCCCCTTTTTTCCCCTCGTTGCAATCTTTCCGCACCGTGAACGTGCTTCCTCGTTGCCGCGGCAAAAACGGGGGCTGACAAGAGACCGCGCGACTGGCAGACATTTATTGGCAGCTTAACTCACGGCCCAGAAGATCGCGGCACGCTATTACACCGTTGTCGTACAACGTATCTCGCGGCGGAGGCGAACGAGCGCCCTGTGCCTAGCCACTCGGCGAAATAAAAGATTAAATCTTTCGGAAACACTCGCGATAACTGTTATGGAAGATGCGTGCTGTGGGAAGCTTAATTGGCGATGTTCGATGGAGACGCAACGTTGCGCAAGCAAAATGCCGCGAATCACTGCTAGAGACTCATTAAGGGATAATTAAGGGGCCCTCGGTGGGGGGCGGGGGGGGGGGGGGGGGGCGAAGGTGAATCTGGTGGAAGCCTCGCGAACAATGGCGACAATTGGATAAATTGCTTCCCCTCGCGAGCACCTTACGCAACACGCTCGAGAACGCGCGGCCCCTCGTGGCCTTCGTTTTCACGGAGATCCCTGGGAAAAGTAGCTTCCACCTTACAATGCCTGGCGAGGTAAAAACCCACTGGCCAAGTAGAATGGTAATAGATTGAAAGCGCTCGGGATTAAATTTGCCCTACCAAAAGTGGCTACTTGATTTTAAACACGCCCATGATGGAATAAGGATCGCGAGCAGCCGTTTCTCCCGGCTGGGAGGCCTGCGGGATCCGCGATCGCTAACTCCAATTACAGATCGGGACATAAAGGAATCCATTTATACGGAGAGAGGAGAGGCCGGGCGAGGCGAGCGATGATTTAACGGCGCCCGTTCAATGGAGTTTCCCCCAAGCAGGGTATATTACTCAAGTTTCTATTGGCGATTAATTAACGAGGACATTGAGATCGCTCCCGTTTCTATTAAGTGCGAAACCGTGCACGGAGCTAGCTCCCGCGAGCTGGAATGGCCGGATAGAGCCTCTTCTACGGCGGTTTTAATCGTCCCCCGATGGAAAATGAGCCTCTCCGGCTCCCTGGATCGCGTCAAGTCGTACGTGTACCGCATTTAACGGTAATTATGGTAATGGATTTAATAAATTGCCCGGATCTACATCGCCTGCGCCTCTCCTCGAGCTGTCTCGTTCGCTCGCCGCATCCTTGGCCGCCGATTGGCCGGCGGATCGAACCGAAAAAAACCGTGGAAATTCCGAGCGAGCGAGAACAGGGCCGTCGCTTCGCTGACAGGCCTGATCCGTCGAGTGTTCGTTATCTCGGACGAGGACGTCGACCCTTTCCCCCGTGGCGTGCGTTCTTTGGGTTCCAATCAAACTTTCAGCGACTGCATCGGTCTCGTCTATCGCGCATTATCTCGCCGTAAGAGCGAACAAGACTCATCATCGAGCGCGATTTTATCAGGCGCGGCATCCACCGCAATGTACCGATTCTCTTTCTCTGCGCTCTCGCCCGCTGAAAAGTCCCTTTTTCTCCGAGTTGGTTCGCGGCTTCGGTGCCTTCGGCCACTTCGACCGCGACTTCTTCTGCAGTTTACCATTCTTCCTTTCTGCGAGCTCTTCCGCCTCTTCTTCGTCCTTAACCGCCCGTTTTTCTCTGCCCTCGACTGTTGGGTCGGTACCAGCTGGCCAGCACTCCCTTCTCTTCCTGTTCCCGGGCCCCACCCCCTCCAACGCCACCCTCCCTCCACCCTGTCGCGCCTCTGCGGTTCATTTTTTGAATTCTTCCCAGCAAATAATGACCGCAAAAAGCGGCACCGGGGCTTTGTACTTCGGACGATAGCCTACCCATGCCCCCTCTCGCGTAATTTGTTTCGAAAACGATAGCCTGCCTGGAACGCCACGAGATTCAGCTCTTCAAAGATTCAACTCTTCGAGATTCAACACTTTGAGATTCAGCTCCCCGAGATTCAGCTTTCCGAGATTCAGCTTTCCGAGATTCAGCTTTCCGAGATTCAGCTCTTCGATATTCACCTCTTGGAAACACAGCTCTTCGAGATTCAGTTCTTTGACATTCAGCTCTTCAAGATTCATCTCCCCAAGATTCAGCTCTTCAACATTCAGCTCTTCGAGATTCCCTTCATCGAGATTTAGCTCTTCAACTTTCAAGTCCTTCACCCCCGCATCTTCGACCCCCAGATAACCTCGCACCGAAGTTGCAACATTTGTAGAAAACTGTGCTAGGAAGGCTGGTTCATTGCCACTCTGCTCTTAGAGATAAGCTCTCTCTACTCGGTTTCGTAACAGCGTTCTTAATCAGCTCCGTAAATAGAGCCGGAAACCCGAAGACGTGACAGTTATCGGGACACCCAGCGTGGCACCTGTGGACAGACTGCAATTGGGTGGCCGCAGACGCAGATAACGCGGCAAGAAACAAAGCCGGGTGTTACGTTGCCGAAATGGAAAAGCGGAATGGTTCGTGGTAACCCTAGAACTGCCATGTGTGGCTGAGGAACAGGATTATCGGTGGCATGTCACTGGACACTCGACCTCCACCACCTTTCCATTGTTCGTTCCGTGAAAGGGCCCATTATTTTCACCGAGGACACTTGCCCGAGCTGTCGAACAGCGAAGACGTTTCAGGTACTGCCTCGAGTTCCATCTAGATGACGGTTGTTCAAGACACAAGAGACCTCGATAAGAATTCCTTTCAACTGTCGAACGCCCAAGATGTTTCAGGACCACAGGTCCTTTAAATCCACAGCTATACACAAGACTCTCTGCATAGTTCCTCATCTTAATCCCTTCGAGGCTTCAAATATCCAAGCCACGAGGTTCTGGTTCCATCAACACTTAGAACCACCGTGCTAGAGTCTTTTACAACCGCGAATCTCGCCCCCAAAGTTTTTACCGTCGCCACGGGACTCTACTTCGAGAATACAGAAAAGATGGGTTCACGACGCGTTAAGCTCGCGAGCATATACTTTTTTCACCCACATATCCGACCACGGGACGTGGTTGTCGTTCGTGTTACACGCACCGAGCGCACTCGACGCTGATCGTCCAGCCAGAGCAAGGGAAATCAGCGCGGTTCCGGTGCAACGACTTCGATGGACGCACAAGTGCGCGCGCTTTTGCCCTGCCGCAGTTCAATGCAACGCGCGTAAACGGGACAGTATGGTACGCCGTCGGGGGAAAAAGGGGGACAAGTCTGCCTGTCGACGTTGCAATCGTAAACCCTCGTAACGTTCACGAAGAATCTTGAAAATCGGGCGCCTCTCTGCACTCGAGTGCACCGAGAACCGCGAGTTGCACCGCCGTTGCAATGGATCCACGAGCGAAATTGGATCGCAGTAGCCTGCGTTTCTTCTTAAAAGAAGCCTCCTCGGAGCAAAAATCCTGTGCACTCGACTTCGAATTACCAAACTCCGTGGCGGCTAAGTGGCGTTGTTGAAATCCAGGATCCCCGAGTCCGAGCTGTTCTAATGCTAAGAAGCTATTCCAATCTAAGAAGATTACTACGACTTAGCCATCAGTCTTCCCGTTAATTGAATACCTGCAGGCTGCACGGTTTCCGAATCGAGTTTTCCCCCCCGGTTCAGCATCGATGCGCAAGCCTTCTGATCAGCGCCGATCGTTCCGCGAGAATTTGTATTACACTGTTTATTAGCGAGGCGCGGTGGCCGGTCCCCGCTTTCGAGCGTCCATCTCTGGGCATTATGATTACGCCACGATACGACGAGCCGCATTAAATAGAAATAAAATAAATCCGTGGGCAGGGAGAGACGGCCGCCTGGAGTAAACGGAAGAATCCCTGCGGGCTTCTGCATATTACAGCGGCGAGGCCAGCCAGGCAGAAAACGCGCGGCGAGGAGGCACCGGTCGGGGCCCTGATCTCCAATTCCCTCGTAAAATGCATCCGCGGCGCTGTAGGCGCACTTAAGGGAATCGGTGCAGCTGCAGTTTTGCGGTACGAGCGCCGAGTATCCTGGCCTACCTCTTCGGCATCCAGCTCCACTCTTTTCAGTCGAAATTAAAGCTGCCGGCCAGTTTTCCGAGCTGGATATCGACAGCTTCTACGCTCCTCCCTGGCTACTGATTTCTATCGGCTTCGCGTAACTTGGTCAAGCGTGCTGGTTGCCCAGGAGAATCTTTGGAGAATTCGTGGCTGCGTTCCACCACTGTTTCGGAGGGAGCTTTATCCGTCCTCGGATAACAGGTACACTCGTTGGAGCGATGTAAAGAGATAGCCGCAAACAGAGAACACGTGTTTCGCCAAAAAGTGAGATACAGTCGACCAATTCCTTATCTCGGTGGCTCCTTTGTGGGCTCTGCATATCGCTGCAATGCTAATGGAGACCGAGCCAGTTCAGTGTCAAAGAATTCTACGTGTTACCGAATGCCTCGCCTCTTTTGGAGTTGCCCGAAACACGGTTGATTAAGTGCTCGGGGGGAAGCTGTGCTGTGAGAACCCGCGGTGCTTTCTTTTGCGATAAATTGAAACACTGGTGGAGTGGTCCCACACAGCAATTGGTATCCCAGGAAGTAGGAGACTCGGAATCCAGGGAACCTTGATGAAAGCTCTCAGTGGCCCGTTTGCCGTTTCGAGTCTAAATTAAACTCCTGTAAACTGTGCATCCCAGGGCAGGTTTAATTTTAGCGCGAAACACAGCAGAAGATGTAGGAAAGTTGCTCGAACGAACTGGACTGAATTTCCTGCCGCGATCAGCCCGTCCAAAGAGAAGAAGCACCCGCGAACGATGACGTACGGAAGCGGCAGGAAAGCAGCGTGTGTGTGCTCGCGAGTGTACGCGAGCACACGCGTGTGCGTTTAACAGCGAGGAGGGGTACTGACCGCGCATTCCACGAGGGAGGTGACCGCCTCAGCTTCTCATCTGCAAGAACCTATGCCGCGGTTACATCGCCGCGAGCTGAACTCGGTCGAAGAAAAAAGGGCCAAGATTTTTCCTCGCTCCTCCTATTTAAGGTCGAGTGCGAGTCCCAGGTGTCGAATCTACGCCGCGCAAAATGAATGAGTAACTCAGCTGTTTGAAGCTCCACTGGAATGGAATCGACCCCCGGTGCATCGATGCAGCGAGGCATGATGCGCGATCGGGCAGCCGCGATCCCGAGAATTCTATTAAATACAATTACCAGTCCATGGGCCTATTACGTTAACCGTGAGGCGTCTCTCGAGGCATCATCGATCTAGCCGCACAAAGGCAGATATACCCCGGCAGCCCGTTCCCTCTTTCTCTCGTCGCCGATCGATAATTCAGTCCAACTAATTGCCAGGCCGCGATCGCCGCGAACACACCATTACGATGCTGTCGACGAGGCTCTAGCAGCGGCCACGGGACACGATCCTCGACCAGCAATACCCTCGGCCGCGGCCTGTACGTACATGCAGCGTACATACGCCGCGCGCTAACGTAAAATGAACAAACGAACGTCGGTCCACCCACGTTCTAACCTACATACACCTTTCTCTCTCTCGTTCTCCAGCGCGGTGTACCGTTTCTGGTATCTACGGTGCACCCCGCCGCGTCTTATCGCGACCGAGATTCCTATCGTCGCGCAGCGTTTTTCCTTCGATCCCGAGAATCCCCCTGGAGATTTCGAATCTGTCGGCAGAGCAGATTCGTATCGATTGTTGGATGCCTCGGAAGCAGACTAGACGCGATAAATTTGATTGCGTCGAACTGTAAGCTACCAAATGGTAGTCTTTTTTCTGTTAACACAAAATCGGAAAATAGCCGGATTTTTAGGGGTCAATTTCATCCCCTCAGAGTGAATTTAGGCAACAAAAAAAATTACGTGATAGATACCTAATATATCCTCTACGTATCCCCAAAGTGCCACAATTTTTTGAATTTCCGGATCGTGGACTTTTCCTTGTTAGCGGAATCTTTAAGATACAGTCGTCCACTCATGTCTACTGATTCAGGATAACCAGGAAGGGAAACGAAAGCAGGCACAGATATCCGCGCTACGAGCGGAGAATTTAACCTCGATTCACCGAGCATCCTCCGATACCGAATCAGTGAAAGTCCCTCGGCCAGGTCGGACCCCCCAGCTGGGGCATAGCTAAATTGGGCCGCCGTAAGTAGCCCGGTAATGAAATTAGCAACGAAAGCGAGTCCACCGTGTGCTCAGTACCGATGGAGCTCTCGGTGGTTGGTGGGAACATCGTTGATTCGCCATTTAGGAGCCCCTGGAGAACCGAGAGGCGCGTTACGGTGCAAACATTTGCACGAGAGGCTTTTTCGCATATTTGCACGGGGCACGGTGCAAACACAGCTCGAATCGGGGACGCACGGTTTAAAAATCGTGGCCCCTCGCGCCGGGCTTTTCGCTCCCCGTTGGATCGCTCCATCGCAATTCACCGTGTGTTCCGCTAGCCGAGGCGCATTGTGTGGGCGATCTCGCGCGAGCCACCTTTTCTTTTCCCTTTTCTCCTTCTCTCCTCGCTGCACGTTGCCCCCTGCTTATTGTCCGGGTTGAACCTGTCCAGGGGAAGAATCAAGGGCACGTTTCCTCGTAAATTTGTCGCGGAGATAAGCCGCAGCCCACGGCCTCTAATTCGCGTGGCTGATTCTAAGGGGCGTGTTCCGTGGGGGCCCTCAAAGGTCGGGGGATCCGGCCGCGACTTCCAAGTATAGACCGTTCGAGATTTTAGAGGGTGGAGTGACCTTGGGAGGATACGCATTACCCTGTTATATAGTGACAGAAATATGTGAAGTGAGATTTCAGAGTCCCTGGGAATGACCCTCCTCCTCCAGTTAGAATGACAAGGGTGACGCAAAGAATTCCCTAAGAACCGTGAGTCTCGTGACTCATTGTGCGCTTCACGCGAGCAGAGGATGCGGGTTAGCGTGTCTCCAAGAAAGAATCTCCTCTTCGTGACTCCCCTGATGCGTATTGTATGTCCGTCAGATAGTTTAACAAGCCCCCGTTACCAGAGAAAAACAGCATCCTCGATTAATCGTCGATCGTCAGGGTCTCCCCCCCCCCCTCTCCATCATCGATCGAATTCGTGGCTCTCCGGCTCCTTTATACGTCGATCACGCGTGCAACGTGAACAAGGACGACCCAGTAGCCCTTCGCACGACAGTTCCCGTTGGACAGCAGAGAGGCTTGGCTCGCTGAAAAGACGTGATTTTATCCGACTCCTCCTCGCCTTTTGTTCGTTCCCTTTCTGGCGGCGGGCTGTGGTTTACGTCGAACGACTGGGGGGAGAGATAATCGCGGTGAACGTTCCGGGGTTATTTCTCCAGGATCGACGATAATAATTGGTAACGGTACGCGGCGGGCGGGGTGAAGAAAAATGAGGGTCCACTGCGGAGAAGTGGTTTTCTCGGAAACTATGGAAATCCGAATCCTTTTCCCTCCTGGGATCAGGATCTACCTTGAAACAAAGCGTCGCCCCCCAAGTCGTTCTGAAGAAATATTGCAGTCTTCTTTGGGGTTTGCATGCGCCCGTCTGGATTTCCACGAAACCGTGGAAAATTCGAATTCTTAAGCAAGTGGAGGATTTTGTTGACGAGACACGCTGCGGTGTTAGGTGATTGAGATGAAGTGCTCCTCGCTCAAGGACGACGAGATATCGCGCGTGGTTTGAGGAAACGAGCCGATTCCCAGCGACGCTACACCTGTGCCATCCACTTTCGTCGAGGCTGCCTGCCGATTCGTACCACCTGCGAGAGTGCACCTTTCACAGACGCGGAAAGGACGGAGGAGGGAAGAGGGTGGAACGAAGAGGCGACTCTGGCCCCGTAATAAACTTTCTCTCCCCGAGCGACTTGCTCGTCCTCTCTCTCCCATTGTTGGCTCGTTGAAATAAACGACGACGACAAGACCAGAAGACGAGACGACGAATACGACGGGGCGTAACGAGGCATCTCTTCCTGGTGCGGCTTTAACGAAGGCACGCGTAAACGGGGAGGAATGCGGGGGCCCTCTGCGAACCGCCGTCTCCCCTGCTGTACCCCTCGAAAAACGATCACGGCGAGCTTCGTGTATATACGCCACAGAGTGGACTATTCGTGGCCCTGGATTCAAATCTTCGGTGTCTTCGGAGAGAAGAAGAGTTTCTAGGAGCCTTAATCTCGCGTAACGAATGAAATTCGCGCAAGAGACCGTTTCTAGGTCTCCGTAGAGAAATTCAACGTTCCAGCGGACGGTGACTTCAAAATAGAAATCGCAGCAGCTCGGTACGACGATTTTCTTCAAGTATCTGAAAGCCGCGAGGGCGCATAATGTAAACTCGCGAACGGAGAAATAACGTTCGCTGCGTATCAGATAGCATTGGACCTGTTATCTCGTGGAAGGCGATACAGCCAGAAACGCGGATAATAATCGGCAGCTGGTGTCTGGATGCGAGGCAGATATCGAGAGGAGAGTGGCGAGCAAGTGTGGCGGCGGGCCAATCATCCACAGGAAACAATCACACGTAACTGTTACCGTAAATGAAACGACTGGATGAAACGAGACCGAGTGGCCAGGGTTCCTTGAACTTCGGCGGGCCTGATGGCTCGATCGAATCGAGGAATCGAGCAAGAACGGTCCACGGCAAGCCTATTAGCCGCGCGATTTAACCAGAGAGCCAGCGAACCCTTCGGCTCCACTGTTTACCGATCATTTCCATCTTTACGAACCGTAAATCACACCGAGCCGTAATTTAACGCGCTACCTATTAACCAGGGACTAGAGAAGCAGCCGGACCATCGCTCATTACGAACGCAGAGGCGGAGATTCGAACGAGACGCGACGGCTTCTTCGTATTTTACGCCCGTAATTTCGATACGAGGGCCTGAATTATGAAGGGCCCGGGGATCGATCAGTCCCTCGATTCAGGATAATGTAGTCTCCTTGTTATCTAGGGCAACGAAGGTCCCACTGAACCATCTCCATTTAAAAGATCGATCGAGGGCCCGAAGAAAGAATTACGCCCCTGTGGAAGAAGCTGAAGACGATAGAAGACCGTGCAAGTGCGCGTACCAATCAGCAGAGTCAACAGAACATAGCTCATCCTGGCCCTGACGTCCAATTAATGGGTGAAGGAGGAAATAACCGCAGAAGAACGAGGACCAATAGCAGCCTGGACTTTAATTGATCGCGGCGCACGGATTTAACGCGACTCCGTTGCAGCGTTTACATCGGGGCAGATAGGTTGAGACCGCGCGCGGATTCCTGGCGGATCATTTACGGGAACATCGCGGTGTCGGTCTCAGTCGATTAGCTTTGGTCGAGCCTGAACAATAGCTCGAGGAAGAGGAAGCCAGCTTTATGGGTTTCACGGTAGCTGGCGTGTTGCTGGATATACCTTCGATCTCTGCGTCATCCAGCTACGTGTAATCGTGCTCTTCCTCTTCGGATGTGGTCTTTGGGTGCCATGGAACATGGAGGCAGATGTCGCCCGTCGGGGAAAGAAAGGTGGCTGAAGAAGATGAAGAGTAACGAAGGGAGTGGAATCGTGGAAAATCGAATCCCTGGACGCGAGGAGTCTGTCCAATTTCAATCGGGTACAGTTAGAGGATAGCGAGCAGAGAGAACCGAGTGACCCATTTGCGGACACGCGGCTGATGGATGCCACCGTGGAGACCTATTACCAGCGGTAATCAGGGAGAACCCTGGTAATTCATGAACGTTGTCCACTTCTTCCGATCCGTGGACAGTTACAAATAGCGGACTGCTGCTCGGCCAGCTAGACTTTTTTCAGCGACGCTTGCTAGGCCACGGCGGGGGCAGTCCGTGGAGAAATTCTCGTCGATCGGCCCGTGACACGCCCGTTCCTTTCAATCCAATCGACTCGAAAGTCCGCCTGCAACTGGTCCACTGCTTGCTGGTTACCTCGACCCTCTGGATCAGACTCTCGGAGATCGAGTACAGTTACTGGATTACGCGGAGCGAGTGCAGGCCTGGGTGTCCAAGAACACGCGGTTCGCATAATTGGTTGATTACGAGAGTATCGCGCTAGATGATCCGCAATCGCGCAGGTTCCTCTCGGGAACGTGAGCGGCACGCGTGTTTTCACTCGGAATTAATGCGATCCGCGCATGTGAACGGCTCGTGGGACGCGGCGTTTCCGTGTGACTCGGTAATTTCCATTTCTGATGCCACCGGCTTCAATGGAAAAACTGATTGACCGGGATTAATGGCGGGTTCATAAGGAAGCGGCCGCGCTTCCTTCTCCCTGGCTGGTTTCTCACATTTCATAATTTCCTGGCCAGCTGGATCTTAGGTAACGATCAGGCCGCTGAGGCGGGCGGCTAATACCGCTTTTCGTTTAATCGCCCTCATCGGCGCAATTACGAGGGGGCAACGGGCGCCGTCTTCCAAGCTGCGCCAGCAACGGTTCCAGAGGATCAGAAGAGGGAATAAATCGACAAATCCATTTCCAGTGGCGACAGGCCCGCGACACCGGAAAAGGGAAGGCGCAGCGCGCCCATTACAGTTCTCGGCCCCCTTGCCCTCAACTTTATTCGTATTCCAAGTCGCCGGAGTCCTTCCTACGTTTTCCGCGTCGATTTTTCGTCCCCGGTCGCCGTATGAATGTAATCTCGACCGCCGGTCTCGCCTAATACAGTATTTCATGAAACTTTCGGGCAGATCTGCATGGAGTAACGTGTCATGCGGTACGGCCGGAGCAACTGGAATCCCCGTGCCTTTCGGGGCTTCCGCGAGGCTAACGTTGAACACCGAGCGTTGAACGTTCGACCCGGTGCAACGACGTAACGGAATGCGCGCGGAGTCTCGGTGAACAAGTTATCGAGATAATTTCGAGGGAATGTCGGCCCTGGAATTGCTCGATCGCCACGACCAGTGGGAGCAGCGCATACGGGCGAACGTGAGTGCACGTACGTAGGTAGAAACGTGGAGGACGAGGTGGTTCGGTAGGCAGTGACCTTGACCCAGGCAATCAGGTATCCTCGAAGCCGGGGCAACCGCTGGCACACATTCCCGTGGATCTATACTGTTGCTCGCGCGCGACGACCTTCCGCGCTGACCCGACCTCCGACCCCGACGAGTCACAATAGCGAACAGATCACGAGCAATGGGCTGAGTAGGCCACGACAGCCGGTGAACGCGAAACGAGGTCGATACCGAGCCTATTCAAGCTTCTTGCTGCATTAAACGCGAAAAGTACATCGAAGAGTTGTGTGAGAATTTTTAGATACCTCTAGGATTTAAGATCGAGCTGGATTAGAGAACCCAAGGCAAGTTGGAGAAAGTAGTGATGGGTTCGAACGAGTCGCGAGCATTTTTGTTTGAATGCGTAGTGCAAGTTTTTAATACAATGAAGGTTAAATGAATCTTTGGTGATTCGACCCACCCCCAACCGTTTTTGCTTTGCAGCATTGGGATTTCTAAGGCCTTTGATGGCCATTAAGGGTTTGGCTTTACTACAGGGACGCAGCTCGTCGTGGTTGGTTAGAGGCTATTAAAGGCACGAAACCATTGGTGAATGGGAGACGATGATATCGCGGTACGGGGAAAAAAGGGAAGTCCCTTTTCACGGTCTCTATTAGGGGGAAATTATGTGGCTGGAATAATCCCAGATCGAGCAACCCTTTCCCCAAGCGGAACATCTCCTTCATTCGATCTCGCGATACACCTAACGCGCATTGACGTGTCCGTGGTCGACGAACCACATAATCCAACATTTTTTTCGTGCACAGTTGGTCGAGGTTTCGGTTTACGAGTACAAAGCGGGTAAATACCCCATTCAGTAGGAGTACTTACGAGCTGGCTACCCCTTGGATTACTTCAAGTCGTCAAAGCTTACCTAAAACAGAAAGGAACATCGCAAATTAGTGTCAAATTAACGCAAGGCGCTAGAATACTTAATAGAACACGTGTAATTATTAACAACCCAAAGAGAACTAAAACGAATGTCTGTCAGGAAAAGGTTTCAGCTAACAAGCTGACTCTGTTCGAAAGGGTAACCGGCTGTGCACGGGTCCCGCTAGCCGATGTTTGAGTTGGCCCCGTGGACCGAGCGAAAACACATCGAGATGTTTTCCCAGGGGCCGTGGATCGGCCGGCGAAAAGCAAATCCGCGTGTTTGCTCACGTGAGAAAGCTCGGTGGTACTAATCGCCGATAATATTCAACGGTCGTGCACGATGACCCATGGGGGAGAAGACGCGACGGAGGGGACCGTAGAGATGCAGGGAAAAAGGAGAAAAGGAGAGACGGAAAAAAGAAATACACGAAGGAGGGGGAGGAGGAGTGGAGAAGCGGAGCGTATTTCGTGCGCGCACCTGAGAATACACGTCGCATGTGCAGCCGCTTCGACGAGATATTCGAGTCGGTCTCTTCCTGGCTGCACCGATCGCGTGCCACGGAGCTTCGTCAGCATCGAGAAATGCAGACAGGAGCCCAGCGCCGAGCAAAAAGAGACGGCCGAGGGTGGCTCGTACCAGAGAGACTCCGAGGGAAAACGAGAGAAAGGGGTGGGGAGAGGGAAGGATACTATTCGAGGGCTGATGCAGGCGGAAGAACAAAGGGGAAAAAAGTCCGCGCAGCCCATGGGCGAAGTCAACCGACCGAAAAAGAACTTGAAGGTGCCGCGAATATCGCCTAACGGACCTAAGAGGGTCGAAAATTTGACTCCGGGGGCTGAAGACGAGGGGAACTCTCTTTTCCACACGAAGACTATGCCTCTTTGCTTCGCTTCGTGATTACTGTGAATCAAATGCAGTGGCGCGCCCAGGGGTGATTGGAGAAACCCAAAGATGGGGCTTGGGTAACGAAAAATCAAAATTGGATTTTATTATATAAATCAATTTTTATAATCACCTAATGAATTCTATTGAATTTGCATTGAACATATTTTTATACGTTCAACTCGGCTCCCCCAAGATTAAATCCTGAGTGCGCCACTGATCATCAAATGTATACACGAATGTTGTGCATCCTTATAGATTTATAGCAGCTACGATGGACCTTAAGCATCGAGTAATGCAGATGATTGAATTAAACTGAAAGGCAAATGCGATGAAACGGTAGAACCCGTTAGACGCCATAGAAGCTGAAGGAGTAGCGGTTACATTCGTGCGTGGGCCTTCTCTTTTGTTGCCCCGAGCTACCGAAAAGGTTGCATCTGTCGGGTGCACCTGCTGGCCATGCATCCGGTGCCGTGGCCCCGTGTTTTCCACGAACTCTAAATTGTACCCGTCGACTGACAAGTCGAGTCTAGCCTAAAACACGGTCAATTTAGCTGCCCTATTCACGAGTCGCGCACAGAAGAAGCCTGCATCGCGTGCAACCGCCTGAAATTTCGCTATTGCCGCACAATAAACAGCCATCTTGGCAGATTAGGTGTTAGGACAGGTATCGCAGCTAATCCTCGCATATATAACATCTCGATGTTGAAGGGACACTGATCCTTCTACAGGTTCCCCTGGAGTGCCGGCAACTTTTTTCCCGTGCCCTAGGATCATCGACCAGCGACGGGGAAGTAGGAAGAAGCGGACGCGAGAGGAAGGCAAATCGCGAGACGCAGCTTTTCCCCTGCACGCAGCTTTTCCCCTGCACTGTAGGAAGTTAAAATAAAGCTTCCAAAGTGGAGTCAATATTTATGCCGCGCAATTACGCTGCATTTTAATAAACTTCGCCCGATCGTTTACGACGGGAACGCACGGCACCGGCCTGCGTACACCGATGGGAAGAAGCAAGAAGAAGCAAGCGCTGAAGAAGAAGAAGAAGAAGAAGACGACAACGAAGAAGAAGAAGAAGAAGACGAGGAAGGGATGCGAACGACTTGGAAGGAGGAGAGAAGAAGAGGAGAAGGAGTCGTTTCATGCGAAATGGCGATTCCGCTCGGACGGAATCGCCCTTAATTTGCGCATCGGTGGATGCCTGGAGAAAGAGAACGAGGCTGGAGAGAGCGAGGGAAAGGGAATAAGAGATGTATTCGCGCTGGTACCGTAGACAAATGCACCTGCATTCCGTCCTACTGCATCCCGTCCAATTATCCGCCGCGCTGCGGCAACCGACCAGGTAAAGCTCGTGGGAGAACGACAGACAGAGAGGGAGGAAGGAAGAGGGAAGCTGGAAGCGATCCAGTGGAATTATTTTACTCGATCATGCAATATTTATATCCAACAGCGCGACGAGTCGCGCGCGACCAGAGCAACGACAGGCCAGCAGGGAAACGGGGGAGGGGACGTGGAAAGCTACGGGATAACAGGGATAAGAGGGTTGGAGGGGCGAGGGGGAAGAGGATCCTCTCTCCTCTAATCGTTAGGGCAGCGAACGCGCAGTGGGTATTCAATCGAAACCAGTTCGCCAGGTACGAGCGACTGAGCGACATTAGCGATGAGTTATTGCGGGGACGAGCCCGGAGATCCGGGAAAAATCCCCACCGAATGGTCACGAGATTACCGCGGTTTTTCTACCCCCGATGCAACACGATTTTTCTCCCCGTACCGATCGATCCGGCCGAGAGATTCCGTGATCGTCACGCGATTCCCGTCGCGAGCAGGGAACCTTGCCCCCCACCTTATCGTCGAGTGCCGAGTACGCACGGTTTCCAGATTGAAATTTAAAGAGCTACAGTCGGAAGGGTATCTTTATCCCTAGCACCACTCAAATCTAACGCAGCGGTTGGTCTGTAAATACATACACCATCGCAAAAAGTCCACGAGCCTCGTTACATAACCAGTCATCTGTGCACCTAGATATAGATCCCCGCGAACCTGTTAATTCCATCGAGCAATCGCCCCTGTTCTCGCTCAGCCAGGCCAGGCGTTCGAGCAATAAAAATCGCCGATTAAAGCGTGCTGATGGAGCCCGATCCCTGGCAAAAAGTGCTCGGAGCGTGGAGTAAGAGCGAGGCTTCGAGGCTCCGGGGACGCGCGTTAGATTCGATCGCGGCGCGCACGGCGAAGAAGGGAGAAAGAGCTTAGTCCACGTCGACATCCGGGGACGATTCAGGCCGGCCTGTTCCTGTTCTGGGCCAGTACCCAGGACAGATCCCCTCGTTGAACGGGGAACGAACTCTCGGGCGCGGTGACGAGTCTCCTTCTCGAAGCCTGCGGGACCAGTTCGCCGGAGCGGAGGGAACGAGACGCGGCGACGAGCGAGCGAGAGGGAAAGGCGAGAGAGAACCGTGACGAGGGGTACCGGAGAGGATCCAAGGGGAGACGAGAAGGTGGAGAAAGAGAGGCATACAACCACTGAAAAATCCCCTACATAATTATTCGCCGCGAAGGCCGTCCTGTGCGTTACACCGGGCTCGCCGGTGTGTGCGTGTGCGAGCTGAATGCGCACGCGCCTCCTCCGCCCTGCAGGAGCGAGGCAACGGCGCGAGGAGGGCCAGACGGAAAGGGAAGCAAGGGTGGACGAGGAGGTAGCGCGTCCACGGACCTGTTCCCGGTGTACACTGGTCTTTGCGAAATGCCGCGGGATTCCATAGCCGCGCGATCGCGATTTTCAGCTAGCCGATTCCGCCGGCCCCCCTGAGGCCCATTCGAGGAGCACTGTATTTCTACGGCGATTCGACTCTCTTATGGAACAAAGCGGAGAGTTTACAGTAATTTGGCGCAATGGACACGCTCCACGAGTGCATTGGCGAGGGGACGATGAACAGGGTCGCGAACAAAGCCGTCGCGAGGCGAGGAATGATCGCGTCTGGTGGTCTGACGGTGCAATCATGACGTAGCTCCGAGAAACGTATCGGAATGAGTCATCGGAACGTGCCGCTGGAGTGTGGAGAATTCGAGAAGGAGAGCGTGCCGAGGAGACTGAAAGCTGGGGGCCCTTCTGCTCCTCTCTCTCGCGAACAAATTCGTCGAGCACCGTGCAAAGCGAAACCACCGCCATTATAGACGAACCCTTCGCAGTATCCCGACCCCCATGTAGCCCAAGCGCTACGATGTTACATGGAAAGTTGGGAGTGATCCACCGGGCGATCGAGATACCTCGACACACCGCGACGGGTGTAGGTCGTGGGACCAGGTGTGAGGTTCGACGACAGTGGGAGATCAGCCAAGGTTACCGGGGGAGGGGTGTTCTCCGCGTATGCGCCAACTTCCATACAGCATCGTCAGCGCGTTACTTTTCACGTGGAAGCGTGAGCGTCTAAGTGTGCAGCGGTCGCAGGTAGAGCGGTCTGGCGTGGCGAAGAGGAGAGGCACGGTCATTCAGAGAACCGGCAGGCAGGCAGGCAGACAGGCAGAGCCAGGCTGGCAGGCAAACAGCCAGACCAGGACAGCGAAGAAAAAGTGTTATCCTGAATGGCCAGAGGACGGATATAGCGCGAGAACTGGAAATAGGCGC
Source organism: Andrena haemorrhoa (assembly GCA_910592295.1). Taxonomy (NCBI): domain Eukaryota; kingdom Metazoa; phylum Arthropoda; class Insecta; order Hymenoptera; family Andrenidae; genus Andrena; species Andrena haemorrhoa. The sequence goes on along the minus strand of OU342940.1, from coordinate 5,705,065 downwards.
GAACCGAGAGAGAAAGAGAGACATCCAGGCGAACCGAGTATAAAGCGGATTTATCGCGATCCGATGCCGAGGATTCGATAGGGCGCGTATAGCAATCCGACGAGCTTTCGTTCCTGCTCCCCCTCTTCGGGAATAAACGAAGGAACGGTGGACACTCGCGAAACGGAACGTGAACTCCGGGCTTCCTGAATGCTGAAGGATGGCGTCGAAGAGGACGAGGCGAGATATGGCACCCGACAGAACGATTCCTCGCCCGTGCAGGAAACACGTAGGTACGATTGATCTATAATCGCCAGGCATTCGCGCGTCAAGGTCAGTTAGCTTGAAAACTCGCCTCGCAGTCTTAATCTGCTTGTACTCATAAATCCCGGGGGTCTAGAACGGCGTAGGTAGATCATGCGCAACGATGTTGCTGCTATGGGGCAACCGAGAGGCCGCGGACGCGAACGCGAGCGTTTTCCCCGGCCCCATACGCCAGGAGAGATCGATAGCCTGATCGACTCGCGGCGAGAGATGCGAGTTACGTGCGCGACCGGCTAACAGCAACGAATGCTATTCGATTACGTCATTTGAATACCGAGCGCGGGATTCAGCCGAGTCTTCGCCCTCTTCCGGCTCGCTCGCCATTTATTCCTCTTATCACTGGCGCGCAATTTTTTACGGACACGCTATATTTAGCCTCATTTGTACCCATCGACGCGGGTCGAAACCAGTTCCATCCGATTCCAACCGATGCGACTGCCGGTTTCTAGCTTGCCATGAATATTCCGTGGAGGACGTAGCGCTCTTCGCTTCCTTCAATGGGGAAGTGGGTAACGGAAGTCAGGATCTACGGAGCTACATTTTCTATGAATAAGAATTTTATGACAGCTACGAGTTTCTTTGAAACATTTCAATTTCCCTTCAGCTTCCACCAAGCTGTAGCGGCTTCAGATTCCTTCGACTCCGTAGCAACTTCTCAGCACCCTAGACTCTTCACCCTGCCATCAAGCGCGGAGATCCAGAGATGCCTACGCCTCGGCGTAGATCCGCAACGACGCCAGATCCATCGCTCGAGGCATTCGCCGATCAAAGATCGGTCATCGATCGCCAGGCCACAGACGCGTCAAGCGCGGGTACCGGTGACAGAGACGAAGAGAAGAGAGATCCCCTCGACCGTTCCTCGTCCACGACGTGGACAAAGCGCGACACTAAAGTCGCGAAGGAAAGGTGAGGAGGGCAGAGGAGCGGAAGGCAGGCCTGACGGAGGCTTTTCGTTTCGCACCAGCTCCGTTTCGTTCCACTCTTCTTTTCGTCTCGTTTCTGGACTACTGGATGCTCGGCCCGACGAGAGCCAGTGCGTGTCACTCTTCGCGTTGCGCACCTGCGCAGCGAGCGAGACAGCTCGCGTAGCGCATAACGGTGCACCGATGGGAAAACACGAATGAAAGCATGGAGAAGCGTGTGTGGAAGAGATCGGCGTTGGAAAGCGCGGGGAAGATAATGTCTACCGAAAGCGGTCGGTCAATTTTCAAATTTTATTCTCTGCCACTGAAAGCTACTTATAACTTCGTCCCAAACTTGGACAAAGTCTACTGTGTTCACACGCGAGTCCGATCACAGAAGTATCAAAAAATCCAGCCAACGAGGTTTCCGCGGATGAAAGGCGAGCGAGGGACAGGGGTCTACCTGGCGGGACACGCGATGCAGCAATTTGTAACCAGGTTACGCGACTCTGCCAGTCTGCACCGCCTCTGCCGGCCCCTCTCCGCTCTTTGATTCGTTTGAGTCAACCGTGTGTAATTGTTTCTACGGTCGTGTGCGTACGGAGGTACAACAGGTAGCTTGTACCGCGCGGCGCACGGACGGGAACGAACGGGAGCGAACGAGGACACGTAGTCGGAGCAAAGTGGAGGTGCAACAGGTGTACGGACAGGTTCGCTTTACCGCGAGGGGTGCGTGAACCCGTCGCGAAGGGGGTTGAACCGGCGAGCTGGAGCGCGTGTGAGCGGAAGGGTCGTGCATCCGGAAAATCTGGCATGGAAATCGTTGCGTGCCCCGAGGGGAAGGGTGAAACGAGGGGCAGCCGTGACAGACGAGCGCCGATGGGATAGTTCCAAGTATATCCTCGAAGGATACGAGGCAGAGAGCCCTGTCCTTCGAGTAGTTCAGCCTCGCGTATCCTTGGCGCGTCCGATACCTCTCTGTCGCGAAGTTCGCCAACCACTTTCGAGCTTAAACGCCCGTCACTGGCACGAGTCAGACTCGAAGGAGTGTGCTCGCCGATCGGGCGAGAGTGTCGCCGCAACGTTTCAATTAAATCTGCCCGCGGAACACGATATTCATCTGGGTAAAGAGGACGAAGACGATCAAGAGACGAAGGAAGAAGCCTCGTGTCCGACACGTGTTCGAGGACGGGGCGCGATCCTCGGTGCTGGCGCGAGCGAAGGAAATGACACGCAATATACACGCCCCGGCCCGACGTATAATACGAATCTGCGGCACGTAACTGCGTTATGTAAATAGCGCGCCGCGAAATACGTTTTACACGGACGTGGGTGTATCAAGATTTCCATGGGGATCTCGTGTTACCGCGCCACAACACCGACGACGGTAATTCGAGGTTTTTTCCCCGCATTATTACGTCCGTAATGCGAGCCCTTTGCCGCGCGATGCCCCCTCGGCGCCGTCCCTCTCGGAATTAACGTCGGTCCTTCTTCAAATATTTCCCACCCCCACCGCGGCGACTCGATCGGTGCACATTCAGGAATCTCGCGGCAAAAAAAGATTCAGCGTTTCTCGGCTGCGATTCACTCTTCCGTGTCGTTTCCTCCATAAAATTCCCTTCTCGCTTTCGTTCTCCCCGCTGGACGAGGTGCGCGTCGTAGAAATTGATGACAGGTGTTATGGATGAAACGCGAGACCCGTTATGCCGAGGAAGAGAAGCTCGTCGGCGCGGGGGCATTGAGTCGACGAAGATGACGAGACGCGGTCGGCAGGTTGAATGACAGAATGCGTTTTCTAGTGCGGAAGTGGAGTTCGAAATAGGCCTACCGTTGGCCGGCCGGTGCGTACGCCGCGATAAAGGCGAGCTGCCGCTGCGGAGAACGCAGCGGCGCGCATAACGAGCCACGCGCAAAAGCCCGTCCTGCCATAATCGGCGCGGGCGAGTTATACGGCCTGGTTGTCTGTATCTGGAGCGGAAACACAAGAAAAACGAAATGGTGCTCATGCTGGGAATCGCGCAAGTATCGTGTCGCGGATCCACCGGACCGTGGTAAACTTTTGCCAAAAAGACAGTCGATCTTCCAATATTCACAACTTCGCAGAACATCGCAGGGTAAAGTAGCCGATATGATGACCTCTCCTAATATGAGACCCCAACTTATCTCCGCTACAGAAGTCTTGAATGTCACAGCGATGCTATTTCACAGCGAGCAAGCACATATTTCTGAAATACGTTGCAGAAAGTTTTTAAAGTGGTTCGATTGACTTACAAATACCTCTAAAGTGGTATTTCGAATTTTTGTTATAGTACTTTCCAGTAGGTTGCTAAAGAATACATATTCTACTTTTAAAACGTGTATGGAATTTTAATAAAAGTGTTCTCAGTCAAGAGTTATGGTGTTTTTAAGAAATGGGTCTCATATTCGGCTACTTTATTCTATGTGCTCAACGCACAGCGACGTTATAGAAATATAGAATATACCACCGAAGATACACGAACGTCCCCACGGGGCTGCCTCGTTTTACGCGAAACACGCCATTAATTAGGGCGCCGTACGGTCCAGAAGGAGGTGACGAAGTGCGGCGGGCCGCGGGTCGGCCAATCAAGACAATGACGAAATAATTGAGCGTCCGGTCACGTTGGTAATAGGGTTCGCGAGAGGGCAAGCGACGACTAATTAACGAGGGAGCAAGCGGTACGTGGCCGGTGCCCGTCCGTTTCTTTCGGCTCCGTGGAACGCGAACACGGGCATGCCTGCTCGACGTCGTGACCTGGGCGCGATATTTGCGACTCGCTCGGGGGACCGAAATTCACGAAAAATCGCCGATCGGCCACCCCGCGGTAACGGTACTCCGTGACGCGACCATCCAAATATTTCTTCGCTGCGAGGCGAGCAAGGCGAGCGAACGCTCGCTTCTCCGGCGCTTTACCGGTAACGCGAGCCTCTTCCCTCCTTCGCCTCTCGCCAACAGTCGCCGCTTTCCGCGTTGATACTCTCTTTAACCATTTCGCGATCGACGCGCATATTTATGCTGATACGAGCGAATTGCTGAGTAAGTAGCGCCAGGCTTCGGACGCGTTCTGTTTCGGGCTACCGAGCATCGAAACGGAAAGAGGCTGAATTCTGATCGGGAAGAGCTATCGAATGAAATGCGAGGCTGTAAAGATCGTAAGGGGGGAGGTGAACACGAGCGGTATGTACCCGAGGAATCCCCCCATTCCATTTCGAATAAACGCGACTACGACCGCGGGGCTATTTCTCCGCCGCGGCTGGAAATTTATTCCTTTTTCGGAGACTCGCCGTTTCGTTTCACCTGTTCGTGGAAGGGAAATTCGTGGAATATCGGCGTATATAATCCAGCGGCAGGGAGGGAGCTGTAAAAGAAACGTGTATCGAAACCGATTCGTCCGTCTCTCCCCCTGGACGGAACTGGTTAGATCCGCGAGAATCCTTTTCGTTTTTTCCGCGGCGTGCGCGTGCACGCCTTGCACGACAGACAGAGAGGCGAGGCCCCGCTCTGCTGCGCTCCAAAGGCAAGGGAGTTTCTAAAGGCTTCGATCAACGTCCTTCCTCTCGCGATCTCGCGTGGAAATCGATAAATGTCGACCGTGTGTACGTCGGTCACGTATCTAACCGGAGTATCGAAGGCTCGACTCTTTTGGAGTTAAGAAATCGACTCGATCTCTGGCTCGTCGAGAGAGTCGACCGGCTCGCTCCCAACGCAGCCACCCCTTTTTCTCCTTTTTTTCCCCCCCTAACTTCCCCTCCTTCCTCGCCGCAATGCAAGTCGAGATTTCTCATAACGGACTGCGCGAAGACGACTTTGCGAGGGACGACGGGATGTCGCCAAGATTACCGCGATCCTCCAGCCTAAGCTAATTAAGCCGCGAGGCCAGACTCGTTCCTGATACACTCGATTCGCTGTGGGAAATAAGAAGCTGTGTTTAGTGGCGAGATCGACGGCACGTCGGATGGAATGATTTTCAAATCCAATTACGCGATACCCACGTCACATATGATCGTTTCTTCGAGTTTCATATCTCTACCGTTTTCTTGCACGGCTTTACACAGATTCCCAGCTGCAGCCTTGCGTCTCCGAGCCTCGGGAGGAAGAACAATTGAATACGAAGTAAATATTTCCTATCCCGGAGGAAGAGAAAGAAAGGCGTTTCGCGCGAAACTCACCAATAGGCACGCCATTGTCGTTTACACGCAATAGGTGCTTCCTCGACCGTGTCGATGCAACGTCACGCCGTTTTGCAAGCGAAAGTTCCCCTCCGGTATCCACGCGGCTGGCGATGGAATCGAATTTCTTTGGCCATCAATCGACCGAGCCTCGCGTTCTAACACTGGGCCCATTCCCAGAGGCTCGAAGAAGGCATCGATATCGTTCTATCGCGCGATTAAAGGCCATTTTCGTGCAAGCGGAGAAAACGAGCTCCCCAGTGGCAGAATGATCGCGTCCCGGGCGGACTAATTAATTAGCAGGAGGAACGCGAGCCCCCTCGAATCGCGGATGGCAATTTTCGCGTGATAAATATTTATAAAACGGCGGGCCTTGCCAGCGCAACAATCGCGAGCGCACGCCGGCCATGGGCGCGCACAGAGTGTGGAAGTTTTCCCACAGTTCCGGTGCAAACACAATGCCGAAAGGACGTGCTCGCACATCCTGTTGGATGCCTCCTTCCGGTACGTTCTCGCTTCATTTTCCCTCTCTGTCTCTATCTCCTTTGGGCCGTGCTTTTGTTGCAGCGTTTCCTACGAGCCCGTCTATCCCCCGTTCTGGTTCGTAAATTTCGTGGCATCGCGCTTTGTCGACGGGCAAGGAGAGCGCGTTGCCGGTCAGGTACGAAAGGGAAAGTATCAAAAGTGTCCCATCGAGGAACGACCACCGTCGAATATATTCCTTGGAACGAGGCTGCAGCTCGTGCTCCACTTCACGAGCCACGTCGAAACGTGGGGTTTGAGGAGTTTACGGTACACGCGCAGGATAAAGCGAGAGGAAGAAAGCGGCAATTACCGTTGTCTAGACAAAAAGCCTGGCTGACATTGTTGGACGAGTTTTCGTCATCGTGGTTCTTTTTAGCCAGCGGCGCGCGAGGACAGCGAAATCGTCGACGAACCGGCGTTGCTCGAGGGAATGCAAAGTAGCCGTCGCCTCTGCACCGTCGATTATGCCTTCCTTTCTTCGCTGGACAATCAGAAGATCGAGGATCTGACGCGAACCGATTTCCATCGTGGACACGACGAATAGCTTCATTCTGCCGGAGTGAAAGCCAAAGCGCGTACAAAATCGTGGCCCGTTCACTTTCCACGGTGCATCAACGGAGTTGCGTAATCTCTTCGGGGTAATTGCTCCGTAATATGCTCGCGTTAGTCGGTAATGGGGGTGGTCCGAAAGTGACTTGACCATTGGAGCAAGGAATGCGAGGTGAGTCAGCTGGTAACGAGCGTAACGTCTTAATGGAAAAATGAGTGACTGGCCCCGGCGTGCCAGTGGCGCTTGTCCCCCTTTGTCTCTGAAAGGGAGAAGAGGAAGGAGAGGGAGGAGAGGAAGGAGAGCACAGAGGGCCCCCGTGAAATCGATGCAAGAGTGGATTCACGTGGCCGAAGGTAAGGGCACAATGAACCCCCATTTTTTAACGTCCGTGTCTCGTCACGTGTCTACGCGAGCGACAGCTGCTGCGGGCTTTCCAGCCCTCCTCTTCTCTCTCTCCCATAGAAATCGGGAAACGTACGAGGAGCGGGTCTTATGAAATAAAACCGTACAAGGGCGTCTCGAGAGAGGCTGCCCTTCGTCCTCGTCTCGCATGGGAATACGGGGGACCGTGGATTCGCATACGTCGCCCCGAGCCACTTTTATAAATCCAATTTCTTCGCTCCGCTAGCGTAGGTACCCTCTCGCGTCGAATAAATTTCCATGCGGCTGCGTTTCGATCGGTTAACCGAGCGATCCGTCGTTCGCGACACGCGATCGTGAATAAAAGCAGGAGCGTAGATCATCTCTAACATTTACTATACCTAAAACTTCGAAGGGTCGAAGGAACCCCCTAAGAGACGATAGCAGCCGATTTTCTAAAGAGCGACCGCGCGGCTAACTTAGACGTTAAAGAGCATCGAGAGTCAATTTCTTCGTCAGCCGTGGCGGAAGCAGCGAGATTGCCTGCAGATTGCACCGCCCCGCTGCAACGACTGCATTAGACGAGCGCGTGCACGTGCTCGCGAATCGCTTCTCACGATTCCTTTCAGAGACAAGCGGGAGCGAGCAGCGCGCGAGCAGCCTCGCAGGTGCACGACGCTGATAAAGGTGGGGAAGAAAAAGGAAAAAGGCGCGGCGGCGGAATTGCGCAAACCGGCGGTGCCGTGAAATTCTCGTCCAAGGACAAGGCGGTACCGAGCGAGGAATCGGTGCACGATCGAGCCACGAGCGAGTTTAATGGGTCGAAGCGCGTCTTGCGACTGTCTCGTCATGGTCTCGGGGCAAGAAACGAGGTCGCGTGGCTTGATATCTAAACGCCATCGTGTAAACGAACACGAAAATTCACTTGACCTGGAAAAATCTGGTATCACGAGGGATTCGCTGATAGAAGGTGATCCAAGGCAGAGGGTCAAGGGATTGGTAGTCATGGAGTTGACTCACGCACCTGTGTCCAGTGGACATCAATACCCACTTCTCCGACTACCGTGCACCCCTAAATTCCTAAACCCCCCTTGAATGATCCTGTCTATAAATAGATTCAAAGAAATATCGTTATATAAACCTTGAGACTGGTGTGGACCTTCTACGCTGACTTTTATCTCCCTTTTCCTTCTAAATGCTCGAAGGTGGAGGCAGGGTGGAAGGTCCTCCCTGGATCTCCGCGAGGGGAGCATAAATCAAGACCGAAGAAGTCGGGGAGAAAAAAGGATGATGCAAAGCTGGGGACTGTGGAAACGTTGGTCGCCCCGGCAAGATTCACCACGAGCTCAGGGTGAAGGAGAAAGGGGTACCAGCACTGGGAGAAAGTAACCCTCCGTTGCCATTCGCTCAAGTGTACCAGTGCACCGAGGGTACTTAAGTATGTACGCATCCTCGCAGGGACCAAGCCTCTTTCTCGGAACGTCCCAACTCGCAACCACGTGTTTCCCTGCCCCCTGTCCTCCCTTCGAGCCAGCTCGACTTGATTTGGCATTGTGATGCAAATTTCACCGCGGATTCGTACACGCGAGGATTCCTCTCCAACGAAGAAGTGCCCTCCCCCATTACCGCGGGAGTAACGACAGGATTGTCCTCGCGAACGTCTAATCGATCGATCGTGCGCCCAATTATTAATTCACCGCGTCTAATCTGAGTTGTTCTCTGAGTTGGCGTACAAAGAGGGAAGATCCTTGAAGACAGATAGCACTATCGGTAGCGATGATTGCATCGAGTGCACCCCGCTACGGATTAATCGCAGAGGGAGGTTGGACGGAGGAGATGACGGAGAGCTTTCCCCGAGGATGGGGTTATTGACCAGCGTCGGAGTTCAGTGGATCCTCGGTGCAAATCCTCGCATTTGAATCTGGGCGTGCGGGGAGCGTGCGTGCGCGAGAGCCCTGGCTTAATATTTGAATAAAGCGCGTAGGTTTGACCCGGCCGAATCAACGGCGTATCGGCCCAGCCATAATCAGGCGACATTGTGCGCCGTAGATTATGGGGTAGAGAGAGCTCCGCGCGGCGACACGGTCCGCCAGCTCCACGAATGCATAAGTAATGGAGTTACGAGGCGACTCATCCTCCCGACGCCGAGAGCGCGCTTTATTGGCCGGGGCATCGCGATCCTCGCACCTGTCGACTAAATCTTCCGGCGAAACCTGGGGCAAACCCGGGGGAACCGTGGATTCCATGGAAAGTTCTCAAGGTCCGACGATTCCGCGCCGAATCACGGTAGGTACCGTTTAGAAAAGAGAAACTCCGGACTCGAAAACACGGTCCACGATCAGAGATGGGCATTATTTAAATAAAAAATTATTTAAATAACGTGTCAAATAAAAAAGACTTTATCTTTATTTGTCATCAAATAAAAATAACTCCGGATTATTTTTATTTGACGAGTCTCGAATAAAATTTGTGTCTTTCATTCGAAATCAATTTTTTATTTGAAATAATTTTTTGCCCATCTCTGATTTCATACAAATCAGTTTACGAGCTGACGGATATAGAGGGGAGAAGGGTGGCGCGGGGAGAAAGCACTCGTGAATCGTTGGATCGCGATCGTAAATAGAATCGTAGGGAACGTCCGACAACGAGACTCGCCCGATATCGAGGTCCCACTCTCGCCAAACATCGCGGCGCTCCGCGTTACAATTTCGATCCCCCTGTGCGCGCGTATGCAAAAGCACGGACGGGAGAGCACCTCCGGCCCGCGGTGTTCACGTACGCTGGCGATCGGTGTGCGCACACCCCGCGCCGTGTACGTACAAGCGCCGACAACGCGGTACGTGTACACGGATGCTGACCGCGGCAGCATGTCCCGAGATAAATCTCGGCGACGGTGATATTGCGCTCGCACGGCGACTACCCGCGGTGGATCGTTCGCGCGATCGATGGATCATCGATCGGTACACTCTTGTGGGCCAGCGGGTGGGTGAATCCCGCGCGAGCAACCAGCGAGATCGTGGAACGCTCGGCGCTGCACCTCCGCGCCACGCGCTTACGTCGGCGAACACGCTCCTCTCTGTTTGCCGGGGGATTATATTGGACTGCGCGGATCGGCACGTGTCCGATGTAATAACGGCGATAACGGGCATCATCGTCGGCCAGCCGAGGGACTTGGACCACCACTGGGGGGCGTCCAGGTTAAGAGAGGCTGTTGGCTTTCTGGCGAAACTGCCGCTTTCGCGTAAAAGTATCACGGCTGACCGGTGCTGGTGAATTCTGATCGCCTCTCGCGGTGCTTGGCATGCTTCGGATTCGCTTGGCACGCGCTCGCGAATCGACAATTCTTTGGAAATCAAGGTGGACTGTTTGAGTCAGTTTGAAGTACCTAGTTTGAAAGTTTTGGGTTATATTTGCGGTTGCGGGGAAGAATGGACTGTGGATTTGTCTTCGATGATGAGCCGCAAGATGAGAGTATATAAATTATAGACAAGTTCATTGAGATTCCTGAGCTCCCTAATGACCGGATCATCTGGCTCGCTGGACGAAGAGCGCGCGAGGGTAGAGAGACCCGTGTGCGCGTCGCGGTTGGGCGCGAAAGGAGAATACCACGTTCCTCGTAGGTGTTTGCAAACAATGGCAGGGAATCATCTACGAGCGATTTCGACATGTGGATGGAACGACGCTTGTAATACGACGCGAGCAGGGTGTGTCGCAAATGAGCATCAGGCCGGAGCAGAATGGAAAAGAAAGCCGAGGGAAGAGTCGAGCTGCTCTGCACCGTACAAGAATCCCTTCGAGCGTGCTCCAAAAAGCGCGTGTAATTCGAAATTTATCGAGATCGAAACCAAGAGAAAGATGGAACGAAAGTGACCAATATCGTGGAACGAGCAGCAGCGAAACGGGAGAGGAAGCGACGAAATTGCGAGGAGGAAGAGAAAGCTGCTCGTCGAGGAAGAGAGAGAGCCTCCGCTCCGGCGAATCGCTGGCTGGGGGAGCGAGGAGAAGGGCGAAGAGAGAAGAGAAGCACGTGGAAGAGGGACGATAACGTATCGGTCGTAACGCGTTAAATGAAATGGCCCAGTCGCTGCATGAAGAGGAGGCTTGTGTTCCAGGAAATATGAATGGCGCGGATAGGCATGCTCGTTACTTCCCTTCGCCGGCCCCTTGGCATCTCGTCCCCCAGGTCCGTTCGACCGGCGAACGCCCGCGAATATGTATCGTCTGCGTGCGTGCCGGCCCACGCGAAACAGACGCAGCCACCGGCGTCTAGATATACGACGCGACAATGAATCAGAACCGGAACCTTCGGCATTCCCGAGGGCCGTATTCTCCGTGGAACAAGGTCCTGTCTGCACCGGTGAACACCGTCTAACGCGCCAACGCGCCATCGCGTCACTCAACCCATTAATCGTTAACCATTAGCCCCATTAACGCGTTTACCACCGCGTCAGATTCACTCCAGTTCAATTAACCCTGCCGCCGTGCTTCTAGAACTTAACAATGATACTAATCAACCCAGACTGTCACTCAGCGCTAATGACTTTTGTAAAATATTGAAAAAGCCACCCTGCTCTACAACCTAACTAGATCTAGGCTCCGTCCTATACTCTCTCTCTTCCTTTTCCCATGTACCAAGTGCTGTTCCACTAAAAAGAATCCAGTGTCGCTCGTTCTCAAGTGCACCGTGCTTAGATCGCCCTCCGCGCAGCCGCGCCCTGTTTTAATTACCGATTATCTGTATCTGGTATCGGTTCGGAGTTGCTCGTTTCTCGGTCCCCTGGAGAAGCTCGAGTCGTTTACGAATCATTGCCCCCCTCCTAGTATATGGCTATCTACGCGCGTGCAACAGAGACAGGGGATATAATATAAAGGCAACAGTGCTGCTCCTAGGTAGCCCCGTTCTAATCCACCCGATCGAATTAAAGCCAACGAAGACTTCATTCCCCGTTTCCGGTGTGGACGCGACGAGAGCAAGCTACGACGCTCCTATCTCGTCAATTAGCGTAATTCGAATTAACCATGTCCCGCGGTGCGATCGAGAATCGCGATCGTTTGTACCGAGACGGGGGAGAGGGCAGAGAGGCTTGCAAGACTAGATCGGCGCTAGTACGCTCTTGGGCAACCGTACACGATCCAGATATCGATCGATTTTATCGAGTCCGAGGCAAGCTCCCCGCCCGAGCCTGCACCCGCGGCAGAAATCGATGGCATTCATTGCGTAACGAGCCACTTACCGCAAATCAAACTAATAGCCAATAAAGTAGACCGTGTAAAATCGTCTCGAACCGCACCTGGATCCACCCGGACAATTTAATCGGCTCCCTCGATCGCGGCCATCCTAATGGCGCGATGGATCCAACGCGCAACCATCGGCACATTTACATTCGACCGATTTCGGATCGTATCTCTCAAAATTCTACTTAATCGCTGCCTCCCTTCTACTCTCGCGACAAATGTCCCCCGAGCTTCCGATTTTCAACTCGTTCAATCGTCGAATTGCTGAACTGTTTAGTTTGCAACTTGAAGGGTCGTATCGTAAACAAAAATTACGATTTTATCCAAACACTATATTTTCTCCTATACTCGTACAATTAGCCTGTCTTTGGTAAACCACCTCTTCATTTTCCTGAAACAATGGGCCCCTCAGAATATTTACCCGCCCGAGACTTTCTCCTTAAATCCGCCACTGGTTTGCAAAGCTGTGAGCAACGCACGCACGATGTCATCGATAGACGCAGAGTGCGTCTCAAAGGTAATTATTGCCCCGACCTGGGTGCGTGGCCCGTTAGAAAAACGCGCCATCACGCGCGCCATTCTTTCGTTGCCGAGGAGATACCATCTCCTCCAGGTGTGCTCCCATAATTCAATTCCCCGGTCTCCCACAGGTTTCGTGCGAAACTCCTCGCTGCCCGTAACTTCCTCGATATTCCGCCGCACTTTCCTCGATATTCCTCGCGCGGTGCATAATGCTGGAGTCATCCCGTGGAACGGCCAAGCGGATCGATCGCACCGAGTATTGATTACACGCGCGCCAATACGCTCCGACCAATCGTGTGCAATTGACCGAGCGTGCATCGGTAGCTTTCGATGTTTATTGCTACGGTTCAGCTGGAGTGTGCGACGCGAGGATGCGCTCAATAGACTTTAGCAGCTTTATTCATTCCCGATACACCTTGAAGACCGTCGAGTCGCTTTGCCTATTAGCAGATGCTAATCGTGGATACTAACGCAGCACAAAACACGCCTCTGCTCGAAAACTCAAACAGACACTCGTGGAACGAAGAGTAAAAGCACCACGTGTGCCACTTTTCCGCGAAAGGGGCTCCCGCAAACGGAACAGCGGATCGTTGCAGCGCCAGGTGGTTTCTCCCAAACGGAGAGAACAATGGCTGTGGAAGGGTCAGTAACAGTGGCACGGAATGGTGGAAAAAGGATCGCGAGTCATCGTTCCACTCGTTAATGCAGTGAAAACGAGGCCTTAACGACCTCGACATTAAGTCGTGTCCCGGTCCCGCCGTGTACCCATGTTCTAGCATGATTGTCGGCGGTGTCGAAGGTCCCCGACCCGCGGAGCACGGGGTTCGGCTTAAATGGAGAATTAACGTCGAGCCGCGAAGAGGAGCGACTGAAAGCGAGTCAGCTAGAGAAATCGAGTTCGCGGCCAGTTATCGTGCCTTCCGTTAACCTCCTACCCCCGTTGTCCCCCTTGCGATCCAATCATTTCGATCGTTTTTGCCCCCTTCGCGTTTAAACACTCCCGCGAACTCACCGTCCCGGCCCGCGGGCGATTCAATCCCCCGTTTCGAGGCAGACGCTGGCTCGGACGCGGCAACGGAACCGGACGAGCAAAAACGTGGTCTAATAGCGGGCTCGCGTGTCGACGGTGTCAATGGGAAATCGTCGGCCCGCGTTCGAGGATCATCCTGGTAATTGACGATTCTACGCAGGGAGCGTTCGGCTGGCCATAACGGACGGTTAAGTCTCGTAAAACGCGCTCTCAATTAAGGGGAACGCGATCCCGAGGAATTAATGCCGCGCGCTTTTTCTCTCCCCTCTGCTCCTCGCCACTTAATCAGTCCCAATAAAACATTTTTCTGCGGCCTGTTAAAGGCACCTGAGGAACTTCGACCGACGATCCGAGCAGTTGCCCTCACGATTCCGCGTGTATATCTTAATTAAATTAACGTCTCCCCGTGGTCGTTTAATCGGTCGGCTGATTTGCGCGCGATTAATCGACGTCGCGGCAGGGAATTATATATTTTCGCTTTGGGAACCGTGGTGCGCGACATCCTCGGCAGGATGACGCTTCTCGGACCCCTGATAGGTACGGTTTATTCCTTCTCCGTGATCGCGAGGCCATTGTGTCGTTACTAGGAAATACAAAAGCGAACGGAGCGGCTGTTCAGATTTCGATCTGCCCGCGAACACGTCCCGTGCGTGCTTCATACGGCGCGGACATTTGTACGTGCATTATCTGCAGCGTGCAGCCGGGAGCGATTAAATCATCGTCGGTGAAAATAGTGTCCGATTGCCGTGCTCGGGGGGAACGAGCTCGCCGCGCGACTCAAGGGTCCGGGGATTATTCATCGTTTTCGGAATGCTTCATCCCTTGTCCTTTTGCCACGGATTGCTCGCGCGCTTCGCGTCTCGCCACGAATTATGATTCTCGGAGGATTATTCGAATGCACGGGGCCCAACGCAGCCTTAAAGAAGGGATTAAGCCCCGCCACCCTCGCCTGGCGTACTTGCAGCAAGGTTTAGTGGGACTCTGGCACTGTAAAGTAGCGGGTTTATGGGGATTTATCAAATACTCGCACTTCCCATTAATCCCGTCTGTATATTACGCTCATCAGACTTCTCCACTTTGTCTTCGCGTAATCTGAGCGACACGAGGGCAATTTACACCTCGGCGCTAGATCAATATTATGCGAGATGCTGACGTAATACTGAGTAACGACGCAGGTTGCGAGGATCTTGTCTTTCGGAGAGAATGGAACGGCCAGAAGGAAAGCCAGGCAGCGAATGAAAGTACGTTCTAAATGAAAGTCGAGTCAAAGGGCCCCCCGAGTGTCGCGTAATGGCCGAACGTGAGGCCGACTGACCGACTGTCCGTGGAATCCCAGTCGAACAGGGAAAAAGAGAAAACGTCGGCCCCTTATCGAACGTACTAAATCTGGCTATAATTGGGACCACGAGTGTTCATTCGGCCTGCCGGGCGCGCCACCGGAAGCGATTTCGTTTTCTAGCTTCTGCGAGTCTAGGCCTGGGTTAGTTGGCCGTTTCTACAACTCGCTTCCACCCGATCAGGGAAGCTCGGACTGTCGCACGCGGCTACAGTTAATTCAGAAGGCAAACAGAGTTAACGAAGCAGTCACCGGCCGGCTATTAATTAATTCGAATAATTGGATCGTATCGGGAGCAGAAGGAACGGACACGCCACACTTCCATGACCACGGTGGTCCTTAACGAGTAGGCGGCAGGGGAATCAGAGTCCACGAGAGAAAATTGCCACGAATTTAATTGCGATCATTACCATGGTCACCCGCTTTCCTGACAGTTACCGATCCCGGTTCGTAACAGAGAAGATGGCCACCGCCGACGCTTTCTTCCTCCCCTGAGAGTCGCCAAAACGACGGGATTGCCTTCGTTAAGGAAACGACTCGGTGGATCCAAGCAGGGATTAATATTCCAAGTGCAACGAGATGATTCATCGCGTCTGAAGTTAATAAATGAACTCGGAAAAGCAGTGGCGCACCCAGAAGGGGTGACTTTGTAGAAACAAAAGAAAACTGGATTTTATTCTGTAAATAAATTTGTATAATCACCTCATGAATCTTGTTGAATTTGCGTTAAAAATATTTGTATCCGTTGCTCTCGGCTTCCCCTAAAACTAAATCCTGAGTGCGCAGTGGCGATTGCGAGCTCAGAAAAACTAAGAGCCACTAGAACAGGAAGAAGGAAAGGCACAGCTTGTGGTGTAGCAGAACGCGCCTCGAGATTGCATCCCCTGCACTTCCACTTGATTATCAAGGCAATTAACACCTTCGAGCCACATTTTCGCTCGTCGTCGTTTTCTATTATTACATAAAATCTGTCGAAACAGCGCAAACAGCATTTAACGCGTCGTGTTGGTAAATGGCTCCACGCTCCCCGCGGCGTGTGTTACATTCCCGATAACGCGGCTAATGTCACGGCTGGTTTAATTATTCATACGCGTCACATTGGCGCGAGAAAACCGGCGAACAGGCCCTGCAACTTGCCACCGACCGATTCGAACGCCATTTGAGATGCAAGGAAGCCGGGGGAAGGAACGACGAGGTTGCAAATAGCACTCGCGACGCGTGTAGAGAGATCTGTACGGAGCGAGGCGTCAAGGGGCATCGGATGGATCGTCTGCCCTGCTATCTGTTCGAATTATCTCGCCGGATATCGCCAAGGATCTCTGTCGGTGCTGGCAAAGGCCACGGAGACCGGTTAATTACAGCGGAAAAATCGCGAGGTAATTAGGATAACAATCGAAACGCGTCAAAACTTCCTGCCCACGCAACGGGCATAATACCACTCAGTCCCCGTTCGCTTTAATATATTAACTCCTTTTTCTCCTCCCAATCCTCTCGACCAATTCAATTTACATCTGGGCGAGATGCTCGCAGCGGTGGATCTAGCCATCTTCTAGGAAGGATCAAGGACAGCTGGTAACGGCCAGCGGATCAGAAGAATGTCACGGTCAAAACGTTTTCAAACCTCTCGCCTTTTTTTCGCCGTCAACAAGACTCGTTTTTTCCACGAAATCCTGTGCCCCGGAGGATGTGTCGTAACTCCTCGGCCCCGGGGAACGCCGGGGGATGGAAAAAGGAGTAGCTCGAGATCGGAGAACCGAGAGACAACAAGGTGGGCTCTCTCGTAAAGAACGAAACCGATGGGCGAACACCCCCGTCGCGATTTTCATACACACAATTAGCATCTGTTTTTCTGGCTCGTCTTTTCGTGGCCGTCTGGACAATGGCGAATCCCCGCGGCGCTCCGGCTCATTTCAGCGACAAAAAGCGACTCGGATTTTGCGGCGAAAGCGCGAGCCGGCGACAACCGCGCTGATGCTCCAGGAATTAATCTTGATTTGCGATACAAGTATTCGCGACTGACGATTCTAAAAGGCATTCGGGAATCCCACGATCAGAGTATCGGTTTGATCAGTGATAATGATAATTTCGTTGTAAACAGACGAGCGCGCGAAGAGACGTCTCGACGAATTCCAAGTAAATATTGACGAGTGCTCGACGCTTGGAAATTTTGTAAAATAAGCAGGCTTGATTCAGAGTTTCGGAATGCGCGCGGACAGCCTCGGGCCCAACGGGCTTCCTCGCGAGCCAGCTTTCCAACAGGACGGTGGAATTTTAGTCGTTCTAACGAGCTATAATGTCTGGCGCCTCTATCTATGCCTCTAAACTATATACTTTCACGGTTTAACGAGGTCCTTCTTTCGTACGAGTTGAATGTATTGTGGCCAGAGAGATGTAGAAGAGGATTTATCTGATAGCGTGCATATCGCGCGCAGTACGGATGGTGGCTCAAGGACTCGCCGCGTTCAAGGACCCCGCGAGGACGGAGCACCGCAGCGACGAGAAAAAAGTATCGCTCGCTCGTAGGGGCCGACGTTCGGGATATTCGGCTACCGTGCTCCATCACCTCCGATCGACGATGCTATCTGATCGAAAGGGCGACGGAGGGGCGGCGACAGGACTTCCTCGTGTCTCGCCAAGGGAGGGAAAGGGAGGAGCGGAGGTGGGACCCGGTCTGTGTGCACCGCGATTTAACTAGATGCGCGAAGGTAGATCCCTATCTCGGCTGCAGTTGCAAGAGCTGATGCCCGACAGCGCGCTGGAACCTCTCTCTTTCGACTGCCTCGAAAGGGGGAGAAAGGGGATCGTTAAGGGATGATGAGACTTATCCGCTAAGTGGGCTAATGGCGCCACGCGTACCCTCGCCAAGAAATAAACGAAGTAAGTATGGCGGTGAAGATTAGCCACACGATCGCGAGAAGCCTGTCGTCGTTAAGAGTTAAGAGTCGCTCGAATTGCGAACATTTGGCAACGTCCACCGTTATTGGCCACTTTAATGCCCCCCTTCGCGTGTGCGCGAGCACGCCTGTATGTGCAGTTACCGCTCCGAGAGGCGCGCAAAAGCTTCTCCCGATGAGTCGTCGTTAAAGCCGTGCAATTTCGTCGAATTACGTCGAATCGTACCGCTCCACCGGCGACGACACTTAATGGCCCCGCGACTCGCCCTTCGCCCTTCGCTTCGTCCGTCCTTTACCCGCGATTTCGCGTCCCGACGCTCGAACCGCTCGGAGAGAGTACAATTTGCTCGAATTACGAACACGCTGCTCCTCGGTATGTCGTATCAGCCACGGTGAAAGCTGATTTTACGACCGACCTGGCCCTGCCGCTCGACGCGCGCTTTTTCATTACGAAAAAGAGCCGCGGAAAGGGGGCGAGCCATAGGTAATTCTCAAGAGCCAGCAAGCAAGCAAGAAACGCCTGCCGCGGTTGCGTATACGCGCGGCCAAGTACTTACAGCGTTCGACTCTACGGGAACGATTGTCCCCGACCGTTAGAAATTGATCATGACCGGCACGAGACAAATTCAGGGAACAGAAAAAGACACCACAGGTCAGTTACCCCGAACAGTTCCGCGATCATCACCTCCAAACAATATGTACGGCTACCGATAAACAAAAAACCAACTGGGCGCGTCCGTTCGTAAATAGCGGTGCTGGCACGCAGAGGCAACAGCTCGTCGCACAGGGACGAAAGCAAAACAGAGGTTTTTGCGCGAGCGCGAGTATTGTGGTGTGAGGACTCGATGGAACGCTACAGGGTCGAAGTAGAGTTACTACCGAGGATTTGTAAACACGGGTAGAGGTGAGTCGAGCGCGAGGATTTCATCGTGACTATCCGGGGGAAACGATGAAGACGTTTCAACATTTCGACGAGCAGAAAATAAAAGCCCATTAATCCGCACGCGTGCCACATAGCCACTTACGTGGATTACGCGTAACTCGCGAGCACGAGGCGTTGGGTGTAGTAAAAAGACGGCGAGGCACCACGAAGCGATGTAAAAAAAACTGGTAGGTATTACGATGCTGAATGCAATTATGTAATCAGGTTGCGGCACGTGCAGCGTGACGTTTAATCGCGTTTAATTAAAATCTATCGAGAGAACAGACTGCTGGCCGCATCGCAGCCGTGACTCCGACTAATTAATCCCTATCGCGCAACCTAATATCCCGGATTTTCCGTTATCCCGGCCTAGACCGTGGCTTCGGCGGCGATTTCGGGCGCGGGGGAAAAAGCGAAGAAACCTGCCGCCGTCGAGTGATAAAGTCGCTTACAATTAGAAAGCACACGCCCACGGTGGGCTCGCCTGTCGCGTGTTTACTACCATTCTCGAAACCACAGAGTGGCTCTAGCCTCAAATTCCTGACGGTTACTCTACTAGAACCCTCGATCGTACCGTAATTGGCGTAAGAGACACCTCGCGATCGTTAATTGGCGAACGCGTACCAGCCTCGCCAGCGTCCAAAGTCTAGAGCGTGAATTTCTTCTGCTTCCTTACGAAATAACCACTGCCTTCGACGAGTCAACGTTGTACGTACGATTTCGACATTAACGCTGCCTCGGTGAATTGTGTCACGCAACAAGTGTCCCTCCCGTGGACACGCGAATAACAATTAGAGGGAGAGAGAGAGGATAAGCCTCTGATATATTCAAGACAAGCCCGAGTATCCTTCCTTGCAAACTGTGTAATTACCAACTTCAAGGAGTGCAAGAGGAGCGAAGTCCTCGAGAGATAAAATCGTGAGACCGACACTCACCTCCTTCATGCCGTCGAGCCTGCCCAGACTCTTGGTGCCTCGAAGGGGTGGGAACGCGGCGTCGTGCCATCCCCCGTTGCACATCTGCATCTGCTCCGACTGCACGTTCAGTGCTCGCGCTCTACTCTTGCTCTTGCGCTTGTCCAGAAGATGCTTGGCCCTAGACTTCCGGACAGGCGCGGCCGGGTCGTCCTCCGGGTCGCTCTGCACCTCCCAGCGCGACGGCGACTTGAATCGCCGACGCGGGCTCGTCGGCGAGGTGACCGGCGAGGTCAGCCTCTGGACGAGGGTCCCGAACATGGTCATCATTCGACCCGCTTTACCACCTCGATCCGATCCAACTCCCTCGCTCGTGTTTCCCTCACTTGCCGGACGTCATCCCGTGCTTCGTCGCGGACGCTGGCGCACACGCTCCTCTCATGACGGCTAGACTTCGGCGAGAGATCCACAGGTGGTTCATACACACCGTGCACGCACTCGGCTCGCGTGCAAACGCACACCGTTCGGCGCCAAGGGGTGGCAGCACCCGCGCTACGGTCGCACGGCCGTTCTTCACTTGAGAATCAGACGCGGCGATACCGTGCCCCCGCGTACCACGCGTTAGAATTCTTTCACTGAATCACTGTACAGGGCGGTAGGGTTCGAGGGATTCCAGCCCGCGTCGAATTGAAGGCGCTGGACGGGCGACGGTAGCCGGGGCTGTGGCTCTATGTTGTTGCGTGGACGGGGCGGACGCGAGCGGGTACCGTTTCAGATAGCTGGAGGAAAGCGGCGTTCTGCGGGAAGCGACATGCCAGAGAGCCGGAATCGACTCGAAAGCAGGCACAGGTATTTGCCTCGAGGCGTGCAGCGCTCTCTCGCAAACACGATCCGCCGTTTAATCGAGCGGTGGACTATGTGCCCATCGTTTTCGTTGTTCCTCCGTAGTTGAGCACAGGCGCGATTTGATTCTAAATGCTCGCGGACCACGGCGGGATAGAACGCACTGGCGACGCGACCCGTAACGCGAGAACACAAACTGCAGAGAGACGTGTCGACGGTGGATAGAATTCACGACGCGACGCACACGGACCGAGCACCGATCGCTGGCTACGTGCGGAATCGAACTGGTCGCGCGGAGACTGCGTATGCCGACCGGTTGGCCTCGTCGCCACGGGAATGCCCGAGTACGGGCGAGCCCGCACGAACCGGATCGGAGTTTGACGATCTACGACGGCCAGACGCGAGACCGAGTCGCCGGTTACCATGGCGATCGGGACTTATCCCCTATGGGCCTGGCGCGTCGTTCGTTTCACTCCGAGGGAACCAAGCTGAGGGGTGGAGGGTTCATTGGTACACTTTTTATGTTTATAATTATTTCAAACCAAAATAAACTCGAAAACCATCTCGCTGCTCCGTTTGTACGATACGTGGGCAAGCTTATATAAAATAAGTATTCAGGGAAGTATGCAGAAACGAATGTGAAATGTTTCTTTGATTGTAATAAATACGAGATAGATATGTGTCTGACTGTGGTTCGTTGTTTTTTTAAACAGTGAGAGAGTTGAATATTGGATCGCTACATATAAGTAATCCCGCTACTTTCCAACGCTTTATCTCCCTCGCTTCGTTTGTCCACGAAAGAACCGTTGGGCCGCGCGAAGGAAAATCGCCAGCGTGCAGCTGATAATCGTTTTTCCGTGATTCCTGAAAGATTGGGTATCGGATGGAGCGCGCCGCAGGGTGCATCGTACTCTATTTGCAGGCGGCGGAACGTGTCCCGCGCCGTAACGGTCTCGGCCACGATAAAAGCAATTGATAATGCCTGACCCCGGAATGAATTCCTGTTTCTAGGCGTCAACCGGCTAATTAATGGCACGATGACTGGTTCTCGGTTGCTTCGCGGTGATATTCTCGCATGTCGGACACGATAAATGGGGAGTAGTCGTGCGGAACACCGAGAGGAAGGTGGCTGGGTGTCGTGGAGCTGCACGTTCCGTGAAGTACCTACGAAGGGGCGAGGGGCGAAAATGAGAGGTCCACGGGAGGACACCGACTCAACGAACTTCAACGGGAGGATGGGGGATAATTGCTCGGCTGATTCGAAACGATTTTCGTCGAGCGCCGTAGTGCACAAGCTTTTCCAAGCAATTAACGACCCGAAGAGCGCCGATTTACGTTCCTCTTCGTTTTCAGCAGGCTACGAGCCGACGCGACGGCTTTCCTTGTTGCTCGAACGATATCATTAGACCGGGAACTCGTCAAAACTTCAATTATTCCCCTGCCTATATACGGCCACTCGGGGGGGTTTGATTAATCGTGCCGGGAGCACACTCGGTAATTATTACGTGGACACGTAATCAGCGGGAATCGCCCAATACCCGGGCCATTCTTCCTCCATGTCCCTCTTATTTCCTCCCAGAAGATCGCCTCTAAGAATCTGAATTACGCGCGGCAGAGTGGGATTCTGATTCACCCTTTTAACGAGCGCATAATCCACCGCGCGAGGACCGGAGCACCTCGGTGCTTCCTCCGGCGAATCTTTGCATCTTGATCGTCTCGTCCCTTAAGAGCCTAAGTTGCGCTATACCGTCATTTAGATACACGATACGGGGAATAAGATTCGCAGCTATAAGTGGTGCAGAACACTCGAATATGATTTTTTAGACTAGCTGGACACGAAGAGGAAAGTGACGAGGAAGAATGCCAGAAAGCGAAAGCTTCGAGTAGATATCTTGACGAGTGGCGTTCTCTGTTAAGATCGCAGACACAGCAGGCTTAAATTTCCAGAGCGCGACAGGTGCAAAGCCTAAATAAATCCCAGCTATCGCGGGATCGCTGTCCGTTCGCGGTCGCGGCTGTATTTTTCGCGCCTTCTTTTCCCCGCTCTCGCAGCATCCGCGATTTACAGCCGCGATTGCGGGACAGCAGCCGCCGACTACTACTAACTCGCCCGCGACTGCAATTTCCGCCTACTTTTAACACTTTCACGCGGCCTCCTGCACCGGGTCGACACTTCGGGGGATAAATCAGGAGGCCGAAGCGAGAAAAATCTGCTATACAAACATGCGCTGTCTAGGCTTTATTCTCCGGTACGCCATGAATTAAAGATCACATCGACGCGCCATAAGTGGAATAGGTCAGACTGTGGCACGGCCGCGGCGAACGCATACTTCGATTCGTCATGACTCAGTGGGTAAAGTCTTTATGCTTAGACAGAGCATAGTGGAACTATAGCTACAAGCTTGACTACAACTCCCCAAGAAGGATCATCTCGCGGGTTCGAAAAGAGGATCCCCTGCGCGTGTTCGAAGTCACTCAAGAATCTCGAAAGCGCGAGGGTACAAGTATCCTCGTGGCAATAAATTCGACTTATCACAAGAATCACCGCGGCCCTTGTCAGGACCGTATTTCGGCCCTTTTGACCACCTCCGCCCAGAGTTCCTCCAAGTTCCTCTCCCAAGAGAAACAATCATTTCAGCTTTGAACAGAGCCTTCCACGCGAGGCCCAGGGGACCACTCGCAGTTGCAGAAGCAAAAGTCCGCGCGAAATCTATCTCCCCGCGATTACGAGGCGGGCCTCGGAAGCGATACATCGATCGATACACTCTGGATCCCTGGCCGAGGCCGATCCAAGGCGGTCCGCCACGGGAAAGTGGCTTGGGCCCGCCGAAGTGGGCCGATTTTCTTCCGCGAGCGCACGTGCATCGACGTAAAATCCGCTCGCAGCTACGGAGGCTCCGGCCAGGAAGGCGAGGAGGGAAACGTTGCGTGCCGATTATACTGTCGGCCGGTGTGAGAAATATTATCCTTTGATCTCGCGGCGCTTGCGCTCTCCGTGCCGGTTTCACTCCGGCAAGAAATTAACGACTACGGGCCCGGCGCTGTTTCACTACGACCTGCCTTCGGAGATTATCGCGCGCGCCCTGCGAGAGCCCGAGCAAGACGGAAGCGAGCGCGGCTGGCAGGAAGTGGGCCCAGCCGCGATTTCCCCTGACATTGAAGCGCACGCCTCCGCTCCGCCGTTATCGCTCTCGAGTCACCGATAACGACGAAGGATGTCGATCCGAAGGATCCAACCGCGGAAGCATCGAGGTCGACCTCCGGGGGGGGGCTAGTTAAAATGGGAGCGGAACTACTCGAGGCTGGCGCAGGGAACTCGACGAAAATGGAGGCGAAAAAGGCACGGGAAAGAGATGCCGAACGGAGAATAGAACGGTTAGAAACTCGTGTGGGATAGGAAGCATTGGCAGGGGTCGCGGAAAAATCGCGGACACAAGAACCCGTGGATACATATTCGAAATAGCCGGGCAGACAGAATGGTGATTTACGGCGTTTCACCACGAGCGCGTGTGCCGCGCGGCGCGGCGCTCGGTTTCAAGTCCGTCCCGTTTAACAAGGTATGTGATCGAGAGTTAAGGCTGCGAACGAGATCGTTTCTTCGTGAAAGTCGCGAATGCACACGGCGGAGTCCCGGCCAGGAAATACACCATTCCATCGATCGGGCAACGATAACGATCCGCTCGAGCGGTCTAATAACTCGCGATCTACGCTACGTGGCCATCGTGCGCGGGCAGGCTTGCGTAAACGGGTTAATGGAGAGGTCAATGATGGAGAGGTATTAATAAATGGCTCGACAATGGGCGTGGAATTCGCCGGCTTCGGTGAGGCTTAATCTTCCAATTCGCGGAACGAGGCGCGATTGCCTCTGGTTCGCAATCGAACCTCTCTGGTGTGCCAGGGAATGCGCAAAGAATCTCGCGGAAAATTGCGCCGCCCGACACGCCACGATTGCAATTCGCAACTCCCTCGGTTCTTCGCAGAGCGAACGAATTAGCGCGCTAATCCCGCGAGCCGTACGACTCGGCAGCTGTTGCCGACTGGTCTCGCGGTAAAAATCGATTAATAGGCGAGCACTGTTAATTAATTTCCTTTAACGACGGCTCGCTACCGTTTTGCCAGAAATTAGTTCCGCCTTGGAGCAGGTGAACGCTGGAGCCGATACCCTCGCCCGTCAGAGCCCTGCTCCCGTAAATTGCGAATAATGAAAGCCTCGCGTGTCGTGCGAAAACCGGCGAGGGAATTTAGCGAAGCGTCAAATTAAGCGAGTCGGAGCGCGTAAATCCGTTGCGAGTTGACGCGTTATCTTCCGAACCGGCCGCGGCGAGGCTGTTTTCCACGAAAGGCAAGGCCCGTCCTCCTGGCCAGGAGGAGCCTTGACCTCACGCAACGTTTCCGCGTGCTACGCGCGCGTGCTGCACTAGGGTGGTCCTTATGTTTCGACTTTCATTTTTTTTTCGGTCGCACCCCCCTTAATGGTGACACTTGGTGAGACAATGGTATGTGCGAAATTTTAAAGTTACATCTAAGTAGTAAATTGTGCTTTTGTTAAAATTACTAAAATTTCAAAACTTCAACTCAAATGTGGCACGGGTTCCCGTTGTCCAAACACTTTGAAATTCTGCACGTATCATTTTCTCATCAAGTGTCATAATTTAGGGAGATGCGACCAAAAAAAATCTCAAAAAAACATGTCCACCCCTACAGCTAAGGATCACCCTAATGCTGCACCCATCGGTCCGCGACTGCCCGTTTTCGAGCCCGGGGTATCGTGAATTTCACTGCCACCGGCCTCTTCTTTCCGAGCACACGCGAAACTGGCGGCGCCGTTTTTTCCCCGGCCATCTCGTAAATTTCGAGGCCGGACTTTTACAACGCGAACGGGCCGCGGCGTTATTTATGTAATTGTAGGAAGGATTAACACGCCTGTCGTAATAAATACAATCACCGCGCGCAACAGTCGTACTTGAACGCCACGGATGATAATATCTTAATTTATGCCCCGCAGCCCGCCCCATTATCTCATTGACGGCTCTTCCGTCGCGAGATGGGCCCTATCCTTTTGCCGGCACACGACCTCACGCGACGTTTCCGCGTGCTTCGAGCAGAGCTTGTAATTCTATGTCCCGAACTCACAGTTTCGGTTAGCCCTATCGAGCTGGAGTCCCATAGCGATCTTGCGAATCGGAACAGAAGAGGGTTGGGATCGCGGAATCTCGACTCGACGCAACAGTTCCGCGTGCTGGACAGTTGGCGCGGTGTAGCTTTTCCGCGTGGTCCTCGCGGGCCCGACACAAGCCCCCGGTGGGCTCGAACGGTCCTTTTTTCGTCGGAGCAGCGGGGTCGCGGCACTTAACGGTCCGCGGCATATTCCATCGACTGTTTCGTGTGTATACGCGCAGGATTCGAATGGGCATTAAAGCCAGAGCGCGCAAGGCATCCGCATGCCACCAGAAGGGAGAAGACCGTCGGCCAGAGAAGGAGGCTCGCGGAAAAGGAGAGAGTGCGTGCGACAATGGAGCATAACGCGGAGGATAACGAGCGCGAGTTATGTCCCGTCATAATTTGCAATTTAGATTTCATTATCGCCCTTCCCGCGGCCCTGCCGCTGCTACCGTTGCCGCCATCGCTCCTGCTGCTGTGCATCGCGAGCCCATCGCTAATTTTCCGCTCTCTGCGAGGCCCGGGGACTCGCGGAAAATTGTCCGTGGCTCGTTTCAGCGCGGAGGAACGCGACGGGAGGCTCGAGCTCGGCAAGGCACGGCGAACCGTGAAAGCGTGTGACGTAACCGTAGGCATTTCGAATTACAGACGTGTAACTCGATCGAGACCGGAAAGCTGCAATCCCTTTGCATAACAGAACGCAGTAACGCCGGCTGGCTCGCGGAGGCCGCTCGTTGGATCGCGTGGAATTAGGTAGCGGCGAGCTGGTCGCGCGAGGGATCCTTCTCCAGCGTATTTCGTCGACGCCGGGCATCAGCAGCGTCCGAACGGTGCCCCGGCCGCGGCGTAGCCCCGCAAAAGTGTGCTAACGACGAGCAAACCGCCCCTCGAGCCCGCGTTTCCGCATTGCGTGCGCGCCTCCGAACCGCGGAAAAACGCGCCTCGGAAGACAGCAACGGCGCTCGAGCAGCGTATACGAGCCGCCACGGTCCGAGTAATGATCCCTGGTTAACGGTACCGCAAATTGGTGGAGTAAAGGGTCCGTAAAGTCCTTTATGGAAATGTCCATTGCGATATCGCTGGCTGCAACCGAAGCACCGACGCATCTGGCCAAGGAGTAAATCTGCGCGCCTCGCGAGTTTCAGTCATTAGAGGGGTCTCTTTCGCGGACGGTCTAAGCGATCACGGCCATTGTGATTCGATCGTCAGATGACGGAAGCCTTGTGCTCCGATCGCAGACGAGTTTCGATATCCCGGCTGGCTTGCCCGAGGACCATTAAAGACGGCTTTCAAGAATGGATCGCCGCGGAAGACGACGGGAGATGAAGAACAGCGGAGATTTTGGAGTGGCCGATTTCTAAACATTCGCGTGTTGCAGGCGGTGGCGTGGGATCGGCGGCTTTCAGCGCGTGAACAAGGGACGGGCGATCGAGAGGGCCGCGAAAAAGAATGGAGGAGGCGGTGATCGTATCCGCGACGCGTCTCCTAATTCGGCCCGAAGATCGGGGGACATCTTTCGTGGCGCATCAGTGCAACGTCCTGCTGAAGATTCCTCTTGCCGGTACCTTACACCAGGTTCCTTTGGACTGACTCACGTACCGGTCGACCGAGCCCTTCTCTCGGCCCCGCGCGTTCCCACTTTGTTCCACGAACACGCGGAGAACTTGCTTTTCGGAAGCAAAAACGAACGTGGGCGAACTTCTCGAAGGACATTCTCACAGATTCAATTCCCTCCCTCTCTGCCTCTCCATACATCCTTCCTCTTTTCTCCCCACATCCTTCGCCCCGTCAGGTTCCTCTTCCACTTTTTTTTTTCTCTCCGCGCTGATTCGATCTTCACGCTGCGCATCGAGGCACCGCTCGCGATGCTATTTAGACATCGTGTTCCGACACCGACGGCCGGGCTTGATGCAGCACGACGTTCCGTCGATGGAACGACGTCCCTGCTCACCAGGCTGAAACGATTTCGCCTAGCCGAAACGCCCTTCCCCAGATACGCGCGTCTGTTTAACGCAGCTGGAAGACCGTGAGACGGTCCGTCAAATTCTGCTTGACGCAAAACGGCGTATCTTTCCAACCGATTAATTGCGGGCTTTCGCTCTGCGTTTATGAGACGGAATCATTCAGCGAAATCGAATCGTAAATTGCAAGGTACGAGGGGCTCGTAACTACTACATATCTTGATTCTCTCGGATTGAGGAGTGAGTGGATCAGAAGCAGGGTGAAATCAAATGACTCGTGCAGTATTAACTAAATTTCTTATAACTACGTATAGGTTGTGTTTCGTTAAATTTTAACGTAAGCTAATAAAATTAAGTTAATTTAAACTAAATTTTCGAACGAGGCTGCATAAAGTACAGAATCGCAGTATGCCTTCCGCATTACTCCAAATGAGTTTCCACGAAGAAACAAAGGAGGTCGGTAAAGTAATCGATGTCTAATTCATTCCTAATGAAGAAACCTTCGTCACCATTGTCGCGCTGTTTGCCATTATTTCCCTCTGCTGAAACAGTCTGTGTCGTGGAAGCTTTCCCTAAAGGAGCCACGAGTGACGCCACGAGCTCGCCTGGAGGCTGCGCCGATAGACAGCCTGCTCGATATCGCAGCTTAGTCGCCTTTACCCTTATCCGAGCGCGTCGCGGCAGGAATTCAATCCGCGTTACGACCGCCGCCGAGAATACCAGTTACAGGCATGCAAACTCGGCTTGGGTGCGTGAATAAGTGCGTTGCCGTGTCCGTGTACACTAGGGTGGCTATTACTTTCGACTTTTGAATGTTCTTCGGGGCACCCTCCAGAATAGTTCCAAATAATTAAAAAAAAATCCGTGTACAGTTTGAGCTCGATCGGATAACGGGAAAGGGTGTCCCTGGGCCGTTAAACATTTAAATCGCGGGACGTGATTACAGAAAAGCGATAGCGGGATCGTTTGTGTTGAACGGAGCTGCGTTTGCGAAAGAGGTACCGAGGGGAAGTGGAGGTGAGTTGTTTGCTCGAGTAAATCAGACAGAGAAGTCGTTGGAGGCTGCGAGCTACCAGGAAGATCGTCAGAAAGATGGAAAGACCGGGTCACCTGTCGGGTCAGGTGGTCACAGTAAAAAGCGACTACTTCTGGGAACACCAAGTTCGAGGGCCAAAGATATGAGGTGTTGCATCTACATTTGAAGCATCTACGAAATACGCACGAGGGGAGGCGAGGATGCTGAGTACGCGCACGGTTTCCGGGAAGGCAGCTGCGTGAATTTCGCGCGGACATTATCGCGCAGTTTCTCCTCATACCTGTTACGCGGCGAGTCGCGCCAGGTGAGCGGACAGGTAAACGTTTTAGGTGACAGTTTCGTGCGAAGGCCGGCTAGCCGACCTTACCGAGGTCGCGCGTGGAGAATTCGGTATGCGACTCGTTCCGCGGGATACAACCGCACCACGCGTATCCTCCTCTGAAGATACGCGCCGATAAATTGGCAGCACGAGCGCGCGATGATTTCTATGAACCAATTAACGGGTCACGGAAGCTATAAATCAGAGATCGCGCGTGGAAAAGTCCGCAGGCTTGCCGGAGGAACGCCGAAGCATCGGGCGCTAGGTTCGCCTATGAAAGAACAGTCGTCCGAGGGTAGACATAAATCTGCTCATTTCCTCGATCGCGCGGAGCAGCGGCAGGCCGCGCGCGGCCCACTTTCAACGACCTTAAGCGAACTAAAAGCCCGTTTAAAGGCTGCACGAATTTTTCTGACCCACTGTGCACGCGGCGTGCTCGAGTGCTCGCGTCAAGGCGCTCGGCCACCTTGGCCGTCGGCTAGCTTTCCATCGGTGAAAGCTCGGCTTTGTGAAACCCGGCGAACACGCCGCGCGCGTATACACCCGGCCCCGCTGCATGCACGGGAATTACAAGACCGGTTAGACCTTCCTCAATAACCGCTGTCCGGACGTTGTCGAGCCGAGCCGATGAAAAATTAACGGAAGTTCAAGCGCCGCGGCGGCCGCAAAGATCGCGCCTTCGCTCGCGGATTAGCCGATCCTCTACCATACTCTACACTTCGCGTGTACATCTACTTCCGCGTGGCGATGGCCCAACAAACGGGGCCCCTTCGTCGCCGAAGCGGTCCACAACTCTCGCAACGATCCCTCCCCTCTGGAAAGGATTCCTTCCTCCCCTCTCCCGCCACTGTTAAATCGAAATTTATGCAAGGTATTAAATTTATACGCAATCTGAATTGCAAAGTACAGGTGACTCGTGCCGCGTCACGGACGCCTCTACGACGTCCTGGAAAAGTCGTAAACCAAGGGGGAAGGCTCATTTTACAACGCGTCCACTGGCTATATCCCCGATAGTCGATAGGAGAAACTCGAGGGAAATCTCATTAAGCGGAATGTCCGCCGACGATAACGGCGCCGTTAATGGCTCATAGACGATAATTAACGGCGCGGGGCTGGAATGCTCCTTTTTGCCGAGGAACAATGACACCGTGTGGCGTGGTCGCTTCCAGTGCCATTTTACCCGCCCCCTTTGGTCGACGCTGGGCCCGATAGATATCGAAGCCCGCTCGTTCACGTCCCACGAAACGAAGGATAGGGACGATAGGCTGACAGACTTTTAGAGGATCGAGGAATAAGTCGTTGGATCCCGAGGCCTCTCGCACGGTCCCTCTATGCGAGATGGTAATGCCTACAAGCTTTTCCTTCGGAACGCGTGGAAACGATAACGCGGCGGCTGAGGAGTGACGGTCGTTTCGCGAAACGACTATGAAACTCGGTGAACGATCAACGCAGGCAACGATAAGAGGCGCGAGTGATAAGAGGAAGGAGGAGCCAGCCTCGCCGTGTATCTCGAGAGTTCACAGTCTAAGGCTCGGCCACGCAGGCTACACGCGAGGCGAGCGGAGGCGCGAGCTCGTTGCGTGTACCGTGAGATTTCCGATATTTTTAATAACAATCTGGTCGCTATCTGCCGACCGGATCCGAAAGAAATCGCGGTAACGGAGTCGGTTCGGTACCGCTAGGAACAGTCGATGCCAATCTGGGAAACCTCTGCCGCAGCCGAATCATGATCGCGAGGCGCCTCTCGCGCGTTATTCACGATTATGAATTCGAAACAATGTTTACCGCCGATGCAACAATCGAGTGTTAACGATACCGTAACGACTTCCTGGTCGCGACGCTGCTTTCCAACGGTTTCTAATTACCCGTTTGTTTTCACCGTGCGATAGGTAATTCATCACCGCCATCGCTCGCACCGGGGGTCAACGAGATCAAACTAATATGCATTCAAATGTGCCCACTAAATCTCAGCCGGATTTTCATCGGATGCATAATTATCGTTATGCTTCGTTAAGATTGCCGGATACTCGGACTATCCACTGGTCGACCCCCGCGGAAATAGGTCGGACGCCTGAATGAGAAGCGAGTGGAAGCAGAGGTATAGAAGCTCGGCCAGAAAAACTGTAACGCTCGAGGTGTTCTGGGATGTCGCCGCGTTTGCATGAAAGGAAGCATTTTGTGCTTGTGTACCGTCCCATTCAGCGGAAAACGTGCCACGTTTGCTCTTCCTCCTCGGCTAATCGAGCCTCGGAACGTTGCGGCGCTTTTCTTGGGGCCGCCCATCGATTCACGAAATTCGGTCGGTCTCTTGAATAACGGCGATAATGAGGCCCAGAACGAGCGTAGGTACCACGGTGGCTCTCTGTATCGCCGGAGATCCGGGGGCTCGACTTCCTCTCGCTGTCGTTCCGATCGGCACGGTATTGCCTTTTGTAGGACACGCATTGGGTGGCCAAGCGGAGCGCGCACGACTGATCAAAAAACGCGTCGAGATTTCACTGGCGGTGCTTTCTTCCTCTCTCCGTCTCGCTTCCTCCCGACCTGTCCTCGATGACCAGCCCAGTGCACAATTTCGCTGTCCCTCGCCGTTATTACATTAATAACAATCCAGCCGGCTAAATAATTGGATTGGGCGAAAAAACGAGTCGCTCCACCCTGCGGGCCTGCCTGCTTTCCCTTTTACTCCGCGGCGTGCCCGTTGCTTTCGGAAACTCTCCCCGGACCTCGTGGGAAGATGAATATACAGTGGACGGAGGAGCGATCGGAAAGGTCAACGAAATTTACCCGACGAATATGCAACGCCTCCACTGAAATTCCAAGTAGTACAGGCAGATAATATTCAGCCGCCCCTGAAAACTCCGCCACGAGCTTCCGGTGTCCAGTTTCCCGCGCCCCTTAGGCCGACGCCCTCCGCAGAATGCATTTTCGCAAAAAACCGAGGCTGGACGAGGAGCTCAGCTGAATAAATAGGCGCGGTTCTGTGGCTTCCGAGCGCCTAGCGACGTACACGCCTCTGTATTTACGTGGCCACGCGCGCAACGTTTATTGCGTCGTCGTAAGAACGATTACACGGTGCCTTCGTAAACGCCACACGGCGGGATGCCCGTGTGGCCGGGGTTGCGGGAGGACCCGAGGATTCAGGAAATTGGATTAAGCTCTAAACGCGTCCTTACGCCGTCCCCCTCGCGTTTCATACCAGCCAGTGGGAGATAAGGGAGGCTAGGCTGGTTATCTCGCGTGTCTACCTTCTAAGGTACGCTCCTGAGTTTGCGCGGGGAGATATATACCCGGCCAACACCGACAAAGAGAATGCATCTGCTCGCGCGCCGCGGCGAATCGATAAATAAATTCCGGGCGAAATTTTATTGCTGCGCCTCGTTCCCTCGCGAGCACATGGAATCCACGGCCAGCGATTTGTCGAGGGGAAGGGAGAGCCGCGCGCGTTCAATGAAGCTATAAAAATCGCTGAATCGATTATTTGTCTTCGTAAATCCTCCGGCGGCCGTTCCAATGATCGCTTTCAAAGGGCTCTAGCCGGAAGACGCGTCGATCAATTTGCCACCGTTCGCCTCTCTTGCTTTTCTTTCGATAATACCGACGGCAGCCCGGGCACAGAGATTTCCATTCAATCTGGCATTCAGCGATCGGAGGGGTCGACGAGATCCGTTGAGTTCCTCGGTCGATCTGTATCTTGATTAACGATCGGCGAGCCTAATCTTCCGGACCAGTTTCGGACGGAGCTGGTCTTACCTTCCTAGGCCCTTCCCTCGAAACTTTCGTATTACCAGCTTCTGTCGTCGGTTTATCAGCGACTCCCGGATCGGTCAAGCAATTAGTCGGCCGCCTTTGAGCGGATGCCACCGTGAGCAAATTGATTCGCCGGATCCGCCTCACGGTCCCGCAGCTCCGCCGTAAATACTACAACCCTTATCGTTGGCCTCGCGTGTAATTCTCAGTGATTCGTGCGTGCCGCGATACCAGCATCGCGGAGAAAAAGGAGTGGTTTCGTTTCGTCTTCCTGTATTACGAATACACATTCGGCGATTGCTATCGGGAGGCAAAGTATGTACGAAGAGAAACCTGGCCGTGTGTTACGTAAGGGATGCGGTGCGTACACGCGGACACGTACTTGCTCACCAATCTCCAGGTATCCAGCGGATGATGCGATTCGTCATTTACTGGAGCGCTCACCACGAATGCGCAATTATTCGATAGCGAGTGAACCGCCGTCTCCGTGCTGCACGAACGATACCGGAAGGTATTCCAGGGCGAGGGAGAGCCAGGCTCGCCTGGCACGTAGACTATGCTCGGTACAGAAACTTGGGGGAAAATTACGGTGAATTAAGATTTTTCACGGGTGCCCGAGAGACCAAGGAAGCCTGCGACGATAACTTTCGCTCGCTGCTATGCAAGGATACCGCATACCTTGGCCGTGGATTACGCTTAAGGTCTTTACTGCCCTGTCCGTCGACTGTTATCAAGGTCCCCGCGATTGAGGCCCGGGCGTCTCGCAGGAGAGTCGCGAAGGGTGCAAAACCATGTCCCCCGTGGAAGTTCATTGACGGTGGCGCAACCGGCGGGACGATACCGATCGAAAAGCCCGCGCGTAACGCACGGGGACAGGCGGGCCGAGGCTGTTGCAGGAATTCGCTGTTGCAATGGATCGATATCTCGATTCTCTCCTGTGGATCAAACCGCCGGCGAGTCGAGTTTAACGCCCTGCATGTAGGCTACTTTGCAGTTCCGCCGTGCACGACGGTGAAAGTGCACACAGGCGCACGGCTGCGGCTGTGTTCGCGTCCGCGAGAACGCACACAGCCTCTCTCGGGCCCTTTGCCCATTCCGTGCACGCGCCGCGGCTTGTCGCGCTCCTCTCGGCTACTCGCGTGTCCGCGCGTACAACCAGTCGGTGGAAAAAGAATTTCCCCCCTGCCGCTTCGGGGAGACCGCGCTGAATTCGCTCGAGTATTTGCATTACGCTGGGAATTAATATACGTGGGGTCACGCGCCGCGAAAATCCACGCCGACTTTCCACAGATGTTTACCGGGTTGTCGAGCTCCAGGCGATGGACTCGAGTCTCTTTTCGCCGAACTCGGTTTAGAGAAGGTACTACCAGCAATCACGATTTTGGCGTGCAACGTCACGTGGAACGTATGATTAGAAGAGCGTTTCGATAGGATTTGAAGATGTATGTTTGAGAATATTCTCAAGGGCACGCGTCGGAGGGATGCAGCAAGAGTTCAAAGTCCTTGGGGTACCATTCCACGGATCATTGCGTGGGTCACGCCCCAGAGAGATCAAACGACATGTTTTCTCAATAATTCAGCGCGTGCCTCGAGTCACGAGGAGCTGCATGTTTTATTCATGAAGACTGTGGCGTCCTTTTGTAATTACGCCAGCACGCCACGCATAGGTGTCTCGATTTTCGATTGCTAGATCCGAGTGGATCGACCGAGCCGATAACGGCCGTTCAGTAGACAAAATATCGGTTACCTGGCGGAAGTTGCATCCTAAAATATCCATTAACCGATCGACAGGGAGGTGCGGATTTCGCTCGCGGAAGAATGGAAACGCGTGTCCCGAGGCGAGATCGAGCTCGCTGAGATTTCCCATGGAAGGTGTTCCAGCCGATATCCGGCAAGGCGTTCATCTCTCCGCGATTATATCCACCTTTCGAACCCGTCCTCTCGATAATAAGTAACTTTCATTTCCTCCCCCGTCGGCGGTATTCTGGCGGGAGCAACACGTGTCCGCCTATAACTTGCCTCATAAACGGCCAACAGGTTCAGCGCGCGACGTTGATGACTGCAGCCTGCTCCAAGTCGGCGATCCTACTCCCCAGACTTTCCTAAACAATCCAGAGACCTACTCGAAGGCCGGAAGAGTCAAGCATCCCACGTGGGCATGGGAAAACAGTAGACCTTGCTTCTGAACTCGGAGGATACCTGACGAGTATAAAACGCCAGGTACCAGAGAGAGAACTCTTCTCCACAATCGGTTTCCGTCCTCGATCAGGATCCCCGATGCAAGTACGTACCACGCAGGATTGGCTTATTATTCCAGGAGGTAGCCCGATGCTTGCTGCGCACGCAATGCATGCGTGACATCCGGTCCCCACCCTCTCCGGGCATCTTTGAATTTTACTAAAAGCGCTCGCGGTCCTCGAGCCACGCATCTCCAACCCGTCGCACTATTGTTTCATTCCAACGCCACGTGACGCTGCTGGGAAATATCTCCCACCGAAACGTGATGACCGTCGATCGTCCCGCGAGTGATTATTAATGCTACTACGCGCGCAGCTACCCCTTTCGTAACCTCCCGTTTCCTACCAGTTGCGCAACACTTCCCACAGCGTGGTACCTCGAAACTTTCCTCGAGCATCTCCGCAACCATCCTCGAGCCCAGGCAGCCTCAGGCCCCGCGTTTCTTTCCGCGTTGTAACGAGAAATATCGCCTACGGTGCTCGCGTCGCGATTAATACCGTGACAGGGGAATACGTAAGGTAGCCGGAGCGGTTCCGAGAATGATTACCTTAACTTATATTTCCACGAAATTCCGGGGTTGTACGCGCGAGCGTAACGGGGCCCGTGCAGTGGCGCACGTATACCGAGGGGAGGGACCCGCGTGTTTATATGCAGGCGAGAGGAAGTCGCGCACACGAGGCTGATTCGCGCTCGTGCAAACGCGGCTTTACACGTGTTACTTACGACGTGCCGCGAGTAACGACTGGTACGCGCGCGCGTACGCTTACACGACCAAGCGGGATCTGTGATGCACGTGCGTGCGTTGACGGTGTGCACGGTGCTTTACGACGGCGGAGCTTTAACGACGACGGGGCGCGCTTACACCGTCCGAATATTAAATATATCAGCGATATCGGTGGCTCGCCCCGTGGGCCTGTATAATCGTCCGACCGAGGCCCACCGAATAATTGGCCTTATCTTTCTCTGCTACCTCGTAACGGAATCTGCGGCCCGCTCGTGAAATGTATCCCGGCGCTGCTCCGCTCGACGTCTCTGTTACCGTCGTCCTATTAGTCTCGCTGGTAGCCTCGGCGCTTAAGCTCCCGTAGGTGTGGCGATGAAGACGCGTCCGAAGTTTGACAGAGCAGTAACAGCCGTCGCGCGCAGGGCTCCGAAGCGTGGATCGCAAGTAGGATAGGAGAGAGAACGCTGCCGCTAGAATGCCGGACGCGACGAAGCTTCTGAGTGAAATCTTCGAGTCTAATAAGCCACGTAACGGCCAACTATCCGTACCTAGAAGGAGGACAGCGGAGTGCCTACAGAGGCGATAAAATATTAGAAGGACAAGCGAAGATAGATTGCCGAGGAGCCTAATTGACGAAGGCACTGCGACGACCCGTGACGCAACCGATACACCGCCAACTCACTTCCCCGTTCCAATCGCTAGCTAATCGTAATTGAATAAGCCAAAGAATAAATCACCGGTCGAGATGCAATTAACTCGTCTGTCCAGATACCGTCGAGGGAAAAAGAGAGAGAGAGAGAGAGAGAGAGAGAGAGAGAGAGAGAGAGAGGCACCGAATTATTGGTAAAAGCGATGCTCCCGGTGTCGGGGCTCGATTTCACTGGCCAGGTAATTGCGATTAATTAGCCGATCGTAGCGGAAGTGCCGCAGGCTGCTGCGAGGAAATGAAATTCGAAAGTGGATGGGAGATGGACGGCTGCGTGGGAATTGCGTAAAGAGCGGTGCATAATTAATTTCGGTGACGAAATTGACGGAAACCGTGAACGCTCGTCTAAATCCAGGCGACACGGATTTCTCCGATTGGCGTCTGGTGGCGATTAATTACGCGAGACGTTTCCTGTCCGCTCTGAAGAATACGTGGCATGGGAATTGGAGATAAAATTGCATTCTGGCGCGAGCCACGGCCACCTCGTCAAGATCAATCCGTCCACCGGTCGCGGCGGCGTTAACCGTGACGAGGGGCAAAAAAAAAAAAAGAACGGTCGAGCAACAAAAGACAAAAGTGTCGCAAGGATTGATAAATCAGCGATCTCACCGCGTGCATTGCGTAACGGGGCAATTAGCCTCGATTCTATCGAGAAATCAACCTGTTCCCCAGTCGCGGCGCATACCACCGGGCGACCTTTCGAAAAATCATTATTGCTCCGACTCTCCAATGGGGGATCCATTGTTCCCGTTGATCGCGACTCTGTTCCCGTGCTGCACAGCCACCGCGGTGCCTTGTAAAATCGTGCCGGCTGCGTGTAATAATTCAGGAACACCGAGCCGGGGACGTCCAATTATTAATAATTGCCTGTCGTTCGCATGGCGAAACGACAGCTAAATACTGGCTGGGCCGCGCGTCTCGTCCAATGGCAGGCCGATAAATTAGCATCGCGACGATAATCGTCGGCTTCGACTGGCTTAGTTTCGTTAGCGCGACGATGAAATAACTTTCGCTCGCTGCGCGGACGTGTCCATTATCGCTTCTGGAATAATTGTCGATAAATTTCCGCGGTGCCGTGGGGACGCATCAGCGGAACGCGCCCACGTCTCTGCGCGGCAGAGCCGGCCAATCAAGATGCGCAGATAAGTCACCAGTCCCTGGTGTTATCACCGGCGATTATCGAGGATCTATCCTATCGCGCATCCTAGGGCTTGGCGAAATAACGCAACGAGCCTGGCACGCGAAACGTGGAATTCCAGGGAGTCGTTTCGTGGAAGTGTGTGCCTCAATTAACCATTAGGGAAAGTACTATCCTCTCTTCATATCTTTCCCAGGGCGAGGCGAAGAGCTGACTCCTGAACGATCCGTTTTAATAAAAGGAAATAGACTTCAAAGTGTTATTGACTCCTTGCATCTGCTTGGACTTCCGCGCAATCAATTCGACGCGCTTCCCAAGGAATATAAATTGACAGAATAGATGAAACACCCTGTACGTGTGGTGTGTACAACGTGCCAATGGTTGTCGACCGTGTCAATAGAATGTAAGACAGAGTGGGCTTGGTTGAGCGGCAGGCTGTAAGCCAGAGACCGTTGGAATGCAAGCGCGGTGTAATAATCGTCGTTTAACTACCACGAGCGTGGCAATTATTCCAATAATTCGGGGTCGCGTAAAGGTCCGCCGTAATTGTTTATGCTGGAATCTAACTGGCCGTCCAGGCCTCCACGGGCACACTTATCCGTCGTAAAGTTAATGCCGCCCCGCGAAAATTCCCGGTACGTGGAAGGATTGCCCAATTGCCGCTTTCCACCACAATGGCTCGTTACGGCACTCTTTTCTTCCAGGATTCGGTACGACCCGGTTGCGCGGCCCGTCATTCCTGCCCGATCCAGCTGGTAATTGGAGATAACCATTTTCGACTAATTGCCAGCCTCCCGTCAATTATACCAGCCGTTCTCGAGGTCATCCTAGGCAGAGGTCTCCCTCATTCCCCGCCGCGTTTATGGTAATCGTTAGCGTTAAAATTTACGCGCGACGAGCCCGCCATAGACCGGGGAAAACACTTATATCCCTCGTTGCGCCAAGGTTACACGCCGTAATTAGGTATTCCCCCGCAGGTATAATGTTATTATTATCCAGCCGACGCGTACCTCGTAATTACTCCATTTGCAGCAAGATAATGCTGTCAATTACGCGCGTGTTTATACATTCTTCTGGTTTTTTGTAGCCCAGATCGGGTCGTTTGTGGGAATCTTCCCGGGATCGGGGGCTCCTTTCAAAGGAATCACTTGCCCATAGGGCCTCGTCAGCTTCTATAAATACGCGCGAAGGTTGGATCGGGTACGAGGGAGTAATCAACGGTCTATCCAGAAAAATCCTGCTCCTGAGGATGTCAAGGATGCTGGAGGGACAATTTGATGGTCCCAATACTTAATCGCCATCGGACAAAATCAATCTGCCTCTTCTTTCACCTCCTCACTTTACTAATTTCCTTTGTTACTACCAGCAATCTTCCTGTAACCTGCTACGCGATTTTATGGCGAATCGATTAGGCAGCCTATTCCCCGATACCACTTCTTGCACGACCACTGTGACTAATAGCGTTTCGTTACATTATTTATGGCCACACAGAGATTACATCCACGTGCGATTTTCTCGGACTTCGTCGCTTTTCCCTGAATATGAATCACAACGAACGTGCCATTTCACAAGAGAGAGGACCAGATATTATGGAATCTTCCGCGATTATAGAATC
Organism: Andrena haemorrhoa; assembly: GCA_910592295.1. Lineage (NCBI taxonomy): Eukaryota > Metazoa > Arthropoda > Insecta > Hymenoptera > Andrenidae > Andrena > Andrena haemorrhoa. Next base: position 5,665,897 of record OU342940.1, on the reverse strand, counting down.
TTCATTTTAAGAGCAACAGCAACGAGTCCCCCGGGCCTGTTCTCGCAGAAACCACAATTAATCGCGCTGTTTCAGGAATGCGACCCATTCTCGTCAGAATCGCGAACGGTTAGCGGCCGCAGAGATACCCATCGCCCGCGGTTAAAGCAGGGGATACGATACCGCGGTCTGACCTTGATAATAATTCCGAAGAATAAGAGGAATGCGCGGATCGGAACGGGGAGACCTTCCAAGTGCCAGCGTCACCGTGGGTCTTCCTCCGCCTCGTCTTCTACGTCGCTTCTTCTCCGCGTCTCCTTTCTTGCAACCCGGTGGCGATTCCTCGGATTCGAGAAACTGGTCCAGCAACAATTTGTTGCCCGCTGCATCAAAGTCGCGGAGTCGATCGCTAATAACCTCCTCGCCCCTTCTCCACCCTTCCTGCCCTTCTTGCCGCGTTACGTGACCGTTGCCAGAGGGGTGGCTGCGCGGCTCTTTCTCCTCGCGGAGGAAAGCCGTGCTGTCCCCCGAGTCGACATCCTCGGGCGGAGGAGGAAGTCGCGGACGTGCTCCGACGCTTTCAGGAAACAGGTTGCCGGCCGTGTTTTTTAATTATCCCGTCGGACAAAATCGCTGGAACATGCCCAGCCGTCCCCGGGAATGCGGACTTGCGCCGAGGAGAGACGCATCTCGATGCGACTGATCGATTTCTTTCCGATCCCCAGACACGAATTCCTCGTTCCGCAGAGAGGCTTCTTTCGCGCGCTCCGTTTTCGAGCACGTTTCGAACGACACCCTTGGCCGGTTAATTAATTTCCAAGAGAGGGGACGCGCATTGCGGGCATTCTGTGCGACCCATGTCCCCTCGGCCCATGAATGACACAATTTATAGGAAAGTAAATTCTTTACGGTCCGCCGGACCGTTTGCTCGTTTTGCCCCGCGTTGTTCGTCTCGCGCACGGTGTCTCTTATATTATCGCGTTTATCGGCCATCAAATCGTATTCGCGCTTGAACGGGAGGGAGGAAAAAGGAAGGAATGACGACTGATCCTGCTTGCGAGATTACTATACACCGCGACACCGCCTGGCGGATGCAACTATGTGTAACTCCGAGCGATCGTCAATTATCGTCGCCGGCGTCACTCGATCGACCATATTACCGGCACGGTCGTCCTGGTCGTTAACGGGCGCAATCGATGCGTCGTGAAACGATCGAGACCACTCGCTGGGGAAAAAGTCTTGTCTCGCGTGTAATCTGCGACTTGCCAAGTATCATTGAACGGTAATAGCCGGGGGTATACAAGGTGTCACAAAGAAAGTGCCGCGCAGATTACCGGGGACACGGTGTCCAGCGAGACGAGAAGAGTTAAGTTGGTGATTCACACGAAGGAGACTTGTATCCATGTTTTCTATTTTTCTCAATTCCTCGAAGACTCCCAATCGAGGACGTACGGGAAACGTACTCGAAGCAGCTCGATTAAACTCCGGCTGGCGTTCCCAGTGTAGCAGAAGGAATACCCGAATGTTGTGGACACCCTGGACAGAGTTTACGGGCAGAGGAATTGGAGGTGTCACGGTGCGTGCTCGGTACACGTTTCGCCGTGTAGTAGGTGGACTGACGCTCGTATTAAATACACGACAGTGTGCGCCCGTGCTCGGAGCGTGTATCGTGGCGAGCAGCAAAGCGGTGTAGAAACGTCTTGCGGCATGGGGGAACTGATACGAACGGGCAGTGGAGTGCCACGGACACCCACGTGTGACAAGCCATCGCATAATCTGCTGGACACTTAGCGTAGGCTGAATGCTAGCCGCGGTGGCTACAGGTGCTTCGATAGGCAGGTGAAATTTCATAGCAAACAACGGCGATTAAACCCGGCGGCGCGCACCAACGAGGAGTTTCGATTACTCCGCGGGAGGGAAAACATGGAAATCCGGGCTGACTGCTGGTAAATTGTCAGAAACCCATGCGCGCCAGGCGATGTCTCGCGGATCGTGCAGATGAGGAACTATTACCCCTGCAATTTTTCAACGACTCCTATATGTAGTCCAGCAACGTTTATGGTAGCTGGTGCTTATTCAGAAGAGTCGCATTCCACGCATTGGTGGAAGGATAGTGGACATCGTGTACCCCACCCCGTGAATGGAAGCGATTACATTTTTCAACGAGCACCAATCGAATTCGACCCGTGAATGGTAAGCGTATGCAGATCTGCGTCTATTTCCAGAGTGGCGTGTACTTGGAATTCAAAGAACGACGGGAAACATCGCTGACAGAGTCGACGTTACTCATTAAACTACGTGGCCACGACAAAATTATATTTAACGAGCATAGAGCAGGCATCAAAGGTACGCGGGTACCTGCGTGACTTACAAGCCTCGAGTCTATATTTCAACGGGCGTTAAAGTCGAGGTCGATTCCATCCTGCCGGCAAGCTGCTACAACCTCCGATCATTACACCCGTTATCATCTGTCGCATAGATCATCTCGCGCGCACGTTGCAGCATACCCTAACAGAGAACTTTCGCCTTTTTTCCATTTCGCAATCAACCTCGGCAGCTAACTCACACGCGTCACTTTCGATCTTTCCGAAGCCCAACGACCGAGCCCAGCGGCGATACGATGTTCCTGGCGTCTAATTACGCGCCGGATCGTTTACGATCGTCTCGGGGACTATCCGAACCGACTGACCTAAAACCCAGTTCTCGTTGGGGCCCCGGATCGGTCGTAGATCGGGGCCCGCGACCCGCCCGACGGTCACGTCTTCGATTATCGGGATGAAAGTCGAGGTACACGTACGTGGACGTGCTTGATCGGCAGGTGATCGGGGATTCGATGGGTTTTGTCCGTTCGCGCCGCGGCGGGCGCTGTTAAAGGTTAACCGAAGATGATGTTCTTGCGCACCGTTGCGTCACCGCCGCCGCGAGTACAGAGGGACTTTCACTCCGCGAGCATGCTCGCCGAGCGGAGTAAAAAGCTCGGGACAACGATCGCCGGGAATCGTCAAGCCCCGATTACCGATGCTGCGTTCCCGTTTTTACGGAGCGCGCGAAAAGTTGCGCGACACTGCCTCGCGCTCGCTCGTCCAAGGGCCTGGCTGCGGCCGGGAAAAACGCGGCGCTGGTCGTTTCCTAATGAATGAACGTAATTGGAGTTAACGACACCGCGATCAATTAGACGCGCAACCCCGCCGGAGGATTCCCTTTGAGATATTCCCAAGATACTTGGATGCCGGTGCACGTTCCGACCGCGCATTAACGACGCGTGCTTTAGTGCCCGCGCAGATTAGTTACTAAACGTGAAAATCATGTAGCCGGCCGTGCGGAGCTAACCGCCCCATAGATCATCCGCGCGGTACCCCGGTCATATTAAAATTTCCATGTCGATCGATGTTTTACGTATTGGCGGGTACCCACGCAGCGGACGCGGCAATCGATTTCTGGGCCGTCTCGCGGCGGTTTAATCGAGCCCGGTAATTTCTATCGATTACACCGCAATATCGTGTCCCCGTCCCGTGTTGCTATTAATACAGGCTCACCGGTAGAAGAAGCAACGAGGAGGGGGTGTGCCTGGCCGCGGCCTGCCGGAGACTGAGAAAGTGCAGCAGGGGGTCCTCCGATGCCCTCAGCTCGTCCAGAATCCTCCTCGCTTCGCCGTAGCCCTCCAGGTATTCCCAGTAAGAGTTCCAAAACGAGCCGGGGAATAAGTCACCTGGCGACAGCGTACACGAAGGCAATTAAGAGCCGCCCTGAGGTTTACCTAACGAATTCGATAAACTGTGCCTCCCCGCGCTCATCCGTGGTGGGTTCGCGTTATTAGAGGATGGCACGGCTCGCTGACCCATATTCCAGTCTCGACAAGGAGGAACAGCGGGCCGGATCGCGAGACGCGTTCGAAACCAGCGCGAAATTCGTTCGCGATGATGGAACACCCATGGCACGAGAATCGTCTTCGTGGACGGGTGAGAGAGAGAGAGAGCGAGAGAGAGAGAGGGGGATTCGATCCAGCAATACATCATCCGGCTATCTTCCCTACGAAACTCGTTTCTGTTTGAGGTTCCCTCTCCTTTTCTCCCTTTTCCTCTCTTTTCCACTGTTCCTCGTCCGGTGGGGTCTTAACCATCACGGAAGAGAGCCTTCCACGGACGCTCACGCACCGAGAATATGATTTACCATCGAATCTCTCGTTTCTTTCCTTTCCTTTTCGCCTCTCCCCTCGACTCCATTATCGTCGTAGACTTCCTCGTGCAGTAAACCACGAATTCATTACGAGACGCTGGATCGAATTCACGGGACAGACCGGGCCTGTACGTACTTTCGAAACGGCGTCGCGAGATTGTTCGTGGGCCCGCGGGGAAGGCGAAGAGGATGAGATACGGCGTCCCGCCTGGTACCGCGAATTCTACGAATAAATGTCCGAGTAGGTGGCATTGCGTATTATGCAATCGGCTCGCGTCGCTTCGAGAGCGAAACGAATGCCGCTGGCTCGTACCCCCTCGGACGCTGGAATCTAAAATCCGGTGGAAAGAAGTCCGGTGCGTACTCACTGGATTTGAAGCTGCCGCCGTCCCAATTCTCCAGTGCCCCGCGGATCTGAAAGGAAGCAGAACGGGTACGGTAGAATTGGCTCTTAAAGTACAATGACCAAGATATGGGTGATGGGGGGACAGAAGGGGGGCGCCATGTATAACACATGAAGCATAATACAGGAACGAGTCGAGTTCGGGGGGCGGTATACGCCAGTGTTGCCGCGGCGGGGCGAGCTGGGAACGATCGTTTGATTACTTTTTTCTACCCACCAGTCATTCCCCTGCCGATACCTTCGCGGACAATCGATCCTTTTCGGCAGAAAAGCACCTCTATCCGGATGAAAGAAGTCTCTCGAAGCGGGGATAGAAGAAAAAAGGGGGAACCGCGTGCCTTCCATTCGTAGCCGGTCGCGAATTAGGCGGGGGGAAAAAAGTACCCCGCTATTATCTCGATCGATTGAGATTGAAGCCTCGCCGGAATCACCTTTTCTTCCTCTATTATCGCCTGAAATCTAACGTCTATCTGAAAAACTCGTTACCGTTACGGTGTGTCCGTGGAGAAGGCGAAGCTGGAGCGCGAGCGCTGCCCGTTCCAGCCGATAGAATCATTCGTTCGGGACGTGGAAACGATTTTTCAACTTCACGGTACGTCAGGCTCGAGCGTGCCTGGACGATACGGCAGCTCGAACGGCACGAGGCTAAATCACGTCCTCGAAACGGGCATACATTTTGTCTGTTGAATTATGACGCAGCATTATGTCCAATCAGGACATCGCCGAGGGGAGCGTATCTGACGTGAATAAGCTCGGTAGTCCTTTAAGGCTCTTTCTATCAGCGGGCATTAAGGCGTCACTCCGGGACGGGCGAAATCTTCCACGAATAATAGGCAACGAACGGCAACGTACCAGCCGTGATGGAGGATTCGATTAAACAGTTACACGGACGATATTTTACCTAAACAGCCGTTCCAATAATACCCTCGCCTATTTGAAAGCTCGACACTTCAACAGGGTCGTAAAACGGAGAGAAAGTCCTGTAAGTAATAGCGGACAGACGATCGCCATGAAACGTACATTTGCATTTTTCATCGGATGCATAAATAAAAATTTTTATTTGACAGTCGAGATGACGACTGGCTCTGCCGAGATCATCCGTGCTCGGTTAATTGCGCTCGAGCTACGAATACGTGTCAGTGGCAGGCGGGGTATGATAAAACAGGTTGCTCCTTCGCGCGGTCTCCCGCTAACGATCAATTTGTTGCGCTTTAATTGCCGCGTTTTACGCGAGACACCGCGCGACATTCGCGCAGACTTGCTCGACCGCGGCTATTAAAATTAGGTAGAAATTGATTTTAGGAAGCGATTGTGCCGAGTTCGAGCTGTCTCATTGAGCACACGCTCGAAGGGAATGAATGAGACAGGGCTGGGGCTGGGAGTTGGTTCGGGAGAACGGGTCATCAACCTTCTCTTATCCGAACGTTAAAAAGGCGGCCTAGAATTATGAGCTGCTGACTCATAAACTGCGCGATAAGGCATCTTGAGCAGGACGACGCGATGGTTTATATTATTACGCAGGCGTTGAAAATTATTTCATCCTCTCCGCGTAGCCCTTAATTAATTTCGAGAAAAACCTCGATGACTCTGGCGTATTCAAAGGTTCGAAAATAGATGGGATGTTTAAGATTAAGTACCCGATGCTACGATCCACTCGTACGATTATGCGCTCGTACAACTGGTCAATGAGAGATATATATATATATATATATATAATATACCTATATACAATACTTGGTGTAGGTATCGTAAAGTTTCAGCAAATATATCGTTTCCTTGAAAAACGAATAGGTACACGTAACAGGCGATCGCTGGATCGAGGATGGGATTTGAAATCAACAGCGTATCGATCGCGGGTATCGTTCGTTAAGGTGTCGACGAACGATGCGTTCTCTTAGTGCACCGTCAGCAGACGATAGCCGTGAGTGAATTAAAAAAAGGGACGCCAGTAGAAAACTCGATGCGTGCGATGCATCGTCACGTGGACGTGTCACGGTGCGTCGGCGTGTCGATGCGTTTCTTATATTGTCAGATACGTATCTATGTTAAGTGCAGGCGCGAGCGTCTTCCAATGCATTTATGCATCGCATTATGCACCGCCGAGGCGCGACGCGTCTCCGTGACCCGTTCCTCTTACGAGCGTTATCCTCGAAAATCCAATCGCGCTGGATTAATTATGAATTATTCATATTCATGAGACGCGGCTAGAGCCCCGCAAATCGATTTCGAAGGCCGGGTGGTAAAGACAACCTCCTCCTTGGATCCTCTTCATCGCTAGATCGAGACTTATTTTGCAATATTCCCGAAACAAAAGTGTCGGGCTGCTACCGTGCTGGCCAGCCAGATTATAATGCATAGGGTATCCCTAGACGAGGAGGATGCCTGCCCTCCCTCTGCTCCTAGCCAGAATAGTGATAGATGATCGCCCGATTATCGCGGGGAATCTGAGAGTTGCGAGTCTCTTTTCGCCTCTTTCCTCTCGAGAGATTCGATTGGAGATGCGCTGCTCGGGGGAGGCGGTTTTAATTACACGTCGCGCGAGCACGGATCCCTGTTGCATCCGACCGAGATCACGACGGCAAGGCGTGCCCAAAAAGACAGATCGAACCGCGCGTTATTAGGGACTATGCGTGGGCGTTCCGGCCTCCCATTATTATTTTATAGTCGTCGGACGGTCTCTATAAAGACTCATTTTTTCCCCCAACGTGATTGTCCATCGATAAACGAGATCCTCCCCGCGAGATGCACCTGCAGCGATCCGTCACGCGATACATCGTGTCCCATTCGGTCACGTCCATACACACTCGCCTATTCCCTTTATGCAAATCAAGCTCCTCGATCGAGCCGAGTGCCATTTTCGTCCGGGACGCCATAAGCAATTACACGCCGACTGCTATTAAAGCGACAAGGATTTTTCTCTACTGCATATATTAATACCCCGCTGGACGATGAAAGCACTACGAGGATTCGTAATTGGGTTACGGGGGAACAGTTTCTCAGACCCCCCTGGTCGTCCTCTGTCGTACTATTATTTTTTATGTAAGTACTTGGAGCGCCAAGTGCTCTCTTTTCCCTCGGGAGTCACGATCGATAAACGATGGCCTGCCTCAGCGTAATAATCCGCGCCGCGCTCGGAGGAATTTATGAAGATCGCTGGCAAACAATTCCGCGTCCGTTGACGACAGTGCTAATTACGCGGTCTAGACGAGATTCAGCCTAAGAGGTCTTAATAACCCGAATCGTTTATACCGATCGTTGCTCGTTCACGTCTTACGCCTTTATCGTTCGACTTTTGTTCTTCGTTGGAACGCTGCGCGTGCTAAGAGGCTCCCGAGGAACTCGTTCCTATCTGGCCTAGTTTCCTCGAGCGAGCGAGGATCAAGGATCTACTAGAAAATGCTTCCTCTCTCCTTGACAGATTCTCCGAGCAGTTACTCCAACTATTGTGCAAGGAGACTTTAGGAGGGAACTTTCGAAGGCACGAGCACATGGATCCCACCAATCACACAGTGAACCACCAGCCGACCACGTGGTGCCGGATGTAAATCTGTTCCCTGTTCGATCGTCGAGCGAACAACGAGTGGCGTTCGTCTTCATTGCCAGCAACGGTGTCGGCCGCTTTGGTCACCGGAGAAAGTAGATTCGCGGCTGAAAAGAAACCTCTCCTCTTTCTCTTTCCTACCGTTAGCCGGGTCATTCCTCTCTCCTCGCTACCGTCCACGAGCCCTCTTCGATCATCGTTTCGGTGTCGTAAAGAATCCCACCGACTACCGTGACCAACGAACCGAGTCGGCGGAGAAAGACTCGGGGAGGTGGCGGGCGAGAACGCGGGAAGGGCGCGATTCAGATTCCAGCAAGGATTATTGCGACTTACGGGGGCCACCTTGCCACGGGTACCGATGGAGATTTATCGATCCGTCACGATCGACGCCGATTCGGCCCTACCTGGATCGTAACTCGCGGTCACACCTTGCTCCCGCGAGTAAACGACCGATTAACGAGCTGCGACTGAATAACCAATGCCCCCGTTATCTGCGCTACCTGCGAGCGCATAAAGAAAGCACCGGGAACCGATCGGAACCGTCGGGACCACTCAAATGCCTAGAAATCGCTGACAGAAGCAGCTGAGGCTATAAGAAAGCAAGGGATAAGGAAATGGAGCAGCCCCGAAGGCTCCATCGATTCTGCCGTCGATTATAATGGTCGAGACGTTCGAAGTGGCCGCGCGAGCTCGCAAGAGCGCCGGCGAACCGAGGCAACGGACACGTGTATACCACGAAACGCACTTTCTCCTGTCCGGTATAAAAGCGTGCCGCGGTGAGAACGTCTCGCGATTTCCTAGGGTGTCTGGAGATCGAGGGGCCGCCGGTTTGATTAATGCGCGAGCCGCCAACAAGACAAGAGCACCAGGTCGACTTCCCCGCCGCGACCGGAAACCCGTCGATCGGCTGGCAGCGATCGCACGGCGTCGATAAAACCAGCCGCTCGCCGATGGGATACAATTTGATTAAGATGTTATCATCAGCGGCGCGTAGAAAAGCGGTCGATGCCCAAGACGAATCTGGTCTTCCGTTCCGCCAGGCGACTCGCGGCTGTCGAGCTCCCGAAGCTTCAGCGCGAATCAATCCGACCGGGAGATTACGTCCGGACGGTCTGTCGTCCTACGCGCGCACCCGCGGATGATTAGTTATGACTGGTCGTCTCATGAATTACCACGGAGCCGCGGACGGCCATTGCACGCGCGGCGAACGCTCGACCGAAGGCCTCTCCCCAGGGAATTCCGAAGCTGCTGGTGGTCCTGGAGGCGGACCAAGTTCAGTTCCGCGGTGCGCCGGCCTGGGACAAAGTTGCGACCCGCGAAACGCGCGATTAAACGGCGACGGGGACTAATTCGCGTCGCGGGGCCGGGTGATTACGCTCGGCGACGCTGGACAGGCTTAGTGCGCGTTGGAAGATGCCAGGGCGAGAAGAAGTTAGAAATCGATAGGGGAAACTGGTTCCATTAGCGATGCAATCGACGAAGATCGAGAAGCCCGTATCAGCTATTTATCATTTCACGGTATCTTCCCTGTTCCCAGCCACTCAACGACCCCGAGAGGCGTCTGAAAAATAAATGTCCCCGCTAAGAGGCTGCCCAGGCAACCCAGCCACAGTGATCGAGTCCCTCCTCTTTCGGGGATTTTTATTTCCTCGCCTGTTATATTCATTCGACTGTCTGGTCCCAGCGCGGGGCTTCCTTATCCTCGCGCTAAAAGCTCGCACGACGCACGGGCCACGGGGCGCCACAAACATAGGCGTTACACATAATCCGACGGTGGAATTTCTTTGTCGGGAGCAGACGGAATCGCGGTGACGAAGATGGAAGGGCTGCAGCCGGTGGTATTAAACTTGCCATCCCGAGCGTGATGTATACGTGGACGGAGCCGAGGCAGGCTTTACGAGCTCGCGAGTGCCTTCGAGAAACCGAGAAATTAATAATGGACGCATTTTCGCGGCGCAAATTAAGCGGGCATTCCTCTCTTCGCAACTCGACGGACTCGACTATGCACTCCGTCTCTGTATCTTCTCGAGCGGAATAGATAGGTGCCCAGTGAACGGAGGAGCGAATAAGGGAGCCCGTAGGCAATCCCTGCAAGGCGATATCGAGGTAAAGGACTTTCCCGCGGCGCGCGGTGGCGGGCAAAAATTAAACTGGAACGTGCAGCGGCGCCCCACCCCTGCCCGGCCGAGAAAAATGAGACCCTCGCCGATGAAATCGAAACCATTCTCGGCGATCCGGTATCCAGGAGAGTCCACTTTCCCGACGAATCGCCACGACGACGATCATCCACTTTCCTGCGGCACGTTCGTCTCTCCTCCTCCTTTTTTCGACCCTCCTCTCTGGCTCGTTAGCCTGCCTGTCCGTGGCTGCTCCACTTTCCTCGTCCGGCTGGTGGCGATTCTTTTCATCCTCCCTACGTGACCCGCGAAAACGGAGCGAAGGAGGCCCGAGGGAATCGACGGACGACGCCCTAATGCGAATAAAATTGCGCCTGATCGACCTGCCGCGGCGTCACGAACCTCTCGGCTCGTCCGCGCGGGGCCAGGCGACTCGGCTGCAGGAACTGACGCGTCGGTACTCGACAACTCTTTGATCTCCGCGCGATAACGAACGCTATGTCGGATGATCGCGCGCCACTTAATTAATTTTCCAGCATTCCTCGCCTGGCCCCTCTCTTTCCTCCCTTTCATCTCTTTCCTCTGCGATAGGGAATGCGCGAGGGTATCTTAACGCGCCATCTTCTGAATTTTCTGCCGCGATATCGCCGGGAATCGTGACTTCTGGCCGGCTCACTTTTCCCTCCCTGGCCCCCCTTGAGTGCCGATTACACCCTGCCACACGGTTTATTCGCGTCCCCGCGAGGCCACGGTGCAATTAACATCCATAACCATCAGGCTGAATTACGAACAATATCCGCTTTGTGGCTTGTTTAACTTAGAGACTAGGAGAGGACTGCGGCCAAGCTGCCACGATCACGAATCAACGATCCCATGCACCCGGTACCCGTCAATTACCAGCGAGCATCGTTGGCAGGGGAGGATCGTTACCCAAAACTCGATTTATCCAATTCGGCGCTTCGATACCGCGCTGGAAATTAAAGAGAATGAAAGGGATCCTCGAAAAACGTGACTCGTTTCAGTGGGGATCAATGGACGCCCACGCAAGCGGTCATCGTCCAGAAAGTACGGCTAACCGATTCTCTCCGCGATGTTTCGGCTGAGAGGCAGCAAGAACGACGCTCCGCGAGACCACTGTGCTCTCCGGACGCTTTCACATTCTGCCGCGTTGGCGAGGAGCAGTCTGCCCCGCAGGTGCGTGAACGTTACCGCATTGTGCGGCGTTTAGTGTGCAATAAAGTGCACGGGCAGAGAATCCCAGTGCGGCAGAGACGATCGCGGATAATTTCGCGGGCGATCCTTAGAACGGTACTTTAACGACGGCGATCCCGATACCACGCGAGTGCTCGCGTATGCTGCCGGAAAATCATTTCAGACACCGTTGGCTCGGGGCAAGAATTAGAGATCTGTGGAGGGATTAGCGATCGAAGGAGCCTTTTTGCTTCGATGGTATTCGTTCGCGAGTTGGGTATCTGGACTCTCTGCAGGAGGAAAATGCCAAGAAAATGAAGTTTCCGAGGCGAGGTGGCAGGGATGGTAAAAATGGAGGAAGAGGGCGTCGGTCCGGTGGCTGTCGCATTCCCGCTGGTCGCTGCAACGAGGAGTGCAGGTGCACGTGCGCATCAGAGTGCAGCTACTGTTGAGGCCGCCGTGATGACCGCGGTTACCGTGGCGCGGCTTGTCCCGCAAAAACGTAATTTACGGTCGTACCGTGCCAACGACGAGAAGGAAGGGTGGAGCCCGCTCCGTCCTTCTCCTCGAAATTCTACGCTCAATTGCCGAAGGAGGTGCGGTGACGATCGGGCGATAGAAGAAGAGGAGCGAGGGATCCGTGTGTCGCCCGATCGTCGGATCCTCTTCGAGGAATCCTTGCTGGTTTCACGGAGACGCTGCAAGGCCGCGAGGATGAAGAAGGGGGAGAAGAAGAGGAGGGCAGGGCCAGAGGACGCAGGACTCGAGAAGAATCCTTCGAGCCGGCTACAAAGGAGCAAATAAAGCGGGAGGGCGAAGAGCTGCTCCTCTTCACAAGTCGCTCCGTGTCCCCGCTGAACAGAGAAAAACAGAGGAAGAACCGCGGAGCGCCAGCTACGTAGAGGGGGGCGGGCAGCCCCCCTCGTCTTCCTCGTCTCTCTCGCTTCCCAGGTGCGCGATTGCTTCTAATTGCCCGCGCGATGGCCCCGAGGCGCTTCCAAAGTGAAATTGCCCCCATGCCAGGGGAGAGACCGCGCGAGAACCGCCAACCATCGCGACAACCAACTCGAATAAAAAGGGCCCGGGGATGAGAGCAGCCGCTCCCGGGGTCGTGATCCCCTTCGCAAACCATTCGAAGCGTTTTCGCTAATTAACCGTCGGTTAGCCGCGAGCAGTGGCCAGGTTTTGCGCCCTCGGAGCTCAAAACACCGTTTACCTGCTCGTCACACGGACGCTCCACGAGGAAACGCACTCATCGACGTTGCACTTCTCGTGTCACCTCGGAAGCTGATATAACGAAGCCCATTTACGATTAAACGCAGCAGCGCGCAACCGCGACCCTGAAGCAGTAGCGACTGGTTCCATAAAACCCTGGAATGCCTCATCAGGCGTGGCCAGTTACAAAGCATCTATCGTAACCGATCGATCGCCCCGCAAAACACGGTGAGCTCGCAAAAGGAGAGCCTCGACCGGCTACCGCCTTCCCATAAATTTCATATCGAGCGAAAATTATCTCCGCGTACGTGCAAGGCGAGGAAAAAAGAGAAGGGCCCCGCGAATCGCGAGCGCGGACGAGAGTCGGGGGCAGATCGCAGTGATATTCCATAACCGAGGGCGTTCTCGAAAACACGCTCCGCAACGACCGGCGGGAGTGGCGCGCAAAAACAGCCCCGCTACACGTCCGACGCTGCCATAATTAATACGCATCGATCGCAATAATCGTTCCGCGCGGAAATGATCGGGCAAACGAGGGGCCCGCGAACCTAGCCGGGGCATCCAACGTCCATCGCGAGGCGATCGCTACATTTGCATGCTTTTTGCGCGGAGCACTTGGTTATTGATGAGCGGCCCGGCGTTTCGCCAGCTCGGATAAAGAGGGTAGGCGTCTCCTGCCAGTCGGTTTCGCCGGGGATCCCGCGCAACGATCATCGCCCGGCATCGCGCGATCGGTTTTTCACTTTACGAGGCTGTTGCGCATCCTCGCTGCCCCGACGCCACGTACGCGGTCGTTGCAGCCCCGGTCGCCTTGTAAAAGTCAATATTTATGAGGGTGCTAACCACCGTCATCGCTCATCCCGACTCGTTAACCAGCTCCGCCGGCGCGGTCTTTGTGTTTACATCCGAAGGACAGGCATCCTCTTTATTGTCAGCCCTAAGAAAACACGTCCACCGTTGCCTGTCGAGTGGCTGGGTACATACGTGCCTGGCCTCGGGCGAGATCGCCTTATCAGTGCCCCAACACCTAGGCCGCGCCATTTTCCACGGCTGTTTTTAGTGAAAACACCTTGGCGAATGACCGCGATCACCTCCACACGCTTGCTGGTCCCCCCGTGGACGACCACCTCGAACCTTAAGGTCCCTAAGCGTGTTTGCGTTGCGAGACAGGGGGCTGGGACACTAAGGGGTAGTTCGGAGGAGGCAATCGGTGGCTGGGGCAGGGTATTTGCGATGTATTCGTTCGACGGAGGCAGCAGTGGATGAAGGACAGGTGAGAAATGATGGAAAGTGACTTGTATGAAAAGGTTCTAAGGACATTGAATTCTAAGGGGGTCGAGGAGGGATGGTGCAACCCTTAGGGGCTGAATACGCGCACTTTCCTTTGATACAGGATAATTTGAAGAAGCAGGTCTATGATCGTTGGCAACTTGCTTAGGAAAAGGCGAGACTGAGACGCCAGGCAGCGTAAATGCGGCACAGCAGTGGCAGGGAAAGGCAGCGTGGTTCGAAGAAGCAACAGGTGCCGCGGGAACTCGGACAACGTGGCGTGGATCGAGTGCCGCCATCTCCCAAGCATAACTCTCATTCTACTCCGTAGTGGGACACGAGCAGTCGATAAGAAGAGATCTACTATGCTAAAGCTATGCTAATTTTATACTGCCTTTTGCATACGGTAATCGAGTATGAATAAAACACCGCTAAATTAAACTCCAGGTTTTCCTTATCAGTTCCCGCAGACTGGCGTATACCGCGTTGTAAAATATTAAGGATACAGGATTGAAATATCCATCGACTCACCCTCTGGCAGTGCTCCGCAGTAACCACCGAGAGGTCCGCAAGGGGTTGGAAGATGACGTCGTGAAAGTCGGGGTAGTTTCGCGCCAGCGGCCGCGCGTACAATTCTTTGGCGCTGCATAGAGCTTCGTGGTACTCGTCTTCAGCGTGCAGGAGCTTCTCTGTGGCTCTGTACTTGCGATCCGTATCTACAACATACGAAATGAACAATTGCCTAGGTATTGCACTGGGAAGGATCTCAGTGGGCATTTCACGTGAATATTCCTAAGCTCGGCGAATAGACTCACCTCCGATCGGATCGTACTGCCTGGCAGAGTCCTCGATGAGCAGAACCTCCCCATGGAGGAGTCCCACGTCAGCAGCAGGGTCGACCTCTGCCCTCGAGCCAGCCAACAGCAACCTGGGCCTGCACACCCGATATTTCAGCAACACAGGGGCCACCATAGACGAAGTGGCACCAGGAGACACGCCAGGCAGCTGCAAGCGAGCAGAGAGCATCGCAGATGAGTATCGCGGTCACTCGATCGCGAAAGGAATGATCGTAGAGGGTCATAAAGTACCCCTGAATATTGACTGGGCACCAGTTTGGAAAGGCAGTCCCGTGGCCACGTATCGCTCGTAATTTTCCAAACACTTGGGTTCTCTGTTCGATACCTGTTCCTCAGCCCCGTCCTCGAGGACCCCGCGAAACCCCGTGAAACCCCACGGGACACCCTAATTACCAGCGGGGCAGGGTGAGGCGGTCGTAAAACCAGAGCCCCGAGATCAAGTTAGACCCCGAAATAGCTCGGTTATTGCGCGGTTAAAGGTGCAGCCCGTTGGATTCCTCTGAAAATTCGAGGCTGAGGCACTCGGAGGCGGTGGCGAGGGTACGCGCGATCGGGCGAGCGCGTCCCTCTCTCTCCGCGGGAGGAAGATCGGCCAGATATTTACGATCTGACGACGTAACAGGCCGTTGCCTGCTCAGCATCAGATAAAATTCGCGAGCCACGGGTTACACCGGTGAAACGACCCTTCCTGCGCGAGCCGCGTGTAACCTGGCCAGCTTTTGTACTTTACTACCTCCTCCCTGGATGCACGTTGCAGTCGAGGATGATACCGATGCAACGGAACGGAGACGAACCAGTCACTCCGAAGGATGCTTGGATTATGAAACGAAGTTGTAACGGGTATCGACGGAGAGTGGTGGCTATCACTTCGACCCACAGGCCAACCGGTAACCTTACGCCGGCGCGGCAATTAGGTATCTCTGGCACAATAACCGACCTGACAATGCAATTTAATCTCGTTTTACGACGATACTCTGCGCGCAATTTACACCGACATCGGACGCCGATCTTTCTAATCGCCGTTCCCGGAACGACCTCGCGCGCGCGCGCGCGCACACTCCGCCGAGAGATTCCTCGCCGACCGAATAATCGGCGCGCGGATCGAGGGATCGCGCGATCTCGACGATACGATCGGTATGATTGGGAAGAATCCGGTAGTCGGCTCGCGCTCCTTCAGCCTGTACCGTTAATCATAACGAAAAGCCTTTTTTCCGCCGCGCGAACGCCGCGCCGCTCTCCAGCCCACCCTGTTCAGGAATTCGGCGCATTCATTGTGCCCGAGCGCCGCTTTCCTCCGAGTCGCATATCACGGCACGCTGGGACCGCATTCTTTCCGATTATCGAACCGGATGACGTCGCGTGCGCCGCGTTGCGTAAAGTTTTCCGTCGAGGTTATTGCGAAACGACTCGTCGACGATGCCCCACGCACGGGCACCAGTGTTGCTTCGCGAACGGAGAAGTCGAAACTGCCCGATGAGATTCGCCCGTTCGAGGGCTCGCTTCGGAGGAAATAGAGCTAGAGGGCTTTGATGAACTTTGAGGGTGATTGTTCTCGATAACGAAGCTCTGTAAACTGTACGGAACCGAGTTACTGCTCATATTTTCATGGGGAACTGCAATCAGCTGATAGTACACTTAGGAGAGAAACTACTTAGCAGCAAGCCCAACTTTGCTGCAAAAACTTTGCCCCAAGTCTTCGTTAAACGATTCTCGTATTCGATATTACAGCAGTTTGTACTCCGACGAGACGAATGGATGTCGTTTTTAAACGAGGATACGCGTTATCTCCGCGACCGGGATTTTGCACGCGCGTACAGATAGCCTCGTGGATCGAAGATGAGACCGCGTACGCCCACTCTCGCTTTTAATAAAGCGAAACCGGCATCGCCAAGCTGAATCTAAATTGCATAATTATACCGGTTTGTCTCTCTCCATTGCTCGAAGGACTCGAGAGGTCCTTCTCCTTTCTTCCCTGGGTTTTCGTCGCTTCTCGCGGCATCCTCCTTCTTCGCTGCCGACCACCTTCGTCCTCCCGCAGCCTATCTCTCTCCCTCCGTCGCGAGCCAACGAAACGCATCGGGGCAACGTTATAAATTGCCGCCGTGTACGAGTGCACCGCGTTCGGCCTCCTCCAAGGGGCCTCAAACAGTCCATATTCGGACAGAAGTGACCGTGCCTCTTTACATTGTAATTAAACTTTGCTGCCCCGAACCAGACGTCGGAGATCGCACTTTATGGATGTTAATATCGGGTTAACGATCGAGGGTCGTGGCTCTTTTGAATACATCGGAACGGTGGTCGGGCAGAAGCGAAATTACAAGTCGCTCGCGCCACGGATCGCACCCCTGCTCACGCCTGCCTCGCGACACCGTGGTCGCAGAGAGAAACGGCCGATGATCGAGACGTTTCCACGAGGCGGATCGATCGAGCCCCTGCTCCACCGGAAATTGCCCCTAATTGCCTGGCAAACTTCCATTCTTCACGGGCGTTCGTGTCCACGATTAAATCCCACTCCATCGAGCTTAATCGGACTCTGCTTTATCATCTGTCCCCCTCGATTCCTGCGAACGAGGATCGCGGACGGGAGCAATTAATAAATCGCCCAACGATCGATCGACCACCGCCCATTACCTCCCGATTCCTAGGCAGCCATCGAATTAGGGACGTTCGCCAGTCGATCACCGATCCAACGGCGGTCGTAATCCTCCATCAAGTGCACCGTTCATTGGAACAACGTTTGAGCGTCGTCGCGCTCGACGAGGTACGAATCGACGCTCCTAGACCAACCTCGATGCTGCTTTCTGCGTGCAGACACGTCACCGCAAGTTTCTCTAAACCCTTGGATCCATTCGAAGAGCGCGTGTCGCGAGCAGCAGCACCCAACGGATTACGACTTCTCTGAGCGCGACGAGCCGCTCCGTGTGTCCGTTGGAAACACGTATGCACGGGCATCCTGTCCCTCCCAGCCTCATTACGGGACAATGAGCGTCGTTACATCGATCACGAGCCAGGCCATGCTGCCCAGAGCCGGAAGAGAGCAGAGTGTTTCGCGTGGCCACTAACAGAAGTACCTTCGTGCAACACGGTTAATTTCTCGGAGGATCGAGTTAGCACAGGAGCTAGCTCGAGAGCACTGTTAGTCGCGATTCGATCGATAGACAGGACGTTGAGGTCAGAACCGCCCTGATACGATTCTGACTCGCGATAGGATGACGTGAGCGCTTCTTTTTTTTTCAATCAGCTTCGCGTCACGGACAGACTAAGCAGCTCGCTACCGTAGAAACAATCCGTTTGATAGGGCGGTAAGCGGTCTCGCTTGGAGGTTCGAAGAATTATATTATTGCTCAATTACCGTTTAGGAGGGGCCCCTGATGGGATTAGAGGAGAGTGGCCGTAATGGATGGTTACGGCTAGCACGCGTGTGTAATATCGCCTCGTGAACGACTTCTACGTTTCGTGGGTGTTACCTTGAATATCGGCGTGTCTCTTTGATATTCCTTGCGACTAGGAAGCTCTTCGGAGAACTCTAGATCGCGTTAACCTTACGGAAGAACGTCGTTGCCGTTTGAAAGGAATTTATCAGAGGTGGCTTCGACAAGTGTACGAAACAGCTTGCCAAAACGTCGTTACTCAATAACGGTTGCCAATAATGGATCGAGAGCTATGATTGTCATGCAACCGAGAGACCGAAGGCCATACCAAGTAAGTATATATAGATGGACGCTGTGGTGTGGCAGGGATCAGAGAGTACGTACTACGTACCCAGAGACACACATTTCCTTCGCGATCCTCTGGTCTCCCAAGTCTAACAGATCACGAGACGAACTATATATTATCACGGTGCAAATCCACGACGAGGTAAAAATATCGTGTCTCACGTGGGACTTTAATCGCACGAGGCAATTATTTCAGTATTTTATTATTTTTTAATTATTCTATCATTAGCCTCATGATATATTTTCAAAAATCTCATCTATCGCGACTATTTCCATTATTTGCATTTAGTTGTTGCTGAGATTCTTGCCGCAGGGAGAATATTATAATCTCGTGCGTCGCTTATCGAGCATGAAGACTTCGACTCGTATGTGCAACGATATTAAAAATAGAGTCTGGTCGGTCGACCAGGTTAATCATTGCAACTAAAAAGCACATTAAACCAACCACAGGCATTGAACAAAACGTTCGTCTCTTTAACTGTCCATGAGAAAGAACATTAAACTAATAACGGTGTGATAAATGGTTGATAGCGTCGAGCAAGGTAACGATAATCGCGCATTTAAAATTAACGAGGAATGGCTCCATGCAGCAATGTTTGCGAAAGCACTCGATGCAGAGGCTCAAGCTTCGTATGATTCACGGGCAGAAACATTGTCAAGAACACGAACGATTCTCCATTCGTAAACGGGGAAGATGGCCATGGGTGTTTGCTTTTTAACACACGTCCTGCCGGTGCACCGCCACGTGTGACCAGCATGGGACCCGATGATACCGAACGCAAAGAGGCAAAAACGTGCGCGGACGTGGTGGCAGAGAGCAGCTGAGCCGGAGCGTGTGTCGGTGCACGCGCGTTCTAGGCCTCGCCCATGCTAGAAGCAGCGATCCAAGTGATTCGAGTGATTCGTCGAACCGCGACAGGGGTCCCTCTCGTTCCTTTCGCTCCGAGAATCGAATCGGTTCGCCACCAGGGCCGTGCACCTATGCGAACACGGGCCCGTTGGACGCGGCGTCGCGTCGCCGGTTCGTGAGAACACGGGGCGTAAATGAAAGATCGCCATTCGACGCGCGGCCCGGCCGTGACGCGCGCGCGATGCATTATACATCGCGCTTGAAAACTATCGTCCCAGCTGAAATCGACCCGTACCTAGGGAATTCCGATCAGCCTCTGCGATTCTACGCCCCAGAACGCTCCGCTGGCCACGAACCACTCGAGGAGGAGCACGGACCAGCGAACACCGGCCCGTCGAAATTCATCCCGACGACAATGAGAGGCCACAATGAACACGATCTCCAGAGTAGAAAGCCGCGACAGGAAGCGCGGATTCGCCGGTATTTCCGCTGCTCAACTCCCGAGGTTAAAGGTTCTAATGACTGTTTATGCTGCGCTCTGTCCACAATGGAGTCGTTAAGAATCCTCTGTGCAAAGAGAAACGGCCAGCGCAACGCGCGTACAAACATTCGACAGCTCTCCGCGGAGCCTCGGACACGTCGAACTGCTGAAACCAGTGTGCGTATACGCGGTGGCCGAGAAGCAGCGCGTCGACTATCTCGGTCGTAATAATCGGATGATCTCAGAAGCGGCAATGCACGCGTCGAAAATAGTAGAATCCAGACAGAGGCAGTGACCCGGTTTCGGGGCGCACATGTTCCTTGCGCGATGGAGAAACGTTTTAACAGGCATTACATCGTGTTCGCCAGCTCCTTTCCGCGTCGAATTAAGCGCGTACAAGAGCGCGCGGAGGTGGCGATTATCTTTCGTGACAGCGATTTCAGCGTGGCCCGGTTTGGCTGGCTTCTTCTGCGCCGCAGATCCGAGCCACGGCTGGCGCGTGATTCATAGCCTGGATCATCGAGGTGTTCGAGCGTCTTTCTACGTGACAATCTTTTCACGCGTTATCCCCGGTGGATCCTCCATTAATCTTCCATGTATTCTGACACGGCCGTAGAAGCCCGTATCCTGAATTTATAGGCACTCGGTATATTCCGCGATCCAGCCACTCATTCAGCCACTTGTTTGTCTAAGGAAGGCAAAGTGGCGCGAATCCAGCCCATTGTCAGCGCCGATCGCGTAGATCCTATCTGCCAGCCGGGCCACGAATTCGAGAATAGACGTTCACTCGGTCTAAATTTGCATGACCCATTGAGGGGCCAGTGATCTCCATCATCGAAAGTAAGGTTCCTGGAAGCGCCCCGCCGAACCTCGTAACGTATTGCGATGCATTACCCAATACCTATACGTACACAGGCCACGAAAATAGATTTTTCGCGGCACTTTCTAACTTTCGGCAACGGGCGGCCCGTGAACCGTGGAATTCCGCTGATAGAATCGACCAAGGGGGGCCTCGTTAATGACCCTTTAAATTTCACGCCGAAATTCCGCGTGGCGAAAGGTTCGATTCCCGAAGGGGATATAGCGAGCTGGTGAAACGGCTATCAGCTGTAATTTACGTGGCGAGGCGAAGGCTATACCTGCTCACGGACTGCATTAATTGCCCGGGATAGCGATGAGAAAAGGAGACGCCCACTCGGTTCTCTAGGTCAGCAGGGTGATCCTCTGCGCGAAAAAGGCGAGATAAACGGGCGGCTGGGAAGGACGATTCGCGTGGGCGGTTTCGCGCGCGTGTCAGACGGCTTAACGGTCAGGGTTCCGCGCCAGTGTAATGGATTAGATTTTTCTCCCTCTCCGCCTGGCCTCCGCTCCTCGTTTTTTTTTTTCACAGATTTACCGCCAGAAAGTCACGCCACGAGGCCGCCAAAGCCGCGCAAACACGATGAAAACTCGTCCGCCTCAGACTTTGCTTGAACCGCGCGAGCCTTCGCGTTAATCCACCGAATAAGTGTAATCGTTTCCCGGCAACGCGCCGCGATCATTCATTTACGAAGTAGGTACACGCCTATTTGCAGATATTATCGCGCGCGATCTATCGACAGGCGAATCCAAGGATACCGGCTCGGGAGACACGTTGCGAGCGCACGGTCGAGCGGATCTCGCCTTGAATGGCTTTTGTCCGCGAATTTAGAAAGAGATTTACTGTTTCCCTTGAATGGCTTCCTAATGTAGCGCGGGACGCTACAGAGTTTTAACACCTCGGTGTCGCTCGGCGAGTTTGCTCGGTACACAGACCCTTGAACGGGCGATAAACCAACGTTTACGACTCTCCAACCAAGCTGGGGCTTTAGCCTCGCATTCTAAAGGAACGTCGCAAAAACTGGCGGGAAGAGGCGTGCACGCGGAAAGTGGCTAGTACCGATCGCACAGTACTTTCGTTCTCCTGCAAAGGGTACCTAGAACACGCGTGCCATTTTCCTCCAAATAACGGCCACAGAAATGGCCAGACCTAGAAGAGGGACGCGCAGCATTCGCGCTGCACGCGCAATTAACCCACTGGCACGGAATCCGAGCAATTTTTCAGACCACATCCGAAGGTCAGTTCCTCCGGCTCCGTTTTTTTTTTCACCAGCGATTGAAAAGTCCCGCGCGAAATCACGCATTATCGAGGAACCCGTTCTGCCGTTCTGCGTGATCGAGCATCCGCCTCGTCTCATGGCCAGGATCGCGTTCACGGCAAAAAGCAGAATCGATCGCGCACCCTTTGGCTACGATTTTCCTCGATCGTCACGCGCACCTCCGCCGCGCATTCCACCGATGAAGAAACCGGCGCACGTTCACGCCGGCGACACGCATTTTTAATTGGCCCTCGGCGGCCGCGATTAATTGTCTCAGCGGTCACATCGCCGTTCTGCATCTGGTTCCCGTGACGGTCGCTTAATTGGCCGGCTCCATTAAAATTCCCGCGATGACTAATCAGCCAGGCGCATTCACTTTCGCAATACATACGAAAGGGACGCGCACCGAAAGCAGCACTGGAATCTCTGATCGGGATGCGCGCGGTTACCAAATCGGCCAACGGAATCGCGCCGCTTAGGCGAGTGGAATTTCACTGGCAATTTTCGTGCGCGATCAAAGTTTCCTGTGGAATTGCGGTGGAATTTGAGTGGTGGTGGTTAGATGGGATCGCGGAACATGGACTATCGAGTGACGAGACGAGAGTGGAAGGTAGGAATTGAGCGGGAATTCTAGTAAGTATTTGTAGGTACCTATGTTTAATTGGTCGTCACTACTATCACTACTATCTTTACCTTTTTCTCTGTGTCTCTTTCGTATCACCAAGTAAATAAATAAATAAATAGCCACGTCGCGGCTGCAAAGATCACGCTCCAGAAATCGCAAGAACAGCAGCACCGAGGCGCGCGCGGATCGCCACGGGTCAAGAATTAATTCGCCCGGGAGGATCGAGTCGCATCGGGAAAGCCTGTCAGGCCACGAGACTGTGCTTGACGAGCGAGTAATGATAATTAATCGTTTGTTCGCGGACGTGCGCGTGTACCAGATCGAATCACAGCGCTGGAGCGCGCGAGCACGCGACCCGGAGCAACGGGAAGAGCACGCTTTCGCAAGCGGTCGCGTTGCGCTCGTGAAACCGCGATCAAGGGAGTGTCAGGAAATATCGGAATTAACGACCGTTTACTTGGACGCCGAGGCGCGAAAATGCTAAACGTTTCCACGGAAACTCGAGTACCGTACGCTGCCGGTATTCCGTGGCTGAGAGTCCACCGCAACGGTTGCCAAATCGCCACTGAACGACTTTACTGGAAAATCGAGGCGAAAACGATACCGCGTTGTTTCCGATACCTCGAATTATTCCAATTTTATCGCCGCTCCGCGGAACGTTTCTCGTTCCGCGAGGTATACGCGGAGTAATTAATCACGGATCGAAATCGCGCCGTGTGCCCGATGCAACTATTAGCCGATGAAAAATGCCTGCGATAAGCTGGCACTCGGATGGCCCAACGGGAGCCTCGTTTCACAAGAGAGAAACTATTCAGCTTCGACCCAGCCGTTGCGTGCGCCGAGGATTGTTTTATAATTGCCGGTAATCGCGCGCGCGTGCTTTCGGTTTCGCTGCGACCCCGACTCGTAAACCTTCGAAACCCGATCGTCTGGATTTCCAGGGAATCCTTCGCTCCGCCGATATCTCCTCTCGATTCTTTTCGCTGATAAGCAGCGCGGAACGATAAGCGAGTTGCGAGGGAGGCACGTACCTGGATGGAAAAGGAACGCGCGCACGCGGACGTAACGAAAATAATATCGCACGGGAGGCGAACGCGATGCCTTGCAGCGTGTGGGTGACACGCAAAGGAAATTAGAATACAGAAGTGTACCGTTACGATAATGGTGAAAGTAGAGACACCCACTTGTCGAGTGTTTGCTGTTCCCCGCGCGTCACCGCTCGCGAATTAGCATGATTATCGTAATTTCGCGCTGGGGGAGTCGTCGTCGTAGCCTCGTTACCTTTCGACCTCCCCCGCTGTGGTAAACCAGCCGAAAATGGTACCGAAGTAGAAGTAACAAAAAAGAAAGATGAAAACAAATTTGTATGTTAAATGATTTTGTTAAAAATGTAGTAAAAACTAAATTAAAATGCACTAAAAACTAAAGCATAATTCTTTCCTTGAACTTCAATTTTGATGGTGTTAATATCACTTTAAATAAAATCGTGGGGCACCATGTGCAACCAGAAGTTGAAGAATCGGTTGGCAAGTGGAACATCATCAACTACAGTTTATCACATTTATGTCACATTAATGCGAATGAAAACTTTCTAACAACAAATTCATTTCGATGTTTGCTTCTGTATTAAGGTGATTCATATCCTGTCATGAAATATCATTAAACAAACATACAAACAGAGGATGGAAGCTGAATAAAATCGTATAAAAACTAACGATTTCGCGCGACACCTCGCTTACGACTTAATTGAATATGTAATCGCGGGGTATCCGACGCTGCATTGTATTACAATTAAACGAATGCCATCATCGAGCTCCCGCGCGCACGAGACACCAGCAAAGGCGACCGAAGCGAAGGAAACGCGCGATTAGCATGGGAGTTTGGCTCGATCGGCTCGCCTTCCTCAATGTCTCTCGTCCGCCTACTTTTTCCACCGATCCAAGTCCTAAAATGCGCGCGATCCGCGAGGATATAGGGAAAGGATGTCACCGCGGCAGCCACGTCGTCGAAATGGTACCAACCGGCGCGAGCGGTACACTCGAGCTTTCCCGTGATATCATCGATATTAAGAAAAGAAGTCGAAAACCCGTGGGCTGGCCTGCCGTTGCCAGCCAATTCGAAAAGGGAGATCCCGCCTGAGTGTGCGTCGAGTTTGACCCTCGACTCGAGCTACTCGAGTATCACGGGGCAAATGAAATCGATGGGAATAGAGGCCCGACGGAGGTAGGAGCGATCCGAGGGCGTTTTTCTCAGCGAAGTGGGTCGCGAGGAAGGCGAACGCGAGCATGTGGGATACAGGTTCGCGAGGAAGAGGGATCTCCGCCGGTGGATACACGCCAGTCCATCTCGATAACGGGTGTTCCGTCGACGGGACTTTAATCTCTCAACAAGACTCGCATCTCCGCGGCTATTATCGACCCGTTTTCTATCGACCAGCGTGTCCTTATCACAGCATCATTTCCATAGAAGATAACCAGCCGCGGATACCTTGCGCTCGCGATAACGGTACGCTTCAAAGGCGGGCCCGAAGGAAAGTCGCGCGTGCCGCCCGAGAAATCCTGTCCGCGGAGTTATAATTCTTTCCGCAGCGTGCCGGCGCGAGGAACAGGAAGAAACTTTTCCGTCAGGATCGTCGTAACTCATCGGGCGACTCGGCCACGTGGTCAGCGAGGCGTGGTGGACGTTACACCGTTTCCAGGGGAATAATTTTCGTGCAGGTGGGGAGGAAACAAGCGTTTCCAGGCTGAGCACGCGCTTAAGGCCCGTATGGACGCACCCTCGATAGATCTATGACCTAGGCGAGAAGCAGAGGAGTTTTCGCAACTGACCTGCTATCGTTGCTCGTCCTATTATGCTCCTTTTTGCCACGGTGAAAGGAGATCGCCTCGCGATGGGTCCAACGCGATATTGTCCGGCAAGATGCATGCGCTTCTGGGGGACTAGATTGCAGCGATAGGTGGTTAACGCGTTTCGTTGGAGAACAGATAGTAAGAGAGGCCTGTGCGGGACCATTTTGCTAGAGTAGGTAGGTATGTACATTGGAAAAGGAAAGCTTGAATCGGACCTCCCTTGTAAGAGGAAGCCCGAGGAGAGGCATCTTCCCAGGACCTCCAAGGATACATCCCTAACGCAATTATTGGAAGGCAGTTTCCATGCAGATTAGAAATCATTGTGGACGTGCGCGCGGCACGGGCTCCGCCAGACTAATTACTAATTAGCTTTAATGGATCCGGGACGCGGGGACGAGAGGCAGTCAGCGCATTTATTACGCTTATAATATCGCGAGAAGCACGTCGGGCCCGGCGACCAATCGATAAGAGGAGGAATTTACATTCGCGCATAACTTTGCACCGAGGACCGTATCCTGCAATTAATGCGACAATCTTGTCGTATCGTGTAACGTCCACGCGTCGATTTATATTTTATTAATGATTCCGCCTCGGAGACACTAACGTACGACCTTGCTTCCTCGTGGCGACAGATAAATCCTATCAGCGGGGCCGGCAAGTAGCTTTTCGCCCGCCGAGGGATTAGATAAAAGTTCCTTCTTAATTAAAGCCTCGATGGGAGTGGTGGAGTCCCATTAACCCGACAGCCAATCAGTCGACAATTTTTCGAACACGGGGATCGTTACTTGTAGGTAAGTCTCGCGGACGTCGATGCTATCCAATCGGCGGCAATAACGGAAATTATACAAACGACCGATCGTTCCCAGCGGTGCCGAACATTCGTAACGAGCCCCCGCGAGTCGTAATAACGGGTTCCTGGACGGAGGTTTTCCAATAACGACGCGCTCAATGTAAATCAGCGTAGTTAGGAGGAACGTGGAACGCAGCTAACGCCGGCTGTCGCGTAAAACGGGCTAAGCCCCAAGGAATTTCTCGAAAGGTTATCGGGTGAACCAGAGAGCCAGAGAACTTTACGATCGCGGGGAATAATGTGGAACAGGGCGACAACGCACGCGAGACGATAAATCGTCTCAGCGACACGAGCCACTTGCGCCGGCCGCGTGATTTTTATCGAGCGGATTCGAGCGGATTTCAGGGGATTCGAGGAGAGAACGGGCAGGGATCGATCCGCGATCTCCAGTTTCCGCTTCGATCCCGAGCATCAGCCTCCTCTTGCCGCCGACTAATCGGGACCTCGAGGGCCCTCCCGATCCAAACCACCGATCCCAACCCTCCCCGGCGTGAATAACGCCGCGAAGGAAAAAGGAAAGCTCCCCATTAAATTGTCAAAGATACAAATCGTTGGCGTTTCGATCGAGCGCATGCTTCCCGCTCGATTATCCCCCCCGGATAACCGCAGATTCCATTTTCGTAAATACCAATAATCGATCGCCACTTTTCTGTCGATATTACTCGACATACCGAGACCTGAGGTATTATCGTGTTACATACACACTCGGCGGGGCAACGGGCGCTACGGCCGACTTAATGCGCGGCAGACAGGGGGATAAGCAAATGCCCGTGGCAATTACTCACTCGACTTGAACCGTGATCGCTCGTAGATCGATAACAAAGCTTCGCCCCTAACGCCGATACACTGTTATTATGTTATTATTACCTACAACCTGACTCACTCTCGCCGCTATGGAAAAACTACGACGCCTGGCTACGTTCACTCCTTCCGGAGGGAACGTGATCGAGATGGAAACACGTGTGAATTAATTTCCTCCTAATCGGGAGGAAACATTGACGAACGAGCGTTAATTGACCGACAAGGCCCCGATTCCCAGGGGAAGTGGATTAAAAGGCCCATTGCGTTAAAATCCAAGCCGCGCAGCATTTTCGTTTGCGATCGCGGGGTCGGAAGTTGGACAGCTCGATGGCGTCGATGAGTATGCATATGTATATCGACGCGATCGAAAGGTATGCAGAGTGTGACCATGTTAGCTAAGGCGTCGCACACCGGCGCGTGCGTGTATATTAACTAATATGCAAGATCGTTTTTGTCAGGGTCGTGCCATAGCCAATAGGTGCTAGGCTCTATTCAGCAGGCCTTGGTGCGCGTAGAAATTAGCACGTACCGATTAATCTGCGACTCGCGTCACGGGACATCGTGCACCGAGGATTGCGCAAGCCGGCCGATTTAATTCCAAGCGAGAGGAGCGATCCAACCTGGGAACAATGTCGCCGAGAGGTCCACCTGCGATCAGCGGCACTGAACGATTTCTCACAAGCTCCGCTAAGGAACCGTATCCTCCGAGGCGAATTGGAAGACTAGTAATGCGAGGAACGTGGCTGGGATACAGCCGTGGATAACGGAGCCGCCAAGTTAATAAGTCACCGCTAATTACATGCAATCGCGCGAGGTTAATGGTTGCGCGCGGTGATTTACGATTTCGACAGGAGACCGGGATGCACCGATGCCCGGTGCGTTCCGGCGAGACCTCCGGAGCCCCGGCAAAGAGAGGCTGACGTTGACGCAACGCGGGCTGATTCAGGAGCAATTTTTTTTCCCGCGATCGGTTCCAGTCGACGAGTACTATGTACGTGCGCGATTCGCCAATGATTCCGTCAGGCCGAGTCATA
This sequence comes from Andrena haemorrhoa, assembly GCA_910592295.1. Taxonomy (NCBI): domain Eukaryota; kingdom Metazoa; phylum Arthropoda; class Insecta; order Hymenoptera; family Andrenidae; genus Andrena; species Andrena haemorrhoa. The sequence continues at coordinate 5,637,826 of OU342940.1, read as the reverse complement.
AATTACCCGCCGAGTCGATTAAAACGTCCGAGGAGCAGGAAACGGTCCCTTCTCCTCTGCCACGCTCCATTGACGATCCACGAAAGCAATGGTCCCGCACAATGCCAGCGGCATTTGCATAAAAATGTCTCCGACCGCTGCATAATGCCAGATTGCCCTGCCAGTCGCTGGCAGGTTGCGAACGGGCAACGAGACGCGCGACACGAGAGAGATTCGCGATATTTTATTCCGATAGCTTCCCCCGCCGATCTCCACGGCGCGTTCAACGACTATGCGTCCGAGCGTATTCGAGGTTCTATTTTCGGACGGAGGTGGACGGTAAACATGTCCAGTAGAAGAATTACGCGCATTCTTAATGTGGGACACCTCTGTTCCTCGAAAACAGCGGGGATTCGAGTAAATCCTAGGTGGACGAGGACGAAGAATACCGATGACAGGAGCTGGATTGCGCAACGGCGCGTTAAATTTAGAAGGCAGGCGCGATTTTCCGCCGCGAAGACGATCAATCGGTGCTCGATTAGTGGAACGGATGGCACGGCACAATGCTGCGGGGATTTGCATAAAAATGCCTACAACCGCTGCATAATGGTTAGCGCGCGGCTCGGAGGACCTTGGCGAGGTGAGACCTTCTTGACATCGACAGATGCGCGAGAGGTGGTGCGTGCCTACGCACTTTTTCACGGTGGATGCCTCTCCTCGCCTCTGAGAACAGTTCGATCACCAGGGACACTGCTCGAAACCGTAATCGTTCCGTTAATGGTAGCTATGGGAGCCGAGGCACAACTCTAGCCGTAAAAGTTCCCGTCGATCCCCCGGATCGACGAAGAAAATGAAACTCATTACCGTCCACCGCTCCTTTCTTCTCCCGCATAAATCACGCGCACGCGGTGTTATCGGCTGCAAGCACGTGATACCACGGGACAGCGACTCGCGTTTACGAGAGGCCAAGAATTTATATCCTGCTGCCAGCGTCGTCATCGTCCGTCTCGAGCCAACGTGTCGCGAACGCCAGCCGAATCGATTGGCTTCGCGCCGCGTTAAACACTCATCGATTATATCATAATCACCTTTCAGGAGCCGGTGCAAGCGCGTCCACCGATCCGAGTGGTCGTTTAACCTCCGTCCCTTCCCTCTTCTCGTTAACGCCGCCGGATCCACGAAGAGGAGCCACCAAGCTTCCAGCAGATAGGTGGTCGCAGCTGCAGTCGCGTCCGCTCGAAGGAGTACTCGATATTCGAGCATTTGATCGGTGGCATTCGCTCTACTATACGCGACGGCGACGGCCTTGACGTGTTTCTTGCCTTTGACGCGCACCCGTATCTCTCAACATGGAGAGAGATTGACAACCGCCTCGACAAATCGGTGCCGACCGCGTTCCTAACTGCCTCCCCGTGTGTTCTTCGATCGATCGATCGATCGAGCCATTGATAGAACGGCCGACGCACCGTCCAGTGACAATATTGCTTGAAACGAGACTTTCACCCCGGGCGAGAATTTATGCCAGCGGAATTACCAGCGGCCGGCCACCCGAACGGGGAGCAGCGGAAGGGAATAGGAAGAGACCGGTGTTTACTGGAGCAGCAGAGTTTTGCCCCGTCGCTAGCTGATAATCATGCAACGCGAGCGTTCAGATAAACGCGTCCGCGCACCAGGAAGCGAGTTATTAAGCGCCCGCCACGCCCGGAGCCCCGCGAATCGCGGGTAATTTACATATTAGGCCACTACCCCGAGTGAATCGCGCGAAAGTCGTATCGGGGAATATATCGCGGCGAGCTCTGTCCCTCGGAGAGGGATGATTTTTAAATCGGCCCGCGTAACGTACGATCGCGATATTTCGTTGCGGCGTGTCGCTGCAAGAGCAAGGGCATAAAAGACGAATGAAAGACGAGCGTGAAATGCGTATTCACGGGGGAACGAGCCGCGTGTACGCGAGCGCGCGTGATAGCGCGTCGCTGATAATAAATCGTCGAATCAACGAGAACCCCTGTTGCAGCCGCGATTCTCCCGGCGAACCGGAATTAATTCAACGTCAAATGCATCATCCTTCATTGATGGGGGGGAATGAAAAACTCGATGAATATTCATCTGTTTTCGACGCGATACCTTGTTCGCATCGCAGCTCTATCAAACATGCACAGTTCCATAAATATTGGATCAAAGTAATTCAATTTCCAATCGCGGAGGCACGCGCTCGACGTTGATTTGTCTCTGGCGAGGTACTATGAACCGGAGGAAAAGCTTGCGCTACGTTTCACAAGTGGAATGAAACGGTTCTGTAATGGATGATCGTTGAACCACTCGGCGTAAAACAAACAGCGCCGGGTTCCACGCGGTTCTCCTTATTAAACGGTTTAACAAATATTCGCCCACGCGCCGGAGCCTCGCGATTCCGATGCATATCGCCGCGCGCTTTCGTCCAGGCTGAATAAATCCGCAACGGCTCGTTTGTCTTTGCTAAACAATTTCAGCGATGCAGAGGTTCGACGGCAAAACGGGGTCAACGAATAACGCTCGCGCTGTTCGAACCGCATTGAAAATTATACCCTCCCTCGTTGCCCTCCCCCCTTCGTCCAGCCGAGGAGAATGAAACACCGCGTCGAGGATAAATCTACCGCAACGACGTATCTCTGATAATAATCCGCGTAATCGTTACTTCGCCGCTTATTGCCTTCGTTAGCTTCCCGGGATGAATGGGAAAGGTAGGCATTATCGCGAAAACGTGGAGTCCCTCGCGGCTTCTCATACCCATCGATGCGAAAGTGACGTCAGCGAGCATCATTGCCGCTCATTCTCTTTGATAAACGCGAGTTTCTATGGTACGCAAATATGCCATGAATGTTTCCAGAAAATTTGGGACCAAAATTCGCAAAAATATCGAAGATATAGACTCCATATTTTCGCAAAAATGTCGAAGATATAGACCACACATATTCTGGAGTGTACCCCGAAGAAAATCATGAAAAATTTTTTACCAGGAGTAAATAAGAGCCACCCTAGTGTGCACTTGCATGCGTGTACACGCGACGCGGCGTTGCGAAATCGCGAATGCACCGGGAGTGCAGAACGCGGTACGAGGGAATAGTGTCTCCGTGATAAAGAGAGTCGGACGGAAAAAGGGTGCCGGTCGAAAAGAAACGCGTCCGCTTCTTCAGATGCGCCTTCGAGATTTAAGCTCCGCTTCTAGAGCCCGCGACCGAGTACGTACTTACGCGGTGCATTGCGACATCGCTAATGCATCGCGAGTACGGTACGCGGCCGTGGATGCACTGCAAAGTTACGAGAACACCGAACCGCGGCCGGCTGGAATTCCCTTCTGCTTATGGAGGCGTTCGGAGCAGTGGCTACCAGGGAAACATCGGGAAAACGGATCCGAAGCCATTCACGCGGCGGGTGCGTTGAACCGATTCCACGTGAGACAAATAAATGAAACGGCGCTGGGGTGCTCGACCGTCTAATTGCCCCAGACAACAATCAGCGGGGGAGGCAGGGGAGTGCTTAATTACGCGCAACCTTCGGAAAAGCGACGACACGCGGAATTCCTGTTGCTTTCTACCGCGCCTTTTCCTTTTGTATTCCAAGTGACTCGCGAGCAAGCGATCTGACATTCCGCTCGTCTTCTCCGTGGCAGTGGATTCTCAATTATGAATCGGAGGGCAGATCTGAATGGAGATCCTATTCGTGGAAGAATACACCGGAGCGGACGATGCGCGGCAGGAAAAGGCGCGCGCGTACACGCGCGTGAATATGTCGGATCGTCGGCGTTGCGACATCGCTAATGCACCGTGAGCCTCGTACCTGCACAGTGTACACATCGAGATTCTCTTTTCTCGTGCATGCATCGAAGGACGTTGCTCGTCATCCTCAGACAATGCAACGATGCACGCGAATCGCCGGCGTTTTCTCGGGCGACGCTTTCAGCGCGCGTTACGCGCTCTCAACGACTGCGACGCGACGCCTCAAGGCTCCCATCTTCTTCTTCGCGTATTTCGCAAGCAGGCTTCGCTGGTTTCTTTCACACCCTTGGAGGATCACGTGGCCTCCTTTTTTTCAAGTTTTTCTCGTGCCATGGCTTCTACGAGGATCGCGAGGAGAAAATAGCGCGTAAACGGCGTCCTCCGAGGAGCTGGCGCACGCTTGCCACCGTACAAAGTCCACGCGTAATTCAGCGAGAGTGAAACCGTCGCGAATGGGAAACTCGGGGGTAGGGGGGGCCGGGGGCAAACGAGAAAGACGAACGACCGACGATGCAAACGGCTTGCACAATCCTGGAACGGAATCCCTGGAATCGAAACGAGCGACGTAGTTTTCCCGGCTCTAGGTACCGTGCAATAAACGTCCCGTCGAATACGGCTTTTCTCAGTCACTTGGGAAACCAGCGCCGTTGTGTAACCGTAATACGGCATAACCGTGAAATCCCGATTCGCCGAGCATTCGGACTTTCGCTGCGCGCCGTGAATTTTCCGCGACTCTAATGGATCCTCGCCCTGGTCGCTGGTTAATTGGTACAGCGTTTTCAACTGCTCAGCCTCGGCAGGCCGGGCGAGAGATATATTAATGACAGATTTCCGTTCGAAAAGTCGCACGGTGGAATTCGTGACGCATTATGCTTGCCACGTGGAGCGTGAAAGCGTACGAGCGGCGATATCGCGCGTCCGCCCGTGTGCGCGTACGATCGCAATGTATCATATTATCAGCGCGGGGCGTGTGTCGGGCGTGAAGCGGACAGAAATGATACTCGCCGTAACGAACGTGCAACGAAGGAACGGTCAGAAGGAACTGACAAAAGGCCAGCCACCCACTATCTTGTAACTACGGGCCAGCGATCGGTAGCTGGATCGCAAAGAGGGAAACGTGCAACCATACCGGAAGAACGTACCATCAGATAATTCATCGTGGCCCAACCGTGTATCTATCCAGCCACCGCCTGCCCGATTAGAGACGTACAGACGGGGGTCTGCTTAAATCAAGCAGTTTTCTGATATCTTTGTTCGAGGCTGCGCCGGGGAAGCCGGAGGGAAAGTGAAGGCGGCGCTGCCGGAAGAACCCGGAGAGCCTCGCGATCTCGTGGATCGCGTATGTAAATGCGCGTTATATCTGGTATCGCACGCGTATTACATTCCCTGTACAGCGAGCCCTCGGTCCACCGTGTGTCCGGGCATTGTACACGCTCAGATTAGAGACACGTTAAGGAAACGTTGCATTCCTCGCGGTGGCCAGCGCATAGGACACACGGGACGACATAGAAGGCTGACCGATCGGCAGCCAACGCTGGCTACGCACGGCGAACAATTAATCGTGCAAGATGGAAAAGGAGACCAGCTCGCGCAGCCAGGAATGTGCGTGATGCGCGTAACATCGACAATCAGGCCCGGTGATTGCGCTACACGGGAATGAAATTAGCATCGGGCCGCGTCGCCATTAGAGCCAGGACATCGGAGAGGCGCGCGCCAACGATAGGCGTATCTGCCGATCGGCTAGAGACGCGACCGACATTCAACGGCATTTTAGGCCACGTTTGCACTGTCGCAAGAACCTCGCCACGCTGCCGTTCGAGTCGCCCCGAGTGGCGCGGGAAACGCTTGACAGATGAAACGGAAACCGCGCCTCTGCGTCACTGTCCCGGGGGAATATCGACTTCGAGGGTTCCTCGAGGGGCTTCGAGAGAAGGAAAGACGGAGCGATGGAAGGCTAGTGCAAACGCACCCTTACGATATTCCTAGCCAGGCTGTTTACCGCGTTGCGTTCGAGTGCTCTTCTCGGAGCAAGATAAACGCGGTCGCGGCAGGCAAATACGGAAAGCCCTCGCGAATCAATCGCGGCATTGTTCGCCGCGGAGATAGGAAATAGGTGAACAGAAGCTGATTTAATGACGGTCGGTTGCTTCTCCGGCGAATCTAATCGGGAAGCGACTCGAGCGTGGCTGGAATCGCTGTCTCAGGCCACTCCCTTTCGAGCGGTCGTATTTTTCGGGGAGCCTTCTGCGTTAAGGTGCGAATCCACGATGAGATTTTACACGAGACAGCAACTGAATGTAAATAGTCGCGAGAGATGAGATTTGTGAAAATATGTCAGGAAACTCGTCTCGCGAAAGTATAATTTCATGGAACTAATGACAAAATAATTAAAAGATAACGAGATAATGTGAGACACGATATTTTTTGTCTCATCGTGGATGTGCCCCTTCAACTAAAATCGCGTCGTGGATTAGCACCTTTACGATTCAGCGACACGCTAGAGATATCTATACGTACAACAGAGAAATCAACGTCACAGCAACTGCCACGAGCAACTTCAGCTCGCCGGGACGTAACACTGAATCATGGGGGTTGGTTAAAATTCCTTGTGCAAGCAGAGCAACGATAATGAGCGCGAAATTCACGAGTTCTTTGACATGGAGATGCAAGGCGACATGGACCGCCCGGCTCCAAGAAGACTCGAGGACGGGGCTAAATGTAGCGCAGCTACCGGCACGTCCCAGGGTCTGATTAACCTCGATTATTGGGAGCGCGAGGATGAATGGTCGATTTATGAAAAACTCACAGAGGCAGCCCTGCTTCGTCCCAAGCTGAGCGCCCCGATGGATCGCAAGCCACCTGAGTCGCGCAACATCGCCAAGTCCGCGAATGGGATACGAAAGCGGTCACCGAGATTGGCCACGAACAAAAGGATCGTTCTCGATGATGCATTCCACAGGAGGGGTAGCGGTGAAATTATCTTCGACGAGCGAGCGGACGGAGATAAGATTAGTGACGTTGCGTCGCTGTCGATGAGAAACAGCCTCTTCCCACATGTGCCACCATACGTTCTCTTTCGCAGCCACGACTGTGGCACGCCAGAAAAATTGCCCAAGAATCTCAACGAGCTGCTCCGGTGGAAACTCACCGCCAACATGCCTAGGATCCTGATGAAAATTCTGGTAAACTCCGGGTGTCAGATGGTGAGCAAGAACAATTACTGGTCCGCAGCTTGGTACCCTTGTGGCAACGATAACTCGAGGTATCAGCGACTGAAGAGCTTCCAGAAGGTGACGATGCTGTCTACTTGCCCCGACCTCCGGGGATTATTTCACGATCTCTGTGAATTCTGTGGATAGGTGAACAATATACCGGGATCGCACAATCTCGGTTACAAGGACTTGCTGTGCGCCAACCTGAGGGCGATGCAGAGGAAATTCGGTCTCAAGGAGTTCAGCTTCATGCCGAGCACCTTCGTTCTGCCGAAGGAGATACAGAAGTTCGAAGGCACGTGGCAGAAACTCGCCGGCGTTGGCACGTGGATTATTAAACCGCCGACCTCAGGTCGGGGCCAGGGTGTCAAGGTTATTAATCAATGGTGGGAGATCCCCAAGTGGCACTCGGTGATCGTGCAACGATACATCTCCAGGCCTAGGCTGATCAACGGGTCCAAGTTCGATCTGCGAATTTATGTTCTCGTGACGAGCGTGAACCCGCTGAGGAGCTACATCTACAAGGAAGGCTTGGCTCGATTCGCTTCGGTCAGGTGACTCGCGAAAATTGCAGTAAAAACGTGAAAGACGATGAAGAGAATGAATTACGGTTATCTGGTATATTGTCTTCAGGTACATCCGAGGCACGAATCTGAGCAACAAGTACATGCACCTGACGAACACCAGCGTGAACAAGCAGAACTCTGCATACGTGCTGAGCGACGGAGTGAACTCGTTCAGGGGTCACAAATGGTCCTTTGGGTCGTTGTGGGCGTACCTGAGGCAGGAAGGAGTGGATCCAACCAATATATGGACCGGCATCAAGGATATCGTCGTCAAGACGCTGATAGCCGCGGAACAGAACATGAGCACGGCCATTTCGGAGAACCTGGCCTCGAATTATACTTACTACGAACTGTACGGGTTCGACGTGCTGCTCGACGAGACTTTTAAACCGTGGCTGCTCGAAGTGAACGCTGTGCCCTCGTTGCAAACGGATTCACCGCTAGACATAGCCATCAAGGTACCAGAAGCTCAACTTAACGCCCTCGTGAACCGTTGATCGCTTTCAACGGCGGTGAATTTATTTGCGAAATTAACTTTCGAATTCCTTCGTAATGATGCACGGCGGCACACGACTCGGGGGCGGTCGATGGTAGATCATTTATGGACAACATTCGCCTGAGTCACAGGTGTGATTCGCGCGATCAACGACGATTACGATGCAACCTGACAGTCGCGGTGCCTTATTTCCTCTTTCAGGGCCCTCTGGTTAGGAACGTGTTGAACATGGCCGGCTACCAGATCCCAAGGACCGAACTGACTTCAAATAATGGCGCGCGCAACAGGAAGTACGACTCGATAGTGCACGACTGCAGGCTGTACAGCACGGCGTTGAATCTTCGCGAGAAGATAAAGCAGATCGAAATAAACAGGATACAAACTCGTTCGATGTATCTGGATCGGATCCTTGAGAAGCTGACGAGGGACGACATGAGGCAGCTCGTTCGATACGAAGACGAATTGGCTGAGCTCGGGGACTTCGAGAAGATCTTCCCGACCAAGCACTCCTACTCGTATCTCAAATTCTTCGAGGTGAAGAAGTACTACGATCGACTTCTAGACGCTTGGGAGCATCGGTACTCCCACGATAGAGGAAAAGGAATCGACGTGTTGAAGAAATGCTGCGAGAAGATGCAACACCTGGAGTCCAATCCCGCTTAAGTAAGCTTTCCTCCTTCGACTCTCACTTCACTCCTTCTACCATTACATACAAGTAACTCGAGTTTTAGTCAAAATAGGGCGCACGAGCCAAGGTTTCTATTGGGTATCTAAGCGAACACTCTTCAAACACTGTGTAGGTCAATATCGAGTTCTGTAGCGAAAGCGAGGTCCAAAAGATTGCTGCTGATCCCCCTGATTAGCATAATCCAACGAAGGGAACACGGTGGAAGAAAGAAAAAGGGACAAAGGAATGCCTGAACCCAACCCCCGATTAAGTTACTCCGAGTACCCTTGTAATCCTGAGAATTACCCTCGAATTACGTTATCGCGTAATGCCACACGATCGATAACGCACGATTCCAGTTTCGTCGGCGCCGATTAGGACACCAATCGCAATAACACGCACCGACGGTCGTGTAAATTATTTTGTCTCGCGGGACACGTTTGATGTCAACGGAATCCTAGAAATCCGACGAAACCCTACGCCTGTTAATCTACCTTGGTCGAGAGGGTTGCATAACACCATAACCGCGAGCTACTATAAGTCGCTTTAACTACATATCGGTCACGTTGACGTCATTCATTCGCCGTTTGCTACTTCCCTGCTGCAGGAGCGGCCGCTTCCACGGATTTCCTTTATCGAATTGCGGGGTAACCTGGTTTCCCTTCGACTTTCCCGTTCAAAGAAAAGAAACATCGCTAATGGCATTTCGAGTCATCGAGAGACACAAAGGTGCAGTATTCAGGGCTCGCGAGTTCCAACGATGATTCCTTTCTGTTTACACAGATGCGCCGTGTTCAAATGAATCGATCTCTCATGCTTTCGTTGATTCACGCCTACAGCTTCCATTAAATGTCTCTAAATTCGTCCACGACGCGCGTTTGTATACCGCAGGGCTGGCGAGAAAGCAACGACAATTTAATTCTAATTAGCTAAATTGCAAACAAGGAACTGGGTACAATGACTCGTTTAACGGAACGTAAGCTGAGCCGAAAAACCTAACTAAGATCGAGGAACAGCGGTTGCACAACCACCCGCATTGGCGATGATGCGCGGCGACTATGACATTCATACCGAACAATTACTTACGATAAAACTAAACACGAAAGTGTTATACGGTTTAGTCGATAGCTGGAACCGCCTGCAATGGACAGTTTCACAACACTATTCGAGTCTGTAGCCAACACCTGGATAGCGTAATAATACAACTTCGAGTCGCAGTATTCAGTTACGCGCCTATTCGATTCGCCTAAATTGAATTTCTTTCATTCCGAATGCTCCAACCACTCCATCAAAAGGTCTAATAGCGCATTTGGAGCGGCGTGTCAAATAAGATCGCTGCAGCAATAAACTTCGATCGGCCACGGCTCGTCACCTGCTTCGCTGATGACGCAACTGGCTGGTGAAAGCTCCGCGGACTTCAGAAACGTGAATCACTTCCTGAAAATCCCGTGAACTCGGCTTCCAGCAGTTTTCAGCCTATTGGGACGGGCTACTCCAACTCGTGGTCCCATTCAACCTACTTTTCATTCCGCGAGCCTTAAGGCGCGGGCGTTTTATCACCGCCAGGACTAATCGGCGATGTGACCCGGTGATTGTGAAAATCCACGAGGAGAACGTTCAAAGTCACTCGAACTAGACGAACAGGATACTCTCGGTTTCACTGGCACCAGAGTTTCCCCGATCGTTATCGTAGCTGGAAACGAGAGAAGTGCCTCGACGAAGTGAAAGAAGACTGTAAAATAAGTCTTCAGATACGCGGAAGAAGGAATGCTTAAAAGTGGCTGTTAGACCGTAAACGTCGGTTTTATTGATTCTCGTAAACGTCCGAGTGCAAATCTTTGGAAGACCGACAAGAGAAGTTTCGGAAGCCGCGGCCACAAGGAATTTCGGTGGAGCCCACTAATCCCGGGCAACGTTCTTATCGAAGGTTTTCCACGTCGCCGAGGAGCTTTGCGCGGCTTCGATACCTCGGGGCTCGTAGTACCTGTCGCTGCGTTTCACGCTGAAACTCCACAGGTAGAAACTCCATTAGCGAGACCGCCGCGCTCGGAACTAGTTGCAGAAACGTTACGATCGATGCGTCGAATCCGGAATGAGGCCGATCCGGGGAAAAACAAGGGGAAAAGTAACGCGAATGATCGAGCGCCAAAGGGGCCATAATTTGCTCGCCGAACGACGCGCGGTCGCTCTTAAATTATTCTCCTTTTTCGCCGGGTACATGTGTTCCGTTCTCGGTCGCGGTCAACCGTGATAAAATAGTGGACTGTTTACTGTAGCCTGCGCTCCGACTGTCGCATTATTAGCGAGCGTACGGCTGCGTGACTCTGACAATCAGAGCAGAATGAGACCTGAAATTCGCAATCTCACGAATGAATCCACTCGAGCCCGCCTAATTACGACACCGTGATCGTTAGCAGCGGACGTTAGAAACGATCTGCGAGCCCCGCGACTTTCAGAACGAACATTCTGAGCGCGCGCAATGCGACGGAGGCAGTCGTAAAGTGCAAATCCACGACGAGACAAAAATATCATGTCTCACGTGAGACTTTAAGACAATTATTTCACGATGGATGGTTTTCACTAATGGATAAATTTTAATTTTTTCACGAAACTAGACTCGCGATTATTTCCATTATTTACATTCAGTTATCGCTGCGATTTTTGTCTCATGATAGAAAAGTCTCGTGTAAAATTCGCAAACTATTTCTTGCAAATATCTGAGATGAACGAACGACGCTGAATTTACATGGAGAGATCTGTTTAATCTGAATTCAATTGTCCAGGAACAATTTACATCGAAATCCACACCGTGCACCGGACGTGTCCGCTTTAAGATCAGATCAGCCGGCGAGAGGTTGCACGTCTAGGAAAATGGGTCAGTTCAATAAGCATGCCGGAAATTACATTCGTCGGGAGAAAGAGCAGACATTTCTGCCACCGCAGAACGATATCCTATGCCAGTGGTCTTTGTCTCTAGCCGACGTTGACTCATACCATCGCGCAAAGAGAACGAGGAGAGCGCAGAAGACTACGTAGCTGTGGATAATTGATAGGTGCGCGACGAGCCGAGATGAAGCTAAACGCGGATGAATGAGAACGATGCATCCGAGGGATAAACGGTTGATCGGACGGGGATATAAATAGGGATTCGAATCTAATTCCGCTGATCCTCGCGCGCAAGAGCGATGACTTTAACGCGCTGCACGATCGAGCTACGAAAGCGCTCTTCGTCTATCAATTAGAGAAATTGCAGAGGTCGCCGGAGCACAGCACGGCTGATTTGCAATATTTATTTGGGGAACGAGTGTTCTTGCTTTTAATAAAATACAGGAGATTGAATTTGGGGCAGAAGAAGTGATCCAGCCACTGGAGCAACGAACTTTCGTGGGTCCCCGTGATTAATGTAATCCGCGGAGAAAATACGGTGGACGAAGGAGAACAAAACGATTCGCCGGCGAGATAAGGCAAAAGCAGTTTCGTCGCTCTGTTTCCTACTCGCGGTCACCGACATGGGGGCTTAATAAGCGGGCCCGCGTAATAAGCAGGAATCGGCCGCGAATATGCGTTCCGACTGACGACGTCGAACGATTCTATGCTAAACGCAGGGATGGTAGCCGGCTAATTCGACTGTCACTTTCTCCGTTTCATTGGACGGCCGTTCGTTCGGTCGTTCGCGGCACGGTTCGATCCACCACCGGGTGCTACGATCCTCGAAGTCGAAAGTGAATTTCGCGCTCCGCGAGCAGCGTGTCAGTGACCTTTAAAACGCTGCTCACGTGTCGATCGAGCGGAAAGGGATCGAGACGGCTACAAGTGGCCATACGCCGTTGCTCACAAGTTTTGGGGTCATCGATCAATCCTACACCTCCGATCAAAATTGGTCGTCCGTGGTAAAAGTATTGAATGCTTAACTCTTTGGAAGTAGAGAATTGAGCACAGAGGGGTTGAAAGCGTTATTACGGGTTTCAAGGAAACAGAAATCCACATCTTGTAGATTAAAATGGAACACCCAGTAATCACACATACGAAACAGTGATCTGCAGTTATAAACGGTAGTCCATATCCATCATTTACGACTCATATAAAAGTGGCTGGAGCAGAGGGACGGAGTCGTAGCATTGGTTTACGATGAATCGGATCGAAACTCGCGTACGATTACACGATAACCTTTCTTTTTTCCTTGTTTACGACGCATACGAGTTTCTACGCTTATTAATCGACACGTGAGAAAGTTGTTGATCCCCGGATGTTTAATTCTCTAATTACTCGCAGAGAAAGTGATATAAAATGCATATTTGTGTTATGTGAGACAGCGCTGATTCGATCAAGTTCCGTTGGGCTCCGTTTATACGCGTACACACTCGTGGTCGATTCGCTCTTCCACGGTAGGATTCTCTAATTAATTAGCGACCCGCGAAAACGACCTCTCCGTTACGCGGCAATGTCTCAAGGTACGCGAGGCGGCCGTGGACGAGCACAAAGTTTCGAGCAACAGTTGATAGGCGATTCTAAACGATTTTATTGCCGAGACCACCGGCAGGTATTTCCTTCCAAGAGGTTTTTTAACGTGAAACAGTACTCCGGTGGAAATATGTGCTCTTATAGCTGCGACAGAGAATTGTTGCTACGAGTTGTCCAGAAATTAATCGCGCAGGGAAACGCGTGGATGGACGCGAATCGGTAGGTGATCACTGGACTAAACACTTGCCTATCGCATTAGCATTTAATTAAGGTTTCTGTGTGTAGATAAACGGCGCGAAACCTCCTTCGAAATAACAGGTATCACCGCGTGCCGATGCAACCGTGGGCACGAGTTACGCTCGCGCACCGTGCACGTGCGACGGTTTTGTGCAATAACCGCGGCATTTATATCCGTACGAGAAGGAAAAATAGAGGAATGATCGTTCCGGTGAAACGGGCGATCGGTATCTGGTACACGGTAGCCGGGATCGCGCACACGCGTAGTAAAACGAAATTGGTCGCGTCGTTCGCCGCCCACGCGACCCGTCGATACATCGACACAGCCTGATCGACGTACGCGGGCGCCCGGCGTGAAAAGCCGAACGAGGGACGCAAAGTGCATATTTCGTTCCCTTTAGAAAGCGCCGCTATCGATCACGTTGCGCACTTTCTTCCTTACGACGATTACGCGTAGAGTCGTCGGAGTTCAAGGAACGCGACCGTGCGCGCGACGCCTTCACTTTTCTTTCGCGAGTTCGCGCTCGCACCTACGACCGCGCGCACGCACGCACGCACACCCGTGCGTTATTAAAATCTATACCGAAGATGGGAATATTCCCTTCCCAGCGATTGAGTGCCGTGGTAAAAGTACCGCGAACAATGATTCGACCGAACGCCGAGATCGCAATCTTCGTTACGATATTACGGAGAGAAGAATCAAATCTATTTCCAACGATATATACCCGGTGATTAGAAGAGTAATATCGAGCGGAGAGTATCAAAAGTCAGCTTGTACCTCAACAGAACCGCACGAGAGCAGTCAGAATGCGTGACCGTCCCCGTTGGAACGCCCTGTATAGCATGGAATGTTGTTAACACGAGATCGAACTAGAATCCAAACATTCATTAATTCCCTGGAACGTAATTAAGCCGAACAGCCTGGTAATAAAGGTTGCCCCGTACGCTCGCTAACAAAAGTCAGCAAGGGAGCGCACCACCACAGAGGCGAAGGGAACTGTACGCTGGCCACGAGAAGAGAATGACGTTCAACGTTTCCTATAGAGCGCTTAAATACCGAAGGTAACGCCTCTTACTCTTGTATAGAATGTACGGGCGCTTGTAGCCGGTGCACGGTGTACATACGTGTTGGTTACATTAATCGTCGAACCCTGGGCCGTTTCGATTTCTACCGCGGAATCCGCGCCGCTCGAATATAGGTTCGAGCTTTTCCACGATGCCGCGATAAAGATACGCTGCCGTCCCTGAGTCGCCGAACCCTCGCAAGATTTTGGAAAACTTTCCAACTGGGTCACGGACAGTAGGTATCATTCGCGGGGGCGGAACGTATCGATGGAAAGAGACTTGTCGCAAATAATGCCACGACCTTGTGGCTCGCAGTCGAATTTCTTGCGAAGAATTATCGAGATATCAATAAAAGCAGTCCACTGTCCCCGAGCGGGGTAAATAATGAGAGGCAAAAGGAGGCAGGTACTCGAATCTCAAGGTCGAAGCGTCTAATCTTCCCAAGAGACTTTCATTGCTCCGTAAATTCGAGCGCGAAATCCCTGACTATTACTCTTTCTACATTCTATACGTGCACGTGGCACAGTTCGAAACCGCGTTCAGACCGCTCGCGCAGACTATCTGGCAAAATGTTGCTCTCTCGGTCGATCGGCGCGTGTGACTCGCAAGCAAAGTGGTAGGTTATTGAGTTTCTAATTCGTAAAGAGAACGTGGCACGCGAGGCCGATGGGCAGGCGAGAGACGATAAAAGTATCGTTTACTTACCGTGAGCTGGGACTTGTCAGGTGCGATCGCCGTGATCTCGACTGGCCTTGGCTCGGGCGGATTCGCTTTGCTGAGAATGGCAGCCGGCATCTTCGCGACCAGGGACAGCCTCCTGGTCAGCCGTCTGCCTAATTCCGCGCGTCGTCGCACCCTGACACGGGGGCCGGTGCCCTTATAACCTCCAAATTCCATTCTCGTGCAATTCGCTCCTTCCTCCTTATCCCCTCGCAGTCATGGCGGCAAACGGTCGTATCCCGTGTCACGTGTTCACTAGCTTACCCGGCTATACCGCGACACCGAAGTCAATCGACGAATCACTATCAAGAGCCACGAACGGAAAACTGCGCGAATACACGACTATCTTTGGATCGTTCGCATTCAGGCTGAATCTGCGTGTCAAGCTCATCCTTTACTCTTCGACGATGCTTCCCCCCCTTGTCCGCGATTGTTTACGAAGATCCAGGCTCGGGATGTTGAACGATATCCACGGTGACTCGATTCGATTCGTCGGAAAGATCACCGCCGTGCCGCTGGCCGACTGCTCTTTAGAAACTGGGTCGTCGACGTACCGTGTTTTTCGAATGCCCTCTAAAACGCGACGCGAGCACTGGTCCCCGAGCAACGGTCGCCCCGCGGTGGGTTACACGCACGATGTAAACTGTAAACACTCGGCTGCTCGGATGCTGGAGGCACGGTGGCGCGCGCACACGCGCCATGGACTCATCCCCCTCTGGCAACCGGTACGTTGCGCATCACGCGCGTCTTGTGCATCCTAGCCACACGAATATATGCCACCACGGAGGAGATACGCAGGCTGCCGAACGGGGAGACTCGCGCGCCCGCGCGCTCACGTGTATGCACGAGGGGGAGATGTATCGGAGGAGGTGTGCGCTCGAAAAACGAGGCTCCCGAGGTGCGGAAAAGAGAGCAGCCGGTTCTTGCTGGCGCTCGGTCTGCCTGGCGCGCTTCGACTGAAATTGAATCGCGGCAACCTCCTACCGCGCGGACCGTCACACTACCGGCCTTCCTAACCGCCGCGTCGCGTCGCCGTCGCGTCGTGCCCCCTCGACGCCGTTTCGCGCTCGCCCAACGAATTCTCGACGTCAGCCCTGCGTTCTAAGTAAACAGAACGCGTTTTCGAAACGGGATCGAACCCGGCGCACTTCTACCCCCGACCGACGAAACGCTGATGTAACCGGTGATGACGTAACGATTCTCGGCCAATATAACCGGCCGCACGGCCAATCAGCGCCACCGTATTACGCGCACTGGATCGGACCGCCAATTAGAAGGCAATTTTCGCCCATGTATCAACAATGGCGTCGCTTGCACTTCCGTTGTGCTCCTTATTTCCCACTTTATTTAAATTCGAATTTTCGCGCCGACGTTATAGGAACGCTTCGCTCGACGCTTTGATTTTGATCGCTGTGGAGTTTAATGGGATTCCAAATGCCGAAGAACGATGTACGACATAGCTTCTCTTAATTAGCTCGATCAAGATAAGGGTAGGGAAATTTTCGAAAGTCGGGAATTCCTGAAATGCGATAGGACGGTTCATTGCGAAATCGAGGTTTCTGTGGGATTTATAAAGCTGATTGTTCGGTTCGCGTGAAGACAGATCGATATATATATATATATATATTTATTTATTGGCAACTGTATATAAAGTATATGTTTCCATTCCGTTCGCGTTTGCACTTTTCGGGGAGAAGTCGTATTCTTTCTAACACTGTACTAGATACTTCGGAAGGCTGCAGTTCTGAAATACGCGGAAGCCATTGCTGTCGTGACGCAAGATGCTCGATAATACGAAGCCCGTGCAATGGTTATGGTCGCGAACGCTGTTGACTCGAGCGATCAAAGAAAAACAATCAGTCACAATTGGCACGATTAGCCTGTATTTACGCTTGTTGCGATCATGGCAGGTCCAACGACGCAAAGCCGCTGCTTCCGAATGCCTGCGCACGTGGTAAATAAATTCTTCCGTCTATAAATAACGGAAGCCTATTAGAAAGTTCATTTCTGGGCGGATCGTGCCAAGTATTTTAATGCGTTATGTAATATGCTCGCGCGATTCATGGTTAACTGGATTTTTTAACCCTCTCGAGCAGCCATCATCGCTGGGAATGACGTATGTACGAACTGCAGCAGGCCATGACTTTAAATTCAAAACTAACAGCTAAACGTTCACGTCCAAACATTTCCCGGATTATCGTACCGAGTCTAAATAATCGTTTCCAGTTCGAGAATGTCTGACAGACAATTCTATGAAGTACAGCGCGTAGGAAGGTAACCGCGAGCGTGTTTCGTCCTTGAGTTTTCAGCGTTCCTGTCACCCTCTCGGGAGCAAAATTTTCCGGCGATCACGAAAACTACAAAAGACAACGACCATGAAATCCAGCGTGACACCGCAGGACAAGCTCGCCAAGCAGAACGAGATTAGCCGTCAGAGGCTGGCGCAAGAACTTGTGAAACTCGAGAAGGTGGAAAAGTCGGACCTCAAGATGATAGAGACTGAGAGGCACCGGTTTCGTTCGCGTCACAAGAACTTGGAAGCTCGGCAGCCGTCTTCTGGATCGACGGTAAGATCCGCGAGATCGCGTGGAAAATGACAATTAAGGTCGCGGCGTCCGATCATACGTCTAACGAATCGACACGCTCCGGTTAAGATGCTCTTATCCGAGGAACCTTGATTTACAATTCTGACCCTATCTCGTGATTTAGCGATACTTTAGGTTACGATGTATCCCCTAATACCACCGTCTAATCGTCCAATCTGATCGTGGACACAGTAATTGACGCGCAGGCTATTAACGTGCGCATGTACGAAACTCACAATCCTGGTTTTTGCTACCACTGCACCGGCGCCATAAAAGAAACTGGCCCCACGATCAAAGAGCAGGCGCCCAAAGATTCCTACGAGTTCGTGCGCTCGATACTCTTCACCGACGGCGAGATCGATCCTCGGAAAGTCCTCTGCCTGCACCTGCTGACCGCTCACAGTACACGGTGGAACAACAACGACAGCTCCACCGTGACCCCCGTTGCTTCTTTATTGGAGAAAGGTACGGCTCCCTATAAACACGGAGGAGCTCGATAATAACATCTAGTCGTTTAAAGCCAAGAACAAGCATTTCTCTGGCGCGTGGAACAACATCCTACCCTGTTACGTGGTAGACACCGATGAAGCCTCGCGCCCAGCGGCGGCGGACAACGTGAAGCTGCACGAGGATCCGAGGAAGCAAAGTTTAGCGAACCAGGCGATCCGTGATTTCGAGGAGAAGTACAGGCAGTACGTGGCTAACAACTTGGACTTCGGCAGGGCTCTGTCGACCAATGCCAAGCACAACAGGACAGCGCTGCACGGCCTCGGGAAAATGCCCACTATTACGCCCCACGTGTACTCTCTGCTCGGCCCCTCTCACGAGCTGCGAATCAAGCAGGCCCTGGCCGAAGGTGTGACCAGAAGGAGGTTCGCCCGTTCCAGTCTGGAATTCGCCAGGTTCGATGAGAACAGCTTGTCCTTTCATCTGGACGACGACGACGATCTGCTGAGCAGAGCCACCACCAATATGTCGAATAGGAATTGGGTTTCAAGATCAACGCGCAGTCCGTCAAGGAGGTCGGCGATGGGCTCGTCGCTCAGGCTGGACCACGGCATCACGATGCTGAAGGCAAAACGGAGCAGGCCCAACGACTACACAGCGTACAGATTAAAGAGCCACGACATGCCTAGTAACCTCGTCGCCATAAAGCCGAGCTTCAGGGCAATGGAAGAAGCCACCTCGAAGACTTCTAGCACCAAGTCCCCGTTTCACGGCATGATCGAAAGCCGCCCATCGACCAACTCGATGCTATCGATCACGCTCAGCCCCGAAGCAGCGATGAAGAAATACAGAAAATGCGTGTACTTAAATACGCCGATCAGATGCAATCACCTTCAGAGCAAAGATCAGAAGATCGTGCCGATTCTGGTTAATTACCAAGTCCAAGCGCTGGTGCAGAGCGTGCTGGAGGTCCTCGAGCGCGTAAATCCCGAGAAGTCGATGAGGATAATCGAGACTGCCAGAGACGCGGAAGAAATAAAGAGAATGCTGCTGTGCCCTGAAACGCAGAGCTTTGTGCAATCGCTAATAGGTCAGTCGTTGCTGTCGTCTCCAGAAAGCTTCGTTGTTTCCGTCGCGGCGGTTGCGGACGAGATAGATTTCAGGTTCGAGGGGGTCCTGGAAAAGGAAATAATCGCTCTGACTCTGGAAATGCCATCAGCTCTGCCTCTGGACGCTCTAATTGTCGAGATACGAAACAACATATTCCAGTGCAGGAAACCGAGGACCCGGCTAAATGAGACTGCCAGAGAAGTCTCTCCCGTCTCTGGTGAGCGAAAAGTCGAGCAGAAGGATATGTAAGTGAATAATGTCTTGAATAAACGAAATGAGAAAGTAAATGGATTCTGCGTTGTAGGTGTAAAGCATGCTCGACACAGGATACGAAGTTTCCCTGCCTGAATAAGGATAAAAGCTGTAGCATGGGAGAGTCTAAAACAGTGAGCGCATCAAAGACACGCGCGAATAGTGGGAAGCAAGATTCGCCGAAACGAAATAACTGCATCAATAAAGGCGCGAAGCAAAGCGCGATAAAGCCAAACGAGGGTAACATTACGCTGGTAACGGGAAGAAAGTTTGGACGCAGTCTGGAAAAGGACTTGAAGATGAAGCCTCTGGAGCAACGGAGAGTTTCAGGAAACACTCTTGCCAAACGTACTTCGAATTCCAAAGTAAGTTTCTCGCGAGACGGGAGTAAAAATGGATGATTGCATCGGCACGATGATCGTTTCACGAGGAAACGATCTGATAACGAATATTTTTCCTATTCCGCGCGGTTACACAGGCTTGGAAAGCTGCCCAGGAGCTTGGCCATTTAGACACGGATCATGTAATATTACGAAGAATGACGAACCCTCAAAGAATCTTAGTAGGCCAGATGTGTGCCTCTCTTAAGACCAAGAGAATTAATAACCAAGGTTCTAATCCGTTTAATTAATGACCCAGCCGTTTCTATAATTCGTCGACATTCATAAATTTCTCCCGACTTTTCCCTCAGGTTTAATTAATGAAAGCGTACCGCTCGCGGCATTAATTACGCCGGCCCTATCGCGCGATACCATTAAAGTCTTAACCCGGGGAACGGTGTACGCGAACACAAACAGCGAAACTAACAAACAAGAAGAAACAGAGGATAATGCTATCGTACCGGATAAATTGACTGGACCTTTACTCGCTAAGGTCAAAAGAATGGAGAAAACATGTTCTTCGTTTTTCACTGTACGCAATAAATTCTTACCTTTGCTTTCCTTTAGATACGGCAAGATGTAGCAGAGAATGAAACAAAGAGGCGTTTGAAATGCTTCCTAAACAAATGAAGCTTCATGCATCGATCAATCGACGACCTTTCATTGTATCAGTAGGCTTGCATTCTCCAATTCTCACAGTGAATACGTACATGTGGTTCAATCGAATAAATATTAACGAGAACGTGTTGTTATTACGTCAATCTGTTAAAATATGGACTTACCGACTGTCAGCGTTGTTGGAAAATCCGTCACGCGGGTGACCCGCGACAGGCTACGCTGGCAGCCGGTTCACAGTTTTGGGCTGGTGGGGGAAGTCACGTATGCGCGCGATGATGGGAAACAATGGGAAACGAAACGACGCCAGCGCCAGGCCAAGCCAACTAGCCAAGTCAAGTGAGGCCGCAGCCAATCAGCGTCGATAACCAATTCCCCGGCGACGCAGCTGACTGTTATAGATAGAGTGCGCTGAAGAATCTTCGCGTCTACGTAGATAAATTTCAAAATTTTAATCAATCCAAGAAACGATACTTCTCCACAGGCCGCTAAAACCTGCAAACACAGAAATATCCATGCGCTACCTTCGTATATTATAAATAATAATGGGAATTAGAATTGTTGGTACGAATGGTACAATGATGCAAGATAATTTAAAATCCATTTATCTCGCGTCTTAATACAAACTAACGCAGCGTACGATTACAATTTGTGTGATATCTTGCCCTTTAAATTAGTTTGAATTCATTCGAGCAATAAACTAAGTAGTTTCTATCGCAAAATAAGTACGTTCGGTCACGTGATCGCTGCTGACTGCTGCGCAATCGCAACTGTACTACTGCATAGGCGTAAAGCTGTATGTTTGCAGTTGTAAAGGCACGGTAACTTTACAGCTGCATGTGCATCGTTGGAAAAGAAGTGATATCTTGAAAGTAAAACGATGAGAATGAATGGAATCGGGGTGTTCCGTTGATCGTTGCTGAAACACGCGTTCGGAGAAAGAGCGGCGAAAAGTTTCGTAGTATTGCACCATGTTTACCGATGTGCAGAAAGCACACCAGATGTATCGCATAGTACGCGCAAGATGTCTGTGTTGAGAATTCTTTGCGCGCACCAAGATATATGCTCGCATGTTTATTCAAAGCATCGCGACATTCATTTCGATAAGTAAACAAGTCGGATTATATGCTAAACGAACGATATATCGTGAATTGATCGAGAAAAATGTATACATTCAAGCCATTTGTGTTCATGCAACACAAGCCGAACAGCATTGAACGTCCGAAAGCCAGGAGCGGGCATAGAATCGTCTGTGATCAGAAATACTTGTATTCTTATGGCGGCTTTAATCCGTTCATCCCCGAGACTGATCCCGACATGCGAAACGATCAGACATGGATGTCCAGCAGGCCGCTTTTCAAGGAAATATGGAAGCTGAATCTTGTTACTCAACAGTGGAAGCGTTTACCAGGTCAGAGCACCATGCCTAATGAACTGGCATCGAACGCAGTGATTCTGAGGGGCAGCGTGCTACTGATTTACGGTGGAACCGGCGTACCGTTCGGAGACAGTTGTAGCAATCACCTCTATATGTGTAATCTCGAGGATGGTAAAATGCACATGATTCCGGCGGTAGGGGATCTGCCTATCCCCCAATACGGACAAGCAGTAATATATTATGGACAATATTTGTATACCGTCGGTGGCACCACAGGGTACACGTACACTTGTGATATTCATAGATGTGATCTTAAGAATGGGACGTGGGAAGCGGTGTACATATGCAATGGAATATATCAAAATGAACCCACAGGACGGTATAGACACGAATTGGGATTCGATGGGAAGCTCATTTATCTGTTGGGAGGAGGAACAGCTATGGAAGCGTTCGGTTTCTCGGTATATAAACAGCCTTATATAGAACAATTTCTTCTTGTATTCGAACTTGCATCTAGTTATTTACTTGCTCAAATATATGTCTAGGAGATTTCTGCTTTTGACTTAGAAACCAATAAGTGGGTAGTACTAAATACATACGGCGACAATATTGATAACACAGTACCTGAACCTAGACGTTGCCATGGTTCTGTACAGTATACAGACGAGAAGACGGGTGCTAAGTTGGTAGTAATCTCTGGAGGATACAACGACGAACACGTCTTTTCTGATGTTTGGAGGCTAGATTTGAAGCTTCTCCAGTGGACCCGTTTAAGGGAGAGCTCGTTACCGTGCCCCTTATACTTTCATTCGACTGCCCTTACTCCGGAAGGACGAATGTACACGTTCGGCGGAATAATTAAGGAAAATAACGAGGTTACTAATCCTTCTTTCTTTTTGTTTTCTCATTTTCGTAAATGTGTTTGCTCATGGTCGTTCACCAATATTCTGTTTCAGGTTGTAAGGACAGATGCGGTTCATTCCGTTTGGTTAAAAATTCCTAAATTGTCAGAAATCTGTTGGCAGGCATTAATTTTTTACTTTCCACGTTTAAGACGTAAGTCTCCAAATCAGTTACTTTATATGGGCGTACCTTTAAAATTTGTGCAAAGAATCGACTTTATTGACTTTTAATGTCTGCTAGATGTTCAGAGCATTATCACTCCGACCATTGTTACCAGTTATTTATTGTATGAATATTGTAATTGTTGCACATTATTATCATAATTTATTTACAATATTTTTATAAAAAATCTTACACAGTATGTTGGGCAATTAATATGACAGAGACTATCAATGGATCACTTTCTCGGAATTGATTGGTTTTGTACAATTATCATTGGTAGCATTGTAGGTCATGCACAATCTTCTCAAAGGGTTTTTAATTATTTAATGTTTTACTATGTTTTTTTTCCTGAAAAATCGAAAATTTTACACAACCTCGCAGCCGTAGGAATCTTTTTTTATTGCACCAGGCCTGTTTTTCTTACAAACATTTTACATTTTGCATCAATTTATATCTGGATCATTTTATTTTTTATGTATTTTGATCATTATGCTTTTTATTTATGTCTGAATTAATCGAATTATATTTTCCAACATATGGATCGTAGTTGACAGAAATCTGTGTCAAATATTATGAATTTGTTACTCGCGAACGTTATAAATTTCTGATCGACAAAGAAAATGAGTACACCCTGTTTAAGAAAGATCATGGTTTCTTCTTTATATACAGTATAAAATTCTGTTTACTAAAATTTACTTCATCTTTGTACATATACGAATGTAAATAAGCAACGATGAATTAGATCAAATTAATCGCGCAATGAAATATAATCGGTATTTATCACGGAGCAAAAGCGGAAAATAACGATATGTAAGAAAAATGACATCGAAAGTTATTTATTTACGTGGATTACGA
This sequence comes from Andrena haemorrhoa, assembly GCA_910592295.1. Lineage (NCBI taxonomy): Eukaryota > Metazoa > Arthropoda > Insecta > Hymenoptera > Andrenidae > Andrena > Andrena haemorrhoa. The sequence goes on along the minus strand of OU342940.1, from coordinate 5,613,981 downwards.
TATTTGTTTAATTGAGCGTATTAAGCAACAAGTTTACGCTGTATCATAAGTCAGTGTGTAATCATTTCCTCTTCTATAAAATCGAATCATGTATATAAATTAATGTAGACACTATATGGTACCGAACCGACACAGAAACTTTTATACCTGTATCCAATACTCCATTATTCAATTGAAAGGATTCGCTTCTTATGTTGGGGAAAATTGATCAGCCGAAAGTGCTCCATTGCAAATAAAAGCCTTTTTCGGACGTATTATTGATAAGGATATTAATTACTTAACGTACATTTATTATCTATAGAAAGTTACATATTATATTTTTAATAAACGCAAATTGGCCTGCGAATGTAAATAACCGATTAGCAGCAATCAGCAATGAAGCAAGATGTTAATTCAATTTACACTTAATAGACCGTTAGAATAATATATCTTCTGCTGTTTTAAGCTCTGTTGCTATTGTGCGATCTGTGTTCTGGAAGGAGGCGTTTTCCCGTCGCACAGTAAGCTAACACTATACGATCTGTTAGAAGACAATGAATATCGGCGGCATTACCAAATCACGGAGTCTAAAAATTACTGTCTGGGAAAGTGCCTTCCCAGCATACAGCTATAAACGGTACGATACACGACAGGATCATTGCCTTTCTCTCAAGCACAACTGCATATCAAGCGAACAAAGTATTTACGTACCGACTTCGGAGTACAAAACAGCTTAAAAATAATTTTGTTAAGTACGCAGCGCAGAATACACCTAATTATTAGAAAGCATGAATTTGATTGGAAGGGAACTCGGGGAACAAGTGCAGTAAAGAGAAAAGCCAGAAGAATTACGTGTGATTTGTATGAAGCACGCAGGAGCTCTTGCCTTAATGTTAGATAAATCAAATGCTATTCGCGGTTGCATGTGATACATCAATAGCACGTGTAAAACAATTCTTACTATCGTTTGGCGGCCACACGTGCATCGATATACAAAACCTCGTGGATTATACTCTTAAGTAGGTATATAATGGTTGTTTCTCTTCTCATTGTTCTATTCTCGGTGCTATTTATTATTTAAGAAGGCACGCCATGGGCGTGCATTAGCAAAGATAAATTGTAAATAGGAAATCGAATACAATTCAACTAATTCTCCTAGCTCTGTTTATTTCACTTCACGCACCCTTCGATATATACCGAAAGCGATGCCGCAACCGCTTAAATTAATAAGCTGAAAATGCGCAATAGCTTTTTTCTCACCCCCAAATTGTGAATGTTAACTACATAAAGCGGAGCAAGTACTTGTACATCGGCATGCAAAGATCGTATTTATAAGATTGAACGAACTTATCAAACAGAACGGGTTTCCAGACAGCTGTGCAAAGACTATATCGAAATATAAATTGGTACATTAATGAAGGCAATTAAGATCTCATTGGACTGTCTGAATTGTATTTCTACTTGATGCCTTTATCGTCTTATCGTCTTTACTATAACGTTCAAACTACATTGTAGTACGTGTATTACGATCGTTTTTTCTAGTTATCACGAAAAGTCAATGATAGGGTACTTTAGATTTTAACGTCACACTTGCTCATAGACTATTCAATAGACTAAAGATTCTTCTACATCTCACTTGGATTCGATTGTTATACAAATATGTACACCTGAGAAAATCGATAGGGAAGAAATTCGAAAATAGACATACGTAAGACTATTACGAGTAGATTAATTATGACTTTAAATGAATACTTGTATCGTCTTGTCGCATTCGAACGAAAAAAAAGAAACACTTAAGGAAATTCTTTGAAAATAAATTGTATCTTTTACAGGAACACGTTTGTTTTAATAAACTGATTCTTTAGGAGGGAGAAACTCGTTGCAAAAAAAATGGAAACATTTTCTCATATATTGTTCTATTATTAAAATACCAAGCAATGGAAAGATCAGATTCTGTTGCGCGAACCCATCCTTCCCATCTTCGTTGTTTCCAAATTCAAATTTACCGCGGGAATTCATTAACGTTCGAAGGACACATTAAAATTTACGTTGTGCGCATATAACCAGTTCAGAGTCGACACAATTCTCCCTCTTAACGAGCACGCTGCGACCGCGTAAGTTGGAGACTTTTATAATTCAAAGTATCGTTCTATCATCGTCGCAAGAAGCAACCGAAAAAGTGTAGTTTGAACAGGATAAACAAACGAATGAGGCGACGAAACGTAATTGTTCGTTCGGATACTTTCGTAAGTGGCGCTCGTGCATTTCCGTCTCGCGCATGATCCGTCCCGAAGGATGGGGGGGGAGCAGCCTAACCCGATTAACCAAACCCGCGGATCGCTTCGTTTCGGGGCAGACGTCTACTCTCACTAAAGAGTGGCAGGTTGCTGTCTTTCTGCATCGGGAGATATCATCGCTGCTTCACTCCCATGTCTCCGACGTATTTCACTCCGCGGCATCTCGAAATGTTCGGCGAAGTGTTCATGTAGTATTCGTTGCAACCGTAGACACCATTCTCGTGCCAGGCGAACACCTATTTCATCCATCCATCCGACCATCGACCATCCACTCGTAACACCTCGTGGACTTGGCTAGACAGGAGAGGCCTCTAAAAACGCTGGTACAACATGGAGCAGAAACGCCTTTACAAAGTGGTGCTCACCGGAGGTAAGCTACTTTTCCTTTCATATAACGATTCGTTGTCACGCGCCCGTTGTATCGCGCCTTCGTAGCGGAGGTGTTTTTTCGTTCGATCGAATGGATGCTTCCATGCTTGCTCATTTAAATAGTCCCGTAGTGGGATATCCACGACAGAGGCGATCCATACGCGTTCGCAGTAACCACGTGTTCGCACGAGTTCTTGATGACGGTCTTGCTTCTATCGTGTTTCTTTATCGCGCCTCTGTAGGCGCGAAACGCATTTTGATTACATTCCCTCGTTGCTGTGACATTAGTTTTACGCGCACGTTGCCCCGCGAGCTCGTCGCTCGCGTGAAAATATTGATTAAAATTCCTGTGCAACGTGCGGAAAATTACATCGTCCTTCCTCCTCTCGATTCCGGCACATTTCAACTTAATTTGCCATTTTCTATTTTCTCATAGTAACCATCGTAACGAAACCGAGTGGTTGCGTGGCCGACCGAACGTGCACAGCACATTCGAAATTCCTTCCTTCGTGTATCGCGTTTCGCTGGTGCGTTTTGAAAACTTAAGTGTCCCGTTGCTCTATTCGAAACTCGTCACGCAATTGACTCTAGGACAGGGAAAGATTATCGCAGCGATTCGATACACGATACGTGTTGCTCGGAGTGATTCACTACATCAAAATATTGACAGTTCGACGGGTCTATATTTAAGTCGACAAAAACGCACGTCCCGAGTCATTAACATACCATTGCGGCGATATATGCTCGGATATTATACTTATATAGTAAAGAAATCAAAATTAGATGTTGACTTACTAGCAGCATAATACATCATGCTTAAATCATTTCATGTTGAAAAAACAATCTACATAAGAAATAGAAATGCCTGTACCGTTTAAAAACCAACTGCCGTAATAAACGTTTACAGTACCACACGCGCATATTGCATTGCGTAACAAATGCAACAAGATAATCGACCATTGTCACATCAATTTCCTTTTCGTCTTCGAAAGCAATGAGCAGCTCGAGGTGACAAAATCGAGTCGTATTCTAGAATTACTCTGCTCGTGGTAAATAAAAGATCCCACCAATATAAACACGATTAATATTCTCGATCCAACATCGTAGCTCGCCGTGCCCGAATTCTTAGCGCGAAAATGTTGCGTTCACATCGTGGCAGAAACCCAAGCGCAAAAATGTGTCGCTACCCGGAAAAACACTTGCGCGATAACGTTGTCGCTTAACTACTGGCATGTAAATCTTGATTAGCTACGGTATGTCCGTTACGTGTCTATGTATTTCGATTTTTCAAATTCCCTCGTACAGGGATCGTTGCTCCAGTTCGTACTGCTCTGAAACCAGCAGTTTTCAAGTAAAAGATAATATTTTCATCCGTGGGCCGTGGTGATGCATAATCATTTTCCTCCTATCGATGAGAGAGCGTTCGAGTCAGCTTGGAACAATTCAAACCAATTACTCACGAGTCAATGAGTGTACAGCTGGCCAACGACACGAGAAGTCGATCTCGTTTACTCCTTAGCCTCGTATTAGAGCATCTCGAATCGCGTCTCGCCGCGACAAGCCGCTTTTAATACCGATCGTAATTCACGTGACTCTATTGTTCCGAGCAACACCGCGTATACTCGGGAGCGTGCACAAAAAGCAGGTGCGAACGTGAGCGTTCAATGTTAAGCACGCGCTTAGACTATCGGCGGCATTTTCCTTATCGAGCACGCGGCACTTAAGTGTCCAAGAAATTTGCGTCGCTTTAAAGACGGAATTCTATACAATTCTCTAAAACGGTAACCAATCGGTGCGCGGAATGCGCATTTCGCACGGCTGCAATCTCGTTCGCATACAGTGGATGCGTCGCTTTTACGTGGACTGATCGCGTCCCACGCCATTTCTATTTACGCTGGTCGAGTTCAATAGCCACTTGGTATCACGGAAGTCAAGGTTAGCAACGTCGTAGCCTTTCCGTCTTGCTTTCGTTCGGCAAGGATAATCCGTGTCGAGATCCAACTTCGAGTTTGTCCTTCTCAATGATATACCCGCGCTTGCCATTGCTATTCCCCGTTGAGGAGAGTCGAACTGCGCCGTTTCGTTGATCTCGCCGAAATACACGTGGATATGGAGTGACGACGGAAATTGTTCTGTTCCAGGACCTTGTGGCGGCAAAACGACAGGGCAGAGTCGGCTGTGCACGTTCTTCGAGAACATGGGATGGAAGGTAGGCATGCTCTATTCCTCTTACTACGCTTTTGCATAAGAAAAAGAAAACACATGACCCTGCGAGGAAGGGTCTCGTGAGTTTTGTTCCAACGTGTCCGTCTCTTTCAATGACGATTCAACCTGAGAACTACCCCAAACAGTTCTAGAGTCCCTGATTAATTAGAAAGTGCCACGAGCAATTGATCAGAACGTTCTGTATTGCGAAAGTCTCTCGCGACTCTTCTCCCCTTGCTGCCGGTAGAATCTGTTTCATTACAATCTCGCGCTAAATCCTAGCAATTGTTTCCCTCGATCGGGCTCTCCTATTGAAAGGATTGCCGTCGAGGAGCTTACTCTGTGTGCACGTCACTTTCCAACAGTCGCGACGTGCGTCGAGTAAAGATAGAAGCTTTGTCACGCGGCTGTTAACGAATTAGATTAAAAAAAAAAGTGCACGGACGAAAAAGTGGAAATTCTATGTGCGAACTGATCTTGGGGGTGATCACCCTTCGTTGTGGATTCGATAGAGCGCTGGTTGTCTTCTTTTTCAGGTGTTCCGTGTTCCCGAGACAGCGACCGTGCTGCTCAGGTATGCAATCACACGATAACAAATTTACAGAGACGGTGAGAGGAGGAGTTGTTCGAACGAATCCGAAGCTCCTGGCCCGATGCGAATCGAGCGGGGGGCGATTAACTCTGCTTGGAAAACCGCCCAGACTCGTGTTTCCCTCGATCTCCCTTGGCACGGAGGAGCAAAGAACCGGCGCGTTCTTTCGCTCCGCTCCTTGGATATCGGGGGAAACAACGCGGACGGTTTTCGTTGCGCGAAGTGGATCACCTCGCTTCTGTTCGTACGCTCGAGCTTTAGCTTCCATCGGTGTCGTGTCATAGAATGGTCGATCGAAGCGCAAAGAAAAAAACAATCGTACAATAGCGATCGAAGAAGTCACGACTGTCCCATAGCGTCGGTGCAACAAACTTCGTTTGTCATCGGTCGAACCGAACGTTTAAACTGTTCCGACCGCGACAAACGATGATTCACCGACGGCAAAAATCAATTAAAGAGCGTTATTCGCGTGGCACGAGACCAGCCATTCGACGAATACATCCGTCGCGCTGGTCTTCTCTTCGAAGAACTAGCGTAATCCGATGCTTGAATGCTGATAGACGAAGCTTTTAGAACACGACGACGTCCCCTGCGTTTTTTCGAACGAAACGCTCCGTCCTTTCTTAACCCCCCGCCCCCCCCCCCCTGTCCGCTGGAAAGTCATTATCTACGGAAACAAGATAACAACTATCTTCCCAGATAGATTAGTCTCTTTCGCGAGCCAAAAGATACGTACTGTTCTGCGCTCCGTTAGTCGCCACCCCTCCGAATTCACCAACTATCGCGCTCTAATTTAACAAAATGTTTCATCCCACGTCTGCTTTTTCCATTTCAGCGGCGGCATAAAGTTTTCAGACCTGAACGCTGAAGAGGGTAAGTCCACGTCAACTTCTCATTGTATACGGCTAGCTTAGCTCCACGGCGCGCGTCTGTTTTTAAATTCCGCGCGGGGGTGGCCCGATTCGTATTGCTTCCTCCCGCGAGGAACGTCACGCCACGCCAATCCCAGGATATCTCAACTCCGCGAGAGTAAACTTTACGGCGCGTTTAACACACTGCACGCGCGTAATATGCTTATTTCGCGTTCCCACTAGTGGATACACAGGTTCCGCGGCGCAGCCAGCGGCAGAATTTGCATTTCACCGTTCCTAAGGCCACGTTTCCTAGCTTGCACGGGAAAATGTACGCAATCGGTTTCTCGGATACCAACGGTGTTTGCCCAGGAGGCTTAACTGCACTTGGACGTAGATAACCGTCGAAGAATCAGACTTTGACGTACCCCTAACGCGGCGTGTCGAGGATCCCCGTTTCTCTCGAGATTACGCGACAAGCTGCACAGGTTTTGCCGGGTAACCGGATGCGGAGTTTACATTTCACCTTTCCCGCGACAAGGGTTCCTAGCTCGTCGCGCGAGTGAATCCGGTACGCGTAGGCGTCGACGGAATCTTCTTCGCGGTAGATGACGACGACGAAGCTCCGCGATGCGCATTTAACAGTGTGTCGGGCTTGTCTCGCGATTACCCTACCGGATACACGGGTTTTTGCCGAGACACGGCAATGTCACGGCGGGTATCGATCGACGGCCCATGCGAGAGCACCCCGAGCACCCCTCGTGCCCTCTCGTTTTATCCCTTGGCTGCTCAAGTATAGATATCATTGCGTATGCGTCGACTGTCACGATAATATCGACGAAACTCTCCGCTAGTTCGGGGAGGCAACGTCTAATGACACCCTACCTGTCACCTCGGCTCGCTCGCACACCTCTCAAGGCACTCTTCCCCCGGTCTATCGTTCCAATCGCGATTACCCTCGTCCACGACCTCGCCGCAATGAAAACAGCGCATTCCATAGAACACTTGTTTAAAAACGCGTTCACCGAGGCTCGCCGAGAGCAATAAAGTTGCTCAATGATACAGCGATTTATAACCACTGGAAAACAGATAAGAAGTACCCGTTTCATCAAGGATCTCAACAACGACGCGTACAGCTGTGCAACATCGAAGTGTACACACTGCGTTCCCCATCGAAGCCAGCCGCTTCTATCGTCGCTAATGCAAAATTCGTGTCAGGTCGAATTACGCAACGTTACGTCACCCGGCGGCACCGAGTTTTCCATTCCGACATGGCCCCGTCGAAAAAAAAAACGCCGGAAAAGCGGAGGAAGACGTGACTGTATCGACGCACGAGGAACAGGTGCTTTAATTATAGAGGCGCGCGAGGCGAGAGGAGGAGCGTCCCGCGAGTTTATACTCGCCGCGAGACGCGTTCGTACAGCCGCTTGCGGGTGGGCCAGAGAAGAAGAATGGCTAATGTACATCGTCCGTTGATTGCGTAAAATCGAAGCAGGCAGGCTGCCAAGATTCTTGGATAGCGACGGCCGCGATCGAGTCACGAGACACGCGGTGTTTTGGAGTGACGAACCGGGCCGACGCGGCACGATCGTCCGCGTTCCGGGCTGGGATTCGACGCCGAAACGGTGGGGAATATGGGAACGGATGAGTTGTCGGGACGGGGACGTCAGAGGGACGCGATAAGAAAAGATCCGAGGTCCTCGCGGCCTGTGCAACCCGAAAATATCTGCCGATAGCTCAAGGGACGTTTACTTGGTCACACTTGACTATCCGTTGCCACGCTAGGCCGCCTTATCTCTCCGCGGGACATAAATATTCGAAGCAGAGTCTTCCGTTCGAGCCGACCGATATATCGGGATTCTATAATTGCTTGCCTATTATTGCTCGCGACGCGACTCGTCCGCGCGGAGTTCTCCCTTCGATAGGTCACGGATCGACACCTATCCCACTCCTTGTCGGCCACTTGCAAAATCGATCGGCCGATTACCGGAAGTACCTTGTTATCGAGTCCCAAGACTTTGAGGCTTCGGTGCGTATCCGAACTGCGACCAGCACAGAGGCTTCTGCTCTCGGTTACGTAATGCCGCGTGATTATATTATCGTGATTTATAGGCACGTATTGTAATGAACCCCTCGTAAAGAAGCTAATCATATTTTATAGCTCTTCCGTGGAAACTTACCTGAGTGGACAGGCCCGTGCCGCGGCGTGAGTTTTGTTTAGTGCGCTATCAATGGCACATTAATGGAACTACCTGTCCATTAATAGCGCAACGCTCGTGGTGTAACGCGACTTGCAGTTAAACTGGCCCCTTTCAGATAAGCTCTATAATTACCCCGCGAATCGCCGGCGTTCATTTACGCGCGCAGGAGTCGGTCGAAATATTCGCGAGGCGAGGCGGCCGTTTCAAGTTCGCTCACCGCGAAAACCGCCTCGATTCGCGCGCCCTTCGGCATCAACCATGGATAATAATACACAGCCACCGAAATTATGTAACGCGAAATTGGGATCAGAAGCTCCGTTGAGCAACGCTATGAAAACATTCCATTCGGAAGCTCGCGATTCTTTGCGGTTGCCGGTCGTTTTAACGAGCGCGTGGGTATCGCCACGTAGTCGCTCGACACCTTGCCAATTTCGTCGTTTTCGAAAAGCTATAGCGGTTCAACCGCGCCCCCGGCTCCATGCGTCGCGAAAAGCCGTGCCTTTTGCGCGTTTCGTTCCAACGTCCGCGCGCTTACGTAAAGGGTACCGGCCGGCTCTAATCCGCGGCCTTGAAACGCTGATACCAATCAGGCTTCCTGTCACCAAATCTGCCTTTTGGCTTCTTCGCGCATGCACGGTGAAGTGGCACCGATGGATCGTTGATTTTTCTTTTATCGCGGATACACGCGGGTAATTGCAGCGGCTTGGGGATTAATCGAAAAGCGCGGCATAATTGGTCACCGTCGATTGTCTAATGTAGGTCGCCCGTGACGATATTCCACGTTCCGAAGGAACGGGCGGGCACACTCTAATAAGTTCGTTATACCAAGTACCTGGCTATTAATAAATTATTCACGCTCGATGGGTCCGCTTGATTGTTGCTCGGCGATGTTGCACAGTGCACGTGTAGTGGCACGGAGCCAGTTTAGTTTTATCGCGACTTCGCGTTTGGGAAATTGCCTTAAATTCCATATTTCACTCCGAGAATTAACGCGCGCCTGCGTCGCCGACGGTAAACAATCTCTTGTTGCGAGGAGCAAGGAAATTTCCCGGCGCATTCGGCTAAACGTCGGAAAATCTCGTCGACCTTCGCCCAAGGTGAGGCTTGAAAAGGGTTAAGAGGATATCCCCGAGTGAAATCTGCACCTTCTGGCTTCTCCCTGTTAGCTTTTCCAGCAGCAAGTTCCAGGGTAAATGAATTCTCACCGGGGGAATGGAATTACGTTCGAAAGAGCGGGCTGACTCGTCAGGGTTGCTCGTGCATTAGGAAAATGATCGAATGAGTCGCGTGGAACGGCTCAGCTGACTTTCTTCTCCGCGTTACACCTGTGCGAGCAGTAATTGGGCCGTGTTGATTCATCGACCCGTTTCTTTCCCACGTTCACATCCCCTGTTTTTGCTAGCTGCCTGCTGTGCAGCGAGTAAAGCTAGGCGAGTCACCAATAACAATGATTCTGCCGCTAGAAACGCCGTCACGAAGGAAACGTGAAACGCAGTTAGGCATGCAAATGCAAGGGAAAAAAACGGTACGAGTTTATGAAATATTGATAGTCTGGAACGAGCCGCGACACACAAGCCCGCACTCGCGGCGCGCGGACCGCTTCTTTTCACGAGTTCTACACCGCGACGCACGCGGCCGAGCAATGGGTGATCCTTCCAAGGTCGGGCTGCGACCAGGATTAATAGCGACCGAGCATAATTAACGAGCTTTCCTGTTATGACGGGATACCGCGGGCTCCAATAAACGCGAATAGGTCGAATCAATTCACGCGATCAACAAAAGCGCTCCGCGAGCGTCACGACACATTTGTAATTCCATTGCGCAGATTTCCTCGTTGCGTCGTTCTGCCAGTCGGGGAAATTACGTAAAAAAGTTTGATCGGCTCGCGACGAAGCTCGTCGGATCGTTATACAGCTAGGAGAGTTCGTTGATCAATTGGTACAGACGACGCCTGTGCCCTGAACTTGAGATGGGTGGATGGTGAAGCCGGGGATCCACCTGAAAGCTGAGCTATGCTATGCTATAAAAACTATAATTTTTTAAAGCTTAGCTTAGCTTTCAGTTGGATTCCCGGCTTAAGGGTATTAGGCAATCATTTTTGTCGAAAATGAAGCATGTCCTTTTCAATTAATTAAGAAGAAATAAATTGAAGCTTGTTCTGAAATGCTTCGACAGAAACGTCTGCTTAGTACCATTAAGCGTTCGTCTTGGAGTAGAATCTGATGGCCTTCCTCGTACTCTTATCAAATCTCGAGCGACAGGCAACGCATTAAAGAGCTGCAGCCTCGCGTTGAATTTCCCATGCTCCGTGCGAGGCTGTAAACGGAGCTGCTCCTTCGGTCATGGAAAAACGATCGTCAGCGCACGGCTTGTATCTTTCGTTTGCCACGCCGCAGGCAGAAACGCAGTATCCATTCGTACGGCAGTTTCATTTTTAGAGGTTTTTGCTGAGGCCACATGTCTGATGGCGCAGCGGCTGTTCCGCCTCTGTCTGCCACTGGGAATAAACCGGAGAGTCTGCCCGGTTTTATTAACCCTCTCGGCGGGTAGGGTTGAATACTCGTTACACAACTAGCAGGGGCGAGATCGATGCTGTTCTGATCGAAAAAGGGGATGGAACTTGCGCTTTATCCAACCAAACGCGCGACACTGTGTTTGCTTCAATGCCAGATTACCTTGCTGCGGAAATATATCAGCTGTCTTCGCTCGAAGTTTAATAAATATACCAGACGAATTGCTGTGACTTTGTTGGGGCGACGTGGATCGTTTCGACCCTATTCAAATACGTTCCAAGATCAATTTCACATTCGACAACCATTGAAAGAGGGAGTGCTCTCGCGGACGACGCTGCCTATCGTGTCGCGTCCGAATTGGAAAAAGATAATTGCAAGGGGAATCGATAGGGTTTGCATCGCGGATTGGGACCGACATCGCGTGCAGTCGCGAAGGTTGCAAAGCGGAATAACGATGAGCCACGAACGCTAAGCAATTCCGTTGACAGATATATAGAGTCGAAACCGTCGATAACGCTGTTGCTACGCGTTGAAAAGCGATTTAATTAAACCGCGCGAGGTAGAGGGGAAAAAGGGAAAAAGTCGCGGCGGAAAGTGGGGAAGATCCCGCCAAGCGTATCGAGCTGGAAGTGTCTTGAAGGTCGGTTGGTTCTAGCAAAGGGATCCGGATCGCGTCCTTCGATTACGAAGTTCTCGCAGCGACATTACAGGCACGGATCCGACAAAGGTGAAGCAAGGTGGCCGGAGATCTTGGAGGTTGACTCCGGCGAGGGTGAGTCTTAAAAGTCTCCTTCGGCGATTGAGGATGAGACCTGGTCCTGTTTTATCACCGCGGCGGAATGGAACTAGAACTCGCCAGCTGAAATGACGCGCCTCAAATACAACGAAGACTTATCCTCCACGTGCCAATTGGTCCCTTAGCCTGTTATTCTTCGTTTCGTGCCCGTGTAAATTTGTCCCGTTCCTCTACGAAATTGTGGGGACGCTCTTGGCATACGGTATCGCGTCTCCTGCCCAGAAGCCGCAGTTTCTGCGCGCGGCTGTCGAAAATAAAAGAGGACCATCGTCCGGTCGCCTTGCTAGAACGATCCGCGCTGATCCCTGCTGCTAGACACCCGCCAGCCAACCAAAACCGCGGTTCCCCCATCTGCATTTGGTTAATCAAGTAATCAGCACTTCTATCTCGCTGTCCTAGTCATCAGGCATCTTCGCGAGCTAGTCCTCTTGTACATCTTGTCGCGCTTCTGCCGATGGTAACGTAAGCTCGACAATTAATAGCCTTTTTTTAGATAGAGTTAAACCGCCACGCGAAGCCAGGACACTTGGCGGGCAGCCGATAATAGAGAATCACGCCAATGTGTTTGCGGACAATTCTCACGTGGATGCAAATGCACAGAAACGGTGACGTTCTCGCGAATCGCTCTCCAAACATCGCGATTTCGGTGCAGCCTTAGCGCCTTTTTCGCAACGGAGCTGTAACGAAGCTATCTCCAGCCTGTCGATTCTCCTTGCCCTGAATTACCGTTCGTTCCGCGAGACTTCCAGTAGCCACGAGTCGCTTCAACGAGTATGCAATTCTCCTCTCCCAGCTTCGTTAACTATGCCACTCGAGCGAGCAGCATTTGATATCTATGACCATTCTGTCCTCTCTCTCTCACCCGTGAAATCGTAGAGACGTTTGAAGATTATCGCTAGCCACGATCGGATCGCGGAGTGACCGAGGCGCAGCTGTGAAACCCGTGTCCCGCTACCCGTTTGGGGTTCGATGACAGAAAAAAACGAGAAGCTGGCAGTACGCTGCAACGACTATTGGACTTGGTCGGGGCCTTTAGACGACCGTCCTATTAATTGGATTTTTTCCGCTGATTCGATAAAGCGGAACGTGCATCGCGACAACAGAGCGGTTGGTACAAGCGGCCGGCTCGTCTGGAGCGATACACCGTATCTCTCGCAGACGCGGCACAATCAACGCGACTCGCGATATCGAAATATGCAACACAGTATTAGGCATTGTCCTGTTGATACGTCGTACACGTGCTCGTTGAAATTCGCTCTCAGCTGCTGCACGATCAGCTGCCGTGCAACGTGTGCACCAGCAGTATAATCGGAGAAGATTGTTGAACACTCGAGAACGAGTGCCCAATTTCCATGCCTGCATCGCAGTAAATACATTAATCCTTCAGTGCACTGATTGCACTTGACGCATCCTCATCTAAGATAAGATTGCCTCGAAACCGAGATTGTAGGTGTATCGGCGTGGTCAACCGCGAGCGCGGAGATAAGGCGTGATTCATTCTTACCATCCGATCAAGCACACCCTAATGTTGAGATGATTTTGACCAGCTTGCACTTCGACGCGTTCCCTCAATCCCGAGCGAAGGAAACGTTGCCTTTAAAATAGTAGCCGCGTTATTTTCCTTAATTAAACAGACCACCTGACCGCTATCATTTATCAGCGCGGCGCAAGCTAATAAACGAACGACCAATTAACTCTTGCGCGGAGTTACATAAACAGCCGCTAACTAGGGGCCGACGTAGTGCTTCCTGGCATTGGTAGTTGCTTTAGAATGCGATTTTTAGGAAAGCAATGTAGCCTGCTTGTACATTAAGTAGCAGAGCCGCGATAAATATCGTGTAAAATTATCCACCGTTCCCCCCCGGGTCTGTTTCAGCATTCAAGTTCCAAGAGAACCTCCTACGCACGATGATACAGATCGAGAACACGTTCTTCCAGCTGGGCGAGAGCTCCTCGCGGAATTGCCTTATAATCTGTGATCGCGGCGCTATGGATGCCTCTGCATGTAAGTCGACCGATCGATTCTTTTACCTACCCCTTTCTGTCTGTCGCGCTTCGAGAATCAAAGCGAGCCCCAAAGTGACATGCACGCGTCTCGCGATTCAGTTATCTCGAAGGACAAGTGGGAACTGATGATGGCCTCGAACGGGTGGAACAACGTGGAGCTTCGGGACAACAGGTACAACCAGATCATACACATGATCTCGGCTGCGAACGGTGCCGAGGACTTCTACTCGACGGAGGACCATGCCTGCCGCTCCGAGGGCGTCGAGCTGGCCAGGGACCTGGATTACAAGGCAGCCGCCGCTTGGGTCGGCCACCCTTATTTCGACGTGATCGACAACTCGCAAGACTTCGAGTCGAAGATCTGTCGTATGATCGAGTGCGTGTGCCAGAAGCTGGGCATCGACACCGGGGACAGGTTGCGGGCCAGCAGTCAAAAGGTCAAGTTCCTTGTCAAAGGTCCCCTGCCGGCGGACAGCGAGTTCCCGCCGTTCCAGGACTTTGATGTCGTCCATAACTACCTCCAGAGCAACAATCCGAAAATGCAAGCTCGTCTCCGCAAACGGGGCCAAAAAGGTAGGAAGGTGCTCCTATTGGTAAAGGTACCTGATGGTTTATCAGCATTGCAATGTAGCGAGAGAGTATTCCTAGTGAGTGCTCCACTTCTTTCTAAGAGCGGGAGAGCTCTGCTGGCCTCGGTATCCTCAGGAACCTCTGCCAGCATAACCGAACCAATAGCTGGAAGCTTGGAACAGTATTAAACGATGCTTTATGCCCCGCAGGTCACTGGTCCTACATCCACACTATCCGGCGTCCAAAGATGTGCGGTCAGGTGATCGAGGTGAAGACACAATTGACTCATCGAGATTACTTGAACATGCTCGCTCAGCGCGACGACTCGCATTTCACCATCTTCAAACGTCGCCGTTGCTTCCTCATCAATAATCAGTATTTCCAATTAGACATATACAGAGAACCAGCTCACCCCAGGTGAGGACGAGGAGGTGAGGTGTGGCGCGATTTATTCTTGATTGGAAGATGAACGAGGCTAATGGGAATTACAGGTGCCGGGGACTGATGCTGCTCGAAACGTATACAGCGCTAACGGGGGACGGGCTGAAAAATATACTACCACAGTTCCTGACAATCGAGAAACAGGTCACTGGAAATCCCGATTACAGCATGTTCAATCTGAGTCTACGGGAAGAGTGGAACAACACTAATAAATACTGCCACAATTTACACGGTATGTATCGTGCTTATTCTGGTCGCTGTCGTTAGCTCGCATCTATGCAACGCGTTGTTTTTACGCGTCTGACTTTTACGACGGGACGAATGTACTCGTCTGATGAAATTCTGTTTCGTGTAGGCGATCTTTCGTTTGATCAGTCTCTTTTGAATTGCACAGATTACGCTCTTGCAGGCTTGGTGGAATCTGGATCAGCAGAAAGTAAAAATCTCGATTCTTCCGGAGTGAAAGACGCGTCAGTTAAAAAGCAAGTAAACGGGGTTGGTTGTAGAGTCAATGGTATAGAAGTTGGTGTAAATAAAGTTGTTAATGGCGTGCAAAATGGTGTCCACGGTGTTGCGAATGGTAATGCGAAATTCGTCGAACGGAACAGCATAAAAAGCAATAGTCAAGAAGAACAGAAATGCTGCACACGCGTCAGTCCTGCGAAAAAATTGGCCGATAGTTCGTAAGGAAGCGAGTGCGAGAGAATACGATAAGAAAAACGGGTTTCAGGATGAAAACGCGAGAAAAAAAAGAAAGCGACGACGGTAAAAGTAGGGCAACGAGAAGAGGCAAATTATTTAAATAATTCAAGGGGGAATGGATAAAGTATTTTATTGGCACTGGCAGTTCACTTGGATCTAAAATTTCCTATATGCAATACGAATGTGACGAGTACTTAAAAGCCGTAAACACCTATTTTCTAAACTGATCTTGCGTGTCACATTTGGAGATCGCTCCATGCGAAATGTACTTAATAAATTCAACTGTAACTTATTTTCTATCGATATCTGTTTGACAAGCGATGTCGTTTTAATATACCGAGTATTTTTACACTTAAATCACCTCACTTCACTTTTTCATCTCTTTAACTTCGTTGTGTATCTTACCTAGAGTATTGTCGTAACTTTTTATTTAAGGGAATTACTATTAAATAATTGTGATACAAAGTACATGTAGCACGTAGCATACAAATTACTATGTATTATACAAGAACACACGATCAGTGTGAAGTATACTTTTCCTTAGAAACATTCAACATCGTCTCAATAGAAAATTGATACTCTGCACCAATGTAAACGAGTTTAAACGATTTAATTTACAAATTACACCGTAGAACACGGAGACCGTCTCTTCGTTCCTGCAGTAGGCCTGATTAGAACTTTCCTTTACAAACGAACCATTAGTGGTCGGTCATACAAAAATGTCGAGATAAACTTAATGTTTCGTCATTTATCTTTTAACGCATAATGCTGAGGTAATGGAAAAAAAAGTATGGTTCAATGATTGTACTGTTCTGCAGTATTGTCAGAAATATGTATTATAGTCGCGGCAAGGTAATTGTCAAACATTAGTACTTAACAGGTATAATTCCGTGAAAAGTTTATTAAGATCATGCAAAGCAACGCTTTAATTTATTGGAAGTACCGTTGGCGGGAATAATGATATCAATTACTGAGTTGCAGTATTTTACGATGGAAAAAGGAAAATTGATTTCGAGGAAAGGAACGGTTAAACGCATATTGTTTGATTTGCCGATAAAAATTTGTTCGTCGTTGATCATAATGAACGTAAACTGTGATGATTATATATATATATGCTTATTTTACATAGACACATTTATCACAAATTTTGCCATTGTTTAGAGACAAAGTGCCTGTGAGATGTTCAGTCGTGGAAATAAAAAGAATGATATATAAATATATATTTTCAATGAAAGATGCAATAATCAGTTATTGATGCACTTATACCACGTATAATTGATCTGAACTCATATTGTACCCATGATTATCTAATAAAATGTCATGTGCCTATCATTCTTTTTGCCCGTTTAAATACCACCTACCTGTTTGTGTGTGACTCATTAATAACAGCTTAATTAATTGCTACCTCTCGTTTTGTTTTCAGACTAAGGCTAATACGTATTTTCATGTGGTACACCTAGGAGGAGAATATAAACCAATAACTGACTTGTTGGTCACTGTAGTTTATTGCCATTTTTCAAAAAATTCTCATCATTTTACAGCTGTATAAAATAAAAAAGAAAACTTACAACTACATATAAATCTTTCCGAATACATAGACATTTTGCTTCTCAGTATTGTATCAAATCTTTATATTTCGTCCTCCCGTGGATTCGAGCAGTTTAAACAGTCGCGAAAATAATTTAGTAACGGTCTACCATTCTGTTTAAACCTTTTACACTGAATAGACAGAGAGTACATAAATTACAAGAACATACTGGATGAAACAAATGTTTACCACTAACAATACTTGAGTAGGCAGATCACATGTAAAGGAAGTAATGCGATATTAGATTGGTAAAAGGAAAACATAAAATTAACAATCGTATATTTACTTCAGTATGGAATCATTTAAGCCCTGTTTTGTATCCTATAACATTATGTAAAAAGATGTAACGCGTAGTGGAAGCGTAGTTGTTTTTGGTATACCACAATTACTATAGTTATACATATATTACTGTTAGTACCTAATGTAGATACTAAATTAAACAGCTTTATCAAGAAAAAATTGTTAACAATATTGTACATAATTCGTATAATCCTTCTTTGCACACAGAATTCATACGTAAACGAAGAATTTCGTTCTGTACATTAATTAAACAACGCCTAGAACCTTTTAAAGCTGTGGCGATACTTCGTAAGAATATTTAGATACAATAGTGCCCTGACTATTTGGAAATACCTCGAAGTTCAGATGCTGTGAACTTTTAAACAGCTGCCCCCTTTTCGGTAAGAAGAGACATTCGACAAACATCCACGAAAAGTAAATAGTAAGAAGACATGTTTTAGTTATTTTGGGCAAGTTAGGGGTACCGAATATAAATAGAAATATGTTTATAAAACTATTCGCGTGCAAGACTCAATGAATTATGATTCATTTATGCAGGTCCCTGGAAGTATTAACTATACAAGTAAAATGTACTTTTTATATACATAACAAATACTTTTCTATAAATATCAAGTAGTATTTTAAATAATTCAGAAACTTTCAATTAATTTTGAAGTAGACACGATCTCCGACACATTTGTTATGTAACTTTTATTGGAAGCATATACTTCTTTCGGTATACAGAGAGATATACTTAGTCTCTTATACCACTCTCTTGTTCATACGGTAATTTATGCTGTGTGGCTTCTATTTTCGATGTACGTTATCATCAATTCCCCTTGTATGAACCCATTTGAATTAGTAAGCATACGAATTATAAATTATCCCCTCTTCGAAGTAGCTAATAATATGCTAGCGTCATTAATATATTTAGTATAATCGTATTTATCTACTAATAGTCTTAGCTTGTTGTGCTTTGTACAGTTTTAAGACTTTCTTACTGGGTACTAAGGATTGGCTCAATCCTGGTCTCTTTTTACGTTTATTCATTTGATTATTCTCCTGATCGACCTCGTCGTCGTCGTTTATTGGTAGTTGACCGTTATATTGGGTCTGACAGATAACAGTCTCCTGCGGCGCTCGAATCGCTTCTAATTCAGCTGCCGTGCGATGCAAATCTGAGTCGTGAGCGAAGGTACAGTTATGGCCGAAGCGGCATCTACCTTTCCTGTAATTCCAACAGATCTTTCTACCGTTTATCATCTTAGTATCGTCTAAGGTCGGAGTCATTTTCACATGCTTTTCGAGTATTGCACTTTTTGCTTTCTCTGCTTCGACAAATGGATTCGAGAAGACTGAAGTTTTCATGGTGGGCATGCCATTAAAATCGGGAGTTGGCAATGGAAGTTTCTCTTTGGAAGATGTTTCGTTTGGTACTCCGTTCTCGTTATTCTCTTCGTCGTCGTCCTCTTCTTCTTCCTCTTCGTCCTTAAAACTAAGAGTTGGGCAATATCAGATTACAAAGAACAAGTTCAATCTAACGTGTAAGCACCAACTGTGCCTTAAGATATTCATGCCAGAACACTGCAACGTGTTCTCGTAGCAGTAAGAGTGGCCTTGTCGCTATGTGTGCGAATTTTATCCACTGTTCCAGTCGTGTACAAAGTTCTTGCAGAACGACAAGCATATAGCGAGGAAAATGTAATGGAGAACTATTAAATCATAAACATTAACGATGTTACGCGTGGGATCAGCACGATGTGCTGATCAAATGAAAGGTGAACTCATTCTTCATTATCTTTGTTTCATAAGTGCGCGTGTAATTGCGACAACTTCCTTGCCTCGCAATAGAACAACGCATATTTATGTAATACACAATGCTTGGGACGAAACGATTTGGTAACAATTAACGTTGTAAAAGGAAGTTTACGGTCGTGGGAGGTTAAATGGCAGAGGAAAACAAACATTGAGGCAGCCAAGCTTGCATCGGTGAAAGCTTACGTGTTATCAGCACTGTCCGAAACGTCGTCGCCGCTACTCTCCGAACTCGAGGAAGTCCCATAATCCGCAACCAAGGAAGCCATCGTTCTTACCAATTAATTAACAATATACTTTAACAAACACTAATCTAATATAACCATTATAAATTGTAATGCCACTGCCGACACTAAGAAAGTGCGGCAACGTCGCGAATCAAACGTCACCGGAAGTTGTTATGAACACCGTTGTACTTTCGAAATTGGTGGCAAATATAAATAAAATGTGCTGTACATACAACCTCGCAATTCAATCAACACGTATTTATATCTACTTAAATTAATTCGATATGAAAGTGTATTTGTGCAAAAGGTTACGAGTAATAGTAAACACATATATTTATATAATATTAAATACACAGTACACCGCAGTCACTTATACCGATAAAGCATGCAAGACTTTCTTCCAATTGAAAGCTTTTCCATATAGAAATTTTTCTATTTCCAAGCCCCATTTTCTCTACTAACAATCTAGTGTTGGGAACCCCTGACCAGTACTTTCCTAATGTTGCAATCACATTGTTATGATTCTCATTTGAACTTGTACTAGTCGATCCCCTTTCATCTGAATTCCACTGAGTAATTAAATTTACACTAATAATAGATAAACGGAATTCGTTGGCGATCAAATGGCATATATTTGCTAGATGATTCAATGCAATAGTTATGTCGTGTTCTTTGGTAGACTTAAAAATGATTGCTGGCAAAGAGTCGATAATGATAATCCTTGTCCGACATTCTTCTGTTTCCTCTTTTAAGGCGATTGTTAACCAACGCAAAACTTTAAATAACTGATGCCCGTTTAGAACATTACAGACTTTAATGCGCTCCATAGTTTCATCTACAATCTACAGTTAAAATGAAAATTATGTATTCTATGCTTATTAATACTGTATAAGGAAGATTTGTATATACTAGTACCTGCTTATCGCAATTTTTTCTCAACAAAATTTGCTCTACCCTGGAGCCACAAAAGTCCCTTTTCGTATCGATGTACCGTACAAGATTGTTTGGCTTGAGCGCAACGTTACTAGCAATTGTTAAACACAACTGTGTCTTCCCACTCGAGGATGTACCGCATACTTCGTATATTTGACCAGGATACAAACCACCCTTTAATAAGTTATCTAAACTAATCATTCGAATTGATCGTTATTAATTTTTAAATCAGCATTTCAATGAAATAGTACTCGAGGAATATAATACCATGGTAAATCAGTGGGAATTATATTGCTCTCTTCTATTTCCCATAAATCCAAAGCATTTCTCATCACACCTCCATACTTTTGCGAGATATTTCTCTTAAGGTCAAGTATATCCTGCAAATTTAACCTTAAAATTATTATTTTACATTGTTTCGCGTGACCCTACATTCCACCTATAGAGACATGTATTGTACTTGTTTTTCGTAATAACCATACATATTGTACCTTAAGTGAAAGTCCCGTACAGGTCACTAAGTTTTCAGAATCTTCTTCTATAAATTCAATAACAGTACAAACGCGTTTGCGTTGTAATTGTTGTATCACAAAGTCCGATAATTTCGGATCTACGTCCGAACTTAATTTCGTCATATCTGAGATCGTGATCCTTTTAAATATCGCTCGGAAATTCTATACATACAATTTCCATCCGAATACATTCTTTTACACTAGCGTATTTAAAACGAACCAAGTAAAAAATCAAAATAATACAAACTTCCGGAAAATTAAAAGTAACACGTACACCGAGTTTATTTGGATTCACCAAGTATCCGAGATTAGTCGCTAAGGAAATATAATTTATCTTTAAAACATTCGCCTTAATTTTCACAATTGTTCGATCGAAAGGGTAAATAATCAATGAAACGATTACCACTGATCGGGTCAAGTGGAAATTTCAAATTATTATCGCGCATACTACGTTGATCAATGTAAATATATAATAGTGGTACCCAAAAGATGATGCGCCGAGTACCGAAATGACCCCAGCGTCATTCTTACGATTGTACGTATCACACGCGGTCACCTCGTTAAGGAAAGCAGAATCGAGAAGAACCAGGGAAAAACGTGTCGTAAATCTCAGTATAATAATTTTCGTTTATTATTTCATCATGATCCGCTCGCGATCCGTCGTAAATACGATCGCGGTTTTCGGTGTAGAAACTCGCAGGGAGTTCGTCATTGCGTTCAAAAATCTGTTCAACGCACGTTATCCCGTGAGAAGTCTTCGCGCATGTGTTCGATACCGAGATACTTCTTCCTTAGAGTTTGGTTAGAAAATACGCGTAAACGTCGATAGAAAAAACATCGCCAGACGGAAGGTCGACTAAAGAGTAAGTAAAAACCTTTCCTTTCTTCTTTTAACTTGTGCTGCTTTCGTTCGACATGTTAACGACGTACGATATAGGTAGCAGGCGTTAGCACGTGGCGTGTTAAGTATCTATAGCGCGGCAACCATGTTGCGTTTCCTATGAAATTTGATCGGAATCGAAAAGTCTTATATATATTTTAAAATAAATCCTTTGTGGATAATAATTTTCGTATTCCGTATACTCGAAATGAAGTACAAGTTCGCCGTAGGAAAGCTGTACAAGTGGCAACATTTATGGTTAAAAATCTTCCAATAGATATTTCCATTTTTACGTGGGAAATTCTGTAAGAAGTACCACGTAAAATGGTATTATTTGGCTCTCGTAACTGCATAAATTTTAATAATTGGATGTATGAAACACGTGGCACGCTGGTATAAGAAGAAGAGCAAATGTTTAAGCAGACATGTAGCTTCAGATATCGGCGTGTTTGCTTTAGTTAATCGAAACGAAACATTTTGACAACGATTTCATATTCGATGCCAGCAATTGTAAAGTGATGTAATGTCGCATGTAATGTATGCCCATATTTGTCGATCGCGCGCAGACTTCGAGAGTCGTTATCAGAGATCGCGATAGCCTGTTAATCCGAGATGATTCCGAGCCCGTAATTTCATGTTCCATAAAAATATCTATTCTGTGACTGGTCGCCGAAAAATCAACTCGTCTGCGGATAATCGAATGGAAGTAATCGTCCGTTTGAAGAAAAGTTCCGCGAATAGAATTGTTGTTAAGAAGTACCGCGCTATGGTACATATTTATTAACAATTTTAATGCTATGCTACGATTTCTGTAGTAATGGATTTTGTGGAATGCACAAGAATCCAGCAGCATTCAGGAATAATAGTTGCTGATTTGATTTCTCAGTCGGAAAACCAGTCCTTTTAATATTTTTACCAGTAACCAATCAGGAACGTTCGGTGGTGCCACGTTGCCAAGTATCCGGTCGCGGCCAGCCAATCGGTGAATCGATGCCCAGTCGGAGCGGCATCTCTCCGTGGCTTGTGTAAACGCGAAGCAGCCAAGCAGCTCTCGGTCTGGCCGCGGTCGAAATTTGTCGGGAGCCGTCGCCATGTTTAGAAGTGTGTGCGTCCTTGAGCGAGTCGAGCGAAAATGTTCTGTAAAATATTAGATATAGCTCATGCACTGTACATTACGTGAGGTACCTAATTGCAATTTAACGCTCGTCGATCACGGGTGTAACAATTATTTTCGTGGATGGCTCGCCTACGTTGCAGAATTTTGTGATTACATTATGGTAAGTCCGCCCTCCTATCAGACCAACGCCAACATGGCGGACGAAAAATTTCCTTTGTATAGCCGCGAGGCTCCACTGACGCAGTTGTGAAAAATATATTCTACTGGCAAGCGATACAATTTAAAAGACCGGAGAAACCGTTTTCGCCGCCGAGAAGCTTCGCCGACAGGCTGCCGCAACGGTTGTTATTGTATCACGATAAATTGACATTTTTCTAATAAGAAAACTCGAACGCCCTGGATGCTTGATATCAAGCGGTCGCGTATTCGTCGCAAACTTTTGATATTTTAAATGACATCGCTCGTTTCGTTGCCTAGCCGATCGCGGATACGCTCTTTCCGTTCGTGTTCTCTATTTTTCCATGTATTTTTTCTTCCTGCGCAATACGCATGTTTTACAAATTCCAATGTGGTGCATCAGTCGGGTCGCAGGAGAAATTTTGATTTCGGCGCTTTTTTCACAAATCAATTAACGTTCTCATTTCGATTCGCTGAGGCTGCCTTGCTTGGAACAACGTCGAAATGTACATATTTCGGGCGAAATATTATGATAAATTGTTTACATACCTCGAATAATTGCAAAATAAAGCATTGATAATATGTAGTGGAGTCGTGGTTCGTGTTGTTTCTCATACATGTTTTTCTTCATTAATGTTTCTGTGCATTTTTTTTTTAAATTGTGAAGTAGTTATATTTCATTATTAAAAAAGTACTGTTACTAACACGTTTTTTTTTTATAACTCGCAACTTGAAGTTGCCAGAGAATTCTTTCACTTTCACAGACATTCATTTTGCTACCTTTGTTTTCCTTTCTATTTTTTCTAACCTGATCTGCATTTCAAAATGGTACACAATTGCAGGAAAAAATACAAACCAAAACAGTTGAAAGATTTTGTTTAATTATTGTCACAATACTGCTAAGATGATTAGAGAGAACAATTAATTATAACAATTGTTACACATAACATTAAACACTGTAATATAAATTAACTCTATTCAATTTTAAATCGTTTACTATACTTTGCACATTTAATTACATATTTATAATTAATACTGGCATTTATTTACAATCGCCATATTTATTTTGATTTTATTTAAACTCTGATATGTATGTCGCTTATTCGCGCACTTTTGTAAATCAGCGGTAGCTCATTTTAATCATATTCGTAACATGGTTGCATCTGTGTTACAGTGTGATGTGTAATGAGTGATAAGCAGACTGCACCTATTTTGCCGCCCCTTAATGGGGGTGGAGGAAACAATGGGGGAAGCAATGGAGGTGTACCACAACAAACTGTTAGTTTGCAACAAGTTCTTGCCACTGCACAAGGACTTAATGTACTCACCACTGGTGCCGGGCAGCAGTTTGTTATCACCTCACAGGTTCCTGGCCTTACCCAGGTGCATATTGCTTTCCCTCGACTTTATCAAGTTCCGCGCGGCATACAACAATACATAACTTTGTATTGTTGCAGGTCATACCAAGCAATGCAACAACAAATTCAAATATTCAACAAGTCGGTGTTACAAGGATTGTTAATATCAGTGGCACACCGCCACGCACGAGCGCCGTGGGAGTCGCTGGTGCGAGTGGCTCGCCGCTTACGCCTCCCACTCGCCAGAATTCACCTAAAGTTGTTTTAGCAACGTCCCCGAAGCTCGTTCGAACCACCATCGGAAACATGTTCGTTGCGCCGACGTCCCAAGCCTCGATGCAATCACCACCCGCCAGGAAGAAGTTAAAGCTAACGGACTCCTCCGAGAAGCCTACCATGTGCGCTGACGACGCAGTCGGGTACAGAAGGAGAATCATGGAGCACAAGATGAAAAGAATGCGTGCAATAAGGGAGAAATATGCGGAAAATGCGTCAGAGTTGTTCTTCCTTCATGCTGGAGGCAATATTATGGATTTTCAAACATGGAGGAAGAGACCGTCGACGCCGCAATATTTGCATTTTTTACGGCAACATAGACTAGATCCAGAAGACGACGATGAAGATCTAACAGTGCCACTGCCAGCAATATCAGAAATTCCATTAGCGCCCACCGTGACGACAACTGTTTCTACGATAGTTCCTGTGAATCAGAATGCAGAAGTGAAAATTTCTGGCATGAACGTCACGCCAGTCGCGGTATCCACAACATTGCCTGCTGCGGTAGCTCAACTAAATCAGCAAGGTGAGCTTTTATCATTGCGTCACCGTTTGTCATTAAGTCTTTGTAGTTAAGTCATTTTCCTTAAAACAGCAATGCTATTTTATACTTAGCACCAATCATTTTTCCTCGAGTAGCAGGAGGCACACCGGTATTTTTATTCTTCAAATATTATACAACGTACGTAATAATAGACAGTTCGCAGATATGTTATCTCAATGTTTGTTATACCGAGACCAATAACAAATTTTGATACATTATCTGCAGATTAACATTAGTTTCGCTCATTTTGGTGGATGCATACACGACAATGTTGACAATGAATTAGGATGTTTAGGATGGATTTTGTATCAACTGAATAATTCATTTGCATAATAGGACATGTACCAGGTAGGCCTCAAGGGGGCCGCCATGGCATGGTGTTTGCCTTCAGAGCAGCAATTCAATCTTCACCAGTCACCGTTCACCCTCCACCTACTTCTACTCTAGCACCCACGCTCATTATAGGTGATTACTGCAGGCTTATCGTTTGATGTTTAGAGATTCATTAACTTTTCTTTCGTACGAACGTTTTTGTAAAATTTTTGTGAAACTACTTTTAAAGTAAAACTTTGTTATTCTCGTCGTACTGGAGCATAGACAGAATTTTTGTTTAATGCTTTCTGTGTGCTGGATCAAGCTGACAAATGATCGAGTTTGACTATGAGCGGATGATATAAGAATAAGTTTTAGAGTACTGTTTGCTGATTAATTGCACCAAATACCATTCTGCACCATTAGTAGAAAACTTTATTACAGACTTCAATGATTAAATACAATATTGTCGACATTTTTTTTATAATTAAGTAGTAATGCATGTTGCTTTCTGAGCAAAGAGCGATTACTTCCGTTTGAATAAAGATAGTAGGGTACCCCCTTTCCCAGAGTTGGCACTTCAACATTGTAGTCATATAATTCCATAGTTCATTCGTACGATGATTACGTCTTCGACATTAGCGTCTGATTATTGCACATTATATCCATCTTTAAGTTAATAATGTATGCATTGTAATATCCTTATAGTAGAGTATATGTTCATACAATCCCACAATAGACGGCTGCTTCGAATTAATGTATTTTGAAACGGTCAACTCTATGTGGGAAAATCAATTCGCAGCATGTGTAAGGTTGTTCAGCGATACGTATGCTTTTCAGCCTAAAGGAGCTGTTGATACACACATTTCTGACAATCCAGCTTTTGGTACATGTAATCGTTCGTGCACTGACTTGTGTCTCCATCGTTACAGGCGGTGCACCAGTAGTTCCAGGGTCACCGAAATGCGTAACAGCAACAACAACCACAACAACAGCAACTGCGAGCCCTGTAGTAGACAAATCATCTACAATAGCCACAACTGTTACAACTACTACTACTACTATTACTACTACCGTAACCACTACTCCCATTTCTGCCCTGACTGCGACTACTACTGTTACCGCGGCGAAAACATCCGTTTCGTCTGTCGTTGCTCCTTCTCACCCTGTTGTTAAACTTGTTAAGTTACCTGCTTCTAATTCGACAACATCGTGTGATATCACAAATAACCAGGAACAAATCGTAGAAAAGGCAAAACAGGTACAATAGCTTTAATAGGGAATGAACTGTTATACTGTATGCCACATGAAAAGAGTGGTTTAGTTAACGCGATATCATCTGCAGGAAGCATATGTTATGCAAAGGATTGCAGAGCTGCAACGCGAAGGGCTATGGTCGGAAAGAAGATTGCCCAAGGTGCAGGAACCAGCTCGCACAAAGGCTCACTGGGACTATTTGTTAGAAGAGATGGTCTGGCTAGCTGCCGACTTCGCTCAGGAGCGGAAGTGGAAGAAGGCTGCAGCGAAGAAGTGCGCGCGTATGGTACAGAAATATTTCCAGGAGAAAGCAATCCAAGCACAAAAAGCCGAGAAATCGCAAGAACTTAGGCTAAAGAAGATTGCTAGTTTTATTGCTAAAGAAATCAAAACATTCTGGGCGAATGTGGAGAAGGTAAGCCATCTGGATCTGTGTTTCTTCATACATAGCAACTAAATCCGCTTGACCCCACACTATTAAGCCGACAATTTCAGTGTATGCCAATTGGAAGTGTGTGCTCGTTGTGGGAACAGCAAAGTCTGCTAATTGTGTATGATTGTATTAATTATATAGATGCGATCAAAGAATTGATGCAGGACACTTGCTTCATAGTATTTGAAGTATTGTACTTACGAGAGCCGTTGATCTACGAGTATTCAATTTTTCCTTCTTTTTAAGTTGGTGGAGTTTAAGCAACAAACCAGACTCGAAGAGAAAAGGAAACAGGCGCTAGATCAGCATTTAAATTTTATTGTTGGTCAAACGGAGAAATATTCAACATGGCTAACGGAAGGACTCAATAAAACTGATGGTCCTCAAAGTATACCAGCCTCTATAAATAGTTCTCGAATATCATCACCGGTCCCACCTGGCAAATCTCACTCCGATGGTATGGTACCGAATTTCTACGATGCAATCGTGACATTTCAATTTATTTAATGTATGTAATATTTATGATTCTTTAACACAGAGGACTTCCAACCAAATCAAAGTTCCGATGATGACGAGGAAACCATAGCTAAAGCGGAGGAGGAATTGAAGTCCGTGACGAATCATAAAGAAGAGGTCGAATTGTTAAAAAAGGAATCGGAAATACCATTAGAGGATCTTCTAAAAGATTTGCCAGCCGATTATTTGGAAGATAGGAGTAAAAGTTTGTCGCCTACCTCGAAAGAAACTACAGCGAACGTAAGTTTACGAGTCCCATTTCACAATAAATATTCTAATTACATAAAGCTCTCTGCTATTATTTTCATATTTTTTTTAAATAGGAAAATGAGAAAACAGCGGACGGCGATGCAGATTTTGTTGCGGCATCGGACGAGTCCTCGGATGAAGAAGACACGATCATGGAACAAGAGAAACAGGAAGAAAATGCAGATTATAAACAAGAATTGGATGATCTCAAAGTATATACATGCTTTTTATGCATTACAAAAGCAAATAACGATCTTTCTTTACATAGATTTAATTTTTGCAGGCTGAGAATGAAATGTCGATTGACGACCTCATGGCCAGATATGGTAATATCCCGGATGTCCCGATGGATGTTGATCAAGACCAAGGTACGTAAAATAAACTTGGAACAAATTAGTTTCTTCCGTATTATATTTACATTTCGATGATGATAAATTTACCAATCCTGATGGGACCGAGTAATGGTTTTCATTCTTGATTCCTTCTTCTTGATGCGACTCGAGGCATTTGTCTGAGAATATCCTTGACATATTTAGAATAGTGTGAAGGGCATGGAAATTCATCGTAAAACTAATGTATAATCTTATTTGTTCAGAGTCCGATAAAGAAAGCACAAAGGAAGAACAAGGCCAAGAGAACGATGAAGAATCCACGTGCAATGAAAGCGAAAGCGAAGAAAGCGATAACGAAGTCGGCGAGCAAGAGTCTCAAACACAGAGCGATAACGAAGCCGATATTGGGCTCAAATCTCTCCTAGAAGATGTAGCCGCGGAGAAATCTTCGGATGATAAGGTAAAATAGTATGCCTGGCTTATATTTACGTTAATTTAACAATGAAAAGGTTGTAACATATTGATAATCTTTCACAGACTGCAGTGATGGATCACTCCGATGCTCACAACGAAATGGATAATGTGGCGGCATTGGCGGAAAGCATTCAACCCAAGGGCAATACTTTACTTACCACCAGCGTAAGTAATTTTAATTACCCTTTTCGTTTCGTTAAATTCTCGAGAATGGACTCGGCCTTTCAATCCAAGGTGGTGCAGCAGCTTTTTGCGCATGACCATTTATGAAAGGTAGATAAACGTGACACTCTTTGTCGGCAAAATGAATCCAATCATCGATTTGTTTTTGAAAGTGATCACAACAATTTTTTTAAACTGTACAGATAGAACTTGAGACTATTTGATAATTATTTAATAAAAGGTAAATTGTATTGCAGGTCGTTACTAAAATCCCATTCCTATTAAAACACCATCTCCGCGAATATCAACACATAGGATTGGACTGGCTGGTTACGATGTACGAGAGAAAATTGAATGGTATTTTGGCAGATGAAATGGGTTTGGGTAAAACGATACAAACGATTGCCTTGCTCGCGCATTTGGCTTGCGAGAAAGGTAATTGGGGCCCACATCTCATAATTGTACCGACATCTGTAATGCTTAATTGGGAAATGGAATGTAAGAAATGGTGTCCTGGCTTCAAGATATTGACGTACTATGGGACTCAGAAGGAGAGGAAACAGAAAAGAACAGGTACGGATTCGTATTTTTAGATGCATACAAATCGAAATACGAACGAAATATTTAATACATTCTTCTACTTTAGGTTGGACGAAACCCAATGCGTTCCATATATGCATAACATCGTACAAGTTGGTTATACAGGACCATCAGAGTTTCAGAAGGAAGAAGTGGAAATATTTCATATTGGACGAGGCACAAAATATTAAAAACTTCAAGTCTCAAAGGTGGCAGTTACTACTGAACTTTCAAACGCAGCGGTAAATATTTGCACTATTATTTAAAAAGTATATACGCATACTGTTTGTACTAGGAATATTAGTATACGTGAAACTTTTATGCTCCTAGACGATTATTACTCACCGGCACACCTCTTCAGAACAATTTGATGGAACTGTGGTCTCTAATGCATTTTTTAATGCCAAATGTATTTCAATCGCATAGAGAGTTCAAAGAATGGTTCAGCAATCCCGTTACTGGAATGATAGAAGGGAACAGTGAATACAATGAAAACATTATTCGTCGTCTGCATAAGGTCTGTACGTAGTTTGTTCTTGTATTTATTGTTTCGTTTATTTAATTACTCGCTACCGACCCAGACCCATGACAATAATTTGTGTGTCTGTTTTATATAAATAGCGAGATATTAAAGTAGTTCTCTATTTAAACTCGCGTGTCAGATTAATTTGTATGACATACGAATCCTGTCTGGAGGAACACTTTTATTAGTACTAGCACTGTATTTCTGGACTTCTATCAAGGATTTATGTAACAGTTATATGTGTTTGCAGGTTTTGCGGCCCTTTCTGTTGCGAAGATTAAAAACGGAAGTAGAGAAACAGTTACCCAAAAAATACGAACACGTTCTTATGTGCCGTTTGTCAAAGCGGCAGCGATATCTGTACGATGATTTCATGTCTAGAGCAAAGTAAGCATTACAACTTTCATATTTCCATCGCAATCTAAGGGTTTCTAATCATAATTCATGTATCTGTATCTTTGTTATTTTAACAGAACAAAGGAGACCCTGGCCAGTGGTAATCTACTGAGCGTCATTAACGTATTAATGCAGCTGCGGAAAGTGTGTAACCACCCGAACTTATTTGAAGTGAGACCCACAGTTTCACCATTCCAAATGGAAGCCATCGAATATGTTGCCGCGTCATTAGCATGGGGTGCTCTTGATTACGATCCATTTAAGGTAATAGACTAGAGTTTCCCCATTTCATTACTTAATTCTTTAAGAATCAAAAAGAAAGATAATATAATTCATCTTACAGCATATCGATTTATCTAGTATTAATCTTTTACTATCCGATTTGGAGTTGACTCTTACTGCATTTGTGGCGCATAGAGTAAGGCGATTGCAAACGCCGCGAAAGCTTATAGAAGAAATAGACAGTCAGCCAAACCCGCCTCCGAGATGCCCGGCTGGAAAAATTAAAATCAACGTTAGATTATCGAATCAGGTTAAACCACCGTCTACTCCTCAACAGACCCAAACAAAGCTAAAGAATTTCCCCGGAATATTGCCTACACCAAGGGTTGGAACCTCCCCTTTAATAAAAACATTAAATAATCAGACCGCTACAGGGCAAGGTAAGCGGCGATCACTTTGAAGATCTTTCACATGTATTTACAATTTTTTCCGATCTCTGCTATCAATCTACTCTGACCTTACAAACTCGTTGCTATTAATCACAGGTGTCACTTTAAGAGTAGCCGGTGGTCAACAATTACAAGGGTACTCCGTACAATTAGTGCAGCACCAGGGTAGCGTTAAAGGTAATTGTTCTCGCTTTACAGCCGTTTTTTGTGTATGTACGTTCGCTTGTAAAATCTTTGGTTCCCGTGCATCATCGATCAGTGGTTGCATTCAAACTCGCCGTGCAATCACTTTTGCAGTGATGCTAGAATAAACGATCTCTGGCCAGCTTGTTTATGATCCCCCATGTTATAAGCATTCTAGAACCGAGGACACATTAACATAACCAGAGAACTTATTATAATTCATCATCCGTAAGTGTAAGATGATTTGTGTAAAGCGTATTTGTTGTGTTCGCTCCGAAAATAGCAATCCCCGTCGGAACACTAGCACATAACCCACAACAAAGTACAACAGTGACACCAACCACTGCGGCAATGAATGCACAGAGGATTACAGTAGGGAATGCAAATATCAGAGATGGACTGCAACGACTAGCCACGCAGACAGTCACAGTTAAACAAGGTGATTCCGTCCAAAGAATAGCAGTGCCTAGTTTTGCACAGCTGGTTCAAACATCTACTGGTAGACATATCATTCTGACTTCGAATCAGCAAAACACTAACACAGGTTTGTCCCATGAGTGCTCGTATCCCACTGACCCCCATTTATTATCCATGTGTCAGGCAATGCGAACCATCACGTAATTCCTTTTGTCACGTGTCATTTATTTGCACATCTCAATGTATGTCGAAAATAATACCCCATTTAAGATATTAATACAAAATGCATGACCACGAATAACGTTTCCTTATGTCTGTGAACAAAAACTTATCATTATTCTAGAACTTATCTCGAACACATTATCCAGCCTGCGACAAGTCCAGCAACAATGTATTTAATATTATCTTATTATTGCAGTCTCATTCCCGGTGGTGACGCCGAGCGGACAACGTTTGACGGTTTTATCTAAATCTTTGATGGGCCTACCTACGTCGGCAGCTACAGTAAACAAAGTTGTGGGAGGTGTAGTGACGACCACGAGCGGAGCAAGCGGAAGACCCGTGATGAGAGTGCCACCTCTGAATGTCACTGCTTCTCAGGCACAGCCTTCCGCTGGTAATGGACAATCTCAGCAACAGCACCAACAGCATGCAATTCGCTGTGGTATCGTTACTAGGCACGCACAAAAGGAATCCGAGAAAGCACAAACGAAGGAACGTCCGAAGTCCGAGTTTCATTTGGTAAATATTTCATTCAAATATGCTTTTCAAGCTCTGATTCGTACAATTCGATTTGTATCAATTGAGTGGACGGGAATGTGTTCTTGTAGCCGCAATTGGAAGAGGAACGGAAGCAAAGAAGGCAGGCGAAGCTCCGTCTTATTGCGAACATCAATGAAAGAAGATGCGCAGCGTGTCCTCTGTACGGCGAGGATTTGTTCATGGCGTTGAGAATTGGAAAGCCGTCTACAGCGTGTCGGTGGCACGACGGTTGGCTTCATTGTACCACTGCTAAAGAAAACGTACGCACGCGAAAGCAATTTTTCTCCCGCACGGAAGCGCTCGCAGAGGCGATTAAAAGTACAGAGCAGATCGTCGAGGAGCTTAAAGTAGTTTTCGAAAGGTATGCGCATAAATTATAATAAGAATAATCTTTTCCTCTTGTGCCGATCTAATGATCGTGATATCGTTGCAGGTTCGTTGTCCATGTTCCTGCTGTGTGCGCGCCCACGCCTCGCTTCCACGTTTCTCATCCACCTCCGCACAAGTTCTTCGGTCAGCGGCGCATGCAAATGGAGTTGCAACGCCAGCTGTCACCGAAACTGGCATTGTTCCATCCGATAGCCAGTGCAACGATGACGCAGTTCCCAGATCCTAGGTTGATACAATACGACTGTGGAAAGCTGCAGTCCTTGGATCAACTTCTCAGGAAACTGAAATCTGACAACCATAGGGTCCTAATTTTTACACAAATGACGAGGATGTTGGACGTGCTGGAAGCTTTTCTTAATTTCCACGGCCATATATACTTGCGATTGGACGGTACCACCAGGGTGGACCAGCGACAGGTAACGATCGGCTGTTATGAATATTACGATCAACTTTGGCATTGTCTTGTCGTTAACGTCTGTGTTATTTCGCGCGAAAATCTGCAGGTTCTGATGGAGAGATTTAACGGTGACAAGCGAATATTTTGTTTCATCCTATCAACGAGATCCGGAGGCGTGGGTGTGAATCTTACTGGAGCAGATACCGTCATATTTTACGACAGCGATTGGAATCCCACGATGGATGCCCAAGCACAAGACAGGTGTCACAGAATAGGTCAAACACGAGATGTACATATCTACAGGTACGCATAAAGAATAGAAAACGTATGGTACTTTTGTCCATATGAATGTATTTCATGTTACCGTGCTTGTTTCATTATACTTTAGGCTAGTAAGTGAAAAGACTGTTGAAGAAAATATTCTCAAGAAAGCCAATCAGAAGAGATTACTCGGAGACTTGGCAATCGAGGGTGGTAACTTCACGACAGCTTACTTCAAGAGCGTGAGTATCAGAAGTTACGGGAAACAAAGAAGCTTGCTTGAAACTGGAGCTCTTTATCATTGTAATCGATATTCCTACAGTCTACGATTCAAGATCTCTTCAACATCGATCAAACGGAGAACGACCCGACGGCACGAATGGCCGAAGTGTTGGATCAGACCAGAGATCGCGAGAAGTTCTTGCAGAAGGAGATTCTGGGACCGCCTCCGAATATGGACGACAAAGTGGCAATGGGTGCGCTCGAAAGTGCCCTAGCTGCCGCTGAAGAGGACCTCGATGTTCAAGCGGCGAAGACTGCTAAAGCAGAGGCTGTCGCCGATTTGGCGGAATTCGACGAGAATATACCCTTGGAGGATGCCGAGAAGGACGACACGCAGGTCAGCAAAGCTGAGCAAGAAGTACAGAACTTGGTGTCTCAGGTAAGGCAAAATTCACTTTTCTTGTGATAGGCAGAAGTGTTGTTAAAATATGTGATTCTCAATAGTATCGTTTGCTTAAAATAATTTCTTTTGCGGTCAGCTCACACCCATAGAGCGTTACGCGATGAAGTTTGTCGAGGAGTCGGAGGGTGCGTTCTCCGCGGCGCAGCTAGCCGCGGCGGAACGCGAGCTGGAAGAGCAGAAGAAAGAGTGGGAGCTGGACCGGCTGCGAGCGTTGCGCGAGGAAGAGGAGAGGCGGATGCGGATGGCCGATGACGATGAGAAACCGTTGACGTTCGGACGCGAGGACGCGCAGAATCAGGTTAATAGTGCTAGTAATTCTAAGAAATTAGTCAGTAAGAAACTGCCGGCGAGGAGGGGGAGGAAACCGCGTAGGAACAACAGCAAAAGTGCTCAGGAATCGGAAAGTGAAAGCGAAACCACCACAGACTCCGAATCAGAGTCGCAGGAGGACGTTGTGGAAGACAGCCTCGATGAGGAGTCGAGTCACACGGAGAGTCAGAGTCAGGGAGACGAAGACGAAGAGGAGGAAGAGGAGGAGGAGGAGGAAGAAGAGGAGGACGAGGACGAGGAAGAAGAGGCGCCGAACGATCAGAACGATTCCGAGAGAGGGGGTTATCGGAAACGTAGGAATCGTTCTAATAAATCGTTCAGCCAGAACCACTTCGATCTTAATAGCCCGCGAACAAGATCCAGAGGGAACGTTAAGATAAATCTCTGGACGTTGGACGTGAGCCCCATTTTACCTGGCGTAAAACCCAAGTGTCGCGGCAGACCCAGCAAAATGCGGAAGCAAGAGGATTTGGAGATGAGAGTGAAGGCTGAGGAGAGCTTCGTGTTGCCTTTAGCGCCCGCTTCGAGTCCGAAGAAGCTGACAAACAGGAATACATCGAGTAAGCTTGAGAACGAGCATAGTGCAACGAATCAAAAATCTATAGTAGCGTCAGATTCGAAACCTATCGATACGAAAAGTAGCAAAATATTTCTTGGTAAAGATGTGACTGTAAGTCTTGAAAATTGTAACGCCGTCATCGCGAATCATTGCAATAGTACGATGTGTCCACCGAAAGCGAAACTTAGAAAGAGTACAGATGCAAAGGAGGAACATAATTCCGTTGCATCTTTAGATTCTTTACAAGCGGAAACGTGTTTACGATTGGATTCGATATTCAGTGCGTCGGAGCAATGCAAAGCTTCGGAATCTAGAGTGATCGATGGTAAAGTTGACGATGAAGCATCGAGGGACCGAATAGGCAGTACCGCGCCTTCGGTATGTATTAAAAAATCTATGCACAAAACAACAGTGCAATGTAATAACGTAGGGAATGATGCAAGCTGTAGCGAAGACTCTGAGAATCCCGATGCCAGCTCCATTTTGGATAATAGTAGTCCTTGCTCGTCTGCAACCGAGTCAGGCACTTTAAAAATGATTTCTGACTCGAATTGTATGAAAAACTCGATGACTTTAGATATAAACGAAGAGATCAACGTATCGGAGAATTCGTTAACTGCTGTGAAGAATAAAACAGTCGAGGACGTGGACGAAGAAGAAGCTAGCGTAGACTCTACCATGGAACAATTAAGTAGTTCTGATTCTGAAAATGCGACTGACTCCACTTCGTGCAGTGTTAATGAGAAAGATAAGCAATCGAAAGAGGACTCGTCTATTTCTGTCGAGGAAGAAGAAGTTTACAGCGAGGATAGCGAGGAGAATATCACAAGGCCGCAGAGTCCTGTCCAATTGAGCGAAGAGGAAAATGAAGAGCAAACGTTAACGACTGAGGAACAATCGAACGAAGATGTTTCGAATTCCAAGGGGAAGGACGACGATGTATCCATTTCTGTGATAGAAAGAAGCTCTAGTCAGGGGTTGGGTGACAACGTGGAGAAATGTACTGAATCGGACAAGCACGAATCTGAGGCTGAATCAACTTCGCCGACGCAGAGCAACGACAATAAATCATCACAAGCTTCCTCGGATACTCCCGATGCTGATGACACTGTCGGCTCTGACGGCAGCACAGAGAGTAAGCTGAAATTTCGTAAACCGGACGCGATGGCTAGCGGCGTGACAACGCGAAGCGCGAAAATGAGTCTTCTTGTTGCGGAGGGTTCCGAGCGGAAAGATTCGGAGACGCAACCGTCTGAACTGAAGCTAAACGAAAGAAGCGAGGTCTCGAATTCGAATGCCAGCCGCAAAGAATGCTGCAGCAGGGTGGTGCTGATTAGGAGACCCGACACGCCACGACCTACTACTGAGCACGGAAGAATCACGAGGTCAAGCGCAGGTCGTTCCCTAACACCTCCACCTAGTAACAGTCAAAGTTGTACGAAACCGATCCAGAGAAGACCACCAGACACCCCTTTTCCCGAGTTCCTAAAAACCTCCCCGCGACCAGTAACGAGATCTACGTCGTCAGTAAATTCGCCGTCGAGGAGCGAAGAGCCGACTTTATTGCCGTACGAGAGGCCCACGACTCGCAGCTCCAAGTCCTTGGATAACGGTTTTGTAAATCCTGCCCCGTTTCGAAGAAGCAGCTCGATACCGCCTATGAAGACGACAGCTTCGGACACGAAGGACCACGCCAGTTCTACCACGACGAGGTCGAGGAAGTCGGGTGATTCGACAACTACAAATATAATCATCTCGAGACGAAGACCAGACACACCGGTTCCTACTTTCGAGCAGATGTCGAGAGTCACTCGATCCGGGTTGAATTTCACATCCAGCTTGGGGAAGTCGAGTCCCTGTCACGTACCTGTACTTAGGGGGAGCAAGCACTACCGAAAGGCGGACTCGTCCGATTCTAAAGGGCAGGAATCTTCCGAGGTGTCGCCCACGCGAGCGGACACGTTGAATACAGACTCGAACGGGAACGCAGTAGCTTCGGAGAATTGCGCGAAACAGGATGACCCGACGCATTGCACAGACACGAATGAGAAGCCGCAGAGAACAGCCAAGGTAGTTGCGATCCTTACACTGGACACGAGAAGCAATCACTGCGGCAAGGCTTCCAGTTCTTTGCACGGGAAAGCTTCGCACTGCAATTCCACTGAAACGAAGAACGCTAAAAAGGGCAGTGAAACGAATTCTACCAGCTCCGATCTGCCCGGGAATAATTGCGTGGTTCGTATCACGGATATAACTTCGACCTGTAAGTTGGATGGATGGTGCGACTCTGGGGATCGCGTATCGTCCACCGTGCTTTCAAACGTGGCGAGTACTTATACGAATTCCGGTAAGACTGGGAAAGCCACGAGCGTGAACAAGACCGCGTCGCCGTTGAATTCGAAGCTTAAAACGGACAAACTTCCGTTGCCCGTACAGTCGGCAGTGATCGCGCTGGTCGACTTGGACAACGATCCTAATTACGATTCGTCGGACGGGTCGAAAAGATTAAGAAGAAAGATCAAGCGAACTCGGCTGTCGTCGTCGTTCGGGAAGCCATTGATGGGCAACAACAAGGCGAGCGAGTCGCAGATGCCCGATGCCCTGGACGACGAAGAAGAAGAACAGATACCGCCGTTGAAGAAGTCTGTTCGTTCGCAGCTTCCTCCTCCTCCTCCTGCTTCTCCATCGTCACAGACGACGACTCAATTGGAGAAGATTAGCAGCGGCACTGTATCTTGAGTCTCGCTAAAACTCTATCGCTGCACTATTAGGCAGCGCATTTCTTTGTATAAAAATTTCCCCGGGATTCTCAGACACCCTGGACTGCTATCTATACGTGGAGCTGGCGTCTGCATGATCCGTGTTCTCTGATCCTCTTTCTTCTCTTAATTTCGTCACGTAATTATCCTCTCTTGTACATACATACTATTATAATCCGACGGAATGGTAATGACAAGCAAAACAAAGTGAGACGTTTCTTTCGTTGTACTGAGTACACGCGTGTAATATTTTTTAGCGTTGTAAATTGTGCTCTCCTGTGAAGGTTTGCGAACGTCTTTAAGTGACATTGTAATTTATATACTTGGTGATAAAAGAAGGAGTAAGACATCTGGCTGTATCATATTAGATTATAGAGAACGAGGAAAGGATTCACACTATAATTAAATAGCTTTAGTTGGTTTAGTAGAATGGCCCGCGAATATCCGTGTCGCTTTTTGCGGCCAATTTTCTCGCGGGCTGTTGGTCATATAAAAGTGGGAGAGAAGGGATGAAATAGAGGCAGTTAATTCAGAGGTAACAGACAGAATGAAAAGATGAAGTAATACTGTGAACGCGCCGTACTTTGCTCTCGTGTAACGCCTTGTATTGCATAACAGTCTGCAAGGTGAGAAACGACCTGATCACACACGCTAGACTTAAGAAGTTTATTCGTTTAAATGGTAATGCCCCACAGTAATATTTAAGTTGCGTGCCTGTATTTTGTATGATCGAGTGAGTCCGAGAAAAGGAAATAAACAAAATATTCCTTGCTACGAAGATCATGTGTTTTCTTATTTCTTGGTGCGTTTCCAAGTCTGTTCGATCAAAGGTTCAGTTCCGTTTTGGTGTCAAATTTTGATCAGTGTGCTTGGTTATATATACATGATATAACAACAGATAGTCGAGATCATTAAATGCAAAACGATGATCTTGCATTATCGCGATGTTTGGTGTGGCAAGGCTAACATGACCGCACATTATAGATGAAATGGAAGATCTTTCAGTCTTATTAAATGATAGCATGCAGTAGAAAAGCTCCAATAATTATTATTTTGAAAATGGCACCAAAACACTGCCTTTGCCATTCCAAACTTGGAGTCAGCCAAGGTATAAGCAGGCACATTGATGAGCGTATAGCATCAAGCAAAACATTCGCTGTCTACGCGAGATCAAAGTAACGAAATTTCTCAAAAGGAAATATGAGCCTTTGAACGAGCAAAGTGTGTTATGTACACTTCCTATTCATTTCCTAGCCATTCCAAGATCAATTTATGTTCGTTCGATGCATTGCATTCTTATGACTTGATTTCGCTATCGGCAGAAGAGTTAGGAAGATACGCTTAAAAGCTGAAGATGGATCAATTTCCTATCAGAGTTCTTCATTATTGCTTAAAATTGAATACAGTGCAAACACCACGCTCGTTCTCCGCAAACATTTGTTTCTTTTTTTTTACAACTTCTTGAAGCAGATTTCTTTATTATTAGTCTACGAATTAGATCTGATAGTCGTGCTTTAATATCTTGCAGATATGGTTGTCGGACGACAATATGGAGCAAATGCCGGTTAGTATAAATGTTACTCAGCTATTCATTTGTTGAGAGCACGAGTTACATGATCCTTTTAATCATCAGATGTGGTGTCCCCCAACGCCCCCCACAACGGACAGCGATGTTTACATTGACTATTCTTTGGGATTTCTTTATGAAAGCACACAGATGTCAGAGGCTCAATTGCCTCCAATATACGTTAAGAAAGAACAAAAGAGAAGCAGAGTGGATGTCGGTGCTAGCGATCGCGATGGTAAGTAGATTCAATGGTCCATCTATATCGAACCTTTTTTCACTTGACGACTGTGTAATAATCGAGCGTAATTGTTTCCCGTCAGGGCGCCGCGCGGTTAAAATGCGACACAAAGAAGAATCGCTTTACGCGCCGAGATCTCTGTTCGATCGGCCTTCGCCAGCGTTTGTGAAGAATCGTCGGGACATGAAATTGCACAAGTATCGTCCGATGGTTCGACCACCGATCCCAATGCCGGGTATAAAACCCTTGCACATGTCCAAGTCATCCGGGGACCAAGAGCACGTTCTAGATTGGATGATACACGAGGATTGGGCTCTCCTACAAGCGATTCAAATCTATCAGGGATTGCCGCTGAATCTGATGATTCTGTCCCCCGGCCACACTCCCAATTGGGACTTGGTCGCCGACATAGTTAACAATACTTCCCGAATATACAGGTCTCCCAAACAATGCAGAAGCAGATACGAATCGGTAATCGTACCAAGAGAAGAAGGGAAATTACTTTACGATATCACGCCGAAGAAACAGAAGAAACAGAAAGGCGTGTACAAGATGCCTCAGGTCGCCGAGGTATATTTTATTTCTGTTGTACATTGGAGGGAGAATATTTGTTGGCCAAAAATGATCCTTTTTTACTCGTCTCCTTTTAGCAACAAAGTAAAACGAACAGGCCGATGAAAACGTCTCAGTTATATAATCAGGATAAAAATCATTCGTTCACGTTAATGTGCTGCCAAAGGTTCGACACCATAAAGTCCGTTTCCAATAAGAGAACGCCCACCGTTAAACCATTGCTTGTTAATCCGTTAATGAAGAACCCGACCAACGCCGCGGTTCTAGCTGAATGTGGTATTCAGTATGATAACCCATTGGCTCCCATAGAGGTTGCGACACGCCGTGCCGATAGGATCGCCAAGGAGAAGCTTAAGCACGCTGTTAGTATGACTTGGCACATTTTATTCATTGCAGCCCTACGATCCTAGTAAATGATACAATAATTTTTGTCTTCTAGGTGTTAACGGCTGAACAACAACAACAGGTAGCGGCACGCCTGCTTCAGCAGCAGCAACAGCAGGCCCAACAACAACAGCAGGCCCAGCAGCAGCAGCAGCAAGCTCAACAGCAACAGCAGCAACAAATTAAACTACAGCAGCAACAAGCCCAGCAAACTATACCGAGCACCCCCAGCCCTCAAGTGCATCAACTGACTCAAGTCGCTACCACCGTTACAACAACTGGTCTGACCACCATGAAAACCGTTACAACGATGACTAACGTTACCACATGCGGCACGACAGTTGCAACGTCGGCGGTGAAAGCTCGCCCAGGCGGTACATTGACCATGCAAGATGCACGAACAACGCCGACTGTCGTTAGCGTAGCTAATCTCCAAGCTGCGCAAAGGATCGCGACGGCAAGTTTGGTATCCGCCGCGCAAAGTTCGCCTGTGACCACGCAAAAGGGAATCGTCGGGGTCACCGTGGCAACGGCCTCCGGTAGCAAAACGCTGACTGCCGCACAGCTACAATATTACAGGCAGCAGCAGGTACTCCTGCGACAGCAACAACTGAAAGTACTGCAAGCACAGGCCGCCAGCGGCCAGAAAGTATCGGTGGCGGTTTCTGCTGCTACCGCGCAGCAAAGAGCCACGCTGATGAAACAGGGCATAACTGCCGGGACCGTTGCCCAAACAACCGTTGGGAAACAAACAGTAGCGCGCACGGTATCCGAGACCGAAATGGCCGCTCTGATAAAGCGACAAGCGTTGCAGCAGCAAGCGAAGGCCGCGGTGGCTCAGGTTCAAGTACCGGCGCAAGCTGGCCTCACCCCAGCGCAGATATTCGCGCAAGCTGGTTTGCAAGTGCAGCAGACTGGAACATCCGCTGGTGGCACGCCAGTTGCTACTTTGGTGAAAGCTGCGAACGTTGGCGTGCGAACGGCAACTCCCCAGCAGATCCGTCAGCTTGCTCTACACCCTCAAATTATTACTCAGAGGAAATTGCCGGCGCAAAAGGTTGCTCAGTTAACGCAAGTGGCTGCCAAAGCTGGCGTGCAGACGCAGCTGATTGTCCAACAGAAGTCTCTGCCAGCGACCATGACTGTGCAGCAAATTCAGCAAGTCATGAAGCACGTGCAGCCATCGGCGATGCAACAATTCACTCATGTACGTATTTGTATTGATTTCCTTTTAATTACCAAGGTTTCTCGTATTTTTAACACAACGTTATCATTCCAGGTCTCCACGGGGCAAACG
Source organism: Andrena haemorrhoa (assembly GCA_910592295.1). Taxonomy (NCBI): domain Eukaryota; kingdom Metazoa; phylum Arthropoda; class Insecta; order Hymenoptera; family Andrenidae; genus Andrena; species Andrena haemorrhoa. The sequence continues at coordinate 5,572,046 of OU342940.1, read as the reverse complement.
GTTTCTCAGCCTGGTCAAGTGATGTTAGCGAAATCCCCGTTACAGACGCGTGTAATTCCAGTGGCATCGGCCGCGTTGAAGCAAACTATTCAAGTCGTGACGGCAAGCAGCGCCCAATTGCGACAAGCACCAGCTCAAGGGAAGCCCATCGTCACGACGGCGAGAGGTAGCCCAGGACCTAGTCAAGTTAGATTGCAGACTATCGCCCACCCTGTTCATGCTCAGCAAGTGCAACAGCAGCAGCAGCAAACGCCACAAGATGCTCAACCGAAGTGAATATGCTTTATGAGTGTCACTCAGGTCATCTAAATATGACGAACTTTTCCCTTTAGGAATTCATGTCGGAGGTATGAAACAATGTTGCATTGAAGACTTGTAATGTAACGACTTTTAAAGCTATTAGAACATTCCAAAAGATATTGCACGAAAGTTAATTGCAGACACCTCGGTCTTTATTGGAACAGTACTTTGATTTAGGGCAATACCATAAGCCAATAGTGGCTGCAATAATTTTGCGAAGAATATAATGCCTTTGGCCATTATCTGGCGAAAAGTATTCCTTTTACGCGTTAACGTTATTTGTCGGGAGTGACTTGTCGAACGCCGCGATAACATTTCATGGTTCAATCAGTATCAAGATGACCCCTCTAATCGTAGTATATCTTTCAAAATTTGCTGGCCGAATTTGTACGTAATATTAATTACTTGCAAATCTTTAGTAATTTAGGAAGGGATTGCGAGATAGCATTGCCGAAAGTGCTGTTATAGCATTACATAAAAAAGTTGCGTACTTGTTTATTGAACGAGGAGATGTGTGACGATTGCAGAATTACATAATTAATAATACAGCGTTATGCTAGTGTGTTGCTTATTATTCTGATTTGATCGTAATTGAAACTTGTGCGAGAAGAATGATGATTCACATCCCGATGACCAATCGGATGGTTCTGACGGGAATAAACGTTTCTTGTACTAAAACGATGCGATTTCGTTTAAACCGTTTTCGATTTTAATATATACATATATTATTTCGTGAGAAAGGATTAAGTATTTTAAACAGGAGGTTATCATAACGATGATGCTCCGATCACGCGGCAAACGTATTTTTCTTGAATTTTTAAAGACTAGTACGAAACGATTTAGCCTCGAGAAATACGCATAACTCGTTGATCACATACAGTGCTGCCCGGTAACCGGCACTGCGAGTGGACGGGGTAGCAATTTTACATGAAAAAAAACGAAATAAAAATGTAGAACGAAGGTTGTTATAACTCGCTTAGTTTTCTAGAAAATTGACTGTGAATTTCGGCCAAGTAACTCGTCTAACATTCAAAGCCAAATTTCTCGGAAACGAAGCGGGCTGCCAAATTATTTTATTCTATATTTTCGACTTATTGTTTAATGTAGAACCTTCAGCTTGTACCACCGGTTACGGGACACTGTATATGAATGGAAAAAAACGGGAGTACATGTGAAGCTACGAGTGTATATGTACCTATAGTTACCTGTAGGATTTAAAGTGTTCCGTTCGGCGATGCAATGTTTATACTAGGATCTTTATCGAATTGTGTAAGATTGTACTAATAATATATATATATATATAAATATGTATAATTCGTGTATCATAGACGCTAAAATAAATCTCTCGTAAGTAATTTCGCAGTTCTATTTGAAGCGCGAACAAATTCTGCTGATGAGCAGTGCAAACAGCATTTACGTTTGCATGAGTAAGCAATGCACTCGAAAAGATGCGTGGAAATTGTTTATATTTTGTGTCTACTCCATGTTAGCGCGATACACAGCAGAGTATTTCGTTCTGGAGGTCAAATTACTTCATCTATCATTTATTACCGTAATCAAACAACATAGACCATGTATAGCTTGGAACAGATAAGATATTTATAAGATAAAAAAACTCAGCACAAAGAGAATATCTTATCATGCTGATAGACCAAGCCTCGTGTATCGAGAACTCTTCTAGATTATATTTACGCGACTCATGGTTGGACCAGCAGAGTGTTCGCAGTTATATGCTTACTCATGTCCTCTGGAAGTCAGTACTACTCTGAAGCTGATAGTTTCTAGTTGTCCATTCACACGATGACTTATCTACACTTCTTGGCGGCGAATGTGCCTTACGCGCTGCTCCTTCTCGTCGGCTCATGGACCATCTTATACCTTTACTTGAAGTATAAGCACACCTATTGGAAAAGAAAGGGTGTCCCTTCTCTACCAGGGCACTGGCTCTTCGGTAACGTGGAAGATGCAGTTCTAATGCGAAGTGCATCTTCCCATGTATTTGGTGACCTATACCGACAAGCCTCCGATAACGATGACATCCTCGGAGTCTACGTCTTCCACAAGCCCTTCCTGCTACTCAGAAATCCGGATTTGATCAAGCAGGTTTTGGTGAGGGACTTTAACAGTTTCTCGAATCGTTCCTTCACGGCTGAGTCGTTTCATGATAAAATAGGTAGCACGAATCTGTTCACGATCAAGAATCCGCGATGGAAACAGTTGAGGTGAGTGCGACAATCACCTAAGTCATGAAACTAAGCGAAGGGAACAAGAATTATCTGTATTTCGTTTCATTAGGACGAAGATAACACCTGTGTTCACCAGTGGAAAGATTAAGAAGTTATTCTACTTGATAGTTGAAGTTGCGGATTCAATGCAAACATATTTAAAACATCAGTTCTCTGACGGCTCGAAAGTGAAAACTATCGGGGTGAAAGACGTTGCGATGAAGTATACTACCGACATTATATCTTCTGTTGCGTTTGGGATTCAAGTGAATTCTTTCGATCCCGCCGAGAACCACTTCTTCAGGAAAGGTATTCTAAATACGCAATGAAATCAGAAGTTGTTTACCGTTTCTGTGCCGTTTTTGTCATAACTCCCCCTTTTCAAAAGCTCAAGAGGGACTCACATTTACGTTGCGGCGGGGCATACAGTTTACCTTGATGTTCTTTTTCCCGTCGACGTCACCGTATGTGGGTGGTCAAATGTTAGGCTCGTCCACGAATTATTTCCGCAAGGTATTTTGGGACTCTGTAGACTCAAGAGAGGCGACAACGGCTAAACGAGGGGATCTGATCGATTCCCTGATAGAGCTGAAGAATGATAAGCAGGATGACGATTTCAGTTAGTAACACTATGATCTTGTAACGTCTATGTTTTTAGTTACTACGTATTCTTACTTTCGATTGCAAATTGGTTTACAGAATTGGAGGGCGATGTTTTGGTAGCCCAGTCAGGAATATTCTTCGTTGCTGGTCGCGAGTCCAGTGTGACAACGATAACCTTTACCCTTTGCGAACTCGCTAAGCATCCAGACATTCAAAAACGAGCAAGAAACGAAATCATTGAAACGCTGAAAACGCAGGGGTTGACTTATGAAGCTGTTCACAGCATGAAGTATCTTAATCAAGTAGTCTCCGAAGTTTTGAGACTATATCCACCGGCTCCATTCATCGACCGAGTGGCTTCTGAAGATTACAAGGTAAAATGATTCTTTGATCACAAATTAGCCTCTCTGATCCATGATAAGATTCGAAGTATGAGCTATTTGTCTCGTATTACGCCTTGACAGCGAATGTTGAATAATTCAATAGAGCGGGAACGGGCATGTACGTCGTATGAATATCTAATAACACGTATGCGACAATGGCTAATAGGTTTATGCAACGTTCGCTCAGATCACTTAATCATTGCGAAAGATTCGACGGCATCGTCATTTACCTATCAAGGAAAGGAATGCTTCAAGCATTCAAGTTACCTTTTTTTCAATTTCGTAGATTCCTGGAACTGATATAGTCATAGACAAGGGAACATGCGTGTACGTACCCTTATGCGGTATCCACCGTGATCCAAAATACTTTCCAGATCCGTTGCGTTTCAATCCTGATAGATTTAGCGACGAGAACAAGGACAAAATTATGCCATTCACGTATCTGCCTTTTGGTGATGGACCAAGAGTTTGTATCGGTAAGAATATAATGTATCAAAAGCGCGTGCTGGGGTTTATGATACCGTATTTTTCTTACTATTCATTAACATGTTTCTTCTAGGTATGCGTCTTGGCATGTTGCAGTCTATGATGGGAGTGATCACGATACTTAAGGATTACGAAATTTCATTAGATCCCACATATAAATGTGATATTGATATTCGCACCGTTTTTATAGTCCCCCGAGAAGGATTCAGGTTGATTTTCACGAAACAATAAAAACTACATTGTTAAGAGTTTATTTTATAAGATGTTATTTTACATTATGAGGACATGTACATAGGTCTAAAATAAAGAATACACAATCAGTTGATAAAATCATCGTGCTTAATACGAAACGTGAGCAAATTTATTTTGCGTGTACAAATCTACCACCTCCCGCTTCGATCAGTCTTTTAAACTGATCATACTTATCTGTGGAAAGTAATAGCAAAGTCACCATATTTTGAAATGGTCAATTAACACTTGGCTTCATTAACAATTTAAGTTACATCTTCTAACGGGCGGTTACGATTATTTTTCACACACTTTATACCTGATAGCACTTTATACCTGATAAACTTTAGTTTTTTGGGAGGCTCGGGCTCTTCTGTTAGTTCATCTTTCACAGTGTTAATACAAGCGTAACAAATTCGGGGCAACCTCTATTGGTTTTTTCTTTACCCTTTACTGTATTACTATTACTCTTATTATTATAAGTATTATAAATCGCCGAGATCGCTACCGAAATCGCGTGAGCGTGAGCGGCCATCAGTGATAAGATAATTAAGTTAGCACGTTTCCCAGGTGCGCGTGCACTCAACACGTACCGCGCGATTCGTGTACATCCTAGCCGCATAATTCCAAACATCGTGCGATCTACCGACGATCAAGACAATCAAGTGGCCCGTATCCGCGTGCGCAAATGTAATTTTTCGAGATGTACGACCAGCGTATTAAATCGATGCGCGTGCGCAAACGTAAGAACGTCAAACGCCTTCTGCGCGCGCGAAAAGTGAGTGGTTCCTGATTGGTGCGGGCAAATATGAATGCTCTGATTGGAGCACGAAGCGTTCGAATTTCGGGATCCCGTTCGCACGTGATGTAAATATTGCCGCTCCAGCCGACTGGAGGCCAGAAACCATTCAACAAGTGTTCAGTAACCGCCTAGCGGAGAACATATCCAAAGGCTTTCATCATAGGCAGCTTTTGCCAGTTCGTGGGCCACGTGAATCTACCAACTTAATTCCTTATGCCCCCCTAAATAAATAATTTTAACGCCCCTATAGCAGAGTATTTAGTTTTTTTATTATTCTCTCTATCGTTGACCTTTATAAAGAAACGACAGAGATCAGGCGTGGATCCAGAGGGGGCACGCGCCCCCTCAAGGGAAATATATTTATATTAATTTGTTTATCGTATTATTTCAACAATTTACCCCAAAGAAAGCCTCGATCTGTCCGGTTTGAATAATAAATTTTTTTTTCGGAAGTTAATTGTAAAACATAAACTTTTTGATTTTTCTCAAATCTGAGAAGATTTAAGACCTGGACGAGATCAAGGATGACAGGAGACAGGCTGACTGGACTTACTTTAGCGAGAAAATATCGGACCGATCTCGGGTATATTACCCTCACCTATGTCCCCAACCCCCGCCTCACGAAAATCCTGGATCCGCACCTCTTACAAACCACGATAAAGCTTGAAACAAATAAGATATTATTTGTACTTTGCCACGCGAAAACACGAGATAAAAGTACTCGACACAAAGAGAATATACTTTTTATGCTGATTAGACCCAGATCTTCTTGTACTCAGATCTCTTGTAGATTACATTTATGCGACTCATGTGTTGGATCAGGGGGGTGTTTCTACTTATATGATCGTAGATGCCCTGTGGAAGTCAGTACTGTTCAGAAGCTAATAGTTTCGAGTTGTCCATACAAAACAATGACAGTTCTAGACTTTTTGACCGTGACTATACCTTACACGCTGCTCTTTTTCGTCGGCTCATGGGCCATTTTGTACCTTTACTTGAAGTATAAGCGCACCTATTGGAAAAGAAAGGGTGTCCCTTCTCTACCAGGGCACTGGTTCTTCGGTAACGTGCAGGATGCAGTTCTAATGCGAAGTGCCTCTTCCCATGTATTTGGTGACCTATACCGACAAGCCTCCGATAGCGATGACATCCTCGGAGTCTACGTTTTCCACAAGCCCTTCTTGATACTCAGAAATCCGGAGTTGATCAAGCAGGTTTTGGTGAGGGACTTTAACAATTTCTCGGATCGTTACTTCACGTCTGATTCGGATCATGATAAAATGAGTAGCACGAATCTGTTCATGATCAAGAATCCGAAATGGAAGTATTTGAGGTGAGGGCGAAGCACTAAGGTCATGAAACTAATTGAAAGGAAGGGAACCAGAGTTAAATGTATTTCGTTTCATTAGGACGAAGATAACGCCTGTGTTCACCATTGGAAAAATGAAGAAGTTATTCTACTTGATAGTTGAAGCCGCGGGTTCAATGCAGAAATATTTGGAAGATCAGTTCTCTGATGGCTCGAAAGAGAAAACTATCGCGGTGAAAGAGGTTGCGTTGAAGTATACCACCGACATTATATCTTCTGTTGCGTTTGGTGTTCGAGTGAATTCGTTTGATCCCTCTGAGAATCAGTTCTACAGGAAAGGTATCTAAATACGCAAAGAAATCAGAAGTTGTTTACCGTGTCCGTGGTGTTTTTGCCATAACTCCTCCTTCTTCAAAAGCTCAGGAAGGACTGAATCTTACGTTGAAGCGATCCATACAGTTTTCCTTGAATTTCTTTTTCCCGAGGCTGTCACCGTATTTTGGTAGCCAATTTTTCGGCTCGTCCACGGATTATTTCCGTAAGGTATTTTGGGACTCGGTAGACACTAGAGAGGCGATGAAGGTTAAACGAGGAGACCTGGTCGATTCCTTGATAGAGCTGAAGAATCAAAAGCAGGATGATGAATTTAGTTAGTGACACGTTGATCTTTCAACATCTGTGTTTTTCGTTCCTACGTATTATCACTTACACTTGCAAATTGGTTTACAGAGTTGGAGGGCGATGTTTTGGTAGCCCAGTCAGGAATATTCTTCATTGCTGGCCGCGAGTCCAGCGTGACAACGATATCCTTTACCCTTTCCGAACTCGCTAAGCATCCAGACATTCAAAAGCGAGTACGAAACGAAATCATTGAAACGCTGAAAACGCAGGGAATGACTTATGAAGCTCTTCAGAGCATGAAGTACCTTGATCAAGTAATTTCGGAAGTTTTAAGACTGTATCCACCGGCTCCATTCATCGACCGAGTGGCTTCTGAAGATTACAAGGTAAAATGTTTCTTTGATCACATTGTAGTCTCTGCCAGAGTTGGGCATTATTTGAATAAACTTTTATTCGAAAAAATTTGAAAGAAAATGTTATATAACTTAATCGCCTCGGAAAGTGTATGTACTCCGTTTGAGTATCTAATAACGCGTCTGCGATTGTGGCTATTACGTAGACGGCAACTTTATTTTCCTCAGTAGGAATGCAAGCTATTTTTTTTTTAATTGCGCAGATTCCAGGAACTGATATAGTTATAGATAAAGGAACACCCGTGTACGTGCCCTTATGCGGTATCCACCGTGATCCAAAATATTATCCAGATCCGTTGCGGTTCAATCCCGATAGATTTAGCGACGAGAACAAGGGCAAAATGACGCCATTCACGTATCTGCCCTTTGGTGAAGGACCAAGAATTTGTATCGGTAAGAACATTATTTATCAAAAATGTGTCCTCGAGTTTCTGATACCGTATTTTTCTTACTATTCATTAACATGTTTCTTCTAGGCTTGCGACTTGGCGCAATACAATCTATGATGGGAGTGATCACGGTACTTAAGGATTACGAAGTTTCATTAGATCCCACGTATGAATGTGATATCGAGATTCGCAACGTGTTTATATCCCCTCGAGAAGGGTTTCGGTTGATTTTCAAAAAACTATAAGAAATTACATTGTTAAGATGATGTTCAGGTCTAAAATAATAAAGGCATTATCATTTGATAAAATATGATAAATATATTTCCTCCTATATACAGATGCGAATTATTTAATACTATTGTACAGTAAATCGTATAAAAAATATTATTCACTACCATCTTACTTGGGCAGTAGCGTTAAATACTTTTTAAATTCCGAGATTACGCACTCGCGGGGATTTAATGGTGTTTGCGTGGTGAGGTAATCGCTCAAATATTGTGGCATGAAGCAAAGGATACCTTTGCTCGCCAACATTGCCCAATCGATTGGCTGACTGACTTGCCTGATGTTTACAAAGCAGTGAGTGATTTTCTTTCCTGTTGGACTTGTATCGTACGGCGGTCTGGAACAAAAAATATATCGTCTAGTTTCCAAATATCATCGTGCTTAACACGAAACAGAAGCAAAATTTACTTTGCGCGAACGACTCTGCCACCACCAGCTTCGATCAGTCTTTTAAATTGATCGTATTTATCTCCGGAAGCTAACAACAAAGCCACCATACTGTCAAATGGCCCAATACTTGGCTCCATTAACAATTTAAGTCTCCACTTGTAAGCGGCGCTGGCAATTATTTCTTCGATACCTGCACTTGGATCTGGGATGGTGCCTTTGCTTTTCGGATTTCCCCATTCATATTTCTCTTCCTGTTAATGTTGCAGTTAATAAGTAAATAGTTTAACGTTATATATGAAAGACATGGTAGGTAACAATCGATTATACTAACATCAAGAAATTTGCCCTCTTCTTCGGAATCTCTTAAGTACATACAATGTAAAATCCATTTTCCAGACGCTATACTACCCAGCATTTTTTCATTTCTGGAAGGTCTAATGCAGAGCAGATGCGTCGCGCTCATATCAAAATTAGCGTCCATTGATACGTCGCCACCTAAGTCTTTTATCACTTGTTCGTAGGCCGTTCGGTCCTATTGAGTGAATTGTTAATAAGTATTGCTTACTTTATATGTACTTTGTATAACGATATACCTTTATGCCTGAAAGCATGAACTTCAGTTTCTTTGGAGGCTCAAGCTCTTCTGGTAGTTCGTCTTCGGCAATGTCGACATTTGCGGTATTGTCGTTCTGTTCTTCATGCATCGTTGCCTATACGGAAAGAAATCGTTAAACTGCTACTAATCGATGCAAATTATTCAAAGTAAAGCCGATTTACAGAAACAACTTACTCGCTTTGAGTGACTCGGGTCTTCCCATACAACAGCATCGATAGGTTGTGAATCCTTTACGATAACTGCAGATAACGATGTATTTGAGGCGATGAATAGATGATTATAGGAAGACAAGATATACTTACATTTCTGTATAGGATCAGCAGGTTCTGCATTTACATTTTCTCCAGAGAGAGAATATCGTTTTTCGGGTGTGCTCGATGTTCTTTGGAGTACTTGATGCAATTGTGCGATTTGCCTGCAAAATACAAATAGTTGCGAATAATTCGTAACAGCACTTTACTTATAAAAATTGAAAAGTGTATATATTAACATACATATTGATTTCATTATTTTGCAACGGACTATTATCATCCGTAAACTCCAATTTTCTGTTAATTGGAGTGACAGCAGTTACTTTACAATTATTATCCTTCACTGCTTCCGGTGTTTCTGCCGATGGTTCGTTGTCGTCAGTGGGCAATGCTTCATCTGTACTGTCCTGTTATATTCAAGCATGTTGAAATGCTCAAAAGCATATACCAATAACTATCGATACTTACCCCCGCATCACGACCTTGGTTTTTTAGTTTTTGCCACAATTGCCTCTTCAATTCAGATAGTGGCTGTAAATCCAGATGCATTAAAATAACTTGTGCATTTATACACGATCGGAATTACACGAGATACGTACAGTGCTGGGAGCTCTTCGTTTTAAGGGAGGTTCCTCCACCCTTAAATCTGGGAAATTATTAACCCATTTTACCCAACCTTTCCTTGTATCAGGTGAGGGATTCGGTTTAAATACTTGGCCATATGGCGTTTCCGGCGTGGATACATGAAACGGCGATTGCGGAGTTTTGTTCACGAGCAGATTGAGCCTTTTATTAATTAGTGGCGTGTCACCGGAACTGCCATCTTCGCTCTACGATATTTAAGTAATAAACCATACTATGAACTGTTTGGAAATACCTTTGACAGTAAAGAAAAGACAACACATACTAGTAAATGAGGTAAACGACGTTGCGGCGTAATAATATTCCTACTTGCTGGTTCAGATGGAGGAGTCATTTGACTTGAATTACTTGTAGAACTTTCATCTGAATTGCATGTCCGACTAAGTCGTTCGGGAGCTTAAAAATGAAATGATATAGAAGCGTGCACATGCATTATAGTAGGTCTGCAGAAATTTATATACCTTTGGTTTCGCCTACAAGGAACGGAGTTTCGTCGACTCTTTTAGATTGAGCCGCACACGAAGTTAGCCAATTAGCAGTAACAGCTGGTAACTCCCATTTCACTGCTGCGTTATACTTGTTTCCTTCTGGCGTCGGACAAACTAAATGAGTGCTGCCGTATGTATTCTTCTCAACGTTGGTTTTACGTACAAAAATATCCTGGCACCTGAAATCAACGATGCTTCCTATTTATTCGGCTTATTATAGTCATGTTTCTGCAATAGAAAAAGTAATACATGGCGCCCAATTCTGTAGCCAATGTGGTAAGGTAGGTTCGTTCAAGACCAGCGTACATGCTCATTGTAATGACGCAGCCCGATAATGGGTTCGAATGTTTCTTTATAGACAAAGGTCTGTGATAATACATAATGTCAATTATCTGCTCCTGGTTTATACAGTCTTCCTATACAAATGTTTAACAGTGCATTATGTGAAAGTAGTAGGAATTTAAAACAAAAAAGTTATACGTACAATGAATAGATCAGTTACGATTTCGTTTACTGTATGCTTTAAAGGTGCACCACATTTTGGCACAACCCCATAATCCGGGACACCAGCAAACGTTGATGAAACAACTTTCCCACCCATTACCGCAATACTCTCGGCTACGTAGCTGTCTTCGTTGCTGAAGCCAATCACGACGAACGTAAGCCCTGGGTAGTATTTTTATATTATTAGCAATCCACATCTTAATATTATTACTTATTCCTGGAACATATCTATCACCTGCAAATAGCCTATCATTTAAAGTCGAAATCTGACTGATCGGTACCGCGCTATCGTCTGCAGAATCCTTGATGCTTTGCGCCGTCTCAGACGCGAATGATTCTCTTGTAGATTTCGCTGTGCTCTTACGATCGCTCATTAAAGTTTTATCATTAGCCTGTTCTTTGATAGGCGTACGCGGCTTTAAAAACTCGTGCATCGGTGTTTCATTCGTAACGACTAGATTAGAGGGAATGTATAAATCATATGTCTACAGTTTTTTCTTAAAACATATACATGTAGGTTTAAGGGCATTACCAACTGTATCTTGAAGATACTGTTGCACAAGATCAGTTTCTGCTTCTTTTTGGAGCATAGCTAATTTTGTATCTATATCGAAAGACGGAATTGAGACTTTTCTTGGTTTTTGTAGCATTTGTAAACTCTGGAAGGATACTCGTAAATGTTATAGTTGATCTTTGTCTTTCGAGTTATTATAGGCTTACCCTCTTGCTTAATGGTGAAGGAGGTTCTGCTACTGTGGGCGCTACATTACGTTTTTCGTTAAACAAGAAGTTTTCCTCGGGTGCGGGTCGCTTTAATTTAATGCTCTCCTCCAACCATCCCAAAGTTAATATATAGGGGCTGCGAGAAATATTTATAACGTTAAAAATAAGAAAGTTCGAGCACTAATTCATTAGCATACCATAATCCTTTCGCTTTCATGGATTTCAGGTCGCTGGCTGCTCTGTGTTCGTTCCAGACGATAACGTGCGTTACAGCATCCGATATATCATCGAGTCTCGTTGCACTGCTTACGTTTAAAATCTTGTTAAGCTTATCTTTGTGACTAGGAGTAAATCCAGCAAGGTAAATCTAAAAAAAAGAGATCAGATTATTATAATGTCAGCTACCAGAAGCATATTCAATTCACCTACATTGCATCCATCTAAAAACGGACCAGCCGATTTCGCTTTACTGCAACTAAGCCTATCGAGAATTGCGATCGATGTAGCTGTAAATTTGAAGCGATGTAAAATTGATTTATTAGTAAACTAAGCGATCTTTCATTCATTTTATCACTAACCGGTCAAAGTGTTATGTGCTGAGTCCAAAGTGGAAGTGTTACTTATCGTTGATGCCAAACTTTCGTCAACACAATGGCCTTGTTGGAGTTCGGATGGTATGGAACTGATGGCAGAACAGTTAAATGTTTCGCAGACTGCTACAATTTAAAGGAGCGCGACATTAATTACTGTTCCACAGTACGAAGCCTAACAGTTCACGGTATCTTTGTAATCATAGAATTTTACCACTTGATTTTTCCGGAGTGGAGCACGCTTTTAATGATTTAATCAAGAAATCTTTAAAGGGTAAAGCATAACCAACTTTCACACTTTCGTATGCCCAATCTGGCGTTAAACAAGGAATATTTACTTGCTTCGCATACTTTAGCTTATCACTTATTGGACTGTTTTCAGGTGCGAGTACTACTTTGACCTTCGCACCATCTAAAGAACCCATAAATGTCTGAAAGGACGTAATTTAAATGCCTGATAAGTTCGAAGGTAAAATGATTTAAGAAGGTTATATTTTACCCCTCCATGATCGTTAATCAAATGCTTAATTTCGTTCTTCTGACGTCTTGGAAGATTTGTCGACGTGACGACTAAGTTAAAGAAGACAGAAGCTTTAAATTTATGGAACATGCTATCATCTGCTTTAACAAAATCCTTTAAATTTATTTCCCAAACTGCTTTGACCCATTCTTTCGTAACTATGGGTATTTTCATCTCTGTAGCCATCTGTTACAAAACATCAAAATGTTAGAGAGCTATTGAGTAAGTTTCAGTTTGTTCATTTACCTACCTCGTACTTTGCAGACATCACAGATCCTGTTACAAGGTGTGTCGCATGGCTGCGCAATTGTTTTGTGAAAATCCCTCCCATGTACTCGACCAGTCTTTCCACAAGTTCCTGTAACCACGGGCGCGTTAGCAAAGAGAAGGTATAACAAGAGGCGACACTCTGACGATGAAACCAGTTTTAGAGAGAGACAAATGACACAACCAATTTAAATGGTCATTCGGAGTGTCGCCTCTTTCCTTCGGTAATGACAGAGAAGGTATAACAAGAGACGAAGAAACCAATTTTAAAAAGAGACGAAATGACACAACCAATTTAAATGGTTATTCGGGAGCGTCGCCTCTTGTTATACCTTCTCTTTGGCGTTAGATACCATTAATCATTCGATTGTTTAAGCATAACATTCAACAAATATACTTTTTCTTCTGGAGGCAGACCAGAGGCACATATACACAGTCCTCTCATAGCTGTTGTGTATATAGGACTTGCTACTTCTGGAATTGGTTCCCCATTGATGAAACAAAATAGCAAGCACCTTGGTCCAACTATTCTGGAGCAATAAAACAATAAATGCAATTAATGTAATATAATGTAATCCTCTATCAAGTGGCCTTACTTACGAGCATTTGAATGTCTTTAATTTTTCAAATGTATCCCCTTTAAACTCTTCTATTATAAATACATCATTTTTAGCGGGTTTTATTTTATGACATTTCGTTTCATTAACCCATGTTGTTTGTACATTATACTCGCGACATTTCTGAAAAAGATTCATTAAATCATCTTCTGGTCGCTTTTGAAATTCCATTGGGTGTATGAAAGTTCGTTTACTAACATTATATGCATGCCACATATCTTCGGTGCAATCATTTTCAGACTTGCATTTGTTTGGTACAATGAAGTAAAGATTGACGTCTGCGTCGATCTGACTCTCTCCATCAATCATTTTTATAAAAGACTATGAATGACCAGGATGACACTCCTTGCAGGCAAAGTTATAAGTACAACAGGTTATTTTTATTACTGTTGATTTTAATTAAAGAGTAATTGTAACTGACATCAATTACTACATCGATCAAAATGATCTTTCTTCTTTTAAAATAATAATACACCTATTGCCGGACTAATATCGGGATAGGTTATAAGCCTTCCACATACATCTTAATTAACACATGAATTCCAATAGAATACTTTTATGTATTTTGTAAAAAACCATATTCGAGATACTCAACAATATCGGACCGATACTATAAACGTCGATAAGTTCCCCGAATTATGGTATATCGTTCAAACAACAACAGTTCCGCGTGCCAGTACATCACGCGCTGTTTCCCGCCTAAGCACGCCTAAGTCTGTGGCTTCGATCAGGATAGTAGTGATGCGCGATATTTATCGATAACTGTATATATCGATATTTAATAATAGAGTTCGACAATCATCTGGACTTGTAATACATATTCAATAGCCGTTTCTTATAGTTTGTTTTGAGAAATTCGATTTTGAAAAAACTGCAAATTTTCAACTTTGAACATCTTTTGTGTCGAAACAGTAACAGTTATTTGGTTGCTTGTTAAGTCAAATTATTCTATAAACCCTCCCGAATACAACGATATGGCAACAAACGGTTTGCGGATTCGTTTTCAGCGCACGAAAACCTATAAGAAACGGCTATTGAATGTTAGAAGTCCAAAAAAAAGTTGCGGGCGATTTGGGCGTAAGTGGAATTGGCCCGATGTTTGTACAAGAACGTGGGAGCACCAACGTTCTCGGTTAGAACACGCGGAGATCATAAAACTCGGCACAAGATCCGATGCTTATACGTAATTTAAAATTGTAATTGAAGGTGACCCACACTGAATCAACACCCAGCGTGTTAAATACTCACAGTTTTAATTAACATACTATTAATTACGAAAATGTTACTTAAGTAGGCCTGAGCGCAGGCCGCCTCGCGAGTACGAGATATAGAGCGGTGAAAACGGACCGGGTAAGAGCCACCTGAGAGTGGGTACCATACCTTTAACGAGTCGAGGTTTGCAAGGGATGTTCTTTCGCCTGTCGTGAACCGGTAAGTAGGACGATCGTGCTGATAGCACGGCCCGATCCGCTGATTTGGGGGTCGGTGACAACTGGCCAATCAGCGTCGTACACGTCCGAGCGGAAAGACAATAGGCATATACAGCGAGAGGAATGGCTAATTAGTCAAGGTATCAACCTGGAGATGGCTCGACTAATCCATCACCGCGATCGGCCAGGCGCTGCAACCGGTATCGGTAGCGCATTCAAACTTGCGCGCTCTGCGCTGTAGCGAGCATGCGCCCGATTAGCCACATCGGCGTGGCCAATCCCAAACACCCGATGTTTCTTAACATATAAATTCTAGTTTGCTTTATATTTTTAGAAAATTAAATTACTTTTTTTCATTTTAACACTTTGAATCTTAATTTAAATAAAATAATTTCATAATACAAAAACTTGTATTTAACCAATTTTCTGGGTGAATATTGCACAGAGTATCCAAAGGTAACTACCAGCCTACGAAATGAAACGTCGGTGGGTGGCTTGAGTGTTTGAACGCGATGATTATGTAAAAAAATTATCGATATTCATATGCAATATCGATACTTTTTGTGTAATATATTTCATGTATCGATATTGAATGAAAAAATATATATCAATATGCATTATCGATAATTGGGACCGATATCGCGCATCACTACAGGATAAGTATAAATTGTCAAGTACTTCGAGCTAGGTAAACGCCTGAATTAAGAGGAATACACGAACTTAGTGGAGGTGGCGAGGCTGAGCTGTGCGAGAAAGAAAGCAAGTAGGCGCAACGAGGACAGAGATAGATGACTTGCCACTAACTTTGGTTATACGCGTCTAATACGTGGCAGCCCCCTGATAGCAGGAAAACACAATTCGAGAAGGTGACTTAGCGATCTGTGCGAGAGAGAAAGATAGTGTGTGGAAAGGATGAGGATAGATGGCGTGCCACTAACTTTGGTTATGCAAGCCTGATACTTTTCAACCCAGGATAGCAGGAGCGCATGATGAAGTGAGGAAGAATCAATTAAAGCGAGAGGCAATGCTAGTCAGAAAGAGACGGAGGTAGTCGAACCGAGCCAGAATACTTTACTTCACACCTGTTACCGATAGACTAAACAGATACATAAAACCTACTTTGACTTTAATATGACAAGCTGTTTGGTAGCAGTGTAACCTTAAAATGTATAGTGCACTACAAGTAAGTAGTTATTAAACATTTTTCACGTTCAAACAAATTTAAATTGTAGGGTTAGGAAGAAACACATCAATGTTTTGGGGGAAACATTCCCCATTTACAATATGCAATATTTTAATTTTCTAGCCAAATAATTGAAAAGACTCATTGGAATCGATTAAAGCTACTTACGAACTTGGCATCAACCTTATCCACTATAAATAAAAGCACAATCCAATTAATAAGTAGTTATATTAATAGCAAATATTACTTTGCACTCGCATCCTCACAGATAGGTAAAATATATACACCTGCAATACCTTATAATACATGCTACTTAAACGACAAGCAAAGGAATAATATTTCACTGCAAGAAGCGTTTTGAAATAAGTGTATTCCATAAAAAATGGTGGTTTCTCATATGTCTCGTATGTCGATACGCATTTATTTCTCCTTTTGTATCTAGGAGTTTTCGCGGTCACGCCGATCGTTTACGATCACGGTCGATCGCATGGACCCGAGCGCGCCGCCGACCAATAGCGTGCCCCGCCGTCTCACTCCTGTCCTACCCCCACCACCTAGTTCGAGCGCGGACCGTGACGCTCGGTAGCGCTGCGGTAGTCGCAGCTGATCCATGGTGCGGTGTGGAGCGTTCGTGTCCGTGTCGCGTCTCGCAGTGTGTTCGCGCCGGTACGCTTTCAAGCGACGTTTCTCTTGGTCGCTGCGGCCTCTCGTCGCGGTGATTCTCGGTGGCCGCGGTCCTCGTGACAAGTGACTGTCCCGGAGCGTGTGGTGTTCCAACCGATTCCTCCGCTGACACGTTGCGACACGGTGAAAGGTACCGGAGGACGTGCGGTGCCCCGCGAGAGAACGACCACGCAGGAGGAGCAGAGAGGATCGGACGAGGCGCGCGTCCATCGTGAAAAACTGGGTGAGTTTTTCATTGTTACATTCCCCGACGTATACAGCGGCGGAACGCCAGCTTTGGCGTTATCGTTGAGAAAATGGCTGGAACCGTGGGCACGTGGTTGGGGAATCTCTCTCGGGAGATCGACGTACAAGGCGCACACGTGAGACTCGCGTACCCTTTCGAGGTGACTGACACCTGATGCGTCAATGACCATACCACGCGTACGAGTCGCGTGTACCTCCGCCTTCTCTTCCACGATCCTATCTGTCTAAATACTTAGCAAGCTTCTACTTGTTAAGCATATAATACGAGCAATGCCGCGTCCTAGGCTATTGACGTGCTCGTTGTCGCGATTAGCTGCTCGTCTAACGGAGCACAGTGATAGGTTATGTCACAGCTGTTGGCAGCATTTTTTAGCTATGGAACTCGCGGGAGTGACGTGTCTCATCCCACGACGGGCATTCTTCTAATGCGAACGTATGTATATACGTGTTTCGACGAAAGGCGAGTTAAAGCATTCGTGTACGACCTCAGTAGCCGCGCGTTCTACTCTTATCATAGATTTCAGTCTTTGGCATTTATCTCGTTCGTAAGATTCTCGCTTTTGCTGCACGTTCAAGGTCACAGGCTCTCGCGCGAGCAACGCAGTACATATGTATATAGAATATTGTCTCAATAAATAGCTTCCTGTTTAAAAGCACCGCGAGCTCTCGCGCTGTCCCCTTGCAAACAGTTTCGTAAAGGTCAGGAGTACATCGGGGCATTCGTGCCGCGCATGTAGCATAAAATAGCGGAGTAGCAGAGGCTTTAGTTACTGGGTCTTTTCAACGAATAAGACAGCCAAATATTGCAAGCTCGTCATTGCGAATAAATGCAGAGCTCTGTTAATTCAGACAGAAATTTATAAGCTACTGATAATTAATTTCACGTGTCACATCTGTTATGTGTGCCGGAGCGGTCAATAAAAAAAGCTGCGATATTCTCTGTTTGAGAACAATTATTTACTCGGACATTGTCCTTTTCCATGCATATCAAAGCGTGCGCTGTGTGCAGCTGTATAATATTTTCCAGCAGCAGCAAAAATAGAAACTAATTAAACACGTAAGCCTACGGTAGAGAGTACATAGTCAGTTTTAGGTGAATTATGGCGCGTCACGTGACCTCATTGAGAAAAGCGCGCCATTGGAATCCAGTTGGCGTCCATTACGATATTCACGATCGTAGACGCGTTTGTTTTACATAACTTCGCCGTGCCATCCTTTTAATTAATTAGCATGGAGCGACGAACTGCTCCCCGTGTGTTTATCAATCTTGTTCGTCCCCGCTCTTTTACACCAGTGAACTATTCCGTCGTCCCGTTTTAAATATCGCAGCTTTTTACCGGTCTCTCTGCTATTGACGTTTTAATAATGACGTAGCCGCGAAGAGGTCGCCGACTGGAATAAAAATTGGAACGGAACAAAAAAAAAGCGAATATCCCCGCGTGTTGCACTCGAGGATCCGCAATTATTTTTCACAGTTTCAAGCGCAATTTCTCTCTAAACGCTTGCCCAACAATTTCCAGCGGGGCAACTGTATGGAAATTTCGGGGGCGCCAACGCGGTTCGTTTGAATTTCATTTTCTCGAACGGCCGGGGCCGAAACTTTCCTCGTCGCCGTAATAAACGAATTAGGTGGCAGGAATTATTGTGGCTCGCGCGTTCGTTGTTGCTCGCCACGCGGATAAACAAGTTTGCGCGGCGAAAAGCGCCGTGCAGTTTGCGATGAAATTTTTCTGCGAATGGAAACTGGAGCCGAGGGGAACGGGGAGGCGAACACTTCGCTACACTTGTTTCTACTTGTATCTACTATGTTAACGTTATCACGTTCGCGCACAGAATTCTCCGGTTATTCAGCGATATCGAGGTTACTCCGACGTAGCATTTAACAGTCTAACGCATGGATATCCGGTTACTCTGAGCAGCAACGGGTGCTTTGCGTTATCCGCGTCCCTTGGAATACTCGCGGCGCTAACGTTTCCGATATTTGAGCACGATACGCCCCGTTATTCGTCCGGGCCGAGCATAAATCACCTGGTCGCGCAGGGTTTAGGGGGTCGAGGTACAATCGTGCTGGCATTCGATGCATGCGTCTCCTTCGGGGATCTAACATTTTAGGATTACCCTCAAGAGTCACTGATCCCCGACTTACTGTAACTTCGAGTCAACGTTTCTACTTAGCCTTCGAATTATCGATTGCCGGTAGCAGCTAGCGAACAGGTTAATACCATCGAAACCGTGTTACTCTCTAACGCGAAATCCTTGATAACATCGGAATGTTGTTACAGCAGTTACACCACTCGTGTTTACGTTCTGCCCAACAAAGAACAAGACAGAATCCCGCACGATTCCATACGAAATAGCGCAAATCGACCAGCATATCTAGGTACTCGGAAACCCGTCCGGCACTCTCGCGCCAGCGATTAATCGAGTGTGAAACGCTGGACTGGTTTCGATTCATCGTGTAATTTGAGGCACGCGTCGGAAACTTGAATCGCGGCCGTAAAAATGTATAGCAAAACTCGTGGGCGTTGTTTTTATCCGCTGGTAGAACAAAATCCCCTCTGTTCATCGGGCCGTTCGGGAAATCGCATCGAGAATTTTTTATGGGCGCGGCGATCGTTCTCCCCGAGATCGCAAAAATCGCGGTTGGGAAACGAGATTGAGTATCGCGAGGGGATTACGAATTATAAACGTGATGCTTTACAGTTGCAAAGTTGTTGACGCGAACACACGAAAACGTGATTCACCGGCGTAATCGCGGCAGCATCTCCTTGCAATTTGCCTTCCCACGAGTATTCCGCGCGCACGCGAGACCGAACACGCGTGAAACGCGCGCGACCCATTTTAATAATCGCTAGCGGACGATTCGTTAACGAGGTTAACAACGGCTGGCTTGTCTCGCCTTGGAATTGGGGCCCCACCAGATCTCTTCGCATTCGATTCGCGGTATCGGTCATTAAACCGCATTCTGCTTCGAGAAGTCGAGGAAAGGAAATTGTAACTTAGAGGCTTGAAATTCTTCGCGAGTCTAGACTTCTCCAAGGGAGGTAGAATATCTTTCGCGATGCGGGGTTTGAGGGGATTTAGAGACGAAGAAGAACGGAGCGCTGTAAAAAAAATCGTATCTTGGCAACTCTGTACCGCGGAGTTTGGAAAATTGATTCTTAGGAAGTTCGGAGTCAGTAGACTCGGGGCTTCCATCAACAAAGAGAATAGGTTAGCCGGATGAATGAAGTAGGGAAAAGCGGAGGCAAATGGGGGCCGGTCGGATCGGCATTGTTTTACGGAAGCGAGTGATTTGAATACTCGCGGAACGGTTCCGGGTGATCGGAAGGGGCGATGATTTTAATTGAAGTTTCGATAGCCGAATGAATGTACCGCGGGATTGAAAAGGCAATTAAGATCGAAGGGGCGATATATCGGCGCCCGTGACGCAACTTCGTAATCGAACTCGGTTTTGCTTCTCCTTGCTCGATCGGCTGAAACAGAGGCTTGTTCTTCGAGCAAATTAGACCCTCGAAGAAGCTCGAGGACTCCGTGCCAGTTTGGCGACGC
The DNA here is from genome assembly GCA_910592295.1 of Andrena haemorrhoa. NCBI lineage: Eukaryota > Metazoa > Arthropoda > Insecta > Hymenoptera > Andrenidae > Andrena > Andrena haemorrhoa. Next base: position 5,551,299 of record OU342940.1, on the reverse strand, counting down.
TATCGATATTATCATCTATCGCGGGAGGTGTAAGACGGATCTTGCTCGTCAATAATTCTCACATCTTTGCCCGCAAACAACAGTTAAATTAGAAACGTTCAGAGTGAACAATTGCCGGAGAACAATAGCTCGAAGCTTACGCAAGGGCAGCAAGTTTTATTTTATTTATACGCCAGGCGCGAGAGTGGAATCGTCCAAGGAATAATGAAGCCTCGGCCTCGGGGAGCGTGCACTGTTTCCCCGATGTGGAATAATGAAAAGGGCAAGTGTATAATAAATACATAAAGGAAGAGCGCGCGGAGGAGGCGGCCAATAAAAGGAGTAAACAATAAATCGACTTAATAGCCGGTGCATCGCGTTGGTAGGAAACGGCGGAAAATTCTGGACGCGTTTCTTGTACGTGATCCTCGCCGTTCCCTTCGATGCAAATCTTTTATTATTACTCCCTCCTGTCGAAACGTTTTGCCTTTCATCTTGGGCTAATCGGTGGAAAACATTCATGCCGCGGGGTGAATTAATTTCACGCCGTATTTTCGCGTATTATTCAGCAGCTCTGCTTCAGAGGCACGAGCGAGGAAGATTTTTTAGTTGCTCGTCTAATCCGCCCTTCAGAATATTACATTTCGGACGGAGTAGGTAATATCTTCGCGAAAGGATGCATTATTAGCCCTTAAAATTTTCTGTTGGAAATAATCGTCCAAGTATCCTGCTTTCGCGATGAGAAAGATTGCTAAACCCAGGTATTTTCTAATAAGCCGTTTCCCCGGCCCCGGAGGTAGTATTATTGCAAATTAAAAGTCACCGAGGCAGAAGAGGAATATTTTTCTTTGATTTCCCGCGCCGCACATTATGAAACGTCAGCGATTTTAATTCATAAACCTCCGGCGGGGCCGTAAATACAGGTCATTCATTGAAAAGCGATATTTATATTTTGCAGAGGAGATATTTCTTCCACAGAAAATGATAGGGTTCGTTTTGAAAAGCTTAAGGCGAGACGCGCGCTTTGATAAGCTCCCTTCAAGCGTACTGTCCAAGGCGACGGGTATTTGGGTCGTTGCGGTGACAGTGACTTGCGATTCGCCGTGAATCACCGCATAGGTAAATGATTTTGTAAGCAAAAGCAGATGCTTTCCGCGAGATGCGCGGCTCGTTATCCGCGCGCGATCGCTCGTCGCGAGGACACGTTTGCGAAGCTCCTTTGTCTTTCCCGGTGCCATATTTACCGAGCTCGCCTCGGTGGCCCGCAGCCGCTTGAATAATAGCTCAAACAACGGGTCGGCGGGATTACCACGCGCTAGATAATCCGAGGAGGTATCCGCGAGCGCGCGATTGGGGGCTGACGCGAATTTCGGCGCGGCGGGCAAACCCGGGAACGGGGTAATTGGATCGCGGTCCCTCTTCCAGGGAATCTGACCGACGCGGGTGCGACGGATGCCCTTTTTAACTCGGCTCGCCTGTCGCCACCGTTTATTCGCCATGGGACGTTCCATCGGAATGCGGAAACGCGAGGAATTCGGCGACCAGCGCGATTCACGATTCTCCGTTTCGCGAATGCTGCGTTTGCGAGTGGAAGTTAATTGGTCGCCGGGAACTTTCTAAGCGGGGGTGCTGTTTTATCCCCTTTCTTCTCCAAATTTTTTACGATTTCGATTTATTGGAAGTGGAAATTCTAAGCTCTATTCCGAGATTCTTTTATATCTCACCATGTTTCACGCGAGATGTTAGCATAAGGCAGTGCGGTGATAGAAATCGAGACGTTGCGCGAGCATTGGCGAAGAACGGGGAACCGGAGCATTTCGACGGAAGAAACGACGATGTCGAAGCCGTGGCGCGTACGAAAGCACCGCTTCTGCACCGAGTTGCCACGACTTCCAGGCCGGAAATGGCCTCCTGATTCGAACGTCCAGTCGTGGGACTCGATGTTTTCCTGTCGTTGCACGCTACTAGCTCGCTCGCCGCTCGATTTACCCCCATTCAATTTCACTGCGTCTCCACGCGCGTCGGACATTGAATATCGAGTCACGATTTGAATATCGTCGAACTTTGATAACTGCTATTTGAATCGTGAAACTTGAAGGGGCATGTGCCAGAGTATTAGCTGCCCTTCGTCGTTCTCTAATCGCAGATTTTAGGGTCTCAGAGCAACCTCTCGGCAGCTTCGTAAGTGCTTCTTTGATAGCGCGACCCAGAATTTGACTTTTCCTCCTCATTTCACTCTTCCACCTCTCGCCAGCCAATTTCTACCCCTCTTACCACAACACAGTTCTTTCAAAATTGTTCTCGTGCACCCACCCTTAAAAGTCATCGCGAATCGCCGCAGCGGTTCGCATCGACCCGTTCCACTCGGCATCGAGACACATTCAACTTTGAATTTTCCAAAGTGCGCGGCGACAAAGTGGCCAGCAACTGTGCGGGGGCGGAGTTCAGCAACAAGCATCGCAACGGGCGCAAACATCGACCCTGTTCGCGGCACAAGCGAAACGTGGCGAAAGAACGGCGCCCGTGTTCGCACGCCGCCGCCAGTTTTCCCTCCTCTTCTGGCCGTTTCTCCGTTCGCGAACTGTGCGCCGGGTCCCAACGACGATGTTTCGCTTTTACGTACCCCTAACAACGAGCACTTGCACTCCCGTCCCGTGTTCGCCGCGTTTCCTGCTCTTCGACCACCGCTCCCGCTCCCCTTCCCGCGAACTTCGACCTCTTTCCGCGCTTTCCTCCCTTCGCGTCGCGAAATTCCCCGCCAGACGATTCTGGAATTCTCCACTTAGGTCGCGGAACCGTTCGCCGCGACCGCCGCGACCGGCGGCCGAGCCTCTTTCGACGATCTACCGAGGCTCGAGGGCTGAAATACCGGGGGATCGGCTGGAATAGTTGGGGGAGTTATTGAATCGCGTCGATGGTCCTCCCTCGGTCGAGTTTTCAGAGAGGAAGACGCATTGTGATGGAGAATATCGCGGCGACGGCGGGGCACGCCGGCAGAGATAAAGAGAGGCGTGGAAAAATAACAGGGGAGAGAGGAGAACAAAGCTCGGCCGTCGAAGTTCTCGTATTTTCCGTGTATTTTTATCGCTGTCCCCGTTTCCGTCCACGTCGATGCTCCTTCGAACGCAGAGGTGGACGCGGACGGAAAGTCCGGCGAGGAGCAGCGGGGTCGAGCTGTCCCGCATAAAAATGAAAATTTACCGAATCGAAGGGAATTCCAGTTGAAATCAAAGGGCTTGTCTGCCGCGGAGGGCGGACTTCTCTGCTGGAAATTATTGGATATTCGGTTTCCCAGTGCCGAGGTAGGGGCGACGCCGTACATACGTGAATCTGTATGAAAGTTCACCGCTGCTCTTCAGATTTCACGAGCTTCTAAGGCTCCGAGCTCCTCTTCATTTATCTTTCGCCCTTTTGTCTCGCGGATGCACCTACGCGCGGCAGATTCCAGGGGATTTTTAGTTTCTAGTGCGCATCACTCTTGGGAGACGAAAGGTTCCTTTATGTCCCGACGGTCCTAGGCGGTGGCTTTAAAACGAGCGACTTCTATCTTCCCCCTTTGTACCCCACTTTTTACGTTTCAATCGTGACGTCCATTTCATTCGCTCCGCCACCCGCCCATTCGTTCCTCGTTTCCGGTATCGCTGCAGGAGGGGGTATTCGTGTCGGGACAATGAAAGCTCCTTAAGTAAAGTCGTGTAGTCCTTGGCGCGAGACATCGAGGAGCCACGGAGTTTAACATATTCATTATAGCCGGTCCTTTCCTGCACTCTCGCTAATGCCGCCGGTATCTCTGGCCCGGCTAAAAGCAGACCGAGAAACTCCATTGAATTTTCGAGGCGACCGGGGCTCGCCTTTATGGAAACGAAGCGAATGGAGCTGCCAGGGCTCGCGGGGTCTGGCAACGAATGGGTTGGGTACCTCGGGGATGCTTTACGCGGTGTTTAATTCGCTGCGCGATCGTTGAAGAGAAAAGTACAATTCGTAATAAGAGGAATATGTAGGTACATCCTCGGAGAAAGCCTTGGGGAAAGGATCTAGTGAGGAGCAATCGCGAAGTTCGGATTACCCTCGGAAATCGATACGACTTTGCTGGAGGGTCGTCCTTTGAATCCTCGGCGTGGCCATTGCCGATGCTCCTCGTCGCTGAAATTTTCACGGCGAGCTCGGCGCATCGTGAGATCGTAGATGTACAATTACGGTTCCGATGCCTCTCCAGGGGCGCAGCGGTCCACTCGTCGGTAACACGAAACGGTCCTTAACGGGGTGTCACAGGATTACGCCTGGTAGAATGGTATCTAGGTCTACAAGGCACTGGGGAGCAATGGCAGTGTTACGCTCATTATGCGTGGGCCGTCGTTTCTACTGGCAAGTTAAGGGTGAAACGTAACCTGGCGTATTTAGCGTAGGTACATCGCGACAGAAGTATGTTAATGGGGGCCGTTTTTCGCCAGTCTCCACTTGTGTCTTCAATCTCGCGCTAAGCAAACGTTGCGCAGTTGCAGTTCTGCTGGAGCAATTTTTTTTTTTTAGCAGTTTCCAGTTGCATTTCATTTCTGTACCTCACTTAGTTTACTGATCAATGTCGGTTTGCTATAATCTTAGTTTTAATATTAAATTCTTTCCTTCTTTAACTTCGCCGTGGTTTCTATCCAGCTTAGAATTCGATCTTCTTCCACCAAGATTCGTTACTCGAATGGTGATTCTCTGCCCGCCGAGTTATTTGGTCCAGTGTTCAATCTTTGCAAGCTTCTCGGCCCAGTACCTCTTTTACCGAGACTAATAGCCAATTTATCCGGACGGGGAAACGCTGCATCGCGCCGGGGAGCAACATTCCACTCACGAAACTGCGAGATTTCCCCTTTTCCTGGCAGCGAATTACGTAATTCGCAGACCGCCGCGGTCGCCGTTTTCCAATACGCATCGGTAATAGGGGAAGCCATGCATCAACGTATCGCGCGTTGCATCTGCACGTATGCCGCGCCAAGGAAATCGACTTGCACGCCTGTCTTACCAAATTCAAGCTACTCCGTGTACGAGTTACGTGAAGAACAGGCTGTCGCCACATGCAATCTCGGTGCAAACGCATCCGTATCTACCATCAGGCCCGAGTAGATTAAAGTCACTTGTAGGCAATCCTGTTCCTTCCAATTCTCACTTTGCAACTAAACGTGTGAACGGGCAATCACCAAATAAGCACATAGTTGGAGGGAAGAATCTTCTCCCTGAGTTATTCTCCACGCCTAGTTGGACGGATCCTCCTCGCTCGCTCGCAGAGTACCCTCGATCCATCGTTATCCTGAATATTTGTCGATCTACGCGCGGTCTATAGGCCTCCGAACGAGGATGGCTCCCCTCGTCGAATCGATCCACGGGGCTCTTTGTAGTCGCGTCACGAGATCGCGTCTACTCTAGGGACTCCAGTCATCTCGCAGTTGTCGCCAAGATACGCCACTCGTTCGCCCCCGTCGACCGTAAACTCGATAATAAAGTCGCGGAGGACGATGATTGCGCGTCCGAATACGCCTCGTTAAAGCCCCTCTCGCTTCTGCCGCGTATAAATGATAATCCACTAGTGGCAATAGTCGTTAGGACTCCGCGGAGCCTCGCGTTCAACTGTATTTAGAAGTTCGGCGCTGGATAAAACGGAGCATCTGGCGAAATACGGCGTCGGCAGTGGAAAAGCCGCGATAAAGAGGCGGTCGCGACTGTGCGTGCTCGCGCGAGCACCGCGAGGCGATCGATCGACCCTCGAACGAGAGACGCCACCGCTGGGACGCGTAATTCGATTTTCCTTGTCTATTCACCCGGTCGAGCCTAATCCAATGGCGGCCGCGGACCCTTTTGACGCACGTTTAACCGTTTTGCGAAGGTTAATCCGATGGATCAATCGAGTACCTACCTCTCCCTATTTCGCTTGGGGAATATTCGAAAATTATGTTTACCTTTTGCAAGCGTATTCATGGACTCATTCAGGTAGATTTAATTCCATACGAATCCATTGTGCGAACCGGAAACGCCCTTCGGTTTGCGCCTGCTTTCATAGGCAAATGCGAGTGGAACACGAGAGGGAAATTAGTAGCCGTTTTATTTTCGCCTCGACGCATTTGCGGTAAAAGGCGCGGGAAAGGAAAGGGTTTCACGCCTGTGACCGTTTGAAAGGCAATTGTTGCTCGTCACTAGCTAAATTTGGCGACCGCGTGGAACGCGAACGAGAAAAGCCCGTCATCTTTTCCCTGGGAAACGGCGCCGCGCTGGCGGCCCGTGTTTCACGCGTGTTCACGCGTCCCTGGCGAAACCGCCGGTTTTTACAATATAACGAGGCTCCTTTAAACTGATGCGCGTGATATGACGGTGCAAAAAATGGCCCGCCCGTTAGCGCAACGCTTTCGAGCGAACTGGCGAGAATAAATTCTCACGGTGAAACATTTTGCGTATCTCCCCAAATTGTGCAACTATTCATGCCGCGCAAAGAGAGGAAAAAACATTGTTCTTTTAGAAAAAAGGTATGAAAAAGGTATTCGCACCCTGAAAAATTACGCGTACAAAGGGAGCATTATTAGAGATAGCGGCTGTAAAAGTTGCTCGCGGTAATTTATTACGGTGGCATCCACGTAGGAATTACTTTTGGATTGTAGCTTCGCTGCATAAATTTCTCCCCGATTCCAATTAAGATCGATGATACGGTCCGTCACTCCTGGTAGCTACGGCCTCTTCTAAATGGCCCCCCCAAAGTATTTCTGCATTTGATACCCCTGATAGCGAATGACGAAGGGCTCCGAGCGTTCAGTGGAGACACGTGTGCCTGGGATTTCGGAGGCCCGGAAGCTCCCTCGAAATCGTCACTCTCGAGAGGGAAGCAACAGTTGCAGACGCTAGGCGTTCACGAGAATCCGCGCAAAGTGGCTTCGCGGAAAAGCATCCGCGTGTATATATGTCGGCTGCTTTCGGGGACGGAAATGGTGGCGGTGGCTCGAACCCATTCGACCTCGTAAATTATAGACGTGCCCTTAAGCAGAGTATGCCCCGAAATTCGTGGCATTCCTCCCCATTTGTACCCCCGCGCATCTTTTAATGGAAACGTCGCACGCGATAGGGGAGCGGAGGATTTATTTATCTGATTTCTTTGGGTCATTCAGAAACGCTTCCTCCTCCACGCTTCATCTTCGACTTGTCTTCGTAGGCTTGAAAGGATAACGTAGCATTTGAAAGCGATCGTAGCCCTATTCCGAGGCAGATAAGTTCTTGCAGTCAGTGATTCTGCGAAACTCACCATTCACAGACACGGCAACGAGATGAGGGTTGATGAAAATCAGGTGGACATGGAGCATTAATTTTCCCGAAGCTTGGTTGGCGGAAACAATAGAGTATCATTATTGTGTAATAACGCGTTACACGAGGCGATTTTCTAAAGGCAACTAAAACAACAACGACGAGGGACAGGGTCGTTGGACCGAGCGATAAAAGAACTTGATGTAAGCGGAACGATAAAAAAGCTGCGGGCAGATGAAGCGGGGATAATTGGCTGTTTTTAATTACTCGAGCGTGTGCAGAGTATTAAGGAGGCAGAAGTAGCTCCGAGGCTTAGGCTATCGTAGGCAGATTAACCTTTGGCACTCGATGTCAATTGCAACTCGAGACGAGTTTCCTTTTATTCTCCGCCTTGCGCATCGCTGATTGCTAACGAAGACCTAAACACCTCATTCTTCCCAATTCTGCGAATGCCTACGCCCAGAGCCACGAGGCACGTTTAACATTATGCAAAGCGCACCCAGTCGCAGTGGTGGGTGGAAACCGCCCTCCCCAACCTTTGCTCCCGACCTCGGCTCGTCACCAGCCGCAGCTTTCATAACTGAGCCCTCGAAGATCGCGCGTGTGTACGTGCCGGGATGCGTGCACACACAGACGATCGTCGAGTGGCAGGATCACGTTCGGGAACGGATGTCGGTGTCTAACGTTACCCCGCGTCGCGAGCTGGCACAAAGGCGAGCACGACATCGCGCGACAAACTGCTTCGGCCGACGTGCACCGGCATTCTACGAGCGGAGCGTGCTCCCGTCGAGGCTCGAGCGCGCGCGTTCCTCCTCTGTCTCAGTGTTTCGAGGCCAAAGAAGTTGCCTAGGCTCGTTACAGTGAGCTCTCCGTGCGCGGAATTCGCGTCACGGCGAGATGTCTCGAGCGCGAGGATTCGCGCTTTCCTGGGGATGTCGCGACCTCGACGTTCAAGCGTTACCTGGGACTCCTAGGTAAATTCTACCGGGAAGACTTTGCTTCCAAATCCTTCGATCGACTCTCTATCCTCCGATGGCCCGTTGTTACCCTTTTCGTTACGCAGTATTCAATTCGCGAGGCGTATCCAGGGCCCGATATACCTCTTCTGCCGCTCTGGGCAAAAATCATTTTTGCAGCCCTGTATATTTCATTATAAATAACTATTATGAAACATACTTTTTTTACAGTGCGATAATTTTTTGTAAAATTTGTATTCTAAAAAAATTAATATTCTTAAAGAACAGTGACAAAACAAAATGCAATATATAGGTAGGAGGTAGATACCTATTTTTTAAATCTAAAAAACACAACTGTATTAAAATATTAACATCAATAAAAAACAGCGTAAACATTTTCCGCTCTGGGCAGTTGCCGTGCTTGCGGCCCCCTAGATCGGACCTTGGGCGTGTTCTTTCCTCGAGGAACCCCGTCTATGCGATTTCTCTCCGCAACGTTTCCCTCGCGAAAACAGTCGGTAAAAACCAGCCCCGGCTGGAATTAATCACGAGCGAAATTCAATTGGATCTGGGGGAATTATTTACTAAGGGATCCGCGGTGCGTGATTGGAGAGCGACGGGCCCGCTGCGCAAATCGCGGGGGAACACGCGAAAAGCGTCGTTCCGGTTCGAATCGGCGGTCTGGTTACGTGGAAGAAGGATCGATGGTAATTACGTGAGTCGAGCGCGGGGTAGTTTGGCCACGATCGACTTCCACCTCGCGATGCGTAAATCTTGGGAACGCCCGACGATGCTTGGAAGCGACGAGTCCGATCGAAATGGAGCTTCCTGCGGCGGGGTGCGTTTCCAGTTGCGGGAACGGTTGATTTATCACTGTTCCCCGGTGTCGATTGCGTCGATAATTCATCCACTGTCTCTTTTAAGGGCAACGTTATCTTACACGTGCGATTGCTTTATTGCAATACGAGGTAGTCAATCGAGGTAGACAGGATTATTGGATCGATAGGCCACCAGAGATCTTACACCGATACTTGGAGAAGGATTTACTCGCGTCTTATTTCGTACACACCTACTCTAGTTAGAACTTATCCAACTATTTTGCGCGCCTGAATTAGCTATCCCAACTTGGAAGGTAGGGTAATTACGTTGAGGTAGCAACTTCCCCGGTATCTAGGGTGTATTTATTATTAATGGGCTCATAATTATGGGCAGACAGAACACGCGAATGTTTCTTACGTGGCATCGCCAGCGATTTCGATAATTCAAAGCACGAAACTCGGCAATTGCTCGCGGCCGTTAACCTCTCCGTTAATTCATAGGTCCATGAATTATTCCACGTGTTGCTCGAAATACGTTTAGTTAACTGGGCCGTAGCAGTGGGGCTAAATTAATAGAGCGAACCTAACTGTCCGAATTGTTCGGAACTATTTAGGGCTGAGTTGGCCGGTGAACCGTGGCAATCTTATTCCGGACGAAGGAGAAACAATTAAAACGGTTGTAGGTTGACGCGCCCGCGATCGCTTGTCCGACGATGGTCGCGATTCCCTTGGACTTAATATTATACGTGCTGCATCCAATTGGAATCGACGCGAAACCTCGATGCCCGTTGGAAGTGCGGGGGCGGTCACGTTGGATGACGAGGAGATCTGATTAAATTATGCAACGTACCACGTGCATCACTCGTTAACTGGATATCAAGGTATCATTACGTTTGAAAATATCAGGATGGGAGGATGGAGTATTTTCCTGCGCTTCCTAACTCTGGAAGACACTTTTCTGTGTTACATCACATGGATCGTTGACGTCTTTAAAAGAAATTCTATCTCATCGATCGGCATCGGAGTAGATACTAGATAGCTGGGTACAGCTCCAGGCTGGGGCGGAGAGGAGAGATCGAGGGGTGCGGGAAATTTGCATTAGCCGGCTCGGTGACAGGGCGCCATGTTCATTGTTTCATTGAAGATCGTTAACCATCGTTAGCAGCGGTTCGTCCGTTTGTCGGCCTCGGTTTGCGGAACGCCGCAGAAGCCGCGGCAAAACCGTCCCTTCCACGGGAACCGCAATCCGCCATTGGCTCACTGGTATTTAACGACCGAAGCGCGGGCAAAAACTTAGCCGATCCGCGAAGAATCGTGTCTCTTTAACAGACAGACTAATTTCTCGCTGAGGGGGTCGGTAAGCTAAACCCGTTAAGGTTCTATCTACACCTACCCGAACATCGCGTTTCGTCGTTGACACTGGAGTAAGCGTATTTTAATATGCCGCGCTATCAACGCCCGAACACGCTCCGCTCGGAATAGCATGCTTGCTGAAATTCGCTAATATCGCCAGCGCCTTGTTTCTCCATTCTTTGCATCGAGCGAATCTCCAATCGTTTAATCGAATTAGCCGCGGGTATCGATACCCGTCAACCGAAACGGGGCTCCTTATCGCGCGGCAGCCACACCTCCGCTTCTGCAAACAGCAACTCTTTATCAGGGCTCCAAACCCCTCCAGTCGCTAATGACTGTTCCAGCGAGTCGGTGTTGCAGGACTCGGTGAAGTTGCAGGAGCGATGCTGCTAATAATAGAGGCTGGAATCTCGTTTGCGTCCCTCGTCCGGGACTTACAATCACCGCGCCGCAAATTAGCCCCGTGAACGCGCCCGTCTTCAACGGGACACCGCTGTTCGCTGTAATTTTGCGGCCCGGGGGCGGGTCTGGGCTATTGGGTGGCAGCTGCCGGAAAAGATTAGAGGAATCTCGCGCGCGAAGCGCGGAAAACGGCGACGTCGCGTGAGATTGGACGTGTCCTCTGCTCCAGTGCGCTCCGGACTCGTAAAGCGGGGAGAAGAGGGTCGTCCTCGGTTGGATAAACTTTTAAAAGGTTCCCCGAGACGTTTAGCGACATTGGCCACGGGTAACTTGGCTGCCAAGTTTGTCAGCGCCGCGTCGCACGCGTGGGACGCGTTTATGCGTCGCTGCTGGGCGTGGCGCGTTTTATGTGCAATTCCGGCGGGGTATGTGCTCGGGGCGCTCATCGGGGGTGAAATTAACGATGAGTTGTTTGCAACACCATTGCCACGATTTACCCGCGCAAAAGAACGTTCCGCGATGTACCTACGATGCATGCAAGACCCGCGCGGGAAACTTCTCCAAGGAGGCCCCAATTTCCCGGACGTGAAATTGCACGTGACGCGGGAAGAAGCTCATAGCTCGGCTTACCCCACAGTTTGGCTGCAACATCGAGGCCAGCCGGTCGCGCGCGTACCTCCCTATCGCGCTGGATTAATATCGCGGGCGTCTCGTCGAGTCAACGTGTCCCGGAGGAAAATGAAGTTGGCCTGGACTGGCACGGTGGGGTCAGCAGGTGCTGTGGTATCCCGTAGGCGGCAGTCGATCGAGCCACGATATCTCGCATGCAGGGGAACTAAATTCCAGGTTTGTCTATCCTCCCGCGAAAGCATCAGCCCTCCAGATATCCAGCAACGATCTGGCAGAGCTCCAGCCACTTCCGTTACTCAGCCCGACTGGCCTGGGGATCCCGCTTGACCGTCGTCATTATCATTTCAAACTGGCGACTCGCTGTTCGCCTGTATCCGTCGGCGATCGGGCTCGAAGAAAAACCTTATCCGTCTTCTTATCCCGCAGGAAATTGAACAATGAACGAGCAGTCACGAGTTGCTTGGGGATGGTAGATTCTGGGGATCGATGGGGCGGGAGTTTGTTTGAATGTGTAAGGGGCATTCTATTTTAATCGGTCGAAAAAATAAGCTGTTTTTAAAGATTTTTTTCTCAGTAAATACAACATTATATAATGAAATAAATCTGTGTGGAATTTATTAAGCTACTCTTACATTATACAAAAAAAAAAATTGAAAATGACCCCTTAAATGGCCTCGGTAGTTTGCTTTTCTGTGGTTTATGTGCATTCTGCATAGGTAGGTAAGTTAATATCGCGGAAGCGATTCAAGACCGATTCAGGAGTGACAACCGATTGTAATATGATAGGAAGCATCGAGTTGCTGTTTGGGCAGAGTAATTGATAACGATATTTCCACGAGCGAGCTTCTGAAAACAAGCGCTGTGATCACGAGCGTGACGCGACGCGATTATGGAATCTCTTTTGGACTTGTTTCCTGGCGGGGCCCCCGTGAAAGTTAATTCCGCGGCTCATGGCCCACCGGGCTAAGTAAAAGCGCGAGCAAAAGTCAAAGAGCATTAGTGAGGAGCGTCGGGCTCCCCCTCGAATCTCGTCGAACTTTAAACTTCGGAGTCTCTGGGAAATTCGGCGAATGAATCCGCGCCGTGCCTGCCGCTTTCAAATTCCCAATGCATCAGAGACACGTAGAACTCGGTGGGGATCCCAATTAGAGCGGGACGTTGAAAGAGATACTCTTTCACCGAAAGTAAATCATAGAAATTCAGATTACCCTATTTTTAATGTAAATTTAATGAAAGTATCTACCTCGAATCCCCAAAAATACCGATTTCGTTACCGCGATTGAGGACACGGTTAAAATTCCCTCGAAACCCAGAGACCGCCGTAGCCCCTTTGCAAGTGAATTGCCTGGATTCGACGGAGGGAAATGAAACCAGCAACGAGGGCGAAGGTTGCAGAAGATTAGCTACTTGGCGGCTACCTTTTGATTCAGTGAAAGGCTTCTTGTACTATCTTCAAAGAGATCCACTCCCAGATGTACCAGCGACTAGATTGTAAAAACAGAGAGCAGGGAAGAGCTAGCTTTTAATTTTCAACGGTGGCGTACGTGTTGCTAAGTCGACTGCGACCTCCCACACCTTTCCGCCATTTAAAGCTCGGATCATTAGCCACCTCGAAGACTCCTCTGGATCGTTTCCATTGAACAAACTCCCGTCGATTTTCGCCAGGAAGCGGTGGAACGATGCAGGATGATCTACCTCGAGTTTGAAAGCGAATTGACCGCGTACCGTGCATCACGCAACGAGGGCCCCTCGATGCGGTAATTCGACCGACAGTTGCGTGCATAATGCGACACGATATCGAGGACGAATTCCAGTGACTCGACGGCTGTAATCGCGTCAAGAGCGTCGTGTTTTATGCGCGCCGACAGAAACGGGACGGCGAGCCGTGTCGGCGACGAATCGAGGCATGAGCCGCGAGATAGGATTACGTTACGGTTCGTCGGCCCCGAACACCCGGATACGGAAGCTGCAGCAACGCGCGCCCGTCACCGTAATCTATGTTCCGGCGAACTTAATCTGGACGCGCGGAAAATCGACGAGGCCCGGGCCCGATCCGGATACGGTATTCCGGAAACGAACGCCTATTGGAGTGGCGTCCGTCCACGCAATCACGACGAAATTGGGAATTATTGCTGCTGGCGGCGCCTAGCCTGCCCTCTGGCACAGACCTCCGGGGATCTCGCGTTCGCTTTTCAAATATTCCGGGGTGCGTATCGCGAGATCCTTGGAGCGTGACGGCTGGCTATGGACGGAGCGGAACACAAGGGTGACCGACCTTGAGAGAAGAATCGACGCTCGCGAGACCCAGGCGTTTTCCACCCCGGCGTTTTAACGAGAGCCTCGATGGCGAGGGCGAATGTGGGTCAAGCATAGGGTGGACGGAGGGCGGCATTAACCCCGGTTAAAGCGCAAAAAACTCGCCTCGCGCTACCGTAGCCCGTCGTTTCTGCGAACAGCGCGAGACGTTCGTTACCTATCGATCCTCCCCTGGACGAAATTGAATTAAGCCCGTCGAGCAGCAGGTCGAGAGGTAAAGAGAAGGGAAAAACGGAGCAGGCGGGGCGCGTCTGTAAAGGAGGCAGGAAAAAGAAAGTGGCTAGAGCCAGGTCGAAAGGGAAACGAAACGAGATGCTGGGAACGTAGCTTGCCTCGCAGGATCCGTCTTGCCGAGGGGAGATCGTCTAATACCATCGACACCGGGATTCCAATTAGCCACTTTAGTGATTTCCTCGCTGAGATATCGGATTTACTAATTTCCGACTCCTCCGCGGGGAGAAGACTTTGCCAATGGGGTGAGCAGGTGTTTTCAAAGAGTCGGTGCTTCCTCTGGGAAAACCTAACACTCTCAGCACGGCACCCTTAACAGTCGCGCTTCAGTGGTTCGTAAGGGCTAGGAGGTGTTGATCCGAAGGCCACGACCCCGTTATCGCCGTTTGCTAATTCGTGTTTTATGCACCGTTTCAACGCCGGGTAATGTTCCCGGTCATTAGCCTCCGCCTCGACCGTGATGCAAATCTCGCCGCAATAGCGACTCCTGTTGCAGAGATCTCCCCTTAGAATTTAGAATAACCGAGTCGTTGCACTGGTGCGCGCGACACGATGTTTCCTTGGGCTGTTGTGCACAGAGGCCCTGACGTGGTCCTTTGACTAGGCGCAAGGAATTTCCCTGGCACAGCTGGTTATCGATAGAATGCACAGAATGTCGGAGGACGCGGTAAACTTTCCGCCGCTGACGGGGAGTCAACGTGATAATAAATGGAAGCGTAAAAGGGGGCGAGAGGCGAAGAGAAATATTCTGCTACTTTCTTTGCAAGCAATCTCCGTGGCTAGATAAAATATTTTCGCGATATCCGAAGGTTGCATAATAGCTTGCAGATATTTTGCGAGATGGAGGTTCGAGGGGGTGAGATTTGAAAAGGGGATGGTACTGTCAGTATATTAAGACGGATAGAGAGAATTCAGGGGCTCAATGTATCTATCTGATATGACCAATTAAATGGATTTCCGATATATCCGGTGTTAATTGCAATCTAGTCAGAATTATCCTCTAATTGGTCCACGAGCAACGACTGCCGCGCAATAATATTCCACATTTCTGCAATGTCCTGGCAGCGTGAACTTTAATCTGGGATCTGCTCCTTGACGATACTCCGGGCGCAGTCAGTCTCACGCATAAGGATCGCCTAATGTATTTATCAGGTCGTAATTGTAGGAGATGCTAAAGAAACCGATTACTTTTGTTCCTTTTTCCCATCTGTCCTGACTGTAGCTAGGATAATATTTCACGTTTGATACATCGCTCGCCACGCGTTCCGTTTTGCACGCGATCTGCCACGGGCGTGCGTAAATTCCACTTTATCTCCGCTGCTGATTTTCAAAAGCGGGAAGCACGAGATGATTCCCGACGGAGCTTTCCTGTTCCCCGGTGTCGGAGCGTGAATTTACGGAATTTTTACTTCCCTTTGTTAAGAGAATAGCATTACACTTCCCGCCGCTGTAAATCGGAAAAATATTCCTCGCGATTCAAATGGTCGGAGTTGAAGGACTGCTTGAACAATAAAACCACGGAGGACCTCTGATCGTTGGAATGTATTTATTCGAAAGTACAATCTTCCAGACGCCAAAAGGATGCTATTCCTGTTAGGGAAGCCGATTTTCCGATCAATTCGCCGGCCAGCAGTTTCGCTCGGTCCCCGTGTAATCAATCGAGTTTGTGACCCACGATGACCCGCGGCCGGAATCCTCGTAAGCGCAAAGGCGAGATGGCTGCTTCTCTGTCCGTTTAACGAGAGACGAGAAGGTCGCATGGGAATAGCTGCGGAAGCATTCGTGGAAACTGACCACCGCGACGCTCTGTTGGGTTATTTCGTTGGGAGGAGGGCTGGAAGATCGCGTGCTTTCGGTTCGCAGCTCCGAATACTCTTCAAAGAACGGGAATGTTAGCCTGAAAATCACCCGTTCCTCTCGGCTACTCGGGCTAACTTCTATTTGAACGTCAAAGTTCCGAGCATTGACTGTTGCGTTCGCTGGCGCTCCCTTCGAGCTCCTCGATTCTTTTCCTTTTTCGATCGTTTCATTCTACTCCCCCCCTTCGCCAGCTCAGCTCGTAATCCCCGAATGATGAAAATTTCTTGGATTCCTTGTCGCGGTAATGATATTAGTTTAACCTCGTTCGCATCGTCTCGAGGAGGACTCGCGTATGTACCAAGCTCCACTCCACCCGAACGGGAGATAATATTATTCCTGCACTGACGTAATACAATCAACCGCCGTTGGACGAAGAACGGAGAGTTTATCGGTCAAAGACACCGATAATTGGAGCAATTTGATCCACGATTAGTGTACCGGTAGACGGTCGAATTTCAGCCGCCGGGGCAATGGTCTGTCCATGATCGTGAACACCGGAGATCATTAACGCGGGAGGATCGCGCTGTGATCCCTCAGCGAGAGAGTCATGGAGCCCAATGAACGTCGATTATTACGGTCGGGCTTGTAAACGGAGGTGTCTTCCATTAAGTCAATATACTGGCGTGGAGCGCGTTACGTCGCCAGTAGAGGCAGTGCCCCGTCAGATCGGCCGAAATAACGAGGTTAATTAGTCCAGGAGTTGGGTATACTCGAAATCCTTCTATTAACGTCGTCTACTTCGAATCCTATTACCATTCCACGGTCTTGGTCCTTTCCGTACACCCTCGAATTGTCCACGATTACTTCGCTTTGCGTGGAAGGACCTAGTCCCCGCTGGTCCTAGGGTCGTCGAACCTGCCTGAACGGTCACGTCGCTTCGCTTCGCGTCGCGTCGCGTTGACGGAGGCGCGTGTAAATTCGATAACGAATTTAGTTAGCGAGCCGTGCCCGTCTGCCCGTGTCCGAAGATTTCCTCCCGAGCTGTTGTTGGACGCGGAGGATCTGTCTACGATTCTAACCTGTCTCTGCTACGATTATCGAGGGAGGTGCCACAGCCTCCGGAATAACAAGTCGACTTCCGTTTCAGCAAGACTCCCAAAGATACTCAGACTGAAAGGAGCCACGGACGCGTTCAGTCGCTTCATCCGCAGTCCAGCGTCCCGCGATAACGAGGTTAATTAGCTCACGACGCCTGTCGCCGGCTCGTCCTGCTCCTGAATAATTTATCGACTCGCGGCAGGCACGTGTGCACACGTAGACAACGTCCTTATGCCTCACGAGTCCGGGCGGACGTGGGTGTAAGTACCTACACGCTGCGGCTCCTGGCCCTCTCCTTAGACCCCGTTGAAAATTGTTCCGCCTAATTAATTAGCCGAACCGTCTTACGTGTTTCCTGATAAACTCGTTAGCGTCGGGGCGGAGCTTCGCGGGTGACAGCCGGGCGCGTTCTACCCTTGATTAGAGGGTTGTTCGACTTTATCGAGGATCGAAATAAATTGTTTCTGGTTAGTGCACCGCGGAGGAGCTAATCTCTTCTATATTGGGCGTCAACCGAGGGAATAATTCTCCCTATTAGTGGCGCGCCCAGAGGGGAGGAGGAGAGGCTCTGACACCCCCAGAGAATGGGCTTTGTAAAAAGAAAAGAATTCTGGGTTTTATTCTTCAAATAAATTGTTATCACCTAATGAATTTTATTAAACTTGCATTAAAAATCTTTTTATCTGTTCAATTCGACTCCCCTTAAGCTTAAATTCTAAGTGCGCATACTCCGCAAACTGCGGGTATTACATTAATTATGCCAACTAGAAACAACGAGCTCTTCGGATAATATTTGGACACGCTTCTACTGTTTACCAAAGTTGCAAGCATCTTAATTTCCTCAGCTGCAGGAGAGAAAATCGAATCCTCCCGGAGGCAGATAAAGCCGTTCGAAACTTTTAACCGATCGAGATACGTCGGGAGCAGTAGCAGGCGGGCTCCTCCCGTGTTCGATTTGAATGAGAACGTCTGCGCCGAGTCAGGCCTCGCCTAATCCAACGGCGTGGATGTTTCATTTCCCAGGGACGAATGGCCCCCCAGAGCGTATCAATTATTTCGGCGCTTTTCTATCGATTTCCCGTCATTGGGACCCTCTTATCTCAAAATCAATAGGACCCACCCGGACAATGCTGGCAAATTTAATTACCGAATCCATTAAAATATACGGCTCCCACGACTGGAGCCCCCGTCACCGCGGAATAATCTGAATTACGGTCGGCCTGTTACGGCGGGAGAAACAACGCGAGTGCTCTGTGCAGAGTGCGCCTTCCTCGTGTACGCATTATTAGTCTTGCTCGGGTGCGAGGATATTCGGTACAGGGATGAGTGATTAGGCATGAAGCATGCAAGACAGATGGGTTTCGCGATGGTGATCCTCTGGACGGTCCTATTAGTCTTTCGGTCTTACGTTCCGCCCCGACAATCGATCCGCACGTCAGAATCGTCAGCAAGTTCCATCGGGAGCCTCCCAACTTTGTCCTGCTCGAACATAGTTCGCGAACTCTCGAACCCCGGCTCTGTCTCTTCCTCTATGATAAATAGACACCCCGGAAGTGCAGGGTCGCGTCGCAGGGTAGCTCATCATTAGTCAACGCGCAGATCATCCTGCGAGTTTATAGGCCCCTATGTAATGGCACGCATGTCGGACTTTTTGCGATACGGGGATGGTACCGGTGCACATAAAACTGAATAATTCCTGTAGCATAACAGGAGCTCGCTGTGTCTAGCTGTCCAAAGTGAGGATCTGGGGTCTGTAAACATTTCAGAAGCCCTGGAGGTACGTACCAGACGTGCTTACGCGCGGCAAACAAAATAGTACAATATTTTTCGGCTTGCTGTGTGCACGTGCATGCTGCCGGTGTACGTGCAACCCCGTGGAAATGAAAAAGGAGGACTGCTGGTCGCTGCGCTCGTATCAGCTTGCAGCTCGGAAAGTGGAAAGCAAAAAGGGAAGCCGGGGTTGCGTTGTCTATTGTCCTCCTTGCACTCCCTGGGGAATTCTCGCGGGGAGAATTGGGGGCAGTGGCATTTTGGCGGTCGTTACCGTTTACGCAGGGCAACAATTCTAATTGCTCTGCAGCTGCGGAAGAATTTTACGTTTACCTGCTCGCACTTACATCCGCTGCGAGGCGGACGAACTTTGCTCCGATGGGAGGCTGACAGTGGAGTTGTAACTTGAGTAAGCGCGAGCTAGGAAATGGTGACTTGTCGAAAAACGAAGAAGCACAAACGGAGGCGGCTCCTCGTTAGCCCAGCGTTCGATTACCACCGAGTCACGGCTATCGATCGAAAGACGTTATCGGTTAATTGCTCGTCTCGCAGACACGGGAACGCTGACTCGTTCCAGGCGACGTTCTCGTTTCGGCCAGGCCGATTGCCGTCGTTACGCGTAACGCGAGCCGGAATCGCGCTGCGATCGAAGCAAAACGTTAGGCACCGAGAGTATCGCCGGGCTCCATCAGCCCGCGGATCGAATAATAATCCGGAAAATCGCTGCTCCCTCTCGCGAACCACGTCCACGATTCCCCGCTATTCTTCTCGGTTATTACGAGCAGCCTTGTATCTCCGGCGAATCGTCGACGAGCGTTTCGCGATCTACGAAAGTGGAGCGAGGAAAAAGGGGTCGTTTATCTTGAATATTTCTTACCGCCCGGGAGAAGTCTGCCTCGATAAAACGGTGATCCATCGAGGAGGGGCCCCTTTAATCTAACAGTTGGCTACCCTTTTGTTGCAGGACGATATTGAACGAAGGAGGAGGGCCCCGGTGATTTCGAGGAGGCGAGAGAGCGTGGCTGGTCGAGCGGCGTCAACGGAACGTTAGTGTTGCATTTTTCATTCGGCAAGAAACTTTTTGCGCGCGGAATTTCAGCGAAACAGCTTAGACTTCCGCGGGCTGAGTTCTGTACTCCCTTAGCTTTGGCTTTAAGAATCTCCCACGGAAACTACCCCCCGGAGCACTTCTTTTGTCATTTACCTCTCGATGAGTCGTACTTAGAAAAATTGACTCGCGTCGTTGATTTTTCTCTGGCTCAACTGTTCAAATATGCGAGAGTACGGGTTCTTCTTCCTTTACAATATTCCTGAAAGCCACGAAATCCCAGAAGGGGACAAATTATAACGTTTAGGGCACGAAAGAGAATTTGATTTACAATTCGGACGTTGTTGATTCGGAAAACTCAGTTTCCTCGAAACACGCGGGGAAAAAAGGGACGTTCTGTGTTGAGCTACGTACTCCAGGTGGCATCCACTCGCGCCATCAACTAGTTCGCTGATCGGAACCCTTGGCGCCCCATTGCGAAGCGCGCATCAAGCTGGTCTACAAAGACGAACGGTGGACGAGGAATTTAAGAAAGTAGAAATATCGCGAAACTGTGCAAACAAGAGGGGAATAGAAAAGTTGCCGGGGAATCAAACAAAAGGACTCGGCTAAAAGATTGTTCAAACTAAAGAGACGAAGGGAGCCCGCGGAAGGACGGGGGAAGGGAGGGAGCAGGAAGACAGGGATGAAATAGGGTCGCGGGAAGGAGCCGGATGAGCGAGGGCCGGGAGAATGGGGGAAAGGGAGCGAGACGCAGGTGCTTCGAGACGAATTGCAGGAACGGCTACAGAAAAGCAGCCCTGAAGCACCTCTTTTGAGGTTCGCCTCTCCCCTCGCCCACCCTGTATCGCCGAGGGGTTGCACGTACGTCGAGTTCCAAAGGTAGCGGGTCACATTGAAGCGTCACGAGCTCGCGGAGGGTGATTCGTCAAAGACGAATGATCGCCGGCCGTGTGTGGGGTAAAAGACGAGGCGAAACCTCACGCTGGGGGGGACGTTTGATGTCACCAGCCCTCGACAAAGCTCGGTGACTGATAAGCGGGGAGAATTTTATCCGGGCCGCGTGAAATCGACGGGGGCTGTCGATCACCGAACGCGTTCGAGCCTCCACGAGGGCTCGCAGGTAATTCCGAGCCCTCGTCGAAACCTCTCGTTGCCTATAATTGGAGAGATTTGATAAATCTGAAAAATTTAGTGCAAATTGTCGACACACCGGCGCCGTTAACTCCTCGCACTCGTTCATCCCCGTTCCTGGCAGAGCTCGCCTCTGTTACTCTCATATTCGCATAATCAGTGGCGTTAAATTACTGCTACGGAAGTTCGGAGTAGCGGGGTTGGAAGGGGAAACATAATCGAATAATGTAGTTAAACGGTTAAATAAATTTAACTCGGCTAGAGCAGGGGGAGGGGAGAGGAGCTCTAACAGTTCCCTGATTCATTTGACGTTTCTAACCGCGCGCACTAACAGGGATGATCGTTAAGGGAGCGGCCTTTATCGTTCCATTAGCGCCGGCCCGGTATACATTTTAATTAATGCCGGCATTCGTATGTACATGCGCGCCGAGGGCGTTAATTACACGTTGTCGCGGCTAATTGCTTCTTAAACCTTTTTAGACGGCCACGAGCGGTAAGGGAAAGAAGTGTTTAAGGGAGGACGCCGACCGAACGGCTTGCACTTTCGGTTGAACATGGTTAGACGGTGGCTGAAGCCGGCTCGCGCTTTACCTTGGCGGCAACGACCCAATTACGCTTTTGCGCGAGCGAACAGGTGCGCGGGGGCCGCACTCGATCGGCGAACAATGCGTATTTGCTGCGTGATAACGTGCGGAATTATTGCCCGTGCTCGCCGGCACGGAATTCGCGGAATCGTGAACATCGAGGACGCACGTTCTAAACCTAAACGATCCGATTAATAGGCAGAGTTTAACGGTTATTAATCGTATATCCGAGCGGCGGAGATATCGTCAAAGTGCTCGCGCTGCAGACAAGCGAATTTGCCATGGGTAGGTGGCTACGGTTAGGGGATTTAGTTGAGCCGCGAAATGAGATTCGTTATAGTAACGAGGATCGATACGTTCGCCTAATTCTTCGCTATTAACTTTAATGACGTTCCGCGGGCGGTTTCGTAACGGTCGAAGAAGGTAGCGGCGACGTGGAGCAGCGGGGTCAGGATTAAAAACGTGTCGATAGCCAGGCGCGCCGATTAATAGGCGCGCGACGAATCATATTGGCAGCGTGGACGCGGCGACAACGGATATCCATTTGTCCGGGTTCGTTAATCCGTGCTCGGACGGGCACGAATTAGCAGTGTAATTACCGGCCGACGGGGCAGAAGTGAAAGAGGGCCATTTGCAAGCCATCAATCAAGCACTTGCTCGTTTTTATATTCGCATCGGGCGTAGCGTCATAGAACGTTGATTGATATTTGCCAGTCGAACGGTCCGCTTTCTTCTTTAACATACTTCGAAGTCGCTTTCGCAACGCTCCTCGTTATATCACTCGGTTCAGGCCTGATGTCGCGACACGGGGGCAATACTTTCCGCCGGAATGTCTTGCGAGTGTGCAACAGCTAATTCACGCGACTCGCCCGTGGATTCGGCCCCAATTCCCTCGATCGTTTACCACCCGCTCGCTTATCTGCTCCGACTGTTTCCCGTTATTGCGATCATTACGCCGGCATAGAATTCAATCTCCTTATCGCTCGCGTCGTTGCATTCGCTTTCGGGGAGCACGAGCGGCGCTACTCTGGCCCCGGGGTGGGCGACAGGGGGTCTCGTGGTCGAGCAGGAAAGGGGGAGGGAAAATAGGCGAAAGGACGGGCGAATGGTGGAGGAGAGGCGAGCTACGAGTCGGGTTTAAGCGAAATTGCTTTTGGCCGGGGTCCTTTCCTTGGATGTCGCGAAAAGGAGTCCCTTTAGCCTCTCGTAAACGAGATTTCACGGAGGGGCCGTGTGTGTGCGCGCACGTCCCCCTTTCAGCGGGCTCTCTCGTGTGCACGCATCCCTCGGAGAGGTACCGCGCGCATTTGAATGAACGGGCGACGATTGTCCAGAAACTGTCGTCGGCGGTTTAACTGAATTTTAGAACGGAGGCGCTGACGGAGTCGCGAATTCGAGGGTGGACCGCTTAATGGCTCGCAAAGTGCTGCGAATAATGCGAGGGAAACACGGGTGGGGCTTTAGTCGATAGGAATATCTAGATTAGTTGATAGATAGATTAGTTTTTTAGATATCTTGCTCGCTGTTTTTAAAAAGGCTTCTTGGATGTCGTATTTTCTTTTATAAACGTGAATATTTTTCTACAAAAAATTTACCAAATGTTCTTTAAATGTTGCACTTTTAAGTGCAAAAAGTTCTGTAAAAATATGTGCTTCCGCTTTTTTTTAAATTCACCAACATCCGCCTCTTTTCGGCCTCCTGACTTGGTATAACCCTTTAAGTAGAGTCTGAAAGATAGAGACCTCGAGGATTAGGCGTTGGGGGAATCAGTTAAGGCGGTTGGCCAGCGCGCAGTGGATCCGAAGATCGTGGGTTCGAGTCCCATCGCCTGAGGCACCCTTTTTCTCCTACAGTTTGTCGAGATCTTTGGACGTACAACATTTAGAGGTTTTTAGCGATGCAATTTGTTGTTAACTTGGAGCGATCTAGCTTAAAATTCTGACTCGATAGACTACAGGTTCGATTCTTCCTCCGTGAATTAGAGATTAGAGAACTTCTATGGGATAATCTTCTAACACATCCTCGCTGCGGCAATGCATGTGTGTTCAGCAGCTTAATCTCGAACGCTACCTTTGCCATGCACGAGCCATGCATCGTCCTATATTACGCTCGCGCGGTAGCGCATTACGCAGGCGAGTATGCGCTTTGCGGCAGGTGCATCCTGATCCGACGACAAACAGACCGTCGACCAGATGCGTTTGTATTAGCCGTGCACGCGCGTACACAGAGGATAATCGACAATACACCAAATTATTCGTAATGAAAGTGATTCGGCCACGGAACGCCGCGCCGGCCGGGCTAGAGTGATCGGTGGATCGATATTTGTAATTCTAAGACGCGACCCTGTTGGACGACGTTAATTAAACTCCTTGGCGACGTCGGGCTGGCTCGCAAGAGCTTCGGACGCGGGTACTTAGCGAGGCGTGCTTAATTAAATCCTCTGCTCGCCATTTAAGGCGCGACGATCCTTTTAATTGAGGAAGCGTGGCAGCCGCGTTTCGCGGAACTGAATTGACCCGCGTGGACGAGCTTTGCAACACGGATTTCTGGGTACACTTCTTGCGCTGTTGCGTGCGCTTGCGAGCGGCAGGGGACAGGATCGAAGGATCCAGATATTGGCCCCAGACTCTGACTTCCAAGATTTCGAATCTAGACACTCATTGGATGATCAAAGTCTACTGGATGATCGATGTTGCTCTGACACGTCCGCGCCAAGTCGTAAATTACGCTAGATTATAACGCGGTTACTGTCCGACTAACGAACGGTGGCAAAAGTCTTCGTTATGAAACTCAATTACACGCAACGATAAAATTACGCAATTAGATCCGACGCGTTCAGCTGCCTGGCGATATTCAATTAACGGACTTTAATTGCGACGTCGTTATCACGAAAACAAATTTGAACTACAGGATCCAGTTTGGCAGTCCCTTCCACCGTATCGTGTGTCCACAGATTTTTCATTGCTGGCCGGTGGAAAACGTTGCGTTTCTCGCGGCGGCGTTCGAGTTCGTTTTCTCCGGTGATTTGAACGTTTCCAGGTTTGAAAGCGTGGCAACATTCCGAACAGCGTTTTCGCGAATCGAGAAACGTTGAATGGTATTTTGTCGTCCAATTTTCCAGCAGAATCGTCAGTTATTACCGACGGGAACCCGGTGGAACGAGACGCAGAACGCGACGTGTTGATAATCACGATGTATTCGCGCGAATTGTTTGCTGCGGGAGATAGTCTGGCTTCGGATAAGCGTTCGTTGCTCGTTATAATCATCGCCTTTAACGGTGAATCACGATTATGTCGCGTAACCGCTGGCGTCGGTGCGATCCTGTATTCGGAAGCGAGCTCCGCGAGAGCATCGCTCGCGCGTTTTCTAGCCTCGATTTCTAGCGGCGCGGAAAACTGTTCGTGGAATAATTAATCCTGAAAAGTTGCTCTCAAGGCGAGACTTTGCGTTCTAACAGGTGCAGCGCAATTTGAATTCATTCTATCGACTAGGTATTAGATGAAGTTTGTCCATCGAGTCTTGGTAAATTTCTGAATTTAATTCCAAACTTTTCCTATCAAAGGGTTGGTGCTTGAGGTTTCACGAAAGGAAGCGTTCCACGCAGAGAGGAGTGGAAACGGTTCTGTTTCCCACGTCGCGACAAAAGTTCGGTCTTCTCCCCTTTGGCATCCATGCCGTCTGGCGAGCGCGGGAGCACCGCTGAAAAAGAAGAAAGCATGGTGTAACTGTAATAGTTAGGATGCCCCAGCGATCCTCACTTTTCTCTCTGAATCGCGCGAGTCGTTGCGCCGAGTATCGCGGGGGAATTTCACCGAGAATTCTTGGGAATGTTCATCCTGCAGTCGGGCGAGTGATCGAGATCCTTCGCATAATTGTTCTCCGCTCCGAAGAATTAAAAATGTAGATATTACCATAAAACGTACATTAAAATCCACATGTCCCTCAGCGAAATAAAAGAATCTATAATTACACTACATTTGACGTTCTTCAATTACCGTTCCAACTGTCGGAACTCGAAGCCCTTCGTTCCCGCGAACAAACTCGGGCCGCAGACCGGGAGTCGCCTCTTATCGACGCAACGTCCGTTCTGTTGATTAAAAAAATTCGATTTCCGCGTCTGAAAGTGAGGGGTGGGTAAGCTTCACGCGGAACGTTGCCAATTAAAGTGACCATCGCGCGTCTACGAGCGGAGAGAGGCAGATTTGATATTCGAGCGTCTGTTGCCAGTCACCGAGGCGAACGAAGGTGAACGAGCTCCAATTAGCACCTACAATTATCCAGCCACCTGCTCTCGCTACCCGCGCCGCCACAATCGATGGAGCTGAAAGGCGGGAAATCGTGACGAAAGAGCGCGCGGGTATCGGAAGCCATGGGTGAAGTGCGCTCGCAATGTCGCGTTCGTTAATCGCCGTCGCGGGGAAAGGACCCGAGCGGGGGGGCAGCAATTAGCATAGCTTTTCGTGAGAAAAGTCGCAGTTGGGAAACTGCGGGGCCGGAGTCTCGTTCGGACGAGAGTGTCTAACGGGTGACCCGCATTCCGAGAATAGTCCGCGGTGTATAGAAATGAAACGATGCGCGGCGAGGATGCAGCGTTTCGTGCATAGTAATGCGTACGTGGCGCATGGACGCGTTCGTGCCTGGTTGGAGTAATTAGAATGCATTCTTCGACAGCCTCAAAAGACGAATTCCCTTAACTTCGCACGTCCGCGGCGTCGCGAGACTAATAAATGCGCCAAGGTGCCGGGGCCCCGCTATATCATCTCTGATACCGTTTTCATAGCCCGGTAATTCGCGCTGCTCTACGTGGCTGCCGCGACTCCGAGCTCGGCCAGAGTTTTTCAATCGTCCCGCGCTCCCCTCGCCCCGATTCCGTTTTCAACGCTAGGTTTTGTATGCGCAGCCACGCGGGACTATTGCGGATTAATCGAGCAGCGAAATTACCGTGCACGGCGAGGAGAATACGACCCCAGCCGCGTGTGTTTGGGGCCGCGTAACGGATGATCCGCATACCGCGGGTCTTACAATAAAGCGACCGGGAAGTCGAGCCGACTGATGCACGCGAGAATGCGTCCTCCGGCGTGGAATGATTTATGCACTTGCACGCGTCGCCTCGCGCTGATTACACCTTTCCGCAGACCCCGACGCCCCTGGGTTTTGTCTGGTGGCTCGCGTTCTTTCGCCGCCCCTCCCCTCCTTTCATTGCTCGCTAATCGCCGCAGATGGTTATCCGGGAAATTTCGTGTACAAACTCCCCGAATAATCGGGATTCCATCCGCCCTGTGCGCCGCACACTTTATAAATTTACCCCGCCTGCGAATTTTCCCGGCTATCATTGTACCATCAGCGCAGTAAATCCACCGGGTAACCGTGACCGCAATTTATATTTCAAATTGCACGTTCGCGATCGCTCAAAATTACCATGAACAGAGGCAATTGCAGTACAAACGAGCGCGCGAACGATCGCGGTATGTATCGACCTTCGAGCGAGGTCCGTCCGCGGCACGGGATGGCAGAGAGCCTCGATTACGGCTAATACACTTGATTAGCCGGTCTATTGACCGTCCAAAGGATGCGCCGGAGTTCGTACGCGTTCGACGTAGCGACAGTTTAAGACCCACGGGGCTTCTCCCGGCGTTACAGCCGCGGTTCAATCGTTCGGAATAATTGGAAAGCCGCGAGGAAGCTGGTCGAAGGAGTCACGGCCGGATCCGCGACGTTTCTCCTTCGCACGATCCGCGACCGATGATCAGAAAAGCGTGGCCACCCGAGAGATCTCTCGCCTATTTCTCGCGACGATGATTCGCCCAGCGACTTTCGATCGCACCTCGATGGCTGCGCTTGATAATTAGCAATTAACGTCCATAATGGGTCGTTGCAGCGGGCTGGCTTCGTGTTCATGCGTGCGTCTAGTTGATCTAGAGTAGGGTGCATTACCCTACCATAACATGGCCCGCCTATAATTAGGGCAGCCCTCGTTGGTAGGTATATTGTTTACGTGACATATAGTTGCCCGTACGCCACGAAGAACTCGCTCATTTGCGCTCATTCACAAAACTAATCGCGAAAATAATACCTACGCCGAGATTGAATAACAGTGAAGCCAATAACTTCGAAGCGGTAAGTTTCATTTATCAGCGAACGTCTGGTCGAAACAACTTGCTAGGGGTTCGATTCGCGTGCACCTCTTTCAGAAACGGATCGATGGGGCTTGTTTTCGATAAGCTTATCGATGAACATGATAACTCAACTATGTAGTACACGGTGCATGAATTAACGTCAACCAGGAAGCCACTCGCGAAGCCGCATCCTTCTGAGAAGCAGGGACGAAGTTCGTGTAGGAAATAGGAAATATAATCTAGGTCTTCCCACTTTAACAGGACACTCGTAATCATACAACGCACTGATCCTAGTCGTTAAATAATACGCTGTCCGTATCAATCGGACACACTCATTAATCTCCATACACGCCGGCAGTAATGACAGATGGAAAGTGGATCGATAAGAGATGAATCATTGACAGGAACGGGAGCAACTGTTCGATAACGCTTCTGCATTGAGAAACGGTCGGCTGGCTGTTAAGCGGTAACCTGCAAAAGTTACGATAGGCAAGCAACGTGGAGGCTCTTCTTCGGGGAGAGAAATAGAAATCATTTAAACATGCATTCGAATTTATGTTTCTTTTAAAGGAACTCTAGACTCGAGGCTAGTTCTTATTGCAGCCTGAACGCACTGCGGGAACGAGAAGAAATCATTCGCGTGCAAAAGGGACGTTACTCGGCGCTAAAAGCTGTCGTACATTTCAGAGTGACGTACACTTCCATCTAACTGAATTGTTCAGCCACTGCTGTGCCGTATTTCAAGAAGATAGGATTATCGGAACGGGGAGGTAAATTTTCCGCAATTGTATGCGCTCGCTGTTTTATTAAAAACAGCGATCGGCAGGTTCGCTGCGCAGATTTTTATTCGAGTCGCAATCTGTCCCAACGGAAGCTTTATCGCGGGCGAAAATGCGCGTTTCGCTGTGTGTTTCCACAAAAGTGCCAGTTAATGGATCGCTTCGGTCGGGGACGAATTTTATTCGGCAATTTTCGCGGCAGGAAATTATTAATTTTTGTCGAGCTCCACCGCCACACCCGCAACATTGATGAAAAAGCGAACGACGGGAAAAGGGACATTGCCGAGGCAGCGATCGCTTCCTTCCATGAGGATATTGCCCCATGAGCGAGCGGTAACACTGTTCCACTTCCATTCTTGTCGATCAGGATATACTGCGCTCGCATAAACGTCGTTTATCTCACGTTTACGGCGCAATCTCATTGCAGCTCGCGCCAAATTCTAATTAACGAGCGTCGAACATTGAAATTCAGACGGAACGAGCTCCGCGGAGTAACGTTGGTAGCCGATATACCAGCAATTTCGATAAACGAGCTTTTGCAGCACGAGGCGCGGACGATTTTCTCGTTAATACAATTTGCAGCCAACAAGCCCGGCGCGGAAATTGTTGTTCAACTGTTGCATTGCATCGCGCGCTCAATGGGTTTGTAAAACATATAAAGCGCGTCGTGCAAATGGAATTATTCTCGCAGAGTTATTTCCCATCGGGCGTCTGAATAGCGCTGCGTCGCCGCGCGGAGGGAAGTGGAAAATTATGCGAGCAAAGTATCGTGGATGCATCCGTAATCGACAGCCGGACAATAAGCCTCGCTCGTCGATATTTCAAGCCGGCCCTACGCATCGACTGACAGACTTTGAAGAGGGGCGATCGCATGGTTTGCAGATGAAATTCGGGTTTCGTGTACCGGCACGCTCCCTTCATCCCCCGTCGTTTTCTGCCGGTGATTTATCGTGGTCAGCCGCATGATATACGTTTCTTCGACTAAAAATTATCGTTTCCTCGCGGTGGCCCTGGGAAATCCCTGTCGTCCAGGTGACAGTTCCGTGTCGCGGAAATCGTGAAACGAATAATGGAGCAGGAGGATGAGACTCCGAGGAACCATATCGTCGTAATGTCGTCGGTCTTCTATGACTATCTGTCTTTATACGAAACGTAAGAATTTGTTATCCTGTTCGATCAGAATACAGGTGATCGCAGCTTCTTCTTCGTGTAGTTTATGTAGTTCAGCTCTTTATTTGTACGTTCCAGGTGACTCGAGAGAAGCTTCCATTTGTCTCTGGTTCTACCAGTAAATACCCCATATCCCACGACGCGATCCGACAGTATTTTGTCTCCGATTCTCATCTCCGTTTTATGATCGAGAAGCAGTCCTCGACCCCGGCGATACGTTTCGGATATCCATCCAGGCGACTCGGGGTTAACTATCGATAGAACGGCAATAGAGCTGTGCCTAGGTAGGTACGTCGATATTTCGACTCGGTCCCGTGCGCATCGAACGTCAGGGTTTGACGGAGGGTCCGTCATACGACGTACTCCATGATAGCTGGATTTTATGCACTGCCGCGTATTCCCCATTTCGCCTATTTCCTGGATGCGCTGTAATCGCGGTGCTGCCGTGATGCACGTTCCCCCGATGATCGATGGTGTTCATAACGCCGACGCTCGGCGCCGCGTCGAGTGGCAAATGATGTACCTTGATTACCGAACCGGGGATATAAATCGTAATTCCACCTCTTCTCGGCTATAAGCCACTATTTCGTTTTACCCAACGCCCGCGGCGTCGCCGTGTTCCGGGTGCCGTTTTTATAGCCATTACAAGCCCTAAACTATCGAAGCTCAGAGTTCCGATACAGGGCGATCCATCCCCGCTGAGCCACGCCAAGCGAACCGCTCGATTTAATTACCAAAAACCGTTCCCGCTGATCGCGTCCGATTAAAACAGCCTACCACCGGGGCGTGTTTTCGCTGGGGGTTTCATCAGTTCCCCAGTATGCGCCGGGTTAACCGCGGTGTTCGTAATTCAAAGCCGGAGCGAGTTACACGCGGTGCTGGGCGATTACGCTCCCGTTACACCGATTTTCATCGTCAGGAGACAAAGAGGGGTTCCGGGAGTCTACCGCGCGCGGGGGTGTGCTCCCTCGTAATTTTCACTTTCCACGGTGCACCGGCGCGGTCCCACATTTCACGATACGAGATGAGAGTGCAAATGAAGAGAAAGGGATCGCGCTGGAAATTCTTGGCACGGGAATGTCGTGGAAATTTAGGATGCCCTTCCAGCGAGCCCTTTGTGGAGGATCATGATGCTCGTTCATCGCTACGATTCTATTCTGCAATTTGTATTTTATTATTATCTGTTTCCTCTTTCACGTTTCGCGAAAGTTTGCGCTAGGCGATCTAGAATATTCTAGAATATGGGGCTGGAAGAGGTTTGAAATTTTGTCAGGAATTATGACTCCCCCCGAGTCTCTTACGCAAGTGCATTTGCATGCATCCAGCGATGCAACAGTGGAGACGATGTACCCCTTTCGGTGGCTTCACTCTTCACGGTGTCCCGATCAGATATTCAAATAGAAATGCTTTCCTCATCGCCGGTCGACGCGGTGAAAGCTACTGCGTCAATTTCCCCCTTAGCATAGTAATTCGCAATTAGAATTGCTTTTCGCGAAAACACGAAGTCGGAGGAAGCCTCTCAGAGCCGTGTTCGCGAGCGGCGTGCTCTGCAGTTTCCTGGAGAAAGTTCCGCGCGATCGTTTTCGATTCTTCGACGTCGGCGGGGCCTCTCCACCCCTCCGGAAAGTTTGCAGTCGCTGCGTGCGCCCCTGCAACCCTCGCCCGGCGCAAGTTCGCCTCGCGTTTTGCGTCTCTGCCTTCTCGACGGACGCGATTACCCGCTCCGATTGTTCAATTATACGCGTCCGCGTTTTCCGAAGCGCCTCGATGAGCAGACAGACGCGTGCCGGCAAGCTCGATTCAGTTCCTTTTTAAAGTTTCGGCGGAGAACGTAATATTGACGCGGAGAATTCACCCTGACATCTCGAAGCGTGCGTGGAGCAGACAGGTTAGTTCACGATGCCATAAAAGTTTTCTTTAAAAATGCAAGAATTTCCCCAGTCAGCTTTCCAGGCGCTTATCGAGGGTGACCCGAAATTTGTCCAAGTGGCTGAGGTTAAAACTCCAAGTTTCGCCGAGAATTTCACCCCCCGCGAGTTTGGATAGCACTTTGCGCTACCGTCTTCCGTAATTTGCACTTATAATTACCGAGACCGTTTCCGCTAGTTAGCGTAGTCTCGGCTGGTGGCGTAGAAGGTCTTGTTAAAAGTCGCTCAGCGCGATTACTCTCGTCTCGTAACAGCGGTTGTCCCGCTAATAAATCTGTTTGCATTATCCTCGCCTCCTAATCCGTTCCTCTTTGTTTCGTATTAAATCCAGCCGCTCGTTTCCTTTTTATCCCGCGCAAATAACGAATCGGGCTGCCCAGGATTTAGTCCTCGATTTCTTCCGAGCACGGCGACTTCACGATTTAATTAAATCTCTTATTCTGTCTGATACTTTTCGTCATCCCGAGACGGCATTGCTTCTTTGCACAGCGATATCTCGTCTTCCTGGAGCGTGAGCTATTTTAAGGCTTCTTCTATTTCAAGTAGTACGTACGAGCTATTTCAGGCAAGGTCGTATCTCCTATTCCAAGCGGTAGGTAGGTATGCACTACGTTCTTTAGCTGGGGAGTTACTCAACGACATACGGAGAGACGTAAATGCGACGCGAGCCGGTCTGAATCACTAAATATTCCAGGCGAAAGATTCATATCGCACGGAAGCGTGCTCATCGGCTTTCACCGCTTTCAACATTTTTCGTGCAGTTAGCCGCGCATCAGCCAGGGGATCGTTAGGTCCGCGTCATCGAAAGGAGCCTAATGGCTCGAGGAATCGAAACTACTGAAGTTCCGCTCGTGGTCTCGCACTTAGAAGCGAACGCCACCGTTCACAGGAGTTCCGACTGAAAAAAGTGCACATAGGGACCGCTTTCTCGATTTTCTTAGCGCCTCACCGTGCTAATTGAATTCTCCGTAGAGTCGTTGCTGGTAA
Source organism: Andrena haemorrhoa (assembly GCA_910592295.1). Taxonomy (NCBI): domain Eukaryota; kingdom Metazoa; phylum Arthropoda; class Insecta; order Hymenoptera; family Andrenidae; genus Andrena; species Andrena haemorrhoa. The sequence continues at coordinate 5,518,931 of OU342940.1, read as the reverse complement.
TTAGCAGTGTCCCAGGTACGAAGCGAGCCGAAGTGGATTCGACAAAGTACTTTAACGAAAAAGGAAATTGAACTGCAGTCGAAAGATCGAAGGAAGCAGAATTTAATGGCACCTCTGTGTCGAGCAGCTTTTGCATATAAGAATCACCATGCATAGTCGACAGCTTTCACGCGAATATGCAAATTTCATCGATTTAATCAAATTCGACGGGCAGTATTGTTTGATCATAGCACTCTGCCTTTTATGGCTCTCTCTTTGCATGCATTTCCCATCCGGGAGACACGAGAGAGAGGTATCGCTTTGTGCTCCCTTCGATCGTGGCACACGTAATGCTTTCAATCCTTGGGACGCCGTAAAAACACGTACGAATAGGTTTCGCTTGTAAAACAGGGCCCTGCGAGATCTGTATAGTGGCTTTGACATCTGCCGCACGAATACGAGCTCCTTTCCCTCGGTAAGTGGCAGTTTTAAGTGTCCTCGTAAGATTTCCCTCTGTTACGTTGCATCTTTGCAGGCCAGGCAATGCTTCCTGGTCATTCGGTCTAAGAAACCTCGTTTCTTTAATAGCACTCGACATTTTTAATCACCTCCGGGCCAATAACTCTGCCTGATGCTCGTTTAACAGAACTCGGCAGATCGTACAATATGATAGCGATTTGTGTGGTTCAGGGGCACCGAAAACTTCCGAGTTTGACTGCGCCTGCATTGTCCGAAAGTTGCGAGGGATGATTTTCCGGGTCATGAATAAATGCCCCCCGTAAGCGTTACCCAGCGGCGAAGTTCTCGAAATCTGTAACCAGGTCAACTTGCCCTGGCTACTTCCATCTGGGGTTCTTTGATCTTCAAACAACTATTCCAGGCGAATGAAAAGAACTGGAGTTCTTTGAGCAATCACCGCAGGAAAGGAATAGAAGTGCTTCGTAGCTTTTAGGGAACATTCCAATTTCTCTAAACTCCCACAAAGCAGTTGTTTTAATACACGCGAGGCAAAAATTAGACTCGTATTAGTCAGCCACTCGTCAAATAGTTTGCCACCCTTTCGTGTGGATGAATATTTATTATTTGATTCGAACGGTGCACGACGTGGCCTTAATGCGCGAACGTTCTCGTCTTCGTCCTCTTTCACAGAGCCCGACGAAGTTTCGGCCGCGATAACACCGGAAGATAAATGAAGCGACAAACGGGCGTGCGAGGGGATTCGAGGGGCGCTGAAAGTTTTCGCGGTTCGTCACGCTGAAAGCTCTCCTCGCAACGGGTCAAAGGGTAAGCAACCCCTACTCGACAGACGAAAGCTGGACTTTCCAGCGTGCCTCGCTCCTAATGGCGCTGGGTGTCCCTTGATTTATTCGCTTTGGAAGCTCGGACGACCCTCGCGAAATCGATGTTACACGCGTGATTTATCCCTAAAGCGACCGTTCCGCGTCAGGGTCGCTTTAAACGGAAGGGTTGGGAGTAGCGTGGATTTTCACGAGACTCCCCGAGATATTATTATCATCCAGGACTTCTCGCCATCTGAATGGGAAATGGAAACGTAACACGGTGGTATCTGATGATTTCCATGGAAAGTTTCAGAGGTGAACAGGATGCAAGCGCGACTCCAAGCTTGTCCTTTCCCTTAACGAAAGTTTTTCCCGTTAAAACGAAGATTAATTCGGCGAACGGCTCGGTACGCTTCCCCGAAGCGGAGGAAATTAATGGTAATCCGTCTGTCGGATGTACGTCTTTGATTAATCGAAAGAAATCACAGTACGGGGCAGCGGGGCAAGAAAACTTTCGGGGTGATTTATCGTTTTGTGTCCGAGCGAAGGGATTCGGTCCATCGTATCAGAAATTTCTTTCGTGCCACGGCGTAATGTACGGTTTTTACACGGCAAACAGTCGTTTCACTCGTTTCCGTGTAAAAGTTCATGCTGGTTAATTGTAACGTTTAACGCCCGCGTTCTAAGCAATCGTCAGTTACTTTTCGTTCTCAAAAAGTGTACACCACATTGGCGCGAATGTTAGCAGACGTGTGCCGTGAAATGCGTCAGAGCAGAAACGACGCTATGAAAGGGAACTTCTCAACAGCCCGACAAACGTTTACGATAATACAAATTGGTCATTTCCGTCGAGGGAGTGCCGTGCGCCGGGAACAAAGGACTCGTTATAAATTTCACCTGCTTTAAATTAATCGCTTTACCGAATTCATGAAATACCCAAACGTTTCTGCCTGGTCCTTTCAAGTAAATCAGGGGACAAAGACGGGATCCCTGTAATCGCAATTAATTAAAAGTTAGCTCAGCGTGCTGAGTAACGCGTATATTATGCCACCGTTAGTTGCTCGACTCGAGACGCTTGCGGGTTACGGATCTCGCTTCCGCAGTTCAGAAAGGGATTCCTTCTTTTCAAAAGTAGGCACAGAAAATGGCAAAGGATATTTCAATCTTAAAAGGGAACTTTGTGACAAATAAATGCTCTGAAATTCCACGACTAAGCTCTTACTTCTCGCTTAGACGAAGCTTTCCTCGTGTTTCCATAATCTTCTCGAATCCATTTTCTATTACATAATCAAGCGAAGATGATGGATTAAACTGGGGGTCAATTTACGAGATGATATTTTACGCCAGCGTGCTATAGAGCTTCGTAGCGAAGCAGGGAAGGTTTTAACGGTGGATTTGATGGATCCCATAACACGCGTAATAAGCTCGCGCTCTAAAATAATCCCGTGCTCGCGAGCCCGTGAAGCGGATACAACAGCGAAGGTTTCGAACCGCGTTTCATTAGACCTCGCTCCGGTAGGCACAAGCAAGACGTCGCTGATGCTGTTGTAGACACAATGTCACTCTGCGATGATTTTCTATCGCGATGCCGAGCCCCATAATTTCGTGGGAGCATCGCGAAAGCTGCTTACAGCGTGATCGTCCCCGACACGCGTGGATCGAAAGTTTACACGGCAGCCGGGTCGTATCGCTGTAATTTCATTCAGCCGAATCAATGATTCGTAAACAATGATACAGCTTTATCGCGCCCGCCGACGCCCGGGGAATGAATACATTATGCACGAGAGAGACAGGGTTGGCCCTATTGTTCGGCAACAAAACCGGGAGGGAACGCGGGTGGCTAAGAACGCGAGCAAACAACTTTTGTCGTCGCAAGTCGCGAGTGAAAACTCGCCTCGCCGTTCGGTTAAACCGACTTTTGTCTAATTTGCTAGGCACCGATTGTTAAAAGGATCTATAGATCCATGGATCAATCGAAGGGAATTGCCATTTCGGTGACACAGTCGCGAATCAGCGCTGCATCAGCGACGGCGGTGGGTTAAATCTGCTTTCCGCAACGTTCGAGACGAGAGTCGATGGGAAATGGTAGAAAAGCTGTTCCAGCTCGTTTGGATTTTATTATCTTTTCCAGCGGCATTGTTCCTTAATTCTCTGAAGCGACGGGGAGCCTTTTGTTTGGCCAGCTTTATGGACGTTTTTACACAGTTGGAGGGAGAGCAAGAGTCGCGGCATTAAGGTTCCATTAACGTGATTAGATGGACCGAGGCGGAGGAGCGTGTCCTTTCCCTAATGCTCGTTTTATCCCGTTTAAAAGAACTCTCGACAGTCTTTCAGCTCTCCCTCGAAATTTCCGAAAGTTTGCTTTCAAAGCAGCCCGTAGAAGCAGCTTCCTTCATCCCTGCGCGGCTTCTGGTCGCCTTTCCGGCGTCAGAGGGAGACCTCCATTGGTTTCATGTCGCGGGTGCTCCGTACTCGACAAATATCGTCGCTGAGAAGACATCCAGTTCCATGCGCCGGACAGTTGCAGTCCCTAAGAGACTATTCTCCGCGATCGTCCAATTTCCATTCGTCAGCATCTGCAGCGGCGATAAAACCTGCGAATTTCCTCCTCACGGTGCGCGACATCGAGTAAACGCCACAGTTTAAATTCTTAGAGCTCCCCAAACGTTTCCTCGCGTCCCCACGAAAGGGACTGAATCTCCTCTCTGTTACCTTCCCGAGAATAAAACACTGCCACCTTCGCGAACCACCTTCGATTCAAGCTTCCACTTGGAGACATTCGCCCGAATCGCTGACAGGGAAATATCACAAATCATCGAGCTCCTCGGCCCCCGCGATCCATCGACAGCTGGTTTCCCGGCGGGAGCAGCCTTCTCGACGGAACGAGCTTACGTACTCGGCGTTTTTTACGCTGTCGCCACCGTCGTGGACGTAAAAATGGCAGAGAAGCGACACAGCGGCGTCGAGAGGGCACAGAGGGACCGTCGTCGAGGTATAGGTAGGGAAAAGGCTGAAGAAGGTTATTAACCGGTAGAATGTCGAGCAGACTAGCGGGCTGCCTGTCACGTTGGCCTCCTCGCCAGCTAAAAATATTCTTTCGCGAATAAACGTCAGCCGAAGGGAAGAACGCAGGTCCCTCCTCGTTCAGCGTCGAAACGAGATTATTTTCGCGTCCTCGGTGCCTTTCTGCCTCTCCTTTTCTCCGCTGACATTTAAAGGAGGCTCCGTGTGGCACATTCACACAATTCGAATCAACAGATTGCATGTACCTACTCCGGGCTATGGAATGTATACGCAACTACTTAAGCTACGTCTGACTCTGCCCTGGACGCACCACTTGCTGGACGAGGCTCCTGAACTATTCACAAGCGAGCAAACTATCCGAGCTGTGCGTTCACCAAACAGACAACAGTTACGCGACACATGTAGCGCAATTCAGAGACGGCTTCCCGAAACGTAACGATTTAATTGCGACGCTTTCCCAGCGAAAAGGAACCTCTGCCGAAAAGACTCGCCGAGTTAAGCGGTGTAATTGACCCAATGCTGTGCGTGTCTGGTAATATGAAAAAGGCTGGGACGTAACGAGAGAGTGGAGGCTCGACGCGCCGCGGAATTCTGCCAAGAATATGCTTGCCCGAGAAGGCGAATATTTTTTCGTTTTATCGCGACTTCTACGCGGCACGCATGCAAATGGCCCGCGAACGTTATAAATCTTCTGAGATGCGAAGTGAGTCCGAAGCCAGAGAATATAGTCACGGAATGGCAGATATAGTAGCGAAGTGGAAGCTATCGGAGAGGAAACTTTATATCAAACTAGCTTTACTGCTCGGCTGCGCCTGAAATTTAGATTCTGATTTTATAAAAAAATTGTATTTATTTTTTGTGAAAATAATCACATTCATCTGGATTAGCTAGGCATAATGAGCTGGGGCACATTTCGTGACCCCGGAGTTTACCGTTCGAAAGTTTTTAGGCGACAGACAAACAGACAAGCACTTTCTGCTTTATATATTAAGATATGTTTGCAACTTTTTTCCCTCTGTATACGGTTCGATAGATCGCCTTTGGTGTCGAGAAAGAAGGTAATAGTTGCTGCAATTCTCGCAAGATGCAAAGTAAATAGCTTCTCATTGTAAATGCTGTCTACCAATGTTGAGAAAGCAAACACGAGGAGCAGGACTTTTTCCATTGTACTGGAAAGGGGCAGCGAAATTTAATTGGCCCGTGAGAGAGAGACGAGGAGTTTCGCGCAAAGGAAACTCGTGTTGGCGATTAAAACTTTCGTCGGGGCTTTAATTCGTCGAAAATTGTTGGCGAGAAGGAACCACGAGGAAACGAGTGCTCAAGGTAGTGGAAAAAGCTCGAGTTATTTCCTTCGGGCACCGTGGGGAGCCTGAGAGAGTGAGATAAAGTTACTTGAGAAACATTCGGTGCCTGTGAGTTAAAAAATTTAGAATCGAGGGATCTTTATGAATGATAAACTTTAAAGATAGTAGTAATTTACCATTTAGAATTCCGGCTTCATAATTCAAGGATAGGGGAGAGGAGGTTTCGAGGGAGGTTTGGGAGTTTTACTGGGGCCAATCGAGCCGGGCTCGGTGGTTCCACGAGGCAATCGATCGACCAAGGACAAATGACAGGTCCTCGGCTGCCGGACACTCGGAATATCTCGTGTTTGTCCAGGAGCCAATGGTCAGGTTTACATTAGAACCACTTCCGCCCAATTGATTAGTCTCAATCGGTTTACCCGCCGGTCTTGGCCGTTCCCAACAACCGCTTTTATCGATCTCCTCGCGTGCTCATTGGGAAACGGCTCTCTCGAAGCCTGGCCTCGTCGGAGTAGGGAAGTCAAAATAATTTCTCTTCGTCTGGGAATCAATAACTTCCTAGTATGTTTCAAACTCGTGATCACTTCATTTTAATTGAACGGGAGCAGGGACGTCCAAGTTTGGGAAGCCTGGCGAATCCTCGAGACTGAAATTAGAGGGAATGCTTTGGCGAGGTCCGTTGAAGCGATAACGACGCAACTTATTCATCGTCGAAGCACTATTTGTACATTAAATCCCGGGGCTGGATCGACGGGACACGCGTGAAATATACCGATAGCAGCTACGAAAATTAATTACCGCGTTCGATGCTTCTATCGCTCGCTGCCTGGCGTCCTGTTAATTACAATAACACCGCTTATGAATCCGCTCCCATCGATCTTGTCGCTTTCCGGGAACGTTGCCTTCGACGATGGATTTCCCCTCGATCGGCGCTCTGAATTTTATAATCGATCCGCTACGAAACACCGCCCGGGATTCGCAAGAATAGCTCTGATCGTTTCGATAAAAATTGCGCTCCACCGACATTTCATCGTCCGCGCGAACTTTCCCGTTTTTACGCCGGAAATTCGGCCGCGCCAGAGACCACCGCAACGAGATACTCCTTCCTTATCAACTCATTTCTCGCGGACGAGATTCTGCGGCGTGTGCACGTACGGTGGCCCTGGAAGATGCATAAAGTTTCCCCGCCATCGTGTCTCGTATTAATATAGAGATACGTACGCGGTGGTGTTTCCTGGCCGCGATACAACCACTTGGATCGTCCCTCCCGTAACTTCGACCGACCGAACTCCGGCAAAGTGCATTAACCGGATGAAACGGAATCCGCGAGCGCAACTGTAGCCTTATCGTGCCCGTTGGCGTACGTAAGTGTGAATTTATCACGCAATCAGGAAGCGCTTCAACTGTTACCGCATCTTCTTTCTCCCGGTCCCGACGTTTCTTGTCGCGGAGCGTAGACAGAGATCGCGGCAAGTGTCTTCGCGGCGAATCGGTGGCCGGCATCGGATCGTGCCCAGAATTTATACGGTTCGATCGGGTCGTAACTATAATTTTACGGTCGCCTGGACCGCCGCAGATTTACTGCGTTTTCAATGGAAAATTGAATACAAAGTGGGACGGGCGGGGTTCGATCTTGCATTGCAACTATCGGGAGAGAATAAAGTTCGGCCCGCCTTCTCCGCCTTCTACTCGGGGCGGAAGTAGCAACATCGCCGCAATAAGTCAACCCCCCGATTTTTCGATGCAAATTTTTAAACGGGATAATAAATATCCCCGGGCGAATACGTGACTCGTCTGCGAAACGAGAGGCCGTCCAACACACGGGACATTCTTCGGCCCATCTTGTCACTCCTTCGTCCGTTCCTTTTCCTTCTTGCACGCTTTGGTGCCAGCAGCTTCTTTTTTCCTCGCCCCGTTCCCTCCTCTTCTTCGTCCACCCCCGCGCCACTCGCCGACTGAATTTTAACCCCGTCCCGCGAACACTCGATTGCTAAGTACCGCGGCTTTTCTTACTTAACTTCTCGCTCAGGAATTCCAGTTCGATCCGGTCGAAGACGGTTTCGCGATTCCACGCGCGAGCTATCTGCTAGGTGCTTCCCTAGACTTTCTAATTATTTCTGCCCGAAACTCTAAGTCGATTCAATTGACAGTTTATTGAAGGATTTATTGGAGATCTTGTTGGCCTACTTTTCAATATCCGCGCCTTGGTACAATTACGATAGTTTAAAGCGGAGGTGAAAAAGAAACGGCGTGTTTCGTAGTTCCCGAACGTAGAATTAAATTAACCTTTTGAAACTCCGCTTCCCACGATCTAACCGCTTCACAAAGTTCCGCGGTACTTTTTCTCGGGCCGCGGGTTTCTCTTCCCTTTTCCTTTTGTCGTCTCGACTTCTCGTCTAGAATAACGAGGAGAATGTTAATCCGAAAATTGCCGATCTCGACACCTTCTTTTCTTTGCCTTTACCGCGCGCATCCTCTCGCGTCAGCTTTATTTCTCACGAGGACAAGGGATCCCGAATATTTTCCTTTCCACGGCCGATTGGAATATGGATTCTCCCCGCTGAATATTCGATTGGATTTTGCGTAACTCGCAAGGTATACTCGTGATCTCTTCGTTTGCTCGCCTTTTACACGAGCGCGAGGCAGTATTGGTTGACAGCTATATTCACGGAGCCATCGAATCGAGTTTAACCATTCCTTGTTTCCCTTTTGCTCTGCCCTCTGATTATTCTTTCCCTTTCACGTGTCCATTTTTTCAAATTCAGAAACTTTTTGATCTGTTTTCGTTGGCGTTTGCGCTTTTTAGTTTAATTTCCCATTCTACTCTCCATATTTTTACGATATTTCCTACTGACAACCGACACTCGCTGTTCGAATAATGGACTCAACTTTTTGAAACGTTTGATCACGGGCTTTGTGGAAGGAAAATTACATTTCATGTATATTACGATGGTTACGTTTCACATTTTTTTAACTACATATCGGATTCTGAATCGTAAAAGCGAATTAATTTGTAGAAATTAATGAAAATGGTTTCAAAATCGAATAAAAGAACATTTCCAAGTGATAGTATCGGAAGAAGTAGTAAGTAATATTACTTGCCTGTCCTTTTCCCCTTTTATTTACTTTCTCAAGTGTTGGGTAGACAATTTTAATTAGTTTTTCCCCTTTGAATTTAACTTTCATTCCCAGCCTTATGTACTTTTCCTAGCGCCTGAATTCTCACCGTTTCCGCGCAAATTTGCGGGGTCCGCAAAATTTCGTTATTGTAAAACGCAGGTTGTAACAGAAATTGCTTCAATTGTTCCATCACTTTTCTATTCGCCCACGTTTCGTTTCTCTAGATCCAGACCGCGAAGAAATATTCCTTATCTCTGCTCCTTTATATCGCTAGGTTTCACTTTAATCCAGCCCCTTATCTTTTAATTGCATGGATCGTACTATGAATCTTAATTACCTCGGCCAGCTATTTAATCGTTAGATATCCTCGAGGTCCTAAGGCGCTTGGGAATTTCCCTGCACCTTTCTGCTATTATTTTTCATTATAGAATCCATTACCATCACGACCTTCCCTATATTACGTAAAAATACAGCCTCTCAGGCCCTGCCTGGTTCGTGTCGGCCAGAAGCTACGCTAAGCCGGGGCTGTAGGCCCGAGTTAAGTCCAGGTATCTCCTCCATCACATCTAGGGACTATGCTTGATCTAGGCTCTGCCAAATTTAGCCATTCGAAAGCACGAGTTTGTATTACAATTCCCCCCGTTCCCACGAGTTTCTTTTCTCAAACGAGGTCGCCTTCGATAAAGCCAATGCGCGACAAGAAAATAGGAAGAGTAACAACGTGTAGAGATCTCTTTTCCTGTTCCCTCCTTCCTTTGTCATTATTCTCGAGCACAGACAGGCGTTCCTTTCTCCGCTTCCACTTCATCCAGGTCTTATTCTTCGCTCGCTAAGTCCCCGGGTCGAACCCTAATCCTCGGGTACAACGGTCCTCGAAGAGAGACACTTGTGGCGCGACGATTTCACTCCACCCCCTTTATTGTCTTTCGTAAATACTCGCCAGGCGAATTGAACAAACCGCGCTTTTCCGCTGGTTTTTCTCTCGGACCGTGCTACCCTACCCCGTCCTCGGCATCTTGATGATTAATTAACGCACTCTCGCTCCTGACTCTCACCCCCGGCTGGTCCCGACCGCGCCAGGCCGACCGCTTAATTGTAAAGAATTTATTCGCGACCAACTGGCTTTTAATATCCCTCGGCTCCCTCATAACGTTTCCATTGTACCAGGTTTCGACTCTGTTGTTCCTTTTGCCGCGACGGGGAGAGTTCTCGTACCTGGTTGAATAATCATTCGCGCGCTTAGGGCGGATCGGGAGCTTCCTGTTTCAAACAGCTCCCTCGCGGCCTATCGTCGCGGCTCTTCCTCCGAGACGTTGCTTTTTATTTCCGCCTTTTATGGCCGCGCTTTGTCTTCCGTCTTGGTTTTAACGTGGAGTAATTGCTTCCCGCATTAAGGCTGAAAAGCAGCGCGCGTAAGGCTACTAAATTCGAGCTTTATTCAAGTTTGCCCTCTCGTCCGGGGAATTCTCTCTCGTCTTCGCGGCTCCGGCGACGTTGAGCGGCAATCGATTGCCTCGAAGTCACCGACACCGTTACCTGAAATGATCAGGCGTTGTTGAAGTCCGCGACCTCGTTCGCGGAGGAAACGAACGTCGTACGTAACGGCGTCCCGACGTCGGTGACGCGATGCTTGGAACGTGTCGATCTATTACCCAAGACTTTATAGCGTGTCGGCCTTTGTACCCGAGAAACCGCACGTCGAACGCCGGATGCACGTAACATGACGTTCCCCGTTCTCGATACGGAATTTCCGTTGCCTCGAGAGAAAGGAATCGCCGCACGGTGACGGGCCACGATACATCGCGCGTCAACTCGCACAGATTTCCAGTCGCCCGCTGCGAGCAACCTGCTGAGGCGGGCAAATCGATATCGTTTGATCGGCCTGAAGAAACACTAACGAGAGGAAGTTCGTGCTGCAACAGCAACGCTTTAAGTCTGTATTTCCTGCAGAAATTGCGATAAATTTTCGAGAGAGAGAGAGTTTTCTCAGGATTATGGAACCTCTTTGACCGTCGAAGCGCCACGAGATCCGAGGTGAAATGATTCAAACACGCGTTGAAACTGCCTCCGTATCAACGAGTACGTTGTGTCGCGCCAGTTCGCTTCGTGCAACGGAAGAGTAGGGAGATAAGTCGCTGGGAGAGGCTGGAGAAGATTTCTCGCCGGGAACATAGAGGCTCGAAAGCCTCTCCTTCGGGCGCATCCAATCGAATCCTCGAAAATCTGCGATGTCTGGCGCGCAGGCTCTTATCGGTTAGCTCGAAACTCCGTGAAAGAAGATCGATCACCTGAAAATAATGGGGTGGGCTCTTTGCCCGCATCCATTGTTTATAGCGTCTCTGCTTCTTGGTTTGGACCTCGTCGCCCATTTCCCAAGGATTCGAATGCTGTATCATTGATGGGACGTAGCTCCTCCAACGAACCGTCGTCGTTGAGAAGGTAATTTGAACGGGAGACGTTTCGCGAGAGTTATTTATCGAGTTTCCCTGGAAATGATTGGAGCCTTTTGAAATCCTTCGGCAAACAATGGGCTCTAATCGTATCGAGTCTTTCGCCGAGGCATGCTGGGAGGGTCTGTTAAAAATGCTTGGAAGAAACGGTCCTTAGTAGTCCATTAGGCAATGCCGGGAGCTTTATCGGAGCGCTTATTAATGAATGCGCTATTTTAACTGTTCGGCCGCGATGCATTAGGTTGGATGGGGATGAAAAGCCAGGAGGAAGCTGCGGATAGCTTCTTATCTCGAGGGTCGGGCGGATTAATTGAATTACGAAGGAAAATTCGGGCCGGGGGCGAAGCAGTTCGTCGGCCAACTCTTCGAGGATCGCGGTCGACCCTTGGAGGAGCTGAACTTTCGTCCGTCTGCTTTCCTTTTGCCGGGTGGAAAGTGGCGTGCTCTTCCATCGGCCGTTAATTACGTTTCCCATCGGGATCACGGGCGCGGATCATAATTTCGATCGTCGTTGAATCACAAACGAACCAGGAACGGCGGGCACCGCCGAGCTGAAAGGGATTACAGCCCCGGGGAAATCAGTAGGACACCACCTTCGTGAATACTTCCCAACTTTTTTTTTTCGCAAACTTTTTTATTCCGCTCGAGGAAACGTGGAGAACGACCGTGTAAAGTCCACCACCCATCCTTCGCCCGTTCATTCTGCGCACCTCTCTTTTGTCTTACCTCCCTTTCCTCTATTTTTTAGTGCCAAGAGAAAATGAAAAGGGGGAGAATTATTCGCGGAAGTCGCGGCGATCTCCCCCGCTCGGCTCTTATTCGGTTGCGATCATAAATCCGCGGGTTTGGATAAAAGTCAATTGGACTTATGCATTTTGCATGCGTGCCCGCCGCGTTGCATGCTTCCGCGATTGAATCGACCTGAAGATAATTCCTCTGGAGCGCCGGGGTGGAAAAGTAAAAATTTATGGAGCTGCAAGGGACCCGCGAGCCCGCGTGGCGTCCGGAACTCCGTATGGAGAATCCAAGAAAAATTAAATTTCGCCGCTGCTCGGTCATTCCTCATGCACAAAGTTGAACGTGTTCCAGAGCGTTTGAAAGCGTCACGCCAAGTGGCTGCAATTCCCTGCCTACCCCTTTTCAACTGCGCGCCCTCGAAGAATCAAGTGGAGGAGGGTGGAATCTTTGAGAGCAGCGGGACCAGATATAAGTTTCTTCTTGCAGAAAGTGACCGAGTCTGTTTCTGATTGAAAATTCCTCCGTTCCGGGCTCTAACGTCCAATTGCCCCGTCTCTTTTCAGAATCAACCTCGCCTTCGAAATCAGAATTAATTGAAGGTAAAAATATTCCTTTTATTCTAGAGGACGTGCAGCTTTTAGAGAGGGATTGTCCCGCGAAATCGTTTTACTTCGGGCTCGCAAATACTCCGTGGCAGAATACTTTGCGAAACAATCGACTTTTGCCCCCCCTAGTGGCATTAATGTTCCTTTGCGCTGTGTTCGCTGGCCCTCGAAGAAAGGTCACCGGATCACAAAGGGTCGCAGAATGTCCAGAATCCGAGGAAGGGTATCTTTCACCCTTAGATAGAGAGGGATCTTCATGCTGAAGCGCACTCGAGGAAGCTCACAATGGCGATTAAGTACCGCGCACTCAGACGTCCCTCCCTCGCCCTTTATGGAAAAACTCCCGGCACACCTCTTCTAATTCAACCTTCTTTCCCTTTGGGGAGCCCTTCCCGACTCGCGCCACCGTGAAACCGAGCCCAGAATTTGCGGTCGAGGGTAGAAAAACTGAAGACCCCGCGATATGCTTCGCAACTAGCCTCAGCGCATGGCAATTTAGAATTCATTGTGTTTTATATTACTGACCGTTCGATTGTGAGTTAATGAACGCCAATGTGTTTAGAAATGGGGTGCCAATTTGCAGCACTTCGTTCAGGAAATACGGTGGTAGGGCGATTACGATCAGTCGGGGGCTTGATGGGGAACGTTAATAGAATTCGGAACATTTTGCCCGTTAACCAAAATTACGGTAATCGAAGCCGTTAATCTCGCCCGAAGTTGATTAAGCTCAATACGAGCGCGCGCGGCCGCTACTCGTAGTTTCAAATTTCGAGACGGACCCTCTTGACCTACATCAAACTACAATGGCATGTATCGTAGTAGCCTGCGTGTATTGAAAGTACGTACCTTGGAACTCCATTGAAATTACAAACCGCGCGCGGGAAGCGTCCAATCCTTTGGACAGTTCGCATGTTTCTTTTAACAATCCTGAGAGTTCTCGTCCATGTCCGATCAGCTATTACTTATTTCTGTGCTCGTCAAAAAATTGGGTCTTCCCTTCAAAGAATCGTGAACCGTTCATTGTATCTCTCGCCAAAGAAATTGCAACTTCACCAACCCCAGTTCCGCTCACGGTATCAGAAATTGTATCTTTTGATCCTCTACTTACTACTACGTCTACGATATTTTCTTTCCGCGTCGTGGGCTTTGAAAGGAGCGGCGAAAAAATGTCTATCGGAATTCCCGTGTTTTCCTCGCGACGGTGGAACGTGAACTTTTCGCCGATTCCGCCGAGAGAAGAATTGCGACTTTTCCTACGACGAGTTTCCTCGCGGTGCAGTTTACAAAATCTCTATCATCGCCGATATCGTTGACTCTCGGAAGGCCGAGTAAATAAATCCAATTGGAATTTTTCGCGATTCCCTCGCGGTGCACTTTAGAGAGGCTGCATCTTGTTCGACGCCGCTGACACTGTAAACACGGAGTAAACAGTTTCAATCGGAATTTTCCGCGAGGGGCGGAAAATTCAGTTGCGGCACCGAAGATTCGCTCAATCGGCTCCTCAACTTTACACGAGGAATTTCGATGCACCTCGCCGTTCTGCTTCTACTCAGAAATACATCAGAGAGCGATTTTACCAGTCAGCTGGTAGATCCCGGGACGAAAAGCTTCTTTAGAGGCTGCGGTATTTTCTTTTCCCAGCCCGATGGCAGCGAAAATCCGAATGTCGCGGCGACTTAAAGACACAAACCGGCAGTCCGTGCCAGAACAGCTAAGCCGGCCTGCTGACATTTTAATTGCATCCTCGAGGACCGTCGGGCGACGTGCCTGTACAAAGAAACACGTGGACACGTTCGAAATTGACGGACTGGAGGATCTAATCCCACCTGTCGGCCCTGCTCCGATGTAAATGCCTTCCACGTTCAAACGGGAAATTCAATGAGACTCCCGGAGAAGTTTGCTGCTCTCGAAATGTCAAAGATTGAAATTTAAAGGCGCTCCGGTGTCGAGTCCCGCGCGCGTTAGTCGAGCGGCAGCTTTGTCTCGAGCAACTCCGCTGCCCTGAAAGTTCAGATAACAGGGATGGCGTCTCGTTTTCGCGCGAGTTTCGCGTGAACAGGCAATTGAACTGAAAGCTGAATGCAACATTGACGAAGTTTGCACATTCTCTGTCCCTTCTGGGGCTCGCGTGCCAGCCGATAAACCGGCGAACGAGCGGTTAAGTTAAGCTAATGATTTTAATTGGCTCATGGTCCTCTCTGTACCTATCTAAGACCTGAGCCTCTTCTCGTCATGAAACTTATGTAAATTACCGCTTTCGAGAGGACAAACAGCAATGCCCGTTTCGACTTCCCGACTCGATAGACTTGACCACAAAATCTCGGTCCTTTTTGTCTACTAGCTGGATTCCAGTGGAGACGATTCAACTCCCAAGTCGGTCGTCTTAAATATCCCCAGCAAGCATGCAGCGGGTTTTGCCTAAAACGGCAAAGCCTCGCGGAGCTTCTGGCATTGTTTGCCCGCCGCGATATTGCGGCCGTCGCGAAAACAAACTGCACCGTGGGGCGAGCGCGTTTCCCAAACCGTCCGCTTCGAACCCTTCTGGACCAGGCTAAGGCTTCTGCGCGGGATTTCAGCCGAGGCGGAAGACAATATTCCGAGACAAACGGCCGTTCGAAATACTTTCCTCGACAATGTGGACGAGCATTCGCCGTTCCGAAAGTTGGACGCGCAATAATACGGGCTGGTGGGGGTTGGGGTCGCTGGAGAAACTTGAAATACAGACGTCGAGGCAGCTACTCGATCCTTATCGCTGTTCTCGCGACAACATAATGTCGTTTGGCCTGGTTTCGCGTGCAGAGAAAACTGGGTAAGTCAGGGTTGACTACAGAGGTCGTTAGAGCTGTTAAGTCGTCAATTTCCCCACGTCCAAAATTACGTTCCGCTGGTTACGCTTGATGGCGATTGAAGAAGGGCCCGCTTGAAATACCGCGGGGTGAGCGAGCGGACGCCCGCTAATTCCTGTCAATCAGCCGATCCGCGGGTAATGGAAATTACCAGTATCGTAATGGAAATGCAAATGTCGCGTCTATCGGAGCCACGCGAAAGATCAAACAACGCTCCGGCCGTTTTCGACCGCAAAGGATTGAGCTGGGCGATCTATTATTCGCCCAGCGGCAGCCTAGAGCCTCTCAATTACCTTTCTGGCGTTTCTAGGTCGTTCGACCTCGACGTTTGACAGGCCTATTTATACGGGCTGCGGTTAATTATCCACGCTTTGCGTGTAATCTCACGCGGAATTTCTGGAGACCGTGATTGCCGCGCGTGTGATAGGAAACGGTCGCTTTGTTCCCCGAAACACAGCCTCCGCCGGATATTTGCAAGTGTTGGGTAGAACGTAAGTTCGCGTCCGCGTAACTTCGTTCGCGCGTGTCCATTCAGGAATTTCCGGGAGACCGAGAACACCCAGTTCCCAACAGCTCGCAGCGAATAGCAACTGTCAAATTCGCGGGCTTTATTTATCGGCGGAGTTGCTGTCGCGGCATTGAGTTACGCTCGCATTGCGCGATAATTCATGAAAAATCGTGGCGAAACAGCGCGTCCCGCTCGTGAAAGCCGCGCTATCTGATCGTGCTTCGTAGTGTTTTATCGGGGTTCCCATTTTTTTTTTTGCAAACTGCGCGTTGTTATGAAAATTTGGATATGTTTCATCTCCTCTCGCGGTTCGCCTCGCGCCATTCACCAGCGTACGTCCAGCGCGGGAGCTTTGTCTACGAAGAACGAGTGCGCTTCATACGGTAAAGTTTCTTGAAGCGCCTATTACGCGCCCCTCATTGATTAGAGGGGGCTGCTTCCGGTTCGAGCTCAGTGCTGGGATTCCAATTCTCTTCCTCGCCGTGGCGGCCCCTTGGCCCCTGGCCCCGCGCCTCTCATTATGCAGAAAGCATACCTACCAGGGCTGGACACACTGCCGGGAAATATACCTGCAGGCGGCTTTTGGTGCTCGAGTTTGCCGACTATAGAACTGGAAATTTCAACGGCCCCTTTCACGGCGACCTACCCCAAGAGAAAGCGGCCGTTGCTCGACTCCACGACTCGCATCCAGCTGTAGGCAGGCGTATGTGTGCGCGGGTACCCCCTCCGGGGGCGCGGGCAGTTTGTAAACCTTTGCATGAATCGCCGGAAATCGCCTCTTGTTCCGTGGATATCGACTGTCGACGCGCCCTCCATTCCACCACCTTCCGTTTTTATTCTCTTCCCATCGACAGATCCCGAGGGGCGAGGATCTTTTCTCTCTCCGTCGTTTCCCCGTGGTTCTCTTTGATCGGTGCTCCTTGTTTCGCGAGTCATCGAAGTCTGTTTTGAATCGTGCGCCAGGGCGCGGAGGGCTTGGACCACTGACCCAGTTCGCGGCGAGTGAAAGGGATAGCTCCCAAGAGACCGTGGCAGGAGACGGGGTCGATCTTTAGGATGCATTCTTGAGAGCATGTGTTGTATCTTCCTAGAATTTCCCGAGTACCTAGGGAAATTCCTTCCGCGGGTAATCCGCCGCTTCCGAGGAACCTCGCGCACGCTCGAGGTTTGACGAGGTATTTACGCACCCCCTTCGATGGATTAACTAATCTCCATTTTTCCCAGAGGGCGGAGACTCACAAGTTGGAGGAGAGGCATTAAGCCGCCGGAAAGTTTTATCGCCTCTCTCGGTTTTATTCGATCCCGACTTAGAGCGACAGATAAAAGTGCAGGAATTAAATGAACTCCGCGAGCGCGGCGCAGTCTCGGTCATTTAGATTTTCGTTTACGTTCAATTTCTCGGAATGATTATGACCTCCGTAGTGATTTCTCGCTTCGGGAGCAGACGTCCGCCAGGTGCTTGCGGGTCACTCGCGTAGAAAATTGCGGGAATTCCGCTCGGTATTTACGCGTCCTTATTACAGCCCGTCTCTGAACGCGTGTATCTCCGGAAATGATGAGTGAAGAGCTGCCTTGGAGACTGCATTGTGTACAGAAGCGAGCTATTTACAAATCTCCGAGTGTATTTACTTACTTTTTAGATTGTCTGGATGTTGATTTACTTCGTCCGCCTTGCTCCTCCTGCTCCACCAACTTGCGCACTCGGGAACGATCGTTTCCCCGAAACAAGGTCGACATCTTTCATTTTCCCTCGTTCTTCTTAGAATCGAGTTGGACGCACTTTATTTATGCAAATCATTTTATGGAACCCTCTTCTCCGCTCATCTCCTCCAAATAGGTGACTTATTGTGTACCAAGGGCCTCTTTATATTTTACAAGCTTCCGTGAACAGGGGAAATAGACAACAGCCCTGCTGGAAACAGCCCGAGTCAGTCCAGGCAGCTTCCACTGCAAAGCTGAGTCGTAACGTTAAAGTTTACGCCTGCACCCTCGCCCTCCCTCAAAGAATTTTACGCCTCCTTCGCGATTGGGGCAGCCTCGCCCGACGGATTTGCCAAGAAATCGGCCAATAAGATATCGCGGACGTGACAACGGGATGATCAAGGACGTGGCCAATTTCGCAGCTCGAAAACGAGCACTTTGATCCATGCCTCATCCGTTCGCCAGCTCCTCCAGGCTGTTTTATCGCGACGTCCTTAAGGCTCCGTTTTACGAGCCGCCGGGCGGCGAATGTCCGGCGAATCCCCCGTCGCCAAACTACCCTTCTTTCCTCGAGCTTGCAGCCCTGAGTATCTTAACGTCAGCTGCATAGACCGCAGCCCTAATTTACGGCCCGTAACCGGCCGGGCGACCGTTGGAATCGGTATGAATTATGGATCGAATTAGAACGAGCCTCTAACCGCGGCATCGCAAGCTGGTTTAACGTTCGCGCCTGTCTGGAGAACCTAAAAAGATCCTCGGTTTACGAGCTGGCGACCGTGCCTTTCTTTCCTCCTCGTTTTCGGCGGCGAATAAAACGCTAGTGTACTGCCAGGCTACGTGGTTTGCATACGCCCCGGAGACGAGGCAGAGATTGTTCCGAGCGTCTTCGAGCGGTTGAACACGCGCGCTCTGCATTGTCGGTAAGTCGGCCGGGACGGAACGAGATTATAACGACTGTTCGCGTTAAACCGTGACGGGACGCCCGGTCAACTTTAAACCCTCTCAGTGTCCCAGTAAATTGCATTAATTTGCGGGGCCGGCGGTGGGTAATTTTATCGCGACACCGCGCAGGCTTGGGCGAACTTCCCGAACCACGTGGAAGCTGTGTGGCTGACTTTCCAGCCGCGATCGCACTTCTGTGTGGGGTGCATAGTTCTCTGTCATGTTTGTATGAATTTTTTTTCCTTCGCCCTTGGGATAAAGCTGATTTTCTGAAGGAGCTCGCGAGGGCGTTGATTCGATCTGAATTGGGGGAAATGCTTATAAATAGACGGATCGATAATCCATGGGACACGGGGAAAGTCGGTCAAGTCGCCGGTGCAAATTGTCGCTGATTACAAATTGTAATCTTGAGCCCCTTCGTTTCGCTTCAGACACCGGCACGAATGAAAATTCGTCCCTTTGTTCCTCGATTTCCGTCCCCAAGGCGTCCTCTCGTTTCCCGCGACTATTTTCTTCGCGCTCTTCCGCTTGGAAGAATTAGCACGCCCTTCTTGCCCCGGGCAAATTACGTCCGCGGAATTCTTAATCCCACCTGGGTCACTTATGAATAAACGCGTTCTTGGCGCTCAGCATTCAAAGCGCACGGTGTTTTGATTACGTGATTGATCAATGTTTATGAATGATTAGGTTCGTTTGTTTATTAACAGAACTCTTCCCACTGTTTTACAAGGTTTCCCCTGTGAGCAAGGTACATTCAGGGAAAGTTCTCGATCTAGTTAATCGTTATAAATCGCTGCCCCGCTGCGCGATCCTTCTCCCTAATTCATCCAGCAGCCCAGGGAGAAGGGAAGCATGCCTTTTGTTTGCTACGTTGTCGCGAGAGCTCCTAGTCGAGGCGATCCTTTCTCTTTCGAGAGTCTTTTACTTCCCGAGAAGTTCTTGCTCTCAGCGGGGGCCTCGACAGTTTATTAGCGCCAGTCTGCAGTAAAGTTTTTGATCGAAACTGCAGCCCCGTGTTAGGTCCGGAAAGTTCTCGGGCAGCTTTCGTATAATTAGGAAATTGAACGCTGGGAGCGATGTCTTCAAAAACGATGCTGTAGGAAGTAGAGTTGATCCTTTGCATGTGGGCAAGTTAGTTCGGGGTACCCACCTTCTCGTGATGGAAGTTCGTTCGGTTTCAGAAAAAGAGAGTGGAAGTTGCGAAGTCTGAGGGCAATGAGAAGTATGAAAATGAAAGGCTGTACGAGATCAGACAGTAGCAGAGGCGTAGCTTTCAGTTGAATAAGTAGTTTATGCCTGTGAGTGGGCAGACGCGCGCGCCAGAGTAGAGAAAGACCGATATCGTGGCTGACAGCGGTGTGGGTAGGGAGTTAGGGGAATCAGTGGTATATGTCGGCGCATAGTCAGACACGCAGTCAAACGCGCGGCGAGGCGAGTAAACTGAAAAGTAGAAGATACTCGTAGGATGTCAGACAAGGCGTTCCTTCGACTATCAGCGTCGCTTATGAAATTTTCATAACTTTCAGCCCCTCGTTCCCCTTCTTTCCCTCTAACGCCATTCGTCGAGCTGGGAATCTCAATTCTAAATAAGTTCCACGCATTTACCACAAAGTTCTCTTTGCTTAATCACGCGAGTCATGAGCACACTACGTTCACCCTGCGCGAAGAACACACGAACTCTTGGATGATCTACCCTGTTCGAACGTAGTTAGCTTAACTTAACGCGCCCTCTCTGTCTCGCCATCCCTCGGTGTTTCCTGCTGAACTTTGGGTAATATTAATCATCGCAAGAGACGAAAACTTCTCGCTGCCTGTTAAGCACACGCCACTCCTCGCGCAATATCGAAAAACAGCGCGCCCGCTGTGCTGAATTCTCGATAATATCTAATTGTATACCATTTCCCGAGGCACCTCATCCTACCCCGAAATGCATCTGCCTCGAAATATTGAAAAACTGTATCCGTGATCCTAGTGAACAGTGGCATTTAAATGAGCCCCGGCGAGGAACATCCGTATGAATAAATTCAGGCGTCAGGAGAGTGGGTGTTTTCGAAGTCAGCCGTAAGGGTTTATCAGCCAGCCACTATCGGGCTTATCATCTTTTATTCAAAATAGACTTTCCACCGCAACACGGCGACGCGGAGAAGCTGTCCTCGATCCACCGCCGACCGTAAATCGAATGTACCTACCCGTTTCCCGTCGCGCGCGTATCTGAGGGCGAGGAATGAGGAATGCCCTTAAACGACGTATTCGAACGGGTGCTTGCCTCGAAATAAGATTAGCTCTCCGTCCCTTCGGGCTTCAGTTTTCCGCCAGACCTCTTCCCTTCCCGGCAGAGGTATATTCCCGCGGCGTACGTAAATTTCACGAGGGTGCGGGAGAAGGGCAGGGAAAAAAATATAGGGAACCACCGTGAAAGTCAATAGTTCTCTCGCGCTCGTTGCACGGTCTCCGTTCTACTCGAAGATCCTCGAATGGATCGTTAGGTGCAAGACCCTCGCCGTGGAGAGCTCGGCCTGAGAATTATTCCAGCGTTATTGTTACTCGATTCTTCCTCCCGGCTAGAAAAGAAACGCGATTTCGATGGGCGGAGGATTGATTTTATTTGCTGCCCCTCCGTCGTTGTTTTGTCGACTGGGACAAAGTGTTCCCCCGCGGCACGCTCTAGGGAGTATCTGCTCTTTCTCCGCCGGCGAACAGGTCGATGCTCCAGTTCGTTCCCATCTCCGGCGAGATCGTGCACCCTCTGACCTCCCGGCATCCTGTTTTCAAGTCCCGCCCGTCGCTAAAACGTTGAACATGCAAATTACGCCCGGGAGAACAGGAAAACTTCTGTGCGAGTCAATATACCGCGGTGCACGCACCCGCCTCGCCGTTCCGCCGCCCTCTTATTTCCCATTTCCTTCGACCGCGAAACAAATGACCCAATAAAAGTGCAATACACGCTCCGTCGAAGCGCTTTCCCTCGCGATTCTCGATATCCTTGCAGATGGCTGCCTTTAAGTCGTATTTCCTGCAAGTGTCACCGAACCCCGATTCCTTAACAGGGGGTTAGCGGGAGCAGGCTCTCTCTGCGAGGAATTTTTCTGCCTTCAACTTTTAATGGGATCGTTTGGACAGAAGAGGGATCAACGTAACGGCAGACTCTCTGCAAGGGAAAAGGACTATTACAATTTCATACAAATACGAAGGAGAATTATACTTCCAGGATGGAGTAATACACAGAGTGGAAATTACACTGTAAGAAACGTCCTCTCGTCTCGTCGATCTTTAGATCTTAAAATCTGGGAATCCCCTCAGCCTCCTAAATCAGCCCCGGGAAAATTCCATTGTTCGCGGGGATTCCGACGCTCTCTTTTCCCGCCCATTTGCCACGCGTTTGCATATTCTATCCGGCTGGAAGTAGGGAAGGGGATATGGAGCCGAAAGCGATCGTCGCCCCGTGGACTTTGTTTCCCCAAGCGTGTTATCAGTCGCGGACAGCATCGATTCGGGAATCGAGACGCGGCACAATATTGCAGGTGCAACGGGGTTACCGTCACACAATCGCGGTGTCCTGAAACGAAAGGATTATTGGCGCTCGGTTTTCCCGTTCCCCCCATGAAAGAGTCAGAAAATGGATCTTTCTCTCGCCTTTTCCTTTCGCCTCGTAGAGGCGGAATCTCGAAAGCGGGGATTATTGGCTATCCGCGTCCTCCTCGCGACAATGCCACGTCCAAGCTTCACGAGGAATCCCGCGGGATGGAATATTGGCTATCTTTTTCGTCATCTCGGGGACAATGCGCGTTACGAGCCACGGAATTCGTTTCCTCTTCCTCTATTTTTTTTCCTCCCCCGGACGATAACGCTACTGGGCCCGTGGTTTCCTTCGTTCTTCCGCTGAACCGTTGCACACCGATTTCTTCTCGCGAAATAACGACGCCGGGGATAATTCATCACGCTTTATCGGGACTTGCTTACGCGCGGGGCGACTCGAAGAAAGATTTATGGAAAAACGAGCGGAGTCGCGCGTACACTCGGCAATCACGCGGGTTTTATCAATCTTTTGTCGGAGCACCGCGGCTCGGAGGAAGTTAAACTTTCCTTCTGTCGATGCACATCGGTTTCATATAAAAACCACGCCAAGATTAATTGCCGGCGTCGCGATAAATCGTCGGGGAAAGCATCGACGATGGTGATCCGCGAAATGGAGAACTTGTGTTCAGCCAGACCAGGAATTCCTCTGTGGTCCTTGGCGAATAAAGAATTATTGACACTCGTTTCTCTAACGGCGACGATCGATGCGCGGCGTGACGCGTGTCAGAAGCGGAAGAAAGATAGACGTCGTTGTCCATCGATTTTCTCTCACCCTACGAGAACGTCTCGCAGTCGAGGCAGAAATCAAAACTATCGGACGTGGCGTGTCGTTCTGGATGAAGCGGGAATCAATTTATGGGTGTGCTCGGCCTATTTTCCACTTCCAATGAACGGACAGATGTGCACGCTCTGTCACTGAATACTCATCGGCGCTCTCTTACGTTCATTATCGGTCTCTCCATTTCCTCCGACCTTCGTTAACATTTATACTAACTTGGGAATAGACGCTTTATCGATACCAGCAACGATCATACGACGATGCTTTCGGCCGGGTATCACGCAATCTACGAGAATAATCCTGATTACGCGGAGCACCCGGCCCGAGGAGAAGTAAAAAGCATCGGGAATGGAAAGAATCGCGTCAGAATCCAGAACTCGGCTATCGTGGCGGCGACTCGCCGGAAGCATCCGGCTAAATTAGAGATTCCAGGTTTGGATTAGACGGTGGGGTCGAAATCCCCGCGGAATCCGGTCGCTTTCCACTCATTTCACCTCGTTCCTTTCTTTTCCTCTCCGGACTTTCCACCCCCACGCGTCTGACCACCCCGCGTCATCTGGATTTGTGTCCCCGATGCAGAACTCCCGGAAGGAAATAACGCGTTACCCTACTCGAGAGTGGGTAACGAGAGTAGATTATAAGAGCACCCAGCGGCGAGCCGGTTTCGTGTAAAGGCAATCCTGGAATCCGCGTAACGACCCAGCTTACATATTCGCAGGTCACCTGCTGGACGGAACTTTTTGCGCTCGACGCTCTCTCGGGATCCGTGAAATCGACTACGGGGGATCAACGCGGGATTACCTCGAGCGGGCATAATCGGATTGTCAGCTACAGTGACGAGGCAAACTTGAATAAATCGGGGGACAAAATTATTGCGGCGATCTGTTATTTTAAACGCGAGACCACATTGCGAGCGGAGCATTCCTGGAATAACTTACATTCGTATGAAGCTTTTGTATCCACCCTCGCCTGTTCGATACTCTCTTTGCAAGTCAGAAATGGCTCGGTCGCGCAGCTTCGCCTGACACACCGCGATTCCTCTTCTGTGCAGTTTCCTTGAAACTTCTTCGTTGTCCTTTCCAAGGGGTGTAATTACGGCCGACTTAACAGCACAGCGAGTATAAATGTAAATTTGCAATTTTCCCGCGTCGATTCGCAGCCTCGGCGGAAGTTTGTTTCCATTAAGCAGCAGGAAACGATCTCGCGGTCGCGTTGCGGGAGGAATTATTAGAAGAACTTACGGCGTTCTTCCATTCGAAGCCCGTGTAACGTAACTTCTCCTGCAATTAGGGCATAATTGTTTTCCAATATATCAGCTTGTAATGGATGTAGGGTTCACCGACTGGCCACAGCCATTTCTCCGTGGGAGGAACTTGCGCGGTGGAGGTGTCTGAACCTATCCCTCTCCTATCGTCTTATCCGACTCGGTATCAGTAGCTAGCAATGAATATCCACTCGAAGCCAAATTAGAGGGTGAACGAACGTCCCGATGACGCGTCTCGAGCCCCGCAGCGATATTTCGTGGACGAAACGTCGGATGGAGCGCGTCAAGACGCGACCCGCGTCCCAATGGGAAGACGACAAACCACGGAGCTAATTAACAGCGACGTTACTGCGTATGTATGTACACCAGTGCAAACATATCCTTGGAAATCCATCCGTTCTGCACCCGTAACCATAGGCGAGTCGACTATTTCCCTCCCAGCGGCACGATGCTCCTTCAACGGAGCGAGAAGGTGCGCGATAGTAAACTCGCACTAATTGAATCGCGTGGCGCAAAGCCCAGCATGCCATCTAATAAGAGCTGCAAATACATTAGCATCGAATCTCGATAGCGACCGGGCCCGGGGTGAGGGCTAATTCGCCAGATTCCATCGTGGAATTTCATGGCGGAGCCTGGAATGAATCGATTGGATGAATCGCGAAAGGAAGTCCAGTAGCCCCTTTGGCCCCGATAATTCTCCTGTATTCCACTGACAATCCGCTACGCTGGAATCCACTTTGCTCGATCCCCGCGTCTTTAAATCTCAACCTCCCTCGATTGGAAAAGGAGCTAATGATTCCGAAGGGTTCATCGTTTTTCCGCCCTTCGGCGCCCGCAATGGAAAATGGATCGATGTCGTCGTTACAAGTAACGAGCGCGAGCTCATCGTTTTCTCGACGGGAGGCCCGACGTCGCTCTTTTCACGGGATCATTAACTTAACTAACAAGCACGGGAAAACATTGTCAATCGTGCTTGCCATTCCTGAATAACCGCGGGCAGAGAGGCGCGTTGTTCGGCATTAACAATTCAATTCCATATTTCCCCGGAGCCGGACGGACTGTCTGCTCGGATTCACGTCTCCCCTGGGAAATACGTTGTTAGTTAATGCAGCCGGACCCGGAGCACGTGTAACCCCGCGCTCAGGCATCGACGTTGTTCTCATTATTGCACGAAGTCCCTTCGCGCGAACGCTGATATAGCCGACATCCGTCTCGTGCGAGCTACGCCGCGGACGTGATGCTTCCTTGCGGTGGAGCTGAGGAGTGTACAGGTTTCCTGGGCTGTTCTCAGCGGGTCTGGTGCTTCTCCATTTCCAAGATAAGAACTTGCAGACGAAAAGAAGAGGCAGCAGCTCTCGTTGTCTACAACCAAATGTCGACAGTCCTCGAAGAGGATAACTGAAACCACGAACACTTGACGCATGCATCCGGCGATGCACAGGTTGAATCACCCGATGCAATCTTCACGCCCGGCCCTCGACAAGATCGACGGTTACAAAGCACGCAAACACGGCTGGAGTGTGGCATGTTTCAATTTTGACCACCGATCCCTGGAACTTCGGTCGATTAACAGGGAACCGTATAGCGCGCGAGATTAAAGAAACCGAGAGCCTCGCCCTCGAGGTTCGTAGCAATTTTTCAGGGATCAGCGCAGTTTATCGAGTTCGCCCTCAATAAAGATGCAAATTCGAAGAACTCCGCGCGCCTCGCCCATCGGGTAGATGAAAATGGACGCGTTGAATACAGACGCGTCGAGAGCGCTTCTTTTTTATCTCTCGGTATTTTCTATCTTCCTCTTCTTCTGCACATTTTCGCCTATCCGCGTAGCTTTTTGATGCCCGTCCCTCGGCATGACACTTTCATACCACAGTCAACACGATTTCGACCAGCGTTTGAAATCGTTCTCTTCAAGCGGCCCCGCCTAGCGCGGACCCTTTTCAAGTGTCAGAAACTTAAACCTGGACTTCGCCGTTCCCGAAAGAGTTAACTCCAACAAATCTTGCCCGCGGCGCGAGAGATATTACTGGAATCCAGCCCCGTCGACGTTATATTTCATGTAGCACCCACTTGGCGGCTGAAGCGGCAAGCTCGCCGCTCAGCTTCGCAACGCCGGACTTAAAGAGATGCCGACGTACGCCCCTCGTTGAAATTATATTTCAGGACGGTGGCTCGACACTCGATTAGCGACGAGCGATCGATCGAGTGGACACTTCGTCAGTCTTGATCGGTTCCATCGTCCGTGGCGAGCGGCTGAACAAGCGGCGCCAGTTAAACCGCGCTACTGGCGCGTACGTCTTCCACGCTCGAGCGAAAGTAATTGTCAATCGTTAGCACCCACTCCCGTTCTAACGTCAGTTTCGGTTTACTCGCCTCGACAGGTTGCGCAAACAGGCGTTTGCGCGCGAATGAAACGTTCCGTAGACAATGATGGCGGGCACCGCAACCCCCTTGTGCTTGAATCACAACTACGACGAACGCAATTTCCCCCGAGGACGTGTCGCTGGAATAAGACAGACACGAGGCGCGCGTCGAATTTCAGCATTCTGAAGCTCCGCAGCAAGTTCATTTGACTTCGAACAGTGGTCGATCCCGCTGGCGCAGCTTCTTATTTCACGGGGCTGTTGCTGGAGCAACACCTGCCCCTCTTTTGGGGAGTATCAGGGTCACGTTGCCAGCCGAAACGTGTTTTAACACATAAATTTGTTTCACGTCCTTGCTTCCACCGCCTGGATATCGAAGACAGGGGCGGCATCGAGTATTCTTACTGTCTCTCTCCTCCTGCCCATGGATATGTAGTTTGGCTTTTCCAGGGTAAATTAACCGTTCTTCCGAAGCTTTGCAGTAACCACGAATTTAATTGAGGACCATGAAGAAGGAGGGGTTGCAGCTCCATTTTTGACAGTTTCCGAGTTATGACGTGTAATATACGTAAAAAAAATTCTACATGGTACAAAAATAGAAATAAAAACTTATCAACTCCATAACTACTACTTATTGTGTGATAAAATATATTTTTCAATTAAGCGTCTTCTCGTTTTAATGTTAACCCAAAGCAATAATTTTATAAACAATTTTTTCTAATTAACTCGAAGTTGAAGACGGAGCTGCACTCAATTTCCCGCGAAGGTGGAGATTTTCCGTAGGTACAAAGCGTATTAGTACTGAACTCCAAAATTTATCCTCTTAACTCCTACACATACAACCCCCGCCATTGAAAAGAAGATTCTTCCCTCAGGTAGCACACGAGTCCTCCAGTTCCTCGTAGAAAGCACGAGACCCCGCGATACAATAGTAGACTTGCGTTGTGAAAGGAACAAATCAGACTGGCAAACGAAAACGATTGCAACTGAAGCGCAAACGTACGCTCGCTTCTTTTGTCAAAGTTTTTAAACTCCCATCGTTATATTTCCTTCCCCAGTCATGCTTGCATTTACGTCGGGGATGAGTCTCGCGGCAGACTCCCCGCTAGTCCCGTTCCCCTCGTAAAAAATACAACCATAGGCGGTTTTCTTCTCGCTGCATCCTTCCGGGGCAGTTTGCCGTTCGTATATTGCGCCATAAAGCCGGCAATTTAATTACTTGTTACTTTGAAAAAGGATTTGCATGCGAGCGTAAAACGTCCCCGTTGCCCCCGCCGCCGCCGATAAGAGCCCGCCTACGAGCTACTTCCTAAAAGCTATTTGCGCGCGGATGCACGCTATAGCTGAAAGTATCTGTATGAACCGGGCGAAGCTGAAAAGCGCACGATAACGGAGTATATACGTGTGTGCATGCCGGTGCACATCCCGGGCTGAAACAGGCGCGATACCGACCAGGAGAATTTCGGCGGACCTCTGACATTTTCGTCGAGCTTCGGCCGGGGCGAAGGCTAATGAACGCGAGGCCCGCGATGCAAGGAATTTGCTCGCGCTTTTCACGGTTTTATCGAGTTATCTGAACCATTCGAAGTGCAGGGCGCTATATCCGCGAGTTTCGAGCTCCACCACCTGTTTCTCGCACTCTTGGCAGAGGTCTGATCCTTACACCCCCGCGTCTCGAGCCCCCCGGGCAAATCGCACACTCATTTCCGAAGCACTCGACGATGGAAGCGCTGGTCGATGAAATTTCGCTCGTTGCGGGGGCAGGAAGCGTGCCGCGTAATTACTCGAATCGGAAACAGGAGGAAACATTACTCTCCGAGTAATGAGGAGCGGCAGCCTCCTCGGGGCGTTGCTCGCCTTGAAAGTAGGCCCCTGGAATGGAGTTTAGCTTCTGTTCGACAAATCCGCTGACTCCCGCGGGCAATAAGCGCGTTAAATTCGAAATAGCCCGCGAATAAGCGGAATAAATCCTCTGCATGGGATCTCGACCTCGTTGCGGTGGTAATTCTGGCGATTCACAGTTGCGCGGAGATTCCCCACGCTAAAAGTCATTATTATGCATGCTAAAGTCTTTGATTCATTTCGTTTATGCATGGAAGTAACGTGGATGGGTTTTTCTGTTGCAGATCTCGAGGTACGGACCAGTGTACGACTGCTACTCGTTTCCCTATTTTCCTCTCGTTTCGGCAAGTAGGCGAAAGCTCAGATTTGTTATTCAATCTTTTCCCAGCGCCCGTTAAACGCGAAGGTGTTACTGGGGAGGTTATAAAAATGCTGAAACACTTCTCGGGGAGGCATAAATTCTCGTTTCGCGCGTCCCCCCGAGCGGCGGAGGCACGGGCTCTCCGCGGCGAACTTATTTCCCGTTCATCTTAATCCGATTAAAAAATGTTTTGGCCGAATTAAAGTTACATAAATCCGGGCGCGCGGCCTGTTTTACAACATCGTTTCCCACCGGGGCGGAACTGCATTTCCCTTTACCCAAAAGAATGTAGTTACCTACTCCTCGCGAGCCTCTTCTTCTTCATTTTTTTAAAATCATTTTTAGAGAGCCTCGAGCCGCGCGCGAGATTAAAGAACGAGATTTCGCTTTACACTTAATCGTATAATTTGCATCGTTTGCGGGCATAACATTCTCGCGGAAAGCCAGGAAACGAATGAGAGCCGTGTTTTTTCAAAGGGGAATTCTCAACACTTGTTGAGCCCCGCCGTTGTAATTAGCTAACGCGTGCTCCGAGGACGAGTTTTCCCAGGGAAAACCTGTGCATTTTTGAATAACCACATATTTCTAATTCCCCGTGGAAATTACATAATTTTTTCCCCCTGCAATACACAGAGTGCTCGAGACGCTGAATATAAAATTAATTGCGAACCCCTATTTCCATCAGGGTACACTTGTTCCTATTTGATTGAGCCGGGAAAACGCAGAGCTACGATTTAAATTGTTAGGTACTGCTGTGGGGATATTAAACGCGCGTGTACTTCTTGCGACGTTTTAATTAATATTGACTGTAAATGTAAAATGTCGGTGGGTGCTAACGGCTCGATATCAAATCGCATGCTTCCTTTCACCGACGATCGTTCCGCCGATGAAATTACGAAAGGATGTTCGCAGCTCCAGCAGCTCCTCCGTCCGTTTGTCCCTTCTTTCGCCCTATTTCGCCCGCTTCAACCGCGGATCGACTGGCGGCTCGCATTAATATTCATCGCTCGTGATTTATTCCGTACGAGTGGCGAGTGGCCAATCACTGCTCGCGAGGGGAGAGCGGCGCGCAGAAGGGGTTGAACGCGTTGCACCTTCGGCCTAGTTTCCGGTTTGCCGAGCTGCATCGAGGAAGCGCCTGCCTCGGGGTCACGGGGTCCTATCTTCTCGGAAGGACCATTGGAAGAGCACTCGATTTCGAGAACGGATAATTGAACTTTTCTCCCGATTTCCTCGGGAAGAGGGGGGTAGAATTCTTGATACCGAGTCAACCAAATCTGTTTATAGTGAATATGCCTTTCTGTCCCTTCGAAAGGTTCGCTGCTAATAATATAATTGAAGCTCTCGAATAGAAGCACACAATCACGAGTCTCGTCGAAGTAAGAGTCATTCGCGACCCGGTGGCACTATGGGTAGCCTCGCTGAATCGAAATGAACGATAACAATGACTCGCAGTGGATGGGAGTCTCTAATTACGAGCGGAAGTAGGACGGAATGAAAAATTCAGTTTCAGCCGGCTGGCGAGCGGCGCACGGAAAGCCGCGATGCTTGGAATATATTTTTTCCCCGGCTTCCTCGTAATCTCAGCGACGCGAGTTTATCGCGTATAAGAAGATAACGAGCCGTGAGTAGGATGAAACGGCGGAGAAAGAAGTCGGAAGAATAATTTAGTAATTCCACGGGCGGCAACCACGTAAACGGTCTCATCGCGTGGTTAATGCTTTACCGAGTAATATCGTCTTGCACGACGGTCCTCGTGCTCCTTTTAACGTTCCCGTAGACGGCAGAGCTGGAACGGACAATACTGCGCCGCCGACTTGAAACGAAGGCCTTAAAGGAATCATTTGCGAAGAAGACGTTAAAAATTACACTCGACGAGCGCGCCCCGGCTGGATCTTAAGATCGTGAAATTCAGGAATTCCTTCAGCCTCGGTCAAGATAAATATCTCGGTCCGTTTCAGCGCGAAAATTCCTGCCTTTAATTGAATTCGGTGACCGAACGGCGACAGGGATGGGGACATAATTGAAACGACTTAAAACGGTTTCATTACACCGGTCGTTGGACAATTACGCGACGTTCCGCGGTTAGCGAACGCGACTAAAGCTCCACGGTTCGTGGAGAACAGATGCGCCCGAACGTTTAATGAATTCCATGGAAACAGGGGGGAAAAAAAGCGGTTCGCCGTTTACCGAGGGAACCGTTTCGCGAAACGGGAAACTCGCCGTTCCCAGAAATTTTTGCAATTTTCATTGCGCGAAACTCTCGTTTGGGGCCAGCGTCTTTTAAGGGCACTCGGTGCTCACGGTTTAGGTAGTTTTAAAAAGCGGCAATCAAGGAAACACGCGCTCCAAACGAGATTGCCCTCACCCCTCCGCGCTATGTTCTCGCTGCTTTGGCGTTAGGATAAGAAGCGAGTTCCACCATTGCCTCGGCGCTGCGGTTGAAGTTGTAAAACGAACTTTTTCCGCTTCAAGTGCTAAACACTCGCGAGTCCTCAAACCTTCTTCCTTCTAAATATCCTCCGTATTCGGCTGCTCCATTTTTTGCCCCACTTGAAACGCGGCGCTTCCGTCACTGCGACGCTCGTTGCACCGACAAACATTTTCGTTACGTTTCGAGGGGGTTCTCTTCCTGTCGTATTTTCCCTTCCCGTTCATTTGCTGTCGGCTCCTTTCAAAACCGCGGCAATTTGGGCGCAGATTTGCGACAAAATTTAAGTGTCGCCCATTACCAGCCAACGATTCCCGCCGTTGGATGGTGTTCAGCGCCGGTACCGGGTAGTTGTCGTCAATTCTTTCGTATCGGGCTTTACGCTCCGGCGCGCGACTCCACTCGATCCTCACTCGGCGATAAACGAAATTGACTCCGATTTGCAAACGGAAGATTAAAATAACGGGCCTGTGGGTATCGGCCCCCGGTAATCGGAGGGGCCGATTTTATCGCGGCAATTTATTTATCGTCACAGGCTCGTTTCCGTTTGACGCGTGGCTGGACGAGGTCGACACGTAATTCGCTGGACAAACGCGATATCGCCGATAATGATAGCGCATTTCGCGGACGGCCGCCGGGTACGTAATCGTTGCGGAACCGTCGCCGATCGTGTCCACAGTATTGTCTGCCGCCATTTTGTTACAACGCCCGGTTGATTTTCCGCCCGGCGAACTGGATCGCAGTACGTATCACTGTTGCATTAATCTGCGAAAACGCTTTAATGGTCGCCGCTATTAATATCGTTCTGGCTCATCGGTCGCGAGTCGCGAAATTAATCGGCCAACACCCGCGATGATTTGTCGCCAACGTGCACGACGCTTCCGCCGTTGTATTAAACCGTGTAACGCGTTGAAAATTAATGCAAAGTAGAGCGCTCCGCGTCCGAGCTCCGCGCTTTCGCGGAGCTTACAATGAAGCTTGCCAACCGTCGAGTCGCTCGCGAATATTGAAAGCTCTTCTCCTGTTTCTGGCCCGCAGGAAAGCCAGAAGAGAAGTTTTAAATATACAGGACGTGCTCGCCCCGTTTCAAGAACCGAGAAATGCCCGGGTTTTTTCCCCTCTTCAATTATCCCGCCCCCGAAATGTCCTCGAATATTCATTGCAGCTGCATCGACGGCAGCCGCGCCGCGCAAATCGATGGCTCCCGTAAAACTTTTATCGCCGGACAGATTCATACGCTCGCCGCCGAGATCACGGTTCAATTTCACGCTGGAATAAGTGATCCAACGTCGCGAGGGTTCGACGGGACTTTGCTGGGTTCAGGGCCACGGATACGGGGCTGCGCGGAATCGACTCAACGGGGAAATCACGGACACGTTAACTTCATTTTAACGGTCGTTGAAGCTCCCGTCTTGGATGGCTGAGCTAGCGCAAACCTCGCGCTCGAGAGGATTTTGTGTTAGACTTTGGGCCGATGGAAATTACATCTAGACCTCTGAATGGCTCAGTTATTAAAGCATTCGATGGTCCCTGGTAAAAGACGTGTCAATAGCGGAACTGTGACAAGTGGTCCATTCAGAAGAAAAGGAGAAAAAGTTTCCTTACACATCGCACATACCTAGGAAAATCTTCTTTCCACTCCAGTTTCCATTCGTGCGATAAATGAGAGAATAGTGGACGACTATTCGTAAGTGGACGGTGTATACGCGTAAAGGAACGGCACAAAGGGTGGCGAACTTATTTCCGTATGGAAGCAGCGCGAGCGTATTTCAGCGAAATAGTTTCGGGGGTTCAAAGGGATAGGGAGAGGTGGCTGGAGGGAAAAGGGGAGGTATACTCCTGGCTAAGATGGATCACCCTATTTCCTTGTATTTTTATCCCGACTACGTCCACGCCTTTATCTTCTAGCAATGAGAAACTACTCTCGCCGGTAATTCACTGGATGGATAGATGATGCACTAAAAAGATCTCGGCGAAGGGAGCGTAAATGTTGCACCGATAAAAAGATCGCGTCCTCGGGCAATTTGATACATTCTCTCCCGGATGATTCCGCGTCCGGACACGCTCGTTCGTCTCCCTTCCCAGAGATCATTTTTATGAAACGGAGAATCGGTGATCCATACGACGGGGAGGGAGATCTTGCCGCCGGGCGGGAACGGTTCGTTCTTTCCGCCGGGATACGTTCTCGCGACTTTTATTGAGGAAGCACCGGTGAATGATGGATGAACGCGGGACGCAGACAGTTCCCCCGCTCCTTTGTACCAGCCAGCATTTACGTTATATTTTTAAATCTCCGTTCATTCTCAGACCTTGCACGGCGCTCGGTCCCTTCAAGTCCCATTTATTCCTCCCATTTCGCTGCAGGTGATCTGTTACTCCAAGATAGATATTACATCATCCACGCCTGAAGTTTAATATTCTCTTTGCATTCGATCAATCTTCCGCTAAATTAAGGTCGATGGTATCAAGACACGGCGTCGAGCCACCCTCGAGATAGAACAACAGGGAAATGCCACCAACGGGCGGAGTGAGATTTCTTAGACGAAGGGGGTCTCGTTCGTGTAGAGTTTTCTGCGCAAGTGGAGCAGGATCGTCGAGCACAGACATTTCAACGGCGGAATGGACCGACCCGATCGGTGTGTTTATCTTTCTTCGGTTTGCCTGTCGAAAGGCTGATAAGCTGACGTGGCTCTCGTCCGTCCGTGGGGTTGCTAACTTCCTTAATTGCTTTCGAAATCAATTGCTACGGAAGCCGTCGCTCGGCAATATTTCAACCAGACGCGCGTTTTCAGTCGTCTGGACGGGTTATGCCCGCGAATAAAGACGCCCTGGACCAAGGGGTGTTTGCAGCTCGAATTACGGCGAGTTTATTTTCGCGGCAACGCTCAGAAGGGAGGGAAGTGGATTCGAACTAAACGCGAACTACACTCGACCCCCAGGAACACGTAGTATTTCCAGGTCTTCCGAAGGATCCGGGAAACACGATAACTTCATTAATGGGAGAATTCAAGGGAACCACGTTTCCCGGCTTGATGCACTTTAATTCTCTGTTTTTGTTGGGCAAAATCGCACTCAACGTGAAATTTCTGAGAATTTAATTATACCTCCATTATCTCGTGATGGTGTATGAATAATTACTTCCTCGCATTTCAAACACGACTCTCTCCCGAGTTGCACATATATTCGAAATGTCGGCGTGCCCGTTTTTCCACGTGAAAATCAGTCGGGGAAACACGCAGAAAGGTTCGCCGCCCTCGCGGCGTCGCTGATTTGTCGCCGATACGAGTGAATAAACATTCGGTAAATTGGAATTCTCCCTCGGGAAAAAGCTGCGTTCACCCTTGGGCACTTTTTCGGTGTGATTCTTCTGTAGACCATGAAAAATGTTCCACCAGTTGGAAATTATGGAACCAGTTTCCAGCCAGTGGGATTGTACACGTTTATCGAGTTAGAATTCGTGCAGCCTCGATTAGAGGGGATAGAAGGTTCCCATCAAAGACGCTGTTTGTGCAAAGTAATCGAAAAGAGAGCGTAACTTGGTTAATGCGAGAGAAAAGATCGGACAATTACTTGCACTTGGAACGATCATAGCAACTCATTTCCGTCTAGGAGAAATTGCTCGCTCGCGTGCCACTGAAAAATATGTGAAAGTTACTCTTCCTCTGGGAAATGTGGATGGGCCACTGGACGAGTGAATTCCCGAGCAGCGAGACTACGTCGACAAGTTTGCCTCGACTCGTCGAATCCACAAGGATCGATCTTCATGGGTGACCATCCTGTAAAGGAGACTAATTGAACGCTGGAATACTCGGCAATTCGTAAACGATGTGAATTATCGTTCCCCGAAGATATTCTAATCACACCTGTCCCCGTAATTAATCCTCCGCCTCCACAAAGCATGCCTATGTCGAAGGAAAACTCTGAAAGTTGGCCGCGTCTGCCTCGTATCATCTCCGTGACACAGCCAGCTCCGTCGCGTGTTGCGTTAGAGGATTAAGCTGCAAAATAGCAGTCTCGGGGCTCGTTCCTCCCGGCGACACAGAGCCTGGCGAATTATCATAGTCCAACTGCAGTTGGGTGTTAGCGCGGTACACTTCGTTATCGCTGTTAAACTAAATTAAACGGAAGATACGAGCGCCGGTGAGTGAGACTGACGAAATTCACCTGGGAATTATACGTCTGAGGAGGAGCGCGAAATGCGTATTCAAATATGCAAAGAATTCTATTATAGAGGCTAAGGAGCCGGGACCTCGAGCACCGAGGGCGAAGGAGCAGATAATTGAGGGGAACGATTTTTACCTCGGAGAGCCCCGATACTTTGTGCCGTATAATTCAATTTAACCGGAATTAAGAGAAGAACGCCGAGTCGGGTTTCTGTGCGGGGGTGAAACGGGGCGAGGTCCAAGTAATGGAACCAGTCACAATGTAGAACCGATGCAACCGCCACGGGGCGGAATATAAAAAAATTTCATTTCTCGGCCCGGCTGGCTGCGAGATTGAATGAAATCTGGGCGAGAGAAGGTTCCACGGGGCTGGCGGAAAAAGTCGTTGCAGCTGGAGCCGCGGAAGGAGGATACACAGCGGCCGCGGCGCGGCGGTCTTGCATACCCGAGTGGGAAACATAAAGAGGGGGAGAGAAATAATTCTCGCGGGTCGTCGGCCAGGAGAAATATTTACGGCTCGGCCGTTCCGCCGGCGGGACTGTAAATTTTTTGGCAAGGAGTGCTTTACTCCGCTCGCCCCGCCCTCTACCCCCTAATGTATCGTCGAATCGCCGACACGAGCTTCGCAACTTTCGGCCGCGGCTAAATTGACCGCTTCGCGAACTACGAAACTTGGGCGACTCGCGATGGCAACGCGCTGTCGAACGGATCGAACCTTCTGGTTCCGATTGCTTCTCGGTCACACATTACTGCGAGCCACGGCTGCTTCATTTCTTTCCTCTGTTTTATTTGAGGGTGATTTGCTGCCTCTTCCTCGAGTCGTTTGTCCGTCGATGAAGTGGCTTTCTGTGTGGCTTAAAGGAATGCCACTTCCTCGTAATAGAAAGACAGTGGACGATAAGCCGAATTCGTGGAGCGGGGAAGTAAAATGGTGTTTATGGAAGGCAGGACGAAAGTGACACAGATAAACAGCGGCTCGTTACTCCTTCATCCCAGCTAGCAACTGTATTTACATATCCTCTGTATATTTCACGACGGAGGATTTAATAAAATCTCGGTTTCCGCAGTTTCTCTTGTCGCGTTGCCGCACCGCGAGGATTTTCTTCTCTCGGAGTGCAGCTCTAACGAAGTCAGGGCCGCCGACAATGCGCGGACATTAAACAGCGATGTTCTTAAATTGTTACTTTCGGCTTATCTAAAGCACTTGACGCACTGTTTAGTATATACTCCAGCGACGGCTGTCCGAGGTACTTCAGTTTCTTTACGAGCACCGTTACTACTCGATTTCAAGGATACTCACGCCTCTGAAAGTCCTGTTGACAGACTGAAACTGTGTCGAACGATATTATCGTATAATTTAAAACTTCCACAAGGAACTCGGACTAATTGTCAAGGAAAGTTCTTTAATCCTAAGCTCACAGACACCTTTCCGCCCATCACTCAGGATTAACGATGCTGTATTAATAAGCGCCAAACTTCTCACCCAGGTGATCGATTTCCACAAGAAAAATACTCCCAGCGATCACGCGCCACTGATAACTCAACGCACCGCAAAAAGCCCAATATTATTGCAGTTTCGCGAGTGGACAGAGCGTGCCGGACTTTATTCCCCGTCCGTTTCGTCCATTGAATGATAAAAATTCCCCCGGCGGTGTGTCGCGTGCACTCACAAAAATTGAGTCCGCCGATGCATCGGGACACTTCGCGTCCGTTTATTCTTCCCGGAGACGGTGACAAAGGGATGCTCGGGGACGTTGGCGATGCAACGTGCTCCCCCGTTGTCCTGCTACGGCGGGGAGGCCGTGAATTAGGTATGACCCTCGGAATGGAATTTCGCGAGGGCATGATACACCCGATGCACTCTTGGGGGAAAGAGCCGCGCGTAGGTATCGGGGACAGGGGTTGAAATTCATGAAGATCGTAACGCGAACGAAGTAAACCCGAAAGGATTTTCCGTTATGCAATGGTACTTGCGGTATTAGGTGCAGCACCCTCGAATCTTCGGTCTCACATCGTATTCGGAGGATGATATTTTCCTCCGAACGAGCTGACGTTCATCCGACAGGAACTGCAGGGTTCAGCCCCGAAGCTTCGCGTAAAAATTTCGAACGTCGCGGTTAACGCGCTCCGTCGCGAAATTTATGGGCGACGAATGGAAATGCCAAGGGCGCGATGAACTCGTGCGCCCGGAAGCTCCCCCGAAGACGGTGGATACACGTCAAGAAGCATACGTGTCTTATCGATACTCTTCTGGAATAGTCTCGGAATCGTTCTCGCGTGACGTGCATCTGTAGAGAGGAGCGCATCAAAGGAAGCCTCTGGCATAAATGACGAGCGAGGGACGCGTGCAACGGGCTCCAGATCAAAGGAAGAGAAATGGAGTGATTTCGAAAATGTCGTACCATTTCTGCCAAGCTACGATTAATCTGCGCCGAAGTAGATAATGCCTTTCTTCGGCTTGCTGTATTACCTTTGTCCATCTGCAGCAACGTCTTCGTTAGATATTTACACGAGA
Source organism: Andrena haemorrhoa (assembly GCA_910592295.1). Lineage (NCBI taxonomy): Eukaryota > Metazoa > Arthropoda > Insecta > Hymenoptera > Andrenidae > Andrena > Andrena haemorrhoa. The sequence continues at coordinate 5,481,144 of OU342940.1, read as the reverse complement.
ACGCCAAGATTAGACGGCCTGAATGCCGGCCAAGAACAGAACCACTTGCTACGTTTAATTTTAGAAGTTTCATAAACCTACGCGCCCTCGATACCCGAGCCTGTGACAGCAGAAGCGACGTGGAAGTAATAAGAGAGACCAATGGAGAGAAGGCGAAGAAGTAACGATTCTTTTATAATCGCGCGATCAATCAGTGGATGTATTTGTCGATCGCGATTGAAACGGGACGGAGCAGTCCGGTCGTTGATTAATTATTCTTCCCCGGCTGGATGGGGAAGTTCCGCGGAGAGATATGAAGCCTGGGAAGTATTCGTTATACCCAGACGTCGTTCCTCCCCCGTACTTTTTACTGCTTTCAGACGAATGTTGAAAGAATATTAGAACCGTAAACGTAAAGGGACGTCGGCCTAAATTTCTCGCTCTCCCTCCGTCTTCCCTTTCGCCGGGTCTTCCGCGGAGGAAGAAATATTATAGTCGAGTTCTTCGAGAAGCACCCTCCGTAACCCTTGAAATTTTTACTGCCCCGATCCAGAAACTGAATTTCATGCACGGGCAACTAGACGGCGAATATCTGGCGAATGGCCTTTCGCAGGGAAACTGGGGAACTTACGGTTAGTCGACGGAATTTTATAATCCCCATTCGGAGTGGTCCTCCTTGCGTGGAAACTTGCAGCAGTTTAAATCGGCGATCCAGAAAACATGGAAAAGAGAAGTGATTCGAAGAGACGAGGGAAACAAATTGACCAAATTCTCGAGACTGTTCCCAACCACCTACGTAGTTACGCATTCAGGGTCATCGGAATTGCAGTCGATGTAATCGAACGTAACTGCGATAGCCCCTGCATAACTTCGTTTTCACCCTCCATTAACATTTCGGTTCCTCCCGTGGCTCGTAATTAGAATACCTCCACGAAATTGGCGAGGGAAGGACAAAAAACGGGAGAACCTGGGTAGAGACTGGAATTGCGAATTCGTGGCCACGTTGGAGGATATCGTTTGGGGGATGAAAATTGCAATGCAGGCCAGATCGTGGCGGCAGGATTTTGAATAACCAAAGGACGGGTTTACGAACAGACGCTGGGGTTCTGGTAAGCGATTCATAAAAGGGTGACTGGCGGGCTTTCAGCGGAGGCGCGAGGTCGTTTTAAAGTACGCGAAAAGGGCGTGGAGCACCGGTCAAAGGGCAATCGCTCGTTTGCGAGAGCTCGCCAAACGAAAACCGTTTGGCAAGGTCTCGAAATTTCTGCCTCTGCGCACATTTCGTTCCCTCGGCTTCTTTGGATCGTAATTATAAACGGCGCGGTCGATTTAGTGGCGCTAACTTTCGACGGGGAGTGAAAATCGAATAAAGAAGACGGCCATTCGCGGGTCAGGCGCTGCAATTTAGACGGAGAGTGTTTAATCGCGGGTGGAGCGCAACAAAATCGTGGATTTTTTGAAAGAGTTCGCCATGACTGGAAGCTGCAGCCCCGTCTTTCATAATATCGGCGATGTTCACGGTACACGGGTCCTTGGAGCTTTCCATGGCACAAGCGAAACGGCAAAAACAATGGAGCGTCCTGAGCACGCGGCACGATTTATGCCGGGTTTCCGCTGAAAATTTCGGCCCCCTCGCCAGATATTAACACTTGTCATGTGCACTCTGCAGCCCTGGCAAGGAAACATGCCCGCTGCCCGCTTCCGACTTTGATGAAGCTCGCCCGATCCGTTAAGCGCGCAGGCTAGTCCTCCCTGGCGGACGCTGCAGCTCGCGGCGATCAATTTGTTGTTAATTGTTGGAGATATTAGCTCGTCTCGCGCAGGTGAGGCAGCGCACAATGGGAGCGTTCCCGTGCCGCGGGGATTCATCAAATTTCGCATCCGATGCTCAGGGTTTTGTGTGCTCGCTTTTTAATTTACAAGGCAATTATTTCGAGGCGTATTTCAATTCCGGCCGAATTCAGCGCTGAGAATAGCATTTAGTGAGGGTTTCCGCGATCTCTATTAGCAAGTAAGCCCGTGTTTTCGAAGCACCGGGAAAAGATATAGCGGCAATTCGAGCTGAACAGGACAGTATTACCCTTTATCCCCCGTCGAGCGACAACGGGATATTGTTCGCGGACAGAAGCCTATCCTAATTGCCTCGCATTGTCCGTGGAATCGCGGTGGCACGAGCGGGGTCCGTTAATTAGTTAGCAGTAGATCGATCTCACCGGTCGGTAAACGTACCCCACGTTAAAACATTGTTTGCTTGCGACAATAATGGCACCATGGTAAACGCCGCAACGAAATGATATTCGCTACGTTTGCGCGGCTGTTGATATTCATTGGTTGATTAAGCCATTACGCAGCGGCCGGTGCGAATTCTCGCCACGAAGACGCGGTAATCGAGGGAATGTCACGCGCTTCGATCGTTTAAACTAAAGCTACGCCTCGTGGACACAGGACTAGCTAACGTCCATGACACTAGGGTGGCTCTTAAATAAGAGCTCATGGTCCAATTTTTTTTCAAGATTTTCTTCGAGGCACCCTGCAGAATACTTCCAAATGATTAAAAAAAAATCCGTGTAAAGTTTGAGCTCGATCGGATAACGGGAAAGGGTGCCACTGGGCCCTTAAACATTTAAATCATTATTTAACAGCTCGCGAAGTCGATTTCATATAATATCCTCCAACTTATTGATTAAATAAAAAAATATGCCCAACAAAAGTTGTAGACCCGGACAAGGAGCATCTTTTATGTTGTATTACTTTTTCTCGTGCGACAAACGGTTTTCAAAAAATTTGGGACCGAAGTTTGCAAAAATTCGTTTCATCGAGGCACTCGAACCCAGTCCTCGAAAAGTTGTATGTATCACGGATTTAAAAAAAGTAACTAAAAAAATTTCACCCAGCTTTGAAGAATATCGTATGATGAATTCAGTGGCCCCATTGATCCAATATTCATTGAAGCTTTTAAACGCGTGTCCATCGATTGCGATCAGTTTGCAAACGGCCGCGCTCATCGAATTCACCGTAACTCCATAAACGGATGAGCATCCGCTGACTATCCCCCGCTGCATTTTTCAACGACCCTTTGGCCGGGCAAGCGTGCCGATACATTTGGACGGGGAATTTTGTTAACGCTCCAAGTGGCGCGGCGACGACGTCCCTTGTGCTTTTGGCGGCGCGACAGCAACACGTGACGCAAATGTGCATGCATTATGCAGGCCCGCAGCAAAGGCACAGCTATACGACGGGGATTAAACAGAAAGCAGATGAATTAAAGCGATCTCCATCGTTGCCAGGGACCTACGTGGCACAGTTCGGTCGGCTTTTACGCGATATCACTCCAGGAGCGTGACGCCGTAACCGCGGCGCCAGGTGCGAAGCCACCGGGATCCACATCGCAATCAGCAGGGATTGCAAATTTTATGCACTTCCAATAATTTCCGCGCGTTCGGCGTGCTTTGACACCCGGGCTTTCGCGATAATTAGCCACTTCGGAGACCGGAATTCACGATTACCAAGCCCCCGAGCAACATCGATTGCGGTATTCCTCCCTTCTTTTAATCCAAACGTGAGTCGGCGTGAAGCTTCTCATCTGATATTCGTTCTATGCTTCCTTGATTTAGAGCCTTGGAATTCCGGGATCCTTAAACTCCGCACGGGGTTGGTTGATTAATCGGAGCCACGGAATATATTCTTCACCCTTCGGGCGAACTTTTTCAGAGTCCGTCGAGGACACTTCGCCTTTTTTTGTGCCTTATTAACCGGAGGGGCTGATGTGCGCGGCTTCGCCGATACTTTCGACGGAGATCACCGCGCGTACATCGTCATTATCGTAGTTAAGCGTAATTAGCGTTAATTGGACGAGGAGAGTGTCCTATCGAGCCGAAGCGAACGGTCGCTTAACGGCCAATTAAATCTCTTCGCAGGAGAATCGCCTCGGCGATTTCACCGCCGTTTCGTTTTCCGCCAGGAATGTTCAGCGAAATTTCGCGCTAATAAATTACCGTGTAGTGGCCTCTCTTTCCCCCGCACTTTCATTTCAACGGAACCTATCGCCAGCGCATTTTTTTTCGAGGGAGTAAAACCGGTGGCTACCTAATTGCTTGTAGTACAATTCGTGTGGCTCGATTGGCGACCAGAATATTACTGTCCGCACCGGCCATTCTCGCTAATTTTTTTCCCGAATTCTATCATTTGCCTCTCTCTCTCTCTCGGACCGTAACAGAGTGTACCCCAAGGCTGGAATTTAACGGAAGCGCAGCGAACGCGTGACGTAAAATATCGCGGAAACGAATTTCAGGAAAATTACGTTTCACCTGGGATGGACACGGATCGTGATTCGCGGGCGTATCAGCGCTCATTGTCAGCGTCACGGGCAGAACTTAGATTGCAGATCGTTGGCGGAAACAGGATCGTTGAGTTTACGCGTCGGCTATACCAGCCAGCATTTCCATCAAAGAGATCCTCCTCGTCCGACCTCTCTAATTAAATCCCTGCGTCGACTTGCCTCAGCCGTTGCTCAGAATGATCGTCGACACAAAAGCCCCCGCAAATTCGCGCGTGCTGCACGCGGTCGATAGTCGTCTTGGCTTCCCCCGCCCTCCCCTGCAACTCTAACGAACGATCGAGCGTTTCCAAATACTTTCCTCGGGGCTAAATTGCGCCTAACAGGCTGATCTGTAAGTTTCAAAAGCTGCAGCTTCGCTCCGGAGGCGTTTGGGAGGAAGTAGAGACGATTCGAGGGGAATATCGAGGCGGGAGGGCTCTCGGGTTATTGGCTTTGCTAAATTAAATGCACACAAATTCTCTGCGCGAAGAGTTCAAATATTTCCTTATTAAGTAAATCTTCCCCCGGGGCCGTGGCGCGCGTATACTCGCTCGATAAGAATTCCAAATTTCCCCGCGGCGAGTCGAGGCTGTTGCGCATTCTGCGAGGCCGCTGGAGGGCGAAGATCTTGAGAAACGCGAGCGAGCTCGAATTTTAAAGGCGCGTCACCAGCGAGTGGCCACTTTGTTAATAAGCTCAACAGGTGCGGCTGCATCGAGGGCGGAGGAGAAGAATAACGAAGGGCCTTTATGGAAAGCTATGCCTAAACACCCGCTGTGCCATCGACTATACTGTTCTTCGACGACATTAAAATCGCCGCGGACTTTCTCGACTCGTCGAGCGTGCGAGCTGTCAGTGCACGCCCCGCGAATTCGACGAACTTGCCGATCTACGAGGACCGATCGCGAGTGCACGTAGTCAGGACTGGTTTGTCGAGTTGCTCGCGATTTTCCACTCGAACCGTCGCGACGGCCATACGAAGCAGCCTCCGCGACTCGTCGGCCAGATGCTCTGTCACCGGGGCTCCAGCCGCGGGCGTTGAAATAAGCTGGCGACCTGCTCGACTCTCGAGATTACCTTCCCGCCACTGAAACGGGAGGGACAGAATTTTTTAGAACAGCATCCGTCGTCCTTTGTATAATGCAGCGCGCGCTTCCGTGGATGTATACCGGCGAAAGTCGAGCGACGTCGGTTCATTTACCTTTCTCGCCTCATCAAGTATTGACGGCGAAGGAAGCCCTTGTGCTTTTCGCTGGTTTTGTGTGCAACGAGCGAGGGCTGCGCTGCAGTTACATCGAAGAGGAAAGGCATGGATTAATTTGTTCCCCAAACGTGATGCATATTTAACCACGAACACGACGAGGGCGACGTGGAAGCTCTGTAGAATGCGTTTACGATGGCTTTTATATCGGTCGCTGGTTTGCGAACGGTATTATTTTGCTCCTGATGGAGTCATTATCATCTTCCTCGCGTGCAAATTGCACGAGCTGCATCAGCGCTGTGTACTCGCATCGAGCTTGAGCGAGCAGTGGGATATTCTTAAGGTTCTTAAGATAATAACACGGAAAGGTAATTCTTGAGATCCACCATGAAACTTTTTTATCAGCAACTAAAACCTTATCGAATCTATAGCTCGAAACACTTGGCTCCCTCGTCACGTCCCCAAACATTTCACGACGCCCGAGGCGCGCGCATTCCCGCGGAGTGGATTTCCCTGGCTCGCCTCAATGAAACAGCCCACTCGCGGGACTTATTTATTCATTTCGTCACGGGCGACTCGGCCACAGTCGCATACCTGCCCGCGGCACCGTTAGGCAATAAAGATCGCCTCGGGAGCTCGCTTTAAGGGTGACACGCGACCCAACCGTCAACCAAGCGCAAAAACCAGGCCATTAGTACAGAACGGTCCCGAAACCGAAATGAAGTCGGACGTTTGCTCTGGCTCATGCAAATCGTCGCCTGAATTATTCATTAACGACACCGCGCGGTTCCACCTCCTTAGAGACCCCCCCCCTCCGCCCAAGGCCTTACCCTTATTTCAGCCGATTGTGTGTACACTGATGGCACTCGTCGATCGATAATGCGGGACGCCTCGCGCCTTTCCACGGTCTACTCTTCCGCCGCGCTCTCGAACCAGGTCGCGGATGTTAATTCGGCAGTGATGGACCGATCCTCCTGTTTGACTACTCGATTACCACGAGTGCCGGATCCCAAGGCGAGCTCTCTTTCGAGGCGTTCCACGATAACGCGAGCCCGCGCGGTTTTCTCTTCTCATGAATTCTTCATGGGCCGCGCTTGTTATTCGGCGGAGTGTATCATTAAAATCGTTAAAAGAGTTTTCCGCGAGCGCGATTCCGGAGCGAAGTGAACACGGGCAGAGTGATAATTCATATCGAGGAGTGTTCTGACGCGATCGTTGCTGGAATTTACTGCAAGTATCAGCTACGGATCTGTATCTTAACGTTAACGGGAATGGGAGATCGATACTTTCGAAGCGATTCATTTTACCTGACGCTCTTGACACCCGAGAAGTTTGCGCGGATGTCACTCGAAGGAGATTACAGGAGATTGGCTCCTCGCGTTAATTTCAGACGTCGCTCCGAGCAATATTCCCGGAGGAACGAATAAAATTCTCGGTATATGGAGAATCGGCACTCCAAGTGGCTTTGCTTTTATCGCCTTAGCGAAATTGAATATCGTTACGTATGTATGAATGTTGCTGCCAGCTGATATTGCTGGATGCGATATACGGAATGGCGGTGTTGGGGCATACACGGGTTGGCGGAGCATGATAAGTCTTCTTTCCGTGTCACCTCAGGCTCGTCGTATCGCGACGAGCATCAGTTTTACGCTTTTTTCCCCTCTCATCCTTTACAACTATCGATTACCATTTCGTCGCGAATGCCGCCCGTGTCAATTGCTCTTATATTGCACTTTTTATCGGCGATCCCGGAACCGTGGTATTCCAACGTGTAAAAAATTGTCACGCGATCGAGTACGGCTTTAAAAAGACGCTTTAAATTGATACTACGTCGTACCGTTACGAGTTCGATCGGACGCGGCGAATGCGGTGCCAGGGGAACGTGTAAAATCCATCTTTTCCAACGTACAACCGCGGCGGTGTAAAATTTGTTGTTAAGGGCGTCCGCCTGCAATCTTTGGAAAGAGGATGTTGAGTGAGTTATCTTATAGACGCAACTTTAGCTAAAGTGCCCGTAGTTTTGGAGTGTTAGATGCCGCGAAGAGGAAAAGTCGATTGGGAGAGAGAAGTCGAGGAAACTGACTTCCGCAGTCCGCAAAATTGCGGAAAATTCATTTCCAATTTGTTTCGCTGAGCTCTGAAGTGATTACCTTCGTAGGGGCGATTGAATCACCTCTGTCAGAGATTCTATAAGTGCCATAAAGTACTAATAAACGTTCGTTTGAATCGGGGGCGCGTAAATAGGAGACGACAAATGAATTTAGAACACAAGGAAGTTAACTGATGCGGAAACATTCTCGCGTTCCTCGTGAACCGCACAGAACTCGTCACAATGATCGAAGACATTTCGCTGAAAGGTGCGCCGGAATTTCTTTGAGCCCACGAAATTGCCCGCTCGCTCTCTCGATAGACGGCGTTGAGCCTCGAACGTGGGATGCCTGGGAAGGCGGGAAAAAGTCGGGAACGCGAAAGGAAAAGCGGTAAAAACGGGGCGGGGTGATATTGCGGTGAGGAAGGGAGCAACGTCGCGACGTGGGAAGCGCCGCGTTTCTTTTTGCTCGCGTCCCCGTGAAGTTCTTAATTAAATTCAGCTACCCGCCAGGCCGGGAAAAAGTCTCGAGGAAAACCGTGAGCCCGCGAATTAAGGCTTGCCGCGACACGAGTGGCGGCCGTCGTCGGATTCCTGCTGAATAATCCCGGCGATAAGTGGTCCTGTTTCGCGCGCGAATAAACGATGAGTTACGAACAATCGCGGGCCATCGGGCGTGAGGGACGTTTTATGGACGTTTCGGAAAATTGCGCGTGGCGGTAATAACGGGACCTGCCTGTTTGCTTGGCCTCCTGTCAGCATCACGGGCAATGCGAAAAAGCGACAGAAGGGAGACGATTGCGTAGGTACATACGTTCCGCGATTATAATTAATCGATCCTGTCGTGATTTCGCAATTATTGCGTGCAACGTCGCGGCCTCCAAATTGCTTTCCCGTCGCGGCGCACTGCTTGTATGAAATATAGCGGGTCCAGAACCATCGTGCGCGCGGCAACGATACGAAAGAGATGAAATTCGCTGAAATTTCAAAGTGTCTTAATTGCGAGATTAATCGACTTCTGTGGCTTCTTCGGTTCTCAAGTAGAATACCTCGAGGATAAATCATACAATCTTGCGAGTCGCAGAGTAGCTTGAGCTCGCGTCTGAAGAAGAAATTTCAGGGAAGCAGAAGTGCATGGAAGTCCGGAGGGATCAGGCAGGAGGCACAATCCCTATTTATGGGAACTATTTCGACATACGCGCTGCAAATATCCTGCTCGTTCCAGCGAGTGTCGTCGGTCCTCCATAAAACATTGAAATCCTCGATAGACGCGAAATCGATAGGGTCATAGTTCGCTGAACCGATAGATCGAGCTTATTTTGTCAAATAAAGGGGACGCTTAATAACGCGACTTGGAACGGTGCCCTTTGAATCTCTAGGCTTGACGAATTTTTCCTTCCTTCGCTGATATCCTTTGAGGATATCTTTATGGCTGCCTCGAAGCCTTCGGATTCGTACAAACGACGGTAATACTTGAAATCTCATTTCGAAAGTAACGCCGACATTCTGCTGCGAGTAGCTCCCCTTCTAATTACAGCATTGCTTCACAAATCTCTCATTACGAAAATACCCCGTGCCACTGTCGAGGAGGGAATTGGGTGAACGACGATCGATTTCGTCCGGTAAACGTTCACGTGCCGAATAAAACGTTTCGAGTGCAGCGAGGACAGTATCAATCTTCAGGTTGACAGAAAGTTCTTTCGGAAAAGCGAGGCTCGAGCGGGTCGGAATAACCGCGGATCGGCTCTGGCGTTGCGGAAATAAGCACGGAGAGAGGCGAAACGAGGACAGGAAGGCGAGCGACGGCTCTCTGGAAATTTATGTACCGCAGAATCCATAACAGCGTGACTCGCTTCCCTGTGTAGCCGAAAAACTTTTCCATCTGCGTACTGCGAGCGAACCCTGCAGCGACGGTCGAGCAGAAGGCTGGGGGGCACAGGTACAATCTGCCAATAAAGGGCACCCCCAGCTCGATCATGCATCGGGGAACCTGGTAAATCCTCGATGACGTCGCGGATTATCCGCGCGGCGGACGGATTTGCGGTGGAAAGTTTTCGCGCCGGAGAATTCGTGGTAGTCTTCTTTACGAAGCTTCTCGTTCCTCGTGAATTCTGTTATCCCGCCTCGCATCGCTGCTCCGCCTTGAGAAAAGGTTCGAGCGCCTGCGGCCGCGCGCGAAATTCCTCCCCGATTTCACGGAGCACCGGCTCTCAAAGTGTCGCAGGTAACTTCGCGTTCCATCGTCTATATTTCTCCTTTTATTTCGCCCGGACGCTGCGGGACGAGTCGCTGGGGAATTCTTTTCGGAAGTAGAATGGTATCGGTTCGAAGAACACGCGGGTCTCCTTTTTAATTCGAGGGAAGTCTCTGGTGGTATTCCCTTTGTGTACCACAATGTGTGCAGCTTCCTTCTTCGCTCGTTTCATCAGTTACACCGAGCTCTGTGTTGCTGATATAGGTTTCCACTTTCCACGCGTCCGAGTGCGCGCACCGTGGAAACTGGAGAACGGCCCGCCTGTCTGGAACAGCACGGGTTTACTCTACTACTCGCCCCGAGTACGGATTTGATAAATCACGTACGAGAAAAGCGAGTAAACGTGTCTTAAGTTTCTTCGGTAAACAGAGGCGAATGGATGGCTGAAGTGTATTGCAGTTGAAAGAAGTATCACTCGCGTGGTAGAATCAGTTGGACGAACTCAAAGGACAGTGACTGTGTCGGACATTGACGAAATCAGGGAAACGAACGCGTTTCTTTTATTTTTTCCTCGATGGTATAGCATTACATATAAACTCAGTTCTCTGTTTTGAAAAGCTGTCTGACCAAATACGAGCTCACTCCACTGTTTACTTTCTCATCTATTTCGTGGCTGCGTTACGCCAGTCGATATATTGCCTGCACATACGCGTTGCCTTTCTGTTTCCTGATTCAGCAGGAAATGAATCGTTCTCAATTAAACCGACAGCCCGATGGGGCCCTCATAAGCCCGAAATGTTTAACCAACGTTAATTGATGCTTGTCGAAACTTCCACCGCGGCTTTCGACTTCCAACGTGAGTTTTTGGACAGGATCCATCGGCTTTTCGGTTCGTCCGTCGGATTTATCAAGCATTTCATGCGTCATCTAATTTCGATTCGCCGTGCAGTGCCTTGGGGCGTCGCTTACGAACAGACTCGATGCGTACACGCGGCTTCCCTCTCACCAAATGCTCGCGGCGACTAACTTAGTCACTAATTCATCGTTGTAAACGCTGGCACTGGTACGACGCCCTTAGGCCATAGCAGGCCGTGAATTCTCAGAACACCGTGTAAATGTTATTACCTTCGGTATTCACGACGCATTTTAATTCCCTTGCAAACCGATTTCAGTTCCATTTCTTCGGCATTTGGGATCAATGAGTTTTCACAAACCTCTCCAAGAATATTCCCATCAAATAATCACAGAGGAATCTGTTGACGATGCAATGTGCCGAATGTTTCGGCCTGAACTTTATTTATCAACGGGAACTCGTGCGCTCGAATCCGATTCGTTCTATTATCTCGGCAACTGGCATCGAATCGGCGCTCTTGACGGGCAGGAGCAGTGCTCAGATCGGATAAAGTAAACGATTTCACGGGAGTCGACGTTCGACGGTCCCGCGCCACCTTGTACACGTTCACCGTTGTCTCTCGGGGAATTGCGCGAGCCAGGATTTCGCAAACTTCCGCCGGTGGACGGCGCGGTTGAAATTTGAAATTCGAAAAGGTCACGCTCAGCGAACGGTTGGTTACGTAGCTTTATTGCAGTTTAGTCAGACACGTGACGCGTGCACCGCCACCTCCGTTGCTCGTTCGACAGCACACGCTCCAGCAATCTGTGTATGTAATTAGTTGAGCCACTCGGGTTTGCGAGGTTTTGACGCTCGACGAAACTGGAACAGAGGTATCCGAGTCCTTTTTCTACGAGCGGGGAAGCATCGAATACATACATTCTCTCTTGTCAAGAGGGGACCTAATTATATTCCAACGTTCGTCGCTTCAGAGGAGTCCGCCACTTGGACATTGTTTCTGAAATTATTATCACTCGTATAACCGGCATGTACGGCCATCAGTTAACTAGGCCATTCCCCGATCGAAAACGCATTCTGTGCACTTATTATGCGAGCCGATGCAAACTCGATCGCTCGTCGCCGCAAACGCGACAAATGAAAGGGATGGAGAGGCGTGGGGAATTCATCGTAGAAAACATTTCGCCCCTGACACCCTGTTGCCGGCGGTTCGATAGCCGGATCCCATTGAAAACGACCCTCGAATAGCGGATGTTCTAATTACTCGCCGCTTTGCGAGACGTTCCTTCCGCTCCCCACTTCCTTTTTTTTTCTATTCTACCCCGAAACAATCGGATCGACGGCGCGCACAAAGCGACGTACAACGTCGAGCCTCGATACGAGGAACGGGAACACGGGCGGGAATGATGCGAGAGGCGGAAAATCGACAGTCGATATTTGCCGGTCGTGGTATTGAAAAATTGAGTCTGCCTCGGGCCGGCCATCACGCTCCTCCCTCTTGCTTCATAATTCTGGAAAACTCCCTATATTTTACAAAATTTCGGCCTTGACGAAAATATCAACGATTTGTTTGAAAGGGGTGAGGAAGCAATTCGAGTGATGTATTGTCGATATAACTGGTAGAATATTATTATTTTTTATTATTATTAACTTTGTTACTCCTTAAATGGAAGATATACCTAAGATACACAGAGATAGTGAAATTAGAGTAAACACGAGGCAGCAGTAGGAACTGTTAATAAGCCTAACCTTAAGAACATAAAACCAAGAATTAACTAAAATTACTACAAATGAAATGAAATGCCAAGAACGATACAAATTGATCACGACTCGACATGGACTAAGGAAGGGAAGGCATAACAAGGTAGAACTGACACTAAGGGAAGTGTTACAGTTATAACTTGAATAAATAATTTGCAAGCACCCCGCGTACCTTTGCGTATTCGCATATCCACCCCATGTCAGATTACATTAAACATGACGAGACACTTGAGGGGTTAATTCGTCTGCCATTCGTACACGTCGCGACAAGCTACGTCCAATATGTCGGTAGCGGGGGAAAAGCGGGCAACCCCGTTTTTCCTTGCTCCATTTCAAAAGCTTCCACTGGATATATCCTGTCCACTATTTATTCGCCTCTTCGTGCCCGTCCCGTGTTCGCCAATTGAAACTTTTTCGAACGCAAATTGTGTTCTCCATCCGTCCGCGTGTCCCATTTAATATTCCCGGTACAAACTTTTCGCTGACTCGCGTAATCACCGCGATTACCATTCACGTATCTTTGACAAAAAAAAACAACTGGGACGACCGGTTGCAATGGGCGCAGTTTTATCGTGGATTTTGCACGCGCGTATCATCCCCCGGGATTCGATTAGGATAAAAAACCTTCCCTCCCCCCGTTCCGCGGGATATTGACAGAGAGCGCGTAATATTTGCGTTATCCACTGAGACGGATTAAAATCCGCAGTTTATTCAGCAATTAGCGCGACGCGATGGCACACGGGAATACCGAGCGTCGACGGTAGATACAAACTGCACACACTTTTCTGGCGCGGTGAAATTCATACTTTGCGCGTGAACGATGTATCAAGCCTGGCCAGAACGTGACGTACGAGGAGATTGAAGTGTATTCTCGGCCGACACGGCGGGCCCAGTCGGAATTGATATGCCAGCGACGTTATTTAAAGCGATACTTTATACGTTAAACGGTGCTCGATCTCGTCGACGTTTAGGAGACTGATCGCGGTGCTTTGGAAGTTTTAATAGGCACCGTGACGAAAAATAGCGCCGACTTTGTAGCTGTCGACCGGCTTTCTCCTCGGGCAAACTTCTAACGGGCTTTGAAATTTCTTGGCAATTTTCTTGCCCGGTAATTCGACGCCTTATACTTGAATTTCACCTACCCCCCTATCTCCGCTCCAGGGGTTTATCATCGTTTTGGCCGCGGAGCGTTCGCGCGTGGATCTTTTGTGCTCAGTTATATTTTCGAGCTTAAAGGACTATGAAGAATACCAGACAGGACGAGATATCGTGTAATCCGTTTCGAAACGGATACAAACGTCGTTAGCCGTGCCGCTTTAAGCGAGCCTCCCTCCCGCTTTAGATCCTGCCTTTGCCCCGCTGCAAACGTAAAACGTATGCGCGGCCTCGCGTTTTATCTCGCTTAGGTTCTCCCTTTTTACCGTGCCAACGAGCCGCGGGTCAAAGGCCGCGTCAAATGGTACCGGGAGAAGCGTAACAAGACGCTAACGATGCTTTATTTTGTAGATGATTTACGGCAGAAGCCTGAGATGCTTGGATACCGTTCCCCTTGCAAGTTTTCGCGGATTTTGTGACCCCAGCTTTTCCGAGAACTCGTCCTCGATTGTGCGTTCGTAGAAATATGTGCTAATGAGCTGTGCGCGAAGAAGCGGACTAGAGTTAGTTCCTGACACAGATGAGCAAGCATGGACTCCGGAAAATTTGGGATATCAACAATGGTAGACAGGAAAAAACGGACCATCGTTCGCGTTCGCAGGGGCAAGTGAAATTGTCAGTTCTGATGCGTATGCTAATCGTCCGGAGAGCGATCGTTAGCCAGGAATCTGCATAATTTCAAATGGTCGACGGAGGTGCAATCGATTTTCCGCCGTTGAGCTTGAACGCGTCGGTAGAACATTTAGCCACTGGCTAGCAATTGCAGACGGTATCGCGAAGGGGATCGGTCGCTTGCTTAACGTTTCAATCGACTATTTTTCCCCAAGGAAATTCGATTCCCTTCTTTCCCCAGCCGTGCGAAACGACTTTGTAGCGCGTACCTACCGCTGTGCGACTCGATGTTTAATTAAGGCGGCGAATAGGGGATCGCAGTGGAGTTTCATTAACGGTAGCAGCGTAATTTTATTTCATTCCCGTTCCTCCGATTCGCCCCGCTTTCATCCCAGGCCGCCCCGTGATTTATCGTGTGATTTTAATATCTGATTCGCTGATCCGATTATCGCACGGTAATGGCATTATCTCGGTGTTTTTAACGGCGCGGAATCGCTCGGCCGTTTAAAAATTCCTCGGGCAGCTCGCATAATTTCGAGCCACGCCAACCCGTGTCCAATCAATTCCGCGCTGATGAACTTTAACGCGCCCGTGTAATACGTTCAGCCGGCAAACAATGCTGCGAAATCAGGTTCCCTCCGCCGTTTTGTCCTCGGCTCTATGGGGCCCGGTCAAAAACGAACGCGCGAACCCAGAGAGAATAAATGAATTCCCAACCCTTTCGCGTATCCACTTAAACATCTCCGCCGCGCGTGGAAAGCGATCTCGGTGGCTGGGGTTGGCGGAGAAACGGGCCCGTGGTAGTTGAATGGAAAAATACTAGAGAACCGTCGAAATAGGTCCCGATGGGTTTCCTCGATACTGTATCCGCTCGCGATACGGGGGCGGAACGGAAACGGAAACGTGAGCAGCCGCTCCTTAAAGGAAATCATCCAGCGTAGACGATCGCTGGGACACGTGGCGTTAGATAACCGATAATAGAATCTCCAACGGGAAGATAAGTCGTTGGTGGGATACTTCAGGATATTAGAAACGTGCGTGGATTGCAGACGGTCGGGGGTTGGTGACAAGAACCGGAAATGGGCATGGACGTCCGATATCGGGGCGAGGCCGGACCCTCTGGTGGACACGGGTGGAAGAAAAAAGCAGATTTAACGGTCCGGAGAACTTGAATGGGCGAAGGAAAACCCGGGGCTTCGAGATTGAATGCGCGATCCTGTTCGGTCGTATAAAGCTACTGTACCGCGCGGGCGTAGAGAATAAATAGGGAAATACAGCGTGGGGAAATTGGGGAAACATACCTGGGTACTTTCGGCAATTCGATTTGACACTCGGGGCAAGGGTTATTCAAAAACACGCAAATTCCTACGACCGGCGCGGGCTTCGCGCAGGAAGCGCGCCCCGCACAAATCATCGAGGGAAAAATGGAATGGAAGAGCAAATGAATTTCGGCACGTGATCGAAATAAACCACTGCACCGCGATCCTGTCGCCGGATCGAACGCCTGCAATTTTAATACCGCCACTGCAAACAGGGCCGCCGATAAATTCCCGTGATCCGGGCGCAAATACATTTTTATCAAAGCTGCTTGCACCTGTCTCGATTCTAGTTGATTCGCGCGGCTTATTTCACGGATAAACGTTTTCAGCAGCGATACCTTTAATTGCATGGATGCATCGCGCGATTATTTGGCTGGTCCTGGCGACTCCACTCGCCCGTGATTTCCATCGTCCTGTCCCTTTCTACTAAATCCAGCCTTCTGTATTTCCAGACGTCCAGCAAGTCCCTCGCGAAGTACTTCGTCCAAGGATCGCCGTTAGAACTGGGGATTCCCGGCGGATAAAAATAAAGGGTTATGGTAGCGGGGTCGAATGCCGCCGTAAGGCGAGCTGTTCCACCCCCCTAAACGATCTTAACCCTGTCCAAGAGGCCGAGGATCAAACGCCTCTCGGTGGATTATGTGGAAATAAAAATGCTTCCTCGAAGGGTTGTACCTACCCTCGTTTCTAGATGGGAGTGCTGAGCTCCAGCCACCCTCCTCGATATTTCTCAAGTTTGTTTCTCGAATCTCAACGGTACGTGTACCTTCCAATTGCTACACAGTACCAGAGAAAGGACGGGCAATCGTGCCTTTCCCTTTAGAAACATCTAGCACAGCGAAAGATCGATCGAGCTTCTACCCCGCGTGAAAATCAGACGAAAGCGGCTGTACTCTTCGTATAACGCAGCGAATGAGTCAGAAATTCCTCGGCAGAGGGTTACTCTAACTTGAAACAGTTAATAACGCCCGAAGAGGATCGCGAAGGACATGTTCGATCGGCGTCCTCGTAAAAGCCGCGGCACCAGGCTGATCTTAATGATAATAAAGCTAATGGTGGCCCTAATTGCGACGGGGGATAATAATCGGGCGAGAACGTAAGTCGAGACGGAATCGTCGGCAGTAAAAGCTTAGCACTCCATCGATGCTCGTCGTTCTCGTCGCGGTTAACCGCGGTAAAGTCGAGCGCGGTCGTATCCTCGACGACAGCTTTTCTCTCTCTCCGGGGCGCTCTAAGTTTTAACCATCCACCCCTGGGGGCGGGAGCGGCGACCGCCCACGGGAAAGGAGCCTGGAATATGCACGAAAAGAGGAGAGCGAATAGAGTGGAAACGCGGTTATCCCATTGGAATTCCAATTTGCTCGAACGCGCGTGTACGCTCGCGGTGCTCGCCGCCACGCGGGCGCAACGCCGAGGATGAGGGACGGTCGGAAAGCTGAGGAGGCGGAAAGCGAACGCATCGTCCAGCGAGTCGGTTTGAGGAAGCAAGAAAAATACGGCCAGGAATTGCCCCTATCGAGCACCGTGCACCGACGTTTAACCACCATTCTTCTATTGATTTAGAGACGTTGTTGAAGCATTTTGTTGAGAGGATCGCACGATACTCTCCCTGGCAGTGGGCTTCCTAACTTACCTGCAACGAGGATCTACCGTTGCGTAACGCTTTACCACCGTGTCACAGCGTAGCAGGCTCGGTATTATCGTTCGTTTTATTGACCATTTAAAATAATAACGCGTAATCGGGAAACGTGGCGCGCCGGTGGCTAAACGTCGCGCAAATGTATGCGAAACGCGGCCCGCGGACAATTGGAAGTCTCGCGGGAGCGAGTTACTTGTAATTTAACGTTAATCACGGTATTGTGCAAACGCATGCCGCGCATACGCATTATCATGCATAATTGCTATAGTTTAACGTTCCGCGGCGCCGAATTATTAACTGGGACAGATTACCGCGCCCGATATCGCGCCGCGCTACAGTTAAACAACGGATCATCGATGCTAAATAATCCAACCGCTTATTGGACCGGCCGCGGCGGGGAAAAGGATGTCGGCACGGTTTCTTCTGGCGCCCCGGGAAAATGTAGATGGGCGATATTGTTCGCCGGCGTCGGGGAAGGCTCGTCGAGTTACCGAACGAACGACACGAGAAAGGAAACGGTGTTGAAACGTTGGCTGTACAAGTCTGGAACAAGTTAGGCGTTTCGAGGCTCCCGGCGGTGAGCAGCTGGCCAAGCTTCAACGAAACAAGAACAAGCGACGCTTTTTATTCCTCTCCACCTGTTTCGTTCGCCGTTTCTTACGTAACTGGTTGCAGGGCGATTCTTCGAAGGAAGAGTTTCTCGTAGTCGCGAGCGAACACCGCGGGAATTTGTACCTGGGCAAGCGACGGTGTAAAATCTCGCTTGGGTTCTTCGGCGAGATCGGTGCAGCGAAGATGTAAACCACTGGGGGTGAAAATTGAAGCGAGGATCCCGAACTTCTACTGTCTCAGTAGTCGGAAGTGGTGTTAAAGCGTTCTGGTTTTCTGTTACTTCAAGAGGTATCTATTTAGGAAGAAGTTCCAGGCGGAAGGGTTACGATCCCGAGCGGAAGGAGCGGAGGACAGAATTCTTCCAAGCTGTGTCACGGGAAAAGTTTCAACAAGCTGTGAGACAGAGGACTGTAATAAAAAGGCAGAAACAATTTTCTAGGGTTTTACCGCGAACCGTCAAGGAACTCGCGCGATATTCGAAATTATTTACTCGAGTCCCGAAGACAAAGAGGCTGCCATTTCTCAGGGAAAAAGGGCAGAAGCACGGCCGTGTTTCACAGTCGCCCACGCCAGAAGCAGAGGCGGAGGGAGCGAGCGCAGTAACTGATGTAAATGACCCGCTTGCGCGATGACAAAAAGAACAAGAACAATGCCATTCGTTCTGGCCTCCTCTTCTGTCGCGTGTCACTTCCCCGTACCGGCAAATCGTCGTTTGAATCTCTGACAATGGATGAATCGCTGTCGGATCGACTACCACTAATATCTCCCCGTCTCCCGAGATAGCGGGAGCACAGATAAAAATTGACAAATGCAGGAATAGTTCTGTGCAATATAGAAAGGTACAATTGTATCATGAAAGAGGCGAAAAGCGAAAAGCGAAGAGCAAAGTGCAAAGGTCCCTCGCGATTGCAGCCCGATTACGTTGAATTCGCATTCCCGGGCTCATGCAAATTCTCGCTTGCCCGAAAAAATACGGTCCCGTCGCCCTCGTTTTCGCCTCGTTTCCATTGCTAACGGGCTGCTCTTATTCCTATCTCGGCGAAGAGGCCGGCGTGGCGCCGCCGCTTCTTCCGACGACATATCAGGTAAAACGAAAGCCCTCCTACCACCGTGTCGGCTGCATTCTCGCTGAATGAAGGCTTGATTACGCGAATCTCGGTGAAGATTCGAGGGCTTGGTACTTACGGGGATACTTGGGCGAACGCCGCGGGGAAAAAGGAGGCGAGCAAGAGAGTGCAAGGGGTGGGATCGAGGGACCGACTCGAAGAAAAGAGAATTCTCGTTAGCGATACGTAAGCGCGAAGCGCTTTTAACTCCTGCCGCCCGACTGCACAGCAAAAATTGTTGTCGCCCGAGCAGCTCCGCTGAATGGGATTCTCCGCGGTGTTCTGTCTGCGATACGCATTATTTTGCCGCTTGGTGAAGAGTGAATGAGCATATCGAGTCTCTTAGTGCCCGAACGCTGAGCCTTTGTGAATCAGATCGAACGATCGTTTGGGTTATGAATTGGATTTGTAGTAGCTTTAAGGGGCGAGTGTTGGTGTTAAAGTTCTCCGTCTAATACACCTGGAAAAACACCGATAAAGAGCAGCTCGCGTGCTCGGCCAGAGGCTGCCTAGGGGTGCGATGCGTTGTCCGTACACGGAACTCGAATTTTCGGCCCGCCAAAAGTGGACGGCATTCGGCCGCGACCTCCAATTAAAAAAACCAATATCCGTTTACACGTTTCAATGGTTTCCGCCGTCGGTCCTCTTTTTTTATAAGCTTTCAATTACACGTTACTCGACGAGATATCGCGCGCGCGGGGAGCGGCCACGGTGGTATTTACCGCTCGCTGGCATCGAAAAATGCGGAACGTTTGCCGCCCCGTCGCGTTGCAAAGCAAACACGCAACGCGTCGATTCGACGGTTCAATTCGTCGACAAAGTTTTCCGCGAGACCGTACATTTCCCGACGACCCGGTGCTCCGTCGCCGTCGAGTGTCGTGGGTGGAAAAAAAAAGAGGTGCGCGTTCGCGAAACATCAACGACCCCGTAAACAACCCCTCACCGCTATTTATCCCGCAAAATATTTCAGGGCTGCCACGCGCGCGTAATTTACGGCTCGGCGCGGATCAAAACTGTCTGGCAGTTTTGGAAAAGGGAGAAACAGGAGGAAGACGCGAATGTCGGGAAATCGGAAGGTAGACGCGAACGCGGGTCCAAGTTGCACGCGTGCAAGGGGCGGCGGATACTTTTCAACCCTGCCACCCTTTCCCTCAGTCGGTTCCAGCGAGTCTATTTTCGGCGGAGGGAGTTTGGGACGGCGCGTGAAATTAGATTCGAAATTTGTTTAACTTCCGATTCGATGCGGGTCTCTCTCTGGCGAGCGAGAAACAAAAGGCTCCCGGGGTCGCTGTTCCAGCCATTTGTTTCAATTAGTAGCCGAGTCTCGCGTGATTTGGTGCGCCGCGACACCATTTGCTGGTCGGTGCTGGAGGTTACGGTGCACCAGCAACGCCGTATATCTCGTCTGATCTCTGTACGGCCGTGTTTGCCATCCCCCAGATATCGCGCTTCTATTACTCGATGGAAGGGAGAAGAAACGGAGTCCAGCTCATAGAAATTTTCCCATCGATTAATTAAACAAATTATTATACAGCGAATAGGGCATTAATTCTGTGTGTACCTATGATTATATTGTGTGGGCAACTAATCATCGGAGAGTGAAAATCATCAGAGATCGGATTCTATCGCAGCGGAAAAACAACCCCCTTCGTTACATCTCCCAGAGACCCGACCGGATTTCCCGAGTGTACATTCCCCATTACGAAGCGCTCGTAAAATCGTTAAATTGAATGTAAATTCCCGATGTTTCCGCGATCGCGTGCCGCCACGGTATTCATTTTTATTTCCGAGCATTGTCGGTCGTTTGTTCTCGACTGGAGCGGGTGGGTTTTTGAAATTCCTGCGAGGCCTCCGCTGGCCGCATTCTCGCGCATTCGTTCCAATTAGCGACGAAGTTCTCGCACGATCCGGCGTGCAACACGACGCCGTTATCCGCTCGTTTTTGCGCGGCGAAAGTCACCAGAAACGCGAGCTCGTAAATTTCGCTGGATATCTCTATTTTACTACCCTTTTCCTCGGCGACCTAGCTGCCGGCTCTAGTCTTCGGGCCGGCGGAGCTGGCCACGCGCGAAGGAAATCGCTGGGATCAAAAATTAATCGTATGCCCACGCTGGGACAGTGTATGCAATCGCGCAAATAGGTTTCACTCCGCTGGAATCTATTTCGCTGCTGCATGTCACGGACAACGGTTGTATAGGTGAAATTAGAATGTCTGTTGAAGGGAAACCCGACGCGGGTTCCAATTCCTGTGTTTCACTTTAAACAATTAATTACCGCGTCGCGATAGTAACGCTCGCGGGGCTGACTGTGGACAACCGGAAATTGAATTAATATAAAGTTCGCTCGGATAACGTTCCCAGCTTCCACCAACAGTGAGGATCCGTTCAGTTCCCGTTGGTCAGTGTTAAATGACTCCCATGGAGATTCAAACTGCATACTGTCATTAATTGTAAATACATATAGGTACACGTGTACATTGAAAAGCTCTTACTAAGGAGCATCCATCCAACCATGCCATTTTTACCCCGAATATTGTACAATGTACAGGAACACTAGCATCCTTTCTCCATTTGCCACGTTACATCCGACCACGGTAGAGAATCAGCAACCCCCACCGAATGATCGGCGCCAAGTGGAATCGAACAAAAGGTGGCAATTAAACGATATCGACGTGCCTCGAGCAACACCGTAACAGCATTTTCAGATTATCCCCACTAAACGACAGCCGCCCTCCCCGTAATTATTACGAATGTATAACGGCCTCGTCCCTCGCTCCCAGGCCGCAGTTTTCCGCTGCACGATCGTCAAAGACGAGCTATCAGCGGATCGTCGGAATAGGGTGAAGCCGTCCCAGCTGATCGAAGGGGGAGGGTTGCATATTGCAGCGGTAATATCAGCGCATCGGCCTCGTTTCTACCTGAAAGCAGGCCGTCTGTTTGCACGGCCGCTGCATTATACGTACCAGTGCACGCCGAGTCCGCCGATTAATTGGATTGCTACTGACACGCTGCATCGACCGGCAGGGGCGACGAACGAGAGAACGAGGGAACCAGAGAACCAGAGACACCCCCTTTTGCCAACGCCGGGCCCCCGTGCTCGTCGAATTTCAGCTCCTAGCTGCCGCGTATCACGGCCCTCGGTGAAATCTTCAATTTCTCCGCCCGTGTATCCTCTCCCTTTTCACCCGCTCCCGTTACCGTTTTGCCACCCACGCTGCTTCACTCCGGCAACAATTTAATTGCCTGTCTTCCCTCTCGCGCACCAAGCCCGAAGTTAATTTCTAAATTCAGGCCTGCCGGCGGAGGTCCATTGTTTCCTTCATTTTTCTGCTTTTCCATTTCCACCGGTCGAAGTGGATTCGAATTGAAATTATTGGGTGCATTGTAAAATGTGCACGCAGAAATAGTACACCCTACGATTGGTAATTCAATTCCTGCTAGGGTGCTCAACCCCGACCCTGAGGTTGTCGATTTTTGCGCCTCCCGCTTTGCCGCTGCTTGCAAAACTACCCCCAGTATATTTCCATCGGCACCACCGAACTTCGACTACCGTCTCGATCCGCTCCCCTTTGTTTCTGCATTTCGGTTTCTATTAGTATTACGTTTCAGCGACTGTCTTTGGGCGGCAGTTTCCCAGCGCCGCGCAATTCGGATCCAATTCCTCCGTTCCATTCTATTCGCAGCCGCAATTCTCCGTGTCGATGTCTGAATCTGAATTCCGCGCGTGACGTATTAACGCGGACGAAGTAATTACTATGACTTTTGGAGCGATGCAACGCGCATCGCGAGCGCGCGGTCTCCTCTCTCCATCGAAGGTAATGAACTCTCTCTGCAGACGCATGTTTCGATCCTCTAAATTCCAGGTCTCAGAAATTTCTGATAATTACCGGTAGTTTTCGTTTCGAATAAAATTGGTGGCTGTACTTCGCGATCGATTGGAAAGGAACGTTGTTGCAAGACGCGGTGGGGCTCTTAAATTTAATTAACGAGAGGGCCAAACTTCAAGGAGCAATTAGGACGACAAAGAATTAGCCGTTGAGCGCAATTAAGGATCTCGTCGTACTAGTTGGGAAACGGACCGACGTAATCCGCGGATACATCTCTGTCGCAAGAAAAACGTTAGGTAGGAATCTCTGTCGTCACGAGCAATTAATGGCTAAGTGGTTCGTTTAAATCTTCGAAACTATCGATGACATCGACAAATATTGCAGACAAGAGTTCTTAAATTTTTTTCTTTCGATGTCGCCGATGGTTTCCAAGATATTCGCGCCGGTCGAATAAATGGAACACTCTGTATTATAATTAACGGTAAATACGGCGATTGCGTTATCGCTTTGAACGTCCGCGGAGGAAACTTTGAAATATTGTGTGGCAGAACGGTGGCAAATACTCTGGCGTAATTGGACCCATGTTTCATTTTCTGTAAAAGAAGCTCGCAATTTCTCGCGATTGGACACTTTAATAAAGCCACCCGGCTGGCCTCTAATCAGCGTTAATCAGAGCTTCAGCTCGGTGCTTGTGACGATCTCAGTTATTTGCGTTAAACACGGTTAACTGGCCAATACAGCGCATGTGTACGAGCAACTTTGTTTCTCCCTTGTAATTTCGAAACTGTGCAGGTATTTCAGAATTGTTGTGAGCCATGTGTCGATAACAGAATGACATTATAAGAGTTTGAAATGCGAGCTCCATTGAAAGGGAATAAAAAGGTGAACGCATATCGCTTCAAAGGGTTCGAATAAGAAAATCGATGATTTCCGTGAAAACTCGACCGCCTCCCAGGAGGAATCGATTCGTTCTCTCGTTAGCACCGGTAAAACGACCGTCGATTGGAATATCGGCTTAAAGTTCACCAGTGCCCAACTTCTTTCATTAAACTTGCCGAGAATTCCCCTCGCCCCTTGCCCCCCTGAAGAGAAGGCTTAACAATGACACAAAGCGACACGGAACTTGGAAATTCCTTGCGACGGAATAAATTTAAATATCGAAATAAACTAGTCGCATCATTACCGTCTCCCAGGTATTTATTACTTCCGTGTAATGTCTGAATTCCGTCGACGGAATTGAATTATTGTGAAAGCGCTAATAGAATTACTCCAAAATGAGGTCATTCTGCGACGCGCGAGTAACTGGCTTGGCAAACGTTTGTCATGGAAACTCGAGTTAACTCGGCCCAACGAGACAATTCGGGCGTCAGAGCTTAGTTCCACTTTTACCTTCTTATTTAATATCTGTTGCATACTTTACTGTTTCTTGAGGATGTTAGATAGGTATAGGTCAGACAAAAGTTATTATCCTTAAAGATACATATACCACAGTTTTTCATTCTTTATCAGCGAAATATATTTCACTTCGACCTTGCAATATCGCGCTGCAAAACCTCCCCGTTCCTTCATTCCTCTTGTACACGATCATCCATCCCCGTAAACACTTAATCGCTACAAGAAAATATTAATTCACGTTCCCTAGAAAGACATAAAAGTAGTTTAAACTCACGTAATAACATTACGTTAATAAACCTGACCCCTATTTCCATTCAGCAGTTATTACACCGAACCTAAAGGCGAGAATGAAAGTAAAGCAGATAGCTTTAATTAACAGCGTCGATGTCGCGATATCGCGGGACAATCGAACTTCCGCAGCACGTCATACATTGCCGAGTGTGTAAAAGCGCGCAATCATAAAGGGAACAGGCCCGATAGGGGCGTGTAACTCGGGGGGGATGTAGTTGTCGTTGAACGCCAGGGCGAAAAGCAACAATATGTCTAGGTGCCAACGGCCAAGCGCTATCGTAAACATCGATCTGCCAGGTTCCGATGGCGGCGCGGGGACGACCGTGTTCCGAGCAGATAGCGAAATCCTCGATATCAATTTTACACCGACAACTCGACGTCGTGGACAAATGTCGAATTTAAGAAGGGTGCGCGAGAGAACGGTCTCGAATATCGATATCGTTTCAGGGGGAGGATACGTACCCCATAAACGGACGGGAAAGTTGGTAGGAAGCGGAAGGAACTTTTGCCAAAAGCATAGGGGAACGGGTGGGTGGGACTGTGTAGCCTGATCGATCCGTCTGCGAGCAGTGAAAATGCTCCCGATGCTGATCGGCCAACATAAATGTACTGTTACTAATGGCATCGATCGTCAATGAAATGGATCATTGTATAATACAAATAAGAGAAACATACAGAGTAGAACGAACTCCAAGGTTCAGAAACATAAATATCGGGAAAATGGAAATTGGTTCGCGACTCTTCGCCCCTGATCCATTACACAGGGACGTTGCGTGTTTGTTTCGACGCTGTTTCGGATGAAAAACGTGGGTTCGAAACAGTGAGGGGAGAGGAATGAGCCCCGAGGACTAGGATCCGCTGGTCGACCTCATTTCGACGTTGTTATTCCGGCCGAATTTCGTACACCGCACGTTGCAATAAACCGTTGCGCTCCATGGATATTAAAAACGGCATGAATATAAAAGTAAGGAGCCAGGGCCCGTCAGGATTGCATTTCCCGGGGAACAATACGGGGTTGCAGGGGAGGGAGGGTTGCTAACCACGGACGTAACAACGTAACGAAAGCTAGCCAATGGGCAATGTAGCTTGAACGTGTATATTGGTAGTACCTACATACTTTTCTAAGGAAGTCGCAAATGAAGAGTTCTGCCCTGTGAGAGTTCGGTATCCGCTTCGATTTCGTCCAATCCAAGTGAAGGACGGGACAAGGGTGTTACGGGGGAAAGAATCTAGGACAGAGAACAACCCCGTTGATACAAGGAAACGAAGTGACGCTTTGTCTGAGGAGAAAGGGCGGAAAGCGAGAAGGTTTAAAGTAGAAGATGGTTAGATTGGACCGTAACATGGAGCCAGCAATATGTGGCGATTGTCCTCATCTTTCATAACTCGAGAAAGGGCGGGCTTCGAGGAGAGGTCAAAGGTTGAGGCGCGAAATAGAAAGCTCCCGCTGAAAGCTGTCTCCGGAAAATAGATACAGGTCGGCTGTGCACGACCCAGTTGCGCCGACTTCCTGCTCCATTCTCGTGCCCCTTTGATCCTGCGCTTTCTTTCCTTCCTTTGCCCGGTGACTACTCTTCGCGAATCACCGGTTGACCATTCGGCCTCGATACGGGCCTCGAGCTTCTTCTGTTTCTCCCTGAACCCCGCCAAACAGAAGTTTGAAGCGCGGCTTGCATAAGAGGTTCGAATTATTTTTAGGATCAGCCTGGACAGAGTTTGCTCGGCTTTCTCCAAATTCGATTACTTTTACCCGAGGAAGCCTAGTATCACGACCGGCTACCCGAGCGAAATTTGCACGCTCATCTTCCCGCAATATCGGCAACTTTTCCGTGCCACGATAAGATATTATGAAGGAGTTGCCGGAGGAGCTCCTGGGAAATTCTCTTTCGAAAATTCCACCGCTCCACGACCTGGTTTTGCATCGGCTTATCGATTCGCCGGATTATTACGATGCCCGATCAAATATCGGAAGATGTTTACGCTGGTCCTTTCGGTATCGGCCGGCGCGGTGTCCTCCCCATACCGTGTTCGATGATCCTCGAGATTTATCGCGCTAATGCATCGGTGATTCTTACTCCGTAAAGTGCATGCGTCGCTCGATCTATATATCACGCCAAACAAAGCCGCGAAACGGAAGAGCAGCTAAATCAAAACGCGCTTAAGGAACTCAACGGGTTCAGGCCGCGGCGATGGCACCGAGCCATCTAGATGAAAATTACGATGGCTCGCGCCAGCTTCCACCTCCCGCCGAAGATAAATATTGGCAGAAGCGCCGCGGTAACGATCCCTCTCCCTCCCCCGCCCGATCAGATTACACGCTTCTCCCCTAATATCGAAATGGGCTGCGAGGTAAAGAGACAAAGTCCGTCTCGGTACTAGGTACACACTTGAGGGGCGGGCCTTGACAATCTCTGTGAACTTTGCATATTCCAAGCGGGGGAGTTTAAACGGTAGACCTGTCGATAACAGGATTCGCCGGTACTCTTTACCGTTGCCTAATCAGATTGCCTTTCACGTTGAACAGGTGCAATGAGCTAGTGACGCAACCGGTAAGACGAGGCCCTCAAACCTTGGCCTCGAGTTCCTGGCGGTGACCGCTGCGCAGAGTGCATCGGTCCTCGCTCGCGTATCGCCCGAAACACGTGCAAGCACGTGCCAGCGAGTGACGTGCGAGTGGTGGTCGGCCCCGACGACATGTCGTTCCTGCTGAGCCGAGGTGGCCGGAAGGGGCCCATCATCTGCTTCGTCGGCCTCCTCCTCGTCTTCGCCCTCTACCAGCTGGGCATCATCTGCGGCTCCATGAAGTACGTGCCCACAGCGATGATGGTTGCCAAAGAGGTGAGTGAATGCTCCTCTTTTTTTTACCATTCTTTGAAACGAGGAAGAACGCACTCTACGTGTGTCGGATGCAATGGCAAGTATTTAGAATAACGGAGTACCTACAGTGTTCGGAGAAAGAAATCAATGATCACTTAAGTAGATTGCTAATGGATTAAGAAAGAAACGAATCCTCTGTTCTCACCAAATCTGCCTTTCACGCCCTCGCCCCTGCAGCAGCGAGCTCCGCGTTTCTGTATTATCGCGCGGACGATTTACGACCCCGCACAGCTACCCAGCTGGTAGACACGAATTAGTTTTATCCCAGTTTTCGCGAGATTGTCGTGCTACGTGCCGCAATCGGGGACAGAACAATCGCCGACACCCCGGACAAACGAGCTCCGCCAACTTTCCGCGATGAATGCAACGACGAAATTACGCGTTTCGCCAGAAAACGCGGCAACAAACCGGCGGACAGCCGTAGCAAAGAATGTTCGTAGAATTTTCTCCGAACGGCAGAGAGCGTGTAGGGTTCGAGGGGGGTGGGTGTCGGCGTTGGTAATTAACGGCGCCAGTGTACTTCGTTGGCCCCGGATGCCCGCGAGGTATGAGCTATGCATTCACGAAAACCAAGTCGAAACGTTTCGCCTGTGAGCACAAACTGCAGCTAATTTTGCTCGCGCTTCGATGTGGGCTTGCACTCCTGGGGGATAAGTTATTAACGGGCAGCCCGCCCGCGGAATGAAAATACTTTCCTAATTTAGGGATTTGATTAAAAATCTCGGCGATAGCGGGCGAAGTTGGGCGAGCGGGGCCGCGAAGATGTACAAGCCAGGGGCCAATTCGTTATTCAGCTCGTGGAAGGTAGGAAACGGTTTGTCCCGGCCACCTTTGCCGAGGGCGGGAGTGAACGAAAATAGAATTCGCGTGAGCGGTGGAGCGACAGTCTCCGCCGACGAGAAGAAACAGACGTCGTCCAATAGCCATTTCCTGCCGGATAGCCCAAAGGAACGACCTATTAGCCCGATCGGCCAAGCATGAAGGTGGGCCCCGCGTCGTCCCAGACCTAACCCACGACTTCCGGGGCAAATTTCAATGGAGACCCGCTGGAATTAGGCGAGACGCAATTAAAGCAGCGCCCGGGCAAACTTTATCGCGCGAATGAACCGCTCCTTTCTTTCCCTGCTTTCTTGTTCACCCCTTGCTTGGCCATCTCCAATTAACTTTTCATCCGGCCGCTTTGTTTCTTGGAAGATTCCACTGCGATACAGCGGAAGCGAGTAGGTTCTCTCGTGTTCCCTTACTTCCCTTCGCGACTCTTCGCACTCTCCTTTGCAACCCTTTAATCGACGCGCACGGCTCACTCTGATCGACCGCACATTCTTTAGCGTCGTGGACGTTAAAGTTCAACGAGCTGGAAACGGAGACGAAGGGTTTTTAAGGCACAGAGCGCTCTGTGGAACGCTGTTTATCCCTCTCCGGCAGTGTCTATCAAAATCACGGAAGTTTTAATCGAATCCCCGGCGTCGAGCCATTATGAAAACAATTAATTAGCAGAGACGAGGGGCACGGCGATGAGGCACGAAGGGAAATCGATGGGGCGACAGGCACGCGGCAAGGGTCGCGCTAAGACGCAACGAAAACAGGAGGCCATCGGCGTTTGAATTTTAATTTTCCACGACGCTCGCGGAAATCCCCGTCGCATCCCTCGTCGACTTTGACGGGCGTGCATGCGTCCCATGCATAGCTTATGAGGAAAAGCCACGCGACTCGACGACGACGCTGCGAACTCAGATCGCGGCTTACGAGAGGCCAGAAATTCCCTCGCAACTTCGTTTACGCGGCGAAACTTTGAAATTGGATTTTTGTTCGCCAAGGGATACGTCAGCGGACCTGCGACCCGATGTCAGCCCTTCAGCCCTCGAGGCAGCTTCCAGGAGAGCGACAAACGAGAAGGAAAATCGCGATTTAATCTCGACGCGGGCTTATCCGGCTAATTGCCCCGTCATAATCGCCAAGTGTAACCTTCCGAAGGAGAAGATAACGCGAGCCGAGGGATGGGGGAACGAACTTCGAAAGATTTTCGGGGCGCTGGTGCACGAAGGGTGGAGATAAAGTTTCGAGGGAACGCGACGACTTTCGGGAGCCGTGTCCGGTAGAAATAAAAGTGGCTTTAAACTTTGGTAAACTTCGGAAGAACGTCGGTTTGGAGATACGCTCGCGTGGGGCACACAAAGGGGAAAACGCGATGATTGATCGGGCGCAAATTATCTCGTTAACCGAACGAAAAGGCAGCGTCCGAGCGAAGAGGCCGAGCTTTCTCGCCGGCAACAGGGCCCTTGACTTCTAACGAGAGACCCTTTAACGAGGAACAAAGAGATTACGGTCAAAGGCTGACCTGCCCCATTAAAACCCCCGTGACTATATTAAACCGTGACGCAAATCGGTACTATAGGTAATAGGTCAGAAGCGCGATTTTAAGGGAAGCCCTCTGGCTCGTGCCAGATCCAAAGAGCAAACGGCGGAGTCTCGTGGAAATGGCAGAGGAAACATTACGTTTCTAAAGATCAACGCTTTCTTCGCAGCGGCATTCTACTATCATAGAGGAACGCATACCTATGCTCTATCCTTCGAGAGGCCACTGTCTTCGAGCATCTTCCGTGCGACGGGTGAAGCACCCTTGTTCCAATAAGTGCATCGATGTAGGGAAACGTTAGGGAAACGTAGCACCTGAATAATCCCCCAGCCTCGCAGACAAAATAGCTGTTCCAGTTTCCACCCACTCGTTTATCCAGCGTTAATTGCGACAGCTTTGGGGAGACTGTGGCGAAGGGCGCGCTCCGGGAGCAGCTAGAATCCGCGGCCTGGAAAGCTTCGCAACCCGTTGGAGTTCCTTCCCTTCTCGCGACCTCCCCGGGGAAAAATAGGGCGGCAAGACGAAGCAACATGCGTGAATACGTGGCCGCTCGAAGCAGGGCTCTGTGTTCGCAGCTTCGCGGCGACAACACGCGAACGGAAGAGAAACGAGGTTCTGTCAGGCTCACCCTCGGCGCGACATAAATCGCGTCGGTCGAGTTTCACGCGTACTTTTCCCCCAGTGCTTCGGGGCTAAAAGCGAAAGAGAATAGGGGCAGCCTGAGCGGCGAGGCCACCCCCCCCCGGTTATACGAGGAATGCTAATTGCGAAACGTATTTTTTCCCCCATCTCTGCTGCGTCTTCTTTCTACGCGCGAAAAACCGTCAAGCGGTGGAGGAACATCGTTTCCCAACGCGCCTTTTATTCTAGAAACGAGGGCCCATTTTACGTGGACGAGAGGCCGGGACAGAGGCATCCAGCCCGACCCTCTGCGAGCAAGCGCGAGGACACTCGCCGCGCGGTGTACACTTCTTCAACTTTCGCGTGTTCGCTTTGAATGATGGTCCGCTTTGAAACGAAACCGAGTAGGCTGAATCTCGTGGATCAGGGGGATATATTATAGCACGTTGGATCTTGATTAGCGAAACGATGGAAATTCGCGGGGCTGTATGCGAAATGAGCTGTATTATTATCCTCGATCGCCTTCGCGATTTATTTCACTGTTGTAGCCGCTATCTTGTAATTGCGAGCGCGATACATGCCCGCCCCGGTCGTAAACATCAATTGCACCGGCGATTGTTCATTTGCATGTTGCTGGAATTTTAATCGCGCCGCTAATTAAACCGTTGCCTGGTAAATTTTATTGCCCGCCATGCGTCAGCTTCGACCCGAGCGCGTTAAAAGATGAGGAGCGGTGAAACTCGCGTTGCGGCGCGAAAACACTATCGTCCCCGGGAAATATATTTTTCCTCTACCGCGAAAATACGCGACATTGTGCCCGGGAATGAAAACACGGCTGCCTGTTTGCCGGTCGCGTTTGAATTTCCAGCTGCCGGTTCGGCTCGCTTTCGAAAAATGTCACTCGCTCACCAATTACCTCGCAATTAATTAATTTCGCGCTGGGAGGAAGCCTTCGGTGTAATGTTCGAAGCGATACAACCTGCTAATTGGCGCGTTAATTACCGGTTTTTATTAGAATTCTGGTGGCTGCGCGTAAATTTCAAGCGTAGGATCGCGCCGGGTTTATTCGCGCCCCTCGAGCAACAGAGAGAAAGGATAGAAAGACACACGCGCCGAGAGGCGTGCGCTATCTGGCCCGTAAAAAATGCTAATTACGGGACGTATTTTCTCACAATGACCGCTTTCGGCGCCGAAATCTCGCGTGGCAGGCCTCGTCGAAAATTTCGCCCTCCGGGAAACCGAATTCGCTTAATTTCCAGGGAGGTTTCGCAAACACCGGGGGAATTCCATGAAAATTATACGTTGTAATTCAATTTCAATTTCAATTTGGGCGCTGTATTAATGAAGCGTAACAGTCAGCGTTTATTAATATTCGTGTAAAATTCATCGACAGGCGGATCGAGCGATAAAGTTCTTGATATAATATATGCTTAATTGAGCCTGTGCGCCGGTGCGAATATTATTTTAGCTTGCGATGATTGCAGTTAATTAAAACATTTTGATTCGAAAGCTTCGGTTCTTAAGGTGCAAATCCACGACGAGACAAAGGTATCGTATCTCACATGAAACTTTAATCTTACGAGACAAATATTTCATTATTTTACTTTTTAACTATTTTGTCATTAGTTTCGTGAGATAAGTTTTATGATATATTTTCAACAATCCCACCTCGCGACTATTTCCATTATTTACATTTAGTTGTTGCTGAGATTTCTGTCTGGTGATAGAAAAGTCTCGTGTAAAATCAGATCGTGGAAATCTATTCTCAAAGTGTGAACGATTGGTGAGAATTAGTATTATTAATGGATTTGTCTGTACTTATAAGGTTTAGAAAAATTGTCCCCATTTGTAGCGATGCAATTCGACTTTTATCCTTTCGTTTGTCTTCAGAAGTTCATCGCTCCGCTATTTTTCTTCCCGTTGCGATAACGATGGAAAATAAATGTTACTTAATCCGACGAAGAAAAGGCAGCAGCGACTCGGAGTGTTCTCGAAGCGGTAACTACGTTCCTCTGCTGTTAAGTAAATCTATATAGGGAAACGGGAAAAGAAGCAACTAAACGGGGAAAGAAAGTCCAAGCCACGTCTAACCAACCTACAAGCGTTCCCAGCGAAACTTCGTAATTGATCGAAAGTTGTTTAAACTTTTCCTCGATCGAATCGTCGAAAGGGTCGCTCGAGCCCACTGTACAAAAATTCAAAGCATATCGATCCTGCCCGGCTTCGTGCCCCCGAACTTCCACGAGTTCGTTCGTTAGACGATATTGTAGGACAGATAGAAAGTTCTTGGTAACCCAAGTTTAATGAAGCCTAATCATAGCTTGGTTAGAGGGACCGTAACGCGATCCATAATTCTGTAATAATCGTTCAACGAGCTTCTACATAAGAAGCTACTAAAAACTTTCGATCTCGATCTTACGCGGAACCAAAAAATAACATTTTTCCCAAATTCTGATTCCTCTACGTTCGCGCTACGCACAGATCAATCGAGGGGCGGATTTGTATATGTACAGGCTAAGTAGGTTGCATCCTAAGGCAGCAAATTTTGGGAAGCGGCAAATTTTTGAGAGTGGTAAATTTTGGGGAGCGAAAAATTTGAAAGAGATTGGGAAAGGTTTAAACACAGAGGCTTGATAAAAATTTAAAAGCAGCACGTTTCTTTCATCTAGCAAATTAGCAGTAACTCAATAGTCTCAACTCTTTTAAATTAAAATATTGCATGATATTTCACGAAAAGAGTGGCAGACGCTTGTTAGCCTAGGGGCGCCAAATCTCCAAATCTGCCCCTGGTTCAATCGATTGCAAAAGCCCAAACTTACAATTAGTACTAGAAGAAGAACGAGCTCTGCTTCAGTCGCATTCAAAAGGACAAAGTGACATACTCCTCGCCCCTAATTTCACCCCGACGCCCACAAACCTGAACGAAAGCCTCCGCAGCTATAGCCACTAGCCAGCAAGCGAATTTATTATTAATCGGCCTCCGCGTTTGTCGTTTTGCAGAAATACGTGGTGGGCCCGTTCGATCACAAGAGGTACACGTACGATCGTTATATGCCGCTGATATTCATCGGCGGTGTGCCGCGATCGGGCACCACTCTGGTGCGCGCCATGCTCGACGCGCATCCCGACGTCAGGTGAGCACCCATTCACCAGGCAGATTACCAATCATCGCCTGATACGATTGCCATCTAGTATCCTCCATATACACCGCATCGACTGTCTGGTTGACAGCTCATTCGCGTATGATTTTCTACGACAGGTGTGGCCAAGAGACCAGAGTGATACCGAGGATCCTGCAGATGAGGATGCACTGGCTGAAATCGGAGAGGGAGAACCTGCGGCTCTCGGAGGCGGGCATTTCGAAAGAAGTGAGTAGCGAACGCACGCCGATCCATCTTCGATCCTATCGCGCGAGTATTGTTTCGCGTTGAGTGGAAAGACGCTTCTGATCCTTAAGATCCCATCTGGGTAACACTCCCGTGCAAGAGTTACCGATCCCTTTCAGTGGCCGATGGCTTTAGACTGTAGATCGAAGATACCAATGGACCATCGGCATTGAATCGTTTCCAGGATCGTTTCAATCGCTGATCACCCCATCCAGGAGGGTATTAATCCAGTAATGAACGATTTGCCCAGGTGATGGACAGCGCGATAGCGGCGTTCTGCCTGGAGATAATAGCGAGGCACGCGGAGCCTGCGCCGAGATTGTGCAACAAGGATCCGCTCACTCTGAAGATGGGCTCGTACATTCTCGATCTCTTCCCAAATGCCAAGTTTATCTTCATGATCCGCGACGGCCGTGCCACCGTGCATTCCATTATCTCTAGAAAGGTATCCAACCGATCGATGGCTTTAAGCGACTCCCACCCGCGCGCCGTCCATTCCGGCTGATGCATGCAAATTTATCCCACTTCATTCGCGAATATTAAAACGCCATGTACTCGTCCGGGGAACCAGCCGCGGCTAGGAACGATTGGAAATTCACGTATTCTTCTAACGGAAAAAGGAGCGATAAAAATCCAGCCGCGATATGTAAATTTATGTTAATGCCACCGACCGATTCCCTGCCTCGGCTAACTCGACTCTGTAGCCCCGTCGGTATTTAAACGCTCCGCGCCAGTTCGGGATTGAAAAACCCGCCGTCGGCGCGACAAACGTGCCAAGCGCAGCGGCGCTTTCGCCCGTCGCTCGCGGAGAATGTTACGCGGTAACGAATCCTCCAGGTCACCATCACGGGCTTCGACTTGTCGTCCTATCGACAGTCGCTCATCAAGTGGAACCATGCGATATCCACGATGTACGGCCAGTGCAAGGAGATAGGGTCGGACAAGTGTCTGATGGTGCCCTACGAACAGCTGGTGCTGCACCCCCGCCAGTGGATGAAGAAGATCCTCAACTTCCTGGACGTACCTTGGAACGAGTCTGTCATGCATCACGAGGAATTTATTAACAAGCCTGGCGGCGTGCCTCTTAGCAAGTAAGGGAACGAGGATTCATCCCTTCTGAGCTCCTCGCTTGAAATTGATCTGTCATTCTTATTAAGGCGCTACACACCCTTGACAGGTCAGGAAACAGAGTCATCTTAGTGATTTTTTTCTCACATAAAGAAACGTCGCATTTAAAAATCAAGATATACACTTTGTTGCGTATAAATTAGTCTGTATTCTCTTAAAAAAAAATTCGATGTGCTAAGAAGTGTAGCCATAGCAGGTCCTTCCCTCAAGGCCTCTTCATAATTATCATAAAAATGACTCTATTCTCAGATGTGTCAGGGATATGTAAGCGGCGGGATGAATCAATTGGGTCATTGAATTCTGTTGTGTACTTTTGGAATGCAGGGTTGAGAGGTCGTCGGACCAGATCATAAAGCCGGTGAACCTGGAGGCACTGACCAAGTGGGTAGGCCACATTCCGGACGACGTAGTCAGAGAGATGCCTGACATCGCGCCGATGCTTTCTGTCCTTGGCTATGATCCTTATGCTAATCCGCCGGTCTACGGAGCGCCGGACAGGCTGGTCAGCGAAAACACCAGACGGTGGGTAGCCCGACGATCGGGCAATCCTCGATTAATAATCCCCCCCGGATCGGCGCAGTCGTTTGGCGACAGAGGCTATGAGTTTCTATCGGTTAAGAATTCTTGAAATCTGCATGCTTATGGAAATTTGCTTTCGCCTTGGCCAGTTGTTGTAGATGTGTCGCAGCCTCGACTGAGATTGGAATACCTTCGCGTTGATGGACATTAGATCACGTCAGATCGAACGTTGCTAATTATGTTTCAGGGTGCTAGCGAACGGGGAGGTATGGGCGGCCAGGGCGCGCCAGTTCTCCCTGGAGAAGCTGATAGAGCTGAGCAAAGAGGACGAGGCCACCAATGCGCCAAACGCGTGACCTCGGTTACATCCACTCGTAGACACGCAGACCTTGAACCTGTACAACGTCTGTAACGTCTAATCGACGCTGTTTGGAAGCCAGTTCGCAACGAAATGCCACCCCGGCGCAAGCGGGCTTTTCGTTCGAGGGCGCCAGCACGTTTCAAAGTCTCTCGACTTCACCCCCCTCCAAAGGCAGCCGCCAAGGGAATTCGAGGACGGCGAACTGTACGCTGGCCAGGACACCAAGGAGGGTCCGCCTAGTTTAAAATTCAACGTCGATCCGTGGGCCCGTCGATCCGCGCCGCGATCGACGCGATCAAGATAATGGTTACTCTCTCTATGAATCTCTGTACATTTTAACCGATAGACGTTGAATCCCGAGACCGTGTAGATGACTGCGCCTCTCCACTTCGCGCGATTCAGCCTCTCGCTGTTGACGCACCGAATCGCGCCGAGTCCGCAAGCGGCACCAACCGAGTGCTTTGCAAGAGTTTGCGCGATTACTTCCCCCGCTTCGTTTGTTTGTTTTATTGTCGCGGGCCAATCGCTGGACACGCGGAACAATCCTTGTACAATCCCGACCAACGGCCAGTGATAGGAATGTAGGTGACGAAGTTACAACAGAAACCTTGCGAGGAAAGAATCACGAGATGTAATAGGATTTCTTTTCGACGACGCGACTCGCGAGGTGGTTTCCCGTATTTCCGCGGCAGACGGGAGATATATTGGAAATTGTGGGAGGACGAACCATTTGTATCATACTTTACGTTGTAGTAGACGTGAAATAATCCTGTGCAAGAGCGAGAAACCTGCGTTTTCATGCGTGATACTTATTGTCGTCGTTCCATTAAGCTTAAGCGTTAATTGGCCAGCAGCTCTTGCGTTTCTGTTCTCTCTCGTTTTGTACGTTTCTTCCCCATTTTCTTCCTACGGTTAGGAAATAGAACGGAAGTACCGACGAGTATCGAATGTTTAGGCATCAGCATTGTGGAATCGACGAAAGTTTCTTGTTGTATCGATTGTATTAATGTCGTAAGCGTGTGTGAATATTTATAAGCCTCTGAGACGTGGGAAATTCTGTTGGATTAATATTTTCAAGTGTAACGTTCGGTCGACAAGCCGTTCCCTACGTATGATAATTTACCTGCGGACCTCTGCTGCCCACCGTCGGTAACGATGGCGACGAAGGTTCGCGAAAGAATTATTATTGCAACTCCAAGAGAACAGAGAATGCTATTGTTCTTGATTGTTGTTAGAATTCGTCAGCCGACAATTAACACTGATGCACCGCCTCTGATGTGGTATTATGTCATTCGTGTCAACCATGTTACTGTCTATCGAATTATACGATTAAATTATTTTAATATTACGAAACTCTGTGCTTTTCCCTTCCCTCGAATAATGTATTTCATATTCCAACATTGACACGTAATGTTGCGTAGGATTCGTCAGACGAAGCATGAATTTACGTAATTCTTCGATCTCTGAGACGAGGTTATATGCCAGACTCTATAAATTTATTTATTAGTTCGTGCACAGTCTGCGCATATAGGCCTCTTCTAGAGGCACTACGGATCACTATTCAACCATTCTTAATGATCAAATTGTTTATTTATTGCTTGCAAAAGCCTTTTGAAAATTTAATCCATTCATGGACACAAATGCTAGCGACGCGAAGCGGCGAAATGCGTAAACTAAACTCAGGGCGTGTTTTAACGCCCATTTTAGTTCACACACTTCGCCGCTACGCGCCGCTAGCATTTGTGTGTCCATAACCTCAACAAATATTCAAAGAATGACATTGGACGGTTTTTGAAACGACGTGTTTAAACAAATAAGAATGCTGTCACGCACGTGTAAATATGTAAATATATAAATCGAAGACAAATGTATACTTATCGTGCAAAGGCATTCTCACATAAATTGCATAAATAGGTAAGGAATATCTCAGAAGTTTTACCTTAGAAACTAACTATGTACATTTTAACAATCATTTAAGAAGAATTCTTTCGTTTATAGCTTCTATCGCATGCATTTACCTGACTTAAACACCAAGCGATTAAACCTGCTTCTCCAGTATACTCAGTTATCCTCTTCATCTACGTAACCTCAAATTTCCCATAGGGATGTTATCGTTCGTTAAAAAACATCGCAATTGTTATGGCTCGTGATCCGAGAATAATATGTTTTCGTCACTGTAGCTCAAAGAGCATATTCTGTAAAACTGTCCCAAAGATGTGTCCTATCTGTCAGTCGTGCATCGTCGATTATAATATAGATCCCTTTCTTATCCCATATCCTTATACAAATGCAACGCACCACTCAGCTGCTTTAGTTGTTAGACCGTCGCAAGGCAGTTTCCTAAACGACTACCGTATCTTCAATGATTTGCACATAGGATTAACGAATTCCAGAGGAATGATCATTGAATATGACACGGAAGGTCTAATAATAAATGATCGCTCGAAATGGAGAGATTGCATCGCTATAAAAATCGTTCCGTCATCCTGGGATGATCATTGGGATGGAACGCTAGAAACTATGTTAAAGAATATTAAATGGAAGTCTGAAAATTACGATGCAGTCGCATTGAATTGCTTCAACTTTGTTATCGAATTTATAAATAGCTTACAGTATCTGAATATGAGTTTTGTAAATAAAGAGACTTTGTGCAATGAGTTGATACTGTCGAAAATACAAGATGCAATTAAATATAACTCTGTGTATAAGAAACTAGAAGTTCACGACTATTGTATATCATGAGCGAACTATTTACTTTATACGTATACCTTATCTACGTGTATTTTATAAATACACGATGTACTATTTGTTTATTGCAATAAACTCTGAAACTACTTTGCGTATTATTATATAAAGACAACCTTATTTCTGATCCCAGGATTATTTTGCGTTAAAATGAGCTTCAAAAGAGTCAGACTACTGTCGCTGGGTAGAAACTACAGCCACGGGTTTCTCCGATTAATAAGGAACGCATCGTCCAGCGGTGATCGACGCAAATTCGATGTCGTTATTGTGGGTGGTGGCCATGCCGGAACAGAAGCTTGTGCAGCAGCTGCTAGAATGGGGGCCAAGACGTTACTGGTCACCCACAAGAAAAGTACAGTAGGTAAGAATCTTACCCATATTTTAACGTAAAATATCATTCAATAAGAGTTCATACAAATGTGCATTGAAGGAGAGATGTCGTGCAACCCATCCTTCGGAGGCATTGGTAAAGGAAATCTCATGAGGGAAGTTGATGCCTTGGACGGAGTTTGTTGTCGTATATGCGATGTTTCCGGCATTCATTACACGATACTGAACAAGAGGAAAGGGCCAGCTGTATGGGGATACAGGGCACAGATCGATCGTGGTTTATACAAGAAGCATCTTCAGGAGGAACTATTCAATACGCCTGGGTTGCACATATGCGAGTCTTCTGTGGAGGACTTAATTATACAGGGGGACTTTCAAAATTGCTGTGGAATAATTCTCAGTACGTCTGTTACTGCAATTGATACACAAAACACTTTTTAAACAGATCATAAGTTTACCATGATCACTTTGCAGAGGACGGAACAAAGGTGTACAGTAAAGCAGTTGTCATAACAACAGGCACCTTCCTAAAGGGTCAGATTAATATTGGTCTGGAGAAGAGACCCGCTGGGAGGCTTGGCGATGAACCCAGCATTGGTCTAGCTGATACACTAGACAGAGTGGGATTTCGAATGGGAAGACTGAAGACTGGTAAGTATCCTACACTTTGAGCCCTCACGCGCTACAGCCTTTATAAAACTGCTCGATGTTCTTCAGGTACTCCACCGCGAATAGAACAATCAACTATAGACTTTTCTAAATGCAAGCCGCAACTGCCGGATGCGGTACCAACACCTTTTTCATTCATGAATGAAACTGTTTGGCTACCGGCCGAAAAGCAGCTGAAATGCTACCTAACATTTACAACAGAAGGTGTTGCGAATATTGTCAGAGATAACATGCATTGCAATCTACATGTGACGGAGGAAGTAACTGGCCCGCGGTACTGTCCAAGCATAGAGAGCAAGATCTTGAAATTCGCAGCGACTCGCCACCAAATTTGGCTGGAACCTGAAGGGCTCGACTCCCCTCTAATCTACCCCTCTGGATTATCGTGTACCCTTCCAGCAGAGAAGCAACAAGAACTGATCAACTGCATCCCAGGTTTAGAAAATGCCAAAATGCGTGAGTTCCTTTTCCTGATCCGTGTCTACCGTTTTGCAATCTCTATAGTACGGCTTCTACCATTTTCTGCATAGTGAAACCTGGCTACGGTGTTGAGTACGATTATATTGACCCTAGAGAACTGACCGTTACTCTAGAAACAAAGAGGATACCAGGATTGTTCCTCGCTGGACAAATAAACGGGACTACTGGCTACGAAGAGGCAGCTGCACAGGGAATCGTGGCGGGCGCTAATGCCGCGGCGAAGGTCTTTACTTAACTGATTTCCAAGCTTCTCGAGGTCGTTGCAGAAAAGAATCTATCTCACTATGCTTCTGATTCGTCCCTCTTTCAGGTTCTCCGTAAGAAACCACTGATAATAAGTCGAACAGAGGGCTATATCGGTGTCCTGATCGACGACCTCACCACCCAGGGTACCAACGAGCCTTACAGGATGTTCACCAGTCGCGCGGAGTTCCGGTTGAGCCTGCGTCCGGACAATGCCGACCAGAGGCTCACCAGGAAGGGCTACGAAACAGGTTGCGTGTCAGAAGAGAGGATGTCGAGGACAGAGAGGACTTTGTCGAAGCTACGGGAGAATATACAATTGTTGAAGAGCGAAGTAAAGTCGAGTGTACAGTGGCGGAAATTGTTGAAGCTTCGATCGAGCAAAAACGTCCACGTTAAGTCTGCTTTCGAGATGTTGAACTTGGCCGACGAAGTGGTGACCACCGATATGCTAATCTCAGCGCTCCCAGACCGTTTCGGACACCTGGCTGACGACCCGATAGTCTTGAGAAGATTGCAGGTTTGTTCGTGTTATCGCATATTCGTAAGGCTTGTTCGGTATGTAGGAGAACCAGAGACGTCGTATCTTATTACGAGCAATATCGATAAATCAGTACAGATTCGCCGTTGATTATTATGACCAATCAATTGATCCTCTAGATAGAGGCGCTGTACGCGCAAGGCATCGCGGAACAGCAGCACGAGGTCAATGAAATTCGCAAGAACGAGCGGATGATCATACCGTCGGACATCGATTATAACTTGTGAGTTTAGTTGCTCCAAATCCAACTTCTCGATACTTATCCATTCTTCTTAATAATTAATACACAATTGACTTTGTGCATTGATTCAGGCTTCGGTTGAACTTGTCCATAGAAGAGAGGGAAAAGCTCTCGGAACTGCAGCCGTATACGGTGAGTGTATTGAGGAGCAATCAGTCTGTATCAATTATTTACGCTGTCAATATTTTTTCCTTACAGATTGCTGCAGCCAGTCGAATAGCAGGCATAACTCCCACGGCTATTTTGCGCTTGATAAATTATATAAAGACGTCGCCTTGTAATATCAGCAGTCCGTACTCGTAAAGTGGTTTAAATAAATGATTTCACGTCTACATCTATATATCGAGTCTTTTCCTATCCGCTCGCCCTTATCCACCCTTCGATAAACACGACTAAAAATACACTGGAATATCTAATGAAATCGTTCACCGAACGTCGACCCGAGCTCTCAAGACGTCCCTCAACTATCGCGAGTAAACTATTCACCTAAGAGCAGAGTAAATAGAGAGGTTGTTGCTCCCTGGTTTAGCCACCGGATGCACAACGTCGGACATCCATCGATCTTCCTCAAACAGAGACTCGTCTGTCGTTCGGCAAGAATCGTCGAAAGTCCACGTCTGCCCCTGTTTCGCAACGCGTCGCTACTAGGAATTTATTAACGGCTGCTCGTCGACGCGGTTGCACGTCGTGGGGCGTTCTTGGTAAGAGGGGCAGATCTAATTGTGGGCGGCTGTAAAATTCACTGGTTTAAATAAGGGACGAGGGTAATTGTCCCCAAGTTACAATACCAGCCGAAGTTCCCGCTTCGCCAGACGCAACTGATGTCGGGAGTCCGTGACAGGGAAGTTGCCTGATTGAATTAGAAAGGGTCCGTCCAGCTTCAAACTTCTCGCTACCGAATTGACGAAGCATACCCAGGGCAAACGTCGTTACGAGATTACTGGGGTAATCAATTTACTCGCTGGTGGCGCGTGCACCGGTGCCATCATGCCGCCCCCATTCTTAAAACGGCCGTAAACGATGCCTCTCGTGATCTATGACACGTGGATCTCTTCGATACTTTTATTCCTATCTTCTCTGTTCTCCTCTAAACTGACTGAAGCCCCTCATTCTTCCTTCTCGGTGATGAATCGCAGAGTTCTAAACGAAAGCAGACGAAGCAGGTACTAACAGTTATCTTTTATTACCATTAGTGCGATAGCAAATACTGTTACGATACATTGTACAGGAATGGTGTACGATCGGCCGTAGTACAGGGTCGTTGTAATCATAAACTCTCTACC
Organism: Andrena haemorrhoa; assembly: GCA_910592295.1. Lineage (NCBI taxonomy): Eukaryota > Metazoa > Arthropoda > Insecta > Hymenoptera > Andrenidae > Andrena > Andrena haemorrhoa. The sequence goes on along the minus strand of OU342940.1, from coordinate 5,439,017 downwards.
ATAGTAATCGACTGTCCCCAACACGGTTAATCGATCCAAGACGGCACATGCTCGCCTCCGTATGCTCGCTACGAGTTAATACTATTGTCTCTCTTTTTACATAGCCTCCATGTGACCCCGAAGAATCGACGTTCCAACGGCGTTACAACGATCCTCTCCGCGCTCTGAGTGTAAAAAATATACAAAAAGTGGCAGGCGATTTTGGCCAAAATGCGGAACCGTTCGCGCGCGAATAATCCAATGCTGAGGCGAATCTTCTCGTCGCCGAGCATTCCCATCGAAACGCCGCGCGCGCGCCTTTCTCTCTCTCCCCCGATGGTATTAGAATTCTAATTCCCTTCGCGTTTAATATAATCTGAAGCGGACGATTCTTCGGGCTCTCCGGCAGTGGTTGGACATACCGAGTGGGCTCCGCCGTGATGTTAAATTCAACATTGGATTTTCCGCTGGCGCGAGCTCGCGCTCACGCGTAAATTACGCGAAGGCACGCGGTCCCCGATGATCGTTACCCCGTCGATCGCGGGATTTCCTCCTGGAACGATCGCCGTATTCTATTCCCTTCCCCGTAGAACACTTGTTCCCTCTTAACTCTCTACCTCTATACTGGCAAGCTACCGTGTACGTTTATACGCGTATATCCGCGCGTGTTCGTGTATATACTATACGTTACGCTCCTCTTATTGTTCGTACGCCAACAACGACTACCTCTGAATAAATTAGTTTAAGGCTACAGGTGTCTCTTACCGCGTAAATTACGCTATCTATTTGACGAACTATCCTCGAGTACATACGCTGAATGTTAAGTTAATATACAGTGCGAAGCTCCGTCCAGCGACGCTCCCCTTTCCAAACAACATAGGATTTCGTTCGGCGTTCTCGAAATCGCGGAGCTTCGTCGCCTACGACGGATGCCAATAACTTATAGCTTATACGCTTAGTGTGCCGTTAGAACAGCGCTATCGCTCGGACCGTCGCGATCTAACGCGATCGGTTTCCACTATAATTACATGTAATACAATGATGGGAGAATGTTATCTACAAGGATGCGATGGCGAGTGGCGATCGATGCGCGCTCTCACGGTGACAGTCGTTGACTCGCTCACTAGAGATTAACTGATCCTCGAACGGATCTGTCGCTTACATTGGCAACTCTGTCAGGCACGCTCACGCGTTTTCTTTCTCACCGCAACTTCTTTCTAAACCTCTATATCTCTGTAAGAACGAACGTGGTCTACGTAGAACCAGCTGCTAATTAACAAGTGTCTAGTTCGAGGTATGCCTCGGGCCCTCCAGAGAAATACGGCCGTAGACAAAGGGAATGCAGTGGCCCGCGACTGTCACCGTGCGTCGTCGCGCATTGCTCGCCGGCGATTATACACAGCGAGGGATTTGTAACGAAGTTACTGCTCGTTAATACCCTAATTACACGATGCCGTTCGCACGGTCTTGCATTGTCACGCAATCGCTCGTGGCTCGCGACAACCGCGAGCCGGCACGCACACCATACACACGCCACGTGGACGCCGAAGTCGCCGAGCCATCGATCTTCTCTCGAGATTTAAGATCGTTCGCCGATGTTCGGCGACGTGACGCGCCACTCCCATTCACACTAGAAGAAAAGGAACTAACGAGGTTGGTGAAACGATCTGTCCCCCGCCCGAAGGTCCCGCTCCGCAGTCTCGAAACGCTCGCGCCGTCGTTTCGCCTCTTTTCTCCTCGCCGTTGCGCAACCGGGGTTCCAAGTAGCTGCGGTATTGTTTGGCGAGAAAACAGACCGGTGTTTTCGAAACAGTGTGGAACAGGCTCGCGCGGGGAGTCGAGAAGGTTTCGGCTACAATGAGCGATGGGTACGCGCGGCTCAGTCTCTTGGATGCACCTGAAGAAACAATGACGATTACTCCTACGCTCGCTACACGCGTCGAGGACTACACGCTCGTACGTGTGCTCCAACGAATAGCAAACTCCAGTGCGAGGTACTAAACTCTACGTAAGACGTGAGACGGTTATTACGCACGTGCGTGCGACCGCGTCCCGTAACCTCCGATGACATTCCACGTTCAGAAACGATCCGGGCGCTGTTTTTAAGAGTGCAGCTAGAAACGCCTCTGGCGAGTAACGCCTACTGTCGCGCCATTGTCGACTCGTTACCGCGATTAATTCATAGACGCGCGGGGAACGAATCTGTCGGCGGCTTGTCGTCGGGTGTTACGCCGGAAGCGGGCGCGGAGAAACGGTAATCTCGCTCGGATTGGCTCGCACGCGTCGCGCGGACCGAGGAGAGAGATTTCGCCTGATTCTCCTCCGTCTGGGTTCTCCATTGTATACAATTCGGCACGTTGAACACCACATTTGGAAGGCATTTCAGAAGGCATTGAATTACTAGTGTGTATTGTCACGAGTTGTCGTCGATTATGCCCTGACCTACCTACGCGCGACTTCGCGGGAGCGTGACTCACGTAAAAGCAACAGAACCGACGTCCGCGAGATCGTGGCCGGTCTCTCGGCGAACCGCGGCGCCTGTGCCTGTACATCCTCTGCGCAAAAAACGGCGCGTTCTGCTGTATTAAAAAGTACAAAACGGTGGAGGGGTGATAGATTAATTCTAACAGCGATTATACAAATCATACTTCGTTGTGCTTCGCGGCTAATACTACCGATGTACAGAATCGTAAAGTATTATCAAGAGCGGCTGCAACGATGCCGTAGAAAATGCGTTGCTGTCGAGTCTTGTAGAAATCGGTTTTGGCAGTGCGTATACTTTTCCTTTCAGCTCTCTCCGGATTCCACGGCGGGGAATCTAGTGGCTGGTGGGTTATGAATTATTGTAAAAAAATGTCCGTGCAAGAAGTGTGTAGGGGAAAGGTGGGGTAGTTGATCAGCAGGGATACACGATCGCATCGGCTTTTTAATTAATATATTGGCAATATGTGACTGCTGTCACGCTATCGTGGTAATGTTTGCATTGTCGCAACACTTTACGTTGCAGTTTTCTTTTGGGAGCATAGAATAATGGTGTTAGAAGCTTTGATCTTATTTGCAGCCAAAAAGTAAATATTTCGGTCTGCTTGTTCTTCCTCCGTTTCGAGTAAATGTGTCATTTGCAACGATTTAGAATATATTAAGTGAGAACAGCAATTTCTGGTCTGTTCGTGCTATTTATAGATTGATCTAAATATTTAAGGTAAGTTTAATTGTTCATCTTTTTCAAATCGAGGGCATTGAGAGATACTTGATCAGTGTGTGCAAAGCAAAGCGTTATCATTATTTTAATGAAAAAGCAAAACTGTGATCAACTATCCCACCTTTCCCCTATACGTTCGTGAGCGCAAATCGTCTCGCGTTGGCACGCATCCTCGATTTCACGCGAAGCGAAAGGGTCGATCGGCCGGAGCCTTGGTAAAAATCGGTTTGTTCGAGGCACCTGGCGCAGAGGGGGTCGTGATCGATAGCGAATCCACGAGTGTAAAACTCCTAATGGCGGATGCTAATGGGAGCCGCGATACAGATGCAAATTTATGCTAAAGAAAACTGAAGAGCGACCGCTCGTGGCTTCGGCATGCCCGTTGAATAACGAAGCGGGACGGAGAAGAAAGCTCTGGCTCAATCGTTCGTCCTTTAGCGATTTCTGATTGCGGGCGCGGGTCAAGGCCGTCCGCGATCCTCCCTTTAACCTGTTAAAATTGGGGAACGTGTTAATTCTATGCGCACCGCTAGTTAATTCACCTTTTAATCAGTTTCACGTAGCCAGAGGCTCGAGGAATGTACCAGTTAACAGGCTAACGTTGGTCTCGAAGCATGGTCCCAATTAAAATCGACTTCTCTTCAAATCGTACGAAAGTTAAACGAGCCACGGCGTGCAAGGGCCGAGTCGTTGTATAAAAAAAGAATGAAGAATCACTCGACGAGACCCCGAATGTCTCTGGACCATTGCTCCGTTCGAATCTGGACGATAAATGATCGTTAGCGTGGCGGGAAAAAATCACCCTTAACCGCGAGCGACCCCCGTCATTGCCTGGCGCCGTTTATTAATAACAGTCGAGCAAAGTGGTGCCTCGTATCGGCCACGCATCATCTCGTTAACTTCTCGTTTATAAATAACCGATCGGCCAGCAGGCCAGTAGCGATCCGTTCCCTTTCGCGTGTCTCATCTGCTCCAGCTCGCGAGGCATGTACGCAACGAAATACGCGTTTCGCCATTACGATCTTTGTTAGCCATCGATCCACATGATCGTAGACTACGGAGATCGCGCGAAGTAGAAATTGCGATCAGAACTCCAACCGGATGGGAGCTGGAGCCGCGAGCGGCGCGCCTCTCCCTCGAGAGGACTCGAACTGGGACGGATCTCTATGAATATTTGTCGCTGCGGGTTGTTTTCTCTGCTCTCCATTGTGTCCTACCGAGACAATGAACTATTCAAAGTGACAGACTCGCTGTTTGTACCCGCGCTCCCCCGCGTACGGTCCTCGGGGACCAGCGGTCGTCTGCGGCGAACAGCTCGACGCATTCTTCAGCGAGAACTTCTGCCAGCTTCAAGGTCGACGACCCTGGATAACAGGCTCAACTTTCAACCGATCGAAATTCGATGCGTCGACTGGCAAAGCTATCCAGAACCGAGGGATTCAACCTGAAGCTCGTTCCCGCTTGCAAGTTCACGGTCTCGGGGTCGACAACCTTCTAACGCTGACCCGCACGGTCAGCTGAGCCGATCGAGCGCTAAATCGCTGAGTCTGTAAGGGGACAAGGTTTCTTACACGTATCCTCGACAAGGACCTGTCCCCTCCAACTATCTCCACCTTCACGCCTGTACGCCTCGGTGTGAACGTTCATCGCTTCGTATACAACTGTCCGTGAAGGAGGAAGCCGCCTCCTCCGCGTGTAGCCCGCAAACTTCGCGTCGAGGGGTTCAAGATCGATGATCTCTTTTAAACAAACCTTTCCGCAGACGAGCTCTGCGTCCCGTCTATTCGATCCAGTTGATCTTTGTTTATAGGTAAACTGTCAGGGGCGACAGAGCTGGTCCACGAAAGAAACGGAGCTTCCTGTAGGTCGGCGAAGCTCTGCGGCTTAGCAGATGGTTTCCAACGCGGCGGTCTTCGTGCTTGGATTCTGAGTGACGCTGTCGCCCATGCTGGGCATCCCGTGGCTGGTGGTGCTCAGCCCGTTCCCCTGTCTCCCGGTGTTGGTCCGCGGGTTCCTGTTGCAGATCCTCTTGAGCGTGGCGCGTACCTGCGGCTGGCAGCCAACCACCGCGAAGATCAGCACGCCCTGGAACGCGTTTATCATGTCCGTGAAGTACCAGATGTACTGTGGCCCACCGACTGCCCACGAGATCACGTCCGCCACCCAGGTGATGCCCATCACCACCACCAGCTTCATGCAGACACGGCCCAGCGCGGCTCTGAAACACAGATCCGTTGGTCAGGTTAGACAAACTTGCAGCTAGCCAGCCGAATTCGGGAAAATCTGGACGAAAGCTTGGAGGATTATGGGGTGTGCTTTGAGAGCTACATGCTTGCGGCTCGTAGGCGCTGTTCGCCACTGAATACTGCAGACATCGCGACGAATTTCCGGCGACAAAAACGGCCCCGATTCAATTAGCGCGCTGTTCAATTACGACGGGCATAAATCAGCCCGCAAACGTATCCGTTTGTTCGTCATGACGCGCTGCCTCGCGCGCGTAATGTATGCATCGCATTGTGGTCGAAGTCAAAGCATTATTAATAGGTACGTTCCGGGCAGAGCATTCGCAGCCCGTTACGTCGTCGTGCCGCGGAATTATGCCGTCACGAAGGCTCTTCCCCTCCTGCTACTCTAATTCACTCGCCAGGAGCCCGCGGTGCTCCAACTTTCAATCCTTCCATTCTCATCGGAATCCACTTATTCACGAACACTTCAAAATATTGTTCCCCGATTGCAAACGATATTTCACGTATACGCGTCTCTCGATCCCTAGGTGGTCAACCGCGAGGCAAAACACGGCACTCCGAATCGCGCGAGCCTCCAGGCCTCTGGCTCCACTGTTTACGAATTCCTTTCAACCCAACGTGCTCTTTACGATTTACTAGATTCTAATCCACTGCCTCCCACATGCGATTCACTTCTTACTACACACGCCGCTAGCGCATCCATTCCCATTCACTAATCCCCCAACTTGCACGCGGAAGCTCGGCCCGCGAATCGACGGGATCGCGATTACGGTACACGAGCAACTTCGAGCGCTGCGGCTCTCTAAATATAGCGTCTACAGGAGGGCTGCAGATTATGAAAGTCAAATCAGCGAACGCGAGCGCAAAGTTTCACTGGGCTATTACGCGTCTGGTCGGAAGCAGACGATCGAACGCTGGTGGAACAACGAACTGCCGAGGGATTCTCAGTCAACGTTCAATCGTGTTGTTTAATGCTTGATGCCTCGTGAGCTGGATTCTTAAAGACTCTTTTATGTTACCGCCAATCATCTGGGAACACTCTATTTCTAAGCCTCGTGGTCTTAAAGGGACTAAGTTGGCAGACAAATCGATCAAAGTATTTTTTTGCAAACTAATTACAAGTAAAGAAAATTTTTAAATCACTGTATAATCAGCCACGTGTGGCGCTATTTGTGAAATAGATATGTAGAGGAAAAAAATATTGTTTTACTCTACGTGAGAGTAATAAACATTGTGTAAAAGGAAACGTCTGTGGTTGCTTTCATCTCCTTGTAATTAATTCGCAAAAAATTCTTGATTTTCGAGCGACTTGACTGCCCTTAGTTCCCTCAACTAATTGAAATAATATCGGCACGAAGAGAAATGGTGCAAGTGGATTACTTACATTGTGAAATTCCGTTTCTGGCAAGGCAAGATATGAATAACGATAACGCTATCGCTTTCGCGGTTCGGGGGTAACAGAGAGGCCGTCCCACTTTGCTTACCTGAGCCACCCTTGTCCCCACTCTGTGACTAAAGCCTCGGGCAGCGAGGCCCTCCGCTTCTCAACCCCACGCGGTATGATTGATAAGGAAACGTTCACAACACGAAGATTCTGATTTAAATAAAACCTCGTCGGAGTATACGAGAAGGAATTTTCTATTTCTGCGGAAATTCACTGTGAAGGGGCGAAATCAACCTTTAAAGCTATCATGTTTTTCCGTTTTTGAAATAATAAACGATCGCCTGTACACGTGTAACACGAATTGCAATAATATTCAGCGACATATTGCAACGCCATCGATGCAACAACAAATCAAATAGAGGCCAGAGGCCGTGTAAACGAAGACTAATGGAAACATTTCTATTTCGTCATAAATGATACAACCGTTTTATTATCGATCCACTTTTACACGAGCGAAAATGTGCGGGCAGACTGTTTCCATTCGATTGAAAATAGTATTCGTCCCGAAAAATGGAAATATTCAGTGGAACAGTGGCGCGGGCTACAGAACGTTACGAATCGAAAGGGCGGAGGTGGAATTCCTCCAGTAACAATATGCATGGAAAAAGAATCGAAGGGGAGCTCGCTAATTACGCAAACAGAAGGTGAACTCGCGCGGGGAGTGTGGACGCCTCCAATCGGTGGGGGCAAGGAAGCGCGTGATATGAATAAAAATTGTGGTGTGAAGGAATGCAAACAAACGGTCGATCACCTTGGAACAGCTGTGCGAGAGGATGTAAAAGCTCGCAGAAGAAACTAGGAGATGAAAGAACGGCACGTGAAAGTGAGATGACCGATCGAGATCCGTGGAATCGACTTGATCGTAAAAAAGAGAGGAATTTGATGGTAAAGGGATAAGGATAGAAAGGCACGAAGACCTACCTGTCCCTCGTAATCCAGCCACTGATATATTTAGGAGATTGCGAAGCTCGAAGTGGCCACCAGATGCGACCTGATCGAGAAATCCGAAAGGCCGAAGAAAAGGAAAGCGCGGAACACGTCAAAGAGACGCGGTGCAAGCGGACGGACGAGACGAAATGGGCAAGGGAAGTCATTTCGGAGCAGACAGTCGCGCGTATTTTTATTCGATGCCTCGAATTAACGCCACTCTCCGCGTTTCGAATGGAGGAAGATCGCGGATCCACCGACGAGTTAATTGACGTAACGAGACAGAAGGGTGGATATGGATTGTTAGCGTCTGCCGAGACTGGGAATATCGACGGCACTAATAACATAAAAAAAAAATCGGGCAAACTGCACGCCGGTGGTCGATGGACGCTTGTTACACCCGGGAAACGACAGACATTTAAATGGGGATCATTTTGTCTGCGCATCACGCCACAAAATGGATGGTCCAGACGCCCATTTTAAGCCAAACGAAAGATGAATTCTTTTTGTACAGATGAACCTTAATGAATGAGCAGGAAAACGGGACGAAAGAGACAAGCTGAAGAATAATCGGTGACGCAAGGGACTTCCGTAGCCAGTGGCCCACCCAGAGCGGAACAATGGGCCCGGACATCCTCCAAAGAAAACTGGAATTTATTCTTTAAATAAATTTTTATAATCACCTAATGAATCTTATTGAATTTGGATTAAAAATATTTGTATTCCTTCAACCCGGTTCGCCCCCAAGATTAAATCCAGAGTGCACATCGCATTTGTAACATTGCAGAGGGGGTTAAAGGTCACTGTCTGAAGATAATACGGTCAGCTCGTAACACTGAAACAATACGTCTGGTCTCCAACCCTCCGGTCGACGGCGATCATTTTTTCCGCGATTTCCGCTGGCGGAAATTCCACCCGGAATCCGGCGAAGTCGAGGAGAACACAGGTCTCCACTTTGCGATCCCCCAAGCCTCAGGAGAGGAGCGAGCAGGTTGGGAGCGAAGGTTGAAGGGGTAAAGAACGCGATGCAGCCGCGGTGGCGACTGCATCTCACGGGACACGAGCATCATCCAGCTGACGGTTATAGCGCGTGTTTTATCACGCTGGCGTCTAACCAGCAACCTTCTCTCTGTACCGAGCATAATTCAAAAGGGGGTTCCTTTGAGCGTGTCCGCCGTTCGGACTTTATCTCCGATGCGATTTATTTCGGCCGCGATCGAGCTGGCTCGTTCAGAAGAGTTCTGTGAATGAACAATCTTCTACGAAATCCAAGGCTCCCTCACACATGCGCTCTTTAAGCCTGAGTGGGTATTTCTAGCACGCTCTGTACAGCGCGTTCTAAAAAAGCGGCGTCAGGGAATGTACGAAAGTATCGCGCTCTCATAGATCCGCGAATCAACCTTGACAGAGATCAGCACAGTTTCTATTCTCGCGTCTCTAAGTTATTTCCGTTCCGCGAGCTGGTTGTCTATTGCAGCGCGGACCGCAAATCTTCATCGTACGGGATCGCGTGCGTTTGTTCGACTACGAGGGATCTCCTTTATTTTCCCTGACGCGAGAGTCACCTTCAGGGCGTTTAAATAGAAGCGGGCAGTGTCGAACGCGGGCGGCGAAGTTTCATATTAAATCGTGTAAAGTTCGACTGGACAATTTGTCAAGATAACGGGCCGGTTGAAAGTTGGGGCGCAGTAATACGTCCGCGCTCTGAATGTCAATAAACTCCGGCCGCTTTTTACCGCGCGTTCCGCCGATCGATCACCACTTTCAACCGGCGCGTTAGTTTGAAAAATCTGCGAAATAAAAGTTGCCCCGCTCGATTATCGGTCGGAGGATCGTCGCACCTGTACGGCAGGGCATTACTTTCTCATTCGCCCGACCTTTCCGCTTAAAGAGCAGCTCGCCCGAATATTCGCATTATCGTAACCCGTGGCGGGCGAAAAAAGGGGCGAGCCTCCTCGAAATTACGCGCCGGGGGGGGGGGGGGGGGGGGGGAGGAAGCGGGGGCGAGAACGGCGAACGAAACCCGGCACCGGAGAATCTGTACCCGCCATTATGGCCGGGGTGTCCTGTATAGACAGGCAGACACACAGGGAGAAAGAGCAGCCCGGTCGAAAGAGAATCGCAAATTGAGATCGTCAATATCAATTTCGCGCGGGTACGAGGGAGCAAAGGTGGTTCGAAGGGACCATCCGGCGTACGAATGGAAAATAACGATTCGATGCCTGATATCCGTCGGCGCATCCCCGTTATAAAATAAATTCTCCTTTGAGCCCCGCCGCTCGGCAAAAAGGCTCGCGTCCGCGCGCCAACGGGCATAAATATCCGAAAAAAATGCGACTCGTCAAACCCCGCTCGCCGCGACGGCACCATCGGGCCAGGGTGTGGGAGATAATACCTTCCCCATCGAACGGCGAATTTCCTCCGAAATGTTATAGCGCGCGTTGCGATCAGCCCGGAAACAGGGAGCTCGTAAATCGTGACTCTTTTAAAACAGCCTCGCAATGGGAATTTCAAATTGCCTCGAACGAGGCAATGGAGATAGGTAAAGAGTGCATCAATAATGTCACTAACTAGGCGCTAGTACGAATACGCCTTAATCGAAGCGGATGCGCCGAGGCTGAGAGCGTTCGCTGATCCCCCGATTGTCTACGCGGGCCGTCGCCGTCGTATTCCGAACCGTGGCCCACGATGGAACCAGTTATCCTTGATATTTATCGGCCCCCAGCGTTGTCCTTCGCGCCGAAATAAAGCATCGTTTGCCTGGCGCAATAAAAGCGAGCGGTTCCCGAAGCGCGAGGCGTGTATCGCGCGCTGCCCGAAATCGCTTCTCCACGTTTCTGTTGCTCGCTCCTGTTAATCGTTGTATATCGCGACGTCCCCCCAACTCGGGCCAGGGAGCAAATAAACGAGCTTCTTTAACTTCGCCGCAACGAGGTTTAAGGTTTCCAGGTTTACCAGCTCGCCGCGGTAATCGTTCCTCCCAAGTTTCGAGCGATTTCGTGGAAACAAGCGGGGCGATTATCTCGCGGGAACCGTAATGGATCCGTTGAAATATACTCCAGTAAGTTTGGTTTATCCGCGGGCCCGGGCACGGGGATACGTTGTTAGTCGAAAATGGGCAAGATTTGGCAAAAGTTGGTGGGAGGGGTAGAGTTGGGTCTGCGGCTTCGAGTCGAGGCAATTTCGGGTCAACGACTGGGCTATCGTTGATCTGAAACAGCTAAGGAGTCTTTAGGGCGTTGGAAAGTTTTGGTGCCGCGCGGGCTCAGGCTGATCTAGCTGTTCGGTAAGTTCAGCGCAGCCCAAGCGCGGAATTCTTGAACTTAAAATAATCCCGACCTAGCGCAACCAAAGTCGTCTGCCAGATCCCACCGAGCGCTTGAAAACAAAATTTTTTCATAAGCTGACATCGAATCACCCACGGTCTCTCGACTCTCTTTTCCAAAGTTATAAAATAGCGGGGGCTGTTAAACGTTCGGGGATAAAACGCCGTAAATATTTACTCGAGACAAAGGCTGCGGCCCGCGTTGCCGCGGGAGACGCAGAACACGCTCGCGAATCCGTCGACTCGTCCAGCAACCTTCCAGGTAAATATTGTTTTTCCTCTCGCAGATGGAACGGCCCGTATCCGCCGGCGCAAGGTCTGCGGATCTGGACGAGCTGGCGCGTAAACCGCGTTGTAATTTAATTTAAAGGAGCTTCCTTCCATTCCGCTTTCTCGCTGTGGTCCGATCGAGACGGAAGTATGCATATATTCGCTTACCTCTCCGTGGTGCTCTTGACGAATTCGCCTTTCCACAGACCGCACGTCAGCTCGCGAGCAGTAGCCGCGAAGAAGAGGAGATTCACCGCGAGGAGGACGCCGATCGGGCCGAAGAAGTACGCCAGGATCTCCATGTCGCCTGAAACAGGAAGCGGAAGAATTAGCGCGCGGTGTATTTCCGAACCACCGAGCGTCGCAAATCGAGCTCGCAGCTTCCCCCATCGCTCGCCGCGCGGCTTCCAACCCGGGATGGCGAGTGGGCATCGGAAAAGAAGTCGGACCTGGAAACGCTCTACATATCTGGATCCTCGCCGCCCCAGGTCCAGCGGCGTTCAATAATAAACGTTCCGATCGCTCGAATGGCGAGCCGGTTTATCTTTACGACGTTTAATTCAACCGGGTGCGTTTGCAGCGGCCGCGATTCATCGGGGTCTGGAAATTGGGAGCGAGGGAACCGGGGGTGTTTTGCTGGTCCTCGTTAACCGGAAGTCGGAGCCCGCGCGTCCGTGTACCAGCGGCCATTAACGATTTAAACTATTACGCGAAATGGTGGCCGCTGGGTGAACGACTCGCGGTGGCGTGGCTGGTTGTCGTGCTTTGCTTATTATATCTCGCCGCGGCTTGCTTGTTATCGCTAGACCAGGAACACGCTTTGAACCAGTGGAGATCCGAGATCTAACGGGCCTCATAATATATAGGTACGTTTTGGTACCGCGATCGATGGGAGAAATTCAGCGAACGATCAAGAGAAATGCCAATCGTCGTCAGCCTTTACGTTCCCTTCTTTCATTGTTCTCCATTCGCAACGGACGTCTTTCATGACATTTCGCGCGAAGCAACTAACGTAAGCGATTCTCGATAGGCTCGATTTGAATTCGACGACTGATCGTGCTCGAAGAATTGCGAATATAACGATCTCGCAGTACGTTCTAAAAAAAGACTGCCCGGTAGAGAAGCACAGCCTCTATTAAAATACAAAGGAGTGTAAGCGTACGTAGGTGGCGCGTTCAAGGAGGGAGCCAAGGACAAATTCCTTGCGATATAAAAAAGATCCATCCAACTGCCTGCGAACCTGGGCAACGGAGGCAGAAATTACGTCGGGAGGATGTCCCCGTGAATAGGAAACCAAACCAAGGCCGAGCAGCGGAATACGCCGGAATCCACCGGGAGTTAGGAATAACGACAGGCAAAGCGGCTCGATAATCGATGACAGACAAATAAATCTGGCGACGGCTGACGACGATCGTTCCCGCGATTTCACGGAACCCCGGAACTCCTGTGTATGTATACGACAGATAAATCGCTTCATTCCGCCCGGTTGCCCACTGATGCTCGCTTCTCTATTCGCGGAATCGTAAGTCTGTCTGTCACAGCGGCGGACTATGTACTTGCGAACAGAAGCCGCTGGCATCCGAAATGAATCCGTGTCGCGCGGTTCCCGGTAGAGTGTCGGTGAATTTTTAGCGCTGGTCAGTGTTTCCTATCCGTTGCAGCTTCTGCTCTCGCCAAATCGGGTGTACCTGTTGGACTCGGCCTAAGCAGTGGCGCCTCGTTTCCGGGGGGCCAAAGAGGGGACATGCTACGCCCAAGGACGGGCGGATCGAAATAAAGCGGAGCGAAAAATTTCACGAATCCCGCAAATAGATCGATAATTCACAGGAGGACGGGATAAATCTTCGGGCGCGACTTGCTGACAGGGAACCGTTTGTTTTTCTTACCGGCGCGTACACAGCGGAGAAAAGACTTGTCAAAGGAAACACGTGTGTCGTTCGCTCGCGTATACAAATCTAAATGGAAGCGGTGCCGGGTAGTCCATTCATTTCTGGGCCGTTGTTACGTTACGTTTATTTTTAATGATTCGCGAGGAACGCCGGGACTTCCGGTCACTCGGCGCGCGTCGAAATCAATTCGCGGAAAGGGCCGAACGGGAGGCCGCGGTATTTTAATTACTTCGTCCGATATTTTCAATATTCCGCGACTTCGGCGCCGTTAATTGGACCCATTTGTTTCCCTTTTCAAGATCCCATTACGGCCGGCCCCTGGTTTTCGGATATTTCTCGCGGTTGCCGGCTTTTCCCCGTGCGTCATTATTCCCTGCAATTTCCATTGCCCCGTTACGGACTTCGCTCGCCCTCGTTATCCGAACCGATTTCAGAAACCGACTTCATCACGAGGGAACCAACGTGTGGTACGTGCTATTGTGCTCTACGTTGGGAACAGTTGGAGCTACAGTTTAACAGAATGTATCGCTACTTGTCAACAGACTTCTCTGATAGCTAAGTGTCGTGTCTTTGTAGTGTCTCGCAGCTACGATAATTCGAAGGTGACCGAGTAGACACCGACGCTAAGACGAATATTAAAAACAGCAAACGCTGTGCCATGAGCACGTAAAATCGTGATGGAAACAGTTGCATGGAAACAGAGAATTATCGTGGGTGGAGTTGTGAGCACGTCATTCCCTACTACGTTCTCGAACACCTTGCACAGTTCCTCGCGGGTAAAATGCTTGGAATTCCCTCGGAGTTCCCTTCGAATCACCCTGCTTCTTTAAAGTGTCACAGGGGGGAAACATGGAGCACCGCGGATGGAAATTGCCGAGGCGAAAGTGGTGGCACGGAATTATCGCGAGAGCACGCGAATCCCGCGATCCTCCGCGTGCTCTCGCCCCAAATTACGGCGAATCACGTCAGCGTGTAGTTATCGAATCGATGGACGGAGGAAGAAGGCCGGGGGCGGAGGGGCGCGCGTGTGTCTGGATCCGCGTAAGATCGCGAAATCCTGGGAATTCACGGAACACCTATGAATATGAATACGTTCGTCCCGATGTATTATACAGGGGGAGGGCCAGTTTTCGTGAATACCTGCCGGGGCACGCTCAGACACGAGGCAATCTGCTAAGTATACGCGCGGAAGGGAAGCGCGGATATAACTAGTTTCCAAGTAAATTGATATGTCGGTAGGCTGCGTTTACGTTCGTTCCCCTCCTTTAGAATGTTTTCATGCACGTGTAGCCGAGCCGCGTGGAATCGAGGGTCGCGCAAAAGGGACTTTTTTCCTTGATAGCAATAATCTGCCGGGACAATTACGCGGGTCGATATGTAATTGGAGCTCTTGCGGGAGCCGTGCAGCCGCTAGTCGGCTCGAGGCACGGGGAAAACTTCCTTCATTTACTCTCGCCGTTTTGTTTCTACTTGACTCGGCGCATGGAAACGCGCGTCCATGGACGGGGAACATTCGGTTTCGAAGGAACAGTAAACGTCCGTTGCGCTTGCACGGCGAAACGTTCGATTCGAGGTTAAACGGTGTTTCATCCGCGGATCGGTGCGCTTCTGTCAACCCCCGTGGTTCCGAACTCGAACAAAAATTACTGTACACGGTCGTGGTCGAGCCGCGAGCATGTGTTACCCGTCGAATAAAGAATAAACCTTTTTTTTTTGCCCCCCATCGACGTTCTCTTCTTTTTTTCATCGTGAAAAACGGCTCGATTAATGTATCGGTGGTCAGTAATTGGCCAGTTTGTCATGACAGCGGTAATAAAATTTTAGTCGCGGTGGAAATCCATTCCGCTTCGCCGGCACCGCGGCAATTTTATGGTAAATAAAGAACGAACCGAAGGCTTGGACCCGTTTATCGGGACAACCCCTCTCCTCTCTCTCTCTGCTAACTGCACTCGGCCACTCCAACCCCCATAAACGTGAGCGCAATCTGCCAGAAGCACGCGTCCACGAGGGCCCCATAGCCACTTATCGACGAGAGGGTCGCGAACGCGTCCGCAAACAAACTCGTAAATAAAATCCTTACGCCGCAAACTTTCATGGATGGCGATGCAACGCTCGCCCGGCTCATATTGAGCTGCAGATGACCCAGTTGCAGCACGTTAATCCCCCTCGTGGAAGGGGTCCTGGGAGGATTTGGAGACTGTCAACGACACGCGCGAATAAATGGGCGCTCTCTCTCCCTCGCGGATATGAATCGATTTTTCCTCCCCCCCGTGATTGGCGGTTAGGGGATGATTTCTACCGCGGAGAACGAGGAACGCGAGCCAACGCTAAAGCAGCTCGCGGAACGCTTTCCGAAGAGATATTTGGACTTTTCAGAAGACGTTTCAGAAGTTCGGGGGGATAGGAGACGGAGCCTGAATATCATTACAGCGGTAATTCCGTCGGCCATGCCCCGTGATTAATACATTGTTTCAAATTTATTCCCCGGCCAGCGAAGTTAAAGTCTGAGGGGACACTTTTCATCCCCCACCTGCGCGCATAATTTCCCGGCGACTTTCACGCTGTTAATCTGAAAGTAGGTATTGTATGTAAAGCGTGTAAAAGGCCAACAAGGAGACTCTGCTCGAATATTAAACGAATGCGAAGTAGCAAGCTCGGTCCTCTCCCTTTCTCACCCTCTATTCTTACCAGCCCACCTTCTCGAGATCCTCCGAATTCGACTTCTTCCTACGAGTGTTCGCGAAACACGCGCAGCTAATGTAATTATTTCCCAATATCCTTAAAGTCAATTAGTCCCCACCCTAGACTTTCTATTTTCCTTAGGTACTTCGCTGCTCGACAACTTTCCCTTTCCCCGGACTTTTTCCCCAATCTGACAAATCCATTGTTCCCAGGGCTCCTTTGTAAATCAACTCCATCTTCAGCTACCCCTTCGAGACTGAAACAAGGCCGCCGTATCGTCGCATCGATCACCTACCCCCCGATCATGTTGCAACTTGGGTGGCGATGGTTGAAAATTTCGCGAGGATCGAGCGAGGCCGACGTCAGCCTCGTCGAGCTTGTCACGGAAGTTTCGAAACGTTGGATCCTCGCTGGATAAACCGAGGCAACTTGCGTCGCGACGTCCGCCCCGGAGAACGCGCGCCGGAATATTAAACGGGCCCGAACGGATCGAGAGTTATTCCGTGGCTTTCTTGCCTCCTCAGTTTTCCCCCGCGTTTTTTTTATCCCGCTGCTCATCAAGGGTGGTTCAAAATTCAGAGGCCGTCCGAGCAGCCGCGCGCGGCCTCGCCAAAATTCAGCAACTTTTCCAGTCCGGCTGTTTGGCAAGGCAAAACTTTTTCTATCAAGATCGCCGGACCTGTCCGTGCTCGCTCGAATACTCGCGGGACAAGGGAGAGGTATGCCTGTTACCGTCCAGGTAGCGGAGAGTTGCAACTCCTAATGGATTTTGTTTGCACGGGCGAAGGAAGAAATAAGGGCGCACTTTTTAATCAGACTTTGAACCAGAAAATTCGATATTACTGATATAACTTTATGTATGATAATCTCCAGTTCAGGTACAAGCATTTGGCCATGTGCTCGATTCTCACCCCTTATGCCAGGTCCAGTAATATAACGAAGCGCCCTGTGTGTCTCTTAGGGGCAGTAGAGAGAAGCGAAGCACGCTCAAATGGATTCTGTTTGCTCGGGCGGAGCGGCAGTTAAAACGGTTAAACTCTTGCAAGAACAGCTCGCAGTAGAAAGGGTGCAGCGGGAATGAAAAGAAAAGGAAGGGCAGGGAGGGGCGGAGTAATGAACGAGTTGGGAATCTTAGGAGTACAGAGAGCAAACCGGCGTCTATATTTGCTGGGCTCTGGCGGGTCGCCAACAATAGCTGTTTCGGTTAGGTTATATCTCACTCCATGGCAGCCCATAACAAACATAAGTGAATTATGTCGACGCGTGCCGTTCGATGCTTTACGGTGGCGCGGTCAAACCCGTTTAATCCGGCGTCGAAAACGCTTTAGCGAGATCAATTGCGCACAGCCAGTGTCATATCCCATCCTTTTACCCACCACCTCCACCCCTCGCTTACCTTTCAACCGTACCGATTTATTCCGCATTATCTCCCCGTTTGCCAAGAGGAGGGGTGGCTTAAGTTAGGCATTAACGTCGTATTATGCGAGGGCACGACGGGCGAATCTTTCGTCTTAAACGTTTTTACAGATTATTCGACACGAAACGCAAACAGCTCGTCGAGGAACAGTTAACGTCTGTCGAACGGTGGGAGCAGAAGTTAGACGCGCCCTGGGCACTGTTTCCGCCGGAATCTTCGATACAATTGGCTTAATAGCCCATTAACGTTATCGCGATGTTGGGTAACTGACCACCGTCGTAACGATACTACTGCCCCTAGTTCGCGGCCCTATTACCAGTAACGTTTCAATCTATGGGAGAACTACGGGCAGTAATAGAGTTGATTATGAAGATCAGGCTAACCATCGAATTCACGATAATACTAATTAGTGCAGAAGGTAGAGAAGGACTGACATCCGTGGATCGAATAAAAGGATAGATCGCTGCGCCAGAACTTGTAGCTAGAGGTATCGATAAAAAAAGTCCACTGGCTACCAGCTAATTGCTGCCAAAGATAAAATCAGCAGAAACTCGAGAGGGACGACGATCGTTAACGTCAAGGATGCCTACAACAGGACAACATTTGTCACAGGGACAGATTCGTTGCCAGCAGAAGAATCTCGCTAATGGTATCGTTCTTCCCCGAAGGTGGCAAGGATTTATCGTTCGGCGTCATTGTAATTGTCGGTGTTTTCCCGGATCATCGAGCAGCGGGGCCGCGATTTACGAGCGACAGTCCGTGGGCGACAACAAGCTTTCCTCGCTTTATCAATTACAACGTTCGCTGGACGCGGCGGAAAGCGAGCAGAGCGGCGAGAGCGCGTAAATCAACGGGGAGGAATCTGAAAAACGCGTTAAATTCGCGCGCACAAATCGCTGTCAAATATAATTAGCCGGCCAGGATCGAGAGCGTCCCGCGCTCTGTGGGTTCGGCCTCGATTTGCATTTCTCTCCGCCGCCCCGCCGCCCTCTTTTTTCCCACCCCCAGCCAGATTTATCGCCGGCGTCATTTTAATCGCCGACGGTTTTTCGGATAATCGAAAGTGATCGCACGAACTTGTATCAGCGTATCGGGCAGCGTGCCCGCGGAACCTGCTGCCAACAAATTTCCCCGTCGACCGGCGTGGTGGTCACAAAAAAAACGCGGCCGTTAAGCGAATTTTCCAGCCCCGACGAGCGAAAAACGAACTCGTTAAACTGTCACTGTCGCCGTCGCGTTTATGACACGCGAATTTCATCTTCGAGGCGTGGAATCTTCAACGAGGGACTGTTTTCGGTCGGGGACCGTTCCGGGATCAAGTTTACGACGTTCAAACCTCGGAAAAGACAATAAGAGAATTCCTCGCAACCCCCTGTTGTTTCCGATTCATTGCCAGCGCGGCCAATAAAACGAGAGTGCGCGATAAATAAAGCAGGATCGCGCAAGGGGGGTGGAGGGATCGAACAAGGGTTTCGCTCGGAGCACTTCCACGGCTCTTTAGCATTCGCTAATTCCCCTCCCCGCATTTCATTACTAACTCGTGTGCCCTAATCGCCCCCACCCGATCGATTCGATCCTCCAATTCGCGACTCGTCCCTCCGTTCCGTGCTGGCGATGCCCGGCCGCAATGATTCGCTTTGTTCGAACGATATCCATCTGCATGCGCTCGTTTCTTTCACGCTTCTTACTCCGCTTCGCTGCCCCGCGGTGCTCGTGCCGCGTAACGGCCCGGAGAGCGCGTTCGATTTCGTTAATTCGATTTTACAGGCGTAACGAGCCGTGCTCTTGACATCGCGTCTCGCCTCCGTTCGCCGAGCAAATCCGATAATTCCTCCGGAGCCTCGTTCTCCCTTTATAATTCGGCCGCTCCCGGGGATTTCGTATCGTTTAAACGCATCGAATCGATTTCGGTTATTAACGCGCCCGCGGCCGGCGCGGCCCGAATGTGGGCCGTGATCAATTTCCCGATAGAATGTACGTCGGGCCTCTTCCGTCGCCGTGGTCACCGGGCACAAAGGATTTTTTACCCCTCATTATTCGGTCCGTTATTACGGGCCAAACGAGCCGAACCGATTCGTTTAATCGTCCCGGAGGCCGTTGACGCCAATTAATTGCATCAGGCCCGGTCGACTCGTTTCATTACTGGTGCCTCTCCCTCTGACGTTCGATATTCGGTGTCTTCTGTTTCCGGCGCCCATGGGCGACAAATGCGCCCCGCCTGTCACCGTTAATCGAACCCGTTCCGGGGCAAGTTCCCAGGGATAACTAGAGGCAGTTACCAGCAGTTACTAAACACCGCAACGGGCGTATCTTTCAATGAGAGTTTTAGGCATTAGCAAAGTGATAATAAATATCGGCGGTAGGGCGGCGCGTCTGTGGGGCCCCACGGAGAAACGCGCGTGCAGGCATCGGCGTTGAATACGCGTGTTAGAGGGTCCAGAGATAGGGGTGGCGTTTCGCCGGTTTCGCACGGTCGAGTTGGACAGGTTATCTCTCTAATCCTATCGCCTCGGTCTGCGCTGTTCCAGGGTATGCCGAACTTCCAGGGGCATGAGATTGCATAGATACGGAGGATAGTCCGGAGATTTACCATTCTAATGTATGCGAACGTTAGTTGAATATTCCGCTGCTGTCTGAGCAACTGCCCCCGGACTATGTCCCCGGCCCTTTTTGCTGCACCGGTCCCGGTATTTTTTCATTCCCCCGTGAATCACTCCACCCGGGAGAAGCTCCATTTTACAACTTAGAAGAGATCTCCTCTGCGCGCTCAGGCTATTTTATACACTCCAACGAGAAATCCCGGGACGATACGATTTGCTCGCCTGAAAATTGCGCACTTGCCGAACAATCCCTGACCCTCAAACTTTTTGCTCATCGAGGAGAGCACCGTCCACTCTCTATCTATCGTGCAGGTGCAGTAATAACACGTATCCACACAAAGGAAAACGGGGGGGCCTCGTTTCGAAGCTACTTAAACGCACGGCCGTGTGCGTTTACGTGTGCAGTTTAGTGGGCCGCACGGTAGTTAGTAGGCTTAGAGAGGGGAACAAGCAAGAGTTCCGCCGGTTTCGCACGGCGGGGTTGGGACTGGCTGGCACCAGATTTATCTCTCTACCCCATCGTTTCGGCCTACGGTTGTTATGGGGCGCGCCAGAACACCGGAACGCCAGAATGCCAGTGCATAGGGGGGTCGAAGGGGAAGCCTGAATACATACCAGTCTGGCTTCGAGCAGGGATCCTTCCCGATGTGTTGGTATTAAATGAGCTTTCTTACGTCCCCGTTTATATTCAGCCGGTTTGCGACCGTTACCCCGTGGCAAGACCCCCTTTTCTTCCATTTAAGAAGAGCGGTCTTCTTCCGTGCTCTGCATCAGGCGCAACCCGACTGGCACCCTCTCCCTTCGTTTGGAGATTGTCCAATATGAGCGGGGTTGAAAACGGGGTACACCAGTCTCGATCAAATCCCCCCTTAATTACGAATTAAAGACAAGATCGACGGCCAGCAGGCGTGCCGCGCCGAAGGAAGTCGTTTCCACCCTGTTTATGCATTCAACGGCAACACGGGGGCGTCCCACGCGGGCACCCCCTAGCTATTCACTTACAGTCGCCGCGAGAGTGTTACCTGTGGGTGCTCCCTGCCGGGGCACCGAGCAAGGGCCCGAGGGAGCGAGGGAGTTTTACCGGTTTCGCGCGAAGGGGTCGGTCTGGCTGGCGCCAGGGTTATCTCTCGACTCCATCGTCTCGGTCTACGTTGTTATGGGGTGCGCCCGAGTGCCGGAGTCGGGGACGTGAAGTGTCGGGGGTGCAACGGTGGAGGAGAGGGGGAAGATGAAAGGGAAGGCTGAGATGAGAAGGGAACGAGGGGCTTGAGAGCGTATGAAAATGTAGCGAAGACGGGGAAGACATCGGGGGGGTTAAAGGAACAGTGAGAAGACGCGAGAAGTAAAGAATCAAAGACTAGAGACGGACCGGGCGACAGAAACGAAAGCACGAGGCGCAGAGAGAGAGGAAAGGGTGTAACGTCCGTTGCGGAACACTCTGCTTGTCCCTCTGAACCCCTCATCTGGCCCCGGTGCAAAAGCATTGTGTCAGGGCGTAACAACTCGCGATAGCACCACGCAGCTTCCCATGGGGCACCATTATCCTGATTTAGCGTCACGGCTACGGTTCTATTTCCTACGCGTTTCACAGCTTACACGTCGTCCTTTGTCCGGCTTAGCTTTATTCGCGCGCAGAAAGGGAGAAAGCCTGGCCACCGAATTGACACGTTCGACTGGCGTGCACCTAACCCGCTCTCGTTACTATCCTTCCAATGCGATTCCGTGATACAGAGATACCCGCTGCATTGTCCTGCTGAGACAGAATCCTTGATACTGGGACGCTAAGCTTACTCCGAATGGAAGGAATACAGTGAAAGTGCTCGAGGCACGCTCAGGTAGAACTGCCAACTGGAATAAGTGTTCGTCACCTCGTCCACTCGACTTGAACTGCACCGGAGCACCCTTGTCGTGGCTCGAAATTCGTGTAACACAGAAACAAGCGGCGAGCCAATAAAATCGCGGCCAACGATCGATAAAAGCGGGGGTAGGAGGCTTCGCGAACGAATCAGGAACAACCGAAAAGCAGTCGCGCGCAACCCACCCCTGGCCGGAAACCGAAACGAAAACACACAGGGAGGCCAGTGTGCGCAGGCTGCTGCTGCACCGGCGTTTATATTTGTCAAAGGATATAAAAGCTAAACATTAATCGCCGGGGGTGTGCTCCTCGGCCCCGGCATCGATAAATATCGCGACCGCGGAAAATTAATACGCGACGCGGTAGTTGCCACCGTTTCAAACGTGTATTTACGCGCCAGAGAGAGTTCGAGGACATTTAAAGGGAGAGACGGAGGGAGAACGGGAGATGAGAGTATGCTCGCCGGATTACGGGAGCGCACTGGATGTGGATTACGGGGGCTGCTCGTTAAATAGCCCTCGACCGCGAATAAAGACGCGACATTACCGTTCGAGGTCCTTATTATCCCTGCTCGGTGTACACACGTACCCTAAGACCGAGGGTTGCACCGGTTATTATTAGGGATTCGAGGTATTAAGGGTAGTTTCGGGGGTATCGATCTTCTTATTCGAACCCCCTGCGTCATACTTAAATGCAATCTTTCCGGGAGCTGTGTAATCCTCTTAGCGGAGTATTCCTGCGCCTGCCGTTGCGAGGGATGCTGATAGCGCGTGCCATTGTTTCTTATCTACACTGATTACGCTTACGCGTACGTAATCGATATGGGGCCGGGGTGCGGAGACCGTAGGTACACGCTATAACGAGATATTTTGGGTGCTGTGTAATCCTCTTAGTGAAGTATTTGCTATTATTACTTTTCATTCGACTTCGTGGCGATCCAGCATCCCTTACAGCGGTGACCGTGCGTGTTCTACAGAATTCAATTAGATTATCGCTTTATTTGCGAAAGAGTTACCAATTCGTATTCCGTTAGGAAACAGGGAGGGAATTTCCCGGAATCAAATGACTTTTCGTCAAGAGGGTGGATGCTAGGGGCCGCGGGCGAGGCTTGATTAGCAATTAATCCGCGAACCCCCCCCCCATCGATCGATTAACGAAACCGATTTAATCAGCGCCTCGGACACACGACTGGCCAGTCCTATTAATTAGCGGAATAATCGGATCACAGGGGATTACGTGTTAACCGTCCTCCTACTAGCGTTACATTACTTTCGGTAATAGGCTCCATTACAGTCTGTGGAACTGATCCGTTACTAATGTCAGCAAGTCCGGCCCGACTGTCGTCCCAACAACGGAGCGGCAGATCCGTGTTCCCGGCAACCGGCGGAAATTAATTCACTGATAAGTCGCGTGTAACGCTGGTCGAAATTAATTTGCCCAGCGAATTAATTACCGTCGCCGGAGCCTCTTTCCGGTGTGCCCCTAAATTACCATCGCAGTGATCGTTTCGCTCTGCGAACCATTTCCTTACAGGCCAATTCGCATTGGTCTATCATTTCCCAGTTCTGATTAAAGATAAGTTTCCCAGCACACTTTTGTACGAGGGAAACTTTTCGCGGATGAGTCCAAAGGTTCCCAGGGCTGCTTGCGTATCCATGGCCAAATGAGATTCGGTAAGAATGGTGTGAAAGGTTGGAGGAACTCACCGTAGAACCAGCACTGCTTCTCGCCGAAACGAGGCCTGAGAAATGTGTACTGAGGGTTGGACGGAAGATGATCCAGAAGGGCGGCCACGCCAGCGACCAGGAAGGGGCCACCCCAAGCGTACGCCGCGTACACGCGCAGTCTGAGGGTCTCTTGGCCCTTCTCCAAGCTCGCTGGTCTCAGGTCCCTGTAAGAAAAAAAGAAGAGGGTGGTCAGAGGAAGCCACGAAACACGAGATCGTTCTGTGCACTTAAATGCTGCCCGGGACGCGAACAATAAAACACTCCGACAATCCCGTGGCCCCGAGTCCTCTCCGTATGGAGAGTGCCATTAGAACTGGCGCGGGAATAAAAGTTCCGCGGAGCGGTTGCTTCGAGATCGATGGGCCCCGTCGTTTCGCGTAATCAGCCAAAGTGGCGTCGAATAGCTCGCGGACCGTTCGTTACACTTTCCCGTCCCAAATGCAGTTAGCAATTTCTGACACGTCGCGAGTTACCGTTCCATCGAGCGAGGGACGACGGGAGGATAATCGATGCGCGTTTAAACGGGCGCAAACAAACGTTGAAAGAGGCGGATGGAGAAATCGACGGGGCACGAGGGTTGGAAACCATCGACAGACGCTTCCGGAGCGAACGGTGACGGGCGGAACAATTACCTTAGATGCAATTAATGCATACTCGGAATTCCTCGGGCCGTTGACTACCGGCTAGAGGGAAAGGGACCTTTTTTTTTAAAAGGCCCCGGAGTGAAACGCGCGAGCTCCGCGCGAGAGTTTGCTCGGGAAAGTTTCGCGACTATTAGCATCCTCTGGCAGCAACCGTGCTCCCGCCGTGTTATTATGCAATTCACAGAGGCTGCTCGTGTTTCAACTTGGTCGGATTGCAAATGACAATCGCGTGGCAGTTTATTTTGGTTCGAGAGAGCGTATCCTTAGTGGCAATCACGCGTGCAATAAACTTGTATTCCCAAAGAACCGATACGCCTGCTGGTCCAAAGTTTCCGTGCACGCGAATTGCACCCCCGAAGCACGCCACTTGAATGGAAACGGGACGTAAAGGGACGAGGAGCCGTAGGTGGCGTGTTCGGCTAGAAATGAAAGTCAAGTTGAGTCCGTGGAACGGCTATGAAAAAGATGCCGGTGGAAACCGGCGGCAGAAGTGGCCACAAACTCGCGGCCAAAGGAAAGCGCGTCTGTTAGAGGAGCGCGACGGAGCAGCGAATAATAGGGCCCCTCGCGATGGCGTCGTCGGCGAATTTATCGGCGGGGATTATTAACGAGACGTCGAATTCGTTAAAATTCGACCCCGACGTCCCGACCAATGACTGCTGGAATCGTAAAGCTTCGTCATTGTCTGGCTAGTTTAACGTCGCTATAACAACAGCGGCGTGAAAGGGGAGCCAGCAAGGCTTGGAGCGTAGAGGGTTGCTGCCTCGTAAATCGCACCCTATCTGGAGCGACGTTACTGGCGGATATGGCGAACGTCGAGTGTGCCAACGTACCTACCTATTGTCGAAACGCGAAAATTCGAATGAAACGAGCGACAGGGCGAAGGTCCATGGCGCCATCGAGACTTCCCGGGAGCCATCGCCGCGATCCGCTAATGACTAAAGTATTACATAATTCTAATCGCGTATATCGTGCCTGAACGCGCAACTGTCGATAATTATGCTCCTGGATTATCTTCCCAGCGATTCAATGCGGCCATTAATAGAAGGTAATCTCCCGTCGCATCTACGCGGTGGGTAGCTATAAGCGTAACTTGGAAGCGGGTCCGAGCGAGGCGCAAGTTCGTCAACGCGACATTAAGGGCTGGTTCCGCGAGACGGAATCGTGTCCTTTCTCTAATTACCCCCGTGATTATTCCTCTAATCACCGACTCAATTACACTGGCCAGGCCGTAAAGCGTTCCGCGCGGTGCGTGCTGGAGGGTGGCGAGGCAGCGCGACGCGCCGCGAGGTGTCTACGCGAAAGAACGAGGCAGCGGCGCGAGATATTAATTCCTGCCGGCACGGCTCATTTCCGGGAGCGCTAATTAGCCGTCACCGCGGTCGCCGCGCGCGATTAGTTGGTCCTTGCCCGACCAGAGAAAGTTCGCCGCGCGGGTGGAGGCGGGCTCGCGTCTCGCTTCGATGTCGGAGCGGCGCCACGATAATTTTCCACCCTCTTCGTATTTCCCGCTGGAAATGGAGCGGCCCGCTGCCAGGGATCAGGGGGTAGGACGCATTAAATATTGCAGTCGAGAAAATTAGGGTGCTGTTACGTGCTGGTAGGCACGGGGCACATTACGCGTTGCTGCTTCTTTCGCCTCCCACGGTCGCCACCCCCTTCCGCGTATCGTCAAACATTTTTATGCCTCTGTTTTGCTCGTGCGTCGGGGGTTGGGCGCACGGTAGGTAGTGCGTCGGTGTCGCCCTGTACGACCGGCTAGCCCGATGCAGGCAATTTGCGAACGACGACGTCTTCCGTGACAAAGAGGATTATGCGCGGCTCTCTCCTTCGAGCTCGCGGAAGCATAACCCATTGTTGGAGCACGGAAGAGATAAAGGTTATTTTTGTAATAATGGATTCCCCGGCAAGGGTTTCCATTCCAAGCCCCCCCTGTCCCTCTCTGGCCCTCCCTCGATGAAGTATACGTATTCCATTATCGTGGCGCGCGCACACCACGACGAAGGAAAATAGAGGAGCGAGTCGGCTTAATCCTGACAAAGGACTCGTCGCAATAGCTTCTTTTAATTGCGCCCTGTCACCGCGCGTATTTATCGTGCGTACTCTAGAACGGATAAAAACCGGGGCAGAGTGGTCGTAAATGTGCGTGCTACGTCTTCCTTTGGTGGACGTGGTTGCGGGTGTATCAACGTCTCGAGTGTATCTTGGTGGATGAAGGAGACAGGGGATGGAGGGAACTCAACGTTCTTCCGCATCAAAATCTCGCGCCACGAACCGGCATCCCTTGCGCGACCCGCTCGAAGAAAGAAGAATTCGCAAATTAGAGACCGTCCTTTTCTGTCTGCCCCCGCGCTCTTGTATCTTTCAGGCGCACGCGGCGAGCGTAACGTCGCTGGGCTGTCTCGCAGCCAGAAGGTAAGAGCCCTGTATTTATCTGCCCGATATGGTAATTATACGGACGGCAATTAGCGGCGGTGCCAGTTAGAGGTACGTTCTAGCCGACGGTATCGCGGCGGCGGCTCGCAGCGAATACGGAACGGGAAGGAGAGGTCATTACGGGCCGGGGCACGATGGACAGAGAAGATATTATTTATCTCGTCGGCGGTTTGCGTAAACGCGGAGAAAAACCGGCTGGCAATAAAATGTCGCGGCGCAGCGGTTTATTCAATTTGGCGCGGGGGTGCCCTTAACGCTGGCAACCGCAAAGGACAGAGCGGAGAACATTTTTGCGCCGCTGCTTTGCCCACTGGCGGATGGATTCTTGATAACGCGAATACGTCACGGAAATTATCTGATGCGTCCCATGTACCCGAAAGTCTGGTAGGTATTCGTTTCCCCTTCGTTGCGTACGAAGTTTGAATGTATACAGCACCTAACAAAATAAACTTCGGTGAAATACATAAACTGCCTTGATATCATTGACCCCTCTGCAACCCCTCCACGATATTTGCCTATCAGGCTCCACCTACCTTCCCGTTATACGAAAAGTAATTATCGAATAATTAATTTGGCCGGGGGTCCAAAGCGAGCCACGAGCAATAAAAAGAAAACGTTATAAACGTATCTGTTAATGTGCATCCCGTAACCTTTGACAGTTACGAAATTACGCTACGTGAATTAGCGTCCTCGAAGCCCGACGTAATTAGAGCGATGTGCAGATACGTGCCCAGCTAGCTGCAGCCCATGACGGCGCAGTGCCTCCGAGTAAATTACGAGGAGGAAATTAAGTTCCTCTTCCGCGAGCGAATTAATTTTATATCTCGCGATTCCTCGGGACGGGGACGCGGGGACTCGAAGAAACTTCTCGGAAAGAAGATCAAGAATGATAATCCGCGACTGTTCGAAGGGGTGTCACGCGGAGGATCCGGCAAATGTTGCGTAGGGACGATAGTGCCCCGAAACTTTGCCCCTCCAGGAACGTATGGAAAGTGAGATGCGCTTTATTGAAAAGTTTCCGAGACGCGGTTAAGTGCGACGGAACTTCCTACCCGCGAGAATTTCTCGCTTCCAAGCTGCGCCACCTTCCACCCCTGTCAATTCATCTATCCGCCAGTGTAACCAGCTCGCCAAGGCAACCATCCATTCCACTATTCCCCCTTAGATCCTTATATATAACAGTCTCTCGATTCGATCGTCGTGAGGCGGCGAGAAAGGCGATAAGCAGGGCGGAAAAATTATCCAGGATCATGAATAAAGAGCACCTGATCGCCAGCAATTAGCGATAGACGTGATTGCACGCGCATCAGTGATCCATTAAATCGTCTGATTGAGCGCTCGATCGATGGCCAGCTTCATAACAACCGCCGCTACACTTTCACGATCCACCGCGGTGCAATTATATAGTCGCGCGAATCGAACACCAGCGACGGAATAATTAACGAAACACGTTTCCTGAGTGCAAGAAAATTCTTCGAGGCACACGAAAACGATCGTTTCCACGGGGAAAGGATACGGTGGGACGGAAAGTGGGCTGTTGAATTCCTTCGGCCTGTGATCATCGTTTTCGGAGCCTCCTCGAGGCACGACTCCAAGAAGAAGTAGACCGGCAGAAGGACGACGTTAAAGAGAACCTAGGGGAGACGGACGCCAAAGGTGGAGCAGCTAACGAACGGACGTTAATTAGCCGCAATAACCGACGATCGTGACAATTACAAGGTGGCCGCCCGTCTCGCGTGCGCTCTCGTTCCAGAAGACGACGCGTCGATGAGAATATAAATTCCACGTCGGCGGGCGGTCCGCCGCGGAATTACAGGGGGCGTCGAGTGGTTCGCTCCTTGGCAGGCAGCATCCAGCATCGGTTTCCGCATAATCAATATCCTACTTCCGGAATTAGACGTCGATTACGAGCGGGAGGATAATGACCGAGAGGTTTCGTCATTGTCGCGCCGAGACACGACTCCCTTCTGGCAAGGACGACTGTCCTCCTTCAACCCCTCGCGTGGCCGTCCTCACCCTTTGCAACGAGGCTTTAACGCACCCCCGACGGAGTGATTCAAGGGAACGGGCCAAGAGTTTGCACGGAGGAGGGCAATGACGCCTGGCTCGCGTAGAATTTTCAATATTCCGGAGTAACGTGGCCGAAGCGATTACGGCAATTAGAGGGAAAGGGGTTCCTTCTTCGCGTAGACGAAGGAAAAGCCCCGGGAAATAATTCATGCGGCACACGTGGCCCTCTCGCACGGCATTCTTGGAAAGTTTCCGCCTGAAGGGAGTAGACAATAGAAAACGGGGTAACAGAGAACTTCTTTTTTCTCCTGCGGCTGGTTTCGACGACTCTGCTCGGTAGACGCGGCGGAGGTTGAACGTGCCCCTTTCAACCTCTCAATGTATACATATTTCAAAATGATGCTAGGTCTGGACTAGCCTCCAGTCAAGCACCGCGGTGGCCAGCGAGAGAATTGAAAGCGTCAGAATGTTGCCACAGTGGCGATAAGTCTGTCAGACTCTGGCGGAACGTTTCTGAAATACAGCTATCGCGGTGCTATCGGTCGATCGACGAAAAAAAAAGGTGATAGCCGAGAGCTCACGTGCCGCGATCGCGACTCGCGTGCGGCACGAACAGGGGCAGCTCCTTTTCCCGGAGAAAAAGTGGAGGCGATCCCTCGCCTCGATCTCCCAAGTTCCGCTGCAATTGCCGCGAGCCTGCGACAAGAAGGAGGCGTGCCGGAAACTCGATCACCGCGAACACTTTCATTAACCGTAAACAGGAGGAATGTTCGACGACCGAGGGAACTCGTGCTATAAATATTTCGACAACGAAATACCGCTACCACTGCACGAGCTTAACAGAGCCTGCGCACATCTTGGAAAATGGTTAATCTCCTTTAGAGACGACCTTGTTAAATGAGAACTTGATCCACGAGAACGATACGTCCGAATGAAGGATGTAAATTACCTTCGACTTGATTCAGCTAATCATAACACTATTCACTCGCGAGTACTATGATCGATCGTCCAGATGCTATCGTACCCGTCCGTCTTGAAGAGTACCCCGAGCGTGCACTGCGGAGGAATTCGCGTCCTTGGTGCAACTGGTTCGTGGAATGCAGTTGCATAATCGAGGGGTCGCGATGCTGGACGTGCAGGTGGAGATGTAACACCCTCGCGAATTCGATTATTATATCGCGACACTGATTCAAACAGCTACGCCGAGGGCTAACCATACGGTACTGAAGCATGACGTTTCGTGTTTACGTGAATAGGTCAAGGAAAGTGACTGAGAGTGGGGACAGCCCAAAGTGCCTCGAGCAAGCCTCGAAAGTTGTGTACATTGACGCCTGTGTGAATTATTGTTCATTTAATAACAGAGCACGGGTGGTCCGCGAAATAAGTGGAAACGCGAAGGAAGTAGATACGAGAGTCGCAAGCAATCTGTTCCTCTTTACGCCTCTTACTCAATTCCTATTCATCCCCTTAATGAATACACGCGGGCCCAAAGTGGCGCACCACAGACGACTCTATCTGCGATTCCTATTGCCTCGATCTAACTGTCAGCGTTGCTTAGGAGCCTCGACAACGGGGGGAGAACAAAGTTGCTAGGGAGCCTGCTTTTGAGGCGGAGGAACATTGTCAAAGTCGCGCAAGGAGCCTTAAGACGGGCCACGGGGGTGGAGGAGGCCCGGACAAGTCGTCTGAGGGATAGTCGTGAGAAGTTGTCAGGTGTTTGTTGACGCGGATAACCGAACGACAACAGAGTAGACAGGGTGGCGGGAAGACACGGACGAGCGTGGCACACGTGTACGTAGGCGGGGATGGGAAAGTCGCTAATGGAGGAAAAACAGAAGGGACCAGAAGGGAAACAAACACGAGGGTTATGAGGAGGACGAGCTATCGCGGCGCCGCTCGCCTCTTCAAGACCACCGTGCACCCCCTCGCGCGGATAACGAAGAGTGACTTCTTCTTCCGCACTCCATCGACTATGACGAAACGTCGTCCCGGCTGAAACTGAGGGTTGATATTCAAAGCACACAGGCTGACAGGTCAGAGTGGGTCGTGTGAGACCCAAAAAAGAGGTGGAGTCACGAATCCTATCGGACGTCGCCGGTCGCCTCGAAGGACGAGAAACCGAAACGTCATCCCCCGTTATGCTCGACGAGGGTGAGCCTCGTATTCGGTGTCCCGAGTTTCCCCGAGACCCTCGGAAATTGATCCACGGGGGACGGCGTTTTCGCGGTTCGAAACTCCGATTCGTGTGTCGGGGGAATGCACAACATTCCGCCTTCTTTTTCCTCGTTTTTTTGTGAGGGGAACCGCGGGCGGTACAGCGCATTTCCTCTGGTAATGAAAATTGGACGGATACCCGATAATTGTCAGATTACTCTGGTCCCCGGGTAGATATTTCAATTAATTCATTAACGGGTCTCGCGCGGCATATAAACACCAGCCAGATTTAATTAATCCCACAATGCGTTTTCGATACTTATTGCAGCTATGCGCGAGCGGCAGTTTTCAATAAACCACCGTCATTTCAAATCAAATTTCCACCGACGGCGATGTGCCGCTCTGTACTCCAGGCACGAATATACGCTGCGCGCGAACCAGCGAGCGAGAGAATGATGCGCGTGCACACTAGATACACACTCGTATTGCCTCGCAACGCCAATGGCTCGTTTCGGTCATCTTCAAGGAAATCTCCACCTTGTCGTCGAATGAAGTCAGAAGTCATCCTCTCAGGGGAGTCGAAGGAGGAGCGGAAGCAGCTTGCTTTCTGGGACGCGCGCGTAAAAGGACAACGTTTCTGGTCGTCTGGCGAGACCGCGACCTCGGCACGACGCGATTTAATTGCTGAAATGAAGGGAAGAAACGCAGTCGCAGACCCCACGTCTCAGACGCTCTCCTTTTTTTCCCTTCAAGCTCCTCGAGACGATTCGAGGCGTCCAACCCCCTCGACATTCCACTTTTCCGTTCCCTTTCACCGCGAATCCTTTCCAGGTGTTAGCTGTTTAAACGTTGTCGCGCGTAAAAGGAGCGCTCCGGAGGCCAGGAAGGCAGAGGCAGGAAGGAAGGAAGGAAGGAAATGAATGGTGGGATGCACTCGAGGGTCCTGCTGATTGTTTGGTGGTTCCACGAGTGGTTATCTGCAAATGAAGGGCCACAAATGCGGAACAGTAGAGAAGTCTGCGGAAGGGGTGGCCACGAGAAATTGCGGGGATGCCGGAGTTTATGCTGGAAGAAAGAGGGAGAGAGAAAGTGGAGGATGGTTGGAGTGGGTCAGAAGGGAGAAGCATGGTGATGGTTGTGGGGCGAGGACAGAAACGACAGTCGCCACGGTGGCTGGTGGGTGTGTAGTTTGTTCGCGTATAATTCGATCACCACCGGGGAATTATTGTCCTAACAGACTTCTTCCGCGGGACTGGGGTCTGGTTTCTGTTCCCTTCGAACGACGCCTCGCTAGATAAGGATCCGACGAAGCAGGAAGCGAATGTTTCCTCGTTTTGATCAAGCCCCATTCTACCCGGTCTCCTCGAACGCGAAACGATGAAAAGAAATGGCCTATTTCCAGATCCAGCGCCGATAAAAATGGACCAGAAGGAAATTGGCGAGAAATTTGGCATGGCGCGCGTGTCACGCTCCTCTCTGTCCCTCCTACCTTCCATGGACTATCAATTTCAACGTTACTGGTAAACTTATTTATCGGTAGATTAGAATGGGACTTAAGGCACATTCTCAAGGAACACTATCCGTCGATGCAGCAACTGCTCGCGATTTGTATCGATTTTCAACAAATTTCCCGGCCGACAGGGAAACACCAGGACAGAGATTTCTCATCGAGATTGAACGCCACGGTAGAATAGTCGCGCCTGAAACTTCGAATCCCTAGATCTAGACGCGAAGCCCTCAGATAAATATCCACGAAACTACGGGAATTTTTCACGACCGTTTATCCCGTGTATCGTGCATTTCGTTTCGCACGCTACATTTCTCACGTGGTTCCGCGACGAGGGTGGCAGGGAGGCTGGCGACTCCAAAACAAAAGCATCTCCGCTGGCAAAGGTCCGTACGTCACAACTGCCAGGAAGCGATTCGAATCTACTCCATCTCGCGAAATCCCTGGGACGATTTATCATCTTAATAACTTGGCGAATTTATCACGGGTTAATCCTCCGTGTTCGGCGAAATCGATCGACAGGGACGACCGAGGGTAACTCGTACAACTCAGACGCGAGAGGATTCTAACTGCTGCAATTTTCGTCGGTGCATCGACTCGCAATTAATAACGACCGCTCGAGTGCCACTCCTCGGCGATATTTCAAAGTTTCTTGGCGCGCGAGGCGGAAAATTTCATCGACGCCCGCGCGGATCCCCATCGCCGGGGGAACTATGCCCGGCGGATCGATACTTGGAGAAACTGTCAATCGAACTCTGGTCGGGCGGCGATGGACGGGAACCGCAAATCCGCAAGAGCGACGTCGAAGGAAGCTCTTTGACGTCGAACTGTGTACGGAAGCGGCATTCAACGTCCAACCTGGCCCTTCGACACCATTTACCGAGGCGATAGTGTCGATAAATGGCCATTAGCCCGCCATGTTCACCCACAAAACCCAAGTGCACGCGTGCCACTGATAGACCGGAAGCCGATTTTCCCCGGTGGTTAAGCCCGAGCACGAAGTTCCTCGGCATGGAAAATCGTTATCCTATTGACGTTCAGGTTCAATCAGCGTACAACTTAATCGAGGCTGTAACCGCGCGCCTGTCTATACAATTTGTCGCTCGGTATTTTTATGATCGATCCTCCTTCACTCGCGGTAGAAGCTCGTGACAGTTTTATTCGCTGCTCTCAAGAAATTTCCAATTTAAAAATCGGGGAACAGAAGGGACAGCTCGGTATCGAAAATCATTCGCGATACACCTGCGCCTATGCGTCAGAAATGTTGGAAAAGGAATAGAAGACCACTTTCCACGCAACTCAGCAATAAGGATGCTTCACACATCTAGATGTCTAATTCGCCAGGAAATATCTAGGTACCTGGCAGCGACTGAAGAGATAGGATAATGTATCAGAGGATCCAATTAGTGTCAAAGTAGATTCATTCTTCGTAAGATCCGTCATCCGCAGATCGACTGCCCCAACCAATTCATCTACTTAGGTTACCTACACCCCTCCCTCTCTAAGTTCAATATCCAAATGGCAGCTGCACACAGAGATCTCCTCCGCCCGCTACTTCCCGCGTTGGTTTTACAGCCTTTGTTCCTTTTACTACATCCTCCCCCGCACTTGAAGTAGCTTCTGAAGGAACCACTGTCCCTTTCCCAGCTCCACATCTTCCACTGTGGCTGACAGGTTAAGAGACTGATGTCAACGTCAGGCCTCCCGGTATTAGCCACCTTGGCATTGTTTGAGAGCATCGCGCTAGGACGATCCTGAAGGAGTTACGAGCGCGAACGAGAGAGCCATCCAGGCTGGAGTTTATAGGAGCCGCGAAGGCCTCGGGAACTCGGGCTTTACGAGCGATAAAACCGGAACAGGAGGTCGGGGCCTGCGGACCGTGCGTTTCGCGGCTTTTTACCCCTTTTTGCGGTTCTCCAACTGGAGCACGAGCCTGTCCACCTCTCGCTTGCAGCTCGAGCACGGAATAATAAAGTGCTTAGAGATACACGCGGTTTCGTCGTCTTTGTAACGCCGCTGGGGGGACGATTTCGACGCCCTTCGACGATTTGCCTGCGATCCTCCGCGACGTGGCGAATCCTTCAGACATATTTACGACAAGGTTGCAGTAGAATCGCACAATGTTATCAACCGGGAGGGCAGCTGTTAGATTAGACGTTGAGGATGATGGGAGATGAGTTGGAGTGCTCCAGAACATTATATTTAATGTGTATATCGCTCGACTAGTTCCACGCTAATTTCTACGTTGTTTTTGCGCGCTCCTTAAGGATTCCCGTCTCATTACTCCCCATAATTGCAATAGCTTGCTTTATCGAGCAGAGTTAATCACCGCGCCCGGCTGTTTCGCCTCGAAAACTAGTTAAATCTGCGGGGCAGGGGAACGATGAACCCCGCGCGCAACAAGAACGCCCCGCGTGACGTTCGACGGGGAAGAGGTTGCGCATTGAACGTCATACAAAGGATTAAAGGCGCGGAGACGTCTGAGCGGGTGGGCTCGATTAAAAATTGCTGGATTAATTCATCCGCGGCAGACGCGGAGGACACAGCTGCATTGAAAGGGCCACAAGCCCTCTGATCTTCGGGCAGCAGAGCCGTGGCAGACGTCCCCGCACAAAGGGCCCGATGCATCTGGCGCATCCACGGGGACACCGCAAGAAGAAGGCTGCAAGAAACGCATTAACCGCGTGTCAGCCGATAAACGAAACGCAGCGATAACGTATGAACAGTCTGGCGCGTCGCGACGCGCCTCGAACCACCCCGTGCCTGTGCGAACACGAGTACCCAGGCTTTTCATAGAGACAAACGTCCCATGATGCAGCGTGGAGTGGTAAAAACTCGCGTGCAGCCACGGTCCTCGCGTCTGGCAGCTTCAACCCTTGAACCCCGATGCAGCTTTCTATCTTTAGAAACGCGGGTCTGTCGCGGGTATCTTTCGACGCGACGCGACGCTTTTCAACGCACACTTTGTGCCGATTAACCGTCCCGGCGGCGTTAAGCTGCCGAGAACAACGAATGCTGATCCGTCAGAGTACGCTTAAGCCGCGTGCCGCGGGACCGAACGCTGGTCGGGGTAGAGGATGATCGTATCTCGTCCCCGAAGATCCTGGGACGAGGCGGAGCGTGCCGCGCCGAGCACGGTGGTCCCGATAAAAAGACGATCCCACCCCTCTAATCGCGATGTCCCGGAGGAAAAGATCCTCGACACGGCGGGACCAGATTAACGTCCAGCTGCGCCTCGCAGATGCAACTCTCGGGGCGGCAGTTTGGCTGCCATTAGCGAAACGTCTGGCCGGATGAAAGGTTCGGGCTGCCCTGGCTCCCGTCCCGCCGCGCTGCCGACCTCTCCGAGCGGAATAACTGCTCGGCCCATTAGGCCTGAATCCGGCTTAAGCGAGGACTTGGAGCGGGCGAGAGCTCCTCCGGCGTGCCGGAGACGCGGAGGCCGCGCAGAAAAGACGCTCGGCCAGCCGAGGGGATATTATTTATCGGCGGAATTATTCCGTGCGAAGAATCGAAGGAGCCGCGCACCTCCTCGTTACGCATTCATGCGGGCCCCCATTATGACTCCGTCGCGGCCAAGCCTGAAAGGCGGCCAGGGGAGGAAAAGGGAAGTCTCTTCTTCCCGCCGCCGCGCCGGAAGTTCGGTCACCCACGACTTTCAACAAAGGCTCCATTCTCGCCACCCCGCGATCCCTTTTTCCGTTCGGTCGTGGCTGCGCGTCGCGCGAAACCGCTCGTTAACGTTGCCATTTTTTAACGCCCTCGTGGTATCACGATCGATGAAGATCCTTCCGCGGGAGGGCTTGAATATCGCCGCTTCGGAGTACCGCGGGCTTCGTCTATGAATCAAATGCAAATTTCCCTCTGTATCGTCCTTTCCGAGCGAGCGAGGGAACGCGGTATCCAGGGAAGATGAGAAGCCGAGTCAGAGGGAACAGGAAGGGAATGGAACGAGGTCTGGGTCTCAGACCAGGCTTTGGGGGAGAAATCTTTCCCTATGGAGGCTTGTTTCGCCGCGATCGGCCGATTGGCCCGTCTGCGTTCGATTTTTCCCGTCGGTTATTTTTAAGCCACCGGATGCCTCGGCGGGGAAACGACGGGGAGCCTCATCCTATTTCCGGTTCGCCCGGATAACGCGGTGATTCTGGGGTGAAAGTAGCTCTGACCGGGTAGAAAAATGGCACAGGGCCGCGTCGATGACCGTGCAACTAATTAGGCTGCGGGAGGAGTACCATAAAAATATCCGAAGGGATTCCACTGGACGGTCGTGCCACTTTAATCTGGCCGTGTGCGCCCGGAATTGCATGGACTCCCGGGCGCGCCATAATTAGGGTCGAGTACCTTCTTCAGAAGCAACGTCGATAACCTCGAGATTAAACGTAAAAAGAAAGCGCGCGGTTTCGCCGGGTTAACCTTGGTCCTTGTGGGGGTCACTGTGGGTCGACGAGGGCGGAAAAAGTCTTCGAAGAATTTCAAATATGCCGTGGAAAATTTCGGGGATGGAGAAGACGAGGAAGCTTAACGAAAATCATTCTGTATGGCCGAAGAAAGGATATGAAATGATTTGTCGTTGAGTTTACAGGGCTGGAGCGATGGGGGGTGAAGAGGCCAGCGGCGATCGATGGGCGGCAACGAAGCACTAATTTACTTGCAAAGGGCGGCAAAACCCGTGCTCGCCGGATAGATCGAATCGGCCCAGGGAAAGTGCACGGTGGATAGCCACGATCATTTATCAAGGATTCTTTCGCCAGGGGGTGGGAGGGCGAGACTGGGAACAGGGAAGCTGTTCGTTGGGCCGGATGAAAATCGCTGAAGAAGCGCGCGATCATTTATCGAGGAAGGAACGAGGTCCCATCAGTCTCGTTTTGGTCGTGTTGGGGCGAAGCCTGGGTCCACGTAGCTTGGCCAGAAGAAAGGAAACAGGAAGGAAGAAATAGAAGAATGAGCATGCGGCGGACACGTGAGTTGGAAACGAAGAACTAGGATGATGAATCTATCGCGTGGGCGGCCCGCGATGCAACGCTCGCGGGATTATTGTTTGCTCGCAGCTCGCTTCCAAAGTATTTCTCACGCGAAAAAAGGGGAGTCGCTTCGGAGAAGAAGAAATCTCTCAGCAACGGAACTTTCGCAACTTTCAACAGCGGCGAGTTTTAGAGAAAACTTTGCAACGGTCTATGAAGTTCGCTGTTACAATTATAAAGAAGCGAGCTTTTTATCGAAGGGGTATAGGAAACGCGAAAGAACGAGGATGAAACGAAGGACGTTTCCTCGAGAAGCATGACGCGACCGGGAGGATTATTTGCTGCGACCGATAAACGATCCCAGACCGATGTCTTCGAACTCTTCAGACCCGCCCACGTCGTGTCCCGCGCGATTAACGTCGGCTAATAAATTTCTGCGCGATCGTTCCGTTCCGTTCTGCGAATTCGCGGCCGATTAGTCCCTCGCCCGGCTGGTACCTGATACTCCCTCCGCCAGTTTCCCTTCGTGATCTCCTCGGAGCACGGACGGACTTGTGCAAGACGTAATTAAGTCCTCTATGAATATTCTGCGAGAAGAAGCCGCGAGGCAGCCGGTCGTATAATACTTTCCACCATGGATCGTAAACTACGGGGCGGAGCGCGAAAGGTATTCTGCGGATGAAGCACGACCGAGTATGCTGCTTCTGGCATCATCGAGCACCTATCGATTTACCAAAACGCTGCGTTTCAATCTTTCGGTGGAGCCTGCGCGATTGTCTCTTTGAGAGGTGCATCATTTTGACGATGAGTGTTCTGGACCAGGTGGAGGGAATCAATCAAGTCAACTTCACGTGAGATGGAATGTACAGTTGTATAGCTCGCAAATATATCACTAGGGAGTAGAACAGAGTTCCTTTTATTGACCCTACATGGCTGGCCAACATTCCTGCACTATCTTCCTCGCATAGAAACGGTCGCCAATTGCTGCTCGGACGAGCAGAGTGGTCTGTCGACTTCAACTAGCTCGAATGCGCTGCGCGACAGTTCCTTCTCCTACGCAACGCTCCCCCGGATGCTAGTCTAATATAACATCCCTGTATAAACTCTGATCCGCGGAGCTGCTCCTTTCGACAGCCAGCTGAAATCAGTCCGCTCTCTCTCTTATCCAATATCCGCTCGCAGAGAGCTTTCCAATTTCACGAATGACGAATAACTCGGTCGGCTCCATCAGGGCCGATCAGCCAGGTCGGCGAACGATTTCGACGGGAAGGGGAGGGGCCAGGGCAGACGACGGTGGCGAGTCTCCTAGACAGGGAGGTACACGGACGGACGGAGAGAAAAGCGGAGGTCATAGGCGTGACACGCTCCGCGATATTTCGATTTTCATTTAGACACGACACGTAGCGGCACTTGGAGCCGAAACAGCGGTTTTAATTAAACCCGCGGTCCCCACAGGCCCCTTCCCGATATTCAAATCAGTAACCCGCATTTCTCTCGCCTCTGTCTCTCCCTCTTGTATCCTCCGTCAGTGGCGGCAGATGGTCAGACCTCGCCGCCTCGTCCTCCGAGAAAAAGGTGGCTGCGTGGTGGTTGTCCTGCGACGCCAGACGCGGTCCGGCGTACCGCGGGGGTGGCGGAAGACAACACGCACCGGCGTTCCTCGTCGCCAACTTTCGCCGCGTTAATCGTTAAACGATTATTCGGTAACGGAAAAAGTTCGCCGCCGCGACATATTGCGGGCCGACCCTCTTTCCCTCAGTTTGCGCAAGTTGTCTGGTAATAAACAGCGGCTCCACCCTTCTTGCACGCCAGGCAGACAGAATTACCCTGATTCTCAACACCCTAGAAGCTCCCAGTGGAGACTTC
Source organism: Andrena haemorrhoa (assembly GCA_910592295.1). Classification (NCBI taxonomy): domain Eukaryota; kingdom Metazoa; phylum Arthropoda; class Insecta; order Hymenoptera; family Andrenidae; genus Andrena; species Andrena haemorrhoa. The sequence goes on along the minus strand of OU342940.1, from coordinate 5,399,876 downwards.
TACCGGATCTCAGACCTGGCGATGCAGCTCAGGTACACTGGGATGGCTAGTTCCCGTCTAGGGGGCATGCTTTCAGGGACTAATCAGCCACGAAGCAAGCCCCAAGACCTGGGGGCGCGTAAAGTGAGCAGGAAGTTGTGTTCCTGCCCGTCACATCCTCCCACGTCACTGTTTGACGGGCAATCAGTGTTCGATGGGAGATACGAAGACGGTTGTCGGCGATCGTCTCGTAATCATCGTCGTCATTGCGGCCGTCATTCTCGTGGGCAGGATTCTCAGGCGGCGGGTTCGGGGAAAGAAGCGCGACCCACGCGAAGGCCGTAATCAAGCGACGTTGTCCTACGGGCTTCTCGGCGCAGCTTGCCAATTGCGACGGCAGCCGGTGCAATGTTTTCTGCAGCGTGTCGACGACCCCATGTGCATCGTTCCGCGACAAGAAATACGACCGACGATGATTCCTTCGCCGAACGCGCCAACCTCCGCTCAATTATTCCAACTATTTACCCCGTGGTGGAGCAGGCGGAAACGCCACCCCTCCCTTTCGCCAGATACCTTCCCGCGTATTCCTTTATAAAAGAAAGTCACCGATGGGCTTTACAGTTCTGGAGGAATTTAGATAAGTCGATGACAGCACGGCGCGTTATAAAGATTCCAAGTTCGCCGCGAGGGACCGCCAGCCACCTTTCCGCCTCGTGAATCGAGCTTATCTGAGAATTTCCCGGTCTATCGGCGATCGTGAATCGCGGCCGTAAATAATCGCGAAATAAACGGCCCACTGGCTCCTCCTCCCTCGTCTGGCCGGGCAGTTTCCTTATCTGCTCGCGTGGCCAGCAGTCGCGCCGTGAATCACGATCCCTCGATCAGAGAAAAAACCAGCGTCCACCGCTGCTCCTCCGTGTCCCACCTACGCGCATAGCTCGGCGACTTGCGCCAGAAGCAGCCCCGCGCCGGCGATTTCGAGGAAGACGTTCGCGAAGGATGCGTCGCCAAACGGCGCGCGGAGCATTGCACGAACAGATGGTCGTAATTCAAGACGCGCCGCGAGCTTCGTCCAAGACGAAACCGATACGCCTTTCGGCCGGCGTAATTATCGTTTTATGGAACACGAGACAAGAATTACCGAGGGGGACGATACCAGCCCGTGCAACGTGTAATACTCTGCGCACGCGGAACGGACGGGACTTTCGTTCGCGGTGCGCGTCGACCGGACGTTACAGCTCACGGTTTCGTAAACGTATCGCGTTACGGTCCAGGGAACACCGAGCTGGTTATTAACAAAGGTATATAATGGGCGCGCGGGTACCCCGGGCGCGAGAGTGAAATGCAACGAGAAAAGGAGCGACACGGCGAGGCGAGGCGGTTCGACCCGTCGCTCGCGTCGTTACTGCAATTTCACTCCGTTTTCACGCTTACCCGTCGTCGTATTGTTTTCTCCGTTTCTCGTTTCTCTTTTAATCGATGACGTCGTTCGACTGGCCCCGCACCCGTGTCGATCGCGGTCCGATTGTTTAGCGGGCGATATATCTCCGGACCGAATCGAGGGGCGAATAAAAATGCGCGCGGCTCGCAGCGGCGACCGTACACCCTGCGGAAGTTTATGTGACACACGGTTTACACCGCTGCAACGACATATTGTTGCCGATGCTACGACCGTGTAAACTGAAAAACAATGGAGAAGCGAATTTTAAACAGAGGCTGGAGGAACGTGGACAGGCAGGTTTGCGGGACGGTCGCAGAAAATGAAACGATGCGGATGGCCCATTGGAACGCTACTTAGTATTCTCCTTTTGAAGCCCCATCCAGTTCCGAATTTGTTATTCACATCCCTCTCGATCCCCGAAGAAAGTATCCACTCAGATTGAACGTAACGATCGATACACCTCCGCGGTGCACCGTACAGCGAAGAAAACGTTAACGAGAACAATCATGTGCATCGTCGGCCGTTCGTGACTCACCGGGGTATCAGATTCAGCGAGTGGATCGCCTGGAAAACATCGAGGGATGCGTCAGAGAGATGCTAGCAATTTCGCCGTGTTTCCGCGAGGCTCGCGTGCAAATTGCATAATTTCGCGTCGTCCAACCTGGCGATTCGATTCGAATCACGCGTGCACGCGCGATTCCCGTAGGCGAGTGCTGCACGAACATCGTCTACGCGTGTTTCCTGCGTCGGAAGTGTTTGCATAATTCCACCATCCGGCTGTTCTTTGGCCGCGCGACGACCATTTTTCTTGTAAGTGAACCGCGAACGACACACGCGTGGGCGGTTGACGCAACTCCGCATCTCTCGGGCTTTATCCACATTCCGATGTATCGAAATACTGCATCCCCCCTCGAGAATATACGCTTATTCTCCTACACTTGCAAGCTAAGCGGCTCATTTGTTGAATCGTCACAATTGTAGTAAACAGAGTAATACTTAAGAGATGGACTTAGACCAAGGACACCTATGATTACGAGTTGTTTACTCTCAATAATTACCTACTACTTAGGTACCATTCCTACAGTGAGACAACAGTGACGGTGACATTACTCTGAGCACAGGGATTAAAAAACAGAACGCCGTTACTAAAGAGGTAGAAACGCAGACGTGGACACGCGAGAGGGTATTTACATCGTTAACACTCGTGTCTCTCTGTAAGGCTGTCCATTACACACTGTTACCGCGTCCCCCTTTTCCGCGTGCTTTCCCGCGCGAGAAATGCCAGCAAACGGACAGGTTTGTCAGCCGGCCTCCCCCTAGCGATTTCCCAACTGACCCCCGTGCCACCTGCCGTCCCCTTTTGTGTCGCGTCGACGCGTTATCGTCTCTTTTCAAGGAGAGAGGGCCGCCCCCGGCTGTTGCTGCACGAGAAATCTCCGATTTCCGATGTCGGCCAATTGGTCCAGCAGCTCCGTTCCGATCTGTCACCGGCAAGCTATTGGCTCGTTCTCCGCGAGCTGCCCGCGACAGGAAGTTACGGCACGTGCCAGCGGAACTAAGTAACCTATCCCGCCGCGTAATTCCGCTCAGCGATCCTTTTTCCCCCCCGGTTATCTCTTAATGGAGAGAGCTCCATCGAAGCGTGAAAAGCCTTCGCTCCGATAGCCAACTATGGGGGAGGAATCCAGCCGAGAAAAATCCCAAGGAATTGGCTGTATTTCAAATTTCAAACAGAACCCCGCAACGATTTACGGAACGGTTGCCAAAGCGGCAGATTTTTCGAATGTTCGATCGGTGCATTAGCGAAATCGCCGTGGCCATGCGAGGCCGATTACGTTGCGCTGGCTCCACTAATTTCCCGCGTAATATTTCTCCCGTTCCCGAGCAGCCACAAAGAAGACGAGTGCGTGGACACGCTGGAACAAACGGAATCGGCACGGCCGTCCACACCCGGCAATGGGCGAAATCATAAATCCATTAGCGGGCGATTGGCCCCGCCGATTGCTCGACGTGCCGTTCTGATTTTGGCAAATTGCCGCTGACGGGCCCGCGCACGCAGGAAATGGCAAAATAGGCGATCGATTAATCCGCCCGTGCTTGCTAATCGATCTGTAACGCGCACGGGAACACGCGGCGTCCAATCAGTCGCCAACCATCGTTTCCTTTGATCTCGTCGCCGCCGCGATTCGTCGGCATTTCTGGCTTCTCAAGTTTTGCAATCAACTTCCACGGTTTACGTGTCGCCGGCGCGGTCTTTGTTCCAGTGCGCGGAGGCGAGAACACAGCGCAAGCCCTACCTCTCTAAACGATCATCTAAGAATAAGCGAAGATCGCGATTCTTGGGACGCCGGGCTTCCCGAAATAAGCCTGCACTTTGGCAAAATAACGCAGACTCCCTACTGTCTGGCCCGGCTGCGGAATTCCTCGCATTGTCGTCACTTTATGCCCTTTCAGCATCTTTCGCCTGAATGTCGCGAGACGGAGGAGGAGCCCAAAGAAAAGAAAGCTCCTCTAATGCCGATCGGAACGTAGTCCACGAATATCCCGGGCGAGACGCGGGGAATCTGAATTCTAGAGCCGAGGGAACCGGAACGCGACGGATGGTCCGAGGAATTTCAGAGACTCGGACGCACTGGTATTAATTACCCACTTTTTTTTTCCACGGAAACACGAAGGAGCCGAACGGCCCGCCCGCCCCCGACGGCCATCCGTCGGGCGAATTAGCGTAGGTGCGCGGTAAATGCATTAAACGACGGCATCCTGATTACGCGGGACATCATGGGTGCAATTAAGCAATTGGCCGCGGTTTCCATTTCGCCGGCACCCGGAAGCGTGCGTGCACGTCGCGACGTATTTGCCCGTCGAGACGCCTCGTTCCGACGTGACGAGCGATCTATCAGACTGGACGGTCCTGCCCGCGGTGTTAATTTTCGCCATTAATTGCGACCGGTGCCGGCGCGCATATCAATGTTGCCCCGTCGATCGGCAGCAAACTTTCCGCGGAAATGGATGACTGCGACCGACCACAGACTCCATTCGTCAGAGGGAGGGATCCGTGAAACGTTCCGTCGCTATCGTCGATTTCGAGCATTTCTAAATTCCACTGAGCTTCGATTAAAATTGAGGGTTCACTGAAAAGAAGCACAAGAACCGCGCGACAATGTACGATCGAAGCTTTAGAGCCTTAAAGCTTTGAACTAAAAAGAAATAATCGCCGCGTCAAAAGTGTCGACCGAGTCCTATCGAACAACGCTCGTTCATCGGGGGAGTAGGGAAGAGACAATAAATCGGCGCGGAGGCGGATCGATAGAGCGTGATTTCGTCGCTGCGAAGAATCGCTGGAGCGTTGGCCGCGGCGGGATCGATTAAACGTGATTTCGATGGACTGAGGGATCGCTCGACCGTGATCGGTACGTACGGAGGGGGATCGATTAAATGTGTGATTTCGATACTTGGAGGAGTCGTTGGAGCGGAGTCCGACGCACGCCCACTGGCTCGAAACTTGTCGGAAAAGTTCCTGCGAACTGTGTTACACCGCTAACGGTGCCAGGCTAACTGTTCCTCGCGGACGCCGGTTTCCGAATCCACTTCCGGTAGGACAGTTGGCGTCAAATTGCAGCGGCAAGTGGCGGCGCGAGATGGACATTAACCCGAAAAGCCAGGCGGCAGCCATGTCGCCGTCTCTCCCTCGCGCTCTCCTTTGATGTTCACTCGGATAACTCTAATTACAGCCCCCGTCAAAAGACTCATTACGTGTCACGGGACTTATTACGGCATAATTATAATACGCCGCGCTTTATGCAATTCCCCATCCTCCGCAGCTTCCTCCTGAATATCCGGGCGAACTCGCGGGTCTTTACCGGGCCGAGTATAATCCGGGGAGGAATTCGCGTTCGATAGCGCGACTCGCAGCAAAAATTCGCGTTCTCTGCCCCCGACGAGCCGGCGCTCGTTTCAAAGTTCCGCCCTTTGTCGTTACTATCGCTGGTTCACCTTGTTCGTGGCGTGGACCGTATATGTCAAGCGCGAGTCGCGGTCGAATCAAAGGGGATTAAAGAATGGGATAAAGCTGGCTGCATCGCTATCAATATTAGACGGCGGAATGGTAATTGATGCGGCAGGTGATGGCCCTTTGGAGTACTTGGCTCGGGAAACCGGAATTTGTCGACTATACTTGGGTTATATTCAATTACTCGGCGCTGTTTGGTCCGCTGGACTAAGGATGGCAATTCCGGGGACTCTCGGTTCAGCAATTTCATCAGCGGAGACTCTTTTCTTAGTTACAATTTTGCGGGAAAAGTTGCTTCCTGTCTCTCTGCGTCCACGCTTCCCGTCCCTGTTATTTCGAGTTTTGAGTTTGCCCGCCCGAGGACAGCCTCATTTGTCAGGCTGGCCGAGTTGGAGACGCTGGCCAGTCGGAATATTAGACCGAGGGAGAGGGAATCCCGTCGACGGCCTGAATAGCTCAATTAGAACAGTCTACCACGGAAGACTCGGCACAGAATTGGGGTCCAGTAATTCGGCTGGACGATTCCTTTTCCCTTTGACCGCCTTGAGCGAAGTAATCATCCGAGACGGGGGTTTCTAAGTGTTAAGTCCCGGTCTAAAACAGCCCAGCACGGCCGCCTAAGCAAACAGCCACTAAATCTCTCGGTTTCGCCGTCGTATATATTTGCGCACGGTCGATCGCCTCGTTCCCCATCGCGCCCCGTTAAGAAGTCGGCTTCGCCGAACGATAACGTCCCATCGAGCGGGAAAATCTACGGGCGAGTCATGAGTTTTTACGGTACATTGAGGCAGGTAGAGGAAATCCGCGATAAAAAGCCGGAAGACGTAGGAGGAGGCGAAGGGGGAGAGGCGAGCGGGACGAGGGGGAGGCAGGGAACGGATAATTACCTGACGGGCCAGGTCCAGCGAGCGAACAGCCCGTCGAAGACGTCGTGTGCCTGGCTAGCTGGTCGCTGGAAAGAGCTCTGACTTTAATCCCATCGCGTGGAACGAGCAAAAGGTAATTCCGATCGGTCCAACGAACCACGGAGACATATATTATACACGTTTACGCCGCTACGAGCTGATCGGGCTTGGCTCTGCCTCGTGTGCGCCAACGGCTTTAATTAATTCACTGTATTTCCTCGATCGATCCGTTCGGCTCGGGCTAATTGCGATCGGGGATAATTTTTTAATTAATGGCTCACCAGGCGTACACGGTTTAACGAACTGGCCACCGAAAGGCTCTCGGACCTACGATTAGTTCGGCTATTCGTGACTTGGAGAGGATTATTAATTCCGCCGCGCGGTTCATTTTTAACGCGGCACGGTTCGCCAGCAGCTGAATAGCACCCTTTTCCGAGACTCGGACCAGATTCGCTTCAAATAGACATGGATCTTGCAGGTGTTTTCAGGAAAGGGCACCGTTGACAGACAGCTTCTTAATTCGCCCTGAAGTTACGTTTCGAGCTATGCTTTATTGATCAACCATCTGCTCTGCGTGCTTTACTTTAGTTAATCTTAATATTGACGGGGTTGCTGGAAACTCGGTACACTGTTTCACGCGACGGAACATGACAGAGGAAAGATGTGTGTCGCAGGGACCACCGAGCCGCGACTGCAGCCCAAAAGATACAGCTCTGCTAATTAAGCTAACCGTGTCTTCTTCTAATTTCGATATCAAAACACGTTTAATCCCTTGCTAGGAAGTTTAGCAGTGAAGTAAAGCCTCGCACCGGTCATCGACGACGAAGATGGCCGGGAATGCGTTCACCCCAGGCGACCTTTCATGCATTTTCTTCTCGAGCAACTTTTACCTACCGCATTCCACGGAAGCGGTCAGGTTTATTAACGCAGCGAGCCTTGTTTGCCCAGTAGGTGGTTTCGAGCTAGCGTACCGGTTAAGGGTTAACGACACAGGGCTGCTCCCATCCTCCTAGCGAGTCGGCTGCACAGGTTATGGCATTGTCGGTTGGCGCAGGGGCCAGGAGGCACCTGGTGCTGCGACGTGGTAGACCGACGGAATTCGATTAATGTCGGCGCAGGGCGAAATCGATCGGGCCCCGCCACGCCGGAGGATCATCTCGACCCGTTCGCATAACGTTTAATTAATCCACGCGCAGGCATCGCCCTGACGGCTTAAAAGGAAGGAAGCCTGGCTCCGTCCCTGTTTATTAGTAGCTGCTGGGGCCAATATGTTGCGGTGATCGAGCTGCCGTGTTTGTTTATCCCACATCAAAAGGGCCGGCGGTTAATCACCGCTTTCCGCCCGCGCAGGCAATCGGCTACAGCGATTCCGCGCCTCTGACTCTGCGTGCCTTCTTTCGAGACGCCTCTGGCGAATCTGGATCTATCTTGGAGCGAAATCTATCTCCCCAGGAAATACGTGCTTTGGAGCAGCTGGGACCTTTTGGATCGAACCATCTCTGATCGACGCGGCGTGGACTTTTAAGAAAGCCTGCCACTTTTATCTTAAAAAGCGGCCACGTTTCCTGAACAGCAGGTCACCCACAAAATCCCAAGGATCCACAACGATGATACCGGAAGGATAAAGGCGATGGGACGAGCGGATAACTCGGGGCCAGGCCTAATTGCTCGACCCTCGAAACCACGGAACGCATGATTTATGGACCCTTCGAGATCCTCCAGGATTTTAAGCGGTTCTTAAAGCGGAGGCGCGCAGGGCAGGTCGGACGTTTCAACGCGCTCTCAACGCCAGATTCGATCTGGAGCGCTACGGGGAAGCCCGATCTCCCCGCGCGATAACGTCGGCGATCCGTCAGGAGGGAAAAGCGTGTGTACACAGGCCGGGAAAAGTTGCGCGTCGCTCCGAAATCCATCGCCGCGCTCGGCCGTCGTGTAAATATAATTTTAATTCCGACGGAAATTTCCAACGGGGTAAGGCACTGTACCGATCGAGATTGAAATCCCGTTCCTAGCCCTCGATCGAGCGATCCCCGCGCGTTTGCTCGGCCAATGGAATGGTACCTCGAGCGCTCCGCTTCGGAATTCCAAACTAATATTTAATATCGGCGAACCGCTGTCGCGGAACACGCAGCGACGCATAGAGATTCGTCTTCGCACGCTCCGGAGTGCAGGAGAAATAGCGATCTGTCGGGATCGCGGAGCTTTAACAGATACCGGCGATTATTCTTCGATTGGTTCCTTCGCGCTTGCCAAGGGCGATACGCCCGATTCATCTAGACTATCGACAGTGCGATTAAGGGACCGTCGAGCAGCCATAAAACACTCGATCGAAGGATTCCCTTATCGCTCGGGGGACGCGCGTTCCTTTTGGAAACAGATTAGATGAGCGATCGATCATACCAATCTGACGGGCGACACCTTTTCTCTCTCGCGTTTGACGTCCGCTCGTTCAGCGACGCTTCACGCACGAGCATTATCGAGGGCGCCCCTGAATCGGTTCGATTCTCGCCGGGAACGAGCCCTTCATCGCGATACTTTATTTTGAGCGAGACACGGGCCACGGTGAAATAAGATCCTGCTATCGCGAGCTTTGTTTGCGAAACGTTCGGGAAACAACGGGAGCCGACTCGATGTCGATTTCGACTTATTGTCGTTGGCGCGCGAGTGACCGCAGCCACCGGATTAATTACGTGTCTTTCCATTATGGGATTAATACACGGGCCGGCGTACGCGCGGAAAGTCTGTGTTTGCTGAACGCTGTTTGCCCCGTTGTGCAATCGATCGATCGCAATATTGAGATGGCGCGCGGGTATTACTGGTTTACATCAATATTTACGCGAGACGCGAGATTTCACGGGATTCCGGCTGCGGCAATCTTGCTACCGAAAGCTCGTACTCCTAAAACGGATTCGCGCATGACGAATCGCCGGGCACGATATTCGACGAGCTTGGCAAGCCCCACGAACTAAGTCTTCTAGACAGAAGTGTCTCGTCGCCAGCTCTGTTTCCCCAGTGGCAGAAAGGACTACTGATTACACTTGTTTCTATAATTGCCCGTTCCCTCTGGGCCACCCTTCATTATCACCAATTGGCGGCTACGTCGCGAGGAAACACTGCCTGTGCAATTACAGCGCATCAGACGAGATTGTTGGGGAAAGTTTTCATAAGTTTGCACGCGCGTGATCCTCGCATCGCGTGAGACGGAGCCATCGACACGTTCTCCAGTTTCCCCGGCGTTCGATCCGGCACGCACTTTTTCGTGCTACCTGGGATAGGTGTTGTCTGGCGCGCATAATAAAGGGACGCCGAGAAACCAGTGTACTCGAATTAAAATGTGCGTGCGCACGTGCGATTGTATCCCTTCTGATGAGTCACGGCCTATCCGTGGGCGAAAGTGCCAAGGGTTGTAATTTCCAGGAGTTTCGATAGGGGGAGTGTGGAAGCCACGAGCCACCCTGTATATTAATCATCGAATTGATTGCTACGGAAGACCTTTAATTGTAGAACGAGCTGTTCTGTCCGACCCTCGGGCTCCAAGCTCGGTTTGATCGAGCCTAAACTGTGGCCAAATTAGGGGTACTACAGCTGTGCTGCGTGGGTGGGTTAAGTTAACAACTGATGGATCTAGATTCTGTTGGGACACCAAACACCCTGTGCCTAGATCATATTAGACGAAGTATGTACCGAGGCTGAATTCTGTGGGATCTACAAGCTCCCAATGCAAAGCCCATTCCACGACCTACATTACACCTACATGAAGCCAGATTGAGCCCAGAGTAGCACAATGCACCGACCCTGAATCATGCTAGACTAAATAACACTGATCACAGTCTATGCCGAATCTATGTTTAATCCACTTGCCGCGCTGGATAAAGGCTAGCTCGACTAAACTTAGTTGATACTAAACCTCGATTGCACTTGGCTTAGTTCCTAGCTGCGCTCCGCTGTAGGAGCTCTCATACCGCGGCTTGCTTACTCGATCTTTTATTGCTCGTCCATGGTGAGAAGCTAGCTTCGGAAGGAAAACAATTACACCCGGGGCTCCATTTAGGGCATCCCGCCATTAACGAGGAAAATAAACCGAGCGGTGGGCGATCGACTACCCGCGCGCTCGAGGAACATCGAATGAGACTGCGACCTGAATTTTTTTCGCGTTCGCAGCGAGGCGTCAGCGACTCGCGCGACTCGCGTAATTAATTGGTCGACTAAGCGGAATGCGTGGCAGACGGGACGGCGTTGAAGAATGCGAATTCGACGGCACGCCTGGAAACCGCAGGCGTGCAAAAGCAACGAGGGAAATGCCACGCGTGTCGCGGCCGAGAGGCAGAAGAAGAAGTTGCGCTGCCTCCCGAAATCGGATTAGATGGCGAAAAATAAACCTCACCAGCGGCGACGAGACAGCGGTGGCGACAAGTGGAGCGGGACGCGGTTTCCATCGCCGTCGACGTAAGACAATACGCGTCAGGTAGTGTCTGCTTCGCTCTCTGGATTCTGTTGTTCGAGGAGGAAAGCTGCGCCGAGAGAAGAGCCGAAAAAAATGTCAGCTCTGGTCGTTCATCTTGGAAGAAGTACACGCGCCTCGGTGGAACATCTTCATTTTAAAGTCAGATTCCCGGTCGACCCGGAAGCTAGGGGGCTGTCGCTTGTCGTATGCGCGCGAGACCAACGACTTCCGCATGCAACTCGCACACACGTTTTTAGAAGCAGAAGAGCTCCATTACTGTTTCATGCACCTCTCGATAGTTCGCTCGAAAGCTAGCTGGAGAAAAATCGCGAAAAATTTGCGAGGAATTACGGCAGAATGCTTGGTCCCGGCGTTGCAGGTGGTTCTCGAGTTAAACGTCCTTTGATCCGACGGGAATTATTCAATTTCTTCGGGCATGGGCGGGCGGTGGAAAGCGAAGCGTGAAAGACGAGGCTCGGGGCGAGGGCAGAGGCGGAAAGGTAGAAAGGCGGGCTCCGCGGAAAGATACGATTCGCAAACAAGATTTCGCCTTAAGATATCGGGAGAAAGGCCCGATGAAATATCGCGCGGCTCGAGTCAGTTCTCCTCGCCCCGGTGTCGGGGGTCTTTTCATTTTCGAAATCGAATTACCGGCAAGCGGAGGAGAAAAAAGCCACGCCTTACTTATCCCCCAGCCGAGTGTAAAAAGGAAATACTTTAATCGTAGCCCCGGCGCTCTCTAAGCGTTATTGTTCCGTGATTCGTTTCGCTCTCTTCCTCTTCCGTTCACCGGCTGCAATCTGGACAGACACGGCGCCTGGTAGAGGTTGGCCCCTTTCTGTCGCTCTAACTTAACTCATTTATCCCGACCCTCTTTTTCGACGTACTGCCAGGCACAAGCCTCCTCCCTCTCTCTCTCTCTCTCTCTCTCTTCCCCCCTTCATCCTTCCCTTTTTGCACTCCATCTCGCGTCTCCTTTCTTCTTCGCCCTTCCTTTCCGCAGTCCCAATTTCTTCTTCTTCGACCTCCCATGTCTTTTTTATCTTTCATTTAGTTTCGCCTATTCATCGACTTTTAATCTTTCGCTTCCCCTCTTCGCACCCCCGTTCCCCACTCGCCTCGCCTTTCATTTCCTTTTGCCGAATCCAAATTTGCACGGCGGATAACTCGATCGCCCATCGCGTGTCTACACAAGTGGTAAGAAAAGAAAGGCGAAGGGGGTGAAGGAAATCATTCGTTTCCCCTGAAATTCTCCAGCTCCTTCACGGGCGAACCTCGTCGCCGTCTCTCTGCCACCAAAGTTTCGCCCTGTCTTTCGCCCTGTCTACCCCCACGACGGCGGGCCGACCTTCAATTTCCGGCGAACGAGCCTCGCCTGCGCGATGCATACTCGGCTAGCAGGCACGAGCTGCCTAACCGATGCCTCGGTTGCTAACAGCTACAAAACGCCGGCTAATTGCGCGCGAATCAGGGACGCGAGGCGCCGATGTTCGACCGGGGGTAAATTAATTTCCGACTTAATTGCGCCCCGTCTGATTCTGGCCCCGCCATTGGATACCTGACTGACGGGGCTGCTAATTGATTTCGCGGGGATTCGTTAGTTTTTCCATTCGGGCTGGCCCCTTGTCCCGAAACCGTAGGGCTTCCCGGGTTTTCCATGGCGACGGTTCTCTGGTTTCGTTTTCCACGGGAGGAATTAAATTGCGAATCGATGGCTTGTTCGCGTGCGGATTAACCGACCATAGACTGGAGACTGACGAGATGTCAAAGAACGGAATAAACAGGCGAAGAATATCGTGGCATTCGCGGTTTCACCGAAGCTGCCGTTTATAATGAAAATAATCAAAAGCGTCGAGGGGGTGAGAAGTGGCACGGGTACCATGAAGAATGCTAATTCAATGAAAAAGCATACATCGTGGACCGGCTGGCACGGCCGAAACAGCCAATTAGCGATATTGCAAGATAATGACGACACCGAAACAAGCACCATCGGGTACTGTAACTCAATTAGCAATTATTATCGTACTGGAAAACAATAACACGGCTTGCCGTGCCAGTTGCGCATAGGAAACAATATAGAAACGATGCAGAGTGGCGCGCGGGGAACAATGAACCCTGGTGACTAATGATCGACATCGTTATGAAATACAATTAGAGAGCGCGAGTGTCCTTTGTCTATCTGGATTCTTCGCCATCGAGTGGATTCGTGGTAGGTTCGGCCTCGACGCGTTAAGGAAACGTCACGTCGTGCATCATAGGGCGGAACAACGAATGGTCGAGATGCAGAAGCAGAAGAAGAAGACGAAGAAGAGGAACGGAGCTTTCAAGGGAATTGGAGCGCCTACCGATAGGCAGATCGGTGTCACGAAAAACGAGAAGCCACCGACGGAGCAAGGAGGGCCCCCGTCCAATCCATTAGGAATGGGGCAGCAGCAGCGAGCGCGGCTTGTCTTGCAAATATTTGCTACACAAATCTGCCTGGCGAAACGGCCGCGAGCGAGCGACCCCCGCGGCGCCCGACATTCCTCTTCGCTCCTCGTACCTTTTCTCTCTTACCTACGGTGGTTACAAGGCTGCCGGTGCGGCTCTCCGCGGCGGAGTCGTGCTGGGAACGACTTCCAAAACCGGCGACGAGCTGAATGGAAACGCGAGTATATCGGGTTACGTGGCGGGATGCGCACGGAAGCCGTGCAATTTGCATACTGGGGGCTACATGCACTTTGCCTCTCGTAAAAAGTTCACGACCACGGCTACGGCCGCGTCGCCGTCGTCGCCGACGTCGTCCTCGTCGCCGTCCTTGCCTGTATCGCTTGGAATTCCGCCGACGAAACGGGCACCCTGCTTACTGTTATCGATTATTGCTCGCTCAGTGGGTCAATTACGAATTCCGACCGGGTAATTTGCAGGCGGAAGGGGGCCAGGAGCAAACACTAACGAATTTACCGCGGCGTTTATGCGCTTGATTCGGACTCCTCGTTATCGCGGTCGCTTTAATCATAGCTGCAGTTAATTAGCACGCGGCGGAGCACGTTTTTCCACGAAACTAACTCTGCACAGATTCTGAAGTAGCTCTATGGACGCGGGAAAATAAACTTCGATGCACGATTTCAAGTTACATTCTATCGACACATCGCGCCACTCATTATCCATTTATTCGCACAATCTTCGAGGGACACGCTCCTGATACCCCGAATTACATAATTAAACTTCTAATTAGTATCGAACACAAAAGGGTAACAGTGAAGCCAGAGCAGCGGGTTCGGTTCGTGGGTATCCGGTGTGTACTTTCGAAAGCCCAGGCGAGTATCACCCTTCGTAAACTTCGATTCGACCGGGTATTCCCATTACGTCGGGGCCAATCAAAGATGAAACGTCTCCGGTAGCGCGTAGACGGTTTAATAATCCCGCATGTTTGCTCGAGTCGAGCCCAAAAGGGCAGGGCCCCTCGCGAGGTCCTCGAACAACGCCTTTGAGCTCCATTCATACCCGAGGAAGGACCTCGCGGGGACGGCCCCCCTTAATTCGAAATAAACGAGAACCCGTCTGCCAGCCTCCGTCCCCGGTTCTCCAATCGAGTCCGGGGACTCGAAACTCGCGTCTTGACTCTTAACGCGAGGATTTATTAAAAGACTTGCGAACTTTCCATTGAGCCCGGCTCAATGGCTCCAGATATGGAGCTGACGAGCTTTCACGAAGCAGCCGAGAGATGTGGTGGACAAATCTCCCGAAACTGGTCCTTGAATTTTTGAGGAATAGAAAGTGCCTACTACTTTTGCAGAGAAGCTCGCGTGCAGCGGGATTCAATTAAGAGCAACAGGCGGCTGTAAGACAAATATGGGGAGGGAGCGCGAGCGATGCATTCCGACGTCGCATTCCATCGACACTCCACTTCCTTTTTCGCCCCGTCTAAGCTCGGCCACGCGAGAATTTCATATGCGTGCGCGTACACGCGTGCATCCAGTCACGCCTCGGCGGCGAGACGCCCGTGGAGGCTTCGTGGCCGCGGCGGAGGAGCGGGATCCTCTTCGAGCTCGTGAGTCTGATTCGATTCGCGAGACGCGTGCTGGAGGAACAGACAGCCCCGAGAGGCTGATCGAGAACGGGTATCGCGTTGTATCGGCCGTGACGTCCGTCTGACGAAACCAGAAACGATATTCCCGCGACGAAATAAAAATAACCACCCTTCCGAGTGTCTTTTCGACACGCGATGTTAACGACCTCGGCCGCTTCTATTCTATTTTTTACCCCGCCGCTGCGATCCCGCTCGATAAACAAATTTCTCTTCGGCTGAATGGAACGACACGTTGACGTATTAAGTAATCGATGGGATGGATGAGAGGAAGAGAGACAAGTAACACTTTCTCTCGTGAATCGTGGAGTTGAAGGCCGTTGAGCATTTTGGCGAAGCGCGGCGAATCCAAGAAATTAATAATAATCAATTAATTGTCGCTGTTCCGTGAGAATCAAGTGTTTATTAAACTTTTCGTAATGCCGCGCTTCGCCAAAATGTGCGACGGCCTTTAATAAGTCCAGAGAAATAGAAAGTACAGTGATCCCAATTTGCATTACATATAGATCCTTTCCACCAGAGTTGGGCATTAACTAAATAAACAAATATTTAAATAACGGGGCAAATAAAAGTTACCTACTTTAACTTTCGATTATTCGACGAATAAGCTTGCTTTTTCCATTCGACAATAATTTCTTAACTTTTATTCGTTACTCGAAATTTGTATTTAAATAGAATTTTTGCCCATCTCTGCTTTCCACTAATTCTCGATGCTGGCGGAGCAAAGAAAACCACTGTTCTACAAAACCGAGCCGGAGCCGAGAGCCGGATTACCCCGATTAACCCAAATATGGATAACGTGAACCCTCACCGAAATATCTAATCCAATCCGATAATCTAATTCAATGAGCGAACGCTCTGTATAGAAGGGAATACCGTTAGCTGGTCTTATCGAATTACCCACTCTGGTGCACCTCAGCTTCTTATGACGCGGGGTGCGCAATACTTGGCACCTCTAACCCGACGCACAGCTTTGCGCGTTTATAAATTGTCCCGCGGCGCGGATTGATCCGATTGTCGGCTGGCTGAATATGAAAAACGGGGGTTCCGGAGTTTGGCGGGCTGGAGAGGAGGAATTCTTTGTATCAAAGTTGACGCGGCGGAAGGAAGGAAGAAACGGGCGGAACGAGGGAGACGGGCTACCCGTGGAAGGATACAGGGGTGACGCGACCCGACGAAAACTGTCAGAAGCTGCAAGAACCGCGTCTTCGGGCGGCAGACGCTGAAGAAACGTCGTCGTCGTGGCTCGTCGACGCCGGCGGTCGGGGGAGGGGCGCGCGGCGGGTGGCGGGAAATGAAGGGCGAAACAAACCGTGAAAACGAGACGAAACCCGCTGGAAATGCAATAAACCGGCCTGACGGACGCCGACGTGATTCCTGAAGCGAGAGCAGCCCGCTTGCAAAGCGAGAACTGACAGGGCGTTAAGCGAAGAAAATCCGATTTGAGTGGTTGCTGCCGCGGGTGACACATCCTCCGGAAGGAGACCACCCTCTTTGATAAGTGCCACGGCATCGCGAGCCCGGGCAACTTGCTTGCTCGTCAACCAGCGCCTCGCGATCCTTCGTTCAGCGGCTTGTAGCCTAGCCGACGGGGATGATGATTACGCGATGCTGCGCGAATTAACGCGCGATAGCTACGGACGTCGTGACAAATGCAATTTTATCGCCGCCCATGCAATCCGTTACATTCTACCCCGGCCGCCTAATGAAGGGGTTCTCGCGGTCGTGCTCGCGTTTCTAATTGGCAGCCCGACGTCCTATCTGCCATTTCGCGATGCTTATCCGATCCATTTCTCAGACGCCCCTAGGTCCCACTATTATTTAACGTCCGTGGAGGATCTCGACGCGGAGAGCCGAGGCGTTCCGCGACGGCGTTATCCGATTCAACCACTCCATTTCTTGTGGCCACTTCGGGGCGGAGAAATAAGTTACATCTCCGGTTTACACGCGGATGGAGAGCAACCAGTTGTACGAACTGTTCGGGAAGGTAGAGAACAAATTGTTCCCGCCAGCGCGGGGTATTAAGTGTCCTTTTAAACGAGCTTCCACGTATCGGGTGTCCTTTTAGCGCGAGAGCCTGCCCCTTTCGTTATAGCCAGGAAGAAGGGTTTCGGTATCAAACGGACGCGAAAAGTGACACCGAAACAGCCGGTTATGAGACGAGAACCCCTGCGCGGTCGTGACGCGAGCCTGACGCTCGGCAAACCGACGCACGACGCTTCTGCCTGAATTATTCAATTGTTTGGCCGGAGGGTGGGCGATGGCAAGTATCATTGGTGGAGACGGAGCCAAGGCTCCTTCGCTGAAAGCGTGTTCCGGCGAAATCTATCGGGAAGCCGTGATTTCGTAGAGGGCAGAAGAGCGAGTTAATCGGATCGCTGGATTCGGAACCGGAGTCCTTCGTCTAACGAACAATTGCGCCTTTACGTTCGATACTTCTCGAGACTCTGAGGTGGTCGAGAATCTTGAGAATCACTGGCCACGGTGTATCGTGCACCCGGTTCCCTCTAATTTAATAGAGGACGACAATGGGTCAGCGATTACCAGCAATCAGAGTGGATCGTTCGCGTCTCTTGTCGCCAATTAACGTTCAATCTTGTCCTTTCATCGATTCTCACAGACCCCCGGACTTGGCCAGGTCCTTTCAAAAGCTTCTGTCCCTTTAGAGTTTTTGCGTGTTCCCCGCGGAGGGGTCAAAGGGCGTGCTGCGGTTGCTCGGGGTGGGCCGAGTTTATTAAAATGTTGGGCAGACCGGAGGCGAAAGAGGCATTCTTCGCGTCGTTCCCCCGTCTCGTGGCTTTCGAGAGGCGCAACGAGCGCAAGATTGCTCGCGAATGAATCGTCGGAACGAGCCAGCCATTATTCCTGGTCGGAGGAATGCGGAATTTTCGAAATAAAGAGGGCCGCGGCTTGGCCAGGGGACGAAACTTGCATACGAAGTGCATCTACGTGGTCGGAATGTGCCGTTCGCCCAATGAATTTTACTAAAATTTCATCCGCAACCGAGAAAAAAGGAAAAGGGACTGACACGTGTGCCTAGAGTCGAGGGGAAGATCAAACATACCTAGATATAGGGTTCCAGGAACGTACGGAACTTGTAGGAAGGAAGGCAGTCCCTCTCAGACTCCTCGCAAAACCTGCAGGTCCCCTAACCAATTGCAATACCTTCTACCCAGCTTCTAATTACTGAAACACTCGAATGGATTCACTATCCACGGGCGAGCGAGGATCGAGGATCCCCTATTCCAAGAATTTAAACGATCGATAAACTCACCGACCTTATCACGTAGGCGGAAAAAAAAAGGAAATGCCAATGTGGCTAAGGCATACCAGGCGCGCAGCCAATTATGGGGGTTAATTAAGGAATTGCGTAAACAAATCGAGTGGATCGGCTAGCGGTAACCAGGTGAAAAGCACTCACCGTTCTTTCTCATTTCCGCGAGGAAATGGGGGAGCTACTGACGTGAGATCGCCACGACCCAGCTCCACTTAAGCGAACAATTAGCCAGCGTGTAATTTCGCCGAAGGATAGGTTCGCGCGAAGATGCTCGTGGCCTCCTGAAACGTTTTCTGGCGCGCCAACACCTTCCTCTCGAGCATCGGGCCTGTTTACCCAACAACCGAGGCTATTTTATCAATCTGCTTTCTTTCTTGAAGCTCAGCTGTTGCCAAATAAATTGCGTCTGCCGCTGGATTCCACTCCGACAAATAAACGCAGCTTCCTTCTGGACTCGGAATTGGATAAATATTTTCATGCAGTTCACGGCCGATGAGTAACTTGGCGCTTACTGCTCGCGGCCACGGACTCGCCTTTGATAATCCCGCTTTTTCCCCGCGATCAACGAAATGGGATCGCGCGCCGCCGTTCCCGCAATACGTGACCCTTCGAGCGAACCTCCGCCCGACCCGGTGGAACCTGTTCCTCATGGTTTTCTCGAAGGAGGAGCCACGGGCCGGAGAACAATGCCCGGGTTGCCGGTGCTTTATGGAAGTTTCGAGAGCGCGCGGATTAACGGTAGAGCGACCCTGCGCGCTCGATTCGTTTATCCCGACGCGCAATTTCTCGGTGAACAATGAAAACTGAGCTACGATCGAGCATGACTCTACTTCTGCACGACCGGCTCGCCGATAACATCTGCCCTCCTGGGTACAGGTTGCATGGTTCGGCGCGAGAATTGTGTACCGTGTTACCGTTATTCCGGGGCAGGAAACAACGCGGCAATATCACGACGTTGAAAGGAGGTCCTCTCGTAGATCGAGATAGGAGAGCTTAGCAGGGATCGCGGATGGCAAACCTTTTGAACAGAGATGCTACATTCACCGAACTTTAAACGACGATCTGACAGGAGGCATAGAGTAACCCCAGATACCCATCAACTGTCCCAGAAATCGACAGTTACCTGGGTAATCCTATTCCTCAGTTAAGGAACATCCGAGAAGGACAGAACCCTCTCCTACTTGCGGTGCAGCCCAGGAAATGACCATCGAGGTACTCAGACATTCCGAAATTTCTTCCACCGCGTCAGAACCCATCGACCAGGCAATCCAACGCCCATGTAGGGTAAATAATTCGCAGGGTCGAGAAACAGCCAGCGGCGGAGTTAATGAGCCGCGTTGAACGAGCCGAAGGATCGACGCGTTGGATCAAGCCAGAGGAAACGAGACAGCCAACGTAAATCCGCGAAATCCGCGTCGAGTTTTCTGCCTTGCACTCGCACACGCTCGTCCTTTCTTCGTGTCTCTCCGCGCACGTACCTTCTCCACAGGTGGAATTCTTCTTCCACGGCGCAGATGGCCAGGCAACTTTTTCACGGCTACGATCAAGTTCACGGCGCGGTCGGGCGACGACGATCGTCGGTGCTCCGTCGACCCAGCGTCGAGAGCCTGGCCTCAGGTGATGCAGGTGCAAGCCCACGGGGTCGTCGACACTCCGACGTCCTCTCTCTTTCCGCGCCTCTCACCTCCTCTCGGGCCCAGTCTTTCATTCCACTTTCTGCTTCCTCCTGAGGCCGCGTTACCGCGTTACCGAGTTCTTCGCCGCTCGCGAAATCGGCCTTCCTCGCGGGTACAACGAGCGCCGAATCATCTGCTTCGAGGATCCGTTCGGTGCGTCACGATCCTCGTCAGGTACTTAAATTGGCATGGTGACACGGAAATATCATGATAGACGCACGCCGGTGCAACGTCCACTTCTCGAGAACGAAGGCGAGCTTCCTAGCCGCGTGGCAATTACAGACTAGCCCAGCGAGGAGCGCTAGAAATCACTGTACGTCGCGCGCTAGGTGGCTGATAGAGCGGAATCCGTTTTACGGGCCGGTTTCAATCGCGGTCCCACCGTAAAAAAACCACTCCGTTCGACGGTTAGAGAAAATTGGACGTGGCTATCTTCGAGTGTATCGCGCTGGTTTGAATTCAGCCGAGCCTGACCGAGCGACCGCTTGCAATCACGAGCCACGGTTACGGAAGATGAGCATATCGTGCAATACGATCCGTGACAATGTCACGCTCCGGGAGTTCACTGTCACAGAAGCACGGAGAGCCTCGTAATTCCTCTGTCAGCCTCGAGCGCGCACCGTGCACGGCTCTTCCCGTGGCTTAATTTCCTCGCTTATCCACGCCCCATCATCGCAACTCGCTCCCTTTCCCGTCTTATCGAAACCGACTCGAGACCAGATTCGCCTCGACCTCGCTTCGCTGGCGACTGCCGCCCTTGAAACAATAATTAACTCGACTGTTTCGTGTCCCCTCGTCCATCCGTCCAATGATTAGGTCTAGAGGGGCCGGGGCAGGTTCAAATTACGCGGGGTTACGGCTCGATTAAAATCAGCGCGAGATCGAGACGCAGGTTACGGCTAAGTCTGGGTTAAGTCTAGACTAGCGTCGAGTCTGTGCCTAGGTCCAGGTCTCTAGCGAGTCTGGATGACGCCTACCGTTCGAGATCGAGCTTCCTGATTCCACTTCTTCGCAAGTGGCGAGGATGCGAGAGCTCACTGTACGGTCCGTCGAACCGTTCCTATGGAGAAGGCGTCTCAAGGAGCAGAATAACGAGAAGACTGGATGGAGGATGCGTATAGCTTCGCATCGATCTCTCCAGCGCGTGTAAATCACGCGTACGAGGACCACG
Organism: Andrena haemorrhoa; assembly: GCA_910592295.1. Classification (NCBI taxonomy): domain Eukaryota; kingdom Metazoa; phylum Arthropoda; class Insecta; order Hymenoptera; family Andrenidae; genus Andrena; species Andrena haemorrhoa. Next base: position 5,378,905 of record OU342940.1, on the reverse strand, counting down.
CGTCAACGGCTACGGCCAACCTGCCTGCCCGTCGGAATAACGACGTGAACGGCGCGAAAGGGATAACGAGGAGAAATTTGGGACGGTTGTTCGCGGGTTCTATACGAAATGGCGAAAGTCTGTAGTCACGAGACGTTAATTAGTCGCCCGTTGACGTATGCAAATGGAACGGGGGAAGAGAGAAATCGAGGGTAAATGGAAAGCAAAGGCTCATGGCGGTCCAGACAGGACAGAATCTTTCCCTGTACCATCGCGACACTTCTCCGTTGCATGCTTTCTATAAAAAAAAATCATACATTTAGCTGTGGGGATCGTATATAGCCGCTTTAAAGAGCCATAAACATGTCCTGGCAACTCCTACGTTGCGCCGCGAGTACGCTGCATGCCGCTCGCGACAGTGAAACAGTTGACGATGAGTCGTATAGAGGGACGACGAATCTCCGCAGTTAATACACGTATACGTGACTCGAGGAAGCTCTATTGTGCTCGGAGCCAATAAAAAGGAGCAACGACGTCCCGGCAAGAAATCTTGGCGACCGAATACGCGGGGCAAGGGACGGAGGCGTTGCATTATGTAGTCCTCGAACGAGGACAAAGACGTATCGCGCAGCGGGGCGAGGGTGGAGGGACAGAGAGGCTCAGGGGGTGCACGAAGTTCGGGGCAACCCCTTGGCACCGCTCCCTAAGAAACTCGTGGTCTGCTCTCCGGGGAGCCATGCTCCAAATCCTAACGACCGCTCGTGATTTACTCTGGTTGTGCTAACAGCGACGACACTCGCGATACAGCCCTGTCTGGGGATCTGGAGAGTGTCTCCTGCCGTCTGGCACTGTCTTCAGTCTATCGTCAGAGACTCTGGACATTAGAGTCAGGGTGTCGTTCTTGAAAACCATCTGTCCATCCTCGAATGCGTCTACCCTGCCTTTGCTTGTTTATCTTGACTTCGTTCGTAGGGCAATATTTCTACTCAGCGAAGACGTCTGATCATCAAAGAATGTCTCCATTTCATATCTGTCGTCTCTAAGCTCCAGTCGATGTCTTTAGTTAATCGAATAAAGCCACCTGCAAGGAAGGACAGCTAACGCACTAAGCCTCCCCGGTAAAATGCAAACAGCCCCGAGGGGGCGAAGATCCCGATCACGGCGTATTAACGCGCAGAAATTGAAATTCTATCCGTGGAGTGATACCAGGCGAAGGGGGATGTTCGTGCCAAAGGAAGCCGGTTCCCTGACGTCCGGGCATCGTGCGTGATTCACTCGAGCGATTCTGATCACACGAACACCGGGTAATAATGGTGCGTGACGGTGACGTGCTACGTCGAATCGCCAGCGCTCGTCCAGGGGCGAGTTGTAAACGCGAGGACGTTACGCTGTGCGTTGGAAGGCAAATGAGGATAGCCGAGATGAATTGGACCCTCCGGTGTGGACGCTCCTATGCAAGTGAAATATAATTAGGTGGTTTTTGTAATTGGAGAACCGCGGACGGTGATCTACTCTCTGCCCGATTATCTATTCTTATTCTGACCTCCGCGGATGACTTCTTAGCAGAAGATATTTCGACACGATCTTCTGAAAATAGTCCCTGCGTCATGCGCGATATACCGATTCTCAAAAAGCGAAAAACGAGCGGAGCGCATCGTCCGCTCGGTAATTCATGGGCCTCGGGAATGTCGATTACGACGAATTACCATTATTAGCTGGTAATAACGAAACGCGGCGATTCGCCCGTTAATACTCGGCAATTTATTTACTCTGCGCCCGAAGCGTCCCTAATTGCCGCGCGTTAAAACGAGAACTCGCGGGACGAAGACGTCGAGCGGCCTCGCTTACCGCTGGAATAATTAAGCCTTCCGATGAAACTGTACACCGTCGAAGCACTTCGTTAATAAAGTGACGCGGTGCGACAGAGGGGACTGCCCGCGGAGCCAAGATTCGACGAAACGGCGAGCCGCCGCTCTCGACACGGTGCAACGGCGACCGGCTCAAAGCGGACACGCTCGTTTCTAAGTTTCTAAACGTCCTGCGTGATTCACCGCCGCCGCCGCGAACATCCATAATACGCTTCGGGGTCTGACAGCCGCATAATAGATCGGCCTGGAAGCTGCACCGGTAAACGCGATGACGATTCGTCTATCTTTACATGGACAGGTCGTTGACTAGCGACTAGCTGGGCCGAGGACACGGTGGCCCCTTAGAACCGGTAGTCACGTTGAGTTAATGCAATTTGCATGCATTATCTAACGCGTAACGAGCAGGCCTGGCCCGCGAACGAAGGAAAGAAGAAGGGAGCGGGGTGGCGGCCGAGTCGTTAACCCCGCTGATCCAGAAGCAGTCGATGGAAAATCGACGACGATCATCGTGGACGTCCGGTCACGCCCTCGCCCCCCTCGATTATTCCTCAGACTTTCCGCGAATCAACCGCAGCTCTCCGCTCTGCCGTCGCCAGGGCAACGAGTAATTTTACGCCGATGCAATTACACACGGAGGGGGCTGTGCATTAAGCGCCAAGGTTATATTTAGATTCGTGTCCAATCAGAGATCCAGTCCGCCTTTTTGCCATTCGAATCGCTTCGTTTCGAGATAGCCCCGTTGATTTTTTAACAAACACCAACCTCGACTGCTCTTCAGACGACCAGTTCCACTGGTCGAGCGCTCTCCTTTCTGCGTTTCGTCGCGGGAACAGGCGAACCTGATTCGCGGAAAACGATCCCGATTCGGTGACCGTTTCGCGGCCCCGCGCAACAACGAACCCCGCTCGGTATCGTAAATCGCTCGCGAGCTTTATTTACGATGTCCGACGAAGTGACCGGTGGTGCATCGGTAGCCGCGCTTAAATATAATTCGCCGAGCACCCCCGATACCGTGTGTCCCCCTTGTCGCACGGCCGTTGCCAAGATATTTTTCCAACTGGGAAACGCGTTGTCGGCGGGCTTCGCCCATCGTGCACCGACCAGAACAGAAATAGCGCGGGGGGCTTAGCCATCGCTGATGGATTGTGCACACTTTCACCTCGATCCCGCTTAATTCCAGGATTATCCTCGGTTCACCTACTTTTAATTTTACTCGACAACGGCGGAGGGTGGTGAAATACGGGGTCGAGCGTGTCCTCGATGGAGAACGTAGCAGTGACAAGTGTTCTAAACAGAGTGTACAGGTATGAGACACTAACCACGAACATTAGCTAACAATGGGACGCATCCACGCGTTCTTTCCACCATCGGTGCACGAGGCTGACGATAGAATGCCGCCGAGAGGCCGGAAGCTGGCAAGTTGGAGAGTCGAAGAATGAGATTGCGAAACTCGAGAAAGCGAAGTCGGGAAGTTAAACGGTCAGAGTCAGAGAGGTGAGGAGAAGCGAGAAAGTTCAGAGATTATGAAGAGTCTGAGTTGAAAGCTTAATCTACTATTTCTACCCAACTTCCCGAGCCACCTACTTCATAGTTGCAGCGAGATCTTCCGCTCGTTCTCCACGGTCGAATTGAATCCTGTCCCTCTATTCTTCGGGTTCGTATCCGCGGCATGGAATACCCAGTGGGGAGCGATAGCTTTTCTCCGATACACGCGGTTACAGCGTGTTTCGATACACCTTCGGCCTGGAGCAATATTTGAACTCTGTCGGGCGGAGGGAGTGTCAACAGACCTTAGGAAGGGACTGACCACTCCGTTCAATGGCGAGTACACGAAACTTGCACGGAGAAGTCGCCGCTCGTGAGGCTCGCCGGTTGGTAGGCAGACGCACAGACCATGGTAAACCGACAGCGAGGACCGCAAACGTGACGGTCAGCGGGATATCTTGTTGCTACGGCGCCCGCAGTCTCGAGGATCCCTCGAAGAAGTTTCCCCTGGATCGAGACACCGGAACCACTCACGGAGTTAAACTAATTTACCTGCGCCGGGAGAGCTTCCCTTGAAAAGCCATCGAACTAGAAGTCTCTCCCAGATCCCGTGTAATCCGCGGTATTCAGCGGGCGTTACACGATAGCCGGTCGCAAAAGAAGACTGCTGCTCTAGTCTCCAGAGGAGAAAGCGCGCATGCCAAGAGGAGACCGGGGGGAAACTGCTTAATTCAATTAATTAGTCGAACGTCAAAGCGAGCTACTTGGAAGCGCTCGCCCCGAGACGAACACCAAGCTACAGCCGTTGGAGTTTCCACGTTTACGAAAGACGGAAGGTGGCGAGGCTTTTGTTTTATCCCCCGGACGCCCAACGCACCAAACTACCTCCGCGGATTGATGAAAGATTCTTTTACTACCCAGGCGTAATCTTCTCGCTTCCCATTCGTCCAAGATTCATGTGACAAGAAAATGCCCGTATTACGAAAACGTTGCGGTCGATTTCGGGGATGTGGGTCACGCTCCTCTTGGCATCGACTCGAGAGCACCCGGCGAATCGTCGATGAATGAGAATCAATCTATTTATACCGCGGGGACCCGCAGTAGGCCGCTTTTCTATCGACGAGCCCGATGGACGTTGCAACGAGGAGGATTTCTAATCCCCTGTGGCTGGAGCGCCGTCGCGAGCTGGACATTTTTCCGTGCTCCCGTCCGATCCAGAGACGGGACCGATTCGATCCGCTGGCCGAGAGATCCGACGACCGCGGAAAATAAGATAACTGAATTAATGAGCTACTGTGTTCGAGAACAGAAGGGTCCTTAATCAAGCATCATTGGGATGCACGCGACGCGACAGGCCGGCCGGTGTTCTTGATCACGTCTCCAGCGTCTCCGAGCCCAGGCTCTTTTCTTTCCCTTTCGCCTTTCTTAGCTGCGCCACGAATATTCGCCGGCTCGTCCAGGACGAGGGTGCTCCTGACACGAGCAAACTTTCTCGTTACGAAACAACTGTTGGCAGTGGCGCCGCTGATTAGAGATTCCGGTGGTACGCATCTACTTGCCACCTGACCGAATTTATCACTGGTTTGCGTTGCAGTGGATCGTGGCCCTAGATTCAGCTGAATCTAGCCTTCGTTGGGCTGGGAGACGTATTTGATTATAACATCTCAAGCGATCGCAATGATACTTTCGTCAACGCTATTAATCCAGGGAGCAGAGAGGTCGGGTCTGTCGCAGCCAAAGAAGCCGAGACCCTGATGCATCTATCGGGGACAAGATAAACGAAGTTAATGAGCCACTCTTCGCGAACAGAGGAGACCTTAACGACCGACGTGTACGCGTGTACGCCTGCACGTACACGCCCGACGATGCACACTTGACCACCGCGATTCTCAGACGACACATTCTCCCTTTGTTCTCCCCCGCCCCCGTCCACTGACCATTGTTTTGCGGGCAGGCATCGAGATTAGAGTTTCTTCGTCGCTGACAATGACTGATCGCGACCGGCGAGTTAAGGGCAGAGTCGGTGGCTCGCCACTCCCGGCGGATCGGTTGAAATTCTCTCCTGGAAGCGCGGACCGCGGCGATCCCCCGCGTTACGAACCTCGTTTCGCCATGCAGTATGCACGAGAGAACTCTGGGCCCATAAAATATTTTCAACACGGCAATTCTACAAAGTTTCCGCCGGCTGGGCGAATTTTTACGGGCCACGATCCAGTCGGATCTCGTGCCCGGCTCCTGAGAAGCCCCGCGAACATGCATAAAAGGACACTCGAAAGTATCTCGAGCCCCAGGAAATCTTGCGACGAGCCTCGCCGCGACGAAGCTAGCTTCTAGAATGCAAATTCGTTTCGAGAAGAAACGCTGAGTGCACGCTACCCGGAGTCGAGCAGCCAGGAACTGCGACCGACGAGGTCATGCCGCGCGAATGTGTCGACTCGCGTGTGCCCCGCGAGTGTGTGTATGACGGCTGCAGTGACCGTGGGAAGCAGCTGGATGTTAGGTAATTGAAGAATTTCTCAGAAAATGGGCACGCGTGTCGAGGACGAGAAGAAGACGGAGGGTGAAGGCGGCGGGAGCAAGTTCGAGGAGCTTACCTCGAGAGACCGAGAACGAAACGACAGCTAGGCTCGTCGAGAGACGCTCGAGACGTCAGCTCGTCGAGCAATTAAGCGTAACGGTGATGCAATCGGGTTCTCATTGACGCTTTGATACCGCGAGACTGCCGCTAATTGGCACCCACCGCCGCAATTCGCGAGTGAATCGTGTCGAAGCAAGCCTCTGTTCCGGTTTTCGGTGGCGATCAATGGAAATGTTTCTCCCGGGGAGAGGATTCGGATTGCCTCGAGGACATCCCGCGAACTGGAGCCGACTGAACAGCTTCCACATCAAGAAGAGATTCCGCGAACAGCACTAATCGCCTGTGTTGCTTTGGCAACGTGCAAATCCTCGGAGCTGCTTTACTGCGGTGTAACGTCCAGAGTAATGGAATGCCTCGGTGAGATGCACCGATTTCTGCCAGCTAAATGAAACCTGCCCCGCGTCGTCCCGCTGAAAAACAACTCGCCTTCTGCTCATCCGCCGCGCCAGATTCGAAACCCCGCGAGATTGCAACCGCGACAGCCACCATTCGATACACTCAGCTGCGGGAACAAAGAAATCCGAGTGAGTTTCTAACAGAACTCGAGCACAGCCGTGACGCAATCATTCCTCCGAGCACCTAACGTCATACTTCTGGCCGTTGCCCAACCGTGCGACCGTTCGTACACTTATTAAGACGATCATAACGCCGCTAATTAACCGTGATAAATTATTGCCGGACGGTTGCGCAAATGGTTACCCCTCGCCGCGAAAAGCCGCCTTTCGAGTACGCAGCGCGCCTTTGGAAGTCTCCCCGCAAAGGGGAGGAATCGCGAGGGGGATGAGGCCCTCCACGGTGGACCATGGAAACTGCGATGCGCACAGCCGCAAATGACACGCGAGCTAATTTTCCGGCCGGAAAATCACGGGGGCGGGCAAGCTACCGTGAACGCAACGTGTCCGTGACACCTCTCAACAAGTGGATGGGAAGCTCGCTCGCTCGCTCGCGCGCGCACGTGTCGCTGACATGCCGGGCGTGTGTGCGGCACGCGAAATCGCCGGATAAAAGTGCACTAAGGTTCGTCGAACCGCGAAAGCACGGGACCCCACGAGGCTGATCCATCCAGCGGAGCATTATTTTTAGTCCGCGAGTCGTCCCGCTGTGTAAAAGAGGCGCGAAGCAACGAGACCGTTCCCGACTGTCAGCGGTTTCGTTTTGGAGTAATCGGGCTGTTTGATCGTAAGGAAGCGTAGACAACGTGTGCGAGAGGATGTAAGAACGGGAAACGCGCGGGCCGTGGTCCGAAAAGAGACGCGGAGTGTTGGAAAGCAGATATGTTACGTGTAAAGGGAAAATTAATACTGCGTAATGATTTCCTGTTGCCTAATGAAGTTTCTAAGGTCGCACGCTCGGAAAGCGCGAATTGAATTTTCACCACGAGCCGCGTATAATCGGCAAACGAAGCCGCTAGCGTGCATAATCATCCGCGTCGAGATCTAGACGCGGGATACGCTTAATTGGATACGATTCGATCCGAGCGGCGCGAAAGGGGATACTCGATGCGTTCACGGTATAAAGCTTCGAACAACTATCCCCGAAGAAGAAGAAGAAGACGAAGGAGACGAAGATGAAAACGAAGAAGAAGACGAGGGGATAGAGGTTAAAGCGAAGGGAACCGTCGCGTCGCGCAAGAAGAGTGAGACGTCGAAGGCGAAGGTATACGTGGCGAAGAAGCTGCAAGGGGTCCCGGGAAAAAAGGTGAGAAATGAGGCGGCCGAAGGATCAGACGAAAGAAATCGATGGTGGGCGATGAAGATGGGGCAGACCCGTTATGGCGACCGTGTTGCATCGCATTAACCAGTCGACCGAGTGATCTTGATCCCATCTCTCACAGCGGCGCCCTGCTTCTTCCCCTTTGGAATCATCGTCTCAAACGTGATCCGGCCACTAACGACTGTCCGCCGATTCTGCTCGATCGAATGAGCCCCTATACGCATTTACACTCGCTACAACGCGCCCTCCATGCGAAGACCTATCGACAGAAGCGATTTCTCACGCGCCGACGCATAAATCGCCGTGGATAAAAGTCAACCTCTCGATAAGTAAACTGTAACTGTAGGCTTTGGGGGTTGATAAAGCTCATTGAAAGGGAGTAACGAACGTGCGAGTCTTATGTTATCCCAGCCTTTCGAACCTGCTGTTGCCTAAGAACCCTTAGAAACCCAAGAGATCCGCACAGATGTACCTATACAGTATTTAGTTTCACTTTGCGATTGGTGCACTTACAATTCGATACCAAGAGCCAGCGTCCCAACTCCCCGCGAGTAACGCGACTATGCGGATTTTGCAACTGGGAAAAAGCTACTGAGGAGATCTCTGAATGGTGTTTTCCGCGGGTGCTCCTCGTTTCGCGACTACTTAACCAGCACCGTTCGATATGATCGCGCGATTTACTCGCGCACACGGGATGAATTAATTGCCAGGCAGCGCCGGGGCTTGCGTAATTGCCAAGTAACGAGTGGCCTTCCGATCGAAGACGATGCGAACACGCGAAACTCGGCCAGGTCGATAACCTGTGCTCCACGGTGTTAATTGACCATGTACGCAAACCGTTTGAGTTTTGCCTCTCTCGCCGCGGGATGGGCCCTCTGTGTTCCCGTTACGAGCCCGTCTCTGAAATTCCGTGCCAATTACGCCACCGGACTTTAATCATTTTTAGCGCGACGCTGACGGTCGACCGCGAAACGCTGATGGAACTGGGCGTTTAATTGCGACGGAGCGTTGCCGCTTTTTTAATGCCCCCGGTAACGGCGAGCCAGAGCCTGTCAAACGTTCCAGCCGAGACAGTTTCAAAAAAACCGGGAAACGTTCCCAACGAGACGATTCTTCGCGCGGGACAATCGTTCGCACATTCGTTACGCTTCGATTCGAGGCCACTCGCATGGAAGAGTACACGCGGCGAGAGATCTTTCGCCGCCAGTTCCCGTTCTCCGTCAATGATCGTGCAAAAGAGGGCGCAGGTACTCACCTGAACGTCCACCAGATGTTGAAGCACATCGTGTTCAGCCAGAAGAACGCAGCCAGGAAGAAGAAGTGAGCCATGATTGCTGAAACAGAAGAAGAAAAATGGGCTTCGTTACAAACTGCTTTGCCGAGGGTTAAGCCGCTTACCGGTACCAGTTTTCCCTGCCCCTCGGGGCAACCAGTTTTTCCCACGGGAGACGAGATAGCCTCACCCCTGTGCACGGCAGAAGAAAATCGGGAAACACATCGCGGTTCCCTCGCAGGATAAACGAACCAATTGCTCCCCAATTGCCAGCGTCGCGTACATGGAAAATTCGGCGTAGGTATTTGAAACGTTTCCCCATTTCCTTCACCGACAGAAAGGTGCAGGCGAACACGAGGCGGTCCTTCGAAACAAAGGACACCACCGATTCCCAGGTTCGCGATGAATCCTCAAAGATTCATGAACGGGGAGGGTTGAACACGCAGGGTGCGGCGTGTCGAGGGCCAGACAAAGCTCCGGGGGGGCGGCAGCTTTTGTAAAGATCCGTTTGAAAAGATGCTGGTAACCGGAGTGAGGGGTGGCCGGTGGATCTCGATAAATTTTTCACGGTGTCGTCCGCATTCATTCTTAGAATTCGCGCGGCTGCGTGCAACGAGCGGAGAGCCTCGGCTGGCCATTAATTCCTGAAAACGCAATCGCTGGGGATGCGTGCACGCGTCGGCGAATATGGGGGGTTGCGGCACAAAACTCGCGTCGATCGAGCAGCCGGTTACAAAGAGACCCCCGCGAACCAGCAGTTCTCACGAGCACCTTTCGTGAAAAGGAAACTCCACTGGCGAGCAAAGAACCGGCCCGAGTCGGTTTGCCCATTGTGGAGAGGGGGGTGAATTTTTCAGCACGTCGAACGGGGCTGCATTCGAGAACGACAGCCACGAGCCGGCGCAGCCATGAATTTCTAAAAACCCAATCGTCGTGTTTACATAATGGCAGGCGTTTACGAAAACACGCGTCGCAACGCTCGGGGGTGGCTGAGTTTGCTCCGAACCGCAGCCGAGGGGGTGCAGCAATCGTTCATTCGATTGTGTTTGATAAACTCGAGGTATATAATTTCTGCGTCTAATTATTGGAGCTGCATTATAGTGGACACGTGTTCGATTATACAGTGGTAATGTCGTGCAGTGGCGCACCTAGAAGGGGGCCAAGGGTCCCTGGCATCCCCAAAGAAGGTGCTTTGTAAAAAGAAAAGGTAATTGGATTTTATTCTTTAACTAAATTTTTACAATCACCTAAACAATTTTGTTGAATTTCCATTTAAAATATTTTTATCCCTTCAACCCGGTTCGCCCCAAGTTTAAACCCCGAGTGCGCCACTGCTGTAGCGTGTAAGACACTGCTAGCCTTCCATTGACAGGTGTGTCGCTATTGTACGTGGGATTTAATCGCTGATTGTCTTTGGAAGAAATACAAAACTTTCAATGCCAAGTTGCTTCGATTACTTAGTCTTAGCGAGCATTAGTCATCGCCTTTCATTTGGGACCGCTATATTCTCGACTGCATCGGTGTGTACAAGGAAGGAGGTTTCCTTGATCGCGTTCCGAGGTGTAGCAACGCACACTTCATCCCGGCGATGTTTTCCCACATTTTTACATTAAATGGAATAATCCCTGCGTAAACGAGCGTTAATTACACGCGGCACGCCTGCAGCCTCCGGTGGTGCCACTCCATATGGGAAAAATCCGCGATTGTAAACATTTGCCCGGACCGCTCGCGGCTCGTAACCGCGCGGCCGTGCATAACGAAGTGAATGCAAATCGTGGCGAGTCGCTCGGTTACAAAAGTTTCTCATGCGTCACTGGCGTTCCTTCAACGCGCGTTTCTGCGTTCCTCCGCGTGACGCCTATCGTGCCTCCAGAGTCCAGCCTGTGTCGATAATCTCTGACATCGAATGTGATGAGAGGCACCGTTAGCGTGCGACGAGTGCATCGAGAACGGGATTCTCGGTATCCTGTTACGGCCGGTCACCGGTAAGAAACAATAGACTTTGCTCTTCGCTGTTACACGCTAATTGAAATGACAGCACGCGTTCCCAACGAACCTTCTACAATTTTGCTAACGTTTCTCTGTGAAGAAGCAATGTGACTGACGCGTTTAACCATTTCGTAGTAGTCCGCCAGAGGTGAGCATTAGGGTGGCGGCTCCTATTTTCGACTTTTGAATTTTCTTCGGGGCACGCTTAAGGGCATGTTTAAGGGTCCAGAGGCACCCTTTCCCGTTATCCGATCGAGCGCAAACGTTACACGGATTTTTTTTAATTATTTGGAACTATTCTGGAAGGTGTCCCGAAGAAAATTTTGAAAAAAATTTTCCCAAGAGTAAATAAGAGCCACCCTGGTGAGCATCAATCGACCGCGAGATATCACGCGCTCCCGCGCGCGCGACGCGTCCAACACGCAGGAATCAGTCGTGTTCCAAGACTTCCAAGGCGTTCGAGGTTGATTAACAAAGCAACGAGTGTCGTTTGTCGACGGATTAGCGCTGGCGCGGAGGAAAAGCCAGGCGACGGGCGATCGCGCGAGCGTTTCGAAACGGCCACGGTTTCCCATCGACTCGAGGTTGCTCGAAGCGGGATTAACGGCCGCCACGCGGCAAAGTCCTCCGATAATTCTTCGTCGAAAGGCTTCCGCTCGCGGACCCGTCTGCCGCCGGCGTTTATCCCGCGTCCCGGCCGCGCGGAAATAATTAAATTTCCAAAACTAATTACGCCTCGTTGCAATTATAACTCTGGCGACATTCATCCGTGAACGCACCACCCCCGCCCCATCCAGGAGGGAGGCTGAACCCCGCGCGGGGTAGCCGAAATCGTTTGCACGCGTCAACCCTTTCCCCCTTCCCCCGCCGGCGACCATCGGTGAAATCTGCGCGGAGTCGTTTCGGGAATGGGAGCAGGACGGTTCGTGTTTGCTCGACGCGGTCTGTTTCTCATTTCCCAACACCTACGTCTCCCGGTTACAGAGGGGTGGCCCTTTTGTCAGAATTAGGAGCCGGAGCGGGTGGCGAACGAAGGGGAAGGTGGGAAGGAGGAGCGGCCGGAAAAGGAGAGACCGAATCGCGAGTCGCGCGATATCGCGGCCCCTTTGATATGGTAATAGCGTTTCTCCGAGGCTCGGGGGCGGCCGATCGGGCTTTTCCTTTCATCCGGCAAAACTTGTATCGCCCGCCTTGGCACGCGGATCGCGGCGCTCCTGATCGCGGTGGGTAATGGGGATTCGATTCAATCCCCGTTTCTATTTGCTCTGCTCGTCGCCTCGCCAACAGTATGCCAAGATTCGTTGGGGTCTGATTAACACGGCGACACGGATTCGCCCGGTGGCTCGAAGAAATGAATGAAACCTCTGACGCGTTCGCGCTGGGAACGACGCGGAAACTTTCCCCGCGCTCTGGCAGCAGTGTAAAATCCAGCGAGCGAGTAACTGCACGCTGCGCTATCGTGGAAACTTTGGAACGCGTTTGGCAATCGGATGTCGCTCGTCTCGCTCGTACCCGCCAGCCCCAATGTTTTTCATTATCGCGACAACTAATTTCGTGGCGGTCGTTGAAACCGACCCCCCGGCCGGGAACAGAGGGAGGAAGCGGGGACCTAACGATTGTCGACGGGCGAAAGAGGAGTGGAAAACGGTTGGAGGGTTAATTTAAGTCACGGAGACTCGAAGGAAGAGCGGGCCGGTGTGTGCTAGGCCCGCGCGACCCCACAACACCGTTCCGCCACGAGGGCGAGTGTCAAGGGTTGAAACGCCGGCTAGTTAAGGGGCCTCGATTTGCATGGGGTCGGAATTAGATTGCGCTGCCTTGACCCCGTCGTTTATCCGTTTCTTCGTTGGCGCGCGTTTCTAATTGCCCCGGGGAGAGATGCAGCCCTTTTGGGCCGCGCGTAAATGCTATTCATCTCGTTGTGTCCTTTTAATGAACAAAGGAGAAACGTTTTCATTACGAGCCCACGGGGTGCGGGGGTTGCAATTATAGCCTGGACCGCTGTGTTAGATTTTGGCGCGAAGCACAGGCACGATCTTCTTTCCCTTCGTTGGAAACGTAATGGAATTTCGGGAATATCGGTGCGATGTCTGCGCTCGGATCTCACTCATCCCGCAGGAATAAAGGGCGAGATTAATCAAACCGAGGTTCAACTACATTAAGAAACACGTGCCGCTGGGAAGGTTAATTTAATTCCCACTCGATTTACCAGCGAAACTTGCTCGAGAAGAAATTGATTAGAACGCTGGCGCGGAGTCAGCGAGCCGGCAGCAACTTCAGAGATTAATGCCGCTGCATTAACATCCGTGATTAAGTTAAATACTTCGGAATGGCACCGCGACGAGTCGTAATTAAATCATGTCGGATTTATTACACCGCCCCCGATTTAGATGGGATTAGAGTTTGATTCAACGTTCCCCGCGCTCCCCGCGTCCCCGTTGCGCCCCTAAGCCCGAAAGGGTTGTAGCGCCGCGATGAATTATGAAAGTTAGCGGCAGGCCCCAGGGATGCTCGATCGGTCAGTTGAAATATTAAGCTGGAAAAGAACGAGAGGCCGGAGGCCGCCTCAATCCGCGGTGGTACGGAAAACTTCTGTCCCAGAGCGCGTCTAAAAAACAACCTAATAATCTGCCTTTAAAAAGTGAAATAAATATCGCGCTCAACGCTACGCATTCAGAAAGTCTTCTGCGCGTTCTTTTCGACCGCGTCAGGGTGCGAACGGCCCCCAAATGCTGGAAAGTAAATCTGCCACGGAACAAAAATACTCGCGGGCCGTCTTGCAGAGAATTACAAGCGTAAGCAAACGGATAAATTCGTGCGGGATTAATAAAAGTCGCTGGCGTTGCCCGCGGAATTACGATCGGCGTTTTTACGAGTTATCGGCCGTGCCGGCGGCGATCCTGTCCACGGTTTTACGGCGACGCGTTATTTCGAGAACACCACGTCCCGCCGATGCGTACTTTACATCCATAATTTCGCCGGCGGAATTAATTGGAGCCAGCGTGGCGCGCGTCGAAAATCATTTCGCGGCGGGAGGAGATGATACGTCGCCGAGGGGAGTCGCGTAAACGATTAACGTGAATAAATAAACGCCGGGCGGGAGCCGAGTGGGGCGAGCACGGGGGGTAAAAATTTATGGAACGGAAACGTGGAAATTAATGAATTTAGGAAAGCACGCGTGTTCGAACGTTTAGACGTTTCAAAAATCCACAAACGCGGGCCGTAAAAGCGCGCCGGGGGAGAGGCTGGTAGGGGATGAGCTGCGATTCGAGGAGATGGGGCTCGTTATCCGCGAGCACCCGCCGTCGACTACGATACCCCCCCTACAATATTAATAATTATCGCTGGGACACGCGCGGCCCATTCGAAGCGGCGGTTTTCCATTGCCTATGAACGAGCGTGGAACGCGCGAGTTTACAAACGGGCCACCGTCGCCGCCGACGCGCCGCGTTGCGTCGACAAACAACGCTCGGCGCCGCGCGTCTGTAAACCAATTTAATCAAGCCCGCGATAAAACTGATGCGACGAATATTAGATTCCGAAATGGATTGCTAGTATAAATCCCGCGTGAAATACGAACGCGTCCGCTGGCCACGCGGAAACCTATGGACTGCGAAATAGAAAAAAAAAACACAGGGGGGAAACTGGGGAAAGCAGAGGGAGAGTGTCGCGACTATAATCGCGCGCTATCGACGCCAGGGCTGGATATTTACAGCGCGTTGCCGGCGACGCGACGGTCCCGGGGAAAAGGGTTTAACTCGCCGCACGCTCCATTGACGAAATCGAGCGAGATTCGCGCGGTGGCGTCCCCCTTCGCGAGTTCGGCAAAAAGACGAGCCCGGGTCGACCGCCATTTTGGCGAACGCGGTGTGTCGCGCTGAAAGAATGCATTACGTGGCGTGTACGCGGGCGACGTGATTCAGAGGCGGCGATAAGAGACGGTTATGGCTTCCACCGTCAGATATTTACGGTGGTGAAATTGAGAAAAGCGGCTGGCCCATATTCCGGGCCGTTCCGGAGGGTTGCAAGCCTCGCAGGATGGAGACGGATCTCGCAGCACTAATGAAACTCACGGTGAATCAGCGTACCGGGTGTATAAATACACGCGGGCTATCCCCTTCGCGTCGTTTCCGTGGAACACGCGACGACCGAGACCGCCCACAGAGAACTCGCGACACAATTGCCGACGGATGGGCCGTCCGCCGGGCATAATTTATCTGTTTTTGCGCGCGTTGCTGAACAATGCCCGAAGAGCACTTGGGCGTGATCGATACGTTGTCCCACGTTGGTCGCGTAATTATTAACCGCCTCCCCCGCGACGACTTCCTTCTTCCCATCCCTCGCAAAAAACGAACGCCGGGACATCTATTCGCGCAAATATTGACTGACGCGAGAGCTCGCTCGCCCGGAATCAGCAAGAAAGGTACATTCGTCTCGAAGTGCTTGCGCAAGCCTCGGTAACCCGGACAACGGGAATATCGTTGCTAATAAATTTCGACTTTCCCATTGTTCCCGCGGCGTGCACCGAGGCGGCCAATATGCAAACGAGTTCCTAGGCCGCGCGAAATCCTCCTTGAATCCGTGCAGCTCGCCGGCGCTGCTGCGCGCCGCGATTCCCAGTCTCGATTGCTTCCGATTAGCCCCGAAAATCGCGGCAACTTTTCCCCGAAGAGGTTTCGTCACGAGCCCGCGGCTGTGCTCTCGTGGTCCCGCTAATCGACGCGGAGCCCTCGAGGAGCAATCAGCGGGGGCCGTGCGGATGAAATTCTGTTATATTTAGACGTAACGAGTACCGGCCAATCGGCGCGGGTGGACGGGCGGGGAGCGAAGGGACGAGAACAGCGAGAGCGCAAATCGACCGAACGATGGAGAGGAGACGCGTGTGCCACTCGAGATCTCCACTTATGGTTGCTCGGATGGAGCGAGGATGAGCGAGGATGAGCGAGCCGCGACGCCAACGGTGCACTGTGTCTGTCTCGAGTGTTGCTGAAATTGCTGCCGGATGACGCTGTAGGGAGTTCCTGGAGGAGAGAGCTCGTCAGCCACCCCCGCGGCCCTGGGGTTGCTGCGCCCCCTCTTAACCCGCCCGGGTCCTAAACGTCCACGTGACGAATTACCTGGAGAATAAGGGGCTTCTTCCTCCGCAAGGTCGGGGCACACCCGCGCGCGCGCCCCTCCGGCCTAATTAATTTCCCACTTCGCCGGCAACTTCGACGCCTCCTCTTTTTTCCCACCCGAACGCTACAACCACGGGGGTGGTTCTTTTTGCGCCCGGATAATTAACGAACGTAGCCGGGAGCCGGACCGCGTCGGCGCTTGTTGCCAAAGAGAAACAACGTAGGCTCTCGCGGGGACGTCAATTAGCGGGATCTTCGCTCTGCTTTTCCTTTTTTTTGTTAACCCTCCCCACTCCTCCCCTTCAAGGGAATTTATATGAAGGGCCCGTGTCTCCAGGATTGCTCCGACGTCGCGCGCCGCGTTGAATAATGGACGAGCCTTTCGTACACCAAAAATACGGAGAACCGTGGCCGCGGTGAAGCCGACGGCCCTCCTCTCGCCTGCCAGGGAACACGTATGTAAGTACGTATCTCTGTTTTCGCGCGAGGAAACATTGTTTCCGGTTCCCTCCGCTCTCCACCTTCCCTCTCCGTCCGTTACCATGAATCGCAACTCGAACAAAGAAAGTCCGGGCCGCGCACTGTTTGCCACGAATCATCAAAGGCGTCGTCCCGATGTTTCGATACCCGGGGGAGATAATGGCCGCATAAAATGTGGAAAAGTCTGCGCGAATCCCTGGGTAGGCAAGTTTTATTCGGCAGATAAAGGGTACGTCGACCCTGGAGACGTACGACCGGCCGCGCCGTAAATTAGGAACGACGATCGGCCGCTATAAAACGAAAATAAACGAGCCCGGCCGCGGTTCCGTGGAATCGACGGAGAGAT
Organism: Andrena haemorrhoa; assembly: GCA_910592295.1. Classification (NCBI taxonomy): domain Eukaryota; kingdom Metazoa; phylum Arthropoda; class Insecta; order Hymenoptera; family Andrenidae; genus Andrena; species Andrena haemorrhoa. Next base: position 5,362,017 of record OU342940.1, on the reverse strand, counting down.
CGTGATTTTTCGGAGAAGGCTGCAACAAGTGTAGGAGGGAACGGCGAGGAGAGGCGAAGCGCCGAGAGGTCTCGCGGCCACGAGCGCCAGCGGGGATCCAGGAGTCGCGACGGCCAGAGTAAGGGCGGATAAAAATGCCGGGAGACAAAAGGGCCGGGAGGGAAAATATGTATCGCGAGGCACGCACGATTGCACAACAGCTTACGGCGAGGATGACTGGGAAGATTGTCGTTCTGGCAGTCGGCCAGGGAGCGAGGCAAAGTTCGAATTTTCGTTGGCCCGCGAGATATAATAACGCGCGTCTGTCTGCCCGGCTGCCTTAGGAAATTCCGCAGGCTTTCCGTAGATACGAGTGGCTTTAGACTGCCGGTCTACGCGCGTTTACGAAGCCATATGCCGGATCCACGTGCCGCTGTGTGCGGGCGCGTCGAACGCCCCCGGTCGATCGCGAGCGAGTCGAGGGTCCTCCAGGGTTAAGCCGCTTTCCAATGTTGCTCGAGCACGCGGTACACAGCGGGGCTATTAAACCGACGGGCCAGCGAAAAATCTACCGCCCCGTCCCGCTGCGCTTCTCGGTAAAATCACCGAACGGAACGAAACGGGAGAAGGGACTGTCGTCCTCCCGGTATTTATGAATCTCTGTGCTCCTCCTCGCGATCGGCAGGGAAGCCCTGCGCCAAGGGGCGAATGTCGAGTGTTGCGAGCTTACAAGACTGCGAGGGAGCTTTGTTTCGATTATTATTGCTACGATGTACCAACTCGCTGCGCCACGTATATGCTCATGAATGGAAGGAAGCTGGCCGGCCTTGCCGATGGCCAGTATCGATTTACAAGTCAGATTGGAGGGGCTACTTTCAAAGTGTCCCACCTCAGCATGGTCTCTCAATCTTGAAGGCCAGCGATGGCGATTTGGCCAGAGAATTCGCAGACCCGATTTCGATGGCCCCGCGCAGGATTGTGCATGTCAGCGGAGTCCTAAGCAAACAGCATCACTTTACAGCCGCTGGTCGGCAGAAAAGTTGGCACGGCCATCCTAATAACCGCGGCGCTCTGGGTCGTGGTGGCCTTTCTACGGCCACGACGGTCCACGTCGTTCCGGAACGACGCTTCAGCCCGCAGGCTGTGTTATATCGGCGTGAATTCGAGTCGCGTTTGCCCCCGGTGGACACGTTTCGAATGCAAACCGAATCCAACGTGCTCGCCCCGGTCTGGCCCTGCCAGGTAGAGAAGCGGCGAGCGGGGCGAGGGGCGAGAGGTCGGCGCGTCCGGGGGTGCTGGACACTCCCGATGGAGCTTTTCGTCCAAGCCCGTGTACATTCGTCCGCAGAAACGTCCCGCCAGGGTTTCCCCCCTGGGAACTCGCGCGATTACGCAATTTCCGCTTTGGTTTGATTCAATTTCGGAAATCGTTCAATTTCCTAGCAGATGCTCCCCGGCCTCTGCGGCGCTTTCAGGTCCGCCGAGCGACGAGCATCTCTTTTTTTTTCAAGAGAATAATTAGAAAAACGTGGCTTCGCGGCAACCCAATTCCCCTAGGGGGCCGTAGAAATTTCGAGTGTGCGACACTATCGGTTCCCGAGGTGGTTTGAAAAGCCTGAAAGACGGGAGATTGAAAGTCAGCCGAAGAATACTGGGAGCATTCGAAGATCGCATCGTGAAAACGGAATTGCCAGTGAAATCGAGTTCTCCCCAGGTGGAATACCGTATCAAGTGTTCCTGATTGTTCGCCACTCCCAGCGGGGAAAATATCGCCGGAGAAGCAGCCTCGTTTCCAATAGAAACTACACTTTCTACGAATCGTGATTCGGCGAATCAACCGAGCATTAACCGCACGCATCTTCGCGGTCACATTTCGCAGGCATCGTGCCGATTATTTTCCGTGCTTGCGAGCAATTATTTGCTACGGAGGACGGAAAGCAGTGCGGGCAAACGGCTGCACATTTGAGAGCGGAAGTCGGGTCGGGGCTAATGACAGGGATCATCGATGCCCCGACCGTGTATCGATTATCTGTCGCACGAACGTGTCGTGTGGGTAGCTGCGTGTGCATTTACGCGTGCCAAAGGATGCGACCGACATGCGGATGCGCCTTGACACACGCGACGCCCCGAAACTCCGTTAGCACACGGCACGAGCCAATTGCTCGGTTCAGGGGCTTGTTCCTTTCACGTTCCAGGGAACGTGAGGCCATCCGAAATCGCCCAGCCGCAGTATACACCTATGCTCACTCGCGCGAAGATATATCTGAGTCTTCTCCGAAAGCCGTAGCACTTGTCGACAGTTCGAGGAGCTCATATTCCCACAGAACATCAAGCCCCTCCTGCAGAATGAGAACGCAATCGATGAGAAATATTGGTTACCGATAGCTCGCCACCGTAGCGCGTCGAGGCTCGGAAAGAATTCAATGGTTGATTCATTGTTTCGCCGTGAAATGGATCGATCGCGGTGAGGCTCGGCGTTCAGCGCCCGGAAACGATTAATTAAAAGTACGGCTGTCCATTTTCGATTGCATTGAATTTCGTTAGCGCGTCGATACAGCGGAAAAATGTGCGTGCCGGGGAATTCGAGGGCCGCGTTGACCTTAGTGCGCGGGAGATGGGAGGGGATTAACGGCTGCGTTGGCTGTTCCTGACGGACGTGTGACCGGTCGAAACCACGGCTAATTAGCCGCTATAATTAACAAGACTGACGTTGAATAGCGCGGCATCGATCGGGCCCCGGGATCCCGACTGATTTGTTTTATGCAGCGTAACACCACCCGTCGAGGCTCCGTGACAACGCGCTCAACATCATCGGCGAGCACCTGAATTTCGTCCGCGTTGTCACTCATCGGAACCGGCGCAGATCTCGCCTGGATCGATCTCTGGCACTCACCGGCATCGGAGATTGAAAAATATCCAGCGGTATTCCTGGCGATTGATACCTATGGTGACGATTCTCCGATAAGTGGAATGTAACGCCTCGCGCGAGGCTGAGGGAAGGATATGCGATGCGCGCTGGATAGCAGGAATTACTACTAACTAGCGACTTTTGTCAAGCCTCGAAGAACGAGGAAGAGGCAACAAAGGCTTGGTAGAAAGAAAAACAGGAGTCGCGGCTCGTTCACGATTTTTTCCTTTCGCGGAACCATCGAAAAGCGGATCCCACTCCCGGATGCAACGGGAACTCGGGTATATTTTTATTCCGGCCCGATCGATTTCGCATCCCGCTTTTTGTGCGGCCGCTTTGGTATGCGGCAGAGCGGCGTTTGGTTTTGCACGGTTTGCAGCGGCTCGTATGGCGGACGTCGGAGCGTATATAGGCTCGTGTACATATACGGAGACTCTCTCTCTCTCTCTCTCTCTCTCTCTCTCTCTCTCTCTCTCTCTCTCTCTCTCTCTCTCTCTCTCTCTCTCTCTCTCTCTCTCTCTCTCTCTCTCTCTCTCTCTCTCTCTCTCTCTCTCTCTCTCTCTCTCTCTCTCTCTCTCGTGTGCTGCAGTTTTTGCGCAAGGCACACAGGGTGTTCGATGAACGACGCGTTTCCTGCTCGTAATCGATTCTCAGCTCAAAAACGCGTCGTTCTTCCCCATAAACCTCTCGAAAATAAACCATCTTGCGTAATCTGCGATCGAAGTTGAAGCCTCGCTCTCACCGCGCACGTGACTCGAGCCGCGATTGCCTCGCTCACGAGGCCGTCCAGTTGGCAGAAATCGCTCTTCGGAACTTGTTCAACTTATCGAGTGGATCGAGACAAGGATCACGGTTTTTTTTCCTCATACACCCCGTGTGCAGGATCGACGTAACCGCGCAACAGACGCCGTTTCTTTGGTATTGTTCGGCTTTGGCAACGGCTGAAAAGCCGCATCCGACGCACGCACAATGCTCGCGGTACATTGGCAACGACCGTGCACGCGGCTGGTCCGCGTATTTACACAGCTTATACGGAAAGTCCGAAACGCGTGTCCACGTTGCTCACCCACGAAATTCATCCCCGCGCCGCATTATCGCGACTAAATCGTCGGTCGTGCTCGCTGGTCGCCGAATTACCAGCGATATCCCGCGGGCGCGTTTACAGAAACGCGACATCCTCTCCCTCACCTCCCCCCCCCCCGACCTCCATGGGGAGTTTCCTCGTGGATCGATAGGATCAAGGTAACTTCGATTAATCCGCCGCGAAATTGCATGGTAACGATTATCCACCGCGGCAGCCACTTCGAGCCGCTCGGCCCGCGCGCTCCGGGAAGCCTCTCGCGAGGAAATTTTAATTTTCTCCTCTCCATCGGCCGAAATTAATCTACCGGGGGGGGCGAATTGAGCCATTTTCTCGTGGCTCGTTCAGCTTTCGTTAAAGCTGCCCCTCCGAGGGGAACGGGGAGAGCTTCTCGAGCGCGGAGAGCCGCGAGCCGAAGAAAATAAGCGATCGTAATACCGAGAAAAGAGACGCGGAGGAGAGGCTCTGGAGAGTCTCTCCTCGCCGTTCCTAAGACGGGCCCGCGGTTCGCAAAGCACTTGCAGGCTTTACCGCGAAAACCAATGCAGGCCCGTTCGTTTTAACGGAGCCGAGTTTAAAACTCCTTTACGAGTTCCGCGAAATGAGGGAAATCCGCGGAGCGAGGCCCTTTGTCGCCGTTTTTCACCCTCCGCGCTTCCCGCCCCGGCAATATTCGCGGCGAAACGAATCCCCTGCGGAATTAATCGAAATTTCCCGCCGTCTCTGATATTCGAAATATTTCCCGAAGCGTCCGCGCGCCGCGAAATTACAGCCCCCTTGGTCCGCGGGCGCTCGTGTGTGCACGCGTATTTAATTATGACAGCGATCGAAATTAGCGTCGGGAGCACCGCGGCTCGATCATTAATTACAGAACGGTGATCGTTAATCATTTTGTCGTTTAGCAGACGCGCCGCCGTCCACTGCGACTTTCTGGTAGATCTGGTCGACGGTAATTCCGAAGTTTCCTCGTTAACTGAAAACCGTTTGACACTCTGCACTTAACCGTCCCCATTAAAGTCCACTTCAAAGTATTTGGAAAGTAGCGGCCGAATGTACAGGGTTATGATATTTGAGGGCGGGAAACGAAGAAGCACGATCGAGCCGTTTTGCGGTAGGAAAACGGGAGAGGAGCGGGCTGCTGGATCGCGAAGCGATTTCAGCAACGAGCTACAAATAGACGGTGCGCAGAGATCTTTATCAGGTTGATCGGTCGCGGAGGGTAGATTGAATTTCCAGCGAATCGGGCTGCGCGCTGGGGTTATTCCGGGGCACACGTATAGCCTCCCAATTATTCGAGCAAACATGCGGGTATGCATACCTGCTGCACCGAACCCCAGGTGAGTAATCAAGGTGAGAGCCGCGCACCATGTACACAGGAGGATCGTGGTCGAATTCGTGCGACCCGTGGATTCGTGCCGGCCTCCGTGGAATTACCACGTTTCTCGATCGGCCTGGCTATTATTTCGGGAATGATAATCCGTTAAAAATACATCCATCACAGGGGCCGGCTGGGGGCTAGGCCTCGATCCTCATTACGCGCAATCTCCGTGTAATTTGTGGAAATGGACGTACCGCGGGGAGACTTCAATCTTCTACGTGAGTTCACCAAAGACTGCGCATTTTCCATTCGAGGATTTGCGATGTTCTATTTCTTCGTATATTTACTATTTAGCTTCGACCACGGAATATCTCTGAAGCCACTATGAGGGGGTGCATATACTCATTACGTTTTTCAAATAAAAAAAAAGGATACACCTGTGCAGGCGAAAGAAGCGAGAACGTCTGGTGAAAGAGGCGAAATAATTTTGTCTCCGATTCGAAGAGGGCTGCATGGACAGGGGTCGGCGACGGGAGGGCGAGCAGTGAGCATCCAATTGGAAGGCGTGTGGAAGGAGGGGTAAATAAACCCCTGTAGGCGCGAGGGGTTCGCTCTCGCGGCGAGCGTACGGCCGATGAAAATTGCATTTCATCTCGATACACACGAGAAGTCGCCATTATCGAGTGGCGGGGATTTAATAAAAAATTCGAGTCAGGGCCATGAAGACCCGAGAAGGACGGGGGTGGGCGGCAATAGAGCGGGGCAGAAGGTAAAGGGGTGAAGCCAGTGGATTCGAGAGGAAGCGAGGGAGGACAGGTTCCTTCGCGAGCGGAATATCGAATAAACTCTCCTTGCAGGCTCTCGCGCGGAATCCCTGCGCGACGATAAACGCGCCCTTCGAATATTCCGAGATACTGGGGGGATGGTTCAAACTACTTTGGCGCCCGATTTTCGGGGCTCACGGAAGTGTGCACGATCGAGTGGTCGTTCCACGGAAATTTGAGTAGACTCCAATCGATTGGGTAAAGTGTTTCGCTGAGTTTGCGATCGTTTACACGTCTGTCGAGATATCTCGTCTCCTTTAACGGCGGAAAAACTGCTGCTATCCAATGTCTGCGGGACTCTGATGTATCCTCCCGATTGGTCCCGTGAAATTCCGCGCGTTCAAACAAAACCTACGGAGGGACCGTGTCCCCGGATAAACACGGAAATTAAGTATCATTAGAAGGCACGAGATGCTTCAAGGCCAGATATCCGGCATTCCAATTATCCGCCCGGGCCCTCCAAAGTTCCCGGTAAGTCCTTGTAAATTTGCCTCCCAGATTGTATACCGATTAGTTGGTCGTGGGCCGAGAGACGCGGACGTAATTGCAGCCCCGCAGCAAGGGCGGAGAGAGGAAAATTAACGTGGCAGCTGGACGAGTGCCGAACGTGTTCGACAGCTGCCAAATCAGTGCACGGGCTACGTCTCTCGTTCGCTCGCTCTTGCGCGCCGCTCGGCCCTTTTTGCCCCGGCCAAAAGTCTGGGGACCATCTGTTTCGCCAAGGTGTTCGACATGTGTGTTGCCCACGGATGCCATGCCTCACCACGAAATACGCCCTTGACCTTCAACCTTCCGTCCCTGTTTCCCGACCTCGTCCCATTACCGGCGATCGTGCAACTCGACTCTCGGAGCCAGACTTTCACGCCGGATGCGAGGGAAAATCTCCCTACAGTCCTCCGCGAAGCAGTATTATCTATTCCGAGCGTCAACTATCTTGGGTCCGAGGTTTCCTCGAGAAGCACCGCAACCGGAGGTCTTAAACTCGTCTCAAACTTCAGCTGGAAAATACAAAGGGCGCCGAGGTAGAGGACAACGAAGGCGGGGGAGCGAGAGGGGCGGAGCGACGAGACCCAGGTAGACGAACGCTCGGCGAGAGGAAGAGAGAGATTTTTGTAGAGGGATTGTGCTGGTTCATTGGGACGTGCAGGAGCGCTGGTATTCTCCGGCGCTGGCGAAAACGTCGCGGTGGCTCGTTGAGCTTGTTAAAAGAACGGGAAGAAAAACAATGGCGAGGAAAGCGACGCGGCCGACAGACCGACCACCAACTTGCTGGCACCAACACCGCCGCGGATCCTCTTAAACGGGGACACTTGAACTTCCGCCTCCTGCGGTCGCTTCACTTCGCGCCGTAATCACTTTAATGCGGCTGCTTATTATTTTAATGCGCTCGAGCCGCAACCAGTCCTCAAACGTCTCGCTGGCGTCTTCAAATGCCGCGCTTCTGCGCATTCTTTTCCACCCTCGCGTTCGCCACGCGCGCACCGTGGGATCGTTAACCCTTTCGAGGGATGCGCGACGAGATACATTCAATAGAGCACTGCGATTCACGATTCAAAGTTCCGCGCTGCTATGCGAATGTATAATAAAAAAAAAGTTGCTTAAGTAGTTTGTTTGAGCGTGATGCAGAAGGCGAATGGATTTTAAGGCGCCTTGTCGTTGACGTCCGAGAGTAACTTCATTGTTAATGTCTGTTTTGAAGAGCTGCGAACCGGTTCGAATAGCAATAAATGCACTCTCCCGCAAAAAAGCAGTGACTATGTATAGTCGGCAAGAAACGCCATAGGATGCAATTAGTACGAGACACTCGACGATAAGTCCCGGCTTAGACGATGTTTTGAAACGCTCGATGACGTATTCAATTTCCTCTCGATATTCAGAGCCTTAACGGCGAACGGTCAGACGGGCACGTTCGAGCGTTTTAGTCGATTGGATGGGCCGGAAATTTCGCGGATGACGCGCACGAGCCAATTAGACGCCGGATGGAGCACCTTTTCAAGTTCTTTTCGGCGCGACGCAAAGCTGGAAGTAATGGAGAGCCCTCGATCGCTGGCGACGATATTAATTTTCGGGAGCGACAACGCCGCTGAATGCCAATGAACTGGCCGGCAAAAAAACCAAACCGCTGGTTTCTGATTCACTCATCGCTTTTCGACGTCGTTCGCATGCTAAGTGGGACGGGAGAAGGGGGCCTCCTTGATTATAATGGTCTTCACGTGATTTTACTGGCAACAAATCGCGGGGGCGACAGAGTTCCTAACCGATTCTAAGCGAACTTCGATTGATGCTGTGCGGCTCACCCACGTGGTATTCCGAAGGCTCGACCGAGGGACATTTGTCTGCGTTTTATCCCGAGGAACTCGCACGTTCTCCCCCATTTGTCTGTCCATAAAGTAGCCGGTAAAATACGCAACATACGACAGAATTGTACTAAATCGCTGTACCGTTAGCGACAGTAGCCTGGCCATCTTTGCGACACTCTGTCCAGGATGGAGGAGCTCGTGCAGAGGACTGCATTCCGTCGACGAACGACAGGGAGACCTGATTCGCGCGACTGGTTGCAGCCGTCGTAACGGTTCCACGTCAAGAAAGAGCGCCATTTTTCAGCGTGCTGTAGAAGGTATCGATGCATCGCGATCTAAAAAGCAACGAGCCGCCTCGATACTCGATACTCAACGCGCCGGATTAATCCAACAAACCACGGGGTTAGTGGACTAGAACGGGTATGGCGGACCGTTCCGAGCCGATGTCAAAGCGAGAACATGCACAGGGTCCGGCCATTTGATTTTTTGCCGGCTTTAATCCCGCTCGGCCGTGTAACCGTCCAGAGCCCCCCTGCCCGCCCGCCCCCCCCATTTTTATTCATGCCCGTATAAAAAGGTATCCCGACGTTAAATCGCGTCAAAGGACGCCCCGCGCGCATTATCGATTCCGCGGAGCTTTTAATCCACGCCAAAGGCCGCTCGCAGCCCGTTCGAGTCCCATGTATTCGCGCTCCAATTTCAGCTTTAATGACTGATAACTGGCACGGACGGGCACGGTGCGATGCGCATCGCGATGCAACGGTGACGCAATCGGTCAGTGTTGACCGAGTATCGCCCATTCGATTTGATTTATTGGACGTAGGAGAGCGTGTCACGACCCTGTTAGCAAGTGACGACCTGTTCGCCCTGTCTTCGAGGAAGAGGCAGCGTGGAAATCAAACTTCCCGACGCCAGAAGTGCAAACACCAACACCTGCCCACCCCGTGAGATCCTTCGGTCGCGAGGTAGGATTCCAAAGCACCCTCCTTCGATCTTCAAACTTCTTCAGGATAGATAGTTTCCTTACGAGATTCCCAGAGACTTCGAAAATTTCAAGAACCAGTAGTAGCTCTATCATTCCAAGCATCCGTCCGCTGCAAGCCCCCTTTCCCATGCGCTGCTCCACTTTTAGCGGGAACAATGGGACCGTAAATTTCTTGGCGAGGATTCTCCGCGAATCGATGGTTGATAGAAACGGAGCGGCGCGCAGCGGTCCAAAGACTCGCTCGACCGAGGGATTAGTCGTTCAGCAGATGCGATCTTGGAGGGAAGAATAAGGCGGCTGTGCGGCCTGTTTTCCGGCGGAAGTGGCTGCAAGAGTAAACACGAACGATCCTCGCGGAGGAAACGGGGACGCGCGATCCTGTTTTCGCGTGTGCATGGCCCGTTGCGAGTGCCGCAACGTTTCATTTTCTCCGTCCACGCCAGCCGCTTACTTGCTCATGCTTCACGCTCTACTTATCAAGAACCGGAGTTCCCTCTTGCTCTTGCGCTATCTGCTATCCGCGCGCGCTTCGTCGCCCGTTCCAGTTCGCGCTATTAGCCCCGGCACGGCGCGCGGCACGGCGAGCGCGCTTGTAACGCGAGATCGTGGCCGCTGAATAACGGCCGGTGAACCGCGATTGCCTTCCTCTTCGCCGGTTCTGCTAACCTTCGCGCCAGGACTGGGCTCTGGCCGCTGCAATGTCAGACGCAACCGCGGTTACGCTCTCTTCCTGTTAATCCCAGAGCAGCGGCTTAATGAACGCCGACGCGGCGGCTGCGGGTCTCTCTAGAGAGGCGAGAAGAGCGTGTCGCCAGGTAGTCGCGAACGGAGGCAGTTCCTCGATAGATGTCTGCAGGGGTTTCGACGCAATCACGGCGAGTATGGATCAGCATTCCAGAAGAATTAGCTTCTAGGTGGGAGAAATTAATCAGGCGAGATCGGACGGAATCGATGAACAGCTACAAGCTATCCCATTGGAGGCGAATCTTAGACGAGACGTTTAAATGGAGCAGGATTATTAAAATATCTCCTTACTGTTCGATCGGACCCAGTTACGCGAGGAATCCGCGCAATCCTGGCACCCGTCGACCTCGCTCCGTCGCGGAATTACGCGCAGGAATTCGAGGAAGATCAACGATTTTATCTTCCGGGGAATTTATTAAAAAAAATCGGCTCCCAGGTCCGCCGTCCTTGCGAGAGGATCTGATACGTTTCGGGTTACTTTTTCGAGCGACGAGGATCCTTATCCTGCTTGAGTAGTCTCGTTGTAGGTAAAAATATTCCCAGGCCGACCAGTCCGCTCCTCTCCACTCGGTTTCACACGATGGAACCGCGTTCCAGCATTATCAGTCGCCGAAAATAGCGTTTGCGCGCAATTTCGTTCGCTTTATAGAACGTATCGCGGAACATGCCGCTCGAAAATGCTCCAGAAGCGGTAGCAATTTATCGGCGAACCGTTACGCGATCGAGCGGGTGGGCCCTTCCACGCGCTTCATTTTTCGAGCATCGGTGAAGAGACTCGCGGTACGGTTGTGTTCCAAGAGCTCTCCACAGCCCCGTCACTTGCGGGGAATCCTTTTAAAGTGGTCACTCTCTCGATAATTCGCGTGAACAGAAAACAATGCCTAGCGAGCGACCCCGAGGACCTCGATTAAAATCTCAAAGGGGTATTCAGTGTGGCGGGCACACCTCCGCGAGCCACTGTTTTCATGCCTCCGGGAGACGCATAATGGCTTCGATTGTGCAGAAAGGGGACACGTTAAACACGCAGTAACGCGACGCGACAGCGAGTGCACAGCGTTACCGTGACGAACCTCCAGTCACGCAGGTAGCTCGTCTACCTGGCTGCCTCGCAGGACATTCCAATGGCCTCTGTACGCGGCCTGAGAACCACTGTGCTTCTTTGTATGTCGGTCAGCTCGTAAGTGGCGAGTGCAAGCGAACATGTACGGCGTCCTCTGAAGGTGGCTTCTACCCGGCGGTAAGTGCATCGGGGAACATACACAGGCGTGTACTTTCGCCACGGCGATTAACCTCCCGCGCGGGCCACCAGAACACTCGATACAACCGAGTCGCGCTTTTATTTTCCTCTCTCTGCCCGCTTTCCAGGGGATCCTTTGTCGCGAGCAGCGTGAAAAGGCTCCGCTTTTTCGAAACTACTCTTCCTGGCCACTCTCTTCGGCCAAAGGGGCCATTACGCGGCTCAAGACGGCGGGGACACGTTTCTTCTGGAATGTTCGTCTTCGAGGAAGCTTGATTGATCGGGGAAATAATTTTTCTATTTTTTTTAATTCAAACCCAGTGCGAGTAAAATGCGTAGAAGTTGAGCGGAGATGATCGTTTGCTGCAATAGAGTTTGAGATCCTAGAAATTCGAGTATAGAAGCTCTGGGATAATACGAAGGGGGTATGGAAGTCAGTTGATAGCTGGTGTCGAGATTTGAAGTGAAAGTTGTTGAAGGCAAGTATGGCTAATTCCTCGAAGAGGGTCCCCCATACGGACGGTACAGCACTGAGCTATGGTGCGACCATATGGCACCAGGTAGCCATGGGCTATGGCACGCAGCAACACCTGGTGCGTGTCCCTCCGCTCTCTGGTCGCCGAAGATGCGATCATGTGTCGCTGGTAACGTCCAAGGCATGCCAGGCACGTAGCTAGTCCCGCGAATGCGAAATGACACGGCCGAGAAATAATGAGGTGGTCATGGGAAATGGCGAATGCCCGTAAATCCCTCCGAGTGTCGCTCACCATTATGTTTTATGGCTTTCAATTTCCTCGGGTCGGACGGCCGCGATTTCCACCTTCGCCCCCGTGTCGGGACTTGAATTTTGGAGGCCCGTGTCCCATCGCTTCCCATATTTCACGCGTACCCCTGCGCTCCTCGATCCTCGCATCAATTTTAATTACCGCGCTTCACTGAGCCCCCGTTCGTCTCCCTCCCTTGGCTATTGAGTTCTCCGAAACAGTTGTCAAGTATCAATTCCTGGGAATCCATCGTCAATGCACATCTTGCATGCGTGAAATTATGTGAAAAAAGATTCCATCCTAGACCGGATACTTTCTCGATACGCTTCCAAGTTGTTCAAAGGATCGTGGACATATGAACACTTCGAGGAGTGTACCATAATCCCAGCGTACAAATAAAGAATAATCCAACAGAACGGTACAGAAAAACCACCCCGGATTCCCCCGGAAGCTGGTGCCTCCGAACCAGCAACTCCGGCGAATTGGAGAATCCGTAAATCTGTTAAGCCACTGACCAGCGCTCTGTCCCCTAGAGGGGGTGGAAAAATCCCGTACGATCCCATTACTTTCCACGCGAGCCGCGACACACCCATGGAATCGGCCAAGGGGGCAATGATTCTCGTTGCAAACTGCCGGCGAACTTCCACGGTAAGTCGGGGGACACTTGTACCCGGCCGAAAACACGTAAATAAAGCCAGCAGAAACGGCGGCAGGGGTGGCCCGGGGGTGGCGAATTCATGGGCAAAGGCGCACGAAGATCGTGGGGAGGAAGGAAGAGGAAAACTCCGTGTTATCCCAGTGACGGGCACCGCAAAAAGGAACACCGAGCGCGAGCAGGATCTTCTTGCCAAGAAGAATCTCGACGCGCTTTTCAGCGGTGAGATCGCTTCGGTTACTCCGGCGTGCGCGCGCGGCCCCGCGCGCCGAATAAAGGCGCCTTTTATGAGACACTCGCGTCTAGGAGAAAGGCGCCAGCCAGGAGGAGAGATTTTTCGGTGGACAACCCTCTCGCGGCCCTCTTGCCTCTCATTGTCGTCGTTGCAATGAAATCAAGTTGCTAGGGTTGAAAGGGACAGCACTTACTGGCCCTTGCGCGCTTTAAATCTAGATTAAGGGCGAAGACAGACCAGACTTCCTAATAATATGTGCTCGAGGAGATTTGTCAGAAGTGTGTGCCAAAAGATTTGTGAGAGTCGATGCAAAATTCACGCGCAACTGATTCTACGTTAAAGGTTCGTTGGTTCAGTGATATTTGGCGAAAGCTACCCGCGTGGATGTCAAAGTGTGAAAATCGACAGCCATCCTTCGGTTTCGTAAGTCTCCGATCTGTCTGTTCCCGATACCGTAAAATTGCATCTTTCCAGACCACGTGCAACTCATCCCATTTCACGGGATATTCCACGGGGAATAACCTCCCGCAGACTTCGGAAGAACAGAGGGGGCGAAGCGGAGAAGCGGCGGAAGTCCGTCCGCAGCCAGCTCGAAATCTTGCCGAAGCCAGTTCTCGCCGCGAATCGAATATGTATTAAAATGGAACACAGTGGGATCACAGTCAGTACTATTTCGTGCAGGATAATGCGGCAGCGACCATCGGCCATCCACGACCGGTTTTCTCTCCGTTAACTTCGCCTGGTCGCGGTGAATAAATTTCCGAAGGTCCACCACCGAGCTGGCCGCGGCGGTCCCCGCGTTCCTTTTATTTCGAATTTCCCGCCCGCTCGAGGGGAACACCGGGGCGTGGATCGCTACCCGACCGCGAAATACACCCGAGTTTCGTCCAATTCGAATTTCGTCGTGCCACTCGGCCACCCCTGATAATTCGGGGCTAGGAGAAGAGGTCGATCTTGTCCCCTCTGTCCCTCCGTTCCAACGATTATTTTCCCTGGAAGAGGATGTAAAACGTCCACTCTACTCGCATCGCCGGTTCAGGCTAAGAATTCAGGCAGCTTCAGGACTTGAGAAAGTCCAGGACTCCCCGTTAGACAGCAAGGGGTGCGAGAAAGGAAAGTCTCGCAGGAAAACATTGTGATTTCAGAGCCACTGAACGACATCCCGATATTTCCATTCAGACATATCGAGCGATACAGTTACACGGGTCGTGTAAGCCGAGGGTAACGATGAGGTTTCGATCGGAACCCTTCGAGCGAGGTTTCCGCGTGGAACGGGGCCGCTGCGAAGGATTTATCGAGCATCGAGGAAACTTAATCGCATAGGAGAGAGCGGATGCTGAAATACGAAACTCCGCGATTCGCCTTAATTTCACGGGATGAGGGGGCTAGTGGGCCAGGGGGGTCGAGGGGCCAAGTGGATAGAGAAAGCAACCCCAGAGAGGCGCAGCCAGCACACGTCACGATGATAAATCGAGCGCGAGAGCTACCAGCCGGGGGCTGCGGAGCATGGTCACCCTAGCGAGACACAATCTTTTCCTATTAGCCGCGCATGGAACCTTAAAAACGTTGCCAAAAAAAGTGGGGGGAACGGAAAAAAACGAGGAGAAGGATCTGGCGACGCGACGCCGTGAATTATTGCGCGGCCGCGCCCGCGCGAATTTAATATTTCGCCGGGGCCCAGACTACTGGAAATGCCGTTACGCAACTACCCGTTTCTGCTGGTTTTAATAATACAGTAACGCGACTTTATGGCATCGAGTGAAACGAGGCTAAAAAATTACCCTCGCGATCACGATGTTTGATGGGCTTCTACACCGTCCATTCCCTTCTTTCTACATTATCAAGCAAGAGAACCCATTGCTACCGAAGGAGCGCCGATAATTTGTCTCTCTGACACTAGCTCCCATCATCGGACGCAGCAGAGACGGTGTAAGGTGATCACCGCAAATGAGACACCTCGGACAATCTATAATTATCCTCGCCAATGCATCAGGGTGGTCGAAAAAAGTGCAAAGCCGTGGACTGGTCGCGGTTAAATGATAATCGCAGGGCCGACTATCACCGCGCCAGTGCGTTAATTCACTTAAGGGTGGCAGAGTAGGCCGGGTGCCATAATCGGTGGCGAAGCTGACGCTATATTCGCTCTAATAATAATAAGCGATCGGTCCACCGAGCGGTTGTCCACCAATTTATTATAGTCATAATCATGAATATGGTCGACGCTGTCGCGGCCAACGACAATTTATTACTACTATCATTATTATCGCGACTCCGGAGATATACGCGTGCGCCGGTGCTGGCCGTATTCCCATAATCATCGTTACGCTCGTCCTGGGCCAATCGCGTGCCGAGAAGAGGCAAAGTACCGTAAAAAAGCTCATGGACCATCGTTATCCTGATAACTGAAGCCCCCCGTTTTTAGACGCGCACTGATCTCCATGGAATTATGCAAGGCCCAAGGTAGCATCCACTCCTTGGGAAGAAGAATGATAATTCACCCCGGAGGGAAATGGCCAGAGTCCTAGGTGTTGGGATTCATCGATCAGGTAACGCCACGGAGAGGAAAAAACATGGAAATACGAATGCCAGCGGAGCCGGGAGGGCTACAGAGCGCGCTGCTGAAGAGGATGTTAAAAAATTGACAAGACACGCAGAAATCTCAACGCGGAACGAGTCACATCCGGCTTTCCGCTACTCGTCGGGCTTTCACGTCCGTCAAAAAAAAAAACACAGAGATTCGGGATTTGAAGCGGTGGATCAGCGGCGGCAGGGAGCAGACAAAGAAGATGCGCCGGGAGCAACGAGCAGATGAATGTAGGTCTGGCGAGGGGAAAATGGAAGAAGAGCGCGGACAAAGAAGGAGCAACGTTCTGATGCTGGTGGCTCTGTATTGTCTGATCCGCGAGTTCCACGGCTGGATACGTTCGCGCTACTTCCTGTGGCAGCGGGAACATTTAGCGCACCGTTCTCTCTAAATTAAATAGGTCAGAGATCGGCGGGAAAGGATCCTGGACACCGCAAACTCGGAAAAATATACTGCAACACCTTAATGATCACGAGGAGCGACACATCCTTCCTTATTAGCAGTGCCATCGAGCTTCGACGAATAAAACTCGAAAGAGGTGAAGGAGCGAGAAGCTAGAAGACGCGAAGCAATTTTATGGGGGATTGCTCCCTTGTCTCCCCGAGTCCGAGGGAGCAGCGAGCAGTCTCATGAATTCGAGCGGAAAACCGAAAACCCCCGATCGCCTTTTTGCCGTCTTTCCAGCTTACGAATATGGCAGATTGGTGCAGCAGCCAGGAGGACGCAGTTTGGCCGGTTGGAATGCGTCCATTTTCCGGGAGGAACGGGGGCGTCTCGCCGCCGAGTTCCCAGAAGGCGATGGTAAAACAACGAATCGAAGGAGCGTCGCGGCGCCGGGCGTAGAGCGTCGCTCAGGCACAAGCCCGGCCAATCGGGAGGACATCCATTCTCGTTCACCTACCTCGTCCCTTTGCTTTCAATTTACGCTCAGCGTTTTTGTCGCCCGCCAATTGTTCTTTCAGTTTCCCGCTTGCGCCCGGAATACACGGGAAAACCATTCGGTCGTCTCTCTCCGCCGCGAGTCTGACAGTCGGCTGGGTGGTCGTAAGATCTTTACGTCGCAGCTTATAAGGGAAGCTCGCCCGCTACGAGATTGAAACGGCTGCGGAACATTCGGCGTGCCTGCACGGTGCTTCCTCGCAGTGGGCCAGCGACGCAGAATTCTTCTCTCCGCAGCGTCTACGCATCTTCGAAACTTCAATTTCCCCGTTTCCACCCCCGCGCCAGCCGCGGCGAATAAAATAATTGTCATCGAGCAGTGACGCATGTCGCGGCACGCAGACCCGCTGGGGGACGCGTGCGTCTAGGGGTAAACCGTGTGGAATAGGGCGTGTAACTGCATTTTCTCGGCGAGTTTCATCCCTCCGGAGCCATTCGTCGGGGGGTGAATACGGCGCTGCGGTCCGACCGGGAGGGAGAAAAAACGCGCGAGCGATCATGTATACAGCCGCGGTTTTCCGTGGGCGAAGCTGGGCGCGGATCGCCGCGAACAGAGCTTTCTTTTCATTTCGTAACGAGGTTAGAAGCCCCTGGCACCGGCAGAAATAATTCTTCCCCGTTTGCTGCACGGGGGTCGGGGGGTGGCGCTGCGTTCTCCTCCTTCTGCTCTCCGCAACCGCCAGTGCTTACTTCTCCAGCGGGGCTCCCTGCCTTAGGGGGGCTGGAAAAGCCCGAGGAAACTGATTGCCTCGGCTTTTCGCGAAATCATGGCGTTATTTATTTTTATTCCGCGCGAACGTACCGCGAAGAAGCTCGCGCGGGCCACGATCTACGACGGGTGCTCCCGTTGATGCGTCACGCTAAATCATCGAGCGCCCCGGAGTATTTATTTATCGTGGGCGAGGGGTGCGCAGCCCCGAGAGGCAGTCAGGTGAACGCGCAGTAAATTCGAGAAACTTAAAAGAGAGGCGTTCTCGTGATAAAGGGACGGCATTAAAGGAGGTAGTTCGAGGGCGAAGGACGACTTTTCAAACCCGGGCCACCCTTTTCGAGTGGCGAGAACGAGCAACAGAGTAAACGTCTTAAGATTTCTGCGGGCCTTTGAATCGAGAGATTACGTTCGTGTGTATTCTAGCCTTAGAGAAGAATCGGCTGCTTCAGACATCACTTCGTGTATTTTATCTATGGTCCTTTCCACCTTGTCAGGCTATATCTATTATTACCAAAATCTACCGTTTTTCTTCTTTTCTTCCGTGAAAAGTTGTCGGGCGACCGCCGCAGACCAATTGTCCACGAGAATTTTCAACCCCTTTTTTCCACGGAGATCCGAGCCGGCTTCCACGAACACCTCCGCCTCTGTCTGTGGAAAGTAAATTGTCCTACGCGTGCTGGCTATATCGCTCGCATAGAAGGACGGTTTATTTATCGCGGATTTCGCACGGCGCCCGGGCACCCTCGCTCGCTTTTATGTCCCGCGGAACAAAGCTCGAACTTTCGGTGCGAGCGACGCGGACGAGAGCAAGGAGAGCAAGGAGAGCAGGGAAAACCCAGGGGAGGATCGTATTTTGTTCCAACGACGTGGACGGTTCGAAGCTTCGCTCGGTGCATTCTCGTTGCTCGCTCCAGTCGGGAGAGGAGGAAAAAAAAAAGAATTCCTTCGTCTCTGCACGCTGTTTACCCAGATTTATGGTCCAGCCCCCGTCACAGATGAAATTTCCATGCCGATGGAACCGGCCAATTTTTCATATCGTGATCGGGTCTTGCACGCCCCTCCGTAACATATTTTTCAGTCCTTACGAGCAAATGAACGAGCTTCATCTATCATATTTACAGCGCGCGCTGAATAGGGCACACAGGACGATCTATCCGGGTACCGTTCTGCTCGAGTTCACAGGTACATCTGTGAAATTGATTTCGGCCGAGAGCCCTTCCTGCTACTTGAACGTTTCAGCGGGGAACACGGAGGTTTTAGCCGAATGACAGGATTCCATAGCCGCTTCGTATAAAAATGATACTCGAGGCAGTCTCTGTCGTTCGTCACAAATGAAGCTTCGATCACTCGCACGCGTTCAATCAACTCGGCCGCGACTTTCAATCCAATCTCCGAGCAGAGAGGCACGATTCAAATGTCTCCGGTTCGCACCCCTTTCACGGGCCGAACGAAACGCATCGATCATATTTACCGTGCGACAGAAACGTAATCTTGTTGTCGACAAGGATCGGCCAGGCAAAGCCGAATCGGGGAGCAGAAAAAAGGGGAGAGAAGAGGCGCGGCAGGGGAGAGAGAGAGTGTCTGTGGCGCCATGGGACCACCAGACCTTCGCTCCCTCGTCTTTTTCCCCCTTTTCGTTTCTCTCCTCTTCGCTCCCACCTCCCTCCTCCTCCAAACGAGACACGTTCCAGTCACGTAACCCTAAATTGGTCAATTATTTCCCAATCGTCGTCCCAGCCGCCGACGTTTGCAGTCCTAGGGCGCTATGTGACTATCCGTGCCAGACAATCGCGGCGTTTTCTTAGATAAAAAGCCCATCGGGAAATATTCAGCCCTATTTCCGCGACTCCAGCCCCGGAAAGCGGGCAGATTCCTCCGAATCAAGATCGTCGGCCGATAGAACGCCGCGGTCGGGACGAACAATGGCAGAAATTTATGGAACCAGTGAACCCGTGCCCCCTATTTTCCTCTAACGTGTCCAAGCGAAGTTTTACGATCTGTTATTCTCCGTCTATCGGCGGAGCTCTCCTGCTGTACGTCCTTCATTCCACTGATCGCCTCGATTCTTTTAATTTCTACCACGTGCGACAGCACCCTCCTTTCCCACCCCCTGTTCCCTTTGTAAACGAAAATTGGGAAGCTTCCATTTCCTGCTACGTTGCTCCCAAAACTGTAGTAACCATCCGGGACGATACTACAGCTTTTAATCATCGGGCGTTACATAGCAGGGACCCCCGTCTCCCGCCTGTACCCCCCCGAATGCATGGTCCGCGACCAGGAAAAGGAAACCGGCGAAAAGACAAAATGCTAATGCGCCCATGTGGTTCCAATTGCAACCACCCCTGGCCGTCCTCTCGCTCCCCGCCCACGCATGACATACGACTCGCTTCTTTTTTGCTCGCGGGCATGTTCTTGCTAGCGCCCCGGCGCTCTTTAATCACCTCTCTCTCTCTCTCTCTCTCTCTCCCGCGCGGCCTGCATAAAAATGGCACGCCGCGATTTCTCGCGCCGCCAGACAAAACTTCGCTCCTGTTCGCGGGAGCTATTATCCCGGCGGTTCGCCGGAAAACGTCCAGCACCACGACTTTGCAGAAAAACCCATCGGCCCCCGTTCATGGGCGCATCAACGTTTTACGAGCCGGAGCAGCTCGAACGCAGCTCGTGTTTTCGCGCTGCCTCGCGGGGGTTCATAGCGGAGTTCTGCTCTATAAAGCGAATCGTTAATCGCACGAGCAGCATTCGTAGAATCAGAGATAAAAAGAGCCCGAGCTTTTCAAACAAATGTTCGAAAAGTCGGATTTAATGTTTCGCTGTCTGCTTTTTCTCGCGAAAGGGGATCCCGTTCGCGTGTTCCTGTGGCTGAATCAAAGTGAAAATCGAAGGGCTGCCTTTTTTAGCAGGAAACTCGGATCAGCCAAGCGAATCCTCTGTCCAGGTGCTTCATACACTTTGGATATTTAATGGCAGCAGGTAGAATGGGCTCGCCAGCTGAATGTGTACGTGGCGCGAAGCGTCTGCTCTTTTTGCAACGGCGAATAATCTCCCCGTTGTCCAAATTCCACGCGCGTCCCGTGCTTTCTACTTTCTACAGATTTGTACTGTCCGCAGTTCCGGTTTCGCGCGACAGCAGCCAGCGGACCGTGCACCCTGCCCGTCCCAGAGATAATAAAACCGCGAAACCGTGACAATTCTCGCGGACTCGTAAAAAACCGTATTAAACCGGCGGATTGAAAGCTCATATTTCTCAGACTCGCCGCGAAGAAAGCCACCGGCAGCCATCGGAAACTTTCCCCGACGATCGGGAAACCCGAGTTCTGCAACTTCCCGCGGACAATGTAATTTCCAGCGGCCAGATGGATAGGTAATTTTCTTTCCAATAAATATCCATCGGCTGAATGGAAAGATTCTTCGAGATTCGTGGAGCTGCGCCGCACTTTCCTCGATAAAATTCTGGGCTCGCAGCACGGCCGGGGGAACCGCATCAGCGTTTGCGAATTGTTTGACAAATTCGTCGGCGAGAGCAGAGTGCCGTGGACAGTACATTTCTCGCAATTATTTCAATTATTCCGCCCAGTGAATTCTGTCCGAAACGCGAACACTGCTCTGGACAAGGGATAATTATCAGGGAAACGTTATTCACGAAGGGGACAAGCAACGGACGGAGATACAGTGGTGGCCAGAAGAATGTCCGGAATCGGTAACTTTAATGATCACGCAGAATTCTTGTCGCCCTGTGTAACGCACATAAAGATACAATTGCTTCGTGCCAAATTGCTATCGTGCACCGTTCTAAACTTTCGCCAGACCGCCGTTGTGCGCAAGTGGCAACGAATTCGCGTGGCTCGGCTACGTGGGTGTATACACACGATGGGAGCAAGCTGGACGAGTGGCTGTCGTCATAAGACTCGAAATCCCTGACGTTCGTTCGACGCCGCTATTTCAAGCTAATTAGCCGAGCCATTAATCAGAAGGGGCCAACTTAACGTCGGTAGAAAGTGACCTACGATAACAGGCGTCGCGTAGAGTCACCACTCTCCACCGAGTATCTTATCTTTTAATTAAACAAAACGCGTAGCCAAGGGACCAAAATAAATGGTACCTTTGAACTATTTTTTCTTCCCATACACGAGCAGATAAATTCTGTTACAAGATCGCCGAAACGGTTTCGTCACCTTTTAAAATATATTCCCATATCCCAGGGTTCTGTCTGTTCCTCGAAGCGATCCCACCGTCGATCGTACTTTTCGTAAGTCCAGTCATTTATAAAATAGGTATAAAAGGGTTCGTTGTTAATGGGTGGGCCGGCTCGGCAGAGTACAATACGCTCCTCAGTACTCGCCACGCGGTCGACATATCGAAATTACGATTTCGAGGGGAAGGGGGGTCGATCTCACACCCTTTCAGCACGGTAAAAGATTCCAGTTGTTTCTCCAGCCTTCGATAATTAGAGCGAGAGGACGAAACGCCCGTCGTGCAAGGGCCAAATTGATTGCAATTAGCGTGCGACTGGAGACGCGACCGAGTAGGTAGGCAATGTGGTTCTACGCGTCAGAAAAGTTCTCAGAACGACGAAAGCAAAACAGTGAGAGGAGCGCTTCGAGAAGTCGTCATCTGGAGTGTATAAATACCGAGAAATCCTCGGTGAAAAATCGAAGCGACCCCTGACACGGTCGAGAGGACAAATATGGGTGGCGCGGGCAAAAATTCGTGACTTTTCGTCCGGGGAAGCGGGCGTTTTTGCCGTCATTAATTCCACGGATATCGTCGGCGTCAGGGCGAGGGTGGGTTTCTTTTCCCCGTACGAAGAACAAAGATTATGGATCCGCGTCGACGGACGAGCGAGCGAAAAAACGGGGCGGCTACGGATCTTTCGAGGCTCGTTCGATGGGCCATCGCGAATCTATAGAAACCACCGAGAGTTTCTCCCAAATGAGGATTCCGCAGCGAGGACTGGATCAAAGCCAAACGCGCGAGCGGTTTTTCTTTCACGAGACATTGAAGTTTCGCGGAGTAACAGAAAACTACGTTACGCGGTAAAAAAAAAGTGCTCGCATCGGGTCGCGTAATTATTCCAACCGTAATGTATGGAGCTGCGGAGCCAGCAAAGAGCACGGAACTAATCGGAGCGCAGGAATGGAGAAACCACTGCTCTCGATTTCCTCTCGCCTCTCGCTCAGAACGCACGCTATCGACGAGGTTCCCCCATAAAAGGGCCTTCGACATCGGCGTCGAAGCGTCGGTCAAAGTCAAAGTCACGGTGAAATAATCTTGGGGCCGGGATGTTTTTCTTAGGAAATGGGAATCTCGATGGGAGAGGTCAGAAGGATCGAGACGGGCCCGCTTGTAAAACACGCGTCCCACATTGTGCACATTGTCCGGGGCGCGTTAAAGTCGATGAAAAATGGTGGTGACGCGTTCGAGCAATTTCCTTGGGCGTTGCACGACGATACGCGAAGCGCAATTATTCCATGGATATCGAAGCCAGAGGATCGATTAGAAAGGAGTTACGACACCGAGAGCTGGAGTACCGCCGCGATCGCTGGCGAAGGTCAAGTCGCACCTCGCCGGCGCGCCGGAAGAAGAGTTTCCATGAAGTGATGCGGCTCGAGGCACGACAGATATTCGCAAGGTCGAAAGTAATTAAAAGTGAATCGAACCAGGGAGACTGAAGGTGGGGAGAAAGGACGTGAGTACTCGTGGGTGAGCGCGATTAGAGCATTACGAAATGAAGACATTCTCTCGTGTACTGGATGCTTCGAGGGACGCAAATGGGGAACGAGGAATTCCTGACGTAAACTCCCGCATGACGAGCTCGGAATACGTGTATGAATTCTCACGAAGAAGGAATCGACCTAGTCGAAGCCAGCTTTAGAACTCCTTGCACACTTCCGACTACAGAATAGTTCAATTCGATGGATTTTACCATTCTACGAATGGCCTCCAGAGGGCCTCTAGTTAATCCTACGAATACTTCGACACGCAACGCGTACGCTCGCGATTTATGCGCGCGTTGCGCCACGAGCCCGTAAATCCCATCGCAATCGCGGCTGAAAAAAGACAGCATATAACCCGTGCAGGTAATCGCTTTGACCGCATACCGACATCGCTAAAGACTGTCGCCCGAGTCGATGAAAAAGCCCCGTAATTGCACACGCTAAACGTGCAACCCGTTATTCAATGGCTCGTCATGGCAAGGCCATCGATATACGAGTCGCGAGCTGTTTCTGCGAACAATCAGCGTGCGGCGCTTTTTTTCCCGCGATAAAAAGGGGAATCGCGTTACCGTTAACGTGGTTCGCGACGGAATCCATCCTGTCGCGGATGCCGTGCCTCGGTAGCGCTAAATTCTGCCACGTCCACGCTTCGTAACCGGACACTGGTCGCTAGCCAACACGAAGACTAGCGAGAAAACCGCACGGAGCCGGACGCGTCGCCCAGTCTGACCAGTAAAAATCCATTTTTCCGCTCGATCATCCTTCGAGAGTCGTCGTCGGAGTACCGGCTAGCGTGTTACGTGGCACCGCCGTGCCGATAGAACCGGTGTAAACGGTAATGGTGTTCGCTGGAATTTCGAGCGAGTTACTCTGGTCACCGGGCGGAGGAAGTTGCTAGCTTCCGGGGACTTGAACCGACGCGACGGGAAAATAAATTTCAAGTTTCGACGGCAGTCAAACTGGGTTGACAGTCGGCGGCTTTAGTCTCGACCGTGAGGATGGAAACGTCGATTTATTTGGGCGTCGCGCGCGCTATCGCCCGGAAATAGAACCGCCGAACTCATGCCGGCGGAGCTGGCGATTTAAGAAGCGGAGTAAATTTCCGGGGACACGAATTATTCTAGACGCGCGACCGCCCGAGAGTCGAACCTGAAGTTAACATCGGGGGGGAACTGGATTTTACCGATGAGCATAATTGAGTGGAATTTTTAAGGCGGACTGTTGCCACCGTCGGTTACCGAAAGACGGCTGAGGTAATCGAATTAAAAACGCTCATGAATTTTAATGCTTCCTCTCCCCATTTAAAATGAGTCCTCGTTCGATTCGTGTCTGTGGTTGCTAAAGAGTCGCCTAAATCTTGTGCCACTTGTACACTGACTTTCGATTGCTCGGGGATAATAACTTCCGGAATTAAGAGCACACAAGTTCCGGGGGGTAAACATACATAAATGCATCGCCGAGGCTTGGACAGGGGAAAAAGTTGTTGTGAACGCAGAGGCTATTACTCAGAGCGGTCTCCTTAAATAACAGATATCGTCTCGATTAATGTACTGTCAGATGAACTGTACGCAGTCCCAAGTAAACACCGCTTCCCGACCGTATCGATACGGCCAAGTTTGCCCGTAAAAGGTCTCAGGCGATGCTCGATGATAAGCCCAAGGAAGGGAAAGTTTTCGCGTGCTTCCCAAGCGGGAGGAGCACCGCAAGAAAAAACAACAAGAGACCCGAGAGTACGATTGTGGGTCACTAGCCGTCCCACTTTCTCCTTTCCCCACGATTCGTCAACGATCCAGGTACGAGGAACCCTCGTCTGGAACCGCTCCTCGCTGGAAGCTACATACGATCTCCGCAGCAGAAAGTTGGTAGGTAGGTACATATAGCGCTCGTGAAACGAAGACACAAAGGGAGGAAAAGTGCGCTCGCTCCGCTCGGTCAGATAGAAAATTCCCGTGGAAATTCACCCGTTTCAGGAAGCACGGGAGATCTATCCATTCGAGGAGCAGCCGAAGCAAAGGGATTGCGGGTAATAGAAAGAAATACGCTCCATGCAAATTCCCCGGTTTCCCGGGCTGCAACATAATTGCCCCGTGAAACGGACCAAAGGTAAATCTGGTCGCGAGCCGGGTCGGAGGTTTCTGGCCGTGAAAAAGGACGGTACAAAGCGATAATGGTGGAAACGAGGCGAGATGCAAATGAGAATCGCTGCGAGCCGAAGAGACGGTGCACGATCGCAGGTGTACGCGGTAATCGATTCTCGCGATCGGAACGAGAGGAGAGGAACGAGGCTTTGCGAGGGATTACTACGATTATCCGAATAATTAGCCCCGGAGTTTGGGGGTGGGCCGGCCGGCAAATAAAGCCTGGCCAGCGAGTCCGAATTCCATCGGTGTATTTAGTCGCATAGCTCCGGCGTGGCGCGTATAATCGATGCAATGTCGCGATTGTTCACGGCTAGGACAAAAATTCCGAAATTCCCTCCCTGTATGCCAGGCGAAATTTAATCTTTCACTATATCCAAGTTTCGTGGAATTAACGACGGCGAAAGTATATAAAAGACGTGCCTCTTAGCTTATCAAACATAGAGCGCACCCACAGTCTTTGAAATATCGCGATATCGTTCACGCGGGCCTTAGTCATCGGCAATTTCGCAAACTGATAGCCACGCGTGTATCTCGTCGTTTGATACGATATACATCTCCCTGAAGAATCTCCCACGAGGGAGACACGGTCGACGGATCAGGGGATGACGGTAGAAAGAAAAGAGCGATAAAAGACAATGACTCACCGAGCGCCTCGCAGCTTCCGCGGTGCAGGGAATCTGCAGCGAGCTGAATGATGGCCATGAGGAGATCACCGAGCATCAGGCAGGCGACGTGATAAGTCTGGCACCGCCAATGCAGAACGTGATGAGAGGCAGGCAGCAACCAACCGGCGGCCAACGTCGCTGCCAGGAACACCGCGCTAATGATGAAGCCCACCGGGTACAAGGTGAACCTGATGTCGGCCGCCTGCATCACTGGCCTGAAAGTTTTACACAGAGACGGTTAATTTCATTCCTGGTACAGTTTCCTGGATTTACATTACGAAACTGGGCAAAGGCCTGGAAGGGCACCATCGATTATTAAATAGTACATCGAACATTGCAGAATGCCTGTTGAGAAGTTCGACTAATTGATCATATCATTCGGCTCGTAAGATGGTTGCGCAATGTACAAGGACCATCTGTCTCTGTTCTATCAGATAAGA
The DNA here is from genome assembly GCA_910592295.1 of Andrena haemorrhoa. Lineage (NCBI taxonomy): Eukaryota > Metazoa > Arthropoda > Insecta > Hymenoptera > Andrenidae > Andrena > Andrena haemorrhoa. Next base: position 5,335,792 of record OU342940.1, on the reverse strand, counting down.
GTGCGCTCGCGCCACGGCTGTTGAATTTCGACGGAAATCTACAACCTGTTCTCGCCGGATTAGCCGAGCGAGTGAAAGTCCCGGGGAGAAATCGTTTCGCAGTTTTCAAGATGGTCTTGGCTCAGCCACGTCACGCGGGGAACGAATAAACACGCCTCTAGGTACTGGCACGGAGAAAAACAAACATTTTCTAACTAATCAAGGTGTACGGGACATCAGCGACGAGTGCGCATTCTCCACGGTGCCTGGGCGACGCGTAGACACGCTTTCTACGCGAAGGTATTTGCTTGCTTTCGATCGATCGGGTCGATCGACGTACCCACGGACTTTTCCACGAGTTTATCGGCCCCGTTGTGTAAACGATCGGCGTACACCTTCGATTCCAAATGAAACGTGGCAGTCTCGAAGCGTCAGGTGGCAGACGGCGGTGGTTAGCTTGTCAAAGCTGGCCGAGCTTTCCTCGGACCGCGTGTAAACGCTCGCGTTAATTGAGTTTCGAGCGTTGCTTTGGAAATTACACGCGAGACCCGTGCCGCGTAACCCGCGCGATACGTTTTCTGTGTAATTTCCGGCACTCTTCCGGCGCGGACCCTACTACAGCCCATCGTTCTGAAATCCCGACTTCAGGCGGGACGAGGGCACGCGTCATCCCGCACAAACAGAATCCATAATATTATCGAGCGTTACCGTTGAAACTTGCTCAAAGAACCACTTCGAGGCGTACTTCGTACTTCTCTCATATTTACAACCAATTCCTTTCAATCACTCTTCATCCATCAATATTACTTGCTCATAATTGTACTTTAAACGCCATTCTATTTACGGTGTAATAATAGATGAAACGAGAGCTGACTTCTACAGTTCTACTTATATAAATGTTTCTTTCGTTCCCTGGCTTCTCACTTTTTGTGCCATTTTTCCTGTACAAGTGTCAGGGAGAAGCCCCCAAGGTGACAATAACGCGAGTACCATATGCGTGGAATGGTAACCGGCTCTGTTGTTTCAAAACAAATACCCATATACCTCGAAAAGTTGAAGCATTCGCTACCGAAATGGTCAAGTATATACGCTTTTCCTTTCGCGATCGATAGCAGAAAAAAAAGGTGGTTCCGAGGCACGTGAATCATCTCGAACGAGGATGACGCGCGGATCTGACCTAGAAATTCTTCGGGAGAAGAGTGAAAGTGTCGGAGTGAACTTTTTCTGGAGGTGTCGTCAGTTGAGGCTAACAAGGGAGCATGCCCATCGAGCTACCGCCTAACGTGCAATTAAGCCGTGCCGATAAATCGAGATCGGGACAGCCGATACTTTTAACCGGGCAAAAAGTCGATTCGTGCACTGCGCCTCGAAGTAGGTCGCCGCGATCCAGCCGCGCTCTGTTCCGGCAAGCCCCAGAGAGTCCGATCGACAAATAAATTCCAAGGGAACAGATTTTCGTCGTCGACCCATTCCGTTGACCCCGATTTTCGTACTCGCGGATCTCGGAAACCCGTCGAAAACACAATCATCGGCCCAATTATTATTTCAGACGGCAGGCGTCGTTTATTCATTACTCGCCAGCCCGCGGTACCGTTTATTTTTCTGCCGGCTTACAGAAATGCTCCAAGTGGATACGTCACGGGGCGTTTCGTTCATTACTTTAATTTCGTCTAACGAAGAAACGCGCTCCGCCGAGCAGAACTCTCGGGCTGCGCTCGCTGAAGGAGCGCCTCGAGGAACGCGACACGCTAACGAGAGAAAATCGGGCTACGGACTCCGAAAAAACGAGAAGGGAAAGAATAAGATTTCGGTCCGTGTAATTGCGCGAGCTCTCCAGAGGTCTACCGAAAGGCTCGGTTGCTGGTGGGATCGATGGACGGTAGTATAATAATACGTTCGAGGGCTCACCTTTGCGACGCGTGCTCCGAGCAGGCGAACACCTTGGCAACCTGGTTCAATTCTTTGATCCTCTCTACGCAGAACTGACCGGTAGGCAAGGTGACCCCGTCTAATTCCAGGCCACCGTCCGCCAGTAGCACGGCATCCTTAGCGTCACCCATAATCGTGAAATTGTCGGAACGCGGGCAAGTCGGGAATCCAGCGACAATTTCCACCGAGGCAGATGCGTTCGGTAGCAGTGGCGCCGCGTTTGCACCTTCCTTCAACTCGACACAGGTGAGTCTGAAAAGAATACGATATCTGGGTGAAAACAAAAGGGATTGAGAGAAACGGAGGCATTCTGTAAAATGGTAAAAGCCTGGAACTCTCGTGCGAAAGCTTCATTCGCAATCTTTCGCAAGCATGGGATCATCGTTATTACCACGAATCAGTTCTTTTTGCACCGAGCTAGCAGAAGCCCGGGCCACTAGTCACAATAAATTAATTTAAACGGCTAGTCACGTAGAATTCGGGTTCGTCGGAACCGCGGTACTCGGAATTTCAGAAGCGAGCCGTCCTACGCAGCTCTCGGCGTAAACAGTCGACCCGTGAATAGAGTGAAATCGCACGCAGGAACAGGAGGCACCGAGCGCGATGAAAGAAAGGTCGTATCGCAGGCATTTATCTAGGAAACGCGCGCTGGCTACACAGAATGCCAACAAAGTCCACGGAACGCACAAGCATGGGCGATTGGAAACACGATTAAAACGGAGCGCAGCATTTTCTGTTTACCCCAACGTCACGTCACCTTTGCGTGATAAGCTTTCAATAAAAGAAATCAGTTCTAATGGCTGCTTCACACGAAATTAGACAGCGTCCCCATGAATTTAGAGACCGGTGCCGGGGCAGTGTTCCTTTCAATATTGTTATAGGGATACTGTTTTCCTAACCCTCGAGGTTTAAGGACGCAGATTATTTTAATGTTTGTATTATGCCGTAGGCCTGTGAATATTCTGTTTTCCTTCTCTCATTGTCAGTGAGGTGCCAAGGACCTGAACCCTAATTTATTACATCCTGAGTCACCGAGGTGTCAGAGTTTGTAATGAAATGCAAAGTTTTCTTCAGGCTTGTTTACACTCGCTGGTTTTCCAACCAAGTGTGATTCTTTCTACCTACGACCTCTACCGTTTCGATTTCATTTCCCATACGAGTTCTGTGTGCATTGCCCCGAGTCCCACTATGCCCTCGACGATGGAATATTACGAAACCGGTATTCGGACCCGGATCTTTCGTTTTCTAGACGAATGCTCCGCCAATTGAGCTACCTAAGCCTGTAGCTTCCCTCTCCTTAAGTCTAATGCTCGAAAAGGGTCTATCCCCTGCAGGATTTCGTTATCCATTGTAACTGATACACTCTCCTACCCGAACCTTCATTCTTCGAATCATCTGCAGTCCGACCGCACGGTTATTCGAAGCCTTCGAAACTTCCTCAACGAAATCGAGCGAGGGATTGGAGGTTCTCATTGATTTTCATTCAAGAACTCACATTTCTTCGTGGAAAGCGGCATCCTCGCCACAGCACCGCCGTACCCGTGGCCTCATAGTTGCGGCCGCGTGATTCCCCTCCATTCTCTTGCGCACGCAAACGAAGAAAGCGTTCGAATCGGCACAGTACTCGCTCGGCTCGAACTTCTCGTCCGCGTGAACGTCGAGGATCGCGTGCCCGTCGTCAAGGAGGATGATGGGACTCGTGTCTCTGTACGGCACATAGGTCAACACCGAGTTGTCCCCGCACTCTGGCTTCCGTCCCTCGACCACGTCCCACTCCGAAGGCGGTTTCGCCAGCATCGTCTGCTGCGACGGCGAGTAGATGAAGGGTTTCCACTCGTTCTCGGTGGCCTCGCACCGGGTCGACGCGTTCGGATCGCCGTCCGACCTCTTCACCAGCTCTTCCTTGTGCCGACAACACCTGAGGACCGTTACTCGCTGGCGCACCGAATTGCTCGGCTCGGAGAGCACCGCGACCACGATCGTCGCGAGGATCGTCGCCAAACGAACCGCCTTCATGGCGACAGCAGTTTCTCCGAGTGGACACCGGAGAAACCTTTCCGAGATCAGTGCACCGAGTATCACAAGGCGGAATTCACTCACTCGCGTGTTATTCCGTCGGTCGAAGCCGTCCTCGTTACCGAGAAACTTGGAAAATCGGACAAGATCACAGGTCGCCGGTCTAGGCTGTATGTAAACAAAAGTCAACTGTGGAACATGGACGAAATTCACTTCGCTGGAACAGTTAGCGGATCCACCGGATCTTTCCTCGCGAAAACCTGTCCGTAGGATGTCGCAGAAAATCCGTGAAAAATCGTAATCTGCACGAAGCACGGACGTTTAAAGTGTTTGTAAACAACGTGCGGAACGTTCACTGGTAGAAAATCTTCTCGACACGCTCGATCATCTTTCGATAACAGAGAAAGTACATTTGGCAACAGAGTGTCTACGACCGGAGAAAGTCGTAGGAGCCTCGAAATACGCGTGTAATAAGGTACGTTTTGGCGCGTCTCGGTCGTTCGTCGGGTTCGAAGTCGGACGTGACTCACTCGCTCGAAGGTTTCGGAGTTACTGAAGCGGGCCGACCACGCGGCCGCCCGTCGGTCGGCTGGGAGAAGCGTGGCGCGTCGTTGCGCGCGCACTTACACGCTGCTCCCTCCCTTATTCAACCACCTGGCTTTCTCCCTTCTTCGCAGCGACCTTCGTCGCGACGCTCTTCACCCCCACGGGGTGGATTCGCGACCACGTGCTCGCTCCCGCTACGGGCCTCCTTGCCGGAAGTGCAACGGTACCTTGCGTGGATCTCTCTGTCCCTTTCCGTGGGAACTCGCGCTCCTCTTCCCCTTTTCTTTTCGATTCCGGCTCCGTGCTTCGTCACCGACACACCGGCGTGCGTTATTAAAATAAAAGACGCCGGACTGCAGGGAGGTTCGTTATCCTGTTTTCGAATTCACCGAGCAGACGATACTGTATAAAGATCTACTCTGTTCGCGGAATACTAACGAATGATCCCGAACACTTGAACGTTCACGGAACTTGGAAGGGTCAGACGTTTCCTCGCGCGTTCCATGAAACGTAAATTTGACCGTGTGTATACCCCGACTGTCCCATTCTGCAGCCCGACCCCTCGGACCTTTCGTTCGTGGAAATGCTTTGGGTAAGAATCGAGAGGATCGCGGAGTCCTGGAAGCAGAATGCTCCACGGTGCTTCCGGGAAGATACAATGCGCGAGTGGAGTCTGCGGGAAAATATACAGTCGCGCCCTTGCGCTCGTGATTATTGGCTGAATAAATACGGTTTTGCGCAGGCAAACGATCTGGTATCGCGGAATTACCTACCATCTTCGACTATGTGTTTTCAAGCCGAGCGAACTTCCTGGCCTCGGTTGCCGCGGCGCAGGTTCATCGAGATAGCTCCCGATCGCGCGAAGGTCGACGATGATAATGACCGAGAATCAAGGTAACAGTACACGGGATCGAGCCCATAAACTATCCACGGAATCGGCCGCGAAGACCTGCTCCTAGAACGCGTTCCAGGTAGAGCAGGCAGCCGCTCCGGGTAATTTATGGTCGCGTTATGCTCGCGAGATTAACAGTGTGGAGCAAGATACCGTTCGACGGAGCCAGATCCGCCGGCAGACGGTGGTTCTGTAAACCATCCTTCGCTTTCGTTACCGCGAATTCTCTCGATCCCTTCGTTCCTGCCGATTTCCCCCCGATTCCACGCGTCCGCCCAGAAATTCACGGGGAAAAAGAACTCGAGAGGGACGAGCCCCGGTCGTTTCCTAATTAATGGATCGCCACGCTGGGAAAACAGCGCGATACCATTTCACGGAGTTATTTATAGCCAGCCCGCTGATTATTAATTGCACCGTGCTCTGCGCAAACACCATCTTTTCCAAAGTTTCTGCAACGCCCGAAAGTTGGTCGCGCGCGTTCAGAATCCGCGAACGAGAAATTGATTTAAGCGACGTCCCATCGCGGAGCATCCACGTCGAGTAAAAACCGCCTCACTGGCTGGTTTTTACCGCGACGCCGCTTCTCTCCGGCCAGGACGAGGAAGACGCTGTACCAGGCCGACGGGCGGAAACGCTTTAAAAGTTTCGGACGGCGCCAATTAAACTTCTTCGCCGCGGCGAAAATTGGGAATTTATGCCCGGGCGCCGTGTCTCGTCAATTAAAATGTCCTTAGCGTCCGCGACGATGGCGGCCGGGTGCAGCAAAAAAGGGGGAGGGATTGTTTGTCGGTGGCTGCGTTTTTTGCCCCCGTCTTAACGCGAAACTTATAGCGAAATTAGAGGTCGGAGGGCGGAGGATGTATGCGGCAATTACGCGGCTGTCCCCTGCCGGCTGAAATATCGCGTGGCTGCAATCGAGTCTGGCCGATAAAATCGTTTTTCAAAATTCGTTACGAGCACGCGCGACGCCGGTTAATAGGAAGCTTTGGAATTCGGAGCAGCCCTGGCCCCACGTAAATCACGTGGATCCGCGGGTGCGCCGACTCTCGGTCGCGTCGCGACGCAACGCGTACACGTTAATAGGTTCGCACACGCGTGCCCCCTCAACGTAATACAGATTTTATCTACCCACCCGGCCGTTGTCTACGGCCGAAGGGCTGACCGGCCAGACGGTTTGATCCGCGTTGCTCGGACGATTTCGAAATCCCGCGGAATCATTGCCCGATCGACCGTTACTCATTAAGGGAATCGCTCGTGCCCGCTTTCCAGATCGTATCTCGAAAATAATGCGCCACGGGGACCGTCCGATAATGCAACTGCCCACCCTCTCCACTCTATCTGCTTTATGAATTGCAAAAGGTAATCGAGCCCGGGTCCGGTTTTGTTTGGCTAATTGAACGGTGAAATAATTGAACGAGGAGGAGAAGATGTTGCGACCGATTGGCAGCACTGTCGAGGGGGATTGTCAAGATAGAGACGCATCTTTATTACACTGTTGCAGGCTACGTAATAATATGTAGGTACACGAGTTTTATGACAGTCAGAATTGTACAAGGTCTTTTAAGGGACTTCAAACTAGTGGAGTATGCGATAACGCAGGGCAAGGTCTTTGGAAACGTGAGTCAGCCTCAGCGGTGCAGGGGCTGGGATATCATGGGAAACGTTTCGGGAACGATAGGAAATATTTACCATTAGCTGGCAGGAATCGGTGCATTATTCGAATCGGGGGTGCTTTACTGAATGATAACTAAAGCGTCCAGCACCTGCTACGCAGTGCAATCCGATTCGAAGAAGACATACTGCTCTCTCATAAAAGAACTCTTTTATATCTCGCAGGCTATTAACTCGGCTTCCTGTTTGTTTCTACTCGCGTGCTCCAACGACGAGTTAAATTTATACCGTCAACCTTCAGACAACCTGTAAAATATTTACACCCGGGGGGGAAGACGGGCAGCGTGGAATCGCTGTCCGACAACAACGTAAAATGGGAAAAAAGGAGAGGAGAACACGATGGAATAAAGTTATTCATGCGGCAGCGTTGACGATAAGGCTTTTCGATTACGTCGCGAAGCCATAAAAGTCGCTTCCTCGTCGTCGGTCGGCGGAAAGGTTAACGCCGGGGTCCCGCGAGCTAATCTCGAGCCCCATAAATACAAGGACCCATGGGAGGAACGCGTCGTCGATCATACTGATCCGAAACGGGGGCCACGACGGAGGAAAATTAACGCGGCTCCCGTTCGAAGGAGCAGGCTCGTCATTACCGTTCCCCGCGATAATCTCGCGCGCAGCCCTTCGAAGCTCGTAGACCGGGGCCTGGTGGATCGTGTCGCTTTATCAACGGCCACCTATGTGTATTATGCATTCTGTCGCGTGCACTTAAACGCACGGCCAGGTTCCGACCGGTCAGCCTTTCCACGACAAGGACTTTTTCTAATAGCTATTTACCCCTTATCTTTATCATCGCGACGATCCATCAGACGATACCGCTCGGGCACGGCGTTCTCGCGAAAATTAAAGATAATATCTCTTCGGGCGGCCGATAATTACGCGAAAAACCCACGACGTTTATGGGCCGATTAATTTCGCTACACGGCGATTACGCGATTTAACGTTTTATCAGGTTGATTGCTCTAACGGAACGATGGAATTTATCGTGCCGGCGGTTGACTCGCTACCGAGCAACAGACGGACACGGACGTTTTTCTAATGAACGCGATTATTACGCAGTCGAGAGGCCCCGTTGGCTGATCGGGGATGATTAAAATAAGCTTCGTTAATTAGAGGAGCCCCCGGGGGTGGCGCCTTCGCGTTTACTGCAAATTCGCTTAACTCGTCCCCGACGGTTCTGTTAGCTGGAGATTTTCATTACCATTAGAGACGGCTCGCGAGGACCGGACGGAAGTGGGAATCAACGCGGCTACGGTGTAATTAAAAGTGGAAAAGTGGGAAAGTACACGCGCCAGGAAGAGGTACGATTAATGAGCGTTTTCTTTGCGCCCCGCTGTTTCGCCGATAATCCAAAAGGAGGAGCGCCTCGGATAATTACGAGGGCATAACTCCCCCGGTTCGATTGACTTATTAAACGCGAGGAGAGGAGGAAGCTCGAGGGAGGAAGTTGTCGCAGACGATCCGCCAACGGAGCACAGCTTTGGCGTGAAAACTCAATCGTAATGGGCAATAAGCGACGACCGTAAAGATCATAACGGTACATTAAGCCGAGTATCGTCTAACGGCGAGGCTGGTGGAAAGTTTCGCGGGATAATCTGCCGGCACCCCGTACAGCCGAGCGGCTTTTCCCCTCTCGGCTTGTTTAAAGGCGTCCGAAGGAAATTTAAGGCCGTGTTTCAGACTCGACCGGTGTACACATCGGAAGCAGCCTGCCACTAGCGCTCCTATCACCGCCAATTTATGGGCCGATTGCACGCTGCCCGTTCGGAGAGTGCGGTCGGTGGTCAGGGAGTGCATACACGTCCCTCCAAGATACCGCCTGCACGCTTCCTGCTTCGTCTGCACCGCCGCGCCGTTCCTTTGCATATTTTCCGCGATCTTTCTCGGTGTCGGAGCTCGCCGCTACTCGAGGCGGCTACCTCCCCGCAGTGGTTTTCGCCTCGGCGAAATTTTTCGCGCACACCGGGACGGCGCCGAGAGAAACAAAGGCGGCCCCGGAGTCAATACCACGAGCAGCTGAATTTTTACGGACGAGGCGCGTTGTCGTGCGAGTGACGTTCGACGAGATGGTAAGAGGGCCTCCAGCGCGCGAAGGGATCTTCGTAAACTCAATTTTCTGACTGGCGCGAGATAAGGGCTGGCCTCTTCCGCCCACCACCATCGCCTGCAACACCAGCCCCACCACCCTCGTCACTTTGATATCGATGAGGGTAATTTACGCGAACATTGTTGGCGAAGAAGATTGATGCGTCGAGTGCGTGCAGGGGTACCGACAGGCCCTGGGGCCGTTTCCCTTTTCTCTCCCTTCGTTTCCTTTCTCCACGCGCTCTTTTCACCCCCTGCCCTCTTTCTCTCCCTTTCCCCCCCGTTTCCCTCCTCTCCTCGGCCACGCTCCTTCCCATCTCCCTTCGTTGCCGCTCTCTATTTTTCGCCCTCCCTCCAACCGCTCTCTTTTCCCTGGTCTTTCCGCTCCTCCGCGGCGGCTAACATGATGAATTGCGTTTCGACACTCGACGGAACCTGTACAATTGTCCCGCGAGACTGCCCCGTCATTCCGCGTATTATTGCGCGCCCGAAACTGGCGCCTTGCCTCTCTCGGGTTCATTGCCGGGCGAGGCGCGCCGATAAACCACCTCCCCCGCCTCTTGAATCGGCGATAAACGATGAATCGATCGGGCGGGTATTCGACACGTGTATCTTAGGGAGCCGTCCGGTGCCGACAACTCGAGGAAAACGGGGAGCGAAGATCGCGCGATGCCCCGGAAAGAGGAAACGATTGCGCGGCATCCGGCGGGATCGCTGAATCGGCTGGTTCCCCGAAATGGGTGTTTTATTGGGGGATATCTGCGCCGGGCATCCACAGCTGCGTGGAAATGGCGAAACCATTCGGACAGCGACGATTCCATTCAAACGTTCATCAGAGTATCGTTCGGATCGGGGAATTAGCGCGCTGGCTGCTGAATGAATTTCATTTGTCTACGTCCGCGTGTAGTTTTTGATATCGGGAGCAGCACGTGCGGCGAACGAGAGAGAGATTGACGAACCATGAACGAGTCGCAGCCATTGCTGATGAGTAACGATGGTATCGTCGCGTGAAATAGTAAATATTTGGCGAGGGGGGCAAAACACGATGCGTACGTCAGATGCCACGATACGGTAAGCAGATTTAAGCTCAACACAACACCTTTAACAGGTAATCCCTGGATTATTTTAAACTGGTGTTTATACAGAGTTCTGGCTTCTTTAACGCCGAAGATCGAGCGCGTAACTTGCACATCGTCCATAAACCCGCCTCTATTTCAGATCCTATCTCGCGCATTTACATATCTGCACTAACTCTTTCCTCGACAGCCCATATTTCAGCCCCTTAACGATCCCTCACAGGCCTTCAAATTGCTCCGCCGAGTATGTAATTATTACTTCAAATAACGTATGTAACGTTAGTCTCTAGCTTCGCATTCGGGCGCTCGTCGTTGAAAGTGGATATATTTGCCCTGCTCAAGGGTTCATTTGTTATTCAACGCCGCGGCGTTAACGTTAAATCCGTCAAGAGACTGGCGAGTGTTATCGCGCCAGGAACAGTTCGCAATTTAGCTCCGTCGCGGGGCGTTGAACGCGCCTAGGAGGCATACCGTGCAAGATAAATCGCAGATATCGCGATGAATCACATCGACGAGTTCCCTTCCATCATCGTTAGACTCATCGAGATTGTTGATCGTCCCGGCGCGCCGCGCGAGAAGACGGAACAGAGCTCTAAGCGAGTTCCGGCCGTGCGAACCGTTCGCGTTTGTATAATGAACGGAGGAAAACGAGTGACGCAGGTTCCCCATCGCGATCGTGGCAGGTCCTATCTACGATCGCGATCCCATCGTAGAATGAGCTATACGGGGACGCGCACTTAATACACCAACCCCTCGTTCACGATGCGCACAATGCACCCTTAGTCGGTGCACGGATGAGCAGATACCAGATTATTAGATGCACCGTGCGGGCTTCGGAATTTTCCAAAATATCCGCCCCGGTGCTCGCGTGCCTACAGATTCTGCCAGCACACCGAGTTCCTTTCAAATGCCTCGGGGTCCTTTGCGAATTTGTCCACGAGTCACTGTTTAAACAGCTCGGTAGGGAATCTAGCGTCTATAATATCGTGGCTCACAGCGGTGATCGATCAACGAAATTCAATTTGGGATTTGTCAGTGGCGTGCTGCCGTTCGTTACAGACTCAATTAGAAGAGATGTGCAAAAGGAAAAGAGAGACCGAATAAAGTGCGATTCTACCTTGGAAATAGCTGACTTGATCCCTCGAACGAAACGCTCCGTGTTCCTCACTGTCGCTAAAACTTTGAAACTCGCGGAGCATCGACCATCCTCGTCCACCGTTAATATTAACAGGATCGTTTTTCCGGCGAGTGTGCGGTCGTGGGGAATGAAGTTGGCCCCCGAACAAGCGTTTCCACTCGTTACATGATGCATGGAAACATGAGAGTGTAAGCGCAGGGAAAAATATGCGGCATCTGAATCGATATCCGTCCTCTTGTCCCTTCGCGGGAGCGTCTCGATGTCCATGAGAAATCAAGGTGCAGCCTGCAGCTTGATAGAGATTCTCCTTAGTCTTTTGCGACGAACAGAGCCGTGTCTAATCGATAATCATCGGTCCGCGTCGTTTCGTCTTCGTCTGCATTGGTAGGTACAGAGTGGAGCTGGGTGGAAAATGAAGCGAGTCAGCGAGCAAAAATTAAAGATATCGATCAAAACTGCCGCGCGAGCGCTGGGGGGATTAAGAAAAATGTCTTGCCGGAGCACCGGGGCTTCGATCCCTGTCGGTTCCGGGTGCGTGGGCACCCCAATCGAGTTCACCTAACGTGATCCAAAGTTATCCACTGGAATGCCGTGTCGTTCCTTCGTCCCTTTTGTCCCCCGTGCTCGAGGTAACCCTCGGGTCCCGCTCGCAAACATCCACCCTCGTGGGGCCAGGTCGAATTCACCGGCAGCTTGGTCAGCCAGCGAAACGGGCTTCGACGTGGTAGAGCGGAGATCAGCAGCTGCGTACCATGCTCGCGGTGCACCATGCTGGTCCTGATGGATGCTTTCACGCGTCTCCTCCGCGTAACACGTGTCTATGCGGGGTGCACAAGGCTCCGCGCAACCCCACTGCGTGTACCATGCAGGCCAGATCCTTTCCTGACTCCCGTCCCTCTGTCCTCCGACCGTCTTTCCTCCAGCAATGCCGGGTACACCGAAACTTCCCCCCGTAGTGTCTCTTCCCTTCCTGCTCACCCCAGGCCACCGACCATCCCTCCTCCTCCGCTTGTTTTTGATAAAGAGTCGCACGGCACAGTCGCGAAGGGAAGCTGCCACGAGCCCCATAGTCTTCCCGATATTTTTTCCCCCTTTCATCTCTCGATGACATCGTTCCCGGGGCATCCAATCGAGACGGTCGCCCCCGTAATAGGGCTTCGGGGGTAATGACGACTGGGTCGGATCAGACCGAATAAAACGTCGGATACGAAGGTCCTTTGTGGCGTTGCTTGTTTTCGGGGATGGACGGATCGATCGCGGGGGTGCGTAACCGCGACAGAGGCAGATGGAGATGCATCGGGCTTCTAATATGAATTATTAATGAACCGTCGATCGCGAAATGAGTCGGCACGGCTGCTCGCCAAGGCGAAATTCGATCGAAGAACCATCGATTGCGATAGTGATCCTCTGTGCCCGCACTATTCGCCTTGTTACAGAGTGCACGCAGGATGCGTTGGGTTAAACAATCGGCGAAAATCATCGTACCGCCAGAAAGTCCTCGAGCAAACGATCCCTGTTAGGAGAACACCTGTCCCTCGGCAATCTCCGATCAAACAAGCTTCCACCCAGAAACCGTCTTCGTAAAAATCATCCAGGGAAGCAGCAGTCGCGCGGCCATTAAAATTCATGGGCGGGAAAAGGCAAAAGCCACGGGGGTCTATCTACATACATTACAATTTTATAAAAGTCCCTGCTAGTGGATTTGCATGCTTCGATCTCGTGCAATCCGTCGTCCTTACGAGCGTGGTTCCGACGAATGGATTCTACCGCGGTTTCGGGGAGAGGGCGATGCACAACGAGCCGTTTAATTATTTTTATGTAAATGCCAATGCAGCGACGGCCCGGGGATTACTCTTGCAATTTCGCGGGATGAACGAACGGGGCCAATTCGTGGGGCACGAGCTGGATATGGAGGAGTCTCTGGCGTAATGTTGCGAACACGCGCTTTGGGACGCCACGGGGGTTCCGTGGGGGGAAAACCTCGTGGGGCTGTTTACCCCTCGGTTGGGCGAGCGCGCGCTGATCGTCGACACGCCGAGAAACAGATGGCAACGTGCTCGCATTCTCCATGAGAAATTCGCCGTATATATTTCTTTGCTCATCCACGGGGCCATCAACATCCTGCGACAATCGTAGGGGCGAGAACAGCTTGAGGGAATATGTAATGATAAAGCGTCGAGGACGCTCGAATGCTGGAAACTGCTTTCAGCACAGTTGCGAGGCGGAAGGTCGTAGCGTAATCGTTGCTAAACTTTTTCCCAGCAAATATTGTTCGTGAACGCCACACGCAAACGCAAATGTTGACCGAGTACTCGGCTGAAGTGACCCGCGTACGACGGGAAGTGTCTCCAGCGATTAATTATCGCCTACGGCGTGCTTGCCGAAACTCTCTAAATAGAATATCCTTTGTTTAACGAAGGATTACGACCGCTCGCACAGCCATGACTTATTCAATGATCTATGGGAAATCCGATACCAGGGGGTGTCTCCTGTCCTCGACTGGGGTCACCGACAAAACAGCAGGGTGCGTTTCGTTTATTACGGGTCTCGGTGCCCACGAAATCCGCGCATCCTGCTGCTTTCCTTCGATGACTAATGCCGTCCAGGTCTTGTTTGCCCCCGCGACACTCGGATGTTTGCCGTGCAACAATAAACGCCTGCCACTTTTGTCGCTTAATGAACTATTCCTCCGGCGATTTGGACGAGAATAATGTCTGCTGTAATCGTTTCGAATGAGCGAAACGCCCCCCCGGACGTCTTAACGTTACCCACCTCGCCCGTATAATTTTTCTTAACGACCGTTTCAGGATCATAAGGAAGTTCCAACGAGGGCGTATTTCGTGCCCATAATCGTACGTCTCTCCGAATGCAGGGAGCGTCGTTTGGATTTCGTAAAAATCGCTGCGACGAAAATCCCTGGGAATACTAATTGACACGTGGGAGAAAGGAAATAACCGTGGTGGGCGTTAGACGAGATAGCGATGCCTGTTTCGGGCCCCGACGCCAACGCGACGCCGCATCGGGCCCGACGAGCATCGTGATACTTAACAGCGCCCTTCACTTCGAAGACGATACGCTTAATACCAGCGATGGGTGCTGGTTCCTTCTTCTGGCGAGTCATCGAACAAGTTAATCGTGACTCTGAGCATCGTTCGAGTTTCAATTGAAAGATTCGTGCCTGCTGATAAATCTTGGTGCACCAAACCGTCCTCGTGAACTTTAGGACTCTGCAGCTTTGAGGAATTTGAAAACTCGTGAAGTCTGCTGGTATTTAGAATCTCACAGGGATCTTGAAATTCGTGTTCGAGGATTGTAGACGCGTAGAGTATTGGAAAATATTGAAAGACGGATTTCCACTGATATTCGAGAGTTCGTTCACGAGTTGGGAGCGAGCTGGGCGCATCGAGGCCATCGCTGGGAGACTTTCAAGCCCCGTGCAAGCTTTCCTATCGGCAGTTGACGAGTTGACAGAAGATAAACAGTGTAGGCTGCAGTTACACTCGACGCCGGTCAGTCGCCTATCCCCGGATACTTATCCCCTGCTTTTATTATCTATTTGCACCACGTGCGTCGTACACGATATCGTTCCCTGCTATCGCGATTCGAGACAGATCAACGGAGATTTTGTTCATCGCCGACCAACGTCGGTGACTTTGATTCCTCGGGGCTCTATAATTCATCGAAGCGATCTGCGGTACGATCATCCAGCAAAAGGATATAAAATGCGAGGGAACAGATACTTTCTTGTTCGCGCTCGACGATGTTTGGCAGCCTCTAACTTTAATCAGCTCGTGCTAATGCGAACCACGAATCAGCGTTCCTCCGCTATTGCCAAGTAATATGCGGCACGCAGCCTGTATTGCGTCTTTCGATCAGACCCACAACGACTCGTTTGAGTCTTGAAATCGGGTCTGCGTATGTTACCTGCTAATTGAAGTCAGGAGGATAGAAATGACGCCGGGTAAGCGTGTTTTCCGCGAGACAATGGAGACGATTGTGCGCTGGCAGAGCATTATTGTTCTTCGCCGCGTTGCGTCACGGTTATTTTCAAGTCTGCCGAGAACAATCAACCACCTTGATCACCATGTTCATTGGAGGACCATTTCGGAACGCACGGATGAAAATGCAAATGGAATATCGCCTGACCTCAAGTAATTTGAAGGTTCTTTAATTCAGGATACAAGTCGGGACAGGAGAGTCTTTCAACAACTAAGGTCGGTATCAAATATATTGACCGGTGAATTCGTTTTCGGGAACAGCGATCGAGGAGAAATCAGCCACCACCATCTGACGATCGTGGATTTGTCAGTTGGAGTTCCATGGCCCTCGCAGGGTATGGTCGGGTAACGGGAACGCTGCTCGGCTCCGCCTGAACCTAGCCGTTTGGCTGTTATTTGTTCTTGGTATAATAATTGTGTGCGTTACGAAGCTATGCGTAGACCAATACGAGATGAAGCTATCGAGAAAGAATCAATGTTCTGACGAATAAAGCTCCTGAATTTTTTCGGAGCTAACGCACACCTGTTCTGACGTGTGTATTTCTACGCTGACAGCTCGGTGTGGCCTGCACGCCAGAAGCTTTAGCACTATCACCACCACTTCTGGCTCACTGTTGTTCCGCGAAGGTGAGAGCGAGATGGAACGAGAGCGAGTCAGAAAACGTTGAGAAAAGGAGCACCGAAGCAAGCAAACTGTGTGGTGGGACAATACCCCTCACGAAACTCACCGGCCAATATATATGATACCGACCTTAGTTGCAATTTCGTGAACCGAAGTTTCGCTGAACTGAGAGGAGAAACAAAGATACCAAGGTGCCGTGTAACACGCGGTACGGTTACGAGGTTACGAAGAAAGGATTACAAGCTGCAGCTGCAGGCCGATGTTTACGCGGCTGCTGAGTGCAGCGATCCGAGAAACGGAGTTCATCCTGGATGTTCTTAAAACGTAAACCGAGCTCTAACCGTGCCTTACGTGCACACCCACTGCTGAATTGTATGTTTCGGTACGCCTTCGCGATCGCGCTGCTCTAGATTTCCGAGAAGAGAGCCTTCGATCCAACTAGAAGCAGCTGTAGAAGCATCAGCTGCAATTCCGCTCGTCGTCGATTCTTCCATGGGTCGACAAACGTCGGTGAATGATAAATAGCTTCTGCTGGAAGACAGGGAGAAGGCTTCGAAGCATGGATAATACACCCTCAGAACTTTCCATTTCTACGGAAGACAGGGTGCCAAGTCGTAAAATAAAAATCACACGAATGGCAGGAAGTTGGAACACTGGCACATTTGGATAACAGCCGTTCGAATAATAGAGCCTTCGCTATCCATTGAACGGTAGAAGCGTTAGCGGCACTGAATCGATGTTCACCGCCCCCGAAATAATCCCAGGGTACCTTGGAATCCCTCGATCCACGTGTCCCGGTGCCTAGACCCACGATCTAGGCCGAAGATCGAAGCGCTACGCCTTTCAGCTGGCGAATGGTCGCTGAAGGGTCGCCAGAGAGAGAGAGAGAGAGACGGGCGAAGATTCAAAAAGGCGAGAGCGGCCCTGGGGAGTCGTGGTGTCATTGAAACGGCGAAATCAGGACGCGTGAAAGGGCTTCCGGCTGCATTCAGGTATCAGAAAGGCAAAAGAAAGAGAGAATTAACGGGTGAATGGTCGCAGACGGGTGTCCCCCAAGATCGTGCGTGTTCACGCGCGCGCCGCTTGCGTGGCCGATTATGAATAAGGATTAACCTTCATTCAGGGGCCCGATCTATTCATCCTGCGCCATGAACGCCGAAACAATGACGGCCGTACATCTTCGTTCCGCCTTGCCTCCGTTCCTTTCGCCTTCCTCCCCCTGCCGTGGCTGATTTATATCGAGGAGAGTTGGCTTTTGAAGTTGCGCGCAGACGGCCCCATAAATTTCGCGCCCCTTGCCGGGGTCCGTTCGACGCGGCGCCTTTCTAACCAGCAAATTGGAGTACATTGTTAATTAAGATCGCGTGATGTCGCCGTGTCGTCCCCAGCCGTGCTTCTTCTCCAGCTTTCCAGGGGGGTGATAAACTTCTGTCGCGCGAATATCGAGCTTGGAGGAGCACTCAACCCCGCCCCCCCCTCGCCAAATACTTTCGAAGAAGCTTCCGTAAAGTTGCCATTTCTCCCCTAAACTACTGCCTATCGATTGGAATCCTTCCCTCCGTGTTCACCGAGTGTTTCAGACGCTTAAGCGTCCATCAGAATCCCTCGAGTACCAGCGAGATCTCTATCGGTTTATTTTCGCGAGAGGAATCGGCTGTCTAGATCCCGCTGGCGGGGCGATGCCTCGGAAAGTGGGTCGCGGAACGCGCGTGGAAGAGGAAACGCGCGAGCGGATCGCACTTTCGCGGCGGGGAATCTCGTAATTTTTTACGGCCTGTACGAGCGAGCTAACCGGCCACCGGATGGATCCGCGTTGACAGTTTTGAGTACACTCGGAAGCGCGGCTACGCCCGCGACGAACAGTAGAGGCGACAGCTCGCATCGTTCAGCCGAGGCGCGAAAAAAGGGGGTGAGGGACGCGAAAATTCGCGTCGAGCTTCTGCCGCCCCGATAATATTTCACCGGGGGCAGGAGCGCGCGAAGACGGGGAAAAGATTGATGGTCGCTGGCGGACGATTCAGCGCGTAACGCGCGTCGCTTTCTGTTCATGGGATTCGAGAACATTGGCGTGCAATCGAATTAACAGCATCCAACAAGCTGCTCCATCCGGCCCCCAGACACTACAATCGCGGTGGGATTTAAAATTCTATTAATTTCGACCCTCCCCCGTCGGAAGTGGAAACAAGGATCGTCGAGTGATTTCCTCTCGAATCGTTAATAAAGTTTCCAACCGGGCACGTGGATAAGAAGAATGAGACCCGGCTGCTCCTTTTTGCCTACGCATCGGGGGAATTCAGTTTCCGAAGTTTTTTTCAAAGAAACTCGATCGAGGGGGACGCGATCAACGAAGGATGACGGTGATGCAGCTTTGATCCCTCCCGGTGGTCTTTGATCCAAGCAGCTCTCTCGTGGATCGGCTCCTCGAGCGTGCCGTCGATGGAAACAGGCACCGGGGGAGAGAAAATAATTGTCGTCGTTATAACGGTGTTGATAATGATACAGGCTCCGCCTGCGAACACCGCTTCAAGGATATCGGGTTTTCATTGCGGGACACCGATTTTCCAGCCCTCCAGCAGCCACGTTAATTGAAGGTTTATGTAAGTCCGATCTCGCTGCGACCTGCGGCTCACGCGCCCTTTTTCTGCGCCGGGATAATCGTCCTTCGAGGAATATGGCGATCGCGGTTATGCTTGGAATCTCTTAACGGCCTCCACGTGGAAGGGTAGAGTCGCGGAGAATTTTAAACATTCCTGTGGGATGATCGTAAATTCGTTTCTGTTTTTTTTATGTAAAACGAAGAAAGTGTCGACCACGAGAGAGCTGATAGTATTATTGAAAGGGGAGCTTAATGAAATTCATAAAATGAGATTGAAGGGAAATCGGAGAGAAAGTTTAAGAATAAGGACAGCTGCGATGGCACGATAATGAATTATACGAATCGAAGTGAAGATTCCATGAGTTGCAGGCTTTTATCGAGCAAGCCAGAGTGTTGTGTTCTGGCTGCGGCCAGTGGATGGCGGAACAGTACGGTACCCGCTTATCGACGCCTTCACAGAATACTGTATTATCCGATTTGAAATGCTGATAGGAATTTGTGTGATTTATTGAAAACAGGATCCAAAGAATTCTTTAATTTTCAGTAAATTCTGTCGTTTGCTTTGAGAAGAGCTCTTAACAAGATTTTCTTTCTTGTTGGTGGAAGATAACACAGAATTCTGCACAGGCTGAGAGACTCGAGTGTTTCTAGAAATATTTCCATAGAATTTTACTCCAGTTACAGTGTGGTCTTCCGATGATTGCACATAGTAATATTAATAAATACAATCTACAGATAAATTTACCAACGCATTCAGCACTCACCAATCAAGTGGCGCCCTCTAAATCCTCCTGCTGCATCCAAAGTCCCGTCGATCCGGCAGGCGATCAGCGGCGCCTTTTAAACAAACGAGCAAACACAAATTAGAAAAATATATTTTCAACCTTCGCTGTTGTACACAGAAGCACATGCAGCTATGCTAGAAGCAAATATTTGCCTTTTGCTGCAGACTAAACTTCCTCGAAAGCATAACGGAACTATGCCTGCATGCATGACTTCGTAGGACGCTACGAAAAGCATCGTGATTCATATTTCGAGGCGTGCACGAGTCTTCGGTGTACCGGAACATCCGGCTCGCGTCGTAATTTCAGTTTTACGAGGTGACGACTGACAAAAAACAGGCATCCAACCCAGTTCCCTCCGCGAGTATATATTCCTCGAGAATGAATCTCCACCGACTGAAACAAGGCGAAGGGATCATTATTCCTGAACGTGGTTGCTGCGGGAACAGCTTCGACACCGCGACGAAGAAAGGAAGCTAAAGGCCAGCTGACCAATTCGTCATCCGCTCTGCGAAATTCTTTTCACTCGCTCGCGAAGTTAAATCTCGATTAGCCGTTGCATTAGAATTTATTGCAGCTCCCGGGTTGGCGTACACGGCCAAAACGTCAGGAGAAATGTCTGAAATCACCCGTGCTATCCAGTTGTAACCACTCAGAAGCAACGGTTGAGGGAATTTTTCCTTCGCCCACCCGGGCTTCCGCAATATCGGGCGAAGAGCTCGCTGAGAATCAATTATCGCGAGTTCAAGAATGCCAATTAATATTCATGCATTCCCGTCGACTGGCAAGAAAACGCAAATGGAAACGGGTCCAGGGGATCCATCCCGTATTTACGCGCCTTCCGGGGCTTCGATCGGGGAACGAACGAAACGACCGCCGGGTTCGTTAACTAATTACAGTCCACTATCTCCGAAGGGCTGTGGTGTGCAAGGGTATGCCTCCACTGTGCTCGCAATCGACGTCTTAAGATGCTTAACGACGCTGTTTTTCCCGCGATCTCTTTCGATCCAGTAGGCTGAGATCGCATGATTCAAATTGCAGGAATAATTCCCCTGTTGACTTACATCTGTCCCATTTTCTATTCGCAGTGTGAGAAGGAAGTATTTCTGGATATAGACGTGACTGTCTGCTTCACTGGACATCTTATGTCAAAATTCTACATTGCTGGCTGCAAGTCGTCGATAAACCTTGTCTACCCTTGTGAATCACAAAGCAAGCTTCCGCGCCAGGGTGCTAATAAATACAACGTTGTGTGAGGGGTAGACGAGGACGACATTGAAACGTCACAGATGCCTCCAGCCAGCGATTTTTCGCAGGCTTCCTGCGCCATAAACCAGAGTAAACAGATCTTCTGCCTTTCCAAGCTCGAATAAGCTGAAAAAGAGGGAGATTACGCGACGCCCACGGAAGCCTGTCAGAGGGACGATTTTGACGCTGCACAGTAGCCACTTCCGCGAGGGGGTGGCTTTGTCCAAGGAATTATAAACAGAGAGCCTGGATATTGCGTTTTTAATTCGCCGATGCCTGGCTCCCCCGGCCAGGCAATTCGCGTAGGTACGCTCGCGGTGAGCGCGCAATTAAAAGTTTTTCAAGCTCCTCTGTCGCCCCGCGGTTCCGACGGTGTTTCCTTGGTCGACGTCGAGAGACCAATTATCAAAATACTAGAGGCATTGTTGGCACAATTCGCTTCATCCTCGAAAGGTCAGCCCTTTTCTTGGCTCACGAGCGAGCGGCAAGTCGCTGCGAAACCGAGCAAGAATGAAGCAAATGGGCGTCGGCCATCAATGAATTCGGACCGGAGTAAGTTGCACTCGAATCTTATTATAGACACACCTACGGTCATTCGTAGAGTACCGATGACTCAATCGCTCAGCGCTGACTCACGTACCAAGAAGAAAAACGAGCAACCAAACACCTTGCGAAATTCGTTTTTCATCAGACACTCCAAGTGTTTACACAACATCGCGAGCAAGATATGCACATCTTCTCGACGTATTCGCGCTCCGTTTCGCGTCGACCTGAAACGATTACTATTTAATCTCTGTTTACACGCAAGACTTCACGGCGAAAGGGACACGCCCCCCATTGCGCCGCACGTTCCAGAAATGCCGGGACCCCGAATTTCGTGGACGACCCGCGTGCACCAAACCCTGATCATCGATTCTTACGAGGTGGAGGAACTAGGTCGCAGCATCGCGAGGAACCGTAAGCCAACGAAAGCTCGATGAAAAACCAGGCGAACGGAAGACGAGCGAGAAGTTCCCGAATCACTGTGCCAGTTTACGATCCCGGCTGGTCAGCCGTGCTCGTTTTTTATTAAAAGCCGCCAAAGGGGTTGCCCTCCCGCGGCACCACTTATGCAGACATCTCGCCGGGCGGTCGTTTGGACGCGCATAAACAGAACGGTTTAGCGGTGATTTTGCCGCGGAACGATTGAAAAGCTGGATCGTACGTGGACCGAATACCCCGCCAGGATCTTGTCTCCATTAAGATCGATCTGTATTCCTGGCACAGAATCGACGCTTTACGCGCAGCTAAAGGGTCGGCCAGAACTCGTAAAGCCAGTACGTTCGCCACTTTTTTTCGCACGGGCAAGAAAAGCCAATGATTCGGAGGGACCATGGAAACATAATCGCGTGATCGTCGGCCACGCGGCGATGATGTCGTAAGCACGAGCCCCGAGATGGAAGAAACTGATCGAATATCCTCAGGCTTATTGCCCGGGGCCGATGGAACGGCTCGTGGAGTCCTTTATTTGGTCGTGAAACGTTTTGTGGCTGCCCGAACATGGACCGCTTTTATTTCTTCATTAGAACGTTTCAACCCGTGGGTTGTAACGACGGCCAGTCGTAACGGCAGGTACCCCAAGTGGCGTTGGATCCGCGAAATGGTCAACGTTATGGTCGTGCCTCGAGGATCTTCAATTTGTCCAATTCCTTCTGCCTTGGATTCAAAACCTGGGCGCACGTGCCGCACCGCGGAGTCGGATCTTGTACAGGACACTCCGTGTACAGGTTGTAAGAAGGCTACCGCCTCCACAGATTTCTGCGAACCTAATTTGCCGAGTTGTTTCCTCTGATTGGAAAGTTGATATGCAAATTTATGGAATCGAAGTCCCTGCTAGAAATCCGTGGAAGATAATTGAAGGATTTTACTAGCAAATAAAACCCAGATTCTCCTCCGTTCAATCAGACTTTCAACGTATTACTCCTCTATGGTCCTATTCAAGAAGCCTTAAGATAAAAGAAATTCCAAGAAACACTCTTACCTCGTCGACCTTTAACGGAGCTTTCGACCGAAGTTCACCCGCGGACGTTCGTGCTCGCGACGTTCATTAAAAAATTGTTGAGGCAAGCCCCGGGAAATTCGCTTCGCGCGACGGTGCGCGTGGTTGGTCGAGGAATTTTACCCGAGGGCAGCCGCGGTGGCAATAACGAGCGATTCCGCGAAACGCGAAAGGAAAGTATCGTCTAATTTTGGCAAAGGCGGCTACCTTCGATCGTCGATCCGCTCCGCGCCGCGGGCTCGCCATGTTTGAGAGGAGTCGAGCGTCTATGTACGTGGGTGTGTCGGTCCGGTCGTGTTATTCGTTTATTATGCTAGCTGGCTTGCCCGGCTATATTGTGCCGGGAGGCGTTGTAAAAGCGAGGCTGGCGCTGTTCTTGAAAACGCTGCCGATACATCCTCCCCCGATCGCTCGCGATTTCACTTTCCTCGCTGTCGCCCGAGCTCGAGGAGCTTCCACGGCCGGAGAACGCGGGCCACCCTCGGGGATCGATCAAGTGGCAAATCCTCGCGAGAGGTCTTCCGTGATCGTTTATCGGGAGCTCGGCGAACGAGTTGCTCCGTGCTCCGTGTAAACTCAACGAATCGGAAATCTTCCCGGAGGAAGAGGGCGAAATAGTGTAATACCTGTTCCCGTTGTGAGACCCACGTGAAAGTTCGCGAGGGATGACCTTATCCGGAACTTTTATAGTGAACATTCTGGTCGGCGTGGTTCTCAGAAGCGTGGCTGATTATATTTCTCAGCGGACGAGCGTTACGACCGGGCAAGGATTGGTGCTTTTACAACGTCGAACCGTTGACAATCGAGACCGCCGCGATTTCTATTTCTTGCCGACGTGCTTCGCGTTCCTCTCCTCCCTCTAATTAAACCAGACTACCAGCGGAGACGTAAACGTTTAATTTAACGCCAACTATGCTCGTAAATTTCGCGAAGGAATTCCCGGTATCGCGTTTTTCCTGAGGGAATAGGTTCGCCGAGAAGACGTGCTCCCGTGGTGGAAGCCCACCCCGGCGGTGCCAGTGATAGGACGCGCGATAAAATGCGCGCCGGAGGAGGCCTCCGGTCGCTTTCCAATGGCTCGTGTCGTCGCCCGAGTCGGCAGCGCTTCGAAGATTGAATCACAGGCGGAATCTCGATGATCTATGCTCGCGCGAGAAGAAAGGTTACTCGTGAAGCCAGCGGAATATCTCCATCGCGGAGGATTATTTAAATCTGTCGGGGGAAGGTGCTTTATGTCATTGTCACGGCCATGCCTCTCAGGTCGGAAGCCTCCTCTTCGAGGGACACCCTGGATACTGTTACGACCACGGTTAGTTCGATTGGAAGTTTCACACCTTATCGATGGCACTAAATCGCTCATACGCAGCCTGCGATAACTTCCAACTCGATGGAACACGGTGTCGAACGAAATTGATCGGACACCCGATCTTTCCAGCAATCGCGGAGAATTCGTTTGATCGATTCGCGACCATCAAAGGATCGTGGCGATTCCGCGCATTGCACACGGTACGGATGCTCGCGTATTTGCGACTCACGCCTCGGGGGTTCCTGCTTGCGCGGCTTACGGGCGAAATAGATCACGGAACAGGCCACTTCTGCGTCGTGGCTATCTACATCCGGCGCGGCGGTGGTTCAATTTGAATATGTGTAATAATAGGAAAACGTCGGTACCCGCGATACCCGCGGCTGCCTGCGCTCGACCCCGCCATTCCACCTGCGACGGCAACGCGGAATGCAAAATAGCCTCGCGACAGGTTAAATTGCATCGGTGTCGCGCGAATGGAAATGGAGCTGTCACGTCGGCCGAGATCGCTATCCAAAATTTAATGCCGCCCGTGACCAGTGGGTGTTCTCTTTCTCCCCTTTTTGTCTTTGACGCGCAATCTCGTCGAACCCGCGGCTGATGAGATGGGAACCAGGTTAACGAAATCCTGCGGCCGTCCCCCGAGAATCGCATAAATATGTGCCTTGTTTCTTTCCGTTCGTATTTCCGCCCCGCTTTGTTCCATTCCAGGTTAAACATTCCCTCGAGTCTGCAGGAGGACCTCATCAATGTATTTACAGTTCACTGGCTACCTGTACAAATGAGGTCTCTTTTTATTTTACCCTCTCCCTTGGTAACTGCAGTCGACCCTCTTTCAAACACGTTGCCCAATACTTCAAACTTCAGCTTTGATTCTGGTGGCTCTCTTCTTCAAGTTTGTTTCAACAGGCGACAGCCGATGGGACTTGACTACAAGTACATCTTATTGATTTCATGTCCGGGGTTTATAAAGATTCACCTCCCTTATGCATCCTCCTCTCTCCATTTCAATTTCGGCCCCGCTGACACAGGTGTTCTGAAATCTCATTCCACCTGACTCCTCACCCTTAGTCGCTTCCCATGAATTATTCCTCCCGGTTTAAAATTCACTGTACCCTTCCCAGTCGCAAGTACCTACAGTTCTCAGCCAGCGGCGCGATTAAAAGGTCGTTACGATCCGCAAGACACATCGAACTCACATTTGTCTACATCCTCTCGCTCCTCTTCCTAAACGGCCTCCTTCGACTTCAATTCTATCCCTAAAGACACGCTTGCAACTTTATCCATCTTTGAAACGAGCCACCCGGCACTTCATCCTCCCAGTCACCCTTCATAAATCTATTCCTCCTAGTTACGAAGGCGGTATTTTTCTTTTAGTCTCGTACCGAGTTATATTTCCTCGAGAAGTCAGCTTTTATAGCAGCAATCTTTACCGAACCTCGTCCATTACTTTGCTGCGTTTATGTTACTTCCCCTGTATTGATGTATACCCTCTACTTTTCCTGAGATATTCTTTGCTCCCGCGCTTACAGCGCAGAGCCTCCGAGTACGAACACAGGCGCGCAAAGTGTGCCGGAAGAATGATGGAGAAACGGCCATTCGCGAAATGCCCGAAATGCTGACTGGATATTTATCATGTGTTGTCAGGAGGAGCAACGTCGCACCGGAAGATACGTCGCGGGCGGGGCAGTGCTCGCGATCACGTTGCTCGGCGTGCATCATGTCCTGCTGCGGGATGCATCGACCGTGGCTGGCGTCTGCATACCAGCTATAATAATGGTGTCCTACATTATCTGGATTTTGTATTCCGCCCACCGGGACAGGCGAAAGGTAACGAGTTTTAAATCACAGCTCCCGCGGAACGGTCGAATCGGGGGCGAGCAGGGGTCGCGCTCCAGTGAAAACTGGAAAATTGCCAACGGGTTTGTTAAATGTTTACAGAATTTTCGGCCCAGCGGCTCGGGTTAAAGGTTTGCGGTGAACTCGACCACCGAGCTCCCCCCCCTTACTTCGCATTCCCGATCAAACACACCGCGATACTTTCCAATTTTTCTTCGAATTCCCAGCGAATTTTCAGCGAAACAATGCTGACGCAGTGTGTAATTACGTACCTCACAAAATGAAAGCAAAGCGACTCGTTATTGTTATCCGAAAAACGAACAAACCAGGGAGTTTCGTGCGGCGCGTATAACCTTCGGCGAACGCTACGGGCTAATTTTCAAAAGTTTTAAGCCCAGACGCTTCGGAGTTTTCAAAGTACCGGTGGTCAGTGGGCGACGTAATTATCGTCCAGGCGGAAAGCCCTTTTACATTCCCGGCGCGAAGCTACATTTAGCTTGTGCAAATGAAGTAACAAGGGCTACTTAAATTTTCATATTCACGGAAAAGAGACACTGCTGGGTGCCAGCTGAAACTGAGTATGGGAGAAGTATATTCCCTTGAATTTTAACCGAAGAGAACAGCAACAGCGTGATCCAGCGGCCAAAACGTGCCTGAAAGGTCCGGATGAAGCGCATAATTGAACGGGGATGGAGTTGGGGAATAAACGACGTTTTGCAGAAGCAGAAAAACCGGGGCGAACGCATGGGAGGGTAAATTAGAGAGCTCGTTCGCGTAAGCGATGCATCCGCGGATGACACAACTTTTCCCTCTCGGCTTACTTTTAATCTTGTAATAAGTCAGGCGAGCGGGACCAGCGTGCTCGATGGCGCGGAGAGTAATTAAATTGCCTGAAAACCAGAGCCGATTGGTTCGTTTCTAGGGATCGTATTACGCGGGGACATCGTTCGATAGCTTTTTACGCGATCGCGAGATTCGCAACGAAGCGCAGTCCGGGTTCGCCGGTGTATCAAACCGGGGCATAATTCCTGCTAATCCAACGAGCATTGAATAACCGAGTCTTCGAAGAAAGTCGCTCGACGAAGAATAATTGAACCGGGATCCGTAGCATCGACGCGGCGTAGAAGTTTGGAGCAGTGAGTTGCGGAAAAAAGAGAAACGGTTAAAATAAGCGGCGTACAGACTGTCTAAACTGGAACAAGGTTAGTTGATAACATAAAACGAGGTTATCTGCTTTCAGGTAGGATTCGTGATTTACGAGGACTGAATGTGGGGCTCGCGGATCTTCTTGTCGTCTAACGTGTTCCGAAGCAGCTACAGGAAATGAACTTTTTAACGAACTTCGTGCACCCTTTCGCTACATCAAACGAATAATTTATTCAAATTATCCACGGTGGAACTTTAAGGAAATCGAACTTCCTCGCTCCTAAAACTTCGTTTACAATAATTCTTCTGCGCGAACGCCTGTTTCGGAGGCATTGCGAGATTCGAAGACGCGAGAGCTCGTGTAATTTCGACAGCGATTGCAAGTGGCAGCCCCCGTCCTTTGCCGTATCAACCTGTATATACGCGCGACGAAGCGTTCAGACAGGCGTTCCGCTTTTGCCTCTTTGCCCAGACATAGTTCCCTGGCTGGCAATTGGGCGGGCAGCGTTCGATTTCGTTGTCGAGAACGGACGTTGCTCGTGCACAATTGAACAGAGGAAGCCGCGGCACGGTGGCAACTTTCGAAAAGTCGGGACGCTGACGAATCGCGTGCAACTCTCTGCTTTCAGGCGTCGAGGCTCGCCACGGCGATGCAGCTGACGGAAGTCATCAGCCGCCCAGCCAGATCCGTTGACACCATTCCCAAGGATGCCACCGGCACGGACGACCTCCGTAAGAACCGTCCGAAATTAGCCTACGACGCGCGGGGATCCCGTGAGAATCCTGCCTTCTGCGCCAAGGACGAGGTCTAGCCAAGGATCGCATCAAGGATTCATCAGCTACTTCGTAGTTACGTTTCGTTTCGTGCAAAGTGCTGCGATGTTTGTATAGCGTTGCCGCGCGTTTCGTACTAATAAATACCGGTCGGCGAGGTTGCGCTCGCAAGTCGATGCACGCTTCATTAGCGCGGTCAGTTTATGAGAGAGAAAATTATTTGTTTAGCCGAGGTGCGGGACAGGACTATTTGTTCATCCGCCGTCGATTCAACTACGCGGATGGCACTTTTTGTTTACGCTGCCCCGCGGCTACCCGTGCTCGACGTGTTTTGCAAATAAATCTACTGGGCGCGAAGATAAATCGTGATGCCCCAACGGTCTGTGTCATATTCCGCGGAATTTATTTGCCGCGGCCGATAGAGTAAATCACCGTGGCCATTTTGCGGGGTACATAGATCCCGCCGCGCGCCAATATCGAGAGTCGCTGTTTCGCCGGAGCGACGCGAGGAAAGCGGTAAATCGATTCGAATTCATTATCGCTGCCGGTGGCTGCGATTCGTTTTCGTTAGTGGACGCAACGCGTGCTGGCCCGCGCGGGGTTCGTTAAAGGGCGCACGGGGGTGAGACGCCGCCGCGGCCATGTTTCCATGGTTTCTTCCTCATCTCTTATTTACTCTCTCGGCAGCTCGTAAATTGCGGTTAGAAAGAGTTATGCAGAATATTACATGCAAAATACGGGCCTCGTTTAATGCGATTCAAGCGGGGCCTCATTATTTCATTATGTCGTTCCGGCGACCACCCCGCCTGCGCCGAACGATCGAGCAAATTAGAGGGTGGGGGAGCGGCGAAGAAACGTTTTTAATGAAATTTGCGTGCACTCAGTGTCGAGTACCCGCTTCGTACGCCGCTCCCTGCAGTCCCCCCAAGATTCTTTTACCCGTCGGTCCGAGCCTCTGGACGAGACCTCGAGAATAGCCTACCGCCGACAGATTACGCGAGAAAACAAAAACAACGCGGGGAATCGATAAAGGGAGAAAATCCAAGGGTGTAACCTCGACCGAAAGCAGAGAAGAACGGCCGAGAGCGAAGCAATCTAGCGACGCTCCTGCGCTTAATAGATGGCGTCCATTAATTAGGAAAAAATATAAAGTGACGGTGTAATTCATTAGAGAGCCCCGAGTCGCAATTCATTTTCGTCGCGGCGCTGGCACGTTTTCTCCATTCCATTCTTATCTCTCAATTATTCCTCGGTCGGTGAATTAAACGATCCGAGTGGGCCCGAGTGGCGAAACAATGACAGAGGGGGAAGGAGGAGTCCGCCCGGCAGGAAATAAAATATCCAGCCTCATTAACAACGGGGTTACTGGCGACGTTTTTGGCACGGGAAACCGCGATTCGATCGAACCGAGCTCGCCCGACGCCCGCGGATTACGCGGCCTCGTAATTCAGCCGGACCCTGTTTCGACGGGGTAATTAGATTCGTCTCGTTGGGGGCACGCGATTGCAGCATCCATCTTTCGAT
Organism: Andrena haemorrhoa; assembly: GCA_910592295.1. Lineage (NCBI taxonomy): Eukaryota > Metazoa > Arthropoda > Insecta > Hymenoptera > Andrenidae > Andrena > Andrena haemorrhoa. Next base: position 5,306,593 of record OU342940.1, on the reverse strand, counting down.
GGTTTTGCCGCGGAAGGAGCACGTCCATTCGAATCGCGTTCAACGTGAAATCGTGATTAAACGCTGTCCGCTGCCGTCCATCCTGGTGCCTCTCGAAACGTGTATATCTGCCGCGGTGCATCTAACCACGAGAAACTACCCCATCCCGAACTTTCCGAACAGTTCCCTGATTAGGAATCATCGCGCTGTGTCGATGGGTATTTCGAGAGATAGGTATATACACGTAGGTACAACTTTATGTGAATAAAGCGGAATATTAATTTGTATATTACGTAGTACCTATTGTTTCTTGTCTCCCACCCTTATTACAATCACCCTCCAATATCCTTCCACCCTTTTCCTTATTTTAGATCTACGCTTTCCCTACATTACCCGACCTCTACCCTTTCCTTATCTCTTCTCCCGTTCACTCTTCATTCCCCACTATCCGATCCTAATCTTATTTACCCTTTGCCTCTAAAATCCCCTTTTCCTCAAAGAACATTCTCATCGGTTTAAATGAAAGAACTACGTAAGGTTCGGGATAAGCGCGTGGAATAATCTTTTCGGAGGAATCGTAATCCCTCAAACGAAGCCACGGTTTCAACGAACGAAGCCTCGTTTAGAACAGCGTTAGAGAGATGACGAATGATTCCGTGCCCCACGTCGCGCGATCATTGCACGGATCGTGAAAAGAATTTCCAAGTCTCCTCTCGCCACGGGGACCAGGATCGATCGACTCCCAGTTCCGTCGCGTTGATGTCGCGGTTAAGTTGCCCTGTTCCGGAGCAAATAGGAAGTTTCGTATTGTTGTGGTAATCAGAGAGGCGCGAAGTGGGCGGGTGTTTTTTTAAGCGAGCTGCACGTCGAGCAGCCTGTTACGGCGAAACTTCGGATTTATTCGAAGAAAACGCGTGTACAGCCGCGGACGTTGGGCGCCCTGACAGCATTGTGCTCCGGGTTAACGAGCGGAGGAAGTAATTTATCGCCAAGATACTACCTTCTTGCAAGGAAATTTGTTGACATCGTATTTTCTTCGCACAGTCTAACCAAAATCCCGTATTTCAGCCGCGCGTACAAGTTCGTTGTAAACGAACTTAAGTGCACCTCGGTTATCCCCCGCAGTCCATTTACCACCGTTTCCTCATCAAATTACCAGGTAGGAATTAAGCTACAGGCTACGTACAACGCTCCGCTGGCCCTATTTTTCATTGCATAACCTCCAAGTGTAACACCTAACCCGATTACACGGAGGGATGATGTTTGATATCTAACACGTCGGTTGCAGTACATCTCGGATAAACTATGAAATGGTTCCCTGTCGGAGAATCGAACGTCCCCCATAAATGGACTGTCAAGAGTCGCGCGAGGTAACAAAATTTGAAATAAACCCGGTATGGAATGGCTGGCTGCGGTTCATGCCTGAACCACATCCTGAAAATCCTGAAAGAAACCACCGTGAGTTTCTACGCTCTGCTGGTCCGCGGAAATTCCACCGGCTGCAAAAGAGGAGTCCGCTTTTCGAAAAATGTTTCCTATATCAGCGTGCCCAGCTACCCGACTGACCAGTCCTTAACGACCCCCCGCGTTACACATTTTGCGACGTCGTCAAGATAAATTCCAAAGAAAATCTAATATGGAGCCGCCGTGCAACACTGCGTGGAACTGACAACCGAGTCACAAAATTTCTCTGCCACTTGCGCGGTGATTTATTAAAGCTCTGCTCCTCTGCCCATTTCTCGCCCGACTTCTCGTATATTCCAGTCCAGTTTTCTGCGCGCGCGGTCCAAATACAGTCACAATTCAGAGAGTAGAACTGGAAGATTCATAAGGGAGATCCTGCCGTTGGCTGCTCTCGATGCTCGTCCCCAGAACAGCAGAGTATCCCCCGCTTCTTTTTGGCAACGCGCGAAACTCGCGTTGCACATCGCTGACGTATCGGAGTCTTTTGTGCGCCGCGATACCGTTGTGAAATCCAATCGAACACTCATTCCCGTTCACTCCATTACGTCCCTTGGGATTGTCAGACTCCGAAACTCAATCGCGCTCGTCAGGACACTCTTGTCCAGTCAAATTATGTCCAGCAATTGGTGCTTGCACGGGCCTTGATTAACGCGATGGAATTAACGGAGAAACCCAGGCTCATATGTTTCACCTTGCCAGCGTGACGCGGTGGAATCGTTTCCTCGAGCTAGCGGGGATGAGTGAAGCGCCGTGAATCATGCGAATCGTCACGTAAGATGATTGTAACGGCGGAGTAGTACGTATAGGATGAAAGCGGGGATTGTCTTGCATGGTGCACAGCTTGCAGCGGTTGCCACGGATTTAACCAGACGTCCAATAAATCTCCTCGATTCAATCGCGCCGATTGTCGTCCCAGCATCCACGTGCCCCATCTCCCGAACTCTCGGGTTCGCGTTGTTGACATTACGCCCCCGATGATTGATTGCGCATTGATCGGCTGTCGACTCGCAATAATACCGCGATTTACGAAGCTCCGCATGGTAGATTCGTTTGCCCGACGCGCACCAAAGGCACACGAACGTACGTAAACCGGGCTTGAATCGGGACAAACGTCAATTAATCAGCCGTCATTAGACCCGTTAACTAGACGTTTAGCTCGAGGCCCGACAGAGAGAGAGAGAAAGAGACTTGGATTGTTCGCCGAGGGAGCACAGTCGAGCCGAGTTCTGAAAACTTTGATGAAAGGGCTACTTTGTAATTCCGATTCCGCTCCGGAGAAGTTCCCCGCGCCGTGTTGCACCGCGAGAATCGACGGGGCAGCACTCCACCTGAATCATCGCGCGAACAGTGGGTGGTGGAACACTGAAAAAAGCTTTCAGCCACCATTCTCTCGCCTGTTCTTTGTCTCGCGGCGGGTGATCGACGCTTACATCCGCACCAGAGACGTTTTTATTGTTCTTTATCGTACACACGGTCTTACAGAGGTTTACGAAAATAAAAAAAAAATTAATACTTGCCGTCGTCGACACGATGAGACATATTTAAGAATTCCAATTCCGTTCACCGTAAGTGAGAATACCTAAGTATGCTACGCTCCTGAGATCCAGCTATTCGAGACATTTTTGTGCCGACACAAAATTGTACTAAGATTATTGCGAGAACCGAGTTATCCAATATAATGGCATAAGGATACACAGAGGAGTAAAGCAAGGGATTCCTGTCAGCTCCGTATTTAAATAACAATGCAACGTTGTTCTCTTCAAAGCATTAAGTCCTCGATTCTTAATGAAATTCCTCGACGCTGTACAGGCGAAACGCATTGCTGAGGACACGTCTGCAGAGGCAATGCGGCGCTCCGAGTGAGCGATCGCTTGGACAAGGATAGGCTTTAATTCCCCGTTCCGTACCCAGACGGGGAATGAACGACACGCGGCGGAAGATTCAACTCCCGGGGCTTAAGTAATCGCGAGGTATTCCTTTTCCCGGGCAAATCTCGCGGAGCTTGCCCCGAGGAATATCGAGAGCGCATTCTGCGCGAGGCTTACATACATCAGTTTTACGACGTACTTAGAGCAAAATCTGGGTTTAATCGGTGCCCCGATGCCCCGATATATTACAACAACGTCTGCCTCCGAGTATTCTTTTCCCGCGCGCGGAACGTTTTATCGCGTGTTCGAGGAGTCGTGGCGAGCTGGTCGGCTCCGAATGGCTCGGGCAATTTCAGTTTCGGCTGTGCGTTACGGTCGAGGGTTACCAGGGACTACTTCGGTACACGGATACGTGAATTAGAAATGAAATAACGTGGTGGCGGGAAATCTGCCCTCCGCCACTGAATACTTCGCTGTAGCTACACTGATCGTCACGATATCAATTCAGCGGAAACTTGAACGCCATCAACGTGTCGTCGCCTACACACGCGTGCACGTGCAGGCTGGCGGAAATGACAGGTATACACCGGGTACCTACATTGCATTAACAGGCTGACGTGCACGTCGTGGCACCTATTAATTCAGGGAAACGTCGTGTGTGTACGTGCGTCGTTTCGCTCGGCTGCTGGATGTACACCAACCGTTCGCCGTTTTGACGGTTCACGAACGCATAATCCGTTTACGAACCCGTGACTCCGTAGTTATTAATTAACGAACGCCGGCCGCACTCGCGCCTCGTCCGAGACGCGCGATAATTTAGCGGGGGCTCATCAGTATTTTAATCAGTCTGGTGACGCGATTCGATGGTTTATCAATGAAGAGACTGAATCCGCGCGCGTGCTTGACAAACAGGCCTGGGCCGAGGCGCGGAGAAATATTCTCGGCGAACGTTTAAGGGGAAATAGAAGCGAAACGGTGGCTGAGACGGCGACACCGGAGCCCTGGGATTGGGGCTCGAGACGTCTGCGGGAGCGCTTGAATGATTTCGTAAGCTGTTCTCGGATCAAAAAGTTGGAAACGGAGGAGACGGAGTTTCTCGAGGGCCACGCCGACGAGTACACCTAACCGGTGTATCATGAATGTTTCTTGTCCCGTTAGAAGCGCGGTGGTTATTGTTGACTCGACTCGTGGGTAAATTCACTTCCTTTTTAATACAAAGAGGAGCGCCGCTCGCGTCTCCGTTCGTTTTCTGCCTTGTTGCACGCGAACAGCTTCCATTTCGATACACCAACTACTTTGGAGGATTATGCTTTATGAAAGAGTAATTCGAGCATCAACTACAGCGCCCCAACAATAAACCAGCTCCACGGTAACGTGCTTCTTTCTAGCGGTGTCTGCAGCGCGAAATGCAGAGATTTAATTTCGCAATTAACGCGGAAGCCTTTGCACGCAGCCACTCTTTCGCGGTAATTAACGAAGTGTAACGAATTAAATGTCCAGGGATGATGGGCGAAAATCCTGCGAGCTCGGGTTGGCGAACTGTTTCGACCGAGGTGATCACGCGTGTAGGGCGGGATAAAGTTCGAAGTAGGCCAGCACTGGTATCTAGTTGTTACTTGGAAATAACGTGTCGGAAATAAACACTCCGGGGGATGCTGCGCGCGGCTATCCCGCCCTTGTCGTTCCAGCGAGCTGTTAATTGAAAAAACACAACGAAACGAGTCCGAGGTGAAAATTTGCGTTCCCGAGGCCACGCTAAACGGGATCCACGGGCCAGCGGAAACTGGCGAATATTTATATATTCACGGGCGGAATATCCACGAGGCTGTCGTGACGAAACGCATCGGTGCACGGATCAAGCTGTGTATGCATATGTATAACAACGCCGACGTTTATGCATGAGCTTGCATACAAGTGTCGCGGTGCATAGCTGCGTCCACGGAGAGCTAAGATTATGCATTCCTAGGCGAATCGTGACGCGAGCCAGTAATCCCGCGATTACCGCTGACGCCCGCTGTACAGATCCTGAAAGAAGACTAGCTCATCGTGCCGTGGATCCATTACGTCCGCACCACGTTGGGGGAAACGTGGCGCGAAAGGGTACAGAACAGGGGAATGCAATTTGGAGAAGGTTGGACTGCAAAATTGCTCGGCGGAATGACATTTTAAATCACCCTTTCTTCTCCCTCGGAATTTTCCCCTTTGACTTCCAGATTGTCAAGCGTATTGCTTTAAGGGGCAATGTCAGTCGCGTCTCTCTGTTCGTTTACAAGTCAACCGCCAGCTTCCACGCGCCTCTGCCGTGAATATGCACGTGAGCGCGCTCGATTGCTTCGTTAAAGGAGAGCCAGCGAGTTAGCTGGCTACTTTCGCTCTCAGCCTGCCACTAATTAAAGCCGTGGCGTTTGTTTATCCATATTTCCAGCCGAAGCCCTGAGAACAATGGTGGTCGGAGGCACTCAGGGATAATTTGCCACGAGGACGCCAGGGGATGCCGGGCAAGCGACGCGAATCCGTGATTGTCTTCCGTAAATCTAGGCGTAATCCTGTCCCTCGCACGATCTCCGTTGGCTTCGAGCTCGGCGCGAAAATTTCGATCGGGACTCTGTGGCGCGTGACCCCTAGCAATCGCGCAAATACACTCGCCCCGCGACGACCTGAACTCCACCGACCGGTCTCCATCGCGGAATTAAATTTAATTAGCGCGGCTCGCCAGGCAGTGTTTGAGCTTTGACCTGGAACGCGGTAAACAATCTGTTTACGATGGCGTCGTGTTACGTAACCGGGGTGCATCGCCGGTAGGACGTTAACGACCGACGTATTATGCAATAACCGTTGACTAATACAATCGCCAGCAGCTCCGGCCCGCGGTTATAATCAACCTTCGTCCCTACGTAATGGTCGCAGTATCTTGGATCTTATGGAGTCGGAAGGGTTCGTTCGCGCTCGGCTTCCAACTTCCAACCCTCCGCAGGGGGGTGAAAGCAGGTAGATTTCCAAGGTACCTACCTACTCGTGTTTCTTTAAACGCAACGTTTCTCCCGTAACGAGGGTGGAAAGGAAATCCAAGATGTCGAAGCTGGTCGCCCGATTAATGCCACGTATCGGATGCAGATCTGTTCTGTATTACGGTCGCGTGCAGAGTTCAGGATGCCGTGGAAATGGAAATGAAGTTTACTCATTTCTGTCGACGAGAATCCTCCGAACGTGGCTGTTTTCCAACGGACTAGCTGCTACCTCCGGGCTCCAGTCCTCGCGTTATAATGCCAACAGACGTCGCTTGCCGCGCTTTCAGCTTTATTAAATCGTTTCGTCCCGTCATTATCGAGGCGACGCTGGTTACTCGGTCCCTCCACTGGATTTTAAATAACGCGCAGAAAGCTTCCATCGACTGGGGATATCGAGCAGAAACTGGGGACTCGTCGATGTCAAGTATCGTTCGGCTGAAATCTGGCGGATCGCTTAATCGCGCTTCGTTTGCTTCCCCGCACGGCGACGGTTTATATCTAATAGGTATCTGTCTTAACAATAACCAATTTCCATAGACGCGTCTCCCAAAGTTCGCGTTACAGGCGTGCCAAGTGTCAATTAATATCTCCCAGTACCTTACGTGCGCCGATTACCGAAAAACCGCGAAATTCCCACGACCAGGATACGATTGGAGATGTCGGACACGTATGTCGCGTCGTACGTGCCATGTCGGTTGCAAAAAGTAACACAGAAATCGATATTTCTATTCGAGTTTAACCCACGGGCGCGTGCCGTTTAATTGAAAAAATTGCAGCAGCCTCGGTGGCCGGTGGTTTAAACGGGACGCGGTGTAACTCGTACAACGGCGGAACTAGTATACTCTAATTAAGGAAGCCGTCCCGCTCTGTCCCGTGAAATTCTTTTAAATATCGCAATGCCGCATGCACATTTTTTACTATCTTTAAGGTTGTACGGTAACATTTATTATCAGCCAGCGAAACGGGGATATTTTATGCAATACCCGGTCGTTTCATTCTAATTAAAAGCGCGTCGCTTCGAGCGCATACGCGGCGTTATTTAATGCCGTCGCAATGCATGAGGGAGCACGGGCGGAGAGGACAAGCAACGTCGGCGGTGTTATGACGCATTATGACGGTGCGTCGACGTAATCCCGCAGAAAAGGACGGCCGGGGTGCATCGTCTTTCTGGCGGCGCGAATGCGGTCAAACTTTTCCTCGCAGCCGGGCCCGGAAAAATTCATGAAATTTCCGGCGGAATCCGCCGGTGTCGCGAGGGTTGACAAAAATTCAATTAACCCGGCAATCGCGGGACGAACCACCCGTGAAATATCCACCGTTCTCTCCAGCAATGAAAAAGGAAAGAAATATTCCAAGGAACTTCACCCCGTCTCATTTTTAAAACCACCAACGACGAATATCATTTTTCCAGCAGGGCGATCGTGGAAAAAGCCAGAAGGACGTTTAACGTGGCGTTACATCCCTATTAGCGCATCGTTTACAGCGGTCCGCGTGAAATTTGTCCCCCCCTCCGGGTGCGAAGGGACATGGAAATTAACGAGATTTCGTGAGAAACACGAGTGCCGCCGCATCGGGCTGGCGAAATTTTCATTCCCCGGAATGCTCTGGAAAAACGAGCAAACCGAGGAGCGACGGTCGCGGGGCTTGGGAACGCCGCGCCGCGCGTCGAGCGGCCATCTCGGGTCCGCGTAAATTTGTGATGCAACAAGAATAATAATGAGCGCACGCAGCTACTAAATTGGTCCGCGCAAAGTTCGATTTGCGCATGGCCCTCGCTCAACCGGCCGGGAATAGTCCAATCGGCTGAAAAATGATAAAACAACACCCCTTGTCGTATCGCTTACGCGTGCCTGGAATTAATTCCGTTTTCCCCTGCATTCGTGCATTTTAATTAACGAATGAGGGGGAATAATTCAACGCGGCGAGTCGAGGCGCCATGCCGCGCAACAAACCCTGTTACGCACGGCGCAATACCGGCGACGAACTTGCTGCGCGCTTAACGAAACATTAACAATCGAACTTCGTTACTTCCGCCTTTGTCTAGCTGCACACCCCGTAATTAAACAGAGCGCCACCCGAAAGACTATACAATCCCGGACTGACAAAGCAAACGAGGGTATCGAAAACGGAGAACACCATTGATAATTATTCCATTCGCAAAGTGGACAATCAGCTTCGATTTTAAGTCCGTGTATTCCCCGGATTCCATTATCACCCTGAATTGAGCGAATCGACAATGCTGATTGCAAATTTCAGGATCGATAGCCTGTAACGTGGTTTGCGAACCGTTCTACTTTACCGGCTACTTATTGCTCGAGTAATTACTGCCAGGAAACGAAGAAGCCATCCAAAGAAGGATTTCCACACCACATTTCCTAACTGTGTTTTTTTGCAAGATGTAGAAGAAGGCGGCGGATCTAAGGTTATCACAAGTGTGGCGGCAGGATCGAGAAAATTTCGCCCGACGTTTCGTCGATGCTCGCGAAGAAGTTCTCGGCGAAGCTTTTGTACGACCCGCGGAGCGACCCTAATAAGCGAACAGTGCTCTCTCCCTGGGAGGAACACAGTTGTTTCCACCTTGGACGGGGGGCACCCGGAACTTGGAGAGTCAATAGCGTCTCCGTCGGCGCGCTCGCGCTGAATTTCCAGGGACGAAGTTACAGACAACGCGATCAAACCAATGCGACACTTGTTCTCGTTTCCTCGCCGACTCCTGTTTTCCCAGCGCGAATTTTTCCTTTTTCCACGGACCCATACCCGATCGTCAGCTGCAGCGAAAACACAATTTCCACAACCCATTCGCCCTTCGTCGTGATTCTGGCCGTGACAGGAAATTAGTTTCATAGGCGATAATAACGCTCGCTGCCATGATAATATTAATCAGCGCGGGATCGATAATTATTTAGTGGCAATTACTGCCAAATATAATTCCCTCCAACGGCCACCGACCATTCGACGGTTGGTCCCTTCAATTTCGTAATACGGTACTTTCGCGAGATGTATTTAGAAATTGGCCACCCATGGGATAACGGTTGGAGTCGGAGTCACAGCGATACGAGTGAATGAAGAGAGTGGAATGAATCTTTCCCTCTGGAGGTGCAAAGAATCGAGGCTCGGGAGGGGCGTTTAGCGGCGCCGACGAGGCCAGGAAAAAGAGGGAAAAGGTAAAAAACAGATTCTACGCGAGGGACGGCATCGGGTCGTTTCGCTCGGTCGCAACAGGTTTCAGCATTCGGCTGCTGGAACGATCGGCGCGGCCTGTGTAGGTCGGAGACGCGAGTTCTATTGTGCAGTCGGTTAAAGCGTCACACGGACTCGTAATTACGTTCCCGAGATTTCAAACGAACAGGCGAGGCAACTCGGGGGAGCTGTGCTGCGAGGCCACTTGCCGATTTTATGCGAACTGCCGGACGGAAATCTGTAACGAGTCGGAGGGGAAAAAAGAAGCTTGCCGGGGGTCGCCGTCTTTTTTTTCCCCCATCGCTCCCCGACTGCTCGGCCAACAGTCGTTCGTCCGGAAATTACTTTTCGCGGCTGGGACGAGCGCCGCTTTTGTCGAACGGATTTTCGCGCCTCCAAGTTTCAGCCGACACCGGAGAAAGCCCGATATTCCTGTACTTTCGCAATCCCGTTTACGCTGGCCGGGAATAAAGGTAGAACGAAGGTTGAACGCTCCATCCAGGAAACTGCTGAAATATTTAAGCCAAACGTATCGCTTCGTCAATCCGACTCGCCTTCTGAATAATCGATGAAGCCGCGAGGAAGGAGAAGAACGTGAAAAATCAGCTCGGTAGCTCGATAAGAGCGCCGTGCTCGAGTTCGTGCCGCATAGCTAGTTCCCGCGGCTGAGAAATTGCACTCTTCGAATTTGCATCCCTCCTCGGCAACAAGTTCGAGAAATTGATCGAGAATACTGAAGCGAAACTGCAGGTGTCGTTACGATAGACGCCTCTCTAGGAAAAGAATCAATGATCGACGATTGTATCTGGCGTGGGTCGTAATTCGAGACGGAATAATGCACGAGGGGTACCCACTCGCCTTGAATCTACGCCCCGTTTGTGCGGCGTTATGGGGCATTTTCGAGATCGTAATCAGGCCGTTAACATTCGCCCTGGCACGGTTATTAATGGAGGAACACCATTAACATTAATAACCGAATGCCGCTATGGTGTATTTACCATGGAGCGTAAATCCTCGCGGCTTAATGGTACGCGGATATCTTGATCGAGATGGAGGTTTATTGATCGCGAAACGATGCGGTGCAGTAAAAGTTTTATCACTCCGCCGCGAGTGCCTCTCGCTGGCAACACTTTGAAAACTAATTCCAAAATTTCATTGATACCGCATCGAGCGATCTTGCAATATTTTATAAAAGGTATCTACTAAAACTGGGTCAAACGAGCAGTATCTCATCGCAGAGTTCGCATCGATCTACAGGGTTGCTGAAAAATCTGATCCCCCCCACTTTCTTCGAGAAATCTGCTCTCGCGACTGTTGAGAAAAACCTATTACTCATCGCGGAAATAGAATCCCGCCATGCAGATAATATCTGTTTTACGCAGTAGCGGCGTTATACCTCACAAATCTCGTTTCAAAAATACTCCTCCTCCGAGCCGCTGCGAAGAAGGAACGTCACTCGTGCCACTGTCACGACTGGAATTCACGCGTGAAACGAGTGATCGTGCAATTCCATTAGAGGAGGATGTATCGAGGCGCGAAGGAAGACCCTCCCGCAATTACGCAACGCCGGTCTGCGTATGGAGGCGATTTCGTAATAACGTGGACTTTATTCGGAGGCGTGGTTGTCGGAGACAGTCACGTTTCCCCGGTCGCGGGAAGATCCATGAATCGTTACGACGTTTCGAGGAGTCGCAGGAGGACGGCGGACTTAAGACTGCAACCTGTCGGGTCAAAGCACTTGGCCCGACTGACGTTCCCCCGGGATCATTTCAAACGAGCACCAGGATTTCCTAACGTGTTCACCGAGACCGTACTTCCTCTTCCGCGACGCGAGTCCGCTCCGCAGGACACGCGTGACACTTTCTTCCCGACCGAGAAGAAGCAACGGTTAAGTAAGAAGAAATTACAGTTCATTCCGTTATTAATGGGCTGCCGCGGCGGTATTGAGAATCTTTCTGTACTGCTGAAACTAGATCAGGATAATAAATCTGCCGGAATCGGTGTCGGATAAAAGGCGATCTCGAATAGGTATGATGCCTGGACGCAGGACGGAAGCTCTCAAAGACGAGCACGGAAAGAGCAGCCACAAAAGAACGGACGAAGGAACGTGGCCCTGAAAGGGAACACCCTCCGCCTGGTTTTGCACGGCGTTGCATCCCCTTTAACCGCCCCAACGAGAGAACGAGCCACCTCTCCCGTTTCATACGCGTTCGCGCGTAAAAACATTGGCAAGAATTTCAAGTATCCTCGGCGCGATGACAAGTGGTGATTTCACCGTCGTCCGCTGGACGAGGCGCTGCGGGCTTTTTGCCAATCGAACGATGCGCGTTGCTGCCAATTTTCTGTTGCTGTTATTGTTCGATGGTACGTGTCCCGATCGCAGGATACGCGGCCGAACGACCATTTTATACCGTTCCACTGTTCCCGGCGATGTTTTTCCGCGAATCGGACGACACACGCGATGGGGCTGGAGAGGGTTGCTGGAAGCGCGGAGGAAAAAAGGTCCTCCAGATCCCATAAACATTGGATGGTTATTGGAAGCGTGGGCAATGCGCTCTCAGCAGGCGGATGAAAATATTTGCTCGGCTCCACTGATTTTCCGCGGGGAACGCGATAAACGTTATCTCCTTACGTTTGCGCCGCGAATCGGGGCCAATTCCCGAGACGTTTTCCCGGAGGGGGTAGAGGACGAGGGATACAGAGGAAGATCTGGCAATAACGCTGGAAACAACGACGCCTACGTGGCTTGTTTCACGGGGAATTTAGCTGGCGGCTCGTAGGAATCAAAGTGCGCCTTTCCGCGGCCTTGCCGTTGCAGCTTTCTCGACGCACAGGCCGAGCCTCGGCCACGTTAAATTCGTTTCACGTTCAATTTGTATCAGCTACCGCTTCCCTCCGAGATGCTCTTTGAACCGCGAGGAAAGGATGGAGGGGAAATTAGATTATGCCAAGGGGGCGAAAGTACAGGCGGGGTTCTTCGGAACAAATTAGGCTTTCAACTTAATGGAATATCGGTTAGCTAGCCAGGGAATATTTAGCAACGTCGGGCGCAGAACCCGAGAATTTGTGGCTGGACCAGTGAATGGCGCGGCTATGGAGGGGTGACAACCCTGGGCCAGGTCCGCCGCATACCGGCGCGGCTCTTCGAGGCATGATTCTCCTCGGGGATGAGAGGAGATTGGAAATTCCGTTCTGTCGCGTTTCGGTTTCAATACCGTCTCGCTGAATGAAAGGCATACCGTCGAACATTGAGCTCTATTTCCTGCCGACGAATAAGCTGTAGCCCTTTTTCCGTCGTCTTTGCGCGAGACGAATCGCCGCGAATTAACGCACCGAGTAGTTTAAGAAACGTCACCTTTTCATAAACCCCCCAAATACGTCCCCTCAGACTCGCGTAATACCCTGCAGGGACGCGAGCTTAGAGCGACGTCCCCTTTCCTTTATTTCTTACGAGGTGAACGAGCGAATGATAAACAGTTAACCTTCACCAGACACGAGTATAGACTACTTGAGCCCCGGCCATAAAATTAACTACGTCTAGATCCTACTTAAGCCTCGGGGGTGGTCGCGGTATCGTTGACCTTGACACTCTCCGTTTTGTCGGGATGAAATTATGGGAGGTCGGATGAAAGCTATAGGCCGCGAGAAATAAAGTTCCACGCGACTGCTAATCGTTTCTCTGCGAAGGGCCGTTACTAACGGAGACGCCGAGGGAGCCAAGTTAAATACCGCCGAAATGAATTATTCACAGTTCGTTTCCGAAGACGAAGCCGTGGCTCCGCGGCTCAAACGAATTATTTTACTGTTGTAACGCGCACAGTGTCGCCGTGCCCGAGGAGTTTAATGGGAGACAGTTTCGTTCCCGGCAACCCCGTAAAACTCTAGCAAATTTCCCCCACTCGGGGCGCGCTCGAAATTTTATTTCATCGTAATTCCAGCCCGTCGATGACTCTCGTTCGTCCCCGAAGTAACGGGAAGCAACATTTCCACGGTGCAACGCACGTTGGTCTACTTTCTAAGCAGTAATGTTTCTCTGATAAAACGCAGAGATTCTGTCCGCTGTCGACGAGGAACGTTGATGCTCGAAAACGTGAAACAATTTCAATCACGCTCAATTAACGCCAATAGCCGACCATAAATATCACGATTAATGCCTCCGTTTCCCCGTGGCCACTGAAACGGATCGCGAGTGCGAATTAATTGAAATTTCATCTCAACCAATTATCATTTGCAAATAGTTGGGGCAGCGCACGCCGCCCCGAAGAATCGCAAAACTTTTCGACCCGTTAGAAGCTGATAATTGGAACCATGAATAAGACCGTCATTTGGCCCAATTACACACACCCTTTCCATTTAATTTCAATTACTTCACTCGGCAATTCGTGAAAAGGTCCGCGCCCTTTGCTTTCAGAACGTATCCTCCAATTAATTACCAGCCATTCGTCGAATTTAACGATATTACAGAATTCCGATGCTTGAAGTAACGCGTAGTATTCGCAGAGTACGTTTAAGGACGTCAATGAGCGAGCACCTCGCATTTGGAATCGCGGATCGCCGCGTCTGTTGCGCCCTCGCAGCCTTTTCCACTCGCCAAGTAGAATAGATCCGCACGCGGTCGGCCGTAACGAGGCGACCGGGCAAGAAGCGGGTCAAAAGCACGAAGGAAATCCTGCCATTCTCTGCAAAGTGGATCGCCGATATTTGCCGGCGTCGATTTCGCCCCGGACTGGCCGGGCGAGGGGAAAACAAGTCGCCTTTCGGCCGTTGCCACTCGAATGTTTGTCGGAAGAAAACGCTGAACGGAACTTCTCCACCATTCTTAACAACTTGGCGTGCTGCTTTGTCGACCCCAGCTGCGAGATGAATTTACGAAGCTTGATCTCTGCCGAACGTAAACACAGAGTATCCACCAGCCACGGAGGTAAATGGGGCGGTGTAAATTCGGTGTAATTCAGTTTTCACGAGCGGCGAAGTGGAGGGGCCTCGAGCGGAAGCAATAACTCGTTGGTTACGCGTAAGGGATTGCATCCATCGTACGACGCGTTATTCCGAGGCGCGTCTTGATCCAGGGCAAACGTAAAATTGGAAAACTTTCGACGCTGTGGTAAAATTGAATGACCATCGGCCGCCGCTCGGTTCTCGGAATGGTCGATACGTGTACCTGTATCCACGTCCAGTGGATACAGTCCGGGGAACAGCTTCAATCTCATCCAAGTTACGCGCGCAAACATTGACCCCGTCTCAGGTGTATCGACAGCAGCTTTCACCGCGAACTAAGGGAAGAAGCGGTAACCACAGTGGTAGCGGGCACGAGCTCGGAGTCATAACGCTGCCGACACCTGCCACGAGCGTTAAATCCGAATCGTCGCTCATAAATTAGCCGGAATTTTGCAGGGACGTGAGGAGTGACGAAGATCAGGTGACGTTATTCGTGAAACCCGCCCACCCGTAACCGCTGCTTCGCCGCGGAAAGGATGGACACGCTTCACGTGCTCGTCGGCTGGACGAAGTTTGATTAGTTTGTCTAGGTAAATGGAGGGGCTGCGCCGAAATAGGTTTCCACGGAACGGGGGCTGAATTTGATTCGGGCCGCGCAAACGTTGACCCTTGTTCGCGGGCTGCATCGTGTTTCTGATGAGGGAACGGGCGAAAAAACTTGGGGGGATGCATCGGTGACTCTCGGATGCATTATTTAGCGAGGTACGGTGCCTCGTCGATGGGAATATTTATGGGAAGCAACGTAGCCTAGATCAGTTTCTTCGTGGCTGGAATATTTCCGACGAGATCCGGCGAAGTCGATGCGTCTTCTTTGTCGGTCGGCCGAGATGGACGATAACGCGCATTCCCATCAGTAGGATGGCAATATTAGTTTGGTCCCTGCTCCCAAGGGAAACCCTATCGAAAATGGTGGGGCAAACAGCCGGCCTGTTTAGAGAACTTGGTCAGGATGCTCGAAAACGTGGTTGCACCGATGGAAATGTCTATCTACGCCGAGGTTGCTGGCAAATGCGTTCGTAGCGAAGTCTTATCAAAGATTCTGGTGCGAGTATCGACCGTATCACAGGTGCAGGTGCAAAGGATGACGGGGACACCGTGACAACCTTATCTCCGATATTGAATTATTCTCAATATTCCCTGCTATCGGGAATAAGAATTTTTTAATACGTTATCAGCTTGCCACTGCACGGGCTTGGAGCTTGCGCGGCCTCTGGATCGACTAACAAACATGTAAATACTTTGTCTGTTAAATATTAATTGGATCATCAAGTACCTACCCCACCCTCGTGACCCACATCTTTCAAAACAAATGAGCGTTTACCCTGGGATACTCTTCTCGGTAACCGAGCACCCAGCGTACAAGCATCGACAACCTATTTAGCCTCGCTGAAGATGCTGGCAGAAGCATTGACCCTGTCTCAGGCGCACCTCCCAGTGTATTTATAAGGGATGAATGCAACCGCTGAAGACGTTCATGTACCGTCAGATTATGCACTCACAGAATTATCACTTCAAGAGAGCCTCAAATTGTCAAACGACCAATCAGCTCCCCTATTCCACCATCCCAATTCTCCCGCAACGATCCCCCCGAATGCCATTACCGAGCTTTTGAGGATTACGCAGGCTTCGACGCAAACGGCGTAGCGCCAAAATTGCTACGACGTGTTGCCTCCATTTTTCAACCACAGATAAACAAAGATTCACTCGAGTAAACGAGCACCGACAAGCAATTCAAGCTGGTCCGTGAACTCGCAAAGGGAATGCGCGTCGAAGACGCGAGCAGAAGCATTGACCCTACCTCAGGTGCAGCCATCAGGTGCCCTCGCGTTAGTAGGGAGTCAGGTGAGGCCCAAGTGAGGGAGAAAGAGAGAGAGAGAGTGGCAGAGGGAGAGGAAGGGAGAGAGAGAGAGAGAGAGTGGAGGTGGGGCGAGTGGGACGGAGGAAGAGAGAGGAGCAGCTATCGCGGCTGCAGTCTAAAATACGCCGGGCATTCGGTGGGGGTGTGCAGGTGGAAGAGAAGGTCGGAAGGTTACGAGAGCGCAGACGCCGACCGAAAGCATCGAGGATAGCACCCGGCACGGCAGCCAAGTACCGGACAGAGCTAGCTCGCCCGCAACGCTGTGTTCGTCTGGCAGCAACTCAGGCCACCAGGGTGACAGAGCCACGTTTCACCTGCGCTCCACCTCCCGACCGAGGGCGACTGCCGTTTTAAAGCCTCTCTGGCAGCACCCCGTGAATCGACTAGTCGAAAGTATCGCCACCACGTCGCGAGTTACCGGCGATTCGAAGGGACACTCGAAGCTTTCCCGCGCTAACCGAAGCAGCTCGATTTACACCTGTTAACCGAGCCGCCGTGCTCCCCGTCTTCAAAGGACCTCGTACAGGTAAGCCCGTGCCTCTTTCCCCTTTTTCCCGCTGGAACCGCGTCGTCTGGGGTGGTGCTCGAGGAACGCGGCGAGGGTACGTGTTGCTTCTCCGTGCAGGAGCGACGAAGGTAGATCGCGCCGCAACAGAGTGCAGCTTCCGTTTGCGCTCGATGAAAATTTGCAATTCTAAACAAGACTGTAATGTGGGGGAGTGATGAGCATTGGGTGGACAGAGGTTCAGAATTTTCGAGCAGCTCCGTTTGTTTCTGGAGCAGAATTATCGAGTATCGATGCAATGGATGGTTTGCGACCGTCTTGTTTACCGGTTTCAGAAGAAAAAGTGTTTTTTAATTCGTCGGCAGAGAATAGAGACGCGACGCACACGCGCGTACGTGGAACGGCTGTTGTTTGACCAGCCCGCGCTAGAAACTTTCCCAAACTTCGATAGTCACGCGTAAATTAACTGAACGAGGAGAAATCCTACGGGATATTAACCCGACAACCGCAAACTTTGTCAGATCTTAATTCTGCTCGCGGTAACTTCTCTAATACCGTAGATTCAATTTCACAGTTGAATACCAAGGATCCCGCGGAGGGTACGATTTTCTCCCATTGAAACTATTAATGCCGATGCCAACCGCATCCGGTTACGCAGATCGCGCTCGCCTGGGAGATATTTGCCAGTCTGAAGGACAGCCACGCGTGCTAATGGAATATTAATGCTATTGCTCTCGGCAATGAGAAGGGATGAATTTTCAGTGCATTAGCCACCGCAACGTAACCTCTAATCTTCCGACGCAGACTCCCAGAAGCGTACACACGAGTGTATGGAGCACCCTCGTTACGTACACGAACCAAAAGCACATTAGGGTGAGGACTGTATCGTTGCACGTACATCTGCCATTGCTTTCGATCGAAGCGATTTCAGGACAATTCCTTCGGGAACGTTCTCTCGATACCCCATTACCGTCCAAACATGTCCCCGATTTCTTCCCTAAAAATACCTGCAGAAAGAGAGAGGAGGAGGAGAGAGAGAGAGGGGGAGAGAGAGAGAGAGAGAGAGAGAGAGAGGGAGAGAGAGTAGGCCAGCAAGTCGAGGCTGTCGCCTTTGTGTACACAGGAGCGACATTAATGTAAGACGAGGGACTCGGTAAACGTCGACTGGTCTCGGTACCAAGGAGGCAAAGTTTGTTTACAGGTGCGCTACAGCTTCCACGAGAGTTACGGTTAGGGTGTGCGCGACGATGTGCTTTGTAGTTATTTTAATAACGATTCGGTCGGCTATACCCGCCTACCGTCTTCCTTTTATCGCCTCGGAGGCGGCAGCAACAAATGTCACCGTTATTAAACACGAAATGCGCGGCTCACGGTAATCTCGAAAAGCCAGCATAAAAGCCTCGATGGTATCTGTCCCGGGCGAAATCTCGGGCCTATGGGGATCCTAGGACTTGAAGATAATTCCACCTGACCCTTGGGTTCCTTCCCTTCGATGGGACGAATCGATCTTCGATCGAGTGGACGATTGCGTAGCTAGTTTTCGGCACGCAGCCACCGTGCCCCCATAGATGTTTCCTCATTTCCCGTCTGGCCTTATCTACGCAACTGTTCCGTCAGGTGACGGAAATGGCGCCGTAGATTGCACCATTTACCAAAGTGCTTTCACACCGCGTCTTTGGCTCCACTCGTACATGCTTTTGTTTTAACGCTGTAGATTAGAGTCGTGGATATTCTTGTTCGATTTTCAAGCACGCATACGCTACTGTTCTTAAGTTCACTGTACGTGAAGTTCCTAAGCTGTTCACCAAGTTCCTTTCGCAGCTGGGGCACCTTATTCCATACATTTGCTCCTGGATATTCGGAGAAGCTTTTCAGATTTCCTTGGTATACTTAGGAGAAACATTGATTAAGTAGAAGTGCACCTATTTGCATACTAAATTACTTGCCCTTTTGAACTCAGTGGAATAATTCTTACATGTCGTTTTTCCAACCTCTGCGCTCTTCTACACCGTACCTACGTACGAAACCGCCAGCTAAGGTTCCCGTTCGAAAGCCTGAAACTTCCACTCCGGCAATGACAGCGCGGCAGAAAGTAAACGGCCACGCAGACACCTGATATGCAAATGGCCCCGGATAATTCCGAACTCGCGGCACCAACAGGAAATTATCCGCCAGGGATACCTTCGTGCCGCGAGTCAGATTAGTTTTAAGATCCTCCTGGTCGCGCGTAAGCGGGTTCCCTTCGAAAGTATCGCGGGGGAAGTTCCGGAATCGCTCTCGTCGCGCTTCATAGTGTTTATCTTAGGGCGAGGTTCAAGGCACCGGGCATCGATAATTGGCTGAGGCGAAGTTCGCGGGAAACTTTAAATAGAAACGATCCCCGCGCGTATGAAAACGCGGGCGGAAGTGCCTTGGGAAAGTTTTTATACGATCATCGTTTCAGCCAGCAGCATCAACTCCAAACGAGTTCCGCGTAGTGCCGGTGTATCCTTCGAGTAATAGCCAAAGTAGTAATAGATTTTACGCGTTTCTTACTCCGCCCGGATCTGCCGACGCGCACTTTGAAACTTCGCTATCTGGCAGGTCGGTCCAACCCCTTTTGCGGTTCTGCAAGTTGCAGCCGACGATGTCGCCGAGACAGATTCAAGACTCAGACATCGGCAATTGTTACGGTAGCCTGTAACAGAAATTAGACCGCGTCGAGAGCAATGCTTGTCGCTAATTAGCCTCCGAAGATTTCATCTTCGTCAATTTGCATATACAGCAGCATTTCCCGCCTCGGCTCGTCTCCAGGTTTATCTGCTACATCGTTATCCCTCGCGTGAAACGTGAATAGCGCTCGTTGCCCACATGTGCGCGCTCCATTTTTCTCCTCGCCCAAATTAATTAACCTCCGGTTTAACGCTCGCCAACGCGGTTTTCTCCCAGTCGTACGTTCGCGGATAGTCGTCCAACTTCTTCCCGTGGCTACGTGTTTCCCTTTGTCCGCCTGCCCAGTCATGGCGGTTTCCAGCAACTTGTTTTACGCGGTTACGTTTGCGTAACTGCGCTGGAACCGAGCAACTTTGGACGTGACCGCCGATGGGGCAGTCTCGTGTCACGATCCACCTGACGAGCACGTACCGCAACGTGACGAGCACACTTTTCCACGGTTCGACGGATGAACCGTTGCGATCGTAATTCCCAATTACTGGGGAGAGTACGTGGCCGCGACTACAGCTCGGCTCTGCGCGCTCTCTACTCGAAAACGGTCGCCCAAGGATTGCAGCGGAATAATTTATTTTTAAAGCCGGCATTTGTGCCGGTCCTTGCGGCGCTATCCTGCATTCGAACACGCAGAAGTATAGGTGGCTCGTCAAATTAGAATTCCGCTGGCAGTTTCATTAACGTCCCGTTATAACCGACTATTTCTAACTGAATTGCATAAAGGATGCAAACGATGTTTACGGTGTCGGCTCGCGTAACCTCGTCCCACGATTCACGTGTAAATTGCCTTTTTTTAATACGGAAAGATTAAGCTGACCAGGCTGGCCGAAGATAAGCGCACGGTTTTCAGCGAGGACATCTGTTGCATCAACGTGCAACCGCGATGCCCGATGTCCCATAATGATCTGGGTAAATTGTAACAAGGTTTAGGTCGGGCCAGCTTGGGTCAGGTAATGTCATCCTACTGCATAGCTCATTTCAGGGGATATTACAGAACGATCGTTTCAGCAAATTGCATTTGCGACCGCCTGGCGAACAGTGTCGCGATAAACGGCAAACTTTACGACCCACGGACAATGTAGAACGCACCCTGGTTGCGCGACTCCAGCGAAATAAGAAAGGTATCAGTAGCCCGTCTCAGCTTCTTACCGAACAAGCTTGTTCCGCGAAATGCGCGAGGTGCTTAGTGACCGTCGATTATATCCCCGTCCCCTGTTTCTCATCGCGTGGTGTTTTGTAGAATTCTCGAACAGTTTTTCCCCTAACGTCCAGCAGAATTACCACTCCTCGGCACAAAGTCCCGACGAACCGCAAGAAGGGAATCGGCTTTGAACCACAGCTCGCTTCGTGCCGCTTTGCAGCATCAGTCGCGGTTAACAATATCGACGGCGCACAATACAGAATCGTGCGACGCTGTTCGTGATAGTAACGATTAATTGTAATACAGCACCCGGCTGCACCAGCTCCGAACAATAAAGTCCCAGAGACGCGGTTTGTTACGGACGCTGTCGCGGCTACGAAACAATTGCTCCACCAAAGTGGGAGAGGGTCTCGGAGAGGGACAGAGGGAGCGTGTTCTACGAGGAACGACGAACGGACGCCTTGCCAGCCATAAACCCGCAGGATCTACGTGCACGTCCAATTAACGTT
Source organism: Andrena haemorrhoa (assembly GCA_910592295.1). Lineage (NCBI taxonomy): Eukaryota > Metazoa > Arthropoda > Insecta > Hymenoptera > Andrenidae > Andrena > Andrena haemorrhoa. The sequence continues at coordinate 5,285,377 of OU342940.1, read as the reverse complement.
GCACGGCCGACGCAACGAAACGAGCGACGGAGGGCTCACTATCGATAATAATGTTTGACTTCCTGCACCCTGCGCGCGGACACTGGTATCGATTACCGTGTAACGTGGCGACGAAAAGATAGGACTCTGCCAGGGGAGGGCCAGTTTCGCCGCGAGAGAGCCTACTCTCCAGAATCTTCACCGATTCAAGGAACAAACTTTCAAGACGTCAATTAAATCCTTTAATTTCGACCGTCGACTGAGACCGCTTTCCTTCGGAGCAGCTCGAATAGAAGCGGTCGAACTAGCCGAGAAATGGAGTTCCTAATTTAGAGTGGTGAATCAACTTTTACTTTACAAGTTTTACTTGGAGCCATCAGCTGAGCGGAGTTGGATCGATTCGGTTAAGACTCATACATAGGTCATCGGAATTGCTCCATAACGTGGAAGGACGAAAGGGTGGAACTTCATTAGGAGCACGCGGGCAAGCGTGTCGCCTCGGGACAAGTTGGACGGACGAATAGTGGCTGGCAAATCAAATTCTTACCCCCCGAAGTCGTGGCTGAAATTGTACTTGGGGAACACTTGGGGATATTTACTTAGGACCAACGCACGGTTCGTTGAATGTATAATACATACCTATATTGCAAAGAGATAATAGCTTTTGCGAGACGTACGGGAGCAGTAAGAAGTATTCTCCCTTGGCGAGGCGGCGGTGGATGCACGATGTATTTGTGGAACGATGATTAAAACAGAGATTCGATTTTGCTCGTGGGTAACCTTCGGATGCGGTCAGAACCGAAGTTCTCCGGTGGTTTTATCAGCCGTTGACCTTCAGCCGTGCGAAATCCAATCTAAAATATTTGCAAATTTCGCGTTGTTTGCGCGACGAGGTGGCAGGTATTGGTTATTCTTTGCGGCGCTAGCAGAAAAATCAAATTTCCTGGCGGTTTCGAAGCCCGACCTTTCCCTACACCCTCAGTCAAAATACCGGGTTCCGGTAAAGCTGGTGGAAGTAAAACAAACTATGCAAACGACATCGCAGTAGGATCGAAATCACAGACAAATTCGACCACGTTAACGTCACCCATTGCGTTCTATCGCGATTTTCATTTCTCACGCTCGCTATTCGTTGCACTGCAGACTGCAGCAGTTCCCAGAAAGATTGATCTGTCCCACGAGGCTGTCTCCGGCGTCCATTGATTCCTCGTGCTTTCTTTCAATACGAATCGATCGGAACAGAGTGCGTGCTTTGAATAGAACATTCTACAGTCTGGAGATTTCAAATTCCTCAGACATACCTATAGAGTGGAAATCGAATGAATTGCTAGAAATTGATCCGGCGAGTGGAAAACTATAGCGTATAGCATATTTAACCCTTTGCGTAATTACCATCGCTGTGACGGATTAGAATCGTCGAGGCTGTTTAATAATAGCTCCCACATATCTATCATTCCTTTCCATGGTACCCCAACAGCATTCCTCGTAATAGTATAGTTATTGTACCGAGGCTGGTCTCGCTTTGATTCGAATTACGTCAGACGGATGCCGCTTAAAAGCCACTCGGGCTACACCCGGGGAATGTTTTCAAAGTTCCAAGCAATCCGTGAAGTGGTCGAATCGGTGAAGCAGACTTGCGACGAGGTCCGCGCACTTTATCGTATTATGTAAATGCGCGTTTTCCCGCTGGAAGTCGTTCGCTGAGAGGTCTCCCCATCTCCCTCCGCTCCTCGGCCAGCACGATCCGATAGCCAGGGCGATTTGTCACGCGAAACGTGGCGAAAATTTGGCCGATGAAAAACGAACGGCTCCTCATCCCTCCTTTTCAGTGCAAGCTTTCGAAATCGAGCGTCGATCCCCCAGCGAGCTTCCCGCGCGATTCTCTCGCGTGACAAAACCATCGAGCCCGATTAACACCGTCACGAGGATAAAACGCTTTGTTTGCGTTTCGGCGCCGACGAAAACTCGTCTCGTCCACACCGATGGATCTATTCGAAGGGGGAATAGAATTCGTATTCCCCCGAGCCGGAGAACGCGGAGCAAACTCGTAGAGGCGCGATAATAATCACTCGATAAACGCGTGGTAGTTGTTCCTCGCTTTTTATTTTTCGCTTAATTATAGCACCGATGGACGCGTGATTAATTTCCCACCGCGTATCGGCTATCACTGTAACCAGCCTTGTGATCCACTTTCCTATGGAGACTTTCAAACTTTACGAAGAAAATTCACGAGCAACGGAGTTGTTTCCTACGTAGGAACAGGGAGTTCTGTTAATGAACGGCGCTCGGGCTCCCGAAGAGCCGCGCGGATGCAGTTTATTTCATTCGGAAAAATTAACCTGACGAAAAGTCGTGCCTGTGACAGCGACAAATTTTATTTCGCTGACAGAATGCGGGGTGGGGTATCCAGTGCAGCCAATTACCACCCACGTTCTCGTACAATGTCACGGTGACGTTTCATAACGCGGGAGAAGCTCGGTCGGAATTCTCGCTGGGAATTCGTGCAATGAGAAATCATTTCTGAATCAACGAGACAGGAGCGATTTGTCGCGCGCCAGATGCTAAAAGTTTGTCAGTGAAAAATGATCGCGCGTCGTTGCATCGCCGCCGTTCTCGATCTACCTACAGACTCGAGGTGCATGAAGAAGCGTCATTACGTGCGTTCAGTTCGAAAGGAAATAGCTAACTAGATTACTGACCAGAAATCCACCTTTCCTTCCGCGAAACTGACTTCGAAGAAAGGCAGGAAGTTTTGCAATTTTCGATTCAGAGGAAAGGAGGTTACGTTCCTCTTGGCTACTGGAAATCCATGGTGCCGCATGCTACCCTTGGAGCTCCTCCGTACTTGGAGAGAAAGTTTGGAAAACGAGAAGCTTGTGTAAGATGCCTGCTTCTACAGAAATGTTTGCAAGGGCGAACCAAGAGTGGGACCTGGCACTCAACGGCGATCAGATTGATGAAAGAATTTCTAGGAGTTAGTAGTCTCCCGAATAAGACGACGCGAGTGATTAAAGAACGATTAACCCAGAAACGTTACCTCCCCTAGCTTTTCAATTGCCGAAAGCCGATCGAGCCGCAAAAACTGCACGGAGGAGCTCGGTTGCCCCGTAAAAGTTTCTCAAGTACTAACACACTGTGCACCCCGCGGAAGCTCTTACTTCGATTGCCCGCTTCAGACACGAACGGTTGCTCCGTGGATTTTTGAATTTACGATGGATTTACAATGCTTTGCCCGCGTTCTCGCGGCGGATTACTCCGTGAATAAGGTATCAGACCGAACGAGCCGAGGGGCGATAGTTTCTGCATCAACCAGGGAAACGCTTCTAATGCACCTTCCGTGCACTTCCTGAATATCGCGTGCAACTTTTCAATTACTCGATCCCTCCAAGAACCTGGCATTACGCGGGGAAACGTTGCACGAATTTTCATCGTGCCCTTCGCGATCGATCCCGCAACAGTTTCACCTCTAACGAATCGAAGATCGATTCGAATCCAATAGTTCTTCGGTAAGGTCCCTCCAATGAAACCCTGAGATCCACGTGCATACAAATGGAAATTATTTATGCATTTCACAGCAACGTTTTCGCGACGGAGAAAGCGAACAGGGAAATTATTAAACCCTGTCTGCGAGAGAGATTTTTCATGCAACATTGTGCGAGGATTATCTATTCCGCGATACTGTGAAATAACCAAAGCGGTGGTTGAGGGGTCTCTATCGTTTTTACCTCGTATCCAGGGCTTACTGTTTCGCGCGATGAATGAATTTCATCACCCCGCTAAAGCAGCTGTCTACTGGGAGGGATTAAAAACCAATTGACGGCGAGGGCTGTACCTCGTTCTGATAAATAAGAAGAAAAATCGATTTCTCTTCTTCCCTAAGACGTTTAATGCAACCGTGGAAGTGGAACCGTCATCAGATTAAATTACATTTTGCCGCGCGGCGGAAGAAAAAACAGTTAATCGAACGTATCGAGCGTGTCATTGGGAACCGATTGCCTCCACACTATTGTCACCTGTTATAAATGAAAACCGCGACGCGTGCTCTGCAGTTTTGTGGTATTAATTCGCGTGAAATTGAATGCATGCAACGGGAAAAGCTCGATAAATAAAATCTGCGTTGTTTTCGACACGCTCCGCGGAAGAATTCGAAAAATTAGAAGCTTCGCGTTGTTTCCTTCGTGTGAACGTTCAACACCCCGTTATCCAGAATGCACGTCTCTGGAAAATCGACGTGGCAATTTGCATATCTCGCCAAGAATCCGTTTCATCTTAGCCCCGGCAAGCCCGTAGGAAGTACGACATCGCCTAACAGCGTGGAAACTTGTCGCTGTTCAGATTCTTAAGCGCGATAGAGCGTCGATTGGAGTTAACGAGTTCACGACTGTCTTTGAACAAAGCGGACCATCCCCGCACTCGCAGATAAGGTGCGACTAAACGCGAAAGCTTAATATGAGAATTTGATGCATCGCGAAAGCTACAAGGAACGCGGCATGACGAGCAACCCTTAAATTTCTCACCACCCACGCGGCCAACCTGCAGTCGCTTGTTCGGCAATTTATTGGCGAGCAATTTAGCGAATTAGCGTGATACGTGCTTAATATCGGGTCGATCGCTCTCGCTGTGCCTTTCCTTCAATGAATATTACAGCGCTCCGATTAATCGTGCAATTACGTATATAGATTGTTACACTATCATTCGCCTATACGCCCGACTGATGATTCATTGCTACGCTAATCAGGCGTGAATCACACAGAGGTAGAATTACAGAGGAACGGCGGGTCGAACATCATCGAGTCAGATTTAATGATGGATCGATCAGATTTGCCCGGATAAAACGCGATAAATTGGATGACACGGATGCCCGCGGCACGCGTTCCAATGCGTTTTGCCCCGTGATCTATTAACACTTTAATCGTTCATCCACGGGCCATTGTTCAAATCCTCTGGAACCTTTAATCCACTTTATACTCGCAATACTGTGCCCCTTAAAATCCCGGCATTGTGATGAATTCAATCGCCTGCCGACATAAATTTGCAAAAATGTACGCCCCGCTCGCTGCGCACACTCGCTTCGAATTTAATCCCTTCCAGCGAACGCTCGTCGAACATGCATTCGCCCCCGAGCGTTTACGGCGACGATTTTTCGAGGAAAGCTTTCCGATGAAACTTGACTCTGAGTAATGGCCGCGCGGTGGCCGTAGGACAAATTGATTTCTAATAAACCCCCGATGATCGGCACCATGTCGTTCGGCATCGTTCGCCGGCAATGAAAGAGGGGTCGTAATTTAGTCCGCGTGGACGTTCGAATCTATAATTAATGGCAAACACACCGGGAGCACGCTACACGAAAATCCTATCGCGTTTTCCTTGCCGCGATAGGGGCTTCCTGTCGTTTGTCAAGCTCTGTCAGGCACACTGACGGGGGATTAATGGACCCATTATCATTTAATGACCGTTAAATGGAATTTTGCAGCGATACGCTTTCCTGACTTATCCGTCACCGTTCCCTGGGGTTGGACGCGAATGTTTTCGAATAAATCTTGCGAGAAGAGGAAGGCGTCTCTCGAGAGCACGCGGAATTTGCAGGAATCCCGCGAACAACGCAACGTTTGACGATTTCTCTCGTAGAATGGATTTCGCGTGTCGCGGAAAATTGCGCGGTTTGTCACCGTCCGCGGCCATTCCGTGGGAATGCAACGGGGCCGGTCGATCTTCATCGATGTCCAAGGGAAATGTACCGACGGTGCGAGCTGATCTCGTCGCCGGGTCGTGTTCGAGGTTGCCTTTCCTCGGGTCGCCCCAGTGCGACGAAATTTTCTCTCTCTCCCATGGGAATTTAAACAGAAAAAGGGATACCTTTGCCCAATTCAATCTGTCCTCCCACGGTCCCTACGCCATCCAAGAGGAACGTAACTCCGACATTGCGGCAGGATTTGATATTCAGCCCGCGATCGCGTCACTGTTTACTATCCTGAGTGGATTCCGTCGTGAAAAGTCGTTTGTCTTTGCCCGCATCCTAGATCGGTCTATCCCCTGGCCAGAGCCGCAGATTCCCGCTCCAGCCCGCGACCTGGCTTACATCTCCAGTTTCCCTATCGACCTCGGCGCTTCGCTTTACGCGACAGGACAGCTGCGAGAAGTCGGCGAGCGAGCGTGGAAATTGAAATCGGGCGCGTCACCTTGCGGAGGTTGAACGTGGGTGAAACTGTCGGTAGTTTCTGTCCCAGGACGTCGCCGTGGAAAAATGGATTATGCAAAGTAGACATTAAGATTCACGTTCCGGTGGAAAGTTTAACGAGCGACGGGGAAAATGAATTAAACTTTACGCGCACGTTAATCGCGGCTAAACTTGAGCGCGAGTCAAGCCGCCCGGAGAATCGAGTAAAAGGCTTCTAAACACCCCGCTTTACGACACGCCGAGAATGAAAATATTCCCCAGAAGCGTCTCAGCTTCTCGTTCGGCGGGGCATTAAACTCCCTCGAACGTACGTACGTGATCGTACGTAAATATTAAAGCGGACGGGGACGCCTCGTTCCATGGGTCGCCACGCTAAGCGGGAAAATGATTTTGTAATCTACGCTACAGCCCTCCTATAACTCAATTTGGTCCTCCCTAACGGGATTACAGGCTGCAATTAACTCTTATTCAGCGGCGTTGCGCTCCGCTCGCGTTATCAGACCCAGCCCTCATTTCAATAATTTCGGGGTTCGGCGCGGTGCCTCTTTTATTAGCTCTCCCTTTGCTTGGCCTTCGAATGCCTTCAGATCGTTGGATCTGAAAGGAGCGTCCGTCGAAAAGGAAGCTGCGGTTTGTTCCCTTGACTGAGTTTAAAAACCTTCACCGCTACCTCGCGACCGAACACCCTCTTCGCGAGGCTCAACGATCCTGAAAATGATTTCGTCGAGCGATAAACAAGACGCTTAAGGATTTTTACGACAGCGGCCGACCTCACGGGGCACAGCGACTCTCCGTTCGACTGTGAGAAATCGTGCAGCCGCCTACTCGCCACCGTTTTAATTGTATCCCATGGTGGTCGCGACGCGACAGAATCGCGACGCCATTTCAAAATTTCACAGGCCGGCGCCCTTAACGAGAAACTGGCGCCGCGTAGGTACTCTTTCGCTTGGTAAATTATGTACAATGTTTTTTCTACCGCGTCGAACACACAGCGCGGAAGAGGTCGTCGCCTGGCTGCGGATAAAAAGGCGCTCGACTGACCTGCTTGCTAATGATATCTGAAATTTATGCGTTCAGGCTGCTCGGTATTTATCGTGCGTCGCGTCGCCTGCGTTATCGTGGCTTAACCTAAATGCAAGGATAACAAGAGGCATGCGTGTGACTTCTTGCGTACATGAGCAGAAAAGCAGAAAAGCACGATGTGGTCAAAAGAAGTCGACTCTGCCGCGACGGACCGCGAACGAAAATCTTTCTCGTTGTGCCAACGAGACCGTGCTCTCTGAAAATTGTTCTGCTCTCGAGAGTCCGTGACAAAATCCACTTCGGCCGCGGAGAGGACACATAGACCGAGCTTCCTGCGCCAAACGGTCGCACGCTCTACACGAAATCGTCAGAATCGTTCGCTCGAAGATAACTCGACGGAGCTCAAGAGAGGAAACGCTTTTCTGTTTCACTTAACATATCTATAAAAATCCTTTTAGAGAACCAGAGAAGATACCGTGGAAGCTTTGCCAAAAAAGCCCACCGAGATAAGGGGTCTAAGAGACGCGATTCGGCCGGAGTAATCGAGTATGCGAAGCGAGGCAAGTGGTATAGGTAGACGTATACAGCGACGCGGGCATTAAGTGGATCTGCGCGTTTAATATGGGATCTAGTGACCTCTTTTAAACCCTCGAAGATCGGGATTAGTCTATATCCAAGTGTCTGATGTATAAATCCTATTATCGGTGCCAGTACACTTCGGGGGTTTTACGGAATCGTCGAAGAAGACCGGGACAGTGTCGATTTGAGATCGTTGATCGTTCTCATAAAGCAACGCTTGTTTTACGAACTTGTTGATCAGAATATTTCTGACAATGGTGATATCTTCTACCAAGAAGGAAGAGATACATCGACTTCCCCTTGACAGACGCAACACCAGATACCATCGAAACCTTTTCTTCGAGGGTTCTGATAAAGAACGCCAATCCTTACCATCACTTTTACACCCCGATTCGTTCGTCCATCAATTCCAGGGCTTAAGACCCGTCGCCATTACACCGTCTCCCACGGGTCAGATGAAAACATCGAATCACTCTCCGTGAAAAGGGACCTTTTCTCGCTCTCCTCGACGTGGGTAACGGTATTTACTATCGCATCCAGCTCTGCGACGGCATCTACATTCCCCCGGAATCCGGAGAATACATATACACCGCTCCCGTTATTTGTCAGTGTCGGGGCCGAATGGCCTCGACACGACTCCCAAGGTCTATTGGATCAAAGTTTATAAATCGAAGGGTCCTGAAAGGAACGATCCGAGCCGGGATAACTTCTGATAACGAATCGGGCACGGCGGCGTATGAAAATGGAGACGTGTACGCGCGGACGATTCAATCGCGAGATTCCCCGCAGCTCGAGAGCACGAGGGAAAACATCCATGAAGTGCTTTCGACGCGCGCCACTTCTCGAAAAAGCGGTCTTAAAAGCCAAGAGCATCGTCGACGTCATTAGCGTGAAACGGAAAGGGGTTGCTCAGCCAACGAAACAGGCCACTGAAACTGGAGCAATGGCTTTCCATCTCATTAGAATAGTTCCGCGGGACGCAAGAAGCAGCCCGCAGACCCGACGGCGATCTCCGCCCCGAAATCTCTGACAAATGCCACAGTGTGAAACGCGAACCCAAACCATTCCCGATGGACAGAACCGACAGCGAATCCCGATGGGGAAAAACGCCCCGTGATTCATAGAGGAACGTCGCCGTCGGTGGAGCATCTTCATCGAAAGGAAGCAGCAGCATCCGCGCTGCGAACGCTGAGACCACCGGGGGCGCGAGAACGAGCGACGGCCAGGACGTCAGCACCGCCCAAAACACGAGCCAAAACTGGAGTAATGCCCCGTGCGTCCCAGTTGGACTGGGATTCTCGGTCGCGAATCTAGCAGTATATTTCTTGCGTGTCAAGACTGTATGGAGGTCGAAGAGAGCCGGCGACTGGGGTTCGCTGCTCTGAAAACGTCTCTATTCCGGAACGACGCCCGCTGATGGGCAGAAGAAAGTTTAAAAGTTGCAAGATAACGAACACGCTATAATTTAGCGGCAAGAAACTATGTCGGTTGGAGCCGGGGGCTTTTCGCAGCAGCAGTCATCTACTTTGTCACACGTGCTCCGAGATTGGAGCAAGTACAACGAGGAGGGTGTTCCAGGGATGATAATAAAACATAGTTTCGGGCGGCGCAGCGCGTACGTGTAGCCAAGTACGTTTCTGCTTACGGCAGTCCACGGAATATCGGGAGGTGACGGGAAAATTGAACGAGCGTTCACGCGACCGCACATTTCGCCGGTTCCCTCGCATACCCTCTTCTCCAGGCCGCACATTTATAAAGGTGTGGCCGGCAGGGGACGTCCGGGGACTGCCGTATCGTAGAGGGTTCGGGAGGGTTCGAGATGGAAGAGCACGCGTGTGCGTTTAATTCGGGATCGCGCGGGAAACAAGCCCGCGGGAAAGGACGCGGGGGGAGCCATAGTTCTTCCGAGGGTCGGTGTTTCGGGTCTATAATCCGGCGCGGTGGAAACGGGGGCCAGTCACGATAAGCGAAATTACTTTTCCCAAGGTTCTACACGGGAGGAGCCGTCGTTGACCAAAATCCACTCCGTTACGGCTTCGACCTCGGCAACAACAACCCCATTTCCCTCCGCGAGGAACGCCCTGTTAATATCGTGCGGTTCCCTGGCCACATTAAGGTCAACGTGACCGGTCCTGGCGCGCTTCGGATGCTGGCCAAGCTTGTTGGCAGCGAACTCGCATAATTCATGCGAGACCCAGTCGGTTTGCTCCGAATCTCGCGCACCCACACGCAGACGCAAACGCGTTGCCGACTTCAGGAGCCTCTTATTGTTACCGGAGACACTCCCAGGGGGGCAACGTCGAGCAGCGATTCTAACGAACCTCCTTAGAGGGATAGATTACCCACCCTTCTACCTCTGTCGTCATTGCACGAACAAGAGGCAGGGAAAGATGAGAGAAGAGTGAAGTGGACGGTGGCACTGGCGAGCCACCCAAGTGTCTCGGCCGAAGTAGGCCTCGGGGTGGCACGCGAACTCCGCGTGGACGTTCACGCGGATAGACGCAAATGACCCGGCAAATTTCCACGCGCCACTGCGTGCAAGTACGGCGGCGGTGATGCACGCGTTGGTGTGCGCACCGATGGTGTCCTGTATTGGAGGATAATCGGCGAGCAGCGTGTGGGTGGCTCGTGGAATGCGTGTGTGAGGAAAGTGGAGCAACGACCCGGAGGGAAGGAAGTCAGTCGTCGGAACTGGCCGGCTCCATGCTGTCGGGTTTCGTCGTATTGCACCCGATCCGGTTCAGACGAGCGCAAAGTAAGGGTGGCGAGAGCGGCACGACGACGTCAAGGAGCGAGGGGCCGCGCCGCGCGATTCCCTCTCCTCTCCTCCTTTTTTCATCCCCCTGCAGACACGATTCTGGCGTCCCGTCGAGGAGAAACTTCGCTCACACACACACACACCCCTCCCCCCCGTCCCTTTTGCCAGCCATTCCTTATTTCGTCCCTCATCGACCCCGCTGCTCTTTCCTCCGACGCGCGTTACCGATATAGGAAGATGTCACCGTGGGGATCGGGACCGGCTTTCCCCGCGCGTTACCCTCGGCGAAGGGTTGAATTGGACACGTCGGACCCGGAATAAGCTGGTCGAGTCAGCAGAGGTGAAAAATATCGCCCCGGAAAACGCGCACCGATCGATAGATTTGATCTATCTTGTTATTCCTGGACCACCGGCACTTCCATTTGTCGTACCTTCGCCTCCGCCGTTCTGACGTCTCGCGCTCAGGGCTCTGATTAATTGAACGATCCTTTGGAAAGTTTGTTTCGGGGTCATTCGCTTGATAAGCCCTGCAAGTTTCCTTCAAAGCCAATATAGTAGAGCTTTCCAAGCACCGGGGCACTTAGACTCCGTGGGTTGTGTATTTTCCGGGCATGTTCAGAAATGCTACTTTCGTGTATTTTCCAGAAGCTGTGGGGAAAGTTCGTTTTTGAGTCGTTTATCTAGTAAATCCTACAGCCTTGGCTTGCTCTCTCTCGGTGTAGGAGTCACAGGCTCGAAGAACAGATAGCAGAGAAGGGGTAGAATGATTAACGAGAAGATTATTTCCCGATCGAAGGGCTATAGGGTAGAAAAAGCGTGTCTACCGTGTTTCTCCCGTGCATAGCGTTTCATGTAATCAACTGGTGCGTAAGGGGCGATAAGTTGCCTGAAATTGAAGACGATCGATTATCGGGCGGGCCGCAGGAAGAGCCTCGCATGACCGAGAAACTGTCGCGAACTTGTTGCCTCTACCCTAGACACGTAATTCACGAGGCCGAACGGGGCTCGTGAAAGCATTTTCCAGGAGAGGGCTGGCAATTTATACCGCGTGCCTGCGCCTACCCGCCGATGAACACCTTTACGGCCGCAAATACCGTAAGAGATTTTGAGAACGTCTGTGAGAGGTGCCCACGTCGGGTTACATAAAAATTCCCATCCAACCGGAAGAACACGTCGAACCGAGGGACTTTACGAGCCCGTTCCCTTTATACAGTGTGTAATATAACGCAAGGGTGGAATCAGTGCTTAAAAATAATAAAAATGAAGCCACACAATTTTCTGGGGAAGGCCACTGCGCGCTACAAATATGTAGCAGCGTTTCGTGCAATAACGATCAACTATTCTAACCGAGAAATGACAGACACGCGCTTTGTGTAGGTACGCGTTCGCTCAATGTAACGTAACAGATGCAAAACGTTTTTCCCAACAGACATCTGTCGAATGGAAACTCAATGGGTAGATGAATAAAGACTTGTATCCAGATGCATGACAGTCATTTCGGACACCTATGAGATTAAGAGAGAATACGACGTTCCTACGTACATATTATGCTGCACTCTACATTGAAAAGGCGCTCAGTTTGCGGCTAGCTTTTTTTATTAATAATTTCATACAATATCCCATTGTTGCACCGAAATGAAATCAGACCACAATTTGAATTTCCCTTAACCCTTAACTACCTACTCGCGAAAGCAGGCTATCGATATCGTTACGTCACGGTGCTTATTCCTGTACGAATATGCTATGAATATGCATGCAGCGTTTCGCAATTTCCTTAATTAAAAAGACGCTCGCCCGCGATCGTGGCAGCTCGGTATAATGCAGGCTATTTTCATTTCCCGGGAAAAGGCTGGTAATGAGAGCGCGGCCTTTTCTCTATGAAAATCTTAAATTATCAAGAATTCCTTAAAAGCTTTGTCGCCGCGATGGGAAAGCGTCGAGGGCGCGCAATTAGAATCATTTGCCGGGCAAAGGGAGAACTCAGCTTCCGAGGCATCGCGGAGGGCGAAGAAGGGAACAAACGGAGTGCCGGCATTAATTGAAATCGAGCTATATACTCGCTGAACTACTTCTTACGTGGCCTAATGAGGGAAAGTTCACTCCTGAGCAGGAAAGTACCTTCGATCGGCGTGTATCGAATGAAAAATAAATCGGGCATGGGGATTAATTCGCGGGGCTCTCGCAGTCCCCGAAGCGCAATCGGAATTACTTGCGCGGAGCGACATCCCGGAAGCCCTTGATGCCCTCGCGACCCACTACGGCAAAATTCTTCGTGATAAATCAGCCACAGGGTACATAACGCGAAACGAAATCCTCCCCCCCGAGTAGAAAAATGAGTGTTTTCCCTGGCAAGGCACCGGAGGTTTCGCAAAATTTCTTTAAAATACGGACTCGCTGCTTCGGATTCGATGGCCAGCGAAGCAGAATATCCCGAATTTCCAGAATTCCAAATGTCTCGATTGCAAGCCACTGCTTACGGATTCAACCGCCCTATTCGAGTGAAATTTCAACCGTTCGAGGGCCACGGAACTGTTACGTTTCCCTCGTCAGCGTGGTATCGATCCCTCGCGCAGATACGCGCGCAAATTGAACGGCGAATCATGTTCGGGGGATCGATCCGGCGCAGAATTAAACACTAAACCGACGCGACGTCCGCTATCGGAAAACAGTCAGGCGACTTTTTCAGCGACCCGTTAACGCTGGCATTAACGCAGTCATTGGATTTAATTAATGTCAGAGCGACGGCGCGTCCACGACACAGGAAAAGAGGTGGCATGTCAGTTTGACCGACACTCTGCGAAATTGTCCTCCTTTTTCCCCCGTGAAATGCATCGTAGATTCGAAAGGGGGTCGACGCGCGTTCGAATCGCGTGGCACACGTCAGGCTGGTTGGAAAAAGAAAGGGGCAGAAGCCGGGCGAAGGGGAGACGCGTTCGTCAAATTGGCAATAAATCGCGGGAGAGGTTATCGCGACGTTGCGCGCCGCTCGATACCGCGACACTCCTGCCCGCATCATTTTTTCGGATAATCTGAATATCGATCGGTGGTATATCACCCGGTACCGCATAATATTACGCCCCTCCGCGATACCCGCACCGCGTAGACGCCGCTGTCCCGATCGTGACGAACGTTTCGTTGCTGGATTCAGCTGTCGGGTCTGGACGAGGCACGTGAATATACGGCTCGAGCCCTCACGGCGACACTAACGAGAAGATTTACCGAGGAACGGAGAAAGGGACCCGAAGGAGCCCTCGAATCTACTTAATTCAGATTATTTCGAGATCCAGGGCTTTCGAGATGCATCTGATTACGGGGACGATGCCGAGGCCAGGTACCTTTTCGCCCGCCAGACATCTCCCCATTTTCTTCTTCGTTCAATTTCGTGGCCGTCGGGCAGAATTCGCTTGCCTCCCGTTTATGGGGGGACGTCTTCGACCTTGCCGCGGATAAAAGAGGGCTAATACGACGCTGGAGCAGCCTCGGGATTCCTATTTTTGTATGGACAAACAGAACCAGCTAATGGGCTGATATCGCATTGGCGAAAATGCACTCAAGTGTATGGGCCCTTGTTTGACTTGCTCCAGCTAAGGATATTCCACGAGGAATCCGATTTCATCGAACTCGGGATGAAGTTGATTAATAACTGGACTTACATCGCGCCGCGACAAGGTTTTTAATGATGAGCACGCTGCTCGTTATTGGAAACGTTTCCAAAGAGCCGCGGGGCCGTAATTGCCACTCTCCCGCGGGACAGATATACCGTTCCCCTTCACTTAATTACGAATCGCAACGCATACGTTAGCGCGCCTGATCGCGCCGTTTCCTAATTACAGCAATTTATATCGCGCGACAGGCAAACGGGAATACGAATCGCGGGGGAGTATTATCGAGGAGCCGTGGGCGACGAGGAACGTCTCGAAACCAAGGGCAACGATGGGGGTGGGACTCGCGAGCGTTTCGCAAGCGCGAAGCTCGCTAAGTCCGAGACAAACGGGTGGAAATAAATTCCCCGAGCAGCCGGATTAAAAGTTCAACAAGAGTTTCGATATTTTATGGCGGCAATATCGCTGGAAAAATGTTGATCGATACGCCGGCGTCGATGCTGGTTCCTCGACATTTTACGAGGCAATAAACGGGAGGATTAAAAACGTGCTCGCGGAATGCGAGGTTAACGTATTATTTCGAGAACGATCCGCGCGAGGAGCGTCACCCGACGGAGAATTTCCAAGAGAAACGTCGAAAGTTAACGGGGACAAGTGGACAATTTATAATGGTCGGGGGGGGGGGGATCAGGGCACGCACCATTTGCCCTGAAACGTTTTAATCCTGCAGCGTATCGCGAAAGTTCGCGACACCCATCTTTCTACCGCCTCACTTCCCTCTTACAGCACGTTGAGACCGTTGCTCATCTTTATCTATGCGTTCCCGCGGCCAAGCGATATCGTATCAAATTTTTAACCGAACCGGTGTGCCACCCCCATCGCGTTTGCTGCATAAAACAAAACCGGGACGCTGTCGCGAAAATTGCGGCATATATCTCCGCGTGGGACAAGCTGTCCCACTGTGTACGATACAATCGAAAATGGGGGCGACCCTTCGTTCGGAGAATACTGAAAATTTCTCACTGTAATCGAGAAACGATTAAGCCAATCGCTCCGCGATGGTAAAATCGAGAGCTGCGTCGCGGCGAAGTCGAAGAGCTCGATCAAAACACACTTGTGCGATATCGACAACGTTTTCACCCGGTTGCTTGGCAATTATCACGGCCGTTTATCGATCTCTGCGAGTCTTGTTCTGCAACGAATGCGTATGTCGGACCTTGTATCGCCGCGGAACGCGCGTATCGCTTATCGCGATGGGAAACTGCGTTACACGGCCGATGTATCGATCCGCACAAACATTCACGTAGCAGCGGGAGTTTACGTGTTTATCTATCGGGAGGGAGAATCAGAAAGCCGGCTGGACAGGATTAGAAAATGTCACCTGTTACGGCTCGGAACAAAAGGACGCCCATGGGCGCCGTTCTCCGAACGATATCGTCCTCTCTCGACCGATATTAGCGATATTGCACGCGATTCAATCCAGGATTAAACTCGAGCAACTGATCGATTGTATCACGGTGAATTGGAACCCTCGGGTGCTCGGCAGAAGGGCGAGTTTTGTTAGAAACTATTGCTGAAGAAATTTCCATCTGTTCCAGCAACCGGAGGCTCCTCTTACGAGGCGTCCTCATTTCCAAGGGTCACTTTATTCCTTTGCTAAACACGAAAACTGGGTTCGGGGGGAGTAAACCATGAAACTTCCATGAATAATTTCGGACTCCTGATTGCTCTACTAATGGGACCGTTGTCGCAACACCCAGAGAGATCAGAAAGGACGAGAAGAAAGGAGACTGTGTTAGGAATAATAAGTTGTTGAAAGACTAAGAGAACACCCTAGGGACGGGCGAATTTTCCAGAAACCTTTTGAAATATATGTGCGTTCTGTGTAAACTAGGGCCCCCGGTGAATAACTTTCGTGCCTGCTTGCGAATTCATAAGATTCCTGCGAATGAGTGTCCGGAGAGCCTGTATTTGCGACTTAATGCCAGCTTAGTCCACGCGGGAAGGATCACGGGCATTAATCATTCCAAGGGGAACCTATTAACAGGGAAATCTCAGTCCCAAGGGGGTGTGCAAATACTTCCATTAACTCGCCTCACTACGAAATTTCTCATTATTCAATCATCCGGGCACTCCTTTGATCATGCTCCAGCCTTGAGACCTGTTTACCTATAATTTCCCGTTAAAAGACGCCGTGGATTCGATCAAGGAATTCGCTACTATGTTTTCACGAAATCAACGGTAACTGTTACGTGATTAAACTGGGCAGACTGATCGATACGACATTCGACGCGTGTGGTTCGTCCAGCTTTATCAGCAGAAACGCGAATGTCTATCTGTCTATCTGTAGGTGGATCAGTGGGTTCTATTGGCTACGGTTGAACGTGGTACACTCGATGCAAAGCTTGTAACGTCCAAAAATTATGCAAACTAATTTGAAGAGGAATGCCAGGGAACAGGACTGAAGATAGAGAAGGGGGAAGCAAAGGGTGACGGGAAGTCCGCAGCGGAATGCGAAGGGGAAAAGTCTACATTCTATGAAGAGGAGAGAGGCTCGAAGCACTCAATGCTCGCGTTAGCCGGTTTGAGACACTTAGGAACATTTATCGGGGAGCAGCCACGTTCGCAACTCGTGCCGATGCGCAAAGTGAAAGAGATGGTCTGTAATATAATACAGGCGGTGTATCATCTACTCTTTCATAACCTTTTTCTCCTTCGCTCACAAAGGAGCTATAACCGTGAGCAGGCATTGTACCTAATAGCTGTCGCCTTCTCCAACCATTACTCGCAACCAGCCGACAATGCTTCCGTTCGTAATACGTGGGAATTGTAAAAGAAAGTGACGTCCCAAGGAGCGCATTACGCTGCTGCTCGGGGGAATGTTTCACAGCTTTTTGTTTTTCAAGCAGTTTTCTTTTACACGTCTCCCGGGCGATTGAATGCTTCCACGTTCGATTCTGTTTTATAGGAAAACCCGGGGCACAAATGATGAAAGGTCGGCACCAGTTTCGCCGTCGTTTCAGTCTACAGCCGTCGTCCTTGAAGGAGGGTCAGGAGGATGGCACGACGAAACACGTCAGGTAAAGAAGTCCGCAATCTTTTACAACAATCTTTCTACTGTTTTTGTGCTTGGAGAGTGGCTTCTACGCGTTTCGCACACCCTCCAGTGGGCATTTATCAAAGATCTCGCCGAAGCGCAAATTCCATTCAGCCCTATTTTCGCGAAACGCCAGTTTCCCTAATTCTAAACAGCGAAAACGGAGCAAAACTCTCCCGAACAAAAAGGAATCGTTAGCTACATAGATACGAAACACATTCTAGATTTCAACCACTTACCCTCTCGTTCTCCTTCCCCGCCCCGCGTTCCGCCCTCCTCTTCATCCCTTGCCTCCTCTTGACTCGCTCTTAGGGCGGGCCGGAGCTTTAATTTTGCGGCGAGTCTTGGCGAAGAGGGAAACCCGGCACTCCTCCTTTGTGCGCGGTCTGGTAATAACCGCGGCCGACTCCTTCCTGTAATAAGCGTGGATGATTACGAAGACGAAGATACTTAGGAGCAGTTGTTATCTGGTGCATGCAAAAGCAAGAGCGTGTCGCTTCGCTCCACTCTGGAGAAGTGGCATTCTAGGGAGCAACAGTGGCTCGAATTCAGGGCAAGCCCCCCGACGTATACAAAACGCGTACTCAATAACGCCTGCGGTACGGGAGAAAAGGGATCTTTAGCGTTCATTAGCACCATTCTCTCTGACGAGCCGTAGTCACCTTAAATGCGGGGACACTTCGCTCTATTATTTACGCCGCGCAGCCTCGCCCGAGATTGTTACATCGACAACTGGGGCAAACGAAAGATGGTATCGAGGGGCTCCTCGTCCCCCATCTCCCAGCGGCATCCCAGCTGACATAATTTCTAATGTTTCAGGAACGAAAGATTATCGGAATCGGACAGCGGCGGTGGGAAAGCAGCGGAGAGCTCGATACGGCACAAGATCGTGGTGATGGGGGCCGCGAAGGTCGGGAAATCGGCTATAATCAATCAGTTCCTCTACAACACGTTCTCGCCGAAATACAAGCGAACGGTGGAGGAGATGCATCACGGGGACTTCAACGTATCCGGGATACACCTGACTCTCGACATATTGGACACGTCGGGCTCGTACGAGTTCCCGGCCATGAGAGACCTCTCCATCAAGTCCGCGGACGCGTTCATCCTCGTGTACGACGTTAACGACGCCAACACGTTCCTCGAGGTGAGGACTCTGAGGGCCCAGATCCTCAGCGCCAAGGGCGCGGTGCCCATCGTCGTCGTCGGCAACAAGGTCGATCTGGTCGACACGGAGCAAGAGGTGCGACCGCGTTCCTTACGAATTCTTAGTTTGTTTATCTCCCGACTTCTCACGTTGCCCCTGATTCTAGGTGGACACCGAGATCACGAGGGAGCTGGTGATCATGAAATGGGAGAACGGTTTCGTGGAGGTGTCCGCGAAGGAGAACGTGAATATCTCGCAGGTGTTCAAAGAGCTACTGATCCAGGCGAAGCTGAAGTACAACCTGAGCCCGGCACTGCGACGACGTCGCCGGCAGTCGTTGCCGCCGCCACAGCACCTGAATTCACGCAGCAGCAGCGCCCACGTGCCATCCCCAGCCCAGCTGCAGCACCTGCAGCAGATCCGCGAGCGCTCCGAGTCCAAGAGGAACTCCTGCATCCTCTCGTAAGGGTTCAGTGCTGCGTTTCCGCCAATTTGAACGAGAAAGGGGGAGAGAACGGCGAGGCAGTAAGGAACGATGCCGCGGCGATTCTGTTCGCTGAGATCGATCGATATTCCCATTCGACGGCTCGATGTCTCTGCAGAAGGGACCACGGTCGATCGTCGAATGGCCCCTCGAAGGAATTAGATGGGCAGAGGTTGCCGAAATAGTATTTCTCTGACGGTTTCACCCGGAATACATGCGCGAACGACTTAACTTGTAGGAGAACTTTTACCGTAGAGATGGCCTCTATTCGATTCTGAAGATGTTTTAAGGTTTCGACGATTAAGTACGAGCAAGTTCGCAAAGCGAGTGCGCTGTATCCTCGATGCGAACGGTCGGGAAGGGAGGATTAGATCTAACCGTGAGCAACGGAACGATGGTGATTCAATGGTCATTGTTCGACAATTCGATGTGTCTAGAGCAAGTAAACGTACTTGATGTACCTATCTCTATTTTGTCTTCGATTAAACGCACGTCCTGAAATTCGACGAAAATTCGTGTCCCTTCGCAATTGGATGAGAAGGTATTATCGATGGGACCCGATCTTCCCCTGAGAACACCGTAACCGAACCAAACTGTAGCATACGTCGGATCCAACGTACGTTATTCCGAATTTTAGAGCCGTAGAACTCCATCTTTACAGATGCATCAAAGTATCCTATGCAAATAGTCTATTCCAGGGTTGTTTTCCACTGCCCATTCTCTATCTCAGAATCCATTTGCGAACACGTACAATGTCCAAGGAACATTTTATAAACTATCGTTGTCTAGTCGATTGAGTTTACATTAAGAGGTCGCCTACGTTAATCTTTGTACCGCGTTATACAGCTTATTTAAAGATTAATCTATGGCTACTTCAATCTTGCGATCCAAAGTTACGCGTAAGCACATTGTAACGAACGTTGGTGTTCGTTATTTATGACATAATCTATTTCTAACGAGAAGTATTGTGAAATATAAGTACCGTTCTCCCATTTACATGGTATATCGAATTATTTGTCAATTACAATATATACATATATAAAATTACTGTACACAATTGCCTTGCCCGAGCCTGAGTTATCTGTAAATACAATAACGTTTCAGGTGAAACTGAATACCACGTACAAAGCTCTATTCGATTGCAGGTAGCGTTTTAAACGGCGCCGTTATGCATAATAAATGAAACTAAGTAGCGTGTACATTACACTTTTTTTGCACTATTGCACGATATATACATAGCAATGGGAAATATGCATCTATAAATGAACTACGATGAACTTTGCGCAACGATTATTGGTTTTAAGATTAGATGAAAGATGATTTATCAGATTAATTTATCGAATGATATACAATTGTATCGTTTGAAAGAACGTCACCCTTGCAGGTGAGTTATAGTACATATATATATATACATCGTTAACATACATGTAGAGAGTCTATGTAAATAAGAGAACATTGTGATGTGGATATCTCGTTGAATCGAAGCCCACATTGGGTATAATTTTACATAAATATACATAATTAAACAGCCGCGGGCGAGCCCCGTAATCTGCGCGTCTAATGATTATGAAATATCGCACATCACGATAAGAGGATAAATTCCATTTGAATGTAAATCGCGTTCGAGTCCAAGCTTTCCGATCTATAATAGGAATATAAGAGCGAAACTTTCCCGGATTACGCATTCACCTGACATTTCCACTCCACATTACTTCCTGTTACTTGATCCTTAATGTTATCTAGACTTTAATCGATTTAACGAGCGGACATCAAAGATAGGAATCTGCGGTTTAACGCGCCAACACTAATAGGTCCTATGTTACATGGAACTTTGTCAGGCCACATTTAACGCGACTGTGACCATTTCTAATGTAGTCCCAGATGAAAAACTACGTGGTACCAGAATCCTAGTAGCGTAAGCCCTTCACTTTGTATCATTGCGTTACCGGAAATTAAATAAAAGATGGATGTCATATTCAACTTTCGCGAAACCTCTGTGTACTTCATTTTCCCGTTATACTAAATTCTCATATAAATTCTCATATTACATCACTACTATACTCATATTAATTTGATGTATGAAGTATGAACTACGAACTGCACTATAGTACAGTATAGAAACCATAGAGTGTGCAAGATATATAGAGGAACTGCAGCAGTAGAATGCCAGTACAGTAGTTATTTAATAGAGTTCTACTAGATTAGTAAATTTCAATGTTTTTATTCAATAGATACATAATTAAGTTTCCCATGCCACGTACTTATTTACTCCCAACCGATAACACAGAGGATGACCTAGCACAGACTAGGTATAGGATAGATCTATCACGTTATGGATAAACCGGTGACAGAAAAATGCAGTGGTTAATAGCTCTATCCACAGACCAGGTATAGGATAGACCTATCACGCAATGTAATTTTGTGTCACACGCTCGGGAGGCTCGCGAGCCCCCTTACCATGTTCGTGTCACGTGCAACGTTACCGGTGAAGTCTCGAAGCAGAATGTAACGCTACGCGTGGTAGAAATTAGAATTCAACACGCGTAAAACTAGGTCATTCGAAACCCGCGATTTACAATTAATTCTGTTAGAGTAAGAATTTAAAGATCGTTTTATAAACGTATTCCGTGCAACTTTGTAACCTTGCCGTCCTATTTGGATTTATTTAACACAAAACAAATTTATGTTACATAAAAATTTATATAAACCACATTATTTGTGGGACACATGCTTTCATGATGTAACATGGAAAACATCGCCAAGGAATTGTAACTTGGTATATTTCAATGAGGTGCTGAAGCAGAGACGACTTTATAAAATTGTCAAAAACCCACGAGTTCGAGTATGTCGCTGAAATATTCCAACTTGCACTTATCCTTCCATCTTAACACTGTACTCGTATTCTGGGGTCCGGTAGGAACAATCGAATAACATTTCACGTTACATATTATATTCTTACATTCTACCATATGGTAATACTATGTAGTATTGCAAGTTAAAGAAATTCTTATATCTAATTAGAATATTTAACAATCACAGCTATCAGCTCGGTTCTCACCGATTACCAGGTCTCACCACGAGGAGGTTGCTGCGTTTCGAGACCCGTAGAGAGATAGATGGAATCAAAGTTCCATCGATCTCCCTGTACATGAAACCCTACTAAACCAAAGAGATGGATGGAAACAAAGTTCCATCGGTCTCTTCGGTTTAGACGTAGAAGCTAGGGAACTGCCAAGCAATCACGCGAGTAAAAGAAATTCAGGAAAAAAGGAAAGACTACCGGTGAGCATGAAAGGAGTATTGGATGGCGCAGTTCCTACCACCCTGCTGTCCGAGTCGAAAGGGAAAAGCGCTCGGCGCCTCCCAGACGATTCCTGTTGCACCGATGCGACTCGCCAGGAGCAACACCAGGTGTGACCTGACTTGAGCCGTCCAACACGGAGACTGGGCACCGATGCGACTCGCCAGGAGCAACACCTGGGTGACCTGACTTGAGCCGTCCAACACGGAGATTGGGTAATCGAACCGGTTGACTTACGCAGGCAGTGTACCAAAAGATACACCCCCTACGCCCGAAACTTTTCCCTTTCGACAAGAACACCAAGGGATGAAACTGATCCACCCATACCGATTCCATGCTCAGTCGCTTGCTTCCGCAAACGGAACCAGCGGCGACCTCCTCATTACGGATGAGGAGCCAACAAAAGAACAACAAAGCTAACGATTTAGTGACTACTTCGCAATTTTACACGGGGCCTTAAATACTTCATGTTATAATACACTTTTCACTATCACTTTTTACTATCACTTTTCACTGCCACTTTTCACTGTCACTTTTCACTGTCACTTTTCACGGTCACTTTCCACTATTTTGTTTTAAATATATTATTTTACTGTCTCCCTTCCCCGCGGAAGGGTGAACCTGAAACTTAAATGCTGAAATAATCAAATATGTTATATTAGTAAGGGTGTAATAGCATTGGGAGGAATCTGAGAACATACATAAAATCGAATAAATGACGCATAATCATCGAAGAAATACATAAAATCGAATAAATGACGCATGATCATCGAAGAAATACATGAAATAAAATAAATCACACAAAACCATCGTTGAAATACCTACCTGAAACAGAATAAAAATCTGATTAGTTGCCGAGACCAAACCAAACTCACTAAATGTAAGTTTGGCTCGATCTGGGCCCTTAACCTAGATCGTAGGCTTCAGCATGATTCCGTTTCGCAAGTCGCAATGCTTGGGAAACGTTACCAAGTATCCGAGCACACCGTCATGGAGGTACCTACGAAAGTGACCCATTTCTACTAATTATTTGTAGTCGCATGTTCGACCAATGCTTTGTGCATTTTGAAAAATTTGGAAAAAGTCTTAACCTAAGAACATACATAAAATCAAATAAATGATGCAAAAACATCGAAGCAATACATAAAATGGAATAAATGGCGCAAAATCATCGAAGCAATACATAAAATAGAATAAATGACGCATAACCATCGAAGTAACACATAAAATCGAATAAATGACGCATAATCATCAAAGAAATACATAAAATAAAATAAATGACGGATAACCATCGAATAAATACATAAAATCGAATAAATGATGCATAACCATCAAAGAAATACATAAAATCGAATAAATGACGCACAACCATCGAAGAAATCAGTTGGAGAGGACCAAAACTGAAAAACAAAACTCGCATTAGTTTTCAACGAACCCCAAAAGTCGGTACCAATTGAATCAGCTACCTCGGAGCAGGCGGCTGAGCGAGTGGGGGAAGGACCAGCCTTGAAAGCCTGTCCACGTGTCCAGCAAGTCCAGTTGGAGTAGCCAGCGTTGTGTCCCCAGAGATCCAAGAGACGCAGGAGGCTCGGGGAGTCCTGCTGGTCTTGGTGGTGTGGGGAGTCCGAGGGGTCCAGGAGGTCCAGGAGGTCCAGGAGGTCCGGGAGGTCCGGGAGCTCCCGCGTGCCCGGAGGTCCTGCCGTCCCGGGCGGCCGACGACGACTGATAGTCTCAGGGTGCGTGTTAGACTCCCCACTTTGGGGAACAACAGCCGCGATCACAACAAGGTCGACGGTTGGCTTCAATTGCGAAAACCAGTTAATTATTCGACAGAAATTGATATTTCCGCTAAAATATTTATTCCAGTGGCTATTACTATGAAAAATCATGTTAACAACAGTTACCCTAACCGCCCACTATAAATAATTATTAACTATGGTCGATATAACTCGAGAAATCACGCAATTAATAGCATTTGGCCTGGACTTCGAATTCGACCAAAATTGATATTTCCGCTAAAATATTAATTCCAATAGCTATTACTATGAAAAATCATGTTAACAACAATTACCCTAACCGCCTAGTATAAATAATTATTAACTATGATCGATACAACTCGTACTTGCTACACTTACGCTAATCACGCTGCTATTATCGCACTTGTGCTTGCTAAAATCTCTCGTTTGCTGAGGATCGTGCTATTGCACTTACTAACGGCTTCCCGGTGCTTGCTTACCGATATATTCCTAGTTCTCGCTTTATCTTGCGCTAAAATTAGTGTGCTTACCATTATTAAGACATTTTAATATTGTAGTGTAAATAGTTGTTTATTTAACGTGTGACCTTGTACATAAATTGAAATTCTAACTGTAATTGTGGTTCGTGAACGCTTAAATATAATTGTCTGTGTGATCCTTAATACGCTTGTCGCTTCCTCGCACCAACCCGTTAGTCAATTTTACAACATTTTTTGGTAACCCGAATAGGACAGTGAGGGTAAAAGGCGAATGCGTTCTTGTTTTGTTGTGATCCTTCTTTCTCGGTCGTTGCACAGAATACGTTTATAAAACGATGTTTAAATTGTTACTCTAACAGAATCATTTGTAAATCGCGGGTTTCAAATGACCTAAATTTCCACTTCTTGAATTCTAATTCATACCACGCGTAGCGTTACAATCTGTGTCGACACTTCACCGGTAACGTTGCACGTGACACGAAAATGGTAAGGGGGCTCGCGAGCCCCCCGAGCGTGTGACACAAAATTACATTGCGTAATAGGTCTATCCTATACCTGGTCTGTGGTGATAGGTCTATCCTATACCTGGTCTGTGCTTATACCTCGTCTATGTCAGAGTACTCTCTGCTTTGTTGGCAATCTTATCTACAACCGATCACTGATTAGAGAATACGCCACCGTCCGCCACTCGCTGACACTATTCAATGACTGTTCGTAGTCTACATTATCAACGACGAAGGCAAGGCGCACATTTGTAAACATCAATGAAACATAACCTCGAGCGAGATGTGCCGGCCGAATTTTCGCGTCAAGCTAAACTTGTCTAAATATTACAATGATGTTCGTCGAGTCTGTTGGGTGTTCGTCGACGGCGCGAAAATCTTACAGATTGCTGACATGAAGAAGCACATCGTAAAAGTATTTAGTCTCAAAGAACCGTTTCACTTGCTGTTAAACGAGACCGAATACCTGCCACCTACTGAGGATATACGTATTCTCAAAGAGGATGAAACGATTCTGTAAGAACAGACCTTATTCTATTCTCAGGCAAGTTATGGAAGAAGTAGCATTTATTGAAATATTACAGTGTCTGTCCAGGGCCTGACGTGGAAAATGGAACAGAATTACCTGCGAGTACAGTACCGGGATGTAAAAGGAGCTTTGCAAAATTAGAGCCACCTAGTAATTCTGTTCAATACGAGCAGGTGAAACCTAATATTTCCACTGTGCCTAGAAACACGATCCCACTTGTGAAGGACCTCCAAAATACATTGAACCTATCCAATGAACTGTTAAACAGGTCCCATAATGGTTAGAGTGTTTCATTTATGTGTTCCAACTTGAACTTCTATCTAATCCGGATGGAAAGTCCTATAACTATTCATTTTTAGATTCTTCAGAAGTTAATATAGCGTACGATAATTCAGAAGACGAAGCAAACGATATAATTGAAATAAAAGCCACAACTACGGATACACCTGAAGATTTAAATGTAACAGACAGTTCCACGATACGTTCAAAGAGAAAGAGGATAAGGCGAAAAAAGAACAAGCCACAGCAGGTTAACCAAACTGCCACAGTGGCTTCCACTGTCGCTCCGACTGTGTCAAAGAAACCCAAGATCTTAGATTCTCTTGTAATTCCTTCTAGTAAGCATATACATTTCGACAATGTGGATACCCAAGAAGTTATGGTGAAGCATGTTGTTAATGAAAATAAAGTCAATGGTTCTTCTAAGAATAAAGTGTCACCCTCCCATGAGCTTTCTAATTTACTGTCGCTCGGTAAAAATTCCGTGCCACTGACTTTTACGAATCCAGTGGTGAAAGATGAAATAAAAGTTAAGCAGGTGTCTGACGACGAGAATCAAATCGATGATTCTTTCAAAAATCGATATGAAAACATCATGCTGAATAGAAAGTTGCAGGAGGGAAAGAAACTACTGAGTACGGATCTCGAGGCTTGTCAGGTTACGACAACAAAGCCGCAGCTCAAAGATATCATAGCCTTTAAGGTAACTACCGTTTCCTGGCCAGCTACAGTTACATCTTTACAGAATGATTTGTTTTCAGATGCTTAAAATCGGTGCGGATTATACGCCGCAAGTATCGGAGTTCATTGTAGCGGAAGTTATATCTCATTGTCCAAAGACATTAATGTACACCTTCAAGATACTGCGTAAGTAATTTGATATTTTTCATACGTGGCGATTGAAGAGGAATAAGCACGAATAAAAGTTACATTCGACTGAGAACGTCTATTTGTACCTACAGAAGGTGCATCGGAAGTTCAAGTACCGGTTGGAAAATTCACGATTATACAGAACGAAGAAGAACAAGTACTGAATGATACGATCACTGTAAACTACTCGCAAGTAATCGAGCCTCGATATGTGTTGAAATGTGACCCGGATAGAGTAGCCAACTCAGTTCAATTTAACAATCAGTGAGATGGCTCCTATGTACTAGATATATTTGCATTTTTATTATATTTTTTATATTTTAAGCCAAGTGAATTTTAAAAGTCGAATAAACTGTGCTGACTCATTATTACCTAATATATTTGGTGATTTTTTCAATAAAATTCAATACATTCCTCTATCGCCAACGACAATCGAAGATTATTTGAAAATTGTTCACGAATTCGATTGAATTCCTCGTCGCGTGAGAGAAATATCAACTAAATTCCACTCGATTTCATTAACCAGCAGCTAATTAATTGGTATTAACAAGGAAATTATAAGTTAAAGCAGGTAAAATTAAAAAGCGCGAACTGAAGCTCATGTACGATTGTATAACCGCCATGTTGTTTCGTAGGATTTAGGAGTGAAAGTTTTCCTGACCATTTTTAATTGAAACGCGTTGAATCAGCTTCTTTTCGCTACAATTCTCTTCCCGAACTACTCCTTCGAAGCGCACTACTCAGTTTGAAAAGTCACGACTAACTGTGACCGTTAGGTGAGATTTGGCAGCACCTCTGCTTCGCGCGTTCGCTCTCATTGGCTGAGGTCGATCTGTCGCTCCAATCAGGTTCGAGCAGTTTGAAAGGCTTCTGTACTTCTGTGTGAATAAACCGCGCGAAATTTATCGATATTTAACCTACTCTATTCAAACATCCGATTCAATTTCTTGAATAAAAATTTATATGTTGCTTAATTTTAATGATTACTAAGCCTGCTTAGATTGAGATATAATGATTATTGTTGCCTATTATGAGAAGGCAGAGGAAAATAAATTAAATCGTATTATATTAATCCTGAAACTCCACTATAACTCTCTATGCAATAATGTAAAATACTTTTCCCAATGTTTCTTGTGTTTCTTAAAGGTCTGACGTGCATGAGAATAGGATAACGTAGAAGGAAGGTTGTAAAAGTAAAGAGAAAGGGTAGCTCTCCAAGCTTGTGCTACCGAGACTCGTGAAAATGAGACGCGAGAAGCTTCTTCCTTTTACTGCACACACATGCTCTCGTCCTAACAATTCTTTTAGCTCTGTCTTGAGCTTTTCCTTTTATACCAGACTCTTCTTTTAAAATATATACATATTCATAACAGCCTGCAATGGTTTATGCATCCCATACTGTTTTACGGTTCTCGCGGGGATTCTGTTACCATCAAGCTGCAGCTGCAGGTACTGCTTAACGAAAAATTAATGATGAAGTTCGATATTTTACCGAGCTTGCTCGTTAAAATGTGTTTCACCAGTCATTTAACGTTCCCAGTGAAATGCAAGATATGGTTCATGAAACAGTAACTCGTAACATCGTTACGAGCATCGTTATAGGTTTTTCTCCTGAATAGATTTTTGTTAATCCAATAGTATAAAAATACTGCAAAACCCCGACCAACGGGGGTTTTACTAACTGTATTGTGCGCGAAACGTATCGCCACGAAAACTGACGATACATTCAGGTCTATTTAAAGAACACATAGGGCTGAGAGATGTAATTAATACCCTAATCCTCGAGATATGCAAAGAACGATCTAGTTCAACAAACAAGGGTGCCCTTAACTGATCATCCTAGTGCTTCCCAGTCCATTCCGCCTAGAGCCTTATAGATAAGTGTAATTTAATTATCTTGTTCATTTTCGTCGTGCCATTCGAAAAGGCAGCTTATAATGGGGGCAGTCGTAATTGAATTCATTTCGTCCTTTCAGGGCCATTAACTTCATCACGGATCCAGGGGGTCCTTTGGCGGCAAATCTAATCGGGATTGGGATTAATTCCAGCGAGGACAAACGGTTTGGCCAATACACATTAATGGGAGCCATCGCGAGCTTGCGGTTTGCTAACGCGAGACATGCGTATCCGCGCGTACCTATATATCCGTTCCGCCGCTGCAATTAATAATCGTGCCCGGCGAAAATTGTGGCATCGCGTCGAAATTCTAGACTTGATATCCTTTTACCCGGCCATTGTGTCAGCCGACCTTTGTCCCTCGTAATCGGACGATTAAAGGTCGAGCCGAAACGAACTCCTATAATTAGCCGGTGGAACTTCTGCCCTTCCCTTTCCTCGCCGCCCACGCCTTTCTCCCACCCTCGTCACCACGAGTTCGCTGATTGCCGAACTATTTCACCGTGCTACGTGCCCTCCTGCCCTCTCCCTCTGTCTCCCCGTTTCGTCTGCTCTGAATGCTTCATTTGTCGCGTGCCGAATAAAATGACGAAAATTAACACGATTCACGTGGCGCTCGCACGAGCCCCGGCATTCCGCCCTCCCACTATAATAATTCGCCAGCCCCGAAACACCCTGCCGCGCGATTCTTTATTCCGCCGTAGACGCTGCAGCCGTGACCCACGCCCATTAATTCCCAACGAGTGCGCGTAACTTGTTAGTTTCCAGGGGGAAAGGAGACGAGACATGAAGCTCGTAAAGTTTGCAGCGCTATTTGCCACGTACGCGCTCTAATATTCGCACCCGCAGCGGCGTGTCAGCCTCCATCGGAGCCAGGGGTATCCATAATTTCGCGGATGAGCGATATTTCCGGCCCCGGCGTCTGGAATAATATACGCGCGGCGGACGTACACGTTTCGACGTATCGACGACGTCGCGGTTAGGCTCGCCCGATGATTCCTTCGCAACGCGTATCGGCGAAATTGGCTCACGATTACCTCACGTCCAGGCTCCAATCGATGCCGCTGGTTTTCCCAGCTTCCGTTTCCGGTGTCCGCAACGGCCGAGGATGCTTCGACGTGTCGCCTTTACAAATGCTCCCGCTGACCGAGTAGCAGCGTCTCGGTAATCCGTAACGTGAATAATTCACGAGATAAAGTGCAAGAGTAAATCCGCGCCTGACTCTCCCGAGTCCATCCGTGTAAGGCGATGAATTTACTTTTACGCTCCGAGAGTGAATTATTCATAGTTAAATTGCGAGGGGAAAAAGTGTGCCGCGGTCGCGTAACCTCGAACTTCGTACCTCCGCCCGCCCGTGTGCATGAACTTCCTTTTTTTTTCCTGTGTATAATTGCGAGCAGCTTGAACTGCCCAGGGCACGGAAAATTCTCTTCCTCTTAGACACGACTTCAGCGGTGAATTCACCGCACCGAAGTGATAAGGAAGGGTTTCTGTAAATGTATTCCCAAACTGTGATTATACCATATTCATCCTCATGGAGCTACCGAGCCGGGCCCGCTGATAACGAAGCAGCTCGTCCACGCGTGATGTAGAACTTGTGCATTATTATCTGCCAATAATTGGCAGAGACAGAGATACAATCGATAGTCGAGTTACATCTTACGGAAGATTCAACGCAGGGGACGCTTACGCTCGGCAAATTATCCGATATCAATCGTCATTGACGTCGTAATTAGAACCATTCAAGCGTCCCAATGGAAGCTTAATTCGACTCGATACCCGGCCCGGGAATATTTCCGCGATTTTCGATACCGCACACTATCGGATTACCGGTAGAATGCGATTGTTCCCGCAGACGCACGGGGGTTGCACGTGCGTTTAAAAATAGGCCGCGAGCAGCTCGAGTGCTGTTTATCAGCAACGAGGATCCCGAAGTTCAGCGTTAATTCTCCTAGCCCGGGCGGCTAGGTGGAGCAACATATCGGTATCAGGGGGATGTCAAACATTTTACGAGCAAACTTTCAAGCTCTAACAGGAGGCCTCGGTTCTCTTAAGAACTCCCCGGTAAATTACGAGTACCGCCGGCGAGCAGGCAAGGTAACGGTTAAGCTCGAGGCAGAGGAACCACTTCGTAGAGGAAGTGGGTGTGTTATGAAGGGGGTGGCTCGTAAAGCTCGGCCGATTTCGGTGCGAGTCTTTAACGATCTACTCTCTTCTTAATAACGCCGCGTGTCGGCGGGATTCGCGCCCCCATCGAGTGGTTAGCACCAAGCCGAAATCCTTTCCACCGATATTACACGCGGGGCTTTCGATATTCCAAGAGATTACCGGATCGCCCGCCCTTCCCGCTTAATCGCGCTCACGCGAAACCAGGCGTCGTTCAGGGCCAGGCTTTACGAGCAAAACGTTTTCACGACGTAGGCGGTTCAATTGTTTTTTATGGCTTGCAGTATAGTTATGGGCTTCTATATGTAAATCCCTCGGGTCGATGGACATGTTCACCCCGGATTTCGTCCAGATCCCTGTATCCCTGCTAAAGCGCGTGGCACACAAAGGGCGACCAGATTTCAGGCTCCCAGGTCATCCAGGCAACCTTTCGCTGAAACTTCTGCCCTATTACCATAGAGTATCCGCGTGTGTCTGCACGCGCGGACGTCTGCATATGCATAATAGAACGAGCTTCCGGTTTTACCATGGGCGAAACTCTGTAATTCATTCGCGTCGTTACAAGAAAGGAATTATACGGTCGCGGCAGCGACTCGAACGAGGGCTTTTCGCCTGGCTGTGCTTTGAATAAATGAAGAACCACGCGAGAGCTCAGCTCAAACGGTAAACATCTGCGAGAAATATTTATTTCGCGGTGCGAAACTTCAGGTGGCAGAATGCGTCAGCTATGCTGGCGAGGATCCTCAGGCAGCAACCCTCCGCTCCAGCAGATTTGTCTGTTATAAATTTTGAGCAGCGAAAGTTTATGCGTGTAATGAAAGAGAGGCAACGTTCCCCCGGAAAAGCAGCATAAAAATGCCCAAGAGCGTCATAAATTGAAGCGAATATTACTGTAAAACGTTATTGACACTTCGCGCTGCTTTTATGTTTATGGGTAATGCTTATCCATCAGCGTCACTTTCTCCGATAGAGTGGCAGCTTGTTTATGCCACTTCAAATCTGAGAAACTTTAGAAATTCTTCGGGCGAATCTTCGCGGCACGATTCCTCGCACCCTGCTACGTTCCACTGGAGGCGTTTTAAGAATGACCTTTGATTGATCCTGGATGAGCAGAGAGGTTTGTACGAAGTAAATCGAGAGTCGAACGTGAGCGTTCGGGGTCAGCTCTATTAATACTCAGCAGCTTGGCTGCGGGAAATTGATTGTCGAATGAAAAACGGCGACCTTAAGAGCACAATCGAATGCTTCGTTTCTTAACACGATCTATGGGATTCTGGCACGTGTTTAGACACAGTGTATATCCGTGTCAGTCAGCCGTGTTGATTAAAGGGACGTCTCGACAAATCTACATTCAGACGGTAAAGTGCGTCCGGCGCTCGTGTGTTTGTCTCCGAAAAAGTTTCATCCCCCAGTGGAAAACAGATTTATGGCGTGCATCCAATAACACGCGGAGGATGCATCGCCCATGGAACCTGTTTCCTCGCGACATCGGCTGACGAAAACAGTGGAAGTCGATGAAGTTTCGGCGAAACCGTAGAGCGGGCAACTGGCAGTAGTATAGGTCAGCGCGTGGGGCGACGCGCTACATACCTCAGAAAAAAATAGTATTCCGAGAAGCGTGAGCACTTGACAGTATGCTTTCTAAGTAAGGCAGGGCGAGTGGAAAACAACGAAGAGCACGGTCATTAAAACATTATCTGGAGCTTCCGTAATTACCCGGGAAAGTAAATTAACGCGATTCGCGTTCACCTTCGAGTGAATAATTGCAAGTGTGCGGGACGAAGACATAGTAAGCCGCGTGGAAATTTCATACATCGAAATTCCAGCCCGAAAGGCCCGAGGCTCGGGATCCTGAATCATTCTGGTCAACTTGAACCATCCGCCCGACATTTGTCGTATATCACCTAGGCGAATCTTCGCTCGAGATACGTCAAGATGAGAGACAAATTCTTATTCCGCCGGCAGCACTTTGCCCCGATAGTTGCGTCAAGATGGCTCGAGCCCCTTTCTTCCCCGCTTCGTCTTTTATTGCACGCGCGATTGGACTTGAGTTATATCAATCTCCCGTCCGTCATCCTTGCAGCGAAAACGCTTCGAAGGAATTAGATCGCGCGATCGATCCGTCCGAGACGGGTTAAAGAAGCTGAAAGTATTTCCCCCGATGGTCCCTTAGCGGCGTCTGTCGTTCGCCACTCTATTTATTTAACACCGACGCCGCAATGGCAGTTCGTCACGAAGCAAATCTAATTTAACGGTCCATTAAATCGGCCGACTTTATTGCGAAGTCCCATCGACGGGGCGACTAATTTTATCGACGTCCCTGTGACCCACAAGAATTCGGCCCGCGCGATTCTCCAGGCCGCTTTAAATCGACGATGAACGGCCGCGAGTAACGCGGGATTACGGGTCGTTTGCTCGGTAATTACTTCTAGCGAATTACGTTTGTAGTACGTTCTTATAAAAAGGGTCTCGAGTCGGTTCACGTTCCGCCTGCGGAGTGGAACGTGGCTCTTTGGTAAAACGCATTCGACCAATGTATATTCAGGGTAATAGCCTGCAGGATGGTGAAAATTTCAGGAAGGCAAAGTGTCTTTTCCTGCTGGTGCCGTCGTTTAGAAGTTCCAGGGAGTTACGCCAAGACAATATCCCCTATTCGCCATTCGAGCCTTCGAAAATTTCTCGTTGCAACGACACGGCTCCTCCCCTAGCCTCGCGCCGTGCCGATCGTGCCTTATGCAAATCCTCGCCGCGGCATAATGTCCCGGCAGGAACGTATCCGTGGCTCTTATCTGCATCCACGTGATCGCGCGATATACCAGTTTTCCCAGTCGAGTTCCCCTCGATCGTGGACAGAGGGAATCGATAAGTCACGAGCTGTCGCCCCAGACGACGTCTGCGGAATGTGCCCAAAGATAAAGCGGCCGGTCGAGACGTCTGCGGACCGGTTCACGATCAACGAATCGAAATTTTATGACGCGCGTATCCGTCATGTGTCGCGCGGCGCGCCTTTGTCTCGACGGAGAACAATACGAACAGCGAACTAACGTCTGCACGGCTAACGAGAAGCTTCTACCCGTTTTCCAGGACACACGGGGCTCGCTGGAAGAAAATTGAGCCGACTCTACTCGCGTGGTGTCGCGTAAGTAAAAGCAATTTCAGTTAACCCCCGAATTCCCTGTACCGCCCGGCACACGACAGTATTATAAACCCTTAAATCAAGAACCGCGCTATCGAGGTCAAGCAACGGGATCAAGAGGGGAGCCAGAAACTATTCCAGGCAAAGTACTTTCGCGCGAGAGACACAGTATCCCCCGAGATTATTCTTGCAGCGTGACGAGCCGCTCCAAAAACAGTAATCTCGATTGCCTGAAGAGGAAAAGTAGTTTCGCTACGTACCTTCGAAATCCCTCTGGGTGGGACGATTTCTCGCGAGGGGGTGGCGCGAGAAAGACAGCCGGTTCTACCAGAGCGGGGGAGGCGGGCGGTAGCGGAGGCCAGAAGGAAAGGCAAGAGTCTAGGTTTAATTTAATCGGGGGAGCAGCGTTGAAGATTCGTCGGGGCGCCTGCGCATCTGAAGTACGTCCCTGGACCACCGACCGCTAGTAGCACACGCCGACGTCGGCGTCGTGGCCGTCGTGGTGGTGTTCGTTGTCGTCGTCGCGACGCCCAGTGACCGTGCCGCGTCTCTCGAGCAGTGCGCGTCCACACGTCGCGACGACACGGCTCCTCTCGGCGCTTCTTTCTCGTGCTCGATCATTTCAACCCCCGTGCCACCGCCACCGTAACCCCGCCACCCTTTGTGCACGTGACACTGTTGCTACCACGCTGTGAACGCTCGCTCCCCAGCAAGCAGGCAGTCATCCTTACTCCCATTCTTTCTCCCTCGTCCAGCGACCGACGACAGGATGCCGCCGAGAGGTTAATCCACGTTACCCCCGAGGACCTGAAACGAGGCGACAAGGTAAGGGTTAGTCGGAACAGTTTAATTGCCACGATACCGGAGCCGGGCGACGCCGGGTTACGCAAGTTAAATTTAGCGGGCGATTTTCGGGTGGCGAGAGTGCACCGCGAGGCACTCGTGCCTCGAACGATCGAGGTCGAATCGTAAATTTCCGATGACATTCAGGATCTCAACGGGAACTGCGATTTTTTTCTCAAGCTCGTTTCACGTGCCGGCTCGGCCGCGTTCACGACAGCAGGCGTTAAAAGCCGCGACGAACTCGTAAAGTGTTCGTTTTGATCTCGCGGAATGTTGAAACGCGCGCGGTTTACGCCGGTGACGTTTGACGTGCCTCCTGACGTTTATAGGGCCGTGGCTAAAAATATACATTGAATTCTGGATCCGGCGTACGTGTCGTCGAGAGATACGCCCTGGGAAGCGAAACGCCGCGTTTATTTGCGCGACGTGTGACGTCCCGTGCAGATTACTCTGGCGGGAAAGGAATACGCGCGCGTGAATAATTCATACCTCTATAACAGAACGTTTTGCAGCATTCGTCGCATAAATTGTTGTATAAAGGAACGAGCGGTTCAAGTTTCCCGTTATCGCTGCCGTCGCCCTCGCCGTGGCGGAATTTATTTGAACGCGAAACTTTGTCCGCCCGCGTGATCGATATGGGGAAGAGTTGCTGGCGAGCACGCTGCTACTTTCTCGAGATTCTTCGGCGTGTTGCTTCCAAAGATTGAGGAGAACAGTGGATCCGCTCGCGACCCTTCCTACCCTCCCCAATTCCATCGGGGTGTATTGGCTGCTGGGGCATCCACGTGTACCACGGCGGCAGGGCTTTCCGCGTTTATTTACCAGATAAAAAACTGGAATTTCGCCGGGAGTGGCGGGCTGGAAAACTCAGACAACAGGGCAAACCTCCATCGGCCTTTTCCTTTGACGTAACCTGATGAAAGCCCGCTGGAATTGGCACGGATCGTCGGAACACGCGCGCGTTCTTTGGAACAAAAAAACTGGGTTTTTTCCGAGAGTTTTCCGAGTAAATACTGGAGTGTAAAACTGGAGCACTTCGTGAACTGCAGACGCGCGAGTTCTCATCTAGAAAACAACATTCCTTCGATGAATTCGCGCACCATATTTCCTCAAAGATGTTACGTAATCCACGGCAGACTACGGTGCTCAAACTAATTACTACTCCATCCTTTCGAGACTTCGCATCGTTCACTGTCGACAGACGCAGGGGTAGCTTGTCCCTCTATTAGCATGCTAATATACACGGTGCAAGGAAAAAATGGCCGAGCTTGTTCCCCAGGCCGATAGATCTTTTCATCGTCGAGCGCATTGGATTAGAGCATGCACGACTCTCGGTCATTTCACTTCTCCCTTTCTCCGGACGTTTTTCTGCGTCGTTTGCTACCGTGCTGGCGGTGCTTGGCTATGCATGCGAGTCCTTGTCGCGCGATTTCTTCACGGTATTGCCCGTGAACACGTTTCCTCGATGCGACGCGTTTCTCGGGCTGTTCGGACACACGACGTGCCGCGCGTTTGACGGACTGTTTCCGACGAACATTTGCATCTCAGCACGGGGAACAGGAGCTGCGAAAGCTCGAAGCACGGTAGAACAATGATTGCTCGGAGATCCTCGTGTCGAGGAAAGATCCAATTAATTCAGACGGCCGGGGTTCATCGGTATAACTTCCGAACAAAGGATCGCAAGAATATTAAAGTCGTTTGGGAGGGAACTTGTTTCTGCTGGCGCTCCGACTCCGCTAGGGAAGTAGGACAATAGAGATCGACGGGAATGGAAATTCGAGGGAAGAAGGCGTCGCCTGAAGTGGCCGTTCGAAAGGACACGTTGTGCGATTCCAGCTGAGTCAGTGAGTTACCGAGATCGGACGTCGTTTCTTATGCAAGTAGTTCCGAAAAGTCGAGCGGAACTCCCGATGCCCTGGCGGACGCGACCACGGAAGAACAGAGGGACATGAGTGGCCACCCTTCGTCGACACTTCGTCACGATTAAGTAAATATTCATCACGCTGAACGCGCCGTCGCTCCCAATTAATCAAGGGTAATGCGTGCTCGTGCTAAGCACGTGTCGTCGATCGATTCAGGAAAGCGTCCACGAATTACGCAATAGCCCCCTCAAGTGGAGTTATGAGAGAAATCGATGACGAGGGTGCTCGTCGAGTTAACTGGACGGCGAAAGGATGACAGAAGAAAGCGAGCTCGACCGGTGTCGTTGTACAAATCATCCGTGCTGGGATCTCGACAGTTAAAGAACACGATCCCACCCGATAACCTTATAATCCAGACACCACGTTCACCTAGGCGTGACCAGGATGATACTTGGATAAAAAAATTGGAGCTTTCCCACGCGCGGAAAATCCGTGCAAAGTGCAACGTGCAGGTAGAACCACTCTGCCGTAATGCATCGAGGGAGAAGCTCGTGTTTACCCTATCCGCGACTCGGCGCGCTCAACAAAGGGACAAGAACGCGGGAGTATCCTGGATACCGTTAGTGGATTCATCAGCGAGAACTTCATTCATCATCAAGACAGCCGATCCATTCCGCTGGATCGATTGCTAGCCACAGAACTTACGAGACCCAGGGGCTTGGCGATGGCGACGAGGGAAACTCGCTTAACATCTGATAAACCCGTGTTAACAGCAGTACACTTCCGAAAATATCGTTCAATCAAGCTAGAGCTTCGGATAGCAAACTCGGCCAAACTGCTCAACAGATGGCACTTCCCTTCTTCCTCCTTAGGCGCCAACGACGACGCGTGATCCACGAAATTTTCATATTCTGGGGAACTTAGACGAAGATCAGTGTCGGCAGTTAACTGCGAGTCAGAGGGTGTCGGGGGGCAAGCGAGCTTAGATAAATATGCATCGAGTCGTACGAGGTGCCGCGAGACCGGTGATCGATCCTTGGTATCGCACGTCGCTCTGGAATATTGTAATTACACCCATAAATTTTGCGGCATTAGTGGCTAAGGGAGTAAGATGCGTTCGCGTAACAGCATCTATAATTAGTGAGACGCCACAGGATGAAACAAGCTCGCCTCTCTCGCAGAGTTTTCTTCAACCCTGTTCGAGTGACGTACTCGTTGACCCGAGAGAAGAAGCAATCGAATCGAGACATTTTTCACTCATTCCCTGATCGAATTGAGCAAGCTCCGAGCTACTTTCTTCTCTGTGCATCACGTACGAAGAAGAATGGCTGCCACCTTTATGTTACTGGGTTATTGTCTTGATTAGAATTGGGGAAATTTCTCTGAACAGTTTCCATATTTCTCGTCGACATACTTCGTCCCCGAAAGTAATTCCACCAATGGGAATTTCCTTCTCGAATGTATTCTCGCGCGCTCGAAATAAGGTACAGTCCCATTCACGGGCTAACCAGTCTGGAAATCGCTTTTTCACGCGCGCCTTGAAAACCGTGGCGCCCCTTTGTTGCGTCGTTATCGGCGGCTCTCTCGCCCGACGGAAAGTCGCCTCGCGTAATCAATGTACATTACGACTGGGGCGCATGGTCGATGGGTTAAAAGTGAAGAGCTAAACGACTTTTCAAAGAGCTTGTTCTCCATTTACATCTCGATGGACGCTCGGAAACACTTGAAGCGTGGCCTTCGCCGGCAGGAGCTAGTATTTGGAAACATCGAGAAAGAACGTTTAATATTTACCGCCGATTCGATTAATTCAGCGAAATGTCACGACCCGTGGCACGTTTAAGGGGCGTTAAAAATACGCGAGCTAGTGCCACTTTATTGTTTTCGCTCGATGGAGACCAACACGAAGGTCCTCTCGTTCCTCCAGCGTCATTGAAACACTCGATCATTCGTTTATTGAAATACATTCTGCGCGAACAATCGAATGCCAAAATACAGTCCTGAGCAGATGCTGCCGTAGAAAGCCCGAAACAGAGAGGCCTATGTACATCTAAACATTCTCAACTCGAGGATATCCGTCA
The DNA here is from genome assembly GCA_910592295.1 of Andrena haemorrhoa. Classification (NCBI taxonomy): domain Eukaryota; kingdom Metazoa; phylum Arthropoda; class Insecta; order Hymenoptera; family Andrenidae; genus Andrena; species Andrena haemorrhoa. Next base: position 5,246,831 of record OU342940.1, on the reverse strand, counting down.
TGTTACGTAAACATGTTCCAGTTAAATTTGCTTGGTCCGATTTACTATATTGTTCCACTTCCTGGATAGGCGAAAGGGTGGCCGAGAAATGCGATGCTTGTGCAAACAGTCTGCCGTGGGATCGTCAGCCTTTATTTATCGACTCAGCTCGCTATTACAAACAGCCTCCACGAGAGGAACGGCGCGTGATCGAGGATGCTCCTTGAAAGGGCTCGATCGCGCGAGTAGATACGATAGATCGGCGTGAATGCGTCACCGCGATACCACCGGATCTCTGGCAAGCTGTTGCGGCGATTTTTCTTCCGTCACATCGAGCCAAAGAGTCCTTCGTTATCGGTTCCCCTTTCACGCGTTCGAGATTGCTCCGTGTTTATCAGGGACCGTTTCTTTCGCCTGTCGCGTGACACGCTTGCTTTATGCCGCCCCCTGTCCTTTCCACATTTGCTTACGAGTCACCCTGCTTCCCCCTAGCTAGAGGAGCTCTACGTCCCTGTTTGCGCGACCCACCCCCTCTCGGGGAGTTTTAATTTTCCCTCGTAATTTTCATATTCATATTCAAGAAAAACGAGAACAACGGCATGGCGGTTGAAGGGGGAATGAGAGCTGCCGAAACAATTATCGTGTTTGATTCCTCAGCGGATGGAACGGGAGGGAAAGCTACTTAAAGGTGCTCGGAATGAGCACCGTCGACGAGTCATATTTCTCTCTTAGTGCCAGAGCTAACGACGCCCCCGAAATCCGCTTAGAACACCAAGAGGAACTGATGCGATCGACCGGGGCACTAAAAATCCACAATTAGCGCAAGTCGCCGATGCAGAGATCCTTTCCATGATCGTTATTATACGAATCGACTCGAGCGTCCTGCAACTTTCACCGCTATGGAACTTTGCGAAGTTCACCGTCGGCTGCACGGAGAACGCTTAACTTTTCAGGTCGACTGCCGATGGCGAGACACCCCGAGGTGTTCTTGTTACAATTCCACCGCGGCTCCTGGGAAACTGCCCTCCCTCCGTCATTTCGATCATTTGTCTTCGATAGCGAGCAGCGACGATTCCTGCATTAATTCGATGGGAACGCAGGAGGTTTTCTTTGTTAACGAGCGAGCCCCGACGGGCAGGCTCGTCCTTTCAATAAACATGCGAAGGGATTTGCATTAATCGACGATTCATCGACGTCGAGAACCTTGTTCGACCAACGACCGACTAGTTTTTCTTCGAATAGTCGTCGCTTCTTGCGATTCAAAGTTCGTTCCCCCGCACTGGGCCCGGTGAATTCGGCTCGAGCGATGAATCACCTAAGAATTCGACAGGTCCCTTAATCGATCCAGTCGCGTGGAAATTGATCCGATTTGAGCCGGGGATGGTACAGCGGTCTTGCCACTGGCAACGAAGGGGGAACTTGAAAAGTTCGCTGGAAAGGACGCGGAGGAGTCTCGAACGAGTCCGAAGGTTAAGGTCAGCTTGTCGCGTGATTCTGGGAACGAACAGCGGATGATTCCAGATCCAGAGCTTTGCTTCATTAATGAGTGTAAACGCGGGGTCGGGACGGGCGCAATATAGCCGATACACTGTGGGGGATGCGAACGAAACTTGTAAAGGTAATCGAGGATAACACGAAACGTTTTCAGAACTCGGTCCAGCACGCGATCAATCTTCGACAAAGCGTTCAAAGTGGATCAAAGGTATACCTACTCGAACAACTTGCAAGTCGCGGCAAAAACTGAGTTCCTTAACCTCCGCCTCAACATGAGCAAACACTGCGAAATAAATTCTTCGCGTTCAAGGCTTCCCCTTTGAGAAAACTGAGTCGCTAGTAGACCATCGGGGCTCCTTTGCCAATTACTCTCGCACTCCGCGACTTTTCAACTTATTCCCCCGAGAAACAAAGAGCAAATTTTACTTCACAGCGGTAACTCGAGTTATTGCGCTATGAACAACCACTTCCCCTCGATTGTTCCACGGACGTTGCAAATTCCAGCGATTAAAAGTCCATCGAGGAAAATATCTATGAAAACGAGGGAGCTCATCTGCAAACGTTTTCAAAGAGGGCACGGTGCTCGAAAGGTGATTAAAAGAGGGCAAAGGAGAGAAACGTGGGAAAAAGGGTATGCTTTCCTACCGAGTAGGTATCTTTCCGAGGAACGAAGCAGAGATAAGCCAATGCGGGGCGTCTGTGACACCGGATTTCCTGTGAAGGAACGAAGCGACGCGATCCGCTATCGGGACGCTGGATCTCCAGCGATTCGATTTTCACCTGCAGACGGGAGAAACCAGCGGGACCAGGGAAAATTGAAGAAACGACGGAGGGTACCGGATAATCCTGGTAGATCGCGGGGATATAGCGCGACAGAATCGAAGCCGGTGGAACACGCTTATCCTGTCCGGATTCACCGTGACACAGAGGGTGAGAGGATCCACCGGAAGCTGCACCCCATGGGAAGGAAAGGAGCTCCGCTGGGAGCAGGTACAAAGAGCCTCGGAGGAATCCGCTATTCGAGACGCACGGGGGTCAGTGGCTGGAAAGCTTCTCGCGATTCTGCAGACGGCTGAAAGCTCTGGCAAATTGAAATCTGGAGGAAGAATCAAAGGTTAGCAGTCGTAAAAAACGGAGGACAAAAGCAGAACTATTCTAGAAGAATCAAAGGGATCATTGATAGCCAAATAGCCGAAGATGCATCGGAGTCGACGAAGGAATCACGTCGAACGTGGCAGCGATCGCGTTGGGATTTTGCCGGAGACGTTAAAGCGAAAGCTGGTTAGATAAACAGAAGATCTGACTTCCGATCTGCGGGCAGATTTGGTGGAGCCGAGTGCAGGAGAAAGCACGATCGAGCATAGAAAAGGATGGATCCACCCTGACGCGGTTTAGTCCTCGAGTTACCGCTGCCGCACCCTCTCGGGCCTGACATGCGCCATGACCCGCATATAGGTGTCCATAGGTGGTAGGTTTCCGTGCACCCTCTCTCCCTTTCTCCCTCTCCTTCCATCTCTCTCTTTCTGTCCCTGTCTGCACCCTCCCTGTGTCAGCGTGGCGAACGCGGGTGGACGTGGACACACGCGTCGTGAAAGATACGACCGGTGTTTCTCCTTCCCTCCAGCCCCGTCCGTTATTAGCCGTACACGCGGCACAATGAACGGGGGGTGGGCCAATCCATTGTGAGATGCGACACACTACTCCTCGCTGAGCCACGATAAGTCCAGCCGGAATTCGTTGATGAGACATAGCTCGGTCGAAGTGGCTCGCCAGATCACCAGGTGTATTAAATTTCGCGGTAATGCGGCTGCGCCCTCAACAAGTTTTTCATCCTCAAAATCGTCTGACTATGATGTTCCTTGACATTCGAGGGGATCGAGGAGCACAGAGGCGGCTGTTCATCCAAGTGCAACGTCGAGAACCTCCGCCGATAGGCTGGTGAAAGTTTTACGAGCCCCGACAGACAGCTTGCGGGGCGATAAAAATTTCAGAGCTTTTCGGGGATCCGTTGCCAAGTTGCAGTTTGCACTTTGAGATGGACGCTCTACTCTTTTTAATAACCGCAGCGACGGCTAAGGGAAGACTGAAACTTTGATGTCGCTCGCCTTTCGAACCATCGCTGCTAGGGGATGAAAACGGGTGCGAAGTGTTCCGGTTCTATTTGCGCGTTCACACGACGTCCCGATTTCAATAAACAGCAATGTATTTCCACCGTAAAACCAGCGTGAAATTACGGCCGTTCGCGCACGCGATTCCCCGCCTCCACCTTTCTACTTTTTAATGTAAATCGAACGGGAACGCGTCGATTTTTCTGCTCGCGGTCCCCGCAGGGCCGGGGATATTTATAGAGATTGAAGAGCGTATTTTCACACTAAATTTCGCGGCAAGGGATTACGCGACGCGACACGCACGGTCTCTATCTCCTGGAAACCAGGGGGGGGCACACCCTTTTGTCATGTAAATCGAACCAAGAACGGATCGATTTTTCCAGCCCGCCTCGTCCGTCGAAAAGGGGGACGGCATATTTATGCAGATCGAATAACGTATTCGCGAACGACTGATCGAATTTAGATCGTTCCTTAAGACCCTCCTTGTAGCCGTCACCTACGAAAAACTTTGCTCGCCCTTCGAGTGTGTCCCTGTTGTATTCGGAATTGAAAAGGAGTTGCCTAGACAGGGTGAGTAGAGAGCAAACGGATCAGAGGGAGTAAGAATCGAATGAACCAAGTCAGAATGAAGGCAGCAGAGAGAACAGACAAACTGAATAGAGGTGGAGAATAGAGTAAACGATAACAAGAGGAACGTACAGTAACGTCAAATATAGGAAAAGGATTCGTTTCACCAGGTGCGACAATATTTTTGATCCATAAAGCTGCAGGTCGGGAAAGTATTAGTCACTACGGCGCCAGTAACTTACACTTTGCCCCGTATTCAATTCTTCCACGATCGTAAATCGATTACCCCTCTTGCCATCTATAATTCTTTATAATGGGAGAGAAAGGAAACAAAAGATCCCCGGCGCAACCACCCCCGAGGGTGAAATTCGGCTCGCGGTCCGGCCGCGTGTAACACGCTCGTAAAGCGTGTTACGCGACAAACACGTAGCCACGGGGAAACTCGCAGAAATTCATCGGCTAACAAATCGGACGTTGCTAAGGGGCCTCGTTGCATTTGCCAACAAGGGGTCCAACTAACGGCATTCAATTTCCCTCAGCTTCGTCGATATAACCGACATAGAACGGAGTTCACGTTTGGACGTTGGTTTCGCAAGTACCCTCAACTCGGCCGCGTGTAAAACTGGCCGTGGCAGGAGCTACCGTCCTCACAGAGAACCGTGAACGCCACGGTTCGGCGCGGCAGCTGTAAAATCGCGTTTACTGCCGCTTAAACGGGGCAAATTGGCCAGGTGGCAGGAAAATAAGCAACTCGTTAACGGACTGTACAGCTGCTAGTGAAACGGAAGAAGAAACTACGGATTTTGCGAGCTCGCGGTCGGCCAGGTTATGGAACGCTTGTTTAACGCGGGTAGTTCACGCTGTTGCGCGAACTTGTTGCGCTCTCTGTGACAAATTAACGTCGGACGGGAAATTTCGGGGCGGTAGGGTTAGAAGAACGGTTCAACTCGGCTTTACCGCCGAAGCGACTGCAGTTGCAATAGTAAATGCCAAAGAACGCGAAGTACGCGGGCACGGGGAGCGTATAAAAGTCAAATGGTAGAAACTGGGTTAACTATATGTCGCTGGGGGATGAAAGCTTGTTCCAAGTGTGATTCAGGGTGCCACTTATCAAGAATTCGATCTCACAGGTATCTCTATACCTACTCGACGAATGTAAAAAGAGAGGATTTCGGGATCAATAGTTCGTAATTCGTTCAAGCACACTTGAAATGGAATCTCCATATTTGCACTACGTTTGCAGCTCAACAGTCGTATGACCTGGTCGAGTAATATATTCCACTCGCGAGCTGGTATTTAAAACACCAGCATTTTCGAGACCACCTCTCGAACTCGTATTTAAAGCACCAGCATTATAGCTCCACGGTGGAACAATGGAACGGGCAGACAGGGAGCAATGAAATACACTTGCATGTCCTAATGCGACCCGTATGGGCAAGCGATGCGTTCGATAGAGAGTTCTTACACGGTTAACGGGAGTCAGGAGGTTTGGAAGTATGTACCGCGGTGAATGGACGTTAGGCAAACAGTGGTAGCAGACACGGGAGGCAGGATCGATGAAAGGGTTAACATGATCTGGTCGGCAGATAAAATCTCGGTTTCTTAGGAGTGGCAGCTTCTCCTTTTGTCTCGAGGTATAACGTTACTTTTCGTCCCTTTTTCGTCTGCCAGTACGCCTGCATGGTACGCCGTCCCTGCGACAGAGGCATAAAAAAGAGAGAGAGAGAAAGTAAGGGGAGCGAGAACCACGCAACACCGATGGAATATTACCCGGCTATATTCCGTTCGCTGAAACACTGCAACGACTAGCTCGAATATTTTGTCGCGAGCAGGACGACCTGTTCGAAGCTTGCCAAAAGCATTTCGACACGAGAGCAGTAAAGGATATATATATATATATATGAGCCTGGATATCGGGGTGTAAAAGTTTTCTATGCTTCTAACACTCTGCTTGCCTATTTGACGTAGTTGGAGGAAACTTGAAACGTTATCTAAACTACTACCGTGCCTCTATAGTTCCGCGTGTGTCCGAAATTATGAAGGAACTTGCGCTACGTTAATCGTTTCGGAGTTGGCGAAAGAAGGGCAACTTGCGCTCCGAGTACCTAGTACTCGAATGCTTTTGACGCACGGTAATCTTCTATTTCTAACTTCGAAGTCCAATCGAAGCACTGTAATGGCGAATCTCCGTGCATATTCTACCCCCCATCGACTGTAATCACTTCCCGCGGTAGCGATTATCAGAAAGGGCGCCGGCGTCCCTGCCTGTTGCGGATGTCGAGCGATTACCAGCTCGCATCTTCGCCGACTTACTGAGTAATCCAGCCGTCGCGGCCACGTTGCTAGAACTGATAGCACCCCTCGCAAAAATGCCCCTGACATTCTGGATTCATTTGTCGCGGGGCGACGGGAATCATTAAGCCCGCGCAAGTTCCAGCATTAAATTATTCCTCCGGAGTGGGAAACGTCGGCTACGAAGAGCCGCGTTGCCTTCGGCCAGCAAACGAGCACCTTCAACGACATTCATCTCCTAACAGCTATCGCTGGAGGGACTCGTCTTTGTATCCCCCTACGGAAACGACTTTCGACGATAGGGCGCGACGATTAATTATTCCATGTTCGTCGCAGCTTCGCCGACTACGCTTCACTTCGTCTTCTGACAAGGAGTGCTTGTTCGCTGGATGTCCCGAGCTTTAATTCTTCCCATTTGCCAATTTCTCTAACTGACGGAGAAAAAGGTCCCGATCAGTCTTCCAGCATCACTTTTCCTAATCCATTCACTATAATTGATGGAACACGTAGAGTAGATCGAGTGATGCTAATGGTACACACTTTCACTTGCTTCTACCGAAATGTGGGAATCCTTTAGATGCAGCAACCTTATCGTTACGAGACCTCGCGGTGTCCATAAGCGAAGATGTTCAAAAATATCGCCCGGGATAATGGGACGCTGTCGTCGTTTCTCGCAGCCATTCCGAGAAAAGCGTTCGCCAATTGCGCAAAAACGCTTACCGGCCCAGAGTCGTGCGATTCTTTCGTTTGCCCGTTTTCATTTTCGCGATTCATGCGCGTAATCGCCGAGGATCTCGCTCCGCGGAGTTTACATGCAATAAGAGGATTACTGCTCCCGCTCGTATAATGGCAATTTTGAGTTCGCCCGGCGCTGCCGGCGCAACGGAATCATCCTATACGTTTTCATTGCGGCATGACGCAAGAAACGAATTACTCGGTCGGGTCAATCTGCGCGAGCTTTAACGAAGGAAAATGCGGAAAAATTACGGTCGGACCTGGCCGCGGTCGGCGTGCACGACTTCGCGGGGGATTTAAAGGGAAAGAATAAATGGCTGCGGGGGGAAATGAAAATAAAGGCTTCGACGTGGCCTCGACCGGGGAAAAGCGCGCCCAGCTTCCACGATCGATCCGTATCGTTTCGCTCAGCTGCGAGCGCAATCGCTGTGCTGGAATGTCGGCGGTATTCCTGTCACAAAATTTTTAGTAAAACGAGCAGATATGTATTTTACATCGCGCAGAGAAGCATGGAATGTTTCGCGCCGTGAAAACTATTGTTCCCCCGGCAGCGGGCCGAACAAAAAAAAAAAGTCAGCCATTTCCCTCTGTGCGCCGTTCTTTCACTTTACTACGGATAAAGCGACGCGTGGCCGTCTGTATCGGGACGGAAAAAAGACCGCGATCGAACGCAGCGCAAAGAAAGGAGTATCGGTCGTTTTCTCTTCAGCGTTCGCGCGGAAACGGAAAACAAACACAGAAACAGAGCCAGTCGCCCGTTGTTGTTGACGGCAGTGGCCGTAGCTTTCTCGTCCGTCAAATTTTCGCTCTGCCGAATGGACAGAGGGAGCGTCCGACTCGTTGGGCGTTTCCACCGAACAGGGTAAATTAATAAAGCTGCGTTTTTCAGCTGTTCGACGTGCGCCTATAAAACAGATCGATACCGAAGCGGATTCAACCGGCTGAACGACTTTTTCCCCGATTGGAATTCCCCTGAGTCCAGGCTCCTTGCCTAAAGAAACTTCTCCCCATTTTCGCCCGCAGAATATTCTCGAGCATTCGGATCAGTCGCTTGTATAACGACTGCAGGATCAAAAGATACAACGTAGTCTACGTGCTTTCGACCGCCTCTCTATTCTTATTCACTGGCGCATACAAAATCTCTGATAGGATCTTGAAAATGTCTGCCTTGAAGAATCCACGAGATCGGATCCCATCGCAGTGCGTTCCGCCTCGGGTTTCCCATGATCCGCTCCGGGAATATACAACCAACATGCAGGCAAGGAGCGAGCATACCTCCTTCGTTTCGCGTTGCCAGTGAAGTACAGACGTACATACGGCGAATAACACCACACGTCGTTTAAATGGGATAAATTTGTTTCAGAACTCGCGGGATTGACGCGAATGCCGCGACACGAACATTAGCCCCCGAGTAGTTTCGACCGAACTCGAGTTTTGCGTGACGGAGTTTCAGCTATTTCTTGCTCGACGGAGGCGAAGTCGTTGCGGCGGCTCGGTAAACGCCCGCGCAGGAATTTCCTGCTAATTAATGGCAAACGATTCTGGAACAGTCGTGCGGAGTTTTCCTGGGAAATAGCTGCGGTCGATACGCGCGATACAGTCACGGTTGTATTTAATTCGAAACATCTGTGGCCACTTGCCGAACGACCGCGTTCGAATTCGGCGTAAAATAGTTGAGATCGCTTCGTTAATGGCCGCGTACGCGTTCGACACGAATTAGTTTCACTTGTACCATCGACGGCCCCCGCTCGTATTGGTCTGAAGTAGTTTCGGCCGCTCAGTGGTCAGACACGTGTAAATTCAGTATAAAGTGGTTCCAATAGCGTTCGATTTCGAACCGACGTAGTTGCAGCCGGTCCGTGGTCAGAGGGGTTAATATTTGGCACGAAAGTCGTTTCAGGAAGGTCCGAACTCGATCAGGAGTAGTTTCTGTCCCTTCGTGGACGGCCACGTTCGAATTCGATCGAAAGTAGTTTTGCTCCCTTCGTAGACAGCCGGGCTCACGAGTGTCGCTGTAAGTAGATTTATCCTGTGCGTGAGAAGTAGTCACGCTTGTTCCTAGCCAGCCAGCGTCGAATTTCACCTGAAGTAGCGGTAGCAGCTCTGTAAACAGCCGTGTTCGAATTCGACGTAGAGCAGCTGCAATGGCCTTGTTAATTGCTGTACCCGCGTTCGTCGCGAATTAGTTTCGGCTGCTCAATTGACAGCCTCATTGAAAACGCAACAAAGTATTAGTTCCAGTGGGTTCGCGGCGAGGGACGCGTGAATTCGATGCTAATAGTTTCGAATGTACATAGTTTCAACCACGTGCGAGGTCCGAGTGAAGTAGATGCAGTCGCCATGTGGTCAGACGAGTTTAATGTTTAGCGTGGAGTAGTTTTAGTTCGCGAGCGAGCGGACATGCTCGAGTGTCGTGTCTAGTAGAATCATACACTGCGTGGACAGCCGTCGGGCTGCGGCTCGACCGCGCGAGCAAGTAGTTAGGGTCGCGTTTGGTCAGCCACCCTCTAATTCCATGTAAAGTAGCGGTGTATGTCTTCAGGCAGAAGTAGCATGAGTTCTTAGTGAGTCGCTACTCAATAATGAGCAGAGTTAGATACAAAGTGGTTCGTCCCAGTAACCGCTGAGCCGCGGTGCGGAGAAAGTTCAACAGCAAGTAATCTCAGTGACGCTGTGCCAGACCGCGATACTCCGGTAGAATTGAGAGCACAACGATTCGAGGCTGTTTCCTATTCGATTCTCGATTCGAGCAGAGTCCACGCTTCTGTCTCTGCTATATTTGGCCCCTCGTGGCCACTCGGGACACCTGAAGCATCCGATAATCCTGATCCCGATTGCAACCAGTAGTTTCGCAACTGCCGAACCGACCACCACTCGTGGCCGTCGTTTCTCGGCGAGGCTGGAGAAACAGCGGGACGGGAAATATTGACCAGAAAGGAAGCCCGTGTCCAGCTACGTTTTCACGGACACTTTAGCAACGCCGCTGCTCCTTGAAAAATCGCCGGAGCGATAAGGGCGACCCCATAAAACGCCGGCCACGCACCAGCGAGTTTCATCTTCCCGTTGACTTTACGCTGATCGTAACGGGGCGAATGAATTACACACAAACACGCGGCCGTATGGGACAATAAAAGCCGCATAAAATGATAAACCGACGTGTACAAAGCAGATGGCCGCGTTTTACGCGCGGCCGCGAGGATGACGCTTTAGATCGGTCAGGTATAAACCGGAATGATTGCGAAAGAGCTTCGAAAGAGGAGCAACGCGAACGAGCCACACGCTTTAACCGTCGAATCATCATTCGCTCGATGTACTTTACGATGACTGTAACCCCGCGGATCGCCCCTAGCCGGATCATCCTCGTTCGTTTCCCGCACGAGCGGTCTAGGTTACGCAACGGCGTAACGCAACAGCCGTTGCAAACAATACGAACAGGGAAGGGACGAAACGACACCCGGAAGATTACAACGCGAGCCGACCACTCTCATTCAAGGACAAGCATCCATCCTTCGACCAATGGTTACGACGACACGGAGCATTGACTTCGCGTCACTCGAACCAGGGATCGATACGCGTCTCCACCATCGAAGCCTACTCTTTCTCGCTCGTCTATCGCATTCCCCAGGTGCCGGAGAACATCTCGCGGCCTCGAATCGCCTCGAATTCCCTGGAAATCTTTACGAGCGATTTAAGCTTCCCGACGAGAATCGTTGTCGATGCTCTCTCCCCCCTTTCGATTTCCTGCCTCCGTCCACCGGGATTCGACCAGAACACAGCGAGCTGTCGCACATTTCCTGGCCCCGCGCGTCGCTCGCGAAAGGAAACGTATAAAGAGTCGCACCGCGAGTATTGAAACGGGATACCGGGCTTGCGTCATTTTTAAAGCCGAGCGGGGAACGCGTACCTGGAAAATTGGCCGAATGAACGTCATCCGGGGTGGCGGGCGTAAAACCAGGCAAATGCAGGAATTATTATTCGCGACGTTCATTGGTTCGTCGATATCCGGCTGTCGGGCGGGCGGAATTTTTCAAACTTTTCTGTCTATCAGCTCGTACAGAACTTGTCGAGGAATTCCCAAGCCAAATGCACTGAAGCTGATCCCTAATCTGATGTAAATACAAACATGGCGTGGATCTCATTCGTGTATTACGACCCAATATTTGCCTGCTGAAATTGCGTGCCAGCTTGCCCTTATATGCGCATCCCTGTACGCTTCGCAAGATCGATGAAGCTAAATATTTTTCAAACTCCCAACAGCAGCCACCTCGCAGGATTAGCTTGCCCTGCGAGGAAGTCGAGTGCTCTCAGGGAAATTCTCTTGGTGATAAATAAAAGAAGATGCAATCCGGTTTCCCCGCGAATCGACGCGACGTTTTGTTGGAAATGTCTTTCACGGGGCGGCGACCATAAATCCCCTTTCGAGCATTAAATTGTAATTTCTTAACGCGCTCCGGGACAGGGGAAAGAGAGGAGGTTTCATTTTCACCGCCCCTCGGGACGGCCTGCGAGGAGCTTGCCTGTAGTAAGAATTTAGAAACTCATCTCGAAAGAACCATCTTACACGCTCTCTTCATCATTATCCCGTGATAAAAAGCGATGAACTCGCCGGGCTCGGCTTTTCCGGTAACGCGGTTACAACTTGAAAACGAACTTCTCCACCAGGAGACCATCCGCGCGGTGGTATCTTTAAGGATAAATTCAATACACGCTCTGTTTACATTTCTTCTGTCTCCGCGGGAGCTTCTAGTTCTCTCTAAAGATGCCTCTTTGAAACTGTCGCGTCTCGTTGAAGCGTCCGCTTCTCCACCGCGAACCGTTGCTGATAAAGCTTGCGGCGATATTACTCGATTTATTATGCTCTTCCACCTACGCCAACTTTAATCAAGCTTGCGAGCAATATAGGGAGGAGGGCTTTACTGTTGTCATTCGGATTAGCCGAAGAAACAAGGCAAAGGATGGCTGTTATCTCGCAAAACCAGAGGCTGCACCTGCGGGTATATCGGCGCCCGGGCTCCATCTTCGGTTGACCAGCCGGCCACCCTTATATTTTCCTACGCTTTACTCCCGTCATAAATCCGCCCCTCCGCTCGCCGTTAGCATCCGATGCTTCTTCATAATAAAGAACAGGGGGGCGGGTTTTCATCCGACCATCTCCCGAGAATCCCCGGCGACCTTAACGTAAAAAACGCCGCCTGCGTCAGGTAATTGTTTTTAACGCTGACGGTATATTTTGCCGGCCGGGCCGTGGCCAGTACACAGGGACGATACATTCCTCTTCTTTTCCTCCTTTCCATTTCTCCTCGCAGCGGCGAACAGCTTGGGAGCAGGGAAGACAGAGGCAGGATATCTCGTGGAAAGTTAACGCCGAACTCGTGACGAAAAAGGGGACGCGGAACTCGGTGAAGCGGCCAGCTCGAGAGCTCGCAACTGCCCTCGAGGGTAGAAATATTAGGCCATCCAGTAAGAAATACTGTTCTCTTTTTTCCTCTCCGTGGAGAAGGTAAGTGATATTTCTCCTCGGTCTTCTTCGCCCCTTTCCCTCTGGTTAACAAACTTTGCACGGCTACTTCGGAAACTCCCACTGCTGGCCCTCGAAAAACTAGCCCCGCTCGTGTTGCTGGCGTTGAGAGTACGATCGATTGGATTTAACCGGTATCTCAACGAGGATAAAACGGTGCGCGAACCAATAGGACGGTGTTTGAGGACGCCGCAATCGGTTAACAGGCTTCGTTGCGTCACGCCAGACGTTGCTTTCGACGGGCAAGCATTTTCATTCGGCGGAGGCTCGCGGCCGTCGAACAACAAGCAACTTGGATGGTAATAATGCTGTTTAACGTTAAGTACCTTGGCCGTAATCGGCCGTATAGCCGGGCTACGAGGACCTTTGGACGTCGTGACGTAGGACGTTAAGGGTGGCAACAATAACCGTAAGGTCGCCTCGTAAATTTCGCTTCGGGAATTAAACCTTGCCGCCTTAATTCCTCCACTCTCGCCCTCTGTCTTACCTCCCGGCCCCTCTCGCCTTGGACCACCCTTATTTTCACCCATCCTATTGTGGTGTTTGAGAGAGAGAATGCGTGAGAGAGAGAGTGCGAAGAGCGACGCGTTGCCATGTTGCCGAACAGCGAAATGAAGATCGCGACGGTGTGCGGTCATCGCGTCCTCGCGACGAACCGGCCGTTGCACGCACGACGCACAACGTACGACGTTAAAGACGATATGTCAGTTTTCCTGTTTCTTTGCTGTTCACATTTTATATCATATCTTATCTTTTAATAAATACTCTTATTTTAATCCTACAATTTTGGGGGCTCGTCCGGGATAGTGCCAGTTAACAAGGTGAAGGGAAATAGTGACGATGAGTGCCGCAAGTTCTGTAGAAGATCTCTCCCAAACCGTTATCGAGGATGTCCAGCAGACGGAATTGACCAAAATGAAGATACAAGCTCTTAAAGAGGCACTAAAACAACGGAAATTGAAGACGACGGGAAGGAAGAACGAACTGGTAGAACGCCTGAAAGCTGCGCTAGTGCTAGAATCGGCGAAAGAAGATGAAGACAACGACGATGATGAAGATGAGGAAGACGACGACGAAACCGATGCAGGCCTGAGCACAGGAGGGCAAAGAAGTAAACCACAAGTTCTTTCTATCCGAGACGTTGAAGAGTCAATCCAGACGTTTAGTGGCGATAACACTTTAAAAATTGACGATTGGCTAGACGAATTTGAGGAGATGGCAGCCCTTTGCGAATGGACAGACGTACAGAAAGTCGTCTATTGCAAACGGTTATTGCGCGGATCGGCAAAAATATTTGTACGGTTTGAGAAGTGCTGTGCGTCATGGAAACAACTACGAAGTGGTTTACGAAGAGAATTTGCGACAGAAGAAGACATCCATAAGATTACAAAGGAACTAAGACGACGTAAGAAGCAGTCTAATGAGACTAATCATGAATATATCTATCGAATGTGCGAGATTGCGGGCCGAATGAACAAAAGTTCGATTATAAAGTATATCATCGAGGGAATAGACGATAAACCAGTGAACAAGGCTGTTCTGTACGGCGCCACAACAATCCAGCAACTGAAGCAGAAGTTTATACAATACGAAAGTATGAAAGACGAAATGCAGGAGAAAGCGACACCGCAGGACCATGTCCACAAGAAGAAGTATCCAGCACGTGTGTCGGAGACAAAAAAAGAAAGGTGTTCCAACTGTGGATCCGAGGCGCATCAAACTGCAACCTGCCCATCGAAATCGAAAGGGGTGAAATGTTTTAAGTGCAACGAGTTCGGACACATTGCGAGGAATTGTTCGGCGACGGGCACGGCGAGGGACACGGCGAGGGGCACGGCGAGGGGCACGGCGAGGGACACAGCGAGGGACACAACGAAGGAAGTCTGCGACATCACGGAGGCCGCTAGGAAGAAGTCCTACAAGGAAGTACAAATAATGAACAGTAAGATTGTTGCTTTGATTGATACGGGTAGTGATTTAAACCTGATTCGTGCGGACCAGTACATCAGGATAGGCGCGCCCAAGTTGGGTAAGACTGTTTGTTTTAATGGCGTTGGTTCACAGCAGAATTATACTTTGGGTGAGTTTCAAACGATTATTACTGTAGATGGGTTCACGTACCCTATTGCGATTCACGTAGTTTCGGATACACTCATGAAACATAGCCTTCTGATCGGAACTGATTTCTTGAACGGTGTAGAATTACATGTTAAGGGCGGAGATATCTCAATATTAAAGCCTGAGGAACGGAAAGAAGTAGATTCCAATTTGCCCGAAATATTCAAGATAGATATCGTTCAGGAGATCGACGAGATCGATCTGTCCCACGTTGAGGGTCCGGAATGTCGTCAGTTAATTAAGGACGCAATAGTAAACTATGAACCCCACAAAACGCGCGACGTGGGCATACAGATGAATTTAATCTTAACTGACGAGCAGCCGGTGTATCAAAGACCGAGACGACTGTCACCAGACGATAAGGCATTTGTGGATGAACAGATTAAAGAATGGCTCGACGATGGTATTATCCAGTCGTCGAATTCGGACCACGGTAGTCCCGTAGTATTAGTGAAAGGGAAAAAACGTAAAAGGTTATGCATAGACTTTAGGGTACTGAATAAGAAAATTTTAAAAGAACGCTACCCATTACCTCTAATAGAGGATCAGATCGACGCACTACAGGGTTCAAAAATCTTTAGTACGTTGGATCTGAGAAACGGATTTTTCCATGTTAACGTTAATGAGGCAAGCAGAAAGTTTACGGCATTCGTGATTCCGAACGGTCACTATGAGTTTTGTAAGATGCCGTTTGGTTTATGCAACTCGCCCTCCGTTTTTCAGAAATATATTAATGCAATATTCAGAGAATTAATATCTTCTAAGACCGTTCTTGTTTATATGGATGATTTGATTGTACCGGCGGACAATGTACAAGATGCCATAGAGAATATTCGCGCAGTTTTAGATACGGCAAGTCAATATGGTTTAGAATTCAATTGGAAAAAATGTAGATTTTTAGAAACCAGGATAGAATATCTTGGTTATATTATCGAAGACGGGAAAGTTCAACCATCGGATAATAAAATCATTGCCGTGATGAAATTTCCGAAGCCTATAAATGCTAAGGCCGTGCAAAGTTTCCTTGGTCTTACCGGCTACTTTAGGAAATTTATTCCAGGCTATTCTATTATTGCGCGTCCGTTGTTTAACCTATTAAAGAAAGATGCCGCTTTTAAGTTTGATTTCGAGGAACAGACCGCCTTTGAACGGTTAAAGTTTACCTTAAGCGACAAGCCTGTTTTGCGACTGTATAGGACGAATGCCGAAACAGAACTTCACACGGATGCGTCTTGTGTGGGTTATGGTGCGATATTGATGCAGCGCGATAGTGTGGACGGTGCGATGCATCCAATATACTATATGAGTGGTGTGACGTCGTCTGCCGAACAAAAGTATTGTAGCTATGAATTGGAAGTACTAGCGATTATAAAAGCGCTGCGTAAGTTTAGGGTGTATTTACTCGGTATCCCCTTTAAAATTATAACTGATTGTAAGGCATTCACGATGACAATTAATAAGAAGGACCTGTGCGTGCGCGTCGCCAGATGGGCGCTTCTGCTCGAAGAATTTTCGTATACTATAGAACATCGGCCGGGTAGAAGTATGCTTCACGTTGATGCATTAAGTAGAAACCCATTACCCGCAGTCATGCTTATCGAGGACGGCGAAGACGGACTTCTGGCGAAATTAAAGAGAGCTCAGAGGCAGGACGCGTACGTGTTAGCGATTATAGAAAGGGTCAAGAAGAAGAAAGTAGATAAGTTTGTATTAAAAAACGATTTGTTGTATAGAGTGTGTGATGACGATGTACTTGTGGTGGTTCCGAAAGCATTACAAGTCCAGATAATTCGACAAGCACACGAACGCGGTCATTTTGCAGTACTGAAAACTGAACAATTAATAAAGAGGGATTATTGGTTCGAGGGAATGAGGGCAAAAGTTGAGAAGGTTATCCATAATTGTATTAACTGCATACTAGCTGAGCGTAAGCATGGGAAGCAGGAAGGATTTTTGCATCCGATTGAAAAGGGAGAATTGCCATTGGATACCTATCACATTGATCATTTGGGCCCTATACCTAGCACCAAGAAAAGTTACCGGCATATTTTCGCGGTGATCGATTCATTTACAAAATTCACCTGGTTATATGCAACTAGATCCACAGACACTGAAGGAGTGTTGGCTCACCTCAAGAAACAGGCAGTAATCTTCGGCAATCCGAGACGAATTATTTCGGACCGAGGGACCGCGTTTACCTCAAATGCTTTTGCAGAATACTGCAAAGACGAAGGTATACAGCATGTATTGACAACGACAGGAATACCTAGAGCGAACGGACAGATCGAACGAGTCAACAGGACACTCATTCCCCTGCTGACAAAAATGGCAGCACCACGTCCAGAAGAATGGTACAGATATTTGAATCTGGCTCAAAAATATTTGAACGCCACACCGAATCGAAGCATTGGTACCACACCATTCCACCTATTGTTTGGCACCCATATGAAGATGAAGGAGGACCCTTCGATAAAGAAAATGATTGAAGATGAATGGGTCAATATGTTTCATGAGAATCGGGAAGACATCAGAAAACGTGCCAGGGAGGAAATCTCCAAAGTGCAGGAGGAAAACCGAAAACATTTCAACAAGCGCCGCGTCGAAGCACAGCGATATAGTGTTGGGGACTTTGTTGCCATAAAACGCACTCAATCAGTGCCTGGTTCGAAATTCATGTTCAAGTATTTGGGTCCGTATCGAGTAAAGAACGTGTTACGAAACAATCGGTACATAGTACAAAAGATAGGGGAACATGAAGGACCATTTGAGACTTCCACGGCCGCGGACTGTATGAAGCCTTGGAGTCATGCTCTGGAAGAATTATCATCTGAAGACGACGCCGACATCTGAGGACAGATGTCCTTTGTCAGAATGGCCGAATGTGGTGTTTGAGAGAGAGAATGCGTGAGAGAGAGAGTGCGAAGAGCGACGCGTTGCCATGTTGCCGAACAGCGAAATGAAGATCGCGACGGTGTGCGGTCATCGCGTCCTCGCGACGAACCGGCCGTTGCACGCACGACGCACAACGTACGACGTTAAAGACGATATGTCAGTTTTCCTGTTTCTTTGCTGTTCACATTTTATATCATATCTTATCTTTTAATAAATACTCTTATTTTAATCCTACACTATGTTTATACGACCCGTCGAACCGTCTACGTGACAGAGAACAACTTAAGCGAGAGCTCCTACTGAAATCCTCCTCCCGTAAAGGCTGCAACAACGATCCCCTGGATTTCGTCCACCGATGGTGCAGAATAAGAAATTTCATCCCTCGGATGTTAGTCGACGGTGCAGGGGCACGTGTAATACGCGCGTTACCCTTGGGGACGAACAATATGGGAGACCCTGGTCGCTTTTAACGAGTGGCACGTGAATTATTGGAACAAATATCGAGCACGCCCACTGTCCCCGCGATCTCCGCCACGATTCCCCGCTTTCCATTCGTCGGTCGGGGGATGGTAATATCCAGCGTGATTGCGAATGGTTCGCGAAACACGGGCAAGTCCAGATTATCTGGCCAGAATCGCTTGGCGATCGACTAGCCTAGAAGAAGCGCGAAATAGACAGGATTGAAAGCTTCGGCTATAGCCGCACGTGCATTTTCATTCTCTGAAAGCCCTCTATATCATCAGAACGTCTTCACCCCGTTCTCACGCGAGCTTCCATTCCGGCATGATAAACCGTGTTATCTACGCCCTCCATTTTCGTCCATTCTCTTCTCCCTTTATGCGCGAGCGTGCCCGCGCGATCAGTTGCCGCTTCGAGAGCTTAGCAACCATTTTTCCCAACAAATTGTAAGCTCCTGAAAGTACAGCTTGTCGCTGGGAATACGGAAGCAATGAAGCGATCCCCTCGCTATCGCGCCGAGATTTATTAATGACGAGTAGGGAGGCGCTGTATCGAGGTGGACCGATGCAAGCGCAGGCTTCGGGCGATATCTTTCGAATAAATATGAGCGGCGTGTCCGCCGGTCGAGAGTCGAAGAGACGGAAGACTGTCTGGTGAATAATAAAACGATATTTAAGCCGAGTCTTTTAAAGCGTCCCGTCCTCCTCGAAGCGATTCGCAAGAATATACGTGTTGTTTCCAAGCGAGTTCGAGATACAGAAACAAACATTTCTCCGGGATTTTCTGGACCAATTACAACCGCCCTGTCGCAGGAGATAGGAAATAGTGGGCGATCAAAGACTGCCTGTCGACGAAGCAGAAGAAACGGAAGAATCTTGGCGGAAACCTCGATGAAAATCTCAGCGCACTGGGGCGACACAGACGCTGTTATTAATAGATCTCCCTTGCCTTTTTTTTTCTCATTGGGGGACGCAATAACGGTATACGTTATTATTCCCGCGGCTGTATCGATGCCTGCCAATACGATTGAAAAGAGGAAAATGAAGGTAAAGATATTACCAGGCGAAACGAGATCAGTCGCTCTCGCTTGGACATTGTTCCCTCGTCCACCGACTTTGCCATTGATCGATCATGCCGCCCGTGCTCAGCCACAAATATCATTTCTCTATCAAGGAGAGTTTACTTGCCTCATCTTGCGATACAGTGGACCGTATGATCCGAGAACACAATGTAGGTAGTTGCGGGGAACGTACGTGGAAACTCCATTTTATTCCATCTACGTGCCGAGGGTCGTTTCAACTCGCCTGTGCTTCACTTCGCGCAGCCACGGTGGGTATGTAGCAGCACAGGCGAAATTTTTTAGCGATTATGAGCAGGAGTAACTGACGCGGAGACGTTTCGAGAGGAGATCTCAATTTAGCGAGCTCCAGGTGGCCAGCTTCCGCTGCACAAAGAATGCCAGTTTGTTTTAATTGCGAGCAAGCGTAGCTACGCCTGTAATCCTCAAAGGACGCTCGCAGCCTGGAAAGGCTACAGGCGCATCGTAGAGGGAAACTGAGAAACCTCGGGAATACTGGGAGCCAGTTCGTAAACGGTCCATGGAGGAGCACGGGAGGAGTTCGACAAGGTGGATTACAACGTTCAGCTGCGTGCTTCTTCACTCGTCGTGAACATATTGTTTGCAAACGAGAGGAGGAATAATTTCCTCCGCGTTGAATCCACTTTTTGGGTCAAGTAGAACGACTCCTGATCGCCAGATATCTTCCCTATCAAGCTCAGCTCTCTTGCGTCTCAATTCTGCAGCTTCCAGCCAGAGGGGACTATCAAATTTGTAGGATTCGTGAGAGGACGGGGGCACTTAGGCCTGTTCTTCTGGGATTGTAGGTGATCTTTCGCCAGAGACAAGCAGGATAATCCTTATCAAGGACCCACGCCCTGTGCAGCCATTTCTCTGGGTGGCTCTCGTGCACGCGTCCATCTATCTTTCTGCGGGAGGCAGCTGGAGTCTCCAACCGAACGGGAAACTTGGCAAGGGCAGTGGAAACGTCCTCGGGAGCAGTTCTAATGGGGCAAGAATTTTGAGGGAGGCAGGGCCAGTCGATCGTGGCAGGGTTATCAATGTTTCCACGTGACGGACCCCTCTGTCTGCCAAAAATCATAATCGCCGCAATTTGCTGGCACCGTCGGCCGGTGTTGTCGATTATCCAGCGACAGGATCCCCCTTCTTTCCTCCCTCCGCAGAGTCAGAGCCATTATGACCTAGCGGGAAACGTGCACGGTCGCTTTATTGTCGGCGTGCGCGGTACACAGGCACTTTCAGATAAGAGAGTTTCCAGGAGGTCGTCATCGTCGGGCGTCACGTAGCCGTCTGGCATTATAAGAGAGTATGTACTCTGCTTGTCCATGTACAAAAATAACGTCCTCCCTGATGGAAACGTTCAACAGGACGACACAGGCTGGTCGCGACTACACTCGTACACTCGTGAAATAATCGCGTGCTCCACGGGAGCATAAGATTCGTCGTCCAACTTCAACATCTGATTACTCGCGGGACGTTGACCAGTCTCGCGTTCATTATTTCGCAGCGTCGAAGAAGTTGCAGACAGTCGATGAGCGTGGAAACAAAAGGTTTCTGGAGCAGACCATAGCGCGGCGGCGACGTTCCGGCATTGTTTGCGGTCTATATTTGGTCTGGTCGCGGTGTCTTCCGATCGGGGACTTCTTTCCAGCCCACGCGTTTCATTTCTCGGCCCTTTATGTCCACCGAGAGACAAACATGGTGGGAAAGATGGCAGCGACTAGCGCGCTGACGGGAGCTGTTAGCCAAGACAGTCGATCGGAGAAGGGTAGCTCGGATCTGTTGGCGTAGAATTCGGCTAAGAGCGCGGAACAGCGAACCGGCTCGGATGACGAAGGGATTTCGACAGTAAGTGGTTGTAAATCTACGTAACGAGCCGGGATTCCAAACCCGAGGCTGACGCGTCGTCCATCGTCAACCGGCGCGCATATCTGAAAACTTGCTGAGCGGACTCGCCTGCTGATGATAATGCCATAAATTTTGCGATCGTGGCGCGAGCCGGCCAATATGGGGAGCAAAGTGCTGGCGGGGACGTTCGTTAAAGCTCGGAGATCGAATTCTTTTGAAGCGGGATCACAATTAAATGGCGCTTCCTTCTCGCCGATGTGGCATCTATATTTTCGCAGCGTCTGCGTTCGACTGACGTAATTAAGAGGTCCAGCGGCAGGTAACGGGAATTGACTCGCGGCCGGAATTAAATGGCGGCGACCTGACCCGTTAATTTAAAATCGCCCGTGGCTGGAATATGAAGAGCCTCTTCCCGTTGCCTCGCATAATATCGCAAGTTTCTCGGCCGTCTGCAGCCAGCACAGGTACGAAGGAACGATATAATTATGACTCCGTGGCTGGAGACGCAACCGACCAGCGACTATAAAACCGCGATGTTCGCTTCTCGTCAACGATGTAAGGGGAAAAGACCGACACAATTCGTCGCGGTGGGTTGAAATTACGCAACAGACGGTTCAAGGGAACAAAGATATTCGATTAAAGCTCGGTACTGCCAATTGGTGCCTGCACAATGCACTCGCTGAGGCCAGAACGAGAGTCGCAGCGACACGGATTCGCGCCGGAAACAGCTTCCCAAGGTTTTATGCTCGACGTTCGTAATAGGAACCTGGCTTCGTACACGAGTCTCATTAATTCGCGTATAGCTTGCTTCGATGCAAAGCGTCGGCCATTTCGTCGAGTCTGTAAGTCGCCTTTTGGAGCGAAATAAGTCCCATTGAGGCACGCGAGCTTCTAAAATCCAGCGATTCATAACAGAACGTAACGCTGCTCGGCGCGCTGCTAATTATAACGAACTGCCGCGGAAAGGAGAGGCAAGGGTGAAGAATGCCGGCGTATCGCCGTGTAGAGAATGAACTCTGCTCTCGAGCAGGCATTCGAACTTGCCCGGAGCACGACATTTCAAGTCGCCCGGGCGGAGGGAGGGTGGGGTAAAAGTTAGCTGAGGTGGCAGCGGCAGGGACGCGGAATAAGGCCTTTTGCGGCTGGCGTATTGACATCAACAGGTCCTTTCTGGGTGTGGCCAATCGAAACAGAGGCCGAAGGCCAAACTCGTAGGTGGAATTAGCCGACGGCTGATAAAGCCAGGCGTGTTCGCACTTTGAAGCTGCGCTGACCGACTTTACGCCACGTTTCACCCTGGTCGACAGCGGGCGGAGGGAGCCAAAGGGGCGGCGGCTCCGTCTATTAGTTTCATTACTGCGTTTCACTCGAATTTCCCTCGTGTGACTGGGAAGGGTTTGCCATCCCACGGTAATCCTTTGCCTTTAGACACTGCGATGTTTATTCCCGCTTTGTTCGCCCACCTGCTTACGCCTAATAACGCTTGCCGGGGCAACAGTCAACTATTTAACGCGACGCTTTGACTGCCGAGCTGACGGGCAAGCCAGGCGCCATCGAGAAGAACCGCTGCCCCCGATCGCTCCCACCGTCCTCGTGCTTTTACCCGGCGTCGATTAATTAAAGGGTCTGTTAATTGGCTGAAACTTTTTCTCTCGCCGAGAAAAACGCGAGGAACGAGCTTCGGTCTAATATTTGCATTCCGTGGGCACGAATAAAAGCGTGCTCCGGCAACGAGCTACTTCCCTCGCGCACGGTTTACCATTCGCGTCACGCGGAGGAGGTTAAACCCTCGGCGGGAAGGGGTGCGGGCCGGGAGGTGGGTGTAACCGCCGCAGAGAGCCCAAATATTAGCAAACAACGCGACACACACAACGCCAAATGACCGACAACGTAGCGAACGCCGGGCGCCTCCGTTGTATTTGCCCTGGGATCGCGGGCAATATTTATTTCACGCCCGCGTTCTCACCCTTATCTGCGCGCGCTCGCCCCTCCGCCCTACTTATCATTACCCTGCCTCGATTTATCTTCGAAATTTCAACTGGCCCGTTAACTATATTTTTATCGGCTTTCCAGTGTAACGTTAACACCACCAGCTGGATGAAATGTGTTTGCCTTCTGTTACGGTTCGCGCGGCTACACGGCGAGTGACAAGTGTTTGCGAGCAAGTTAGGAGAGGATCGATTAACTCGGGAGAGGAATGAGTCGACAGAGAAGTTCGGGGCACTGATGCGAAAGTTTCGCTTGACAAATGTGTTTGCCCGCGTGTATGGTCTAGCGTGGTAACGACAAATCGATGGAATACTAAAACCAGAGAGCGTTCAGCAGTCGAAGCTAGTGGGTTCGAAAGTCAAACTCGGAGAAAATGATATCCCGGTTATAAGAACTGATGTTGTTAATGGAGAGGCTGTAAAGATTCGGTTACCACAGCTAGAGTTCTCTCGGCGAAGTAATCCCGCAGGATTATCGGTTAATTGCGCTAAATTAAGCGGAGCGTCAAGCGGGTGACATTATCGCGAAGCAACTGGCATTCCACTGTCGCGGAACGATAACGTCAACCCAAATTGCCCCCCTGATTTTCATCGCCTCCGCTGGTATACGTCACAGCAATGCCATCCGACGTTCGCCGGCCATGTTGGCGAGCGTTAAATTATTACACTTATTACACAGCGTTGCGTTAACGCGCCATATGTCGACTCTATCATCATTTCAGTCGACGTATCTGCCCGAGAAAGTCGTTATCCAGTGTAATGACCGCTATTTGCTTATCACGCACCCCGCCTGAATCGCCTAACTGCCCTTTGGTACAATAGAAACGATGGGAGGACTCTAAGTTCCAAACACAACATAGTTTTGTTATTCAACGATTCAGGGATAGGTGCCTCTTAAAGCCCTGTTTCGCGACGAACTATAGACAGAGCCGAGCTGTCTTTCGAACCTGCTAACGCTGACAGGAAAATGACGAAGGGTCTATTCCATTGCTACTTCGAAACGACAGTCCATTGAAATTTCAAGAGCTGGCAGGGAAATAATGCCAGCGATGTACCGGTCTATCAGCGTCATTATCCTGTTCAAAGAGCATCCCTACTGAACGGGGGTGTGGGAACGAGGTAATGGACGACTGTTTCGGAAATTTTACATAGGCGTGTCGCGTTTAATCGACGCCGCTCGGCAACGGCGACAAAAGCATTACCGTTTAACGCGTCTGTCGCATAATTGACGCGCGTTAAACGTTGTAACGAGCCGGCAAAACTGCCCGATAAGATATTATCGAAATTTCATCGCGGCCCTAATCGCCTTATGCTATCGATTCGCTGTTTTACCCGATTTCCACCGGCAGCCTCTGCCGAATCATTAATCCCTGATCGTTCAGCGGGATCGGGAAAGTTTAATTGGTTCACTGTGCCACTTGTAGAACGTAGATCCGTTTCCGTGGCAATTGCGCGCTCGCAACCTTGCCCCAGCATCATCCCACAGCAGGAATCGCGACGCGAGTTTTTGCGCCACGCTGTTTCGCGAATGTGCCCATTCACATTTCGTATTCAGCCCTCTCATCCCGTTTATGTTTAATTAAGCAATTAATTATCTTTATCCGGCTCGATTGGGCACGATATTCCACGCGGGTATATACATTTCGCCCCGGGGTAATCGAGCAACCTCAACGAAACGAAAAACAAATATGAATTTCGAATTTCGCTCGACGACTTTATTAACCAACTGGTAACGCGACACGCTCCCAATTTCAATGATGAAGTCCGTTTTTGCTGCGCCTCTCTGGGCGATGCACGCGGAGAATCAGACGTTCCCGCGGAGCGCGTCTTCTGGAGATTAGCTTGCAATTTAATTTAAATGCCCTGGGAGGGAGGGATTACCAAGAAATCACAAGAAACGGTCACGGGCGTCATTATTTGCGTCCCAAAGAAACGCCGGTCGACCATTAATTCTCGGGGCATTTGCATATTGCGGAGGGTGGATCGTGCCGCGCGTCCCTCGATGAACGGAAAAGGAAAAGCGTGCGTGCGTCGCGTCGGTTGGAAGAAGAAGTTGACGGATCGCTAGGATGATGCACGAGGGCAGGAATAATTACGGCTACATCCGTCAGGCTTCCGTGTCGGACGTACCCCTGGCCATTGATTTTCCCGATAGATGGAGGACGTTGTATCGGCGTGGCCAGCTTCTTCTGGCCGAAACTCGACACGTCGGAGCCGCGTGGGCGGCCAGAAAAACGAGAAAAATCCCCGAGTATCGAACGCGACACGCATCGACGAGCAACGTACGGTCGGACGACGTAGCCTCGATTAAGGATCAATCGAGCAACCACCGTACGAAAATCGGGTGGACTTCTTGCGTGGTGATTTATGGCCTGCTTCCCCCGCGCAAGACTGAGTCTACTTGGATAACTATCTCAGGTTCCTTGGTCCGTCGGCGATCAGTACGATCGCAGTGGAAATGAGAGACAGTATCGAATGAATTTAATTACTCGATCTTGAGCGCCTTTCTTCCAGTTCCATTAAGACTTGTTAACTTTACATTTCAATCTTCGTTTCTAAGACCAAGCTCCATTGTCCGCGTGTTAAAGGAGCCTCGATTTTTCGAAGACGTCGAGAGGAAGAGGAGTCTATGGGAAGAATACAGATTTGACCTGTTCCAGCATTAATGACGCGTAACCTATACCATTCTGTTAAATTCATATCCCAATTAGACGCGCCCTATTATCTCGAAATATTGCTCGCCAGTAATTATAAACGTACTCGAAAGAACCGCAACGTGTTCTGGTTTCCGCGTTAACGAGTGAAACCGAACATATTTCCTTGATATTCCCGTGGAAAATTGGGCAACCAGCGCGCCGCCGCTCGCGTGCATTTTTCTCGAGCCACTTCTAAATATATCCGCCAATTACCCGCATTGAATTGGAACTTTTATCAATTTTTTAGCACGGTATCGGGTTGCCCGCGATCGCTCGATATCGTTCGTTGTATCCCAGGTAGTGTTGCTGGCTCGTTAACGAGATTCCGGGTGAGCTTCGCGAATTCGTGTGCTCTCGTATGAGCATTTCGTTCGATTAAGCAGCGAATTTGATACGTACCGTGAAACGAGCCTGTTTCGACTCGCCAGACTATGTCTAATCACCTTGCTGCAGGACTTGAGTACGATGAACCCTTGCGCGAAGTGAAGCTACGATATTTTGGAGTAACATCGTTACGTTACCGAGGGAAGGAGGGAGAAGGACCAAGATGGAATTGCACAGGAGTATTCGATGGAGTACCTACAGATATTGAATTAAGAATTCTAGCTTCATCGACGGTTTGCTAGGGGATGCGCTCGATCGAGGCCACCGATGAAATGGAAAACTCATCGTCGCTTCTGGTTCCGTTAAGCCGACGTAATCAACTTTTCCGAGGATTTAGTTGCTGGCGTAGTATGCACTATATACATTCCTGTCAGCGTCCAACCAGCTGGAGAAGCAGTGTTTCATTACCGTTTATTCGAGCGAGAAGTTACACAAGTGTTCGGGTGGGATGCTCAAAGAGGAGTGCGATTTTTAGTCGCGCAACTTTTATTACCAGGGACTCGACGTCTTACTCGAGGACCGCCAGGATCGAGGAGGAAAGGGAGCCCTTTATAGCAGTTTCATTTCACCAAGAACCTCGAACTTCTCCTTTCCCTGAATCGCTACGGGGACACCGTAAAATCGTCCACCGCAGTCGAACGTTGTTTCAACCCCGTGGTTGAATCGAGGACTCGAAGTTACGGTTGGTGAGCGCAATAAAACTGCGGGAACCAGGTTCTCTGGTGTAAAAGCGCAAAGAGGAGCACGCATGGTGCGACGCAGCGCGATATTCAGAACGCTGCGGTATGGGGCAGAGAGCAGCGCGCTTCATTTTCCAGCTAATATCCCGTGTGAAATGAAACCGACTGGGTCCGCGGGACGTCACTCTGTTTTACGCTTCCTGGACCAATTAACGTCCAACGACTCCCGCGATCTCTCGATCAACCGCGAACGAACGAGGAACTTTTGGTTTTAATAGGCGCTCGGCTGCAGCTCGGGGGATCGAGCAGAAAGTTTGGGTACCTCCTGAAAAAGGGTGTGCGTAACAATGCTGATCGCTCGCTAACTAGAATCCCCTATCTCGACCATTGTACTTTGCATCTTGAGGGAAAATCGAAATCGATAGCACGGTCTCGATAAAAGCGCCGGTGTATTATTGCGAAACGATCCCGAGGAACAGCGCTCTGCGACCCAATAAGATCTTATCGACGATATTGATGACTGATACACACAAGCGAGTGTAGAATTCTCCGCACTACGTTTGTCACTCTATTGTTAACGGAGCCGCTAGCATCGCCACCCCTCGGCCTTCCTCCGTTTTATCTCCTTTTTCTGTCTCTTAACGCCACTTTGTCGGACGCCTTTGACGTCGAACGGGAGGCCAGGCGATACGGCAACCATCAGTCACAAAAACCATTGACTCTCGTTGCACGCGGAACGACGCCTGGGAGTGTATTTCGCCGAAATTCGACTGGCGAGTTTCGGCGTCGACGGCAACGAAAAGCGACCATCTGGAAAGCTGGAGATGTTTATGCTTCTTGTCTCTAAACCGTGTTAACTGCAACGTGCTGCAGCGATAACAAGAATGCATGTAGCTTTCGAGCTAAGGGGCAAATTTCGGAATGAACGACTCTACCGAGTGAAGTTTATCATCAGAATGGAACGTAGCGGTTCAAGACTTCCTGGCAACATGCTCTTGGACTCGGTATTCGTAATATTGCGAGCGACAATCCCACCCTTCGCGACGGGGAACCGGGCGAGCTGGATGGTCGGGGATGTTCATCGGAGCACCGACGCGTCGTCGATGCTGTAATTGATTTTTTTAATCACCTGGGCTCGGGGAGACACCGAGAACGAATCACGGTAGGACCACGCCCATGGAGGACGGGACGTTATTGCGTCGCTGTCGAAGAAGGAATCAGCCGCCCCTGCCACCGTGCAATAAACCGGCGATAAAAGCAGAGTCGGTCGCATCCTCTGTGCAGTTTCAGCGAGCTGAACTGACGCAACGAATGTTTCCATCGACCCCGCGAACTTCTTACGGTAAACCCGAGCTCAGGGCAGACAGCTGAGGTGCGAAGGGAAGGTTTTTCGTCGGTACCCGTCATCCAATGCAGGTCGCCTGATCGAAGGTCCATTTCCAGTGGCTTGAAACACCCACTGTCTTCAATTTTACGTATTCTCGCCGCTAATCGTCGTAACGCACGACGAATTGATCGAAGCCTAACTCGCCGCCTCGCGAATTCAGCCAATAAATCAGTCCCAATTGTCCGTTGGCGCTTAATCTCTCCTGGAGGACGTTGCGATGGCAACAGCCCCGACGTAACGATGAATTCTGTCGTTTGATGGACTCATTAAATATGGTCGAGAGGAAGCAAAGAGTTCCTGGACCCGGCTCGCAGCGCGCGGCTAATGGCTTCTGCGTTCGCCAGCCACTGCAGGTAGCAATTAAAAAGGCACGTCGCAGGCCGTCCAAGCGGTCGAAGAATAAAAAAGATCGTCGGTCGATTCGTGCGCAATCGGTGCCGAGTAAATTAATCGAATCTGCGCGGTGGGAGACTGGCGATGGAATGAAGGGGACGCGTTAAT
The DNA here is from genome assembly GCA_910592295.1 of Andrena haemorrhoa. Classification (NCBI taxonomy): domain Eukaryota; kingdom Metazoa; phylum Arthropoda; class Insecta; order Hymenoptera; family Andrenidae; genus Andrena; species Andrena haemorrhoa. The sequence continues at coordinate 5,218,107 of OU342940.1, read as the reverse complement.
ACGCGAAACGTTTCGATGCATAAGCAGCGTCGTCATCGATCTTTCCTAATGGAATGGGTCTTAATGGGAAAGAGCAAACGGTCGGGCAGCCACGAAGCCCGGAAAATTCTACCCCGCCGGCTGGGGTAATTAAAAGTACGGTTATTACGTCAGAGATATTGTTCCAAGACTAATGACCGCTTTGCTTCGGGCTGGAAAGAACCGGAAGCCACTGTCGTGCAGCGGGGTTTCGAAGAAATTTCCCTGGTAAACCAGCGAAAGCCAGGAGGGGCCCGGCGAGTTCCCCGTGCGAGTAGCCATCGTTGGAGTAATGTATTGTGACGCGATTTCATTCGCGGCCAGATAACGAGATCGATGAGCAAGTGTAGATACCGTCGCGGATCAATCGCGTTATCGTTCGCGTATCAGGTCGGCTGGCTCGCAAAAGGTCAAGCCGTGGCGATCTCGAACACCTGGCCGATCCGCCCGATCTGCCCTCTCGTTCGCCTTAATGTACCCTTCATCTACGCCCCAGCGACGATAATACGGCAGGATGTGGTTCTAATGAGGTCGCAGGTCGGCTCCATTGCAGACAGGGCGAGGGAGCAAAGGGCCACGGCTTGGAAATTCATGAGCATCCCTGTTGAAACTCACCCAAACTACCATCGGTCCCGAGCATCGATTGGCCCTCGAAATTGGCAGTTCGTTCGATGCGGCAAATGAAAAGTCCTCGCGCGGTCCCTCGAGCCCTCGGACAGCCATTGTGGGAAACGATGTGGCTTGGATGCCACCGGAGGCGGCACAAATTTACTCCGTACTATCTGCAACTAGAAGGAAACAAAATCTACTATGTAATGGTGTTCCTAGTAATAGAATCTATGGGCTTTGCTATAGTCGTTTCTTTGCGGTCCGTTCCTACGAGAAGTCCGGGAGGACTTTTTAATTTTAGTACAGATCGCTTGGCCCACAGTTCCCACAGACACTTTGGACCAGATCAGCGGAAAATCACATGCCATTAACACGATTAGGAGGATAACAGAATTTGCGGGAGGGAAACTTTCGACGGGCCGTTTCGAAACGCGATTATCGTCCCGGAATGACCCGTTTCCGAGGCGCAGCCATGAAATTCCGTGGCGATTCAGCGACTTTCGACCCCGTTCCCCGCGAAGGGGCGAAGAAAATGGTTGGATGGTCGTCGCGAAGTTTCATCGTGTGCTCGTACGTTAGCGGAAAGACCTGCATCCATGGGAAAACAAGTAACTCTGCGGAGCATTACCGATGATGCATCGATAGCTCACGAAGTTGTGTTTAACGACCAGGCCGAACTAGTTCACCGGGAGAGTAGTATATAGATATAGTCGCTGATTCAGCGGTGGATGCGTCGATGAAAGATCGGAAAAATTATAAAATTCCACGTTCCACGTGAAAATCCACTTATCGAGCTGCTCGAGCCTCGTCTCGGTTCCTCAGCCGCGCGGCATCTTTATTCACCCTTTACCCACGTGTTTACGACTTCCTTCGCAGCCTACTTCTTTTTTTAAGAACTTGATTGCTCACGCCACTTTTCATCGGTCAATCGGGCAGAGAATACGCAAAAGGTCGCGGTGCCTCGAGCTACGACATCATTTGTACTTAGCACCCGTACGACTGCCTTCTGATTTTCTTCAAGGATGTACGACTTGTCCCGTCCTCCTCGCACTCGTCCAAGACTCCCCCATTTTTTTCTCAGGCAACTTCTTCACACTTCTTTGCCCAAGGCCCGTTGAACACCGAGGAAAAGAAGTAGCTCGCCCCGGGCTCATCGTTTCTTCGTCGCCGCGCGAAAGAAACTCGCTGCGTCCTCCTCGCACGCACCTCCTCGTTCGTCAACCTTGCACTCGTCCACTGCTTCGCCTGTCCCCTTCACACGCGAATAGCATCAAAGCTGTTTTCTGTTCAGTCCCTCTGCTCCTATTGGCCGTAAGAAAAGAACCAGCTCCCCTGGATTGACAGCTGTTCTTCTAATCCGCGTGGACTTTGCTGCTTCTTGCACGCGTGCGCAAGAAGGTGTCCGCGTGTCGTCCTTGCCCATAGCTGCGGCTATGTTTCACTTTTTACACGCATCAAAGGCCTAGCGACCCTTCCTTTTTCAGACACCGTCCTTCACACCTTTCTTCTCCTTGGCCTTTGAAGCACTGACAAAAAGGAGGCCGCGAGCTCGCCTCGCCCTTCTCGCTGGCACGCGAGTGTACGCATACAACTGCCGCGGTTCCTCGTGCCCTGTGTATTCATCTTGCGCCCCTGATCGACCGTGCTCTATCTCGGGCTCGGATGCACGCGTGTATGCACGCAAATATCCAGCAAAGTTCGGGCATCCCGGCGGCCGTTTCCTGCGACTGCATAACGTCCGTGGTTACGATCCACTCGCGGCGAATCGCTGATACGTTTGCCCGGTGTAAGGGGCGCAATAAAAGTCAAACTCCGCGCACGGACCGTCGGGAATGAGATTCAGATAGAGGAGGACGGAGCGGTTGTTTATCGTGCGACTGGAATTGAATAGATTCACAGGGAAACGTGCTGGGACACGTGACTATCCTGATGCAAGCCTCTCAACGATTCACCGTGTGCCTGAATAGGTGCAGCTTAGACCTGCTTATAGAATCGCGCGAATCGCGTGCGAAGGATGTTCAAAGAGTGTCTCCCTGGTAGTTCCCTGGGTCAGAGACACACCGAGATTGCGTTAAAATAGGGTGGAACTGAAAAATAGATGCTGCCGGGCTATTCCCGTTATCCGATATCCCTGTTATCGTCGGCAGAATGACAGGCAGTTGGCTCACATTCGATACGGTCCAATTTTTCTCCCATTCGAGAGTCCCCTTCAATTGTGCTCCATTAGGAGACGCTACAACTTTAGTCGTCTCCTTTATTTAAATACCTACCCATTGTGCTCGGTGCGAGCAACGGCGAAGAGGAACGGAGCTGCGATCGTGTCGTAACCGAGTTTGAAAAGTTCTGAAGGATCGATTCAATCGACTAGAATTCCTGCGTACTTCGTACCCGTCCCTCCATGATTTTCGGCTACCTTTGGAAGCATTCGCAAAATGTCCCATACAAGAAGATCTTTGCCGAGACGCTTTAAAATTTATCGAAATGGCTGATATTTTCCCAAGCACTAGAGCGTTGGTACAGCGACCTTCCGCTCCTGGCTACTAACGAGATTTCGATCTCCTTTCAAGCAGGAATGTCGAATGTATCCGTCTCCCTATTCAGACTTTCATCCATTCTGGTACCTATCGACGATCCCATAGGTCAGCATACGTGAATACAAGCTTGCCCTTTCGAATGTGAGACGATATTCGAGGAAAAGTAGATCGATATTCGTCCATGCTCGCAGTAGCTTGAGTTCGCGGCGCGATTCTGAATTATTTGTCATGCTAAGCTCGAGGGACGTTGATTCGAGCGTGGCTTGCGCACAGCAAAAGCAGAAGATTAACGATTAGTGGAACTAGGCCTAAATGCCGGCCACGAACCGAGTTCGCTCGAGGCCCTGTTACTAATTTCGCAGAATTGTCCGCGGAATATTCGCGTACACTGTTCTATCGCGGCTGGAGCCATATGGCACGTGATATTGCAGAGACATCGAGATTTAAGGGGGCTTGTCCAGAGTGTTTAACGCAAAATCACGTCCCATTAAAAGCAGGGCGAGAACGATGAATTTCGATGATGGACTTCATGTCAATTTTATGAGGCTCGCTGGTCGGGACAGCTGCCGAGGTTGCTCGCTAATTAGCTTGCAGCGAGCGTATGGTTAACTGAGCACAGGCCAAAACGCAAAAATTCAATGAACTGGCTCGAGCGTATTAATTAAACATAGCTCGGCGATATCAGTCACATTGTTGTGGAATTAAATTAAAATCGAGAGGGAATAATTCACAAAAATTGCAGCGCCGTGCTCCGAAGCTGTTTGGCAAACCACTGGAATCTCTGCAAGTAGAAGCTGCACTATCCGAACCGATGAAAATCCTCAACTTGGTTATTTATCCTTCCGCTTTCCGATAAAGGGCCTGAAACACGGAGCGCCAGAGAGACTCGGTCGCAGAATCGCTTTGCTAGCCAACAAGTCACGAATGTCAACTCCATCCTGCACGCCTTCCACCCGGTCTCAACTGCTGAAGCAGCAAAGTCATCCTCCACGATTAATCATCGTATTCTGCACACCTACTTGCTGACCTGCCAATCCCCGGGCTGAAGTTAATTGCCGGGTGAATAGAAAGAAAGCTCGTCCCCGTACAGACGATTAAGTGCAAGATCGATGCGAAAGGGAACGCGTCGATTTTTCATTGTACTTATAGAATGGATGACTGTATACAGAGTTTCGATGGTATCCCACATGCACGGGATAGGCGGATGCAAAAGGTATTGCGTGTCAAAGTATCGAATAGGGGAGCATCCTGGACATGAAACCCAGGTAAATGTTGACCTACTAGTGCAGCCCCCAACGCACACAGATATCCAGACCTTGGACATCGGTTTTAACAGGCACCGGCGTTCAACAGAGTGCAGCCTGAAAGGAAGCAACACGATCCCCGTTTCCAGCCGCTGTAGACGAAAATACCTAGAACAGATTGAAACTAGGTCCGCCAATTTCGCGAGCCTCGATCGTCGAACCCTCCTCCGCGTAATCGCGGGCATGTGCTGCTTATTTATCTGGTCCGCGTAATCTGGCCAACGTGGCGCGTCGATAAAGGGCCGCCTGTAAATTTCGCGCGAGAGGGGAGAATTTATTAGCGATCGAGCTCGTTACGCGCCAGTTTCAACAACGCTCCTACGCAGCCGGGGATTGTTGCGACACAATGCTCTCTCGACAACGATTTCGATGATTCATTCATGCGTTCCTATTCACGCCGGTCAAAACTTTCGTCCCGGTTGCGAAGGCAAACAGCATATCTCACCGGAGGAGCGGAATTTCAAGGCTGGTACCAGCGGGGCTTTGGGAATGAAAAATTCAGGAGGTCGGGTGGAACGGGAGAAGAAAAGCCATCAGAGAGATCCGGCTGAGCTGTGTAATCGAACAGCGGTATAAATTTAGCACGATTCAAGCGCGGAACGATGAAACTGCATCGCGAATAAGCCTGTCGTAACAAGCTTAGCCGCGCTGGCCTGCGACAGGTCTGATTTCAGAGGCTGGCTTTAGCGTAGATTTGACAGAACAGCAATATCGCCTTGGTGCTCGTTTAACGAGACCAATCAAACCACGGAGCTGCTGGCTGTCGAGGAGCAGTGCGGCTGAACGTTCCGGGAACTTTCGTGGCGATGATTAGTCGCCGCGTATTGTCGAGAAGGGCCCGAACCTGTTCGAAATTCACCAGGTCCCAGGGACTTCGTCTCGGCATGGAAATCGAGCGATCGCCTGCGAAGAGGGAGCAGAGTGCCGATATCATCGCAGACATATCGACGCGCAATAAGGTTTATTTCCGTCTGGTCTGCCCGTCCAGCTCTCCTCGAGCTTTCCCTCCGTACGGTATGATTAGCACGCCTTTTTCCTCGCTGCGCCGCTCTTTTCCAACTTTAATTAATACGCCGGGAGAAGACTTTCTTAATGACAATACTAAAGCCGGCGTACTTTCCGCGGCAGCGGAAATTAAAGGGATCGTTCCGTGTTTCCAATCAACTCGGCCCCCGAACCAGCCCTCGTCACCTTCCATTCTCCATTCCAGCCGCGGATCACCCTCGTCGAACATGATCCCGTTATTGCGTCGCAACGTACGACGAAACCGTTGCCCGTGCACTTATCGAGGCTACCGTATTGGAATTATTCCCGTAAAACAGAGCTGAATTACCGCGAAAGTTTTATCGGCGGCGGACAATTCGTTGGGCCGCCCCGGACGTGGCCGGCAACGATACGCTTTCGATAAATTGTTTAACGTGTTATTTAATCCCGATAATCGGATACATCACGCTCGCTGCGTCGAAATATCCGTGGTGTACGAACTCGCAGCGAACACCCGGCGAATAATAATGTATCGCCGGGAGGCGGGAGCAGCAAAAATAGCCGTGTAATTTGCAAACGGGGAGACCTGCGAATTATGCATCTTTGAATCTGTCGGGCGGCGTTCATCGATCGGTTTGGACACAAAGCACCCGTTTGTCCGCCGCTGGAACAATTGCAGCGATTCGCGGCGATGGAAATGAGCTTCGCGTTCTTTCCGCTTATTATTGTTTTACGCGTACAAAGAGCTCTGTTTCGAATTATTCGATGCAAGATCATTTAGTTCCTTGATCAAAGCTCCTTTATTTAACACTTTAATTACAGCACAGAGTAGCGATCAGAATTGCCGGTGTAATCCCTGAGAGGGGAAATCGAGCTGAGAATCTCAGCCGCGGGTGTATACCTTGGAACAAGCTGCTTCTATCGTTCCGAGACGCGCGGAGTCTGTTTGAATCCGTCGCACCATTCGTGAGCTACTATCGCGAGCAGACATGACCAAACAAACTGTAACACGCTCGAGGCGACATGTCCGAGTTTATCGGTCGGTTGACGCATAGAACGGACTGCTGCGATGAGAACGGCCAATCCTCCCCTTGAACAATCGCCGCGATCGAGCCGCGCGTTCCCTCTGCCACCGATTTTGCAGGTAATATCTCCCAGGTCCCAGTATTGTTACTCTTTTTCGCCGAGGGCCGTTCCTGTTTCAACTGGCCCCATCCCCGTTCCTCCCCGCGCGCCACGGAACAATCGGGGGCAGACGTTTTTCAACGAGGAAGCTTATCATCCCTGCTCGTTCGCGGATTTCCAATTTCGATGTTTAAATAAACGGTATCGCGTCTCGTCGCGCGATTCATCCAGGCGCGGATGGTCACTCGTTATTTCCGATTGCAACACGTCCCGAGGAAAAAACAAATACCGACGATTCAATGTTAAATATTTTTCACTCTCTCCTCGAAGCTTTCTATGAAAAGCCTTCAAGGATCTTCTTCGGATGAATTTCATACGCATTTGTACTTTCGTTGGATGGCAGGAAGCAATGTAGGTCGCATTAGGATGCAGACGACGACTTCTTGCGAGGAGGACATCCCCTTTCGATCGATCACCTAATGTCCCAATCGGTGTTGTTAGGTAGCCGTAAAATGGGACCTTAGACCTTCAAATAGAGAGGAGCGCGAGGATCGCGGAGTCCAGTCACGCGTGAAAGTTCGCGAAGAACCGAGGACCAAAGGACCGATATTACCACCCTTTGGGATCCCATAATAGGACCTGGGTCTTTCGATTTCGGTCCCCTCCCGACAACCTCACTACCTCCTTCTGAAACACAATTGAAGAATCGTGCTCGCGAGCACTCGAGAGTACCTTATTATAGATCCGTTCCGTCCCATTCAACGGGAGGAAAGCAAAGCAGCTTCCCGTGCCGTGTATTTCAATTCAATGCAAACAGAACGCGATATCTTAGAGACTCTGTAGCACAGTGCAATTTACCTGAGAATTGTAAGGGGATGCCTGGCTTCCCTGCTCGATGGGTCTACCTCGAACGTTTCCTCCAACGCGCAACTTCAACGACCAGTCACTCGAACAGCAACCGTACAGTTACGTCTCCACGAAACGTGTCCGCCGATACGTGAACTATGACCAAACAGTTTCGCAACTCGCCCCGTTCTTTGTCGAACAAAATGTCTCCCTTCGCGCAAACTTCGCCCCGTTCCAACGTTATTTCTATTATACATACCAACGGAAACCCAATACTAATCCGCCATTATTTCTCAGATTCCAGGAATCGAGCAATTCCCCCCAATTGATATTGGCTTGCCGCGAAACGCAATACGTCATTGTGACATTGTTAGACCGCAATCTGCCGCCGATACACGCGTCCCGCAGACAAAAGATCTCTTTCCGCCGCGATTTTCTGGCAGTGGGTCGCGCGTATCTCCGCGGCATTGTGCGCAGGAAATGTCTCGTATTTCCCCAAGTTGTTTCATCCCCTTCGCCCTGCCGCCCCGGCAGATCGTCCCTTAGCCGAGATTCGCATTTACGGCGGGTCTTAAAGCTGTCGCGCATAAATTCCTGCCCCGCGGGGGAGGAACGCTCGACACCGCCCGACGCTTCGCGGCGCGTCGATGAGATATTTCGCGGAATCGATCCCGATGCCCGAGCAAAACGAATCCATTGGTTCGGGGAAAAGCGACGTGAGAGGAAGCCATAACATGGCACGAGCGATTCGCCCCGTTGTCGCTTCGCAAAAATGCACCGGGGTAAGGTTTATATCGATGGAGGACGACAGGGGGATGCGGGCTAGCGGGTAAAGTGATCCTCTTGAAAGCAACGTTATTACCGTTATTTGAATAGGGAACAGAGCGTTATTAGTGTCTTGGTACGGTGTGGTACAGGCTTCCCAGTCGTAACGACGACGATTGTGGCCATTGTTTGGCAACTGTTTGAAATATCAGCCTCGCGACTTGCGAAGGAAGAATACGATGATGGTCGGAATAACTCAATTCCGCCGCGACTCCTCCTTCGCCATCTTTCCCTCCCCTCTGTGCAATGTGTATTTACCGAGACACTGGCCGCTTCATTCCATCGCGCACCGTTCCATTCTCATTCTCCATCTGCTCTCGCAAAGCATGTAAAATATGCAAACTTCTCAAAGCTTTCCTTAGTTCAGTCCGCTGACTCGCGACTCTTCCCAACTCCCACATCCCCGCGAGCGGAGGCTCGCATTGAACACGCGGCTTCGAAAAATTCCACAAGGACGAGTGAGTTTACGAAAACCTTTTGACATCGTTGCAGGCGTGTTGCAAGCTTCCCGCGAGTCCCCGTACATCGTTACGAAGAAATGACAAGAGGACCCCTTGATATTAGCCGAAAAGAAGGAACGTTTTACGATCGCCTCTGAGGTAGCATACAAATTTTCCGCAGTCCATGCTTCCGCATCGTTTTATGATGGCATGCCAGAGATCTTTTTATGAATCCACGGCCTGGGATATTTGTGCACTCCGCGAACCGTTCGAGCCGTAAAGATCTGCGAGCCGAACTTTTTCATAAGGAGAAGCCTCGGGTGTGCCTGAAAATACTCGGGTACCGCCGCGAACGCGCATTTACGAGCGTAATCGTAAAAGCATGATTGCCGTTGCCGCGGCAAGATGCCTGGACCTTCTATATTCCGGCAGACTGTTCCTCGGCGAAAATTACCGGGGAAAAACGGTCGTTTCGGTGAAACTTCCGGCATTGCGTACGCCCCGAGGATCGTCCCCTCGATTCACGCTTATCGCGACGATGTCCTCTCCACGCGCCTATTTCCTGCGGTGCTGCGTACGTTGGCCGCGTAACGCGCGACCAGACGGCCGTTCCCTTTTTCACCTTACAACTCCGGGAAACTTGGGATGCTTTGTGGACAGTCCCAGGAGCACGCGTTCCTGCGACGCGATCGATTCCCTCACGAGGGGCAAGCTGGAGCAGCTCGCACGAATAACGAATCCCCCGCGCGATAACGTTGTAATTCGGCGCTACCACTGCTGCTCGTATTCCAGCTAGTTTAAAAGTTTCGGGGAAGTGTCCCCTGGGAGAGATCGATCCTCGAAACTAGCGCGTCTCGGCGAAACAGCCCCTGCCGGCGATCTATTTGGAGTTTCGTTACCAGCCAGACGAATCCTGCGTTACGACACCCTGGATGAACGACGTAACTCGCGTCCGAGGAATGTGCGACTCGGCTTCACGCGAAGACAGAGCTTTATGGAGAAGTTTTCAGGATACAGTGGATAACAGCTGGGATTTATCGTGGGTGACAATGACGAGTACCTTCAGGAGCAGTCATACTGAAATGCCGTTGACTAAGTGCCTTGGCCCCTCCAGGACAGCCTGTAAACTTCAGTTCTCGTGGGTGAGAGAGCAGAGAAAGCTTGAAACTTGCCGACTTCTCTCACGAGGGCTTTAATTCCGCGAAAGAGGGGAGCAAGCCTCTGCGAGAGGTTCTTGAAGAACCAGCCAAGTTGAAGCGGTAAAGTGCAGAAAGCCAGTTTTTCACGAGGCTCCCTGGCAAGTTCGTAGGAACAGCTTGAAAAGTTTTTATTTCGGGATGGGATCTCCCTTAGACCGAGGCAAGTCCGAAATGTGGTTAAACACCTCGAAAATGGGTTTCCGCGGCGGTGTAGATGTCTCAATGGAACCTACTCGAGCAATCCATTAAATGAAATGGCACGATCCCGTTACCTTCCAATCTACGCCATTACTTTTGAACCTGGAGATACCTGTGTCGAGTCGATACACGATCAATTACGAGGATACCAGAGACAATGCGTAATTAAACATTGTTGTCCATTGAAACATACGATAGTGTCGCTCGATGGCAATCTAATCGACAAAGGATCTTTCGGACAGTACAATTATATGAAAACCATCGTACCTCTCCTGTTTGTCGTCCACAAAACAACGTCGACGGACAAAGCGAAGGCGAGAGATGAAAAATATTTAATTAAAGTTGGACAACCGGTAAAGGGTTTCGTTGGCCCTTTGAGAGACCGGGAAACGCGAAATTGTGCGAGCAAAAACGAGTTTGAATTTTCATCGTTCCATTAATCATCGGGCTCCCTGGACTTTTCTATCGATCGGCCGAGCAAAGGGCTGGCTCGGTGCGCGCATTAGCGATCTCGTAAACTTTCCCGTTACATCGATGTAACTTGCACGAGGATGAGGGATTGCTCTCGAAACCCTGAGTAATGGCGTGTATCCGTCAGGAAAGTGCAAGTCGAAGAATGTATATTTCACTCGAGCCAGCAGGATCAGCTTCAGCGTCTTCTCGTTAGAACGGCTGGCTCGTAGACAGACGAAATGCGTGCACTCGGTCGAATACCCTTCCAGCATTTCCATTTACTAGGTAGTGTCATTTCTTTGAAGATCCCGCGATCTCGTTTATCCCAGCGGAACTACCAAACCGCCCATTCCAGCTCTCGAACTTTAGCTTTGCAAAAGACGCCCCCGTGATCTCGTTCCCCTAAAATCTCGACGATCTTTTTTGCCCTCTACGGCGAAACCCTCTTACAGGAATTAATTAAACCATCTGGCAGACTCTATTCCTGTAATTCGAGGACTTTAAGCAGGGGCACACGCTCGCAATCGGAGGAATCGAAGGAAGAGGACCCAGGGGGAGGAAGTTTTGGAAGCGTGGATGGAGAGCCCATGGTGTATTGTCGGAATTTAATAATCTCCGAGGACTGTGGGGTTCTCGCGACATCGCGCCCACGAAAGCGACTTTGGCGTAATTGCTGGAGGACCCTGGATGATCCAGAATAATCGGATTAGCCTGGCGATCCACCAAACGCCTTGTTATTCAGCTCAGAAATATCCGAACGGTAAACGTTGCCAGTTTCACCCCTCGGCTACGCGTGTGTGTGACTATCTCTTTTTTAAATCCACAGGAAGTTGGAAGTAGTTAGTGGGAAGCACGGCCGTGCAGCAAGGCTCGTTAAGTTTTATTCCCACCCCGTTTCCCCTCTAACCGAATATTCTTGGCCACGAATCGAAAGCAGCGCACTCCTTTTGGAGCGTTGCCACGCGAGATTCTAATCGAGGATTCGACTTGATTATCGACATCATATTCCACAGTTCGTTCGATGATTTCCGGGGGATCTTATTCGATTGTTACTATCAGATTCGCGGAACCTACGCACGTTCAACGAGCGGTGAAAGTACCGCTTGCTCGCTGCCGACACGTTAATTGCGCTTCGCTGGGTGCCCAATAAACTCGCGTCACGATTTTCCAGGAAAAGACGGCGCTATTTTATCGACAGGCTGGCATCGACGTGTCCATGATCGTTTTATTCCGCGTCCAGGACGCAGTCAATTTACAACGTCAACCTATCGCCAACGTGACGCGAGCGCGGCTCGGTATTCAGCGCGGAATCTCCGGCGAGCGATTCAATTTGTCCGGCAGATTATTAGGAAAAACTAATTCCACAGGGCATTTACTCGACGATGATTGTCGCGCGGCGTAGCGCAGTTACACTTTTCTCCTCTTGCGGCCACTCGATTTGACGCGTCGTCCACCCATCTTCTCGTGTTATCGATTTCACGTACGCCTCCCTCCAGCATCCACGTCGAGTGGCCACGCTTCGAGTTATATCTGCTCGATCGATGTAAACACCTTTGCGTGTTTTCCGCGAGACTTCGAAGCTCCACGGTACACGCCCGAGACCTCCGCCGGCGATCGAGGCTGGGATCGCTTTTCAGATTCCCTGATTTCTAAGTCCTTCGTTCCGAGCAGCCTGGATGTCTCGAGATCCGTTACAAAGCTGCTCACGTGCCACCCAGCGGCACGTGTGGAGCCGAGCGCTCGCTTTTTCAGCCAATGACAACAGGAATAACGTGTGATCTTTTCAAAATAGCTGGAGCCCACGCGAAGATTTTTCTTTCGAAGACACATTGAACGTCGCTTCGAGTTTTGCTTATCTTTCAAGAGACGTGGATGAAATGTGAGTCGATTCACCGAACGAATAGCTCGAAATGAAAATACGGAGGAAATCGGATCTCCGTGGCAAGCTCTCCAACGAATACCGTTCGGAATGAAAACACGGGAGAAATCAGGTCTCCAAAGCCCAAGGTGTACGTCTTCATTCCGTTCCTCGACTTACTTGCGAAGCGCGGGCGGGATTCACGGCGCTTCTTGCGTGTAATCGATTCATTTGTATCGGTTAGAAGGAGGGCGACTTGGGTCGAGAGGCGGTCGTTCCCGTTTCAAACACTGCGGAGTAGCAAGATCGGTCCTTTATAAATTGCAGCCATCTAATCAGTCAACTGTCGTGTCCATTTTCGTGACACTCTGTCTATAACTGTCGCGCAGCGGCGAGGCAATCTAAAAGGACAGTGGGGTGTCGCGTGAACTGCGCGAATTTCTAAATCGAACTGCAAATTAACGGTTTCAGAGTCCGTGTAAACCGATTGCCGGCAGTAATTCTGAGAACCTCTGTAGCCGGGCGAAAAACGAGGTTACAGCCATTGAAATGGAGTTCGGTTATCAAGTCTAGCACGCCGGACTTCGCAGCGCCGAGCGCGTTCGTTTCCCTGCACAGAAGCTGCGTTCTAATCGACGGTTAATTCTGCCTCGCCTGCGAGTTTATTAACTGCCACGACGCCGGCCAGACAGGAATATTCCCTTTCAGCTGGGAAATTCCGTTCGCGAAGCTCGAATTCTTGCGCGATAAAGAATCGTGTTGGCTTTAAATACCCTCGAACGTCTCGTTACTCGTTCCGATGCGTCCCATTGTCGAGATGTTTAATTACAGTAATTTCACGATAATCGAAAGATGATTGAACGATAACCATCTTCGTAATGTTAACGCATCACGAGAGTTTATTGAAATCCCCCCAGCATTGTCCAGTTAATCCTCCTCGATAATAAACGGGCAAATGATTCGTTTCAATTCTCCGGCCGCCTTCGCCGTTCCCCTTGCGCTCGCAATTACTCCTCGACAAGCTACCCCGAGACAAATTTTACAGCGTGCCTGAGGACCAATTCTGATCTCCATCCAGTGGGATCCAGGCATCGGGAACAGGAAACGGTAGCCCAGTTACGCGCGACGTGTCTCACGGATAGAGCGAGATCGATATGCAAACGGCAGCTTTTATTCCGTCCTTCAGCCACTCGAGTTTATCGCGACGGATTTACAATCAATCGGAAGTTTCACGGCGACGAAAGGAAGGGAGGAGGGAAGAAAAGAGCCTACCCATCCGCTGGAGACTCTCAAGGACTCCGCGCGAGAAGAGTGCCGACATCCAGGCACCCTGTATATTCACTTGATCGAGTTTCTACTTTTACTGTCTGCTCGTTGCCGAGCCAAGGGTGTAATTAATTTCTCTGGCCACCCTCTCTATCCCTCTCTATCCATCTCTGTCCACCCCTGTCCCTCTCTATCCCTGGAGGAACGCCGACGATCACCTTTTTTTCCTCTCCTCCTTCTGTCTTCGCGCCCCGTAACCCGTGTTATTTTCTTCGTAGCCTTCTGCCTTCCTTCGTTAGATTTCATTTTACTGCACGCGCGCCCCCGCGCACCGACGATCGATGGAAAACTGTGAGAGCGAAACTGGCAGCCGGGGAGCTTTCACGGGCGGTTCACGTAATATCGAGCACGACGCAAATTTTTCCAGCTTCCGGTGGGGGAAGCAGACAGCCCCCGTTTCTCATAACACCGCGCGGTCACAGGTGTCACGTACCGTTCATGCCTCCGTCTTTGCTTTTCCACGCTTTTTACCTTGTTACCTCCGGGTTTCTTTTAAACGCAGCAACGTGGCTGTGACACTTGACACGTTGCCCTTCCTCGGAACGCTCGTGTCACGGATTGCCCCGCAATACCATCGTCCTGACACATTTCTCAAAATCATCTCGACGTTCGAGCTCAACATTCCATGAACTTCTAAGCCACGGTAGCCGAAGTCCAGGAAAAGCTCTGACTTCGGAAGCTCGAGAAAACTCTGGCTTTAGAACCTGAAACCTATGAAGCTTTGGTGTTTCCACGATTCTCTAAGCCCCCGACCTTCGCTATCTATGGAGTCCTTACTATGCCGCGCTCGAAGGAGATCGACAACCACGTTCGCGACTCTCGAGCGATGTCGCGAGGATCGCCTGCCCATGAACCAGAAAGAAACCGCCGCGATCCAATTGTCAGCCTCGACGGAGCACGATGGTTGCAAACGCGAGACTTTGGAAAGCGCTTCCCTCACTTTCCTGCTTGCGCCGTGCTTTACCGAAGAGCGGTGGAATTCTCTGTTCGGGCTGAAAGGGCGACTGCTGCGTCGGCGATTCGCAATTTCGAGCTGCAATAAGCGTGGACGGTTGCAAGTGGTTACGGGCATTCATAAGTCAGACCCGTGGGTAACATCTTGTTAAATTTATCGGGCCGATGCTCGCGTGGGGTGTAGCGATCCGCTCGCGTGCGCGCCGCTGGATATCGTACGGGGAGCGGAATTTATCAGCAAAGCTGCGCTTAATCCTTCCTTTTCGGCCCTTTGCCGCGCCGAACCTCTATCGCCTTAATGCCACGACGAATTGTAAACCGTGGACCGCCTCGGGTGAACGGGTTTATTACGGGCGCGCTTACGCACCAGCTGTTTACTCCGCGCGGATGTCATAAGGAACGTAATGAAAACTGCCCGACAACGTTATTATTACTCTGGGATTTTTCTTGCGGCTGACGGCTGCCCATCTCCTAGAGTCTGTGAGGAGCTGTAAGCTGAATATTTCCCTGCGCAACAAGCAGTTCCACTGTTTTCAAACGGAACTATTAAACTGGCTGCTCGCTGCGAGGCTTCGAGGGACGAATAGTTCCCGAGATAACCGTTTTGTTGCGACAGGCATTTCGTAATTCGCTGTTGACACAGCTTAAGTCATTCACCGGGACAAAGAGGGCTCCGCAATCAGTTACAAAAGCAGACGTCGCGATAATGCGGAACGCTTAATGATATTTCGCGGAGGGAAGGATACTTTGCACGTCGAAGGGAAGAGCACAGCGCAAGGGCTGTAATAACAAGGAGATTCACTGTTAGCGGAATTCACCTCAAACTTGACTCCGGATACGGAAATTCCACGTGTTGCTATCGAGCAACCTGGATTTCAGCCAAACACCGACCGTGGGAGTAGCTCGCGAGTTTATAGAAAGATCTACTGATAATATCCCGCGGATATCTTAGCTGAGCCTTAGGTGCATGGTTCAACCAGGAGATGCATAAGGGTTCACGACGAAGCTTTTTACGAAACACGTCTGTGAAAGAGAAATTTGGGAAATACATATGAGGAGAGGAATGGCCGTTAAAATGGTCCCAGAGAGGAAGAAATGAAACGAACTGTTTGAAACTTAAAGGCAATCGCTTCGTTGCTAATTACTTGGTTAGACAGGGATGCGTTGATAATGGCCGGCGATCGAAGCTCGTTATCCTACGAAGCGGCGCTTCGCGAGTTTTCTCACGCGATCAGCATCCATCGCATCATTGTTTTCCCGTCCGTTGATCAGAAGAGAAGCTAACGAGCCGTGCTTGCGGACATTAACGCCGCGAAACAATAAATCCCCCGGCGACTGCAATAATTTAATTCGGTAACCGAGTTTAGAATGTAATCTGGTGGGGCGAGCGATCGATTTCATCTCGTTGCAGTTTCAATTACTCGCGACGAGCACCTATTACCATTTCCCTGAGTATTTCCTATTACAAAATAGACAGCCCAATGATTTTTAAGCCCAACGATGCGAGACGGCGTGGATGATTCGCATTGGATACCGATAATAACTCGCGTCTAATGAAACTGGAAACACCTACGCGAGTTAAACAGCGAGACGTGCAGGAATTCCATTTTTTGTTTTAACTGCGTGACCTTTTGCTGTAATAACGCCCGCTGTTCGGGACGATAAGGTCGCAAGTAATGAACCGAAATTTTCCAAAATTCAAACAACACTGTTCCCCGAAAGGGAGGCCAAAGTTCACTGATTGCACCTCCGAAGCGCGTGTCCTATACTCTGCGCTCGTTTAGATACTTCGAACAAGTTCTCAAACGAACGAACCTCAAAGCATGGTATTCCTAACTCGCGAGAGAAATTTCGAAAGACGATTACATTGACGATACGAATGAGCCCGCATCTTCGTCACATTCCCGCATTTCTGCAATCGCGAGAATGAATTGCCGTCCCCATCGCCTTCATTCGACAAGATTGCAACGTGAAATACAAGCGTGACACATGACTTACTACACCAACCAACGGAAACTCGACTTATCAAACAGTATATCTTACGGACCTCAGACCTTTCGGGACAGCAAAGAGTTGCAGCACTTTCCAAGGTACCCTCCACCGAAATTCCATTTCCTTCAGACCCTTTCCCTCGGGAAGTAAAAAAGGGGAAGGAATCGTACGATTTATGAATCGGGTTAGGAACAGCTCACCAGTCGATTGCTGCAACTTTCTCAAAGACTCTTCACCACAGGAAACAAAATCGATTACTTTCGTGCCGCTGCGAAGCGGCTGGCGCGCCTAGCCGACCAGTGTCCGTCGACAGCCGCGAGGAAAGCAACGAAGTTACGTGAAGCACTTGTTCAGAGCACCGTGTTTACAACGCGCGGCCCCATTTCTTCTGTGAGAAACCGTTCGCGCTCTTCTTCGGCCTGTAAACGTTCTGCATCTATTGACCATACAGGCTACGACGGAGTTTTACGTCCCCCGTTACGGCGTCTAGTTCTCGAGTTTCCCAACTGCATCAACCGTTTGTTCGGTGAGGCCGGTGTAACGGCGAGGAGCTTGCGGTTTACCGAAACGCTGCAGCTTTCGACTTGGCCAGACGGCTTTCACAGGTCAACACGGATCACCGTGACGGTTCGTCCCCCAAGACTCTCTGCTCGTCTCGTTTTCGAGCTACATCGTCCAGCAGTGAACAAGGTTCGCGGTACCCGTGTTGCGCCACATTCTCGAGTGTATCTTCTGAAGAAGCGTGTTGCGAAAGAGGGTCCAAGGGGCTTGCGGTCGCCCCAAGACGACGCCAGACTTCGACTTCGTTCGATATGACCGGGCTCTGGGCAATCAAAGTTTCGCCTTTCGACGGTGAAGTAACGATGAGAGATGGGGCATCTTTCTATAGGATGCTAGCTAACTTGCGTTTCAAATCTCGGACGTGTTGAATTAATTGGAGTATCAGAAATTTACGACGTAGTATCAAACGCGATGAGGTACTCTCCCTCAAAGATCCCATAAATCTACAGACTCCTTGGATTCTCGCGAGCTAACTTGCGTTTCAAATCTTGAACGTGTTGAATTAATTGAAGTAGGTATTAGAAATCCACGATGCAGTAAGGCACGTCCCTCAAAGATCCCATAAATCTAGAGACTCCTTAGATTCTCGCGAACCGATCGAAAAAGCTAGTCGAGGACCCTCAAAGGAAGGTGCGCAACATCTGAGGAACTAGGCTGACGCAAGCGTTTAATGGACGCCAGGCGCATACGAAGGTGTAATCTGTGCGACAGCCGAGCATAATGGCCCTCGTTGACCCGTAAAAAGTCTGCTTCTATCGGTCTTTACCACGGTGCTCTGCCTTTGAAAGAGTGCGATCGCCTTCGACTTATCGGATGCTCGGATTCCGCGATTTGAATGCCGTCTTTTCTTTTGTTCCAGACTTGTCCTGCGTGGCGGGGAGAGGAGGAGCGCAACCGGTACACCTGTGACTAGTGCACTCTGGATTACCACGCTCCCGGAAGCACGATCGTTTGACGCCTGACGGAATGACGTCGGCCCCAACCCCCGTATCGTCGTCTCCGACGCAGCGAGCCTTCGCGAGCCCTCTGTTCCCGGGCAGACCGCGAAGAACGTGCAGTTAACTGGCTCTCAATCCAGGCGAAATTCGGGAAAGAAGAGGACCGATAGTGGCGCGAGGATAAGACGATTTTTCGAGGTGTTATCCCCACTGAGTGATTGCCCTCGGATTTCAGGAATCGTTCGCGGAGATCAACGCCTCCTAAGCACTCGCCCGGGCGAGCGTTGATCGCGTGCACGGGAGAAACAAGATTGACGACAGCGGGTGAAACGAAAGATTGCCCTGTACGCGACGAGCGGGGCGGCAACTCGACCAAGATGAACACCACGATAATGAGCACAACCAGCGTCATCGATTACGATCCGAAAGTGAGTCCAGACGAGTCGATAATACAGAACTGCGAGGCGCATGTGCCGATTGTCTCGCTAGTTACGCAGATCCTCTACTCGGTGGTCTGCATCGTCGGCCTGCTCGGCAACACCCTGGTCATCTACGTGGTGTTGCGCTTCTCCAAGATGCAGACGGTGACCAACATGTACATCGTGAACCTGGCGATAGCCGACGAGTGCTTCCTGATAGGCATACCGTTCCTGGTCACCACGATGAGCTTACGCAGCTGGATCTTCGGCAAGATCATGTGCAAGCTGTACATGACCACCACCAGCATCAACCAGTTCACCAGCAGCATCTTCCTGTTCATCATGAGCGCGGACCGTTACATAGCAGTGTGCCACCCGATCTCATCCCCGAAGATACGCACGCCGTTCATATCCAAGGTGGTCTCGCTGACAGCCTGGGTCACTAGCGTGCTCTTCATGATCCCTATATTCTTATACGCGAACGCGATGGAGTCTGACATCGAGGGCATCAACTGCAATATCTACTGGCCGAACGATCGCGGGGGCCACACCACCTTCACCCTGTACACCTTCATTCTGGGCTTCGCCATCCCACTGGCCCTCATTCTGATCTTCTACTTCCTGGTGATCAGGAAGCTCCAAACTGTCGGGCCCAAGAACAAGTCGAAGGAGAAGAAACGGTCCCACAGGAAGGTGACCAAGCTCGTCCTAACTGTAATTACCGTGTACGTACTGTGCTGGCTACCCTATTGGCTCACCCAGGTGGCGCTGATCTACACGCCGCCGAAGCAGTGCCAGAGCAAGATCACCATCACCAGCTTCCTGCTGGCTGGCTTCCTCAGCTACAGCAACAGCGCGATGAACCCTATACTGTACGCGTTCCTCAGCGACAACTTCAAGAAGAGCTTCCTGAAGGCGTGCACCTGCGCCGCGGGCAAGGACGTGAACGCGACGCTGCATATCGAGAACAGCGTTTTCCCGCGGAGGAACAAGGCGAACGCCGAGAGGCTCCAGTCGAACCGACTGGCCGCCTCCGGCCAGTCCAGGCTCGAGCTGGAGGACGAGGACGCCGAGAGGGGTCTGCTGATCAGCAAGACGTCCACGACCACCGTGACCATGACGTCACGATCCAACATCACCATAGGGAACGACGCCAGGGATCCAGCGCAGAAGGAGAGAGAGTCGATGAAGAACGGGGCGCAGTTGACTCTGCTGACGCAGGTGTAAATCGAGGGGCAGACTTGACGATCCAACGAAACGAAAACGACGTGTCTAGAGCTGGCCTCTTGCTGGTGAATCTCGTCGGGTCGCGAGGCGAGTTCTGCCCTCCTCCTCGCCCCGGTGACCAATGAGCCCTGGATTCATCGAGGCCTGACGAGGGGAGAACCACTTATCTCGCAGGGACGGGACACCATATTTATCCTTCGAGGAATTCGTGTCACACGTGTCTCGAGGCATCGCGATCTACGAGTCCATTCGAGGCTCACTCGATAACGAAATCATTGTCCATCGAATTTTTACTACTACCCCTCAACCTGCTGACGGTGTCGAGGTCACCGACGACCGTCCAACGCAATCTGTGAATATTTCGTGTCCCATCGATCCCCCTGTGGTACACGCCACCCTCGATGACCACCCCCGTTGCTTTCACGCCGCGGTAGACCAGTACCTGAACACGCGTCGCGCGAAACGTAGCCGAAGAACAACGACAAGCGCTTGGTAGTCAGCCGAGGAACGAAACGGAAGACACTCTGATCCCGTGACAACCGTGACAACCCCGACACACGTCCCACCATTATTCTTTGTCGAGAAGAGCTCGAGTGCGCGGCTCTCCCGCTTGCCTAGCTCTGGACGCGACAGCAGCCGGGATATTTATGACTTTTCAATGTTGACAAATGCACGATGGCGAAGAGGGATGCTTTCGAGGGAAGGACAGGCTGGATTGTCCTTGCCAGGGCTCCCACGTGTCAGGAGCAGAGCGTAGCCTTGGAAAAATTGTGCTCCATGAGTGACGTCGAAAAGACCAATCTTATTTTCGTACGATCCTCGTCCAGTTTGGATGAATATAGGTGATTGCTCGGGTTCAAGTGAAATGGGGCGAAACAGTCTTGCATGCTTATGTATGTAGATAGACTCGACATTGGCAAGTCGGGACGCGTCGACTATGGACCGGAGCGAGTGGTTTATCGTGCCAAAAGATGAACAGCTGATGTCCTATGTTTCTGTTTTCGTAAGGAATTACGTCTAACGGGAAAAGGTACAAAAATCGTGGATAAAACGTGCGCGACGCCATCGATGCCCGGCACTGTGCTTTCAAGGAAGAGCCCGCTCGATTCGATACTTGGGAAAATCGATCCGACGCGCTTCGAAGAGGAGAACAGAGGGACTCCCTTGGGGCTCGCATCTCGAGTAGCCTCCTCTCTTATTTTATATTTTCTTACTTCCTTAATGCCCTCTTCCATTATTTTGGCTCGCCTGAACTCCCTCCGCGCTCGTGATGGAGCGCCCATTGCATGGAAAGGAAACCGTGGCGAGGATTTCATGACTTGAATTCTTACAAAAGCTTCTGACGAGCGTGTCACTCGTTTCGCCAGTGATCTTGACTATTTGCAGTCGGATACAGCTTCCTTCTGGAATGTTAGACATTATGGAAATTGCATTGCTTATCGTGGAAGCATCCCTGGAACACTTGTGCCTAAAATTCTGTCGTGGACTGCAAAGTTTCAGCCAACAACGGAGCGCGACTGCAAAGAGTCAACTCTCGTTTGCATTTATTTCCTTGCAATGCGACCAAATATCGAACGAGCTTCACAGCTTGCGCTGATCTTCGAATCATCTTGCTGAATAGCAACTTCGAATGTCGCCTGCGCTTTCTCATCAGTATTCTTGTACACAGACTCGTATACACGCACAGGACGAACCAACGGACTGCATCGAAGAGAGATTCTAACATCACCATCCGGAAACACGAAGTAAATACCCGTTACCCTTGAGAGACTTGATTCTCGGTTGACTTGATGGAAGAAAGGGGCGACCGTAATCGCGGGAAAGAACGAATCACCAGTTGATAAGGATTCAACGAAATCGAGCAACCGATGAGTCAATGTTACGATCGTCAATTGTCCTATTATAAAAGGAGAACGAGGAAATTGTCAGTTGTACCAATTTTCTGTAGCCACTAAGTGATTGTAAAGTAAAATAAAGTAACATCTAAGTGTATAAATCTGCGTGAACAGACGCAACTGCACTCCCACGTGACGCCAGTCGTAAACGCGAGAATATCGCAGTGAAATTCAAATAACAAAGGACAAAGACTACTGTTACACCTCGCAGCGATTCCTGCTCCAGAGATCCTTATTCGATGGCCTACAATTTGCCTTCCAATCAACGCAACTTCAGAAACTCGATATTCCAATAACGTAAAATTCCGCTGTCCCCGGTGAATTCGAAAGTTCAATGCAAGATGCTCGTAAAACAAGCTCGCCAAATTGCTCTGCTAAAAAGAGAATCCCAGCGCCGTGACCAATTCGGTGTCTCCGAAAAACGATGAAATTTTATCGGGAGAAAAAGGGGGGCGAGTGGAAGCTCGGGGAAGGAAATTTGTTCGTGCGAGGCACCGTCTCGGGGAAAATAGAGTTCGAAGGTACACAGTTTCGACGCGGCAGCCTGTACCCTCGCGAGAATCGACGCTTCAATTCCCAGGCAGTTGAGCGAGCTCCTAAAGAGCTGTCAAAACAGAATCACCGAGTCGTGCCCCGCCCGTCGCCCGTGTCATATCGGAAAAGTAATTCAACGCAAGTAATATCGGATGTGCCATCCGTCTGGATGAGCCGTCGTCGTTCTGCTCCGAAATCTCCTTCTTTTATCGCGGCCCCGGCGATCGTGGAAAGTTAGCTTAAGGCTGTTTACACGGGGCAGGACGAGGCCGCTCGTAAAACGAGCTCCGCCCGTGGGGTCGAGCCGTGTCACGTGCGGGCGCAGTTTGTTTCGGATCGCTAATTTCAGTCTGCACACGCGCTTAAAAGAACCGCAAGCGCGCTCCCGAGCACGGCCATTACATGGCTCGTTCGTAATTCCTGCGCGGCTGCGGTCGAAAAATAGATGTACATCGTTGTAAAAATACTCCCTTGAAATTACAAACGGAAGTGAGGCGGCTCTGTGAACCAACGAGCCATACACGGTGAGTCATTGTGTCTCAGCACCCCGTTCCAGATCCTTGAGGGTTCCTCCTGGACCTAAGCGCTCGGAACATCGAACGATCTTGAATTGAAGTCTCGTATAAGATGATCAACTGTCTCCACTTTGTATTTATGTCCTACTGAACGGAGTATATGCCCCGGCGAATAAAGAAGTTAGTCGAAGTGTAAAGACGCAGTAGCTCACCCTGTATAAAATAAGCGATCTTGTTTTTTAAAGTAAGTTTTAAACGATCATCGAGTAATTGGGTCGTCGATACGAACAGAGCGGATGATATTGCAAGTATCTGTGAAATGATCGGAATTGTCAATTGTTTGTTATCGCTCGAGCGATTGGAAGTAATCCTTTTTCAGAAACCATTGGCAACGCTATCTCCGGCGACCTTATTTGACAATTTAAGCCCGCGCGGTGCTAGCGGCGCCGATAACCGTGCACTCGAGCACGCGTAATCGAAAAAAATTAGATATCCTGGATTTTGTGCAGCGGGAGAGTGCAAGTTAAATATCGGAAGCTTTCGAGGGACGAGTTCGAGGCTTTCGCGAGTTTCCAGGGAAACTCTGCATTTTCCATCGGTTCCAAAGTCAATTAACCGACTGCAAGGATGGAAAAAAACTTTCGACGGGAGACTGAGGCCATGTTTCGTAACTAAAGCAGCGTCGAAAGCACTCGAATCGATCGCGAGGAGACAGTCGAACCGCTCGCGAGCACCGAATGCTCCAGGCGAACGTTAATCCTCCCTGAAGGGGATGCAATATCGTGGGAAAGATAATCTTCGTCTTACCCACTTCCACCGCGAGTTTAGTCCTGATCGATCATCAACAACGGCAGCCAGATACGGCGGAGTTCAAGGAACACCGACACCACTTGAGAGCACAGGATCTACGTAGAAACAGCCGCGCTTATTGGAGCAAGGCACCTGGGCACCTGTAACATTCATGAACCGTCGTTCAAAATAAGATTCTCCGCGAGGAGCTTACATGGTTTCGTCATTAGCTCGATTTTCTTAAAAAGTGCCCCTGGGGGAATTACGAATTCCTCGGCCCCTCGTCGCGCCCCACATTCTCTACGCAGAAGTTGCACGGTAGCTTAATCCTTCGAAAGTACCTACAGAAAAGGGAACAAGCGTCGTGGGAATGGGACAGGAAACGTACACCTAACGAATTACCGTTAATTGTGTACCGACAATTACACCACGCGCCCGAAAGGCGCGAGGGGTGTGAATCGAGCAATCAAACGAGCACGGAAAATTTCATCACGTTGGAAAACTTATTTCACCGTACACAACTGTGCGTTTCACAGCTTCGTTTCGCTCAATTTTCCTCGTTATTCTATTACCCGCTTCTCCCTTTGCAACAGCCAGCCTCAGCGAAAACGGTGTCGCGTTTACTGCGCGAACAATGACGGCGCGGTGCCCTCAAATAATCGCATTCTCGGTGACTCGTTTCGCGTGGGGTTTCTGCAGTCTGGGCTTCGGCCAACGTCACCGAAAATTTGGCCAAACTTAACGATCTTCGAGTGACCGAAGTGTCCATCGGAAACGATTGCCGATAACGTTCGGCAGGGTCGTAGAGCGTAAAGGGAGGCTCCTCTGTGGGGCGACGATACGCTTCCGAGAATTCGCCTTCACCGCGATGAGGAGCATCGCATCGAACATCGTTGTGGTTTCTTATTTCTTTAACGTTGTTTATCCATCGCGACCGCTTCGGTGGGTCTCCTTTTGCGCGGACCAAAGGCAATATCACCCTCGGTTCTCATAACGTCCACGCTCGGCCGCAGAATAGCTGTACGTGCCTATACATCAGCCCAATAATGCTTCTAATATCGCTCTAAAGCACTCGACGACGCGTTACACAATTTTTCATCGAGGTCCGACAGTATTGACTCCGCGACACCTTTCATGTAACTTCTCGTCCACTGGCTACGGAAATAGAACGCTTTATCTCGCTACCATCCCAGCCGAATGTACTTCCTGTCCCTCCCTCACGTATCGGACTTAATTTCCCTCGCGTAATTGCGTTACGGTGCCACGGGATCGAGGGGATAGACCAAGATGGCTCGCCAACGAATTTCATCCTTCCCAGAGACTCGAACGCTCCAAATATTTGCATGGAAGCGTGGCGAAAGGGGCGTCGCGTTTACCAACCCTATTTGCAAGATGTTTATTCAAGGCGACGAGCGAGTAGGTACATATTTGGAGTTTTCGACTGCTGCGCGGCGCCGTCGGCTTCTTTATGGAATATTTCCTGGCTGTTACCCTGGATCCGCATTGCTGGCGTCGTCTGCTTGACAGATTCCGCAACCGTCCTTCTCCAAAGTTTTCAGGTATCCTTCGGAACGTGCACGCGTTTATCGAGTGTCCGTCGGCCCGGCGACGCGTCGCCAATATGTCGAAGGTATCCGATCGGTACGCGTAATTGCATCAGGCCAGACCTCTTAGCAGGAAACGCAGCGTGGAAGATGGGCTCGCTGATGTTCGCCGATGCCGACGACATCGCGTTTCGAGTTAAAGTGACGCGGGAAAGGAGGCGCAAGCTTGGCCCTCGCGTTGTCACGGTCGTTAAGCGGCGGCTGCCGCGGGATTCGTATTTAATTTCGTTAAATGAAACTGCAATCACATTTAAATTTTAATGTCCCCGGCGTTACGCGGCGGAGGACTACGGGGGCGGAGCGTTTAATCGCCGGCGCTTTTATACGCCTGAAAGCGAGACGAGAAGCGGCGCAATTCCGACTGGGATCGTATTCGAGATTAAAAGAAAGCCCTGTTCGATATAGGGAAGAACAGCCAGCAGGTATTCGTTCCTTTAATCCAGCCGTCGCGGGGACCAACTCACACCTTCTAAATTTCAGGCAACCAAGGAGGAGAACAGGGAAGCTGACTTACGTTAGTTACGCTAATTTCCCTCGCCGGCGGACCATTCCACTCGCTGCTTTTCCTCGACGCAATCTTTCTATTTTAAGCCCGGATTACGCACGCATTACAATACGTTTAAACTTTGCTCGCTTATGAATTGCAATTACAGAATCGCGGAAGCGACTGCGACACGCGTGGGAGCTGGCGACCTTTGCCACTGTGCCGATAATTAAAGTCCACGAGTTGTACACACCAGGTTTAACGTCGTCGATGAATCAATGGAAGCGCGACGTTACGATAGCAGTCAGTTTTAACGGCGAAATTTCGTGGCAACGAGGAACCTGCTGAATAAGTCTGACACATAAGACGTTGCCGAGATTGGAAAAACGAATAATGGCGTGAGATAACTCCGCGTAGCTGGGAGATAGAAAGGGGAATCGAATCGTAATCGTGACAAATTCTATCCACAGATAACCCCACCTTTGTACAGCACCTATAAATCACAAGAACTTCCGCTGAGCCTTCTCCAGCCACCAGACAGGATTTAAACAACGCGAACTCTGGATTAAGAAATTGAAGTAAGACAGCGAAGACTACCTAGATGGAACGTTAGAACGTGTTCGATTTTTCCGTATATTTCCACGCAATTTTCAAGTTCCGACCTTCGTAAAATTCAATCTCCCGCGACGCGTCGTTGCGCGATTAAATATACCACCGCCGATATAAAGTCGGATCATAACTCTCCTGGACGGAAGCGCGAGCGCGCTGAATATGAAAGTCGCCAAAGCGGATTCGGGAAGCGCTAAGCGGGATTAACAGCCTGCAAAATACGGATTTACCGCGGTGGGCGAGCAGGGCTGGTAATTTTTCGCGGCTCCCGGTGCCGTTTGAGTGGCATGGGAGCTTTCCCCATACGGGAATCCCATTTTCCACCGACATTATCCGCTCGCCGCGATATTACAGTCGAGGATAAAACCGTGGCGGTGCATAAAATCTAAGGTCGAGGGGACCTGCATCCACTCGAACGATCGATTATCGAAAGGGAACGGAATCGTTCCTTCCCTTTGTTTACGAAAGATACTACCGGCTGACTTTTATTACCTTTGGCGACGAGGAGGTCACGGGCGGGATCGATTCACCAGCCACGACGATCGAGCTGCGAATGATACTTGCTCGACTGTGAAAAAGGAGAGGACTCTTCCAGAATTCCAGGTCCGCGAGGAAATCGGGGAATAAGCACGGCTCGATGGAAGAATCCTCGTCGGAATGGGGAAGGAAGATAGTGGCGAAGGTTAATGGAGAAAAAGAAAGCACGCTCCTGTTTTGTGCGCTATTTTCTCATCGCTCGTGCAACTGTTCGCTGATGAGGCACATAGCGAGGCCTAGTTTGCACAAGTCGGCGAACGACCAATAGGAAAACAACAAACAGCGGTGCACTACGCTTCACCGACGATTAATTCGCATTCGGTCCAGCTGCATACACGGTCCAGTGCGTCGTTTCTCCTTCCTTCGCGGAGGATAGCTGGAAAACCTGTGGGGAGACAATGGCGCTACGTTTCTTTGAAGTGAGATCTGCTTAATGGGGATGATTTCGCTACCTGAAGCTCTCGAGTCAGGACTCTCGATAATAAACGTTATTAAGCGTAACTGTGGGCGTCTAAACACTATACGGAACAATCTCGCATCATTCACCGTTGCCTCTCCGCTGAAAGCGACTTTAACCTTTGTCCAGGCTGCAGTTAAGGTCGCCGAAGAACGGAGCCGTCCCCAGAGAGATTGCCAAGTAATTTCATTCAGCCGGGTAATAAGTTTACGGAAATTCGGTGTCGCTGAACGTTCCTCGACAGCGTCGGGGCGCACTTCTCCGAACGGAGGCCCGTTTCACCTCGAGTTTCTAACCATCGTCGCGTAGATCCCGCGTTCGTTATTCAACGAATGTCGCTGGCTTATCAGGCGTCCCCGCGACACGCGTGCTACGTGATAATAATCGCGAAAGTGAATCGTAGATGCTCCCTTTCTCCTCGGCGCTATTCACTACCCCGGCTGGCGGCGTGCGTAACTTTTCAAAGAGGCGACGTCGATGAAAGAGGACGACAAAAGGCGGAACCGGATACCAACGGAACCGTTCCTTCTCCATCAGACGATTCTCCGATATCCTTGAAAACCTGAACAAGTCCTCTCGTGTTTTGTTTCATTGCCAATTCATCTTCCAGCGGCTCCACTACATCACGTGTCCTGAAGAAATTTCAATGCTTGGCCAAAATTCGCGAGATATCGATCGTCAGAGACCCGAGTTTCGTCTGCGGCCAGCCCGCAAGATTTGCGTGCGAACTTGACGGTACACGCGGCAGCCTGGCCCCAGTTCCCCAGAACAAGCGGTGGTAACGGCATACAGAATTACTTGCGCATCCCGAGAACAAAGGTTGGAGCTCCGAGAGCAAAAGGACATCGTGTCGCGGCCGTAGAACGTAGTCACGCAGTGTGACTCTGGTTGTTAAGTGCTGAGCAAACTGGTAAGACACGAGCGACCTTTTCGAACACACAGGTGGGACTATTATCCTCCTTTTAAGCCACTGCACAAGGCAAAGAGCCCGGCGCACGTTTACACAGCAACGGATATCGCAAACGCACCTGTCGGCTTGGCAAACAGCTGAGATGGGGTTAGAATCGACCTGACTCGAGGGCTTCTGAATCCCCGTGGCTTGATCACGGAACGCAAACCTGAGCTTCGATGACGAGCGCGGGAGCTAATACCTTCTATGACAATTAGGAGACGCGTGGAAACGCTGTGCAGATGCACGGGAATGAAGGATGGAAGCAGAGTGGTCGGATTCAGAAAAGCTGACTGTTCTCCAACCGCTGGGAGCTTGAGGAAATATTTGCGAAAGAAATGGTTCGTCGACAGCTGAATCGTCGATCGATTGACATTACGCGCGAGGCTTCATTCAGCTAATCCAGGGAAGGGCACCCGTCCCTTTTCAGACGGGACGAGCATCGCCATTGTTCTCGATTACCGAGCAAACGAGATTCGTGGCCATGCATATGCTGATTGACGAATAATCAGGTTTGCCTCTTTTGATTACCATACGCCTTTATTCGTCACTTGTTATTCCGTTCTGTGGAGAGTTACCCAAATCGAGCATATTTCCCGCCACGCGACGGGAAGCTCTACCCTAGAAATCCGCGTCCTACAGCAAACGCGCGATTCCTACCGATTACTACAAACTCCGAAATGAATTCCATAGCTTCTCTCTCTGAAAGCGCACAGGCGCAGAACGCGTCGATCGACTTTAGTGGAAAGCACCTCGATCGCTGTGAAATTTAAGGATCCTATAGGACAGCCGTGGTTATCTGCTGATAGCTGTGGCTATATTGCCGCGAGATTTGTCGTCAGCTGCTTGGGTCGCATTTCGGTGCTTCGCACCTAATTAATGCGAAATACAATCGGATCTGACTCCATTCACCGATCCCGTTAATTCTTGCTGTCCCCGAAGTTTCGCACGGCCATTAGCCGTCCCGGCAACCACCCGCGGCTTTAATACGACAGCGCCGTAATACTCCGTAATAATGCGCCGCTGATCGATCAGCCAAGCAGATTGAAAGTAGCTTTGTTCGCCGCGTAGGCACGCGAGCCGCCAGCAAAATTACAGGAAATTGAAATTCGAGTTTCGCGTGCGCACAATGCAGCCGGAAAGACGATATAGCTCCGTCCCGTTTCGTTCAGGATTTATCTTTACCGGTGTAGGGGGATTCGTATCAACTCCACTGCCAATCAACTCGAAATAATCGAGGAACGGAAAGGGGCGGGGGAGGGGGAGCAGCCGATGAAATTTATGTTTCCGTTAGCGATTCGATGGAAAATCAACGGGCGAGCCGGCTGCAACGAAATCGAACGGGTATTGTTTAATCACGAGTTACGCGGCGACAACATCGGCGGGAGCGCGGTAATTACTAAATGACCAGGCTCATCGGGTATTCAGCGATCGACAGCGACGTTAATCTGGTAAACTCATTGCTGCCTGGACGGTGTAACGCGTTACTAAATCATTCTGCAGTGATATCGCGCAGCTGCTCGCCGCCCAGCTTCCAGATCGCGGGCGTCTTCCGTTTAATCCCATCCCGGCCTGCATCAGCTACACACCCAACTATTTACCATTGCTTGCGCCCGCTATTAGCGAGCCCCAACCCCCCGTTAAATTCCCTCCTCGTTTATCCCCGAGGCGCCGTGTCCCCGCTTCATTTACTTTCCCCCGTCGGGAGCCCATTTTCTCGGTTAAATCGAAGGAGAAGGAATTTCGGAGCAGCCCCCGCGGCCTGTCATAGTGCAGCGACCAGCACCTCGCTGGCGAAAGTAACGACCTGTAAATAATGGACGCCTTCCAGCACGGCGTCGCATTCATTTCGTTCGCCCCGTTGAATGGAACTTGGACGAGCTGAGGCCACGCGGGACTATCAATCCGGCCACGACACTTTTAACGAACCGCCGGACACCGACGAAAGCTTAAATCGATTTTCGATGGACGTTCGTCAAGCACCGATCCTAATGAAATCTCGACCAAGGTCGCGTCCACTCGGACAAGCTTCGCGAAAGAAAGAGGACTCTGGGTTAGGTCTGGTGGATGAGGAAAAAGAGCCAGCTTGGTGACAAGCTGATCCTTGGACTGCTCGGGACGATGGAGAAAGATTGGAGAAATCGGTGATTTTCTGCTGGTCAGTGTACTAGAAGAGTACAAAGGGAAAAGTAATCTGGAATCTAATCGATATCAATTGGACATCGAATTTCCAAATGGAGATTGAACTGAAGGCTTCTAAAGCTTGGAAGATGGACCCTTAGGGGGACGAAATTGCGACAGCACGCGACCAGCCACGCGATACCATTGAGTAGAGTTATTATCGATAATACCACTGGCTACCCTTTCCCGTACACAATTTCTAGCAACCATTCCGTTTCGATGAATATGACTGAACCGTAAATTTAGCTAAACCGAGTGCTCCCCTAACTGAACGCATAA
The DNA here is from genome assembly GCA_910592295.1 of Andrena haemorrhoa. Taxonomy (NCBI): domain Eukaryota; kingdom Metazoa; phylum Arthropoda; class Insecta; order Hymenoptera; family Andrenidae; genus Andrena; species Andrena haemorrhoa. Next base: position 5,187,464 of record OU342940.1, on the reverse strand, counting down.
AATGCCCGTAAACAATCAGGCAAAACAACTCGCGGCGCTCCCCGAGCGAGAGATAAGACGTTCCCTGCACAGAGTCGCGAAAGTTTCTGCGTTCGAAATTATTTATCCCCCAGGTCGGGTTGTTGGTGAACTAGCGAACATTATTTGCTCCCACTTGCACGCTTCCTCGCGTCTGCACTTTCGTCGGATCCCATTCCCAGGCCCCTACCCTACTTCCCGCGATGCGGATGGGAATTTTTTCCATTGCCCGCTGGTAGTTTCACCTGAATTCCCAAATGCTAGCTGACGGTCTTTACGTAAGAATGCCAGATTTATGTGTGCAAACGTGACGGCTGCAGCCCGGCGAACACGCCGCCCCCATTTCCTCTTTCCGCGATTTTTATAGGTCAGAGAGTAAACCTACTTTGTATGACAAAGTACCTACCCCTCGCGAGCGGATAGCATCTATTCGACAGCGGCGACAAACACGCCGCGCATCGAAGGATTTAGTAGACTGGACCGCTGGAAGATGGTCAAAGGAATAATTTCCGCGGTGGACACGTCGGCGACTTTAAAAGCGCAAGACGCGTTCCTGAATAAATATTACACGGCGAACGGCTACGGTATAGATCGCCCGATTGCAATATCCCAGGTTTTTGTAGCTACTTTGAACGACCCACGCCTAGAATCTCTTTAACCGAGTGCCCGCCTACTCCTCAAAGGAGTACCAGGAGCAGAGAAGGGAATTGCAAAATTCTGCCGAGGGGACATTTTCCACGATCGCGGACCGAGTGGCAGGGTATTAATATCGGAAGCGGGGTGGAGTTGCACGAACCGATGATACGCAATCGTCAAAGTTCCACGGGAACGGCTCCAGGCTCGGCCACGTCGTATTTGGCAATGAGATGATTAGCCGGGTTTGCTTATTGGGGCATAATTAATTCGTTGCCGAACGCACGGCGAATCTGAATCGCCGATGGCGTAGACAAGAGCCACCGACGTTGGAATTTTCCTGTTTACGAGACCCTCGAAATTCTGGCCACGTTTCAGGCCGCGTCCAACCCTCGGAATTCTCTTGAAGGAATGCGAATGCACCGGCTCAACTGCACTAAGGATTCCCGAAATTCCGGGGGCCCCGTTCCCGACAGCTCGAGCTCACACTCGTATGCTTCGCGGCGAGCCGGGGATGCAGATGTTTAAACGACTGGGGATCTCGAATCTCGTTGCCCGGGATCCCGCGCGGGGGGATTTCGTCCCGTGGGACGGGCTGCCCAAACGTTACGTGAAATAAATTAATCACTCCTGGCAGAAGTTCTTTCTCTGATGCAGTAGCACTGTTCGCGTCGGCGATCCTTGCAGTTTCAAGGTAACGTACATCGATTGTCGCAAATGTGTAAAGTTATGTGAGAGGACGTGTGACTTCACTGTTTAAGTCGCGTGACTGGGATATGTTTGAACTTGAGACACTTATTATAGGCGTGGCTATTGACGAAAAGTATATTAAGTAACACGTAACCATTGTTCCCCGTCATGTTTCTTCAGATGGTCGACTGATCTTTCTGAGGAAATTGCATATTTATAAGATAACCGAGCCACGGGTTTAAATTAAGACACATTATTCTAAGAACCTTAGGTCGATCGATTCTGTCGGATTAAATGTAGCAAGTATACACGTGTGCGCCGCGCGTTTGAATGGGAAAAGCCGTTTTAATTACACCTTGTACAGCGCTTAGGATGTCTGATCGTATCGGCGAGAGCAACAGAACCAACGTCAAACGAGACGTCTTAAGACGAGGAAAAACACGAAGAGTGCGATTCTCCAGTTGCGACTTAACGATTGTAAATATATCTCGATGTTCCCTGTATGAGACAAATCCTACTTCCATGTGTACATTACTTTTAACCGAGATGTGGTATACAATTACAAAGTTTCTCCCAGCTCCTTTGTCACTTTTTTCTGTCCCCCCTTCGATCAAGAGTCGCCTCTCCAATTCCAAGACTTACCACTCAGGTGACATTTGTGTCTGATTTTCAGGCAGAAACGTCAAAGACCGAGCACCCAACAGGAAGAAAGTTCCACGATCCAGTGTACACCGTCTCCAAAACAGGGTCTTAACACGATAGCAGCCAGATCTTCGCGATTGGAACATCTGATCTTCGTCAGAGTTACCTGATTAGAATCCTGTGCTACGAAATTGGATCGGTGGGAATAGGTTTCCGGCGAGGAACTTAGCGTAAACGAGGAAACTTCTCTACACCGAGCCACTGATATTTCATCGAATCATAGCGTCCCGCTTTCATGCTTCCATTTCGAAATTTCCCCATCCATGCCCTTCTTTCGCCTTAGCAAAGTCGAAGAAAGGAGTTGAAGACAAAGTGATCGATAAATTTGTACCCGAACGCAAATCAACAACCACGAAGTTTTCCTCGTGTCGAAAGAAACGCTATCCGAGGAATACTTTTTCCCTTTGATATTTTCTTCGCTCATAATAAAGAGTGGCGTAGAATTTCCACCCCGCGGCATGCTCCACGGACTCTCTTGATACTTATGTAAAAAAGAAAGCAATACAGCCCGTCGACTTGGCGAAATAGGAGCCCCGGTTCTCGTAGCAAGCGAACGCAATTGTTTGGCTCCTCGATATTCGAATGACGGTGCAAGGAGAAAGTCGATAGGAAGGGAGAGCGGTAAAGAAGAGACGCCAATAAGTTGGGGAAGCAAATCACACGCTTGTTCTTTGTTAATGGGAAAGGAAATTCTTGTCATTTCACGGTCACGTTTACCCTATGAAAGTATGTACAACGAAATTCGAGACCGCGGGCACTATGTCGAGAATTTTGAAATGGCCCAACGGAGAGGGAAGAGAACATTCTGTTTGCGGAGCGCGCGGTTTGCAACAGCACTGTCGACGTTCCAATAATTTCGCGACCGAATTTTGCTAGACGAATAACTTGCTTTTCGGCGCATGTAATTAATTGCCCGGTTGCCGTGCGTGAAGCACGTCCGTGCCAGCGCGAATTTAATCAGACAAAGCACGCTTTTAAACGTAATTACAGGCCTCGCGGTTGTACGCGTACGTGTAGAATCGCGCGCACCAACGGGCCGATTATTAATCCACCCTCTCCATCCGACGGGAGGCTCGTCGCATCTTCTCTTCCAACGTCCCTGCGACGGGAGAAAAATGTGTACTTCTCCCAGACAGCTCTGCCCTGATGGATAATTCAATTGGCCTCCGACGGAGGACGTTTCAAGCCGATGGTTCTCGTTACCTTCCCCAGATATTCGCCGTCGTTCGCCGCGACACACCCCGACCACTAACGGGTCGAGCGGAGCCTTTAATAACTTTAATTACAAAGCCACCTAACTCGCCACCGCTGAATCTCGTCACGAAGCCGAAACTTCGCTCCGTACCCTCGCCCTGAACACGCTCCCTTATTAAGTCACCAAACTTTGCTCCCGACAAAAACGTTTCCAAGATTCAAAGGACCCGGGGGCCGGAATAAAGTTGTTTATCAGAATCTTGTGCTGTGCGATTCGGGAAGCAATTCGGAACGCGGTGCATCCGCTAGAAGGGGAAATATGCAGCAGACAGTTCCTCTTAACACTCCGTCGAATTCAATGCATAGCGAAACAAGGAGAATGGGGCTGCTTCGAATGCATCGATTTAAAGCAGCAGTGGGCTTGGCCAGGGTTGGTAGGTAAGTTTCAAGCTTATATGCATAATTCGATGAGGGACAATATCGAAGAACCGTGGCCGTATTAACGGAGTAACGAGGAAACGCACGCATACGATGATCGGGTGCACACGTGCCGTCGCGATGCACACCCACGTCTCGCGATGCATGCGAGTGCACGTGCACCTCGGTGCAGTGTGTTTGAGACAAAGGTTGCTGTGAATGTCTGCACAGGTTTGTATAAAATGGCACTTGGGCCTTATAATTTATTTCTTTTTTTTATTTTCCGTCTATATTTCGCCAATTTTAGTACATGGGGTGGTGAAAAGGCGAGGCCCAGCTAAAGATGCTATAAGAGCCTTCTGTATAAGTGTAAGCGTTAGAGGATAATGTTAGAATACAAAAGTAGAGAAAAAATAAAAATAAACTATAAACTATAAACTAAACCTGGCATTAGGTTCCTGACCTACTAATGGGTAATTGCAATTAGCGAGCTATGGGTACGTTAAACACTTCCTAGGCCAGCATTTCGTGTCCGGATTAACGTGTCGAGCAGCCTGTATCGACGATAATGCGCAATTCCACCACGTACATTGCCGTACAATTTAGCGTCATTAAGTGGCAGAGATTCGCGACGACGTGACGACACTCTTCCAGCCATGATTTTCATTCTATTAGCCGAGAGAATCGCGGCTGACAGCGTGGCGGATCGACTTTCGATCGAGGACGTTGCGACGCGGCGTGCATTCGAACGACGTCGAATTTCACATCGACTCGCCGCGACGACCGTCGCCCGTACCTTCTTAATGCCACATCTCCGAGCCACCGATCCGCTATAAAAGAAGTCGCATGAAAGTTGAAAAGTTTAAAGTAGAAATTGATTCCGAAGTAGAGGCAGGTGAATTTGGAATGGAAACAAGGGTGTACGATCGTAAAATAAGATTTCGGCAGCTTCCTTCGATTTTATTTCGAAAAGTGCTTGCGCGCGGTAAGCTCTTAAAACTGCACCGATAAAAGGGGAACGATCAACTTGCATGGGAAGAAAGCTCGATCAGAAGAGCCAAGAAAATAAATAATGGGTCATAAAGGGGGCAGCTTTTTAAAAATCCGAGGAACTTATCCATATTAATTTTTTTACGGTGAAAATTCCCTTCGAGGTCCAGTAAAAAACTGGGAAATCGTAAAACGAAGGCAACTGGGGGGACGAACGAGCTTCCGGTGCCCGATCGAAACTTTTCGTCGACGGGGAACGAGCGATAAACGAACGTCATTGCCCGATCCAGGAAATCGAGTCGCGTAAAAATCGACTGTAACTTTCGAAATGGAAAAAGAGCTGGCCCCGAGACTAGTATATTGAACCGTGAAAGCTTTATTCGTCAAGGAACAGGTAGCACGACTTCCTTACTATTCCCATGACCAAAGGAATCTAAAAAATCTCCACGGAAACGAAATTCCCGTCGCGTGCTCGCCGACGCGACGTAAGAAAGAAGCAAACGAACAATTAACCTCGTAATTAGTTTTCTCTGAAAATGCCACGCGTTTTTCGGCGACGGTGGAGGGAAATCGCAGACAACGGAGGGTGTGAAGGAGGGATAGCGGCAAGAGGAGATAATGAGAGGTGGTCCGTAAGAAGAGAGATTCAGCTCCTCGAGCGGGGCTTCTTTGGGGCTAAAGAGGGGTCACGATCGCTTTTTCGTCAAGGCAAGAATGTTTCGAGGGCTGGATACAGGTATTGATTTCCAATTACCCACCGCACGCCCGTCTGCCCGAACGAGGGGGAGGAGGAGGTTGATTACGACCGGAGAGAATCGAAAAGGCAAAAGAAGGTATGCATAATTAATTAACGAGTCTCACCTCGGCCCTGTTAATTTGCCGCGACCGAGCTTTCGACCTGCGGATTCTTAATTGCAACCCCTCTTATCTAACCCCGGCCAGGGAGCAGAGTTATCCCGCGGAAAATGTTGCAGCCCGCGCGAAGGAATTCCACGGTAATTAGGACTGTCTTCGATCCGTCTAAACGATTAATTCGGACCCCACGTTTCGCAACAAATCGCTCCAATTCCGCGGCAGAGATTTACGAGGCACACGCGATGGACATTAAGAGCGAACGTTGCCCGTATGTTTGCGCGTATACAGATTCGGAGGATAAAGGGGTAGAGTTATTGGGGTCGAAGGGAACAGAGAGAAATAGGGCGGGCGGAAATTGTATTACAGAGAAATCGGGGGAAACGGTGATGAGGACTTCCTATGGAATAATCGCGATTTTGTATTAATTTGTTTGAAAATATCGCTTAACGGATAGCAATCTAAATAGTATCTACTTAGTTCATAAAAAGAGGAAGGGTGATTTGAAACTAAACATCCTTGTAATCGTTGCAGGTTATTCAATTCGTTCTCATTTTGCTCGGTGACTTTGATCGATCTTCTACCGCGTATATAGAGGAAATTCAACTTCGAAGAACACAGTGCATCGCGTTATGCAAATTAACGCTTATCACGCTCCTCGCGGCAGCCAGTGTCGCGTTCCGTTCTTTTCTTCCTTTACGCTCGCTTCGATTCTGTTCGTGCATTAAACGATAAGCCCGATTGCACCGGGACAAGGAAAAACAGGCAAGAACTCGGCGTTTGCTGGACGCCCAATGATTCCGAATCGCCCATATCACGCGCACCGCTAATTAAGCTATACGATCTAGGGGAAATTAACTCTCGAGCATTACAAGGCGATTTTTCATATCAGCTTCTATATATAGATCAATTAATTATTACACCAGACGTAGCGTGTCATCTGATTTAAACAGCCGACTCACGTGGGCAGCTCGTTCCTAAAATAAACATATCATTTCTGCGGAAATCTTAACGAGGTATCTATTTAATTAAGGCTTATTTTTGACTGGTGTATTCTTTGAGCTTCCAACAGTGCCTTTTGAAAAGTTACTCAATGCGTAGGTGTATAGGTACATCAGTCGGAATCAGAATATACATTCTGAAGAATATTTGCCGCTAGAAGCTGAGTTCTTTTAATAGATTCTTCACGCGAAACTATTGATTGCCACCGGCTTAAAGTAACAGAACTTCCTTTCGAGCGATATTTCATTTCGTACTTGGACAGCCTTCATCCATTAGATTCAGTTTGAAGGAGGCAAAAACGTGGAAGAAAGAGAAGCTGATGGTTCGATATGGAACCAGTGGCGCCATCTTTCTCTCATATCGTAAACGTTCCACTCTTATCAATTTATCAATGAGACCGCGTTACATCAATAGTAGCATACTCCATTCTTCCATTCATTCCTTACAGAACGCAACCAGTTTGCCTTTCTTCGAATACTCTATCGAACACGACTTTGTGTCTCCCTTTCGTCCACCCTCAATGATTTACATCTAAGCAGCGCACAAATAATAGTGCAATCAACCATTCATAATTAAATTCTACGCGATAACGACGATTTCTTGAGTATCTATAATCGTCATTTCATCGGAAGGTCCGCGAGCTTCTGATTACAATCTCGAAACTTTTTCGACTCTTAACGATTTCGCACAGTTGCAAGTGGATACTCGGGCGATTAATTGAATTTTACATGCCACTGTGGACGACGAAATTTCACCGCCAGCCAATTAAACGCCCGTGTCCTTTGATCGACCGAACCTGCACGCCTCGATATGCCCGCGGATGTGAGCGTCGCGACGCGGCGCGGCGAATTAACCCTTATCCGTCACTAATTACAAATCAGTTGTAAATAGCATTACCAGTGGTCGGTAGGGTTGTCGTTAAACTACAGCGGCCAGTTCATCGATCCTACGGGGATTTATCCCCGGCGAAAGGATCACTGAGGTCCGTTTGATTCGGTCGTTAATTAGAGGGATATTTAGCCCGATCGAAACAATCGTCCTTTGTTTCGCCACGATCCCGACCAACAGGAAATTAAGCATCGCCACCGGTGTGGGCGTCGCTCTGGAAATGCTCCAGTGATCAAAAGTTTCGGGCCGCTTTAATTAACGCCAGCACCGCTTGGAGGCTGGTATAAAATTATTGCTAAATACGGTCATTAACAAGTTGCAAGCCGCGACTGTGCTTCCCGATTCTGATAGTCTGAAGTTACTTCAACCGTGCGTAGGAAAATACTGGATTCCAATCAAACTATGAAAGTTCAGGGGATGGATCTTGTAAGTTCAGCGTCATCCAAGGACTCTACGTTTAGGTACTTTATTCCCACTTTAAACCCACTTCGGCGTTATTTGTCCCGACGACTTTTGGATTAAGGAAAGCGCTTTCCACGCGGAAGGAAGGACGAGGCAAAGTAGCAAGTTTTAATCGAACTGATCCGCTACTTCCGTTCCAGGGGAATGTTTCCTCATGGTAAAATATAAAAAGCTACGCGAGACGGAGGTAAGAGGCGAACAGGCGAAACTTTCGCTCCACCTATCATCCGCCCAGAGGTCCTTATTAAATAACTTTTGAAGCTACGTGAAGGGGATATACAATCGTGATAATGCTCCGGGGGTTTCGACCGAGATACGCATTCTTGAAGTGTGATGAAACGGAAACAGAGGACGACGAACAAGCAGAAGTGCACGAACAATGTTCCTGGAGATTGGAAGGAACTCACTTCACAATGTACACGGTATAATCATCGTGATAAGGCATTTATGGATTTTGTTGGCATTTCGTTACAATCGTCCATGTGAAGTATTGGCAGGAGAATGGAAATGCTTCGAAAAGCGAGGCAAGGTTGCCAACGAAATTCAATGTAGACAGGGCGAGCAACAGGTGTCACTCGAGCACCTTTAATAGTCTTTTCGGCTTTAACGAAATCGATAATTTCGTTCCTTGTACAAAGTCAAAGCACTTGGCCGCGAGTACTCTCGGTACCCTTGAACGACCCTCGATAATGGCATTTCGAATGATCAATCTCGTTTATACGAGGAGAGGATTATCGTCCTACGGATACCTACATGTTACTAGCTATCGATACTTCTAATTCCACCTGTATTCACACCCTTCTAAAGTATTTACTAGGGTATTAAACATGACGGAAAGTTCATCCTTAATCACTATAAAATTCATTGAAAATATTGTTTTCACTCCGATGGCACATGTTTTTAGTCGATCACGACAGTTGCTCCATTTCCTTTTTATCGATATGTTTACTCGTAAGTTTCCATAGGAGCACTAACGACTGGCTCGAAAAATTTCACCTAGTTGCGTGTGTGTCCCGAAGTGGAAGCAACAAAAATAGGGTCGTTGGTCGTCTGCCAACAGAGCGAGCAGTTCTAAATGACGGGAAAGTATCGGCGGGAAAAGAAAAGAGAGAAGTCTGGTATCCCATTTCGATATTTCGCGCGACACAATTCCTCTCGCTTCTTGCCGATGCAGAGACTTATCGGCGATCGAGCGTAATTTATGTTCGAACCGCCTCGGCTCGGACATGCACGCTCGCCGTGGATAATCGGTGTAATTACGAGTAATCGGAAAGCAAGGCGATTCCGATGGGGCATTAACACGTGCAACGAAATTAACACACGCACTTTTATACGAGAACACTTCTGGGCGCAGTTCAATTCAATATCTCCCTGCTCGATTCACAACTTTATCATCTGCTCTCAATACAGGCGATTAATTATATTCATACCCGTGCAATACATTTCTGAAAAGCCCCTCGCGACGTCCATAAGATTTCAACGTGCTTCCCCATCTTCTACTAAACTTCACAATAAAACAGACACCGCGGAGACTCTTAAAGAGAACCGACAACAGAAAACATATTAAAAGAACCGAAAGTTGATTTACAGGCGAATAACGCGAGAAACGGGCAGTGCACCAAGGAACTTTCTTAAATTCGCAATCGTTGATGAAAAATAACAGAAACGACCATGCGTCCTCTACTCCCGCTCCGAAAAAGACGCATAAGGAGATACAGATCGCCTTAATCACGGTCGAAAACAAAGAAGAGGGTCGTGGAACGCGTAAGCGTCGCGATGCGATGGTCGTCGCATTGTCACCGGTGTAATAACAGTCGTGCCGCACGAGGCCCGAACGGCAATTACGGCAGGCAATTCTTTTTTTCCCTCCTATATTTTCGAGCGTATGACGGGCGACGGTATCGGCATGAAAACGAGGCGTAACGAGCGTTTAATGGTTCGTCCCACCCCGGATCGAGGCCCGATTTCGATCGACGAGCCCGAGCAAAAAGATTTAATTAACCGCTCGCGGAAAACTGGGTCGCGCGATAATGATGCAGGTACACCGAGGACGAGCACCTCTTCGAGAGAGAAAAATCGTGGATGATCGTGTCTGCCAGGTGGTGAACCCGTGTCCACGACCGAACGGAACACGGACCAGGGCGATTACCATGCGAGCCGCGCGAGCCGCCTCGATCGACCGTGAAACAGCGCCCGGCTAATCGCCAGGAGACTTTCACGCCCGCCGGATGATTGATTCGTTCTTTTTATCTTTTTGGAGCTCCGCGAACAACGAGCGATATTTAACGCGGTCGTCGCGCGCCCACTTGGAGGTCGAAATTCGAAGTCGCTTCTTGTCTCTGGCCGGCGAAGCGACCGGTGGGAAATTAGAGTCGCGCGAGGTAACGACTGTTTCTTATGCTAATTGCGGCGGGAACGGTAACGACGTTACTTCCCTCGTCGCGGGCAAGTATCGTTGACCTGCTCCGGCTAATTTCATCGAAAACTCGGGGAATGGGGAAGCTCTTTTGTTTCTGGAAATAAGCGCAGCTCGGAGGAACGGTCGCGAGCCGAGCACGGTTTTGTCTCCCGTACGTAGAAACACCTTTCTCCAAAGCAAGTCACGCGCGAGTTCCGCGCGTTCTTACGCACTTGCGTAATGCGTAATCGCCGCACGAAAGAAAGAGGGTTATCCGCCTCGGTACCGTACAGTGTACACCGTCGCCTTTCTCCCCTTCCCCGTCGATCTATCGCAAGAGGAACGCGTGAGAGCGGCAGCCTGCTCCTCGATCATCGATCATTTTTTTCGTTTCAATCGGACGGTCACAAGTTATTTCGTGAGCGAGTCGGACGCCGGTCGAAGAAATCGCTGCCTGGACGCTATTGGTCGTCGAGCGCCAAGTTTAACCCGCTAACGTCCACAGAATTTGCAAATAATAATTAAATTCTAGAATACTTGGGAACATCCTCTTATTTATGAAGATTTCAGATGAAGATCTCGTCTGACTTGCTTTACGGTGGACGTTGGTTAACGGCGCGACGGGGACGGGATTCCAGCCTATATATAATTTCATATTCGCGCGGCTCGCCTAGACTCCTTGGACTTTTAAAATATGTGACACGAACCGAGAGAATATTTCACCTGTAATCTCCAGGCACGATGATTTGTTTGTCCCTAGGACGCGCGTAACACGCGGCCCTTTCTCGAGAGGAGCATCGCGATGCCACCAAGGCTTTAGGGGAACGCGAGGATACGTTGGTGGACATATTTCAGAGGGAATATATACACGTTCCTCTAAATTGTGAATCCTTCCCTCTGCGAAACAGTAGGTGCTTCAAGCCAGAAACAAACGTATTCGCCACCAGATCGATTACGTGCTTGCTCCGGCATTTAATTCGCGTCTAAGCCTCAAATCCCCGCAGGGACATTCCATTGATCTTCTAAATTACTCCAATCAGAGTGCTGGAATTAAAATCCCAGTACGTGCCCATCTATTCGCGAAAAGAATATAAATGTTGCACTCAGGACGAATCAGCGTGCACTGTTTATCCCGCAGCAAAATTCCACGAGGACAATGCTTCATCTCGTTCCATCGAGCGAACGGTGGTTTTTCATGCATAGTAAAAACCCATACGAGACCCATCCAGGTATTTTAAACCGAAAAGCATGATCGACCGCCATTCGCCGCGCTTCTCATCGCTGCTCGAAACGAACGGCCCCCACATGCTCGCAGATTTCCCAACGTACAAGGGAATGAAAGTCGAAAGTTCCGCTGACCGTCTCGTATGAGTGCACCGAGACGTCGATGCAAACAGGAGGGTGAATCTTCCCCGGGATTGGACAGTTTCTGCAGAGCGCTATGCGCCCCCGTTCTCCGGGGAGATTTTTCCTTCCACACTTCCGACCTCGTAAACGCCGGGCACGGTCAAGAATGGGCTGACTCTTCCCCCGCGCTCCCACTCGCCGTCGTAACGGATGGTCTTATTTGCAGCTGACAGGATCCCGGTGCCCCGTGCCAGCGCCGACGCGTTGGCCGTTTTCGAGGATCCAGCAAATTCGCGGAAGCACGCGATTTACCCTTATCTCGCGCGAGTATACGTCGGGGTCCTTTATTTTCATGGCGGGTCGCGGATAATTCGACGTTACGGTTCAATTTCCCGAAAGACGGCACGTGGGCACACGAGTGCGCTCGTGTGTGGCGTGCGATACTTGCGAGTGTCCATGGAAAACGGGTACCGTTCTAGCCTGAATTACCACGAACAGCAAAGGACCGTGGTCTCTCGTGCTTTTCATACGACCTCGCGCAGATTGAATGGCGAAATCACCGGGAGAAATCTGTACTTGGAGATGAAAATGAGAATTCGAAGGCCCGCGAAGTACGAGCTCGAAGTGAAAAGTGAGACAGGAGTATCGAGAACCGCGCCTCCCCCTTTTTCGAAGCGTTTTCGCGGCTAGTGCTCATGCGCCTGGGCAGCACGTCGCCGCGTCGGTGGAGGACGGGACTGTGAATGGAACGACGACGCCGACGGCGACGGCGACGACGCTCGACGTACGAGCCGCGAGGAAAAGAGGACGAGCAGAGCGAAGTCAGTCTGGCCGCGCGCGCCCACGATCACTGTCGACCGCCGGTCTCACGTCGTTCATTCCGCACCGGCGGGACGGCCGTTCGAATTTGAAAACGGTTCTACGCCTGGACGAGACACCTCCATCGTTTCACCGGGCCCTCGGTGACGCTAAGCTCCCACCTGTTTCCACCGAACCGTCCTTGGACGAGCGGGATCGAGGAAAGCTTTGCGGGTAATTGAAAGTGTTTGCTACTCAGCCGTTCTCTCCCTTCCCCGCTGTCCCTTTTAGTGATAACGTTGCGGGAAATGCGCGAGGATCGGAGGAGAAGCAGTGACCGCGGCGGATTTCCATTTGCTTGATTTACCGGCGCGATTGCGGGGCGCATTCTTGCACGCTCCCTCACGTGGACCACGCGCCGGTTGCGAATTTAAATTGCGAGGTTCTAGCCCCGGTTGCCACCGGAATGCTTTTAATTTCTTCCGCGGTACTGTTATCGCGATCAACGCGTTCGCCACCGGTCCATTGCACTCTGGTGCTCGCTGGCTGGTAGGAATGAAACTCCGGCTACCGTTCGTGCCCGAGGTGCGCGAGCGTCTCTGAGGGCGACCGTCTGACGGGAGTGTCGCTCGACAGGAACACGACGACTCGAGGTAAGCGAAACGAATCCACCGGGCACAGGGACGCTGCGAGGAAACAGCTACTTATCGGCTGCCAAAGAGAACGAAAGCATCTCTGTGATCCTTGTCCGTGCATGATCGCCCGTCTCCCCTGAAACTGCCGACAGCTCCCGCGAGCAAGTAGCCGCGAAGTAGGCCAAAAACAACAAGCGAACTCGCGGCCACTCCACTCTCGCTGTCCCGAGTAGCTGGACAGAAAATAGAGAGGCAACCGCCTATGATCGTAGGCCGGGCGAAAATAAAAGGAACGGGAGTCGAGGTGGAAGGTGGTGGAGAGATCGGGCCAAGTGGAAAGGACCTACTAGCCGTCAGCCGGTCTTGAATGACTGTCGGGCCGCGCAACTGTTGCCACGTGCCGACCGAAACTCGCCCCGATAAATCACGGTGCTGAGGGCCCTCGAGTTCTCTGCTTCTGTGCTGCGAACAGCCCGCAACACGCGCCGACAACCGCGGAATCACGAAATCCGAGCGAGCGGCACCTGTCACTGGCCCGCGCGATTAAACTTTATCGCGAAAGGTGTCCGGGAGAAGCCCAGCTCGCCCGCGAGCGTCTCTTTCCGCGGACTGGTTCGAAAGTACATTAACCGACTTCGAGGCGCGGATCATCGTTTACGATCCGGTGGAAAGAGTTCTGTTTTACGGAGCTGACCATTGGCACTGGTAATCCCGCCGGATGGAACGGCCAGTCGGAACGCGGTACACCATTTAATTGAAACATTTTAACGAGACATTCCCACGATCCTTGGGCCCAGACCCTCTTGTTTTGCAACACCGCGGCGAGCTTCGTACACTCGACGTGCCGTCGTTGAAGTAAAACGTTTTTAATGTACTGAGACGACGGTCTGATAAGAAATTTGGGGTATGACGAAGAGGATGCGGCGTGGAATCCGATGATTCTTTCGTTTTTGTGGGTTGCAGAGAGGTGCGGGTTAATTCGAGCGCCATTAGTGGTTCGAACGTGGGAATTTCAAGTTGTATAGAGGATTCTTTTCAGCATAGCTGCAGGAAGAAGAGCAAATTGCCACGAAACGGTAGTTTCATTGGGAAGCTTTCTCGTAAAACGGGGGAAACAGAGGGAAAGGTAGCCAGATGGCAAACTCGCGTTAAAACAACGCTAACTGTTTGGGTGCAGGACGATATTGCGGCGAGAACGTAAACATGTAGTAGAAACGCAACGAGCTTTACCCCGGTTACCGTGGGAACGAAGTATCGCCACTGACGAGACGCTTCCTCATCGAGGCGAAGGATTTTCAAGCCGCGAAACGGGAACTGGAGCGTAATCAGAATGAATTCGCGATAAAGGAGGACCTGCGCAAGGAAATAGATATACGTAGAGAGCTGAGTGTACAGGGAAGTACCCTTAGTTATAGGATGAAAAGAAATTGCGGCTTTTAGAAGTTTGCAGGAGAAGAGGGGAAGAAGAAGTTTCCAAAATACAAGGACCGTGGTCGGCGAGACATTCGACCCGGGAATGGAAACAAACAACGCTCGAGGATCCTCCAGACCTTCTCCCGGCCTGTCTACGAAAATAAACCGAACGTCCAATATCGCGGAAATAGAACGCGTGTCCCTCGCATACCGAGCGATATCGCGATTTGCACACAATCACCCGACATGTCGCAATTTACGTCGGCTATCTCGCGGCATCTGCCTGCCAGTGTCTGCAAGTTGTCGCGCAATAAGCGATCTCTGATCAATAGGCCCAGCGACGACACGTCCGGCCGCGGAATCGGCCGCGTTCTCTCATAAATTATTCCCCGGGCAAGCGGCGAGGCGATAGAACAATTATGTCCGCGCTGATCGACCCACGGTCGGTGCTGACTAATTAGAAAATGGTCGCCGAATAGAAATTGAACGCATAGCTCGAGGCCCGCGTCTACGTTGACGCAAGCGGGACGGGGCGTGCCTAAAATTCTCTATGTAACACCATGTGACACAGATTCGAGATCTGCTTTTTCGAAAGTCGGCCCCCATGATCGCATCGAGTCACTTTCTGCCGCTCCGCAGCCGAGATCCCCTTGGCGGATCTCGGCCCCTGTGATCACATCGCCACGGAATGAGGCGCGAGTTCTTACGAATCGAAGATCTAGCGCCGCGATAGGGAGCGGCGGGAAGGGAAAAAGGGACCACTTCGCTCTGACCCCACGGGGAACAGCTCGTGGTAATTGGCTGACCGTCAGTTTGCAGAGGACGGAGGGGCTGGGACGAAATTTGGAAACTACCGTTCATGAAACAAGGGGACGGGAAGGCACGAAGCACATTTCACCTCGTCCGTATTTTGCGAGGATATGCCTGGGCTGCTGTCACTCAGGGTGACGTTCTCTCGAAGCACGGCCAGCGGGGATATACGGGTTGTTATCCAATAGCATTCGCGGAGGCTGCGCCACTCGGTCCCGTAAGAAATTGTTATGAAAAAGGAGCCGTGGAAAGGGGCTGCCGTATTCTGGCCGATGGACCTTATCAGATTCCATCGGGTTGCAGCGCGACATGGCTCGTGACACGTTGGCCGCTTCGCCCAACCTTACGACGCATCTTTTTCCTTCCATATATCTCGCCAGTTTGCACGGTCCCCTTCTTCCACGAACAATCAAGCGGAGGGATCTTTGGGTACACTTTAAAGTTTCTAACACCGTGGCTGCCACTTTGGAGCAGGACTGTTCGCCAGCTGACGCGCGAGACGATCGCAGGCGTCGGCGCGTCTAAGCGACAATCTACTCCAGATTTCGCGGGGACCGGCGGCGTTTTTCCTTATGCACCGTTCACCGTGTAACGTTCGCTTTCGAGAAACTTCTAAATATAGTCACTGGTATGTACAACGTGTTCCACATATGTAATAGGAAGAGTGGCGCGTGTGCGTGAACGCGTAGAAGGCACCATTGGCGCGAGACCACGGCGAATTGTAACAAGCCCGAGGAATACCCTGCCGACACCGGTGTACGCTCCAAGGAAATAGCAATAAAAACGTGCAACCAGCTACATTACTTTCTCCTGCGGCCTTCGAGCTGGCCAGCCGCTTGGAGGATTTCGAAAACGCTTTTTCCTTCGACTTTTCATCAGCTCCGAACCGAGGCACTGCCGAAATACGTACGCGACCGCGTTCGTCGTGGTCGTTGTTATCTAGACGGCTCCCGAATCTTATCGCCACCGCAGCAACTTGAAGCGTTTCCTTCGGCCATTTTTGGGGGCATTCGCCTAGCCGGTGTTCGAACAGAGATACTCGCGAAACGATGGGGATATAATTCTGATGGTATCGCGGCGCACGTACGGGGCGTACGGGATTATCCGCGATAAAGCACGCGTTACGAGGAATATTTATTTACCGGGGCGCGATAAGGGCGGGAAATTTATCCGGGACAAGCGGAAATACGCGGCGTGAATACACGCTTGGCAAAAACGGGCCCGCCGCGCGGCACACGTCTCCGTGTCGATCGTTGGCACCCCGCGCACCTGTCGCCTGCTAAACGAATCCGATCCATTCGGTGGCGTCAAACGCGGGAAAAACCAGCCGATCCATTCCATTCCGAGGGAGAAAGAGGCGAGAGGGACTTTCTTTCCGCGGGCGGCGCATTAAAACGGGGATTAAACTCCGACCAGTGGAATAAAACGCGAGTTTCATTAAGGATGTGCTAATGACGGTACTTTTAGCGTCGGCCGTGGACCGGACTGCACAAGGAAGGATGTCGTCGATTGTTCACGACGCCATAAATCTGTTTCCCTGTCCCCTTAATATCGCCCCGTTGCGGCCTCGATCTCCACGCGCCTTTCACGGCTTCTTTCGCCCGGGCGAATCGGAGAAAATATCTGTATTTAATCGCCGTTAAATTCAAAGAGAAGACACGTGTATACACAGCGGGGCCCGGGTATGTGGTAAACAAGTAAAACAAGCAGGAGTGCGAGATTCGCGAACAAGTGCCTGACGATACGCGATGGTGCTCGATACGCGTCCAATTCCCATGCTGATTAAAATCACGGGCAGAATCTTAATACTCGTGGCAGGGGCCCGAAATTTTCGGGGAAGTTGATAAAGCAGCACGGCGATAAGGGAACTGATCCGCTAATTAAGAAGTAAGATCACGGAGCACGTGAGCTGACGTACGTAGCGGTAAACGAGATGGAAGGAATTCGTAATAACACTTCGCGTGTGAGATTTAATTGAGCCGCAAACCGAAACGCGGAAGGACTAATTAGGATCGCGACGCTGTGGTTATCGTCCCTTCGAAATAAAAATGGTATTCCCCGGTCGGTGTGGCGTACACTCGCGGCTCCTACTCAGTCTGCCGCGAGCCGAAAATTCGAGCGGGTCGCAGCCGAGCGAAACGACGCTTTTAACAAGCCGCCCGCGTGATTAATTGATTCGGCTTGATTCATGGCCGCGTTCAGATCCGCGTTAGCACCGCGCCGCTCGCGTTCCACAATTAACATGTAAATCGAGAACGCGAAATATCGACGGCAGAAAAGGTGGTCCGCATCAATTTCGTAGTTGGATCGATTTCGACCGCCTAAAAAATTGCGAACAATGTCGGGCCGCGAGATAAATCTCTCGATCGAGGTGGGATGAGGTGCGTGGCGCGCGAACCGAGCATCGCGTCGAGATTTCTATCTGCTTAATTATTGCAAGACGTATCGAGGGACACGATGAATCCGGCGTCGCGAGCAACATTCCGATTCGTTCGCTGTTTTCAGCTGCGGCTGGAGTTATAATATCGATCCGAGCATGGCAGTTCACCCTCGGCGAATTAATTTCTTACCCGTGCCTCTTTTCGCGTGCGCGTAATGAAGGTGTGCACCTTGTTAATCATCGCGGGGAACCGAAACACGCGGTAGACTCCTTATCGCGTCGTACCAGACATGCTTTCTTTCGAGCTGCCTCCGATAGATTCTTCACCCTCGCCTGGAGTTATAATAAATACCGTTCAAGTGCCTCTTAACTGTCTCCTCTGATAAATGGAGACAAGCTCTGTAGTCAAATTTCCCAGAAAAAAAGAAGACGATACAGCTCTAGTATGCCGCTACTGCGAAGCTTCAACGTTGAAAAGTGAAAAGAAATTAGGCTCGCGCACGTAGGTAACGCTCACTAGAAATCTAATTCCGTTCCATTCTCCCATCCGCGTTTCAATGTCCATCGTGAACGTAGCAGTCGCGCGGTAGCGTACGACCGCTCCCTCTCTGGCCCATTATTAATAGTGCTCTATTTTAATAATCCGTCAAAAAAGAGACGAGGCAGTCGAGCAGGGCGTTAAATATGCACGTGGTGGTCGGTGACCAGAATTATTACGCAACAAGGGAGAGGAAAGAGAAGGCTGTGTGTTTAGAAGGAACAGCAGCGTGTTGTGCGAGCGACCACCGGACAGAAGAAAGGAGGAGAGACGCGTTGAGTCACCGTCATTGATTAATAACCACCGGTTCTTGTCGTGCGATCCGAGCCGCGAGTAAACGATTATTTTCCTACGGATACGGCTCGTGGGAAATGTCGGCTCGCTGGGGATTACGATCGCGATGCATTCGCTACGAAAACACGTGCATCCGGTCATGCATATTTATATTCTCCAGCATCGTACGACGCGGACCATCTACATTCATCCTTGATCCACAGATTTTATTAGGCACCGTGCGGATCAATGGATGCGTCCTGCTCGTTGAATTCTTTCTGCGCGCGAAGTGAGCTCGACTAGGCGCGAAGGAAAGGCAATCGCAGGAAAGAAATCAAGGGCGACGATGCTCCGAGGAAAACTGGATTCGTCAGTTTCGCGTAAGGGGGCTCGATCGGTCAGGATCACGAAGAGGATGGCTTGTCGTTGGCAGCCTGTCGATGACGCGTGCTCCATCTTTCGCTAACACAATAGTTTCCCCCAGAAAAGAGGAAATCGCGGTGGCCTCTCATGGTTTTGCGGCGAACGGCAGAGAAACGTAGGAAGAGGAAGTGCTGCGCTCCATAGGAGATTGATGGTGTTTATTGCAACCCCGTCGAGCTTACTGGTTTCATCCATTACCTTCCCTATATCTTTCGCCCGCAAGCTCGTGCTTTTATTGGCTTGGCTTGCAAATAAAAGCACGCAGTTCACAACAACGCTGCCGCGGCAACGAAATATGTGTTGCATTTCGAGCGTGATAAATGGGGCAAACAGAGGTATCGAATTCGTATACGACGCAGGGAATCACGTGAACGCGACACGCCCTCGTCAACGATCACGTTCGACGTCTTCGCGACGGGAATCCTCGGATCGTATTATAAATGTGGAATTGATTTGCCAAGGTTTCGCGGCTGGGCATGCTACTGGCAACCGTGGAGAGGGCTTGTCTATTACTAACGGCGATCCACGTTTTACTCGATAAGGGCGCCGACGGGGAGACCTTCACCCTTGGCTACATCACCGGCTCGAAAAGGCGACCAGGGGACTTGGAGTATCAGCGTCCTGGTTACCGGATATCCGGCGCTATATCTCTCGCCGTGCAAGAGGTAATTGAACCGCTTTCCCTCCCCGATTCTACTCGCCCATCCGACCACAATTAGCACGGAAGTTGCTAATTAAGAGCAACGGAATTCACGAATTCATTCCTCGCGATTATCGTCCGCCGTTCTAAATCGGAACAAAATGAACGGTTTTTTGGGTGGGGTAATTGAATCCCATTGATTCTCGAGGAAGAATGTAGGTACGATTGTTGGACTCTGCAGGTGAACGCAGGTGAACTCGGCCGACGGGGTCACAAGCTCGATTTTCTCGTCGCGGAAACGTATGGCGAGGAGGAGACCAGCATCCTGATGACCGCCGATCTCTGGACGAAGAATATCAGCGCTTACATCGGCCCCCAGGAAACCTGCATTCACGAGGGCAGGATGGCGGCGGCGTTCAACCTCCCCATGATATCTTACGTAAGTACAACCACCCTCTCCCTATCTTGATCCCCTTCTAACACCCTAACAAAGCGTCGTGAAAAGCCTGAGGCCTCGTCTCGGAGGCTGAGTACCTTCAATCTGTTCATCTCGTTAGCGAACATCGTACGCTTAATACCCTAAAGTGGATGCAAAGGAACGAGCTCCCCTGGAAGCTTCTCCCCTCGTGCGGGGTTACAGAATCCTTCTGAGAGGACAGCGGAACCGGGGGAAAGAGCAACGGATTCCTTTTACGCGATTTTTAGTACGAAAGGCTTTCACGGTTACGTAACTGTAGACGCATCGCCTTGGCGAATGCAGCCAGGCAGGGTCCAGAGAAACCTTGGCCAGCTCCGTTCCACGAACCTCTGTTTCTTCTTCGACTCTTCTAGGAAGCACTTCGGCTGAGTAACAAGTTGTCCCGTGCATGCTTTTACCTCGAAGTAACTTTTATTGCGGTTTGGCGGGAGGACGCGCATATCGATGGGATCGGCAAGTCCAGGGGCTAAGAAACTTTCGCCCGGCTGGCTCCTCATTGAGTCGTCCCTCTCGGATCTGTCCTCGTATATCTCGCCCGCGTGTCGCCAGTTAAAGAGACGTAATCGTGAAGGATGTAGCACCCGATCGACGCAAACGTTACTGCTCGTCACGGTATCGCCGAGCAAGTTCCGTTTAAATGGAGAACCGTGCACCTACGCGATGGCGGCAACGGTCCCCCGAAGTGTTTCGCTCGATCGTTTTTTCGCTTGTCCCGACGTGATCTGACGGTGCAATGCGCGGTTTAAGCTCCCGGGAGCGGCGGTCCAACCGAGCAAATAAATTATTCGCCGACCACCGAGGAATACGAATGTGCGGAGCCGAGGTTACGACACGTTTAACCCATTCAACGCCGCAGAGCCCTCGCCTCGGTGGCTTCGCCTATTTTGCAAGTCGCTCCCCTTTGCTTTCTGCTCGAGCGCTCGTCAAGACGAAAAATTTCATTAACCGCGATTAAGTCGATGAAGAATGGAATTCGATAGAGAAGGGCCACGACCTCTTGTAATTGACGGCTAAGATCCTATGAGAGATGGTGGCTGCCACGGCACCAGCTGAGGGAAGACAAAACTATTTCTCCCCGTAATTCATTAGGTTTCTTTTAATCTCGCAACCATCTCGAATGCAGCTGGTCTGCCGCTAAGAGGAAAACGAAACGAAGAGAACCATTTATCCTCCCGTCAAATTATCCAGATCATTGAATACTTCCCTCCACGAGCTCGAGCTGTACTGTCGAAAACTATACGAGTGCCGTTTCACGATCCGTTTAACGTGAGCCGCCGCCTTCGAATCGAGCCCCGCGAAACTAATCGACTCGTCTTTAAAAAATGGGTACCGCAATATCTTCCCAAGTCGCACGATAGGAAATACCCCATTTCTTATTGGCCTCCAATGACAATTTCCCAATAGAATTCCAGCCGACTGAATCGAAGCGAGGCTCCTCGGTTCTATTTTTAATTCCCAGCTATTTCATTGATCTAGTTTCTGGTCCCGGTAAGCCCGCCCATGAATCATTTTCCACACACTTCCCGTTGTGCTTTCGTTCGGTTTCCCCTGGCCCGTTATACCGCGGGTCCAGCTAACACACTAATCACGCGCATTACGTGGCCTTCCTCTGGCTTCCAGCCTAGTAATAGACCAACCCAGAATCCCAATGCAAATTCGAAACTGGCTCCGCACGTGCCGAGAGGCTATCCGTTTATCTCTACCTGCCGCCCGTGTTCACCTGAGCACCGGGTGCGGTAATAACAATGTGGCCGCGGCATCGAGGGCGAGCTGTTTCATCCCCGAACGCGCGTCTGCTTTCAGTTCTGCACGCACCGCGAGTCCTCCGACAAAAAGGAGTTCCCTACGTTCGCGAGGACCAGGCCACCGGACACACAGATCTCCAAGTCGGTCGTGTCCGTGCTGATGGCCTTCAATTGGACCAAAGTAAGTAAATCAGCCGCTGAACGTGGTCCCCGTGATCGAGCTCTCGCGTTCCACAGGTGACGTTCATGTACATGAACTCGACTCTGTTCGAGTTCAACAAGATGTCGACGATCGCGAAGACGATTCTCTCGTCGTTCGAGGCGGCAGGTGTGACCGTGAACTACCTTCGCTGCTGGGAAGAGCCCTATCACGTCACGCACATGACGAACCCGTTCCACGAGCACGTCAGCGAGACGTACCGCGAGACGCGAAGTGAGTAGCAGAGCCGAAGGCTCCTGGGAAAATGTGCCATTCCGTTCCCCTGGCCGATGCCTTTCGCAATGCCTTCGCGTAATTTACGACAGATTACGAGAACGGTGAAACGACGTTGGGGCAGCGTTTTTCCAAGTGGCGCGGCTCGAAACAGGCCACCCGCATTTCGATTCCTCCATCGAGCTACCAGTTTGCACGCACGCACGATAACCCGCATGTTACGATCGCGGGAAACTCGCGTCGTGAATAGATACTGCCGGTAATTCGACTCGTTAGTAAGGCTATACGCTATCCGCGCTTTTAACCGGATTTCTAAAAATATACCCCGCGTCCCGTTTCCGTCGATTAACGGATGGCAAGGGTGGCGAAGGAGGCGAACTGTCCGTGGAGATTAACCGAGCCGAAAACGCCGCGTTTGTTCCAGTTTACGTGATTCTAGGCAATTATTATGAGCACATGGGTCTGTTGATGGCTCTGGACGAAAGGAAGCTCTTGGAAAAAGGTATAAATCTGCTGTAACATAATCAGGTACATATACTAGAGAGCAGTGTCATTAGTCGTATTTCATCCAATTGCAATCGAATACTATTGCTCCGTTAATTGTAACGAGAGCACAGAACTGTACATTAAATTGTAGAGATTGTGTAATATCAGATGAATCATCGATACCATTAAGGATCTTAGCGATGAGATTCCCAGGGAGGAGATGTATCCGTGCTCTTTCTTTGCCATCTGTTTTTCCATGCATCTCCTCCGTCGATTTCCCGTTAAATTCCCGTTCGCGGAGAAAACGAACATCTCGCGAATTCGTGTCGCAGGAGAGTACTGGGTGGTGGGTGTCGATATCGAGCAGTACGACGAAAAACGGCCAGATAAGTACTTTCGGGGCTTGTGGCAGAAGAAAACGAACTCGTCCATCCTGAAGGCGTATCGCAGCTACTTCAGCGTGGTCGCCTCTCCGTCGATTTATTCTAGGAACTTCACTAGAATGGTGAACTCGTACAGGGAGAAGCCACCCTTCAGCTTCACCAACCCCCTGGCGAACGTCGGTGGAATCGTTCAGGTGACTATCACGAGCAACATGCTGTTCAATAATATGTAAAAGACTGCAGACCGCACTTGCAATGCCCACCTCATCGAAATTTCAATTCAACAAATGCCGGAAGGAGGCCACCTTTCCAATTTTCACCCGATCGAAATTTCAAATCGAGAAACTGGGATAAAAGCGAACTGTATATCCAATTCTTTCGAAGAACATCCAGTCCCAAAGCTACTCCGCGATTTCAGAGCCAGGGTACGTACACCGTATTCAATTTCTAAACGTAATCCCCTTTTTGTGTTCTAAGGCAGATCGTGCCAGAGACGGCGTATCTGTACGACGCGGTGCATCTCTACGAGAGGTCGTTGCTGAAAGCTCTGGACGAGAATCGTGATCCACGAAACGGCAGAGAGATGCTGGCTACTCTTTACGGCGTTAATTACCGCAGCGCCATGGGGTACGTATTGTTGGAAAAGTCGAATGGAGAGGAAAAGAGAAATTTACTTTTTACGACGCGGAAATCAATTTTGGCCGACGTCGCGACGGAAACGAACGAAACGTGAACCCGTCGATGTATTTTCGGTAACAGTAATTACCGTTTACATACCGTGACGGGACCGACGGAGACGGAAGCAAGGCGATTCGTCATCCCGTATCTTTCCACAAAAGCTCCGCCGCTTGCTGATTAAGGGAAGAGCTATAGGTTGCCTTTAGCGGACAAAAATGAGCATTTTGCTGGCTGGACGGCAGCCGTCTCCATTAGGGATCTTGTTTTTTGGCAATATCAGAGAAATTGCAAATATATCGGAGCATTTTTTGCGGAATTCACTTCTTTATTTTCAATCTCCCTTGATCACAATAACTCGGAAGGAAAATCTGCTAGACGCGGAGGATACAAGGAACGCGAGGCTAACAACGATGAGGCGTTCGTTATCGCGATGACGCAAGCGTCTAGAATCATAATTGACACAACGGAATTATTAAGACATTCGCGTTGAGGGGGCTGACGTTCATTATCTCGGATTCTTGAGAAAATTTCTTTGCCCGAGATGCTCGATGTATCCTGATAACGTTGCAGCTTTCTCGCTTCAATGCCATCGGTAATCATCTACGTAGTGTTCATTGCAGTATCTTGGCAATTGTAGCATCGCATTACGGAGCCGCCGTGAATCATAGATGTAGTGGAAGATAATCGAGGGCACAAAAATCGATAAGGAATAATGTCTGCCGCGTTCCTTCGCGCAATTTACGAGCGCTTTAATGCTCGCCGAGTGTTTTCACGCTCACGTGACTCGCTATCTCTTCAGGTACATGGTTTACATGGACGAAAACGGGGATGCGGAAGGCAATTACACTCTGATCGCGTTGGACAATCGGCCGACAAAGGGCCACGGTTTATATCCGATTGCGTACTTCGTGGGGAAAGAGAACGGCACGAATCTGCCAGTAAGACGTTAACCGCTTCTCCAAATCGATCCATCCTGGAACGAGGGACCTTTTGTTAAACTCCTTTGATCTTTCCCTTTCAGAAGCTACGACTGACGAGAGAGATTTCTTGGATCGGAGACGGGCCACCTATCGCGGAGCCTTATTGCGGCTATCACGGTGAAAAGTGCACCAGTACGTATAAGAATGATCGGCTTTATCGCTCCCCATTTTTACTACGCGAGTTTGACTACATTCCCGGCGCCACGCGAGCAACGAACGTTCCCCTGCTATCCTCGCATCATTCGCACGATCCGTGAAAATGCGAGCGGGGTAGGGACCGCTCTCCTTCGAATTACCATTCGTCAGCTTTCTCTCCGTCCTTTAAGGCCTCCGGACCGATTGACCAGAAATACATCATAAAGCTGGCCGCTGCTCGACCTTAAAATCTCCATATGCAAATCCGCCAAAGGGGAACGCCTTCCTCGCCCTTCCTTCTCGCGGTACCTTTTTCGTATTCCTTTAATCGAGACCGGGACATGCGTGTACACGTGCAACGGATCCACGCAACCGAGCCCACGATTACGGATTACGCAACGCTCGCCTGTTGCACTCGCGGCCGATTTAAACGGGCAAAAGGACCGACTGGACACGGGGGTACAATTAAAAGAGAAGGGGACGATACGTCCGACCGTCTCTGACCTAAATCTTCCGGGCAACGTCCGCCGCGAAACAATCGAATCGATCGCTGGAAGTTGGGGGGCCGTGATGCCCAGCGAAACGAGAAACTCCAAGCAACGCGGTGTAATCTAATCTTTCAGCTCACACGGGAGAGATCGTCGGCGGAATAGCCGGGGGCTTCCTGCTCATCATAACGGCGGTGATGCTGGTGCTGTACAGGAACTGGAAGTACGAGCAGGAGCTGGATTCCCTGCTCTGGAAGGTGAACTACAAGGACATCCAGATCAAAGAGCAGAAAGACGAGACGTCGGGAGTCAACGAGGCGCCTACCAAATGTAATTCCAAGGTAAACGCTCGCCCCTTTCCATCCCCTTTCGCGCTCCCTTCTGTTTCCCCGACCAGCTCCGCCATTCGCATCGAAACCCACGATATATCGAGAACTCCGGACCCCGGAGTACCGATCTATAGGGACCCTTATCAAAATGTAAACGACGCGCGCAATCTCTCCGCTCGAAATCCACCGCCCAGGGAAAATCAAATGCGACGATGACCAAAGCGAGCAACCTCCCCGAAATATTGACATAGAAATATCTCTGCGCACAGACGACGACGCAACCAATCGTGAGGACCAGCCAAGTCTCCCTCAGCTCTAATCCCGACGCTGACTTTCGATATTCCATGATTTACACGCAAATCGGCGTCTACAAGGGGCGGATATTCGCCGTGAAGAAGGTGCGCAAGAAGTCGATCGAGATCACTCGCGAGATGAAGAAGGAGCTGAAAGTGGTGAGTAGCCGCGAAATCGACGGATCCACCCAGCCCCGAAGATCCCATCTCGCGATATGCAAATTGAAGGATCGTTTCTTCAGATGCGCGACTTGCGACACGATAATTTGAACGCTTTCATCGGCGCCTGCACCGACCCGCCGAACATATGCATCGTGGTCGAGTACTGTGCACGGGGCAGTCTCAAGGTAATCGTCCGCGGGGACGGCTTGTAATTAAGTTAACGAAAACTTCGTGTACGAAAGCCCCCTTCTTCCCCGTAACTCCCCGGTAATTTTCTCTGGCTGCCCGTTTTTCTCGTCAGGACATCTTGGAGAACGAGGACATGAAGCTGGACAACATGTTCATGGCGTCCCTGGTCGGCGACATCATCAGGGTGCGTATTGTTCCCACGGTCGTACAGTTTTTATTAGAATCACCCGAGCCCGTGGATTTTATTATTCCCCCGGTAAGACGGTTGGAGAACAAACGCTCCGCCCGACATCGATCCAGAAGGATTGCTTCTGGCAGTGTGTCGAATAAAATTCTTTTGAATCATAACTCGCCCGGGGGAAGTTCGGTCTTCCCACGGAGCTAACTCGAGAACTTTCGCGACTCAACGTTTCAAACTTCTCTCCTTACGAATTTCACGGTATATTTTGCCGCGGCGTCCAATTGATTCCGTTCGATCGATGCCCCTGACGAGCGTCCGACAGGCGAGCTCACGCCCACGTTACCCATTCTTCTTTTCAGGGCATGATCTATCTGCACGAGTCCGTCATAAAATATCACGGCTCGCTGAGCACATCCAACTGTCTGGTGGATTCCCGATGGGTCGTAAAGCTGGCGGACTTTGGGCTGCACGAGTTCAAAAAGGACGCTGAATGCGAGCCGTGCGACGTGATGAGGAAGTATCATGGTAGGTACTGGCGCTAATCAGGCTCCATGGAGATTCAAATGCATTGTGACGAGGTCTGTACAAATTCTTGCAGGGTTACTGTATCGAGCACCTGAGCTACTACGATCCACGAAGGCTCAAGAACCAACCTATCGAGACTACCAAAGGGCAGACGTTTATTCCTTCGCGGTCGTGTTGTACGAGCTCCAAGGGAGGCACGGCCCTTATGGGATCACGCAGCTGTCCAATTCAGAGATCCTGAAGAAGGTGATCGCGAAGGAGCAAGGAACAGATCCGTTTAGGTATTACGATAACATTCCTATCGACCGCCGAGGGTACTTCAATTTTATGCGCTTCCGTTTCCACCACGTCAGCTACTCTGTTTCCCTTTAATTATCTCAGACCACCGTTGGACCAGCTGGAGAACTGTTTCCACTTTGTGCGCGACTGTTTGATCGAGTGCTGGGCGGAGGACCCCGAGACTCGACCAGACTTCAAGATTATTAGGAATAAGCTGAGACCACTGAGGAAGGGAATGTGAGTTCTATCGCGGAAGAATGATGGCGATGGTTCGATAAAATTCAGTTGCTTGAGGAATGATTGGGATTCGATTTAAACTCGAGGAGTCTAGAAGCCTGGGAGTTAGGAGAGAAGGGGTGTTTTAAAGGGAGATGCACGGTTTCAGGAAGCCGAACATATTCGACAACATGATGGCCATGATGGAGAAGTACGCGAACAATCTGGAAGCTCTGGTGGACGAACGAACCGATCAATTGACAGAGGAGAAGAAGAAAACTGGTCTGTATTCTCCTATCATCCTTTTCAATTATAGTACAGTATACCCCTATAGTACCATACACCTTTCAGATGCTCTGTTATACGAGATGCTGCCCCGTTACGTCGCTGAGCAACTAAAACGGGGACACAAAGTCGAAGCTGAGGGCTTCGACTGCGTCACCATTTATTTCAGCGACATCGTTGGCTTCACTGCCATGTCGGCGGAAAGCACACCCCTGCAGGTAAAACATCCGCAGCAGACACAAAAAATCTGCCAATTGAATTGAATTATTCAATGACTGAGAGCTTTCGTTTCCAGGTGGTAGATTTCCTGAACGATCTGTACACCTGCTTCGACTCAACGATAGAGAATTACGACGTGTACAAAGTGGAGACCATCGGGGACGCTTACATGGTGGTGGGTATTGAAAAATTCACTGCACCGGTGAAAGAGCAGACTATCCTTAAGAAGATAAGCGGCCGGGTACAATGAACCCTTGATTTCTTAACAGGTAAGCGGTCTGCCAATACGAAACGGTATTCAGCACGCAGGTGAAATCGCCAGCATGTCCTTGTGCCTCCTAGACGCCATTAAGCAGTTCACCATTCGGCACAGGCCCCTCGATAAATTGCAACTGAGGATCGGTATACATTCCGGTGAGGTCCTTGAGAAAAGCACAACAGAATTTACGGGTTCCGTCCGCTAAACAGCTGACATACTTTTACTTCCACCTCAGGTCCCGTGTGCGCCGGTGTCGTTGGTCTAAAAATGCCTCGTTACTGCCTCTTCGGCGACACTGTGAACACCGCCAGCCGAATGGAATCTACTGGATCACGTGAGTATCGCGTTCCCAATCACCTAGGGGCCGTGTGTATCGAGTGTACGATCATTTAATTCCCCGTTCTTTTCCAGCGCTGAAAATCCACTGCAGCCGCGAGACGAAGGAGCTATTCGACCAGCTGGGCGGATTCAGCGTGGTGGAAAGAGGCCTGGTCTCCATGAAAGGGAAAGGCGAGCGTCTCACTTACTGGCTGATAGGCGAGGATCCAATTTTAAGGGAGCAACGGACCATAGAACGGGAGAATCGCAGGAACGGTTGCGCAAAGAGGAACAGCAACCCTCTGATACCGCGGAGCTCCCTCAAGAACAAGTCCCTGGTGAGGTCTACCTTCATGAGGTGTTCCAGCGAGTCGCCGAAACGGCTGCGTTTCGCCAGCTCCGATCAGCTGGACCAGAAATGCTCGCGGGTGAACAGCCAGCTAGAAGCCATTGTCGACAGCAGCCCGTGCAAGCCGAAGATGTCCTGCGCGATGAGGTCCTCTTGCATGGAAAGCTGGAGATCGTCCAGCAACTCGTGCCCCTGCGTGGAGAAGCTCTGCGAGCAGGAAACGCAAGATATCGCGATAGACGTGAATGACCTGGCGCAGACTAGGCTGCAAACACCCTCGAAGATCTCACCCGTTCGAAATAATTGGGCGATCGGGAACGAGTCCTATTTCCCGCGAGGAGGGACCAAGAGTTTCCGGCTGGGATCGCCCGGGATCGCTCAGACAACCTGCAGATCCGCGCCCAGCAGCCCGAGACACAGCAGTCTGATCTTGAACTGTCAGAAGAGAGCGGCGCAGTCGAACGAGGAGATCGACGGATGGGACGCTACAGCGCCACTCATTTATTACCCGGGAGGACGGTTCGATTAGGAAGGTAGATACCCATTCGATGATAGATCAGAGTGCTGGCGAATCGATGTAACCCGCCCGCAGAGACAGTGCGACGAGAGTAAACGAAGGAATCTCGGTTATGTGTGAACAAGTGTGAACAGACGTGCGACTTGTATCTGCAAGGAGTCGAACAGTGCACACATAGGTTTCGCATCGATCGATGCTTGGGGAGGACCTCGACAGAGGTAGGATTCTCGTCAACTCGAATGCTCTTCGACTCTACGTCCCCCGATACTGTTCGAGAACTTGGACGAAACTAGGTCAAGTTTCCACGTCTACCTTCCTTCGCGTAAGTACCTTCTGTACTCAATCGACTCGACAATCACGTTTCATTGTTGCATCCCTTGAAAATCCCATCGTGCGGTTACACAAGACAGCTGCCGGACAATTAACCGAACGAACGACACCGCCGATGAGCAGCGTCACGGATGTATCGATATGTTTTCCATTCGCTCCCAGTACCACGACGTACCAAAGCACACCGTACGTACAAAACACCAGATACCTAGCAGACGTATTTATACATTATTTATAGCATATTGTAATTCCCTCGTGGACACAAACACGCCGCAACGGTATATTCCACGCATTAGCTTAGACAATCAAGAAGGCTCGTGCTTTTTATTATACGTAATAAGTGTCTCTAGTCAATTTACCTTTAATTTAAACGCGCCGTTCGGTTTCCCCGTGCGCGGCCAGCGCCTCGCGGCAAACATACATTTCTCCCTGTTCGAGGCAGTGGGAAGGCGATGAAACGATCTCGTTCCCTCCAGACGTCCTACTGTTCTAGTATATTTACAACACTATCTACTGCCGACACCTAGCACTTAAGCCAGTTATTTATAGAGAAATATACATATAGAACACTAACCGATTGGTAGCTTGAAATGTGTACTTATGAAATTCCCTCGACCATGTGTGTCGCCTACGTAAGCGATCGATCGAGCCGTAACACGATCGTGTGTAAATTCATTATCCTCGTTGAAATAAAGGAGTGATTGATCAGTAAGTTTTACGTACGAGTGCGTTATTATTGCGAGACAGCTAGTCCTGGGGAATAGGGGGAAGACGCGTTAAGGGAGGACGGAGGTCCATGATAATATTTCGTGATATTGACGGTTCTGGTCAGTGCACGCAAGTGCAATGGCATCTGCGGCGTGCTCGGAACGGGCACACGAGCGCGATGCGTGATGGAACGGCGGCCGATAACGCACCGAGATCCATTAAATTATTAGCATCGAGGAAATTAATTGAAGACGAGCCGGGAATGGCCCGTGATTGCACGCGTCCCGCCCCTCTGTCCCGTTCCCCTTTTATCAGCCACGCACGGCTGGCCGCGAGAAATAGGAAAAAATCGATCAAAGTCGACCGTCTGTACGCGAATAACCCACGGGGACGATGCTCGATTAAAATTCACCGTCGTACGTGGAACGTTGCATCAGTCCCCGCGCCGGTTCACAGATTCGAGGACGCGTGTTCGAGTGCACCGATGAAAGTGCAGTTGCAGCTATCCAGGGATCTGAAACGCGCGGGGCAAGCGCTCCGCGATTAACGGTGTTTCCGAGCGGCTTAGAAGAAGGCTTCAGGTTCATTTTCATTTGCATCGCCAGTTGGCTTTGGAAAGCTCGTTTGATCGAAGTGCCGAAGGGAACGGGAACGTTTTCATATGCGCGCCGTCGACGCGCCATTCCTCTTCGCGTCTAACGGGCCCTGGGCACGGTTTATTTATGCGCGCGGTCGTCGATCACGAAAACTATAACGAAAGCCGTTAGCGGCTCGCCGGCTAGCTAAACTCTTCGTTACATTTAATTCGCACGTCTCGTTACGTGCGTGGCCGATGCACGTGATCGCGGTACGCGGCGGTTCGCTCCGCACTCCATCGCGAAACACTCGTGCAAATACCGGAATGACTTCTGAATTTATTGCGCAATTTACTATTCCAAGTCCTTTGCAAACTCGGCGGGGCAAACGAATGCTAAAACACTCCGGTGAAAACTATTCGCCGCGAGCGTGAAAATCGCGCGATCGGTATCGCGCCTGGAAAGCTACAATTTCCTGGCACCCGCGGATCAAGGAAGCCGGGATTTTTGGCGAGAGAACGATTACGAAACCGAGCAACGAACGGCGCGCAGAAATGTTCGGAGAGGGTGGCTCGAGGAAGTGGAGGATCAGGATGAAAGGCGATTCGAATCGAACACCCTGTATAACGAGGCGACTCTTCTATACAGAATGGGGTACCATCTTATTTACGGTGAAGTGGTTGTCGGCCAACTTAGAGGAGCGGCCATCATTCAATCAAGCCGGGACAATTTAAACAGCCTGATTCACGCAGCGAAATCATTTAATATTTGACGTCAAGCACGATTATCGTATAACGGTGCGTAATGGCCGATTGTTTATACAGGTTGCAAGCGGCGCCGCAATTTTCAAATGGTGGATCTGCCTCCTGAGAACGATGTGTTGTTGAACACGCCGGGCGGAGAGCAGTGTTGCAAAATGATCCGTCATTAGCGGCAGACATACGCGGGCGCACACGTACTTACAGATACGTAACGTCTACAATTACCTACTCCTCAACCACCGGCTACCAATGATTCAGTCCGGGCGCATAAGGAAAAAAAAAAAAACAGAATGGATCCGAGCGAACCACTCTCTCTCTACACGTGCTTTCCATGATTTATCCCTCGTCTAATATCCTACTAATTACGCGAGCTGCTGCGAGCTGGATTCGTTTAACGTTTAATCGCGTCGGCGGCCTGCCGGTATTATTTTCGACTTCACGCTCCATCGCGCACAGTCTCTACGGGGCGTACTTTTATTAGGCCTCTCCTTCTGCCAGCCGCGGTGTCTATTTATAGACTCGGAATTATCTTCATCCGTCGTAGAACAATACGTCCGGAGCGGTAAAAATTTCGATACGGGAATGCTAATCGACGCGGTGCATCGACGTCCGCGCGCGGCGCGGTGTACGAGAAGGAGCGGCCCCGAACGGGCTTGCAATTACGCGGACGTCGCGTCGGTGTTGCGTGCGCGGAGAAAGAGATTCGCGATAAACCGTCCCGGAGATACCAGGGACGAAGCTATCGCGAGCAAGATACAGCGGCCCGCGACGAACAATTCTGCTCGCCTAGGAAATTCGCCCGTGCCGAATCCGGCAGTGGACGTCCCCGCGACGCATCTTTCCATAAACTCTCTCGCACCTGCGACGCCAACGAGCCCGCCGTCCACGCACACACGCGGCTACTTTGCATAAGATATGCGCGAGCTTAGACCGAGCTGAAAATAAACTCGTCGCGATTCGACACGTTCGATCGTGACGCGAACCACGCTGTCATTTAGCCTGATTTCCATCGACACGATTCCGTGGCTCGAACTCGAATGCCTTGCGTGCCTTGCACGCCGGAAAATCTGTCCGCGGACGGCATTAACCTGCTCTTTGAACTTTCGGAATCGGCAAGGTATGCGCGAACGACACGGAGTCGATTTTAGAAGCTATACGAGCTTGTAGGAGGACATTGGTCGTTGAATTTATTTGCAAGACCAATTATTGGAATTGCTAATGGGAATAGAGATTTTAACTGAAAACTGTAGAAGCGACATATTTTCCGCTCAAACTCTGTGACAATGCGTTCACAATTAAATGCCAATTCGATCTACAAGCTATATTCGATAGTTACTGTGTGGTATCCAAAAGGAGGACATGTCCTCCTTTTTTACTGAAATGCAGTGTCCTCCTATCACCTAAAAATGTCCTCCTTTTTTGTTTTATCCACAACTCAAGCGAACCACTCGCCTCGGCTTCACCCAGCAAAATTCCATCGCTATTTACCGGGTCCAAAAATGAAAAAGGAGGAAAATCTATTCTGAAATCCTTTGAAAAGGACAACGTTATAAATAAAACCAAATTTTAGATATCAACTTTTATTATGTAAGAAAATAATATTATGTATTAATGTTTGGTTTTATTTTAAGAAAACATTGTTTTCTTACATAATAAAAGTTGATATCTGGTTTTATTTTACAACGTCCTCCTTTTTCATTTTTGGATCTGGCAGCCTCAAAAATCTTCTGTAATTTATCAGATAGTACTCGCATTGAGTTGGTTGATTGTAAAGTGGGAGAGACGCCAGTGAAACATCGCGGAAGAGACGAATCTGGGGAAAAATTTCGACGCTACTTACAAGTTACACATGGCACGTACCCGCGTGTTAGGTACATTATTTTACACGATGAGCGGCGAGTATTGACACTCACGGGGAAATAGATAAGATAGCGCTGTTTTAGCAGCCAATCGCTGCCTCTGTGCGCCGTCGGCTACGTCACTGTTGCTGACTGTGGTTGTGTGCATCGATGATTCCGTCGCTTTTCCAACTTGATTTCAATCGCGATTCATCCGCTGCGAACGTCAGTATTCGTCGTAGGATGGAACACCCGTGAAAAATCACGACCTCGAAGAGTATCAGCTGCACGACCGTGTCTAGACGCGATTGTCAGTCGTAATCCCATCATCTTTCGGGGGATGGGGGAATTTTATCGTCTGTGCAGAGACACAGATACTGTACCGCTGGGAAATATATAGGGAGATATCGGAAGCCAGAGGGGTACGAGCGAACAGTGCTGAGAAATGGAGTAGTCGCGACAGGGGAGGATCTCTCGTTCGAAAGAACCACGAGGAACTTGGGCTTCGTACACTTCGACCAGCTTCGATTCGAAGAAAATCTGACCCGAAGTAGTAGAATAAATATCTTGTGTCGATTGAAAGGGGGCCAACTTTTACTCGACGCTTTACTAGGACACGGGTTCAAAACGATTGAATATGGAAAGGAATTTAGTCGGAATTATTAGGAGAAATTTGGCGAGCACGATAGGGAATGATAGCAGATTCTTCGGTCGGGGATTCCGTGTTATCGACTTCACTTTCTCCGAAACGTGACGCTTCCCATTATCATCCACGTTCACACGCACACCGAGGTGCACGTGCGTTAGCAGTGAACGCGCATAATAAAGGCATTCGCTTTCGTGTGATGCCAATAGCGCCCTATTACATCCTGCATTAACCACGAACAAGCACGTGTTTTACAAGTAGGCTTGCATATTGAAATTTCGCGGCCTGATACGTAACAGCACATTCGCAGAGAATCGCTTAAGCCAACTACCTGGCGACAGTGATGATCTTCCAATGAAAAAGCGGACAAAATCGCGCGTTATCCAAACGGTATGCGGTCCCCGCTGATAAAGCGCGTGGCTTTCACTATCAATCCAGACCGAAGTGTCGACAGAACTAAGTAAACACCGCTACGATTATAAACAAGATTACACGCGACGGGCTGCGATTTTGCAAACAATTGGAACGCGAACGGCATTCTTCGCGAGCTAGTTCTAAGAGTCCCGATCATTGCGAACGCCAGTTGCAGTGATGATTGGAAAAATGGTAATTTAGCGATAACACGATACCGCCTAACCCAAGCAACTATTTTTAACCACCACGTCAGAAAATCGTGCGGGATCTGTGGAACCTCGCGTCGGAAGAACGAAAATTTATTAATTCGTCAATGTGTTTTCGTGTTTAACAGATTTACGAACGGAAGACACGTAAGAATGCAGAACTGCCAGAAGAATGTGATAACCGCGTATAAAAGATAAAAACAAACTTTTGGCATTCTAAAAATAATCCTTTAACACGTCCCCGCTGAAAACTTATGACGAAATCCTTCTCTGTACAAGTGTACATTGTCGTCACCCAAAGTGCCATTTTATTTGCAGATCAGATTACGTTTAGTGAAATACGTATTTCGCCTGATTTTTACCATATTGTCAATTTCTGTTGCAGAAAATCATGTTTCCCCTAGCGAACGAAATTACACCCGAAAAATAGCATTTTCATGCTTTCCAAACGTGTATCGGTATCATGGACTCATTACATAACATTTTATGCAAACAATTTTCATAATAATATATCATAAGAAGAACACTGAATTCATAAAATTTTAGAAGCGCGAGACTAGAATACAGTCGCAGCGCCACCTATATGGCGAGGATGCATTGTTTGGAAGCTTTCGGGACGACAATCAAAAACTGTCGTTTTCCCGCCATAACCGCCCGAAGGCCAACCGTCGCCCGACGCCGTAACAAGACATGCAGACGCGTCGTGATTCCACGAACTCGATGAAAAGGTGTGTATATACCTCGTCAGATCGACGTGATTACCGAATTCGTGTAAATTAGTGGTTAATAATAAGCTACGATATACATTAATCCGTATTGGAGTGGCTGGTTGGCGTGCGGGGTCCCGCTGGCTCTTTGTTCATCAAACACAGCTACGTTTCGTCGACCCCGGGCCGAAGTGCAGAAAGCACTGGCGACACTGTCTAACACGCGGTCACCCCGAATTCGCGATACTTTCAACGACAAAAAGGAAAAATGTTACGCGGCAGAACGTTCGTACGTAAATATCCACGGGCGCGAAGCAACTCGACCGTAGCGCCGCGCCGGTGGCGCCAGCTAGGCGGCACGCGGCAACACTAGGCCCCCTCGAAGTCATGTGTTTCGTCAGTATACTACAGCCTCTGCTCGTGTTCGGTTGCCTTCGATACGCTACGACAATTGGCTGTCGCGGTGGCGCGTTCCGTTTTCATATTACCCGCGTCGCGGCTCGTTGTCGATCGGCCTCGTGCGTCGCGTCCTACCGATCCCCCGCGGGAGTATTGTCGCCGAGCGTTTCCCGTGGCAAAGTGTTCCGTACTGGGCCGTTGCAAGTACAAAGCGGGGGGATAAGGGACAGAGAGAAACTTGGCGGATCAGAGGAGTGCGCGGTGTTCGCGCCAGTAAAAGCGTCCTTCCGCGTTCTCTGGTGGTAGATGAAGGCACGGGTGCTGGAGGGAATCGCGGCCAGTGAGTGATATTACTTGGAACGAGCAGTGCCCGCGGAGAGGACGGAAGTAGCCGTTAAGTGAAGTTGCACGACTTTTCGCGATCGGCCAGCCAGAAAGCCGCAGGGATGACGAGGTAGCCCTCCATCCGAGGGATTGGATTACCATGCTGGACACGGCCACGAGTCACAGGTAACAGAGAACCGTGTGCGTCCACCCTCTCTCCCGCCTGTATCTTTGCTTTCCTCCGTGCTTCCTCCCTTTCGTCCGTGCTCTCTCATCGTATCTGTCGGTCCCTGTCGCGCCGAGCGTCGTCGGTCGCCGCACCGATCGCTCCTTCTCTCTCCCGATCGCGATCGGCCGCGAGGGAGAGGGAAGGAGCGAGAACCGGCGGGAATAGTTGTGCGGTATATTGTACACACGACGAGCGAATAGGAGGACTCTAGCTGGCGTTCACTAGAGTAAAAGATTGGATGAACGCCAGCTGCACCGAGGAAATTCCTCTGACGAAAATTCTGCCGAGTGTCACTGGACGTCCCGTCCGAACGCGAGCGCGATATTAGCGATGCCCGAGCGGAACGATCACGCTGGCTGGCGTTGTGCACGCCAGCGGTCTTCCCGCTCGGCGGAAAGGTCGATTCCTTTGCGATAAGAAGGGCGCGTGTCGAAGCTGTTGGTTACGAGCGCGCGAACAACCGGGTACGCCGAGCAGCAGATAACGTGGGCGCGAAAGCAAACGATACCGGCCCCGTAAACTGCACCGCGTACACAGAGATAGCCGAGCGCGAATTTTCGTCGCGTGACACGCGCCTTGTGATGGAAATCTCGAATTTCTTTGTCGCGCCGCGCCGCGACATCATCGCCGTGTATTTCCGGAACAACGCGCGTTGTTGACGTTTCTTCTGCGGCTACCCTTGGGGAAATTAAAGTAGCTGACATAGCTGGGCGATTCTGATTGTTGTTGCTCTTCCCCAACTCTCGCCATTTCTCTTCTAAACGCCGGAAATTGGTACCACGGTTGAAAAAAAATCTGTTGCATTGTTTGTTCTTGGTAATCGGCGTATTTTCGTCGCTTGGCTCTGATACACGAATCTCTGACGTACGAAAGCAAACGGAACGGTGCTTGCGCGATCGCGACACGGATCCCGAGAAATTGCTAGAACGACGTCTGGTGTCGGGGTCCATCGCGTTCTAACAGTTAACAGTTTACTTAGCGAGCAGATAAGAGAACGCGGAGAGGAAAATTTCCATGGTAACTTTCCCAACAATAATCTTCGGCCCATCCAATCTACTCATTTCGCCGGTCGGCCGGCCTCCCTTGCTCCGTTGCTCTTCGAGCGTCTGAGAACGATTCATTATCCTCGAATTAGCACGTGGCGCGAGCCACGGTTACGCGCTTGCCCGCGACTTAGCTGAGTCATCGCCAGGTACCTTTCGTAAATCAGAGAATTTCGTTCATGCTGTTATCGGTGTTTGCTAGTCGACGATTGTCTGAGAGTTAAGGAAAGTGTAAATATCGTGAGTCTTGAGGTACTTGCCTCGAGCCGTGGTCGCGTCGATAAATTCTTTCGCGCGCGACAAATATCCAACGATCTTGTTTGAGAATCGAAAATAGAATCGACTCCAGATTACCACCTCCCCTGCGTCGATAAATGTCGAAGAAGCAGACGATTCCGTGTCGATTAGGGCTGGGACTATTCGAATAGTTTAATATTCGAATATTTTACAAGTATTCGAATGCTACGAATAAACTTCGCATATTTAAGTATTCGAATGTTGTTATTCGAATAGTATGGCGTGAAGTGGGTCAAAATTAGCTTGCAAGGTTTCATCTTGACAAATGGACCTAAAGAACTTGATTTATAATTCACGCCATACTACATATTCGAATGCTTAAATATTCGAATAGTGTTCGAATTATATTCGCCAAATAACTGAGCAACTGAAGTATTCGAATATAGCCCTGCTGTCGATGGCACGATTCCGAGAAAATATAAATTCGCCAGAGCCGCGGAGCAAAGGTTGCCACGATAAATATTGTCCAGGAGAGTCGCCCGGCGTTGGTCGTTGGCCAAACAATAGCTTTTCATCGTGCGCCGTTGAAAAGCAGCTCGGTGGAACGACCGCACCAGCAGAGACGTTTAACGAACTTAATTATTTCGAACGTCGATGCTTAACCCCTTTGTTGACCGCTATACCACGCTGCTGGGCAACATTGTTGTCCCCCGGACAGGTGGTCCTCCGGGTGCGACGTCCTCTTACGCCTATTCCTACATCGAGCACGCGCAGGCGTCCAACAAAATCGCCGCGCGAAGAAACTCGTTAAAGTTTAGACTACCGCTCGGGAACTTGGAGCAGTTTCCACGCCTCGGTCTCTCCTCGTCGCTGCGCTCGATCGATACACAATCTGCATCTCGTTAAAACCAGCCACTTCCCAACGAGGCAGTTTTTTTTTCCCCACGTGCGGATGCAACGTAGATACCCGTCGCGAGTAGATTAAAAACAAAAGACGGAAAATGGGACACGCGTCGCTGGAGGTTGGCCCCGGAATGGAATCGAGTGGAGAAACAGAAGTGCGCGTAGTGGGAGGAGGAGAAGGTGGCGGATTAAAGCAGGGATGCGCGCGGTGCGCGTGTAAAAAGGCTATTTACAACTTTATTAATGCGCGCGGATGGACGAATCCGGCATGGCTCTGCGGTTGTCGCGAAAACACGGAATAATTTCCACCCCGCGACACGAATTGCGACCCCCTACGCATCTATCGGATAGGTTATAATGGGAGCCCGATAAAAGAGTACCGGTTGTCAGCCAGGCCGCGACCGTTTTGCATAATTTCAGTTTAGGAGACACGCGCGTAAATTACACCGCCGCGGCAATAAATCTCGTGGGAAACCGCTACGCCTCGGCTCCCGATATGAATGCTCGGGACGAGACGTCACGATACGATGATCTACGATACATCTAATGGCAATTATCGCGCTCAATTTAATGTAATTGCAGCGGCGCCCGTTGCACGGTGGTTGGCGTTACTTTGTATAGGTACCTTTCGTACGAGAGCGTCGCGCGTCACCCTGGATTTATGTTTCGCGTGGCTGGTTATACCCACGGGAACGGATTCCCTCGTAAAACAAGCAAGAGATCGAAAGCTCGCAGCCAGATCGATTAGCCATGGAAGACTGAGGATAATCCTTGCGACGCGAGCGACTCTCGCGAGATCGGGATCGAAAGAGAGCAATCCATTCCCCGGCTGGTCAATCTCGAGGAAAGATCCTCCTTTTTTCGCGCGACGTGCGCGGTCTAGCCGAGGGCGAGAGGGAAGGAGGAAAAAGGAACGTGCTTTCCAATTAATCAGTCACGTTAAGCATTCTCGGCTCTTAATGACCATAATTAGGTAGCTGTACATGCTTGGCGCGAGCACTGGAATTACACGATTGACCTGTGC
Organism: Andrena haemorrhoa; assembly: GCA_910592295.1. Taxonomy (NCBI): domain Eukaryota; kingdom Metazoa; phylum Arthropoda; class Insecta; order Hymenoptera; family Andrenidae; genus Andrena; species Andrena haemorrhoa. Next base: position 5,147,690 of record OU342940.1, on the reverse strand, counting down.
TGTAGGCCGTTCTCGGAGATATTAATGAAACGTTGGATGATCTAACCGATCATGATTGCACAGTTTTTGCGAATCCTAGATGCGACATTTTTCCGGGTATAGCGCTGAGCTGGTAGGGTGTGATCGTAGTGATCGACACGTGATCTCGAAGTCACCTGGCTCCGAATGTGTAGCGTTTAGTTTCTTATACGGATTGAATCGTAATTCGCCTACGCGAAGCGATGTAGGCTAATTGTAAGTGTATCAATAGCGAAACCGGTGAGCGCCGAACGTCGCGCAGAAATAGAATTTTATCATTATAAAACGACGTCGTGGCGTGTTATGCAACACTATGATCACTTAATATTCACACGTTTCGTTTACACTAGCTGTGTCGCGTAGGTATGCGATCCGCGAGCGGACGCGTTCGCCTCGCCGCAATTTCGCGCGACGCTCCGCTCACGATTCGTGATATCGCACTTTCCATCCCGCGGGGGAGATCGATTTTCGAACGACCGAAAAGTTGCAAACGCCCGGGAGAAATAGTAATTCGAAGGGGCGAGTGCGCAACTCGTGCGATATTGCGCCAAGAAATGCGGCGAACAACTTTTCCTTGTGACAGAGGCGTAGTAATCGCGACAGAATGCGTTTTTTCGAGCGGGAGTTGCTTCAACGCTGCTCCCTCGTGCCCGTAATTAAGTGGTCAAGCGAAATACGCGGAAGAATGCGGGGTTATTGTCGGGAAAATAGCGTTTTCCATGTTTCAGCGAGCCGCGCGGTCTGCTTAATTTTCGGTGCGAGCGGCTCGCGTGATCCGAGCGCGGTAAGGGTGGTTGAGTAATGACTAACGAGTAATGCGCCGACATAAGTAAGCATTAAGTAACGAGTGCCACTCACACGTGCACACAGCAGCCGCGACGCGACGGTGCACACTTCACTTGCGCATGAGATTACGAGCACGGTTGTCTCGGTTGATCATGATGTTCCTTTCATTCAGGGCCCCGATTAACGATCTGCAGATGTATTTAACGAGTCTAAAAGCGGCACTGTGGTGTACCGAGCCGCTCGCGAGCACTCCAGCTCCCGATATAACCTTCTCCGTAAGCTCCAGATCGATCTCTGTGTTCCCCAATCGCGTGAATTTTTTCGGCCAACTCGAAACAAGAGTTTCACAATTTCCCGGCAAATCGGGAAGCCTCGAAGAGCGCGGCAAAGAGCGCTCCGTTCGGCCCGAATGGAAAAGGGCGATCCCCCGGCGGATGGGGGGGGGGGAAGGGGAAGGAGCAACGGGAGAGAAGAGACAAAGGCAAAGTGGGAAGATCGGCGGTATCGGCGGCGATCGCCTTGCTAGCCTGGAAATCCAGTTACTCCAGCAGGGGCCTCGAGACAATGCGCGCAGAGAGCAACCTCGTGCAATGCCGCCTCGGGAGAGCTGGTTGGGTGAGCGCGACGAAAATAACTCCGGCAGGAGAATATTACGGCACTTTGCAATGAGGAGAGACCAATGAAAAGAGAAGATCGAGCCCGTGTGCTGGGCGAGCGACGAGGAAAGACAAAGAAGCGGAGCGAGAAGGAGATTCGATGCGGGAGAGAGGAAACGAGAAAGAGAGACGTACGATCAGAGAAAAAGAAGAGAAAGAGGAGGAGAGCGATCGCTGGAGCGAGAGTGAGAGAGAGAGAGAGAGAGAGAGAGAGAGAGAGAGAGAGAGAGAGAGAGGAGGAGGAGGATCGCGTGCGTGTGCGTACACGTGTACAAGCATGTCGGTGCATACACGATAAGGCGAGAGAGACGAGGACGGCCGCGACGGGAGGGTGGCAGAGGGATAAAGGAAGACGGAGAGGAGAGAGATGGTCGCACGAATCGACTCGTGGACTCATGGTGAACCATTCGAAACGAGCGGTTCGACCGGCGGTCGTCTTCTTTTGGTCCGTGACGCGATTGGCCGATCGGCCAATGACTGGTTCTTGGCACCGGGCACTTGGCAATGTGCACCGCGTGCATCTCCCCTTTCCACCCTCCCCCGCCCGCTGAAGTGCACTCGCGACGGTGTACAGTGCACTTCATTGACGGCCGCAAAACTGGTCCACCGCGCGCGGTATAAAACTCCGTTAGAACCAGTTCCACGCGAAACCGGGCTTAACTCCCTCGTGTCCCGGCTTCTGACGGCGAGGGTTTTCGTCGGGGACACATATGGACGCGGCAAAGGGGAGGAGGAAATTCGCGAAAGAATCCACCGGCTCGTTAGCTCCCCGGTACTCTCCCCAATCTCGCGTTGCATCGAATCAAAAGAGATACTCGGAGAGAAGTCGGCCGGGTGGGGGCCAAGTTCGGGGGAGACGATCTATTAATTCTCGGTTCGGGCGACAGACGAAAACACCGAAGATCAAAGGTCCTCTAATTGGCGGCTACGGAACTGCCGGCGGCGGCAACTCGTAACGATCTCGCGCCGCGGGCGATAGGAGATTTTTGGGATCGTCGCGACGCCCCGCGCGCATCTGGTTGCAATGTGCACCGACGGCGAGGCGACGTCGCGACGGATGATCCATGATCGAGCGCGCGAACCGCGGACCGCGAGCACACTTGCCTTCCCTTTCACGTACACGCGGTTGCAAAAGTCGCACGAATACCGGGAAATCCTGGCCGATGCCAGCATGTCTGCCAGCTCGATCGTACGAGCGCACACGGAATCGTCCGACCGATTCCGATTCTGATTCCGCGTTTCCTAGACGGAGCCGCGCGCGAGGCCAGTCCCATAAAACCGTAAACGTCGATTACGCAATGATGTAATATAATAATGGATATTGTCCCGGCGATGAGAGATTCCGACAGATAGAGTTTCTTATCGCTTCGCTGAAAACACGATTGATACTCGGCGGGGGCGGGCGTAAGTCGTGCGACGTATCTTCGATTTCTGACTTCTTTCTCTCTTGGAAGTCCTACAAATTCTATTTTAATATACCACCGCCAGTGGTCGAAGAATTTCCAAATTTTGCGCTGCAAGAGTCACCGTTCTGTATACAACACCTCGTAGCGTTCGTCGGTTCTCGGAGAAGTAAAAACGTAACTGATACGAGAGCCTCGCGGTTTGTCCAGATCTCATAAAGATATGCTTATTCATCCTAATGGTAGGTTGTCGACGTGGACCACGCCTCTATCAAAGTTGCCGGTATCCACAAAGAGCCTCCGCGAGATTTTCTTTCCGTTCCCACCATTCTGTGTCCGACGAGTAATTCTGCCCCCCCCCCCCTTCCACGCCATTCCTGAAACGGAGTGGTCGGGGACGGCGGCTTCGATATTTCACGGGAGCCGGGCCTGGCGGTCGATGTGATCCGTGTCCGCCGATCTCGTCGGGCACTTTCCGTTGTTGCGCCGCGATCACGGTGTTAAAATAAACGCCGTCGAAAGAGACGGCTTGGAAGGGTCGAAAGCGGTGGGAGATCATGAACGAGGAGGAAATAGCAGTAGAAGGGAAGGAGAGGACAAAAAGGAGAGAAATGCCGGCGGAAAAAAGGAAGAGGAAGAGGCGATGAAGAAAAGTGGCGAACCGGCTGGCCGCAACGAACTTGAAGTAAACCAAACCTACCGGTCCTACCGCTCGCGCTACCACTACCACCTACCGAACTATTATGTACCTACAACAGGTCTATATCTGGACTCTGCCTCGTCTCTCTTATCCGATGCGCCGCCGTGTATACCGGAATAGTGAAATCACCTACGTTCCCTGCCCTCCAGGGCTTTGCGGGTGTTCCCCCGACTTGCCTCCGCGCAACTCGATACCCTTCTGGGCCGGAGCGCGGTCCCGATCCCTTCCGCGGCCTCGCTTCGACTTCGTTACGAATTAAGAACCGTGAAAGACTGGACGACTGTCGTCCGTCGAACCGTCCGACCCCGCCGAATCGCTCTGCACCTGAAATGAAAGGCAGAGTCCCCGCGGCCGTGCCCGTGCCCGTGCTCCGATTCGCCGATGACTAACGCGCCCGTTACTGGCTACAGAGAAGGCAAGATAATCCCGTTGATCCGCGTGTAAACCAAAGATCCATCGAACTTTTTCTCAGGGCCGCGCGGCGACGCAGCTGCTTGCCTATCAAGTGTAATTAATACGCGATCCCCATTCGCTCGGTTACGTAAACCGTGGGCAACGAAAGGGGAAAAACAGCCGCGGCGGGGGGGAAAGCGGGCTGGAATGGAAGGAGCCCGGTGTCGGCCGTTGCTCGCGCGAATCGATCGATTAAAATCGCCAGCGTGCCGGCCGAAGGTGACATAATCCGGCCGGACCGATTAGAAATGCCCGAGTGTCGCCTTAATTGACGCGATTACATTTACGAGCCACGCATCAACATGACCACTCTGTAAATGAACGTGACACGCGCCAGCAGGTGCTCGTTCACACGCGGAACCACGATTACGGTGCATTCGCAATCGTTACCTCAGCGACAAAGAACTTGAGAGCGATTCCACGGCCAGCTTTTTTCCCCCTGTTGACCGGCGATTCGTGGAATCGCGCCGCCATGTGTTGTGCTTCGAAATTATGAACGGGCGACTAATCCTCCCGGGCGGCGTAAACGCGGCTTTTTGCGTTACGCGTTGCCTACGTGCCGGGCGAGGCATTCGATTGGAATTTGTTTTTGTTTTGGAGCACTTGGGTGTTGGGCTGCGCGTAAACAGCCGCTGTTTCCATTAGCAGGCTTCTCTTCCTTGGGAGCGGTTAATATACTTTCAAACGTAGAGTATACGAGAGTAGAGTTCTGCGTACCTGGACGTGCACTGTAAGTATAGTTTGCGTATCCTAAGTTTGCGAGGATAGCCTGAATAACTAGATCGGTAGGCGACCGTCTGACCAAAGAACGATTATTTCCCTTTCTGCAACTTGTGCCAATGGGGCAGCAGACACAGAGCGGACCGGCAACCACTGAAACGAGTCTTCTCTTGATGTGTTTCAGGTGGCTGTTAGAAGTTCAGGCTGAAACCGCGAAGAGCACAGACTGGCAGCAGTATGCCCGCAATATAGCGTTCAACCACCGACGATCTTCTCCGTGAAGTTGCTCTGCCATGTTGCTTAGGTAAGATTAAAACGCAATTTTTCCTTGATTGAGCAACGTGTGTAAACGACCTCGGCAGCGGGACGATTAACACTGGCCAGTTATCATTATCGTGGCAACGTGTACAAAGTTGCGGTCCCCTGTCTCCCTCTTTCCCTCGGGCCGCCGTATCTTAAAAGTCGCGGCAACGCCGAGCGAGAAGGGTGTTAGCACTGTTAGCCGTTTGAATCGTTGCAATTATAGAGAGCGCGAGGGGCGCGAGAGAGCGGGAGCGGGCGATTTAATATCGCAGCGAGGAACGACACCGCGGCAGATATTCTAAATGCGTGTTATCGTTTGTTGGCGTACTATTTTAATGTGTTATCTCGCTCCACGTCCGCCATGGAACTGCAAACACGCCCGTTCGACTCTCCGCCGTTCCTCCACGCGCTTTTCAGCTCGACGCGAGTATGTATACTGTGCACGGGTGTGTTGGTTCGCTCACGCTACAGATAGGCGTTCCACCGCGAGCCAACGCGACTGATATTCAGATGCAAACAGCGGGGACGCGCGATGCAAGAGAATCGCGCGAGAATTACCATTCAACTCTATCGGCGTTGTCTCGGATCTTTTCGACCCTACATCCTCCACTAAAGATAGTTGATCGATCGTTGGTACAACGGACACTTCGGCTGACTAACGCCACCGAATGAAATTCACGCGGCGGGAAACGTGTTAGAGTTGAAAAGTCGAAAGTTGGGCGCGTTCCGTGGTTGTAGCTATTCGCCCGGGTACGTTGCGGCATTCCGTGTCGGGCGGGAAGTTAGGACGACTGGAACAGGCTGTTTCCACTGCCGAAATGCTCGCCGGGGCGCGCCCGGGTTAAGGGGGTATACGCGTTTGAACCCTCGGAAAATGTATACATTTTGTGGATTTTTTACAAATCAACGATTTGATGCAGATTTCCCGTTTTTTTACTATTTTTACATAGTATTATGAACTACTTTAAAAAAAGTTTCAATTAAAAAACTACTGCTTTTTGGAAGTTATGGATACATATCCGAAAGTCTCTCGATTTTAGACGGCTAAACGGTGGCCCCGAAAAAAACTGTATGTCGTGTCTGAAATCAAAAACAGTAAAATTTTCTTTTAAAGTATGTTAATAGCTATCGTCCTACGATTTTGGAAATTTTGAAAAATAAAGAAATGATGAGAGATCAAAGGTAAAGTTAGATTTTTCTAAGAGAAAAGTCCACCTTTTTTCTTTATAAATAATAAACGGGGAATCGGAATTAAAAAAGTCCTCGTAGGACGATGTGGAATCTTCTTACGATTTTGCAAGCAAAATTGAAAGTGAATTGGTTGAACGTAACGCGAGTTTTTTAGGGCCACCGTAATGAAAAATATAGTTCCGCTGCGATCGGTCGAACCGCCGTGCCGTGCCGCCTCGTGCTACCTTGGTTGTTCCACTCAAATGCCTATAACTTCGTCGATCTTTCGAATTTTTACATCGGACTTGATTTTTAATATTTCTAAAACATCAATCTATGAAAATATGTAAAAAGGAAAAATTCCGATCTTTGCCAAACGGTTATACCCGCTTAAAAGAGCTCAACAACGAAACCGCGCGGATTTAAACGTGTGTCTTCGCGCGATCCCCACAAATGACCGTGTGTAACTTGGTGCGGCGAGGCAAGAAGGGCCCGCCGGCGATAAAACCAGTCACGAACATTGTATGCAGGGAAAACACACGATAGCTGCTTCTGCGGAATTCTGTCGCACGCCTGTGTACGCTCCTGCACGTGCACTAGCCTCTGCCCGCCTGTGTGGATGCATTATACGGAAGCGTGGAACAATGCAATACCATTCATGGTAAAAGAAGAAGCGGTTGAATCACCGCCCTCTTAGATTCTACAGGGTTACTCATGCGAAACGTGCCCTCGATTTTGAAGCAGCCAGGCCGCTCCTCGCCGGGTGGCCGGGTTATCAATTTCTTCCCCCGAAATCCTCCTAGGCCTCCGATATCTCGGGAGAAGCTGAATGGAGCAGTGGATAACTGCAGGGTAACGCGAAGCTTTCGCATTCGTCTATTCCGCCGTCGTTTTGAAACAATCAGATCCCCTTTCCGCAGATGCTATCGCGCCGTTCTCGAGATTAGTAGGTTTCCAGGCGACAATTACAGCCTCCAGAACGGGGAGGGAAGAGGCGTTAACCCGATGGAATTGCAACGATATCGGGGAGGGAATTTATAGAAACGCCAGGCTTGTAATTACGGGGCCCACTGAGTGGGGGCCGGGATCGGAATTTACAGAATCATAGCAATTGATACTAGCGGCACGCGCCTCGATCTAGAGATACACGCGTCCGCGCCGCTTGATTTACAGCCTCGTAATAATTATTTAGCGAAACGTCCTGGCTATACTCGATTTCCCCGGGACGGCGGTAAAACCGCGCTCGCACGGCCGGCGATTTTCTACTGGTTTCCACCGACCGTTGGAAATATCGCGATCGTAGCCCGCGAGGGAACTGCGAAATCGTGTGTTTGCTCGCCTCGGTGGTAATAACATTGCGGTCTGCGAATGGAAGAGGGAAATAGTCCGGGCATGTTATAAAGTTACACGTCGATGGTAACGCGATACACTGCATCGGTACGAGGAACAGTAGTTAGAGATCTCTGCGGCGGGGAAAAAAATCCGGTGGCGGTGAAAACGCCATTGGATCTCGATCCGTCCAGCCGCGGATAAAATGATAAAATTGCTGCTGCTTAGTCGGCCCGCGAGTCATCGCCGCCGCCGCGAAAAGTGGGCGCGATATAACTCCGTGTACTTGATGACTGGTGCTTTAAATTGCCCGATCCCGGTCGTTTGCTTCGCTGATCGAGGCAACAATCCGCGAATCCATGTGATCGCAATGTTGGTCGTAATGCTAAGTAATTTCCAGTGGAATGAAACTCGGGGCATCGGTTCCGAACGATGGCGATCGCGCTACATACTCGAAATTTCTCTGTTCTCGCAATACACACACATACACACGCGCGAGACCACACCTGCTGAGCCAATTTCACTCTTGACGGACTTTTCACCAAATCTCCACTTTCACTGCCGTAGAAACTTCTTCCTGCTGGAGAATAAAGAGTTTTCTTTGCCTACTTTGTCATCATCTTTGTAAAACTGCAGCCCCAATTCCACTGGATGAATCCAGAGCTGATGAATTATTCATCCTCGAACAGCACGTCATGGCTGTGAAATTCCGTTCGCTGTTCGCCTAGGAAATTCCATTCTTCATCATTTCCACTAGGTCGATGGTACAATTGCACAGGTGCGTCTGGCACGCGGAAGATTGAAGGACCGCAGGAAGTGTCGGTAATCGGCGTCTATTAATAGTCGCCGCGCTGATTTTCCAGACTAATGCTATAGCCGATGTCAAGTGGCGCGCTAGCGAGCTACTCGAGCCGTCAGTCAGCCTCGTCTCGCAACATCGGATCTATCGAACGGCAATAATTAATCGGGGAGAAAGATCATACTCGCGACGATCGCGTCCGATTGTACCCTTGCCCTTCCCCCTGAGCGCGCCGCAATCAGAAACTGAAATGAACAAAGAGAGCGTGACGGGAATTTTAATTTAATCACCTAATCGAGATCGGACACTCGAGTTTAATGGGTTCTCGAACGTGCCGGGCAAACAGAAACGGCCGAGCCACGAGCGTGCTTGCTTTCGTTCGCGATTCGTAATAACAGATTCGCGTTATGCGCGTATAAACGTCGCTATACTCCGCCTAGACGGTGAGTAATTTCTGGTCGCGCTGAATCGCGGCAATTACAGCGGTGCGGCTCTTGGGATCACGCCAGACGTCCACCCGCGACCGCGCCGCGATTCGTTGGATTATCCGTTCGGGCGCAAGTGGGTCGTTGGATTCGAGGGAAATTAAGAAAACACCGGGGGATCGGCGACGATCGCCGCTCGCATGGCTGCCGGCCAACTATTTCGCGGGAACGCGAACGTTTATATGCCCGTTTACACCCGCCCCCGCTCGGTTCGCTGCCCAACACGGTTCAGCTGATCCCCATCTGTTTGCTCGTTCCCCCCCGAGCGAACCGTCGTTACATTTATAACGTTTTCGTTCGACCCCTGAATCACCGCAACGTCCACAAACACGAGGGAAAGCACGGGGGTGTTCGACGATTGAAATATGAGGCGGAATTGGACGCCGGGGTGATAAACGGGTGCTTGGGTCGATTTTGGTCATTCACGGGCCATCGCTCGTTGCCGTCCCGGGTATTTTCGGCCCAAGTGTTTAGTCTCCCATATTCAGGAAGTTGATAGAGTTCCGCGCTGCTCTGGCTCTAGTGTGTCTGCACATGGTGGAAACAAATAGACATCATGTCCTAAGTATAGCGGAATATTTCTCATTTCGCTGGGGATTTTGAAATGGTGCCAAGCACACGACCAGGATAGCCATCAGTCAGAGTCCCGTTCCGCGGCTGTGGAACGGGCGAGCGCGGACCGTCGCCTAGGTATGTAAATCGATTTTGCTCTTCTTTATTTCTAACGCCGGGCCTCGCGAGTTTTTTCCTCCGAGGATACCGCGCGCGGCACGCTGCTTATTTCCTCTGCGTATTGGGACCACGCTAGTTCAGGAGCGAGCAAACGTAGTCGTTAATCAGTCTCGAGCTTGATTCGCGACGTTGGAGATCAGGGCAGAGATACATCCGCGCTGAAGATGCTGCAACATTTCACGCTTCACGGTAATCCCGGCTGGTATCTGCCGGCTCACATCAGCTCAGGTAGCCACGGACAAATCCGCGGGCTTGGAAAACGTACTATCAGCTCGGTGGCAGTTTCGCTCGGCGCGCTTCACTTAACGAGCTTGTTAGAACGATCGGCTCAATTATTAGAATAAAATGTATCGCAACAGTGTAACAGGAATCCCTGGTCCCGTCTAGCTGGTCGTGTTACTGCTGCCACTGCATCCTCGGACTCGCCTGCAGGCTTCGAGCGTTCGCACAATTTTCACACTATACTATTTAGAAATAATTTCAGATCATTATTTCAATCCGTCTGGGATGTAAGCCGCCTGCCAGTGTCGGTTCTGCAGTCCTCGCGGCGAACGAATCCGCGCGAGGCGATACGAGCCGGTTTTTATAAAGTCACCTTACGCGTAAAAATAGCAGCGGTTATTTTTAGCGTTCATTAAGTTCAACTGCAAAAAAACAGCGTACACGTGGCGACGACGTACACGGGTCCACGCAATGTTTGCATCGAGTTACTGCCTCGCTCGTCCAGCTCCCCAGTCAATTCATTCGAGCATCGGGGCATTTTTGCACGCGCAGCGGGAGAAATAGCAACGTAATTCGGTTACCCTTCTGCGTTGCCATCGGTCATGATTTCTCGCAAATAAAATGCGTGGGCGCGGCTCGATGCATTTGCACATAATTGCAACCGTGCATCGCACTCGAAGTTCGGTCGCGAAACAATGCAAACACTGGGGATTTGCATAACACCTTTTCATTGTTGTATCGAGAATAAGTATTTCCCAGGTGAATTTGTGCGTCGGGACCCTCCTTCTCGTTCATCTCCGTCGAATCGGTGCGAGGTAAAAGCGACTGGAATTAAATCATGCAACGGAACTTGCTAGGTTTTTGCGATTGGCGACACTCGCTGCGTGATCTTGTCCCTTAACACGCAAACTCGATTAATTTGTATCAGGATCGGTGATAGATTTGTTGCATCCTCGGCTTCCTGTCTTTCTCGTCGACACACCGTTGCATAATTAATCGGTGGAAACGGGTGAATTAATAGACCGCTGGGAGACCTAGTAATTAGTGGTCTTCTTATTTCCACGGAATCGGGCTTTTTACGAGTTCTCTCGCACGAGCATCGCTGCCGTTTCTGATTCATCTCCGCTCGTCTTATGTAAATGCCTAACTATTAATGTTCGTATTTAATCCGACAGGCGTGTCTCTTTTATTTACCGGGCCACGGTTATCGCTCCAGTAGGATTGACGGATGATCGAAGTAGATTAGCCGTTCACTAGCCAGACACGGCGGATCTTCTGTCGTTGGACAGTGGAGTCGTATCGATTCGATGCAGAAATCATGGGATAAACGTGGCACTGCGGTACGACGGCGGGAAAGTCGATGCCAGAGCAGGTCGAAGCAGACAATTTAACGCACAGCGGAAAGTCGTCAATTAGTGTCAGCGACGAAAAGACGGTGACTCGTGGTACCTATTAATATTCATGGTGATTTGAAGTACTAATTAAACTGGCGAACAGCAGAGCAACGTCGCGAGGTTTCCACAATTTACACCTGCCAGCTCGAACGTACAAACGCGTACGGAGCAAGCTGCAGCCACGTGCTCCATTTCGATGTGAGCGGAAAAAGTGATTTCGTGGGAAATTGATAGTGTACACCTCTCCTACACGCACCTTTCCCTTCGTGAGAGATCAATCGAAGCTCTTGACCTCTATTTGTCATCTAGAAACATGTTCTCTGCTGCACACTTCTTACAAGATCCAAACCTGAGGACTTTTAGGTGCATCACAGTCCAGGTTCCCCAAAATCCAGACTCGAAGCAGAGACTCCGATGTAAATCGCGGTATAATCCAAGTGTAATAGTCGCGTTTAAGCTACTGTTGAAACGAACTTGCCGTTCGCAGCGATTTTTCTAGCAGCCACGCATACAAGCGGTGAATTGTAAACGATACACGCACAGGAGCACGCGTATCGAGGTATCCTGTGGTGACCAACGGAGCCACACCCCTGAACGTTTACAGTAGTAATGCGATATATTATATCGCCACGAAACACTCTAATGTACTGTGTAGCCTGCGATAATGACAATGCCCACGCGTGCACATCTTGTACTACATATACGTGCGCATATCGTTCTTCAATTACCCCTTGTAACACGATATACCGTGGAGACGAGGCGCGTTAGTACCCGTATTACACGTATCACGTGCGGAAAACAAACTGATATACAGGTGGACGGCGTGTCTGCACGAGCCACCTAAATATCAATCTCCACCAATTCTCCAAAACACTGCACCTCGCGTAGGTGTACGCCTTTCTTCGAGTTCGAGCACAGATCTGCGATTCACGCGGCGAAATCGAAGAGGCACTCATCCCCCTGCAGGACCAATAACGCAACGCGGGCCAGGAGAGAGAATTCCACCGGCGAAGGACAGTTATCACTGTTTATCTAAACGATATGCACCGAGAGTGTTGAACCTGGGTTGCGTAAACGTGCGCCACCGATCTGTACTCGAGGCGAATCCACTTCCTGCCCCGAGATATTCCCCGCCGCGCGATCAGACCGGCGAAAAAGGCAGTGGAAACTCGCTTCGAAGAGGACCAGTCCACGATTCCGTGATTTCATCGAGGAAACAAACTGGTGTTTCGAAGTGTCACGACAGAAATAGCCGTTTTACGCGACCGTTCTTGGTTTTTGTTTGACGTCGGTGAAGCGACGTTGACCGAAGTGTGTCAGCTGATCTACATCTTAATATAGACGGCGATCCCTAGTTAGCTGCTGATTCGTGGAATCTGCGAATTCAGTGTGTAATGCATAGCTCGATTTGCCTCTTTCCTTCGCGGCCCGCTGCGCGGTCGAGGCACGAGCGAAAAGTTGAGGAAACTTGTGCAGGGGTCGACGGTGATTTAACGTTTTCGCGCGAGAGACGCTGTCGACTTATCGGCCTGGAACGATTTATCAGCGGTAACCGAAGGTAACGGCATTGACAAATAATGTATGCGGTTCGACGAACGTCGCTATTCTTAGCGATTTATCGGGGCCGAATTTGCTTTACGTATCAGGCCCGCGTTAAAGAGACCCTGTTTGCTCTCGCAGCCACGCATCTCCATGTTCAACTTCTTCGAGGAGAGACTATACTTGACTGGAAAGATCACGATCTTACGTCACACAGAATTTTCCATCTATTTTCGGAGCGATCGATCTAATCGCCGGCTGTTCCGATATTCAACAAGGAAGTACCTATGTAGGCACCGCGTGTAATCTCCACATTTCCACGTTGTATCAACAGAAATTAACGACTAGGCGGGTCGTTCGTTATCGCTTTTCTTCCGACAGGTACGGCACGATTCGAGCAATACGATCCTACTCGCAAATATGGGCGCGACGTCGTTTACAAAAACCTCTGTCCTCTCTTTTAACAACGCGACCCCGGTGCGCCTTAAATCATCCTCGCATGCTCGACCACTGTGTACATTACGCCGATACAGTTTCTCCATTAGTTACATCCGTAGAAACGGCGAACAAGCTACGAAACGCTCGACAAAGCGTATCGTGGAATACCAAATGAGATCTCGAAAAGTGTGCCAGCGTGTACTCAGCGGCGCAAGATACACCCGATCAATTAACGTCAATCCGCCGGGTTTTATCGCCGATGTTACGTTATTGACGACACCTCGAATCTTATTAGATATTCGAAGGATTTTTATCGCGCGGCAGAAGCACGTTTGGCGCACGTATTTCGAGAATCCTGTTCCAGAGTGCCAAACGCGCTAACTACATCCTCCAACAGCGTGGCAAATAAATGCCACACGATAGCCGTCAACAGAATTCACGAATTCCACCTCGAGCGTCTTACAGAAATCCTGCCGTCGATCGAGAACACCTTGGTAGCCGTGATCCCATCGACTTTCATACATTCTGGCCAGGTCGTCCAGGAGAGGAATAGATCTCCCGCTGACGCAGACGCATGACACATCGGCGGCATAAACATTGACGAAAGCAATTGCCAGTCCGCCGCGGAGCATTCAGAAGATGCACGGCTCGAGGAAAGGCCCCGAAGACGAGGATTTGCCCGCTGTTCGCCGTTAATAGCGACGATTCGACGTCTCTGTGAATCACACGTGGCGAACGAAATCGTGGAACGATCTACGAGACCCGTCCCCGTTGCGGCGTGATGCGCGCGGGGCCGTCGAGAGGACGTCCCTTTGACGGGGCCCGTGCCAGACGTCAGATAAATCCCGCGGTTAGGTGACTTTCACCGACAGCCACAATTAAAGCGGCCGGCTAGACGAGAAGGGGGAGACGTGGAAAGTTGGAGGTCTCTGGTTGGTGAACGACACCATGCATCATCCGGGGAAGACGTCTTTATTGTTGCTGCGGCCGTTACAGGCTAGCTATTGGACTCGCCTACGGAGCGGGCTCGTTACGTAATTGCAACAGGTGTGTCCCCAGCCACGTGTTCCCGCCGCGTTTCTCGAGGCCTGAACGCGGAATCGCTCCGTGTCGTGAGACGATTGCGTTATTTTTCTTGGATCGACCGCGTTGCGAAATGGCACCGAGCACGTTATTGTCGTCTCGCCGGCTTCCCTGGCTTCCACGTGTATTAATAACGCGGTGATCTCGTCGTAGTTCCGCTTCGCAGAAGTGCCTCAAGATGATCGCCCAGAGATGATCTAGAGATGAACCGATAGACAGATTCGCGGTTAAATCATCGCCCAGTGACATAATTGGGATAGCTCAATTTTGCTAAGTTAAGCTAGCAAGTTTCTACCGACCTTTCCGCGAAATATCATCAAAAATTTTAATTTATAAAACAGTCCAGACAATTTCAAAATCAATTCAATATGGTAACTCACATATGAGTTACTGCTAATTCGCTATATGGAAAAGATGTGAATTTTGTTTTAAAATTGTCTCAAGCCTCTGTGTTTAAACATTTCCCAATTTCTTCGTTCAAAATTAGTCGCTCCCCCAAATTTTCTATCCCAAGCTGCAGCCTGCTTAGCCTATACAGAAATTCGCCCCTGTGAATTGGATTCACTGAATGTGACTTAGAATGACAATCGCCCTGATACCTATCCTCAGACACATTTCACGCGAAAGATCTGAGTACGGTGGCACGCTGATGAACTTCCCATATCATCCTTTGATCCATCCGTATCATCCTTGAGATCGACTCCCGAGCGTTATTTATGTGGCCTCCGTGGAACGCTTCCTCAAAACCGATCCTTCGAGAGCGTTTCCGTGAAACGGAGCTCGATGTTGGTTCCGCGTGCGCGGAGGTGTTCTGTATTGAATCAAATCGATCGAGCTAAGTGGAGGATAGAGTCATTCGGAGTTGCTTGAGGCGGTGCTTTCCGTGGCTGACTGTACCTCTGACGTAGGATTTCCTGGAGATCATTGATATCCGATCGACGAGATAATAGCTTGGCGCGTGACAGATTCTTTCCCGAGCGACCTGACTCATTTTTTAATCTGGCGTGCAGGAGCAAGGTCGGCGACGTGATTAATCGTGGATGCCTTTTAAATTTTAATGGCTCGCGTGTGGTAAAAGCGCACGCGGCGGTCGCGCGATGGAAAATCTGGATGTACAGGAAGACGTCGGAGTTGCGGTCGGCGAGCGGCAAGCGAGTTAGGTACATACATATATCGTTTTAGGGATATCAGTTATTATTAGCCTCGCGCAGATGGCACATACGATGACTCAGGCGAATAAGTGCTGGCTGATGATAAGTGCATTCAGCCGGGAAGATAGCGTCGGAACGGTACTTCTATGTAAGTCAACCACTTGTGTCTCGTTCCACGACTCTTAGGAATTATTAACAGTGTGGCCGGGCAAGTTGCTAAAAATACGCGAGTGGGCGATAACATCGGTGTATTCGCGGAGAGCAAGGCGATAATATAATAAAAGTGGAAGTCTGAGATCGGGGGACCGTAACTAACACCGCCGGGGAACGTCGCTGTTCATTGATCTCCTGGGTACCTGCAAGGCGCATTCTTTCGGAAGAGTGCTTCCTTTCGCGCTGTGCCTACACGTGAACACCTAAATAAAAAAAGAAATGAAGCGCAGGAGGAAAAGAATACATTGGCCAAATGGCTGGAAAATGGTTGGAACTTGGAAGCCGATGTTATCGGACGACTTTAGCTTGTCGACGAATTCTTTTCCTCTCAGCGGTCTTTGCGAGTGTCTGGGAAAGGTAATGAGAAATGTGGGGGTGATTTTGAATTGCAGGTGAGCGGGAGGGAGGCGGTGCTGAGCGGTGGCGGTGGCGGCCATGCGCCCCGGCCTGCCAGTACAGCCGAGCCGCCGCAGGCCTCCCCGTCGCCAGGAACTCCATCAGGAACACAACCGACGGCACCGGCACCGGCAAGATCAACAGCAACAGCAGCGGCTGCGGCCACGGCCGAACGGCAGCTGCTCGCGGGCCCTGCTGGTGTTGCTGCTGCTGGCCAGCAACCCTCTGGTCCTGGGCGAGCCGCCAGGGTTACCCGGGGCCGAGTGGCAGCAGGCCCTGTCCAAACAAACGTACCCAAGGTCCACATTCAACAGAGCCATACCACCGAAGAAGCAGCACAACCTTACCATTGGATACCTCACGGCCATCAAGGGCGACCTCAAGGACCGTCAGGGCCTCGCCATCTCGGGCGCCTTCTCCATGGCCCTTGACGAGGTGAGCTTTTCCACGCATCTATCGAAATTCCGATCCCTATCGTTAGCGAGTCTAGCGAGAGTTGACAGCCGCGACGCGAAGCTGTGCCGTTCGCAACAGGAGGATATCGGTTTGGAAAAGGAGCGCTCGCCCCGTGGTCCGTAGCGGGGTCCTAATTGCGGTAGCAGGTCCCAGGTTCCCACGGCGAATCCCCGGCTTACCGAAAAGTAACGCCGGCAATATCGCGGGCCCCCTGTCTCTCGGGGTTTTTTCCTCCGGGCGGTCGTCGCCGCGGCGTTCCACGCTCTGGAAGGCTCGATAATTCATTCGACGAGGATCGAGCGTAAGTACGCGAACGGTCGCGCGAGTGCCTGGAACGGTGGAGCGATGGAGCGCGCGCGAGCAGGGACCGTGAGATCGTTTTCGCCGGCCGCGGCGCGGCGCAGCGCGGCGAGCCTCTCCCGGGCCGAATAAGAGAAGAAAAAGAGAAAGGTGCGCGCTGCAGCGGGAGCTGCAACGTGCAGAGTGACCCGGCATCTCTCCCCGGAGATGCCGATTCGTGCGAGGGTTTAAAAATACAAGACCGGCATTATTCGCCGGTCCGCCCACGCGTCCGCCGACGAAACTGCGCTCTCGCAACCGTGAGAAGAATTCGCTCGCGATCGAGAAACCTTCTCCTCCCTCCGTCTCCCCCGTGCCCTTCACCTCCTCCTCTTCCACCTTCCCCTGCTTTCTTCGCCCTTTTTCTCCCAAACCTGCCTCCTACCCCAAACCCCGGCGCTCTTCTGCGACCTGCAACCGTACGTAACCGCGCGTACAAGGAAAGGGCCTCCGCGGAACCTCTGGGAATCGTCGAAATAACCGGCCGATCGTATCGCGCCGGACAGCGTATCCGGCTCTACTTGCAAATAACAAGTTACGTCAAAGATGGATTGCGGTTACGCCGATAATTATTCGGGGATATCGGTATCTCGGCGGGGCGATCACGAGGGGCCGAGTTGCTCTTCTCCTCGGACGCGCCGCGCCGTGGTCTTCTCGATCGCTGCTTAAGGTTTTCACGCTCGGCTCGGCGCTAGACACAGCAAATCCCACGCTTTTGTAACCCCCGCGCTATTCAGGTCCGAATGCACCAAGTACCAAGCTTCGAAGGGTCCCAGCTAACTGCGGAACTGTTCAGCGTGGCAAAGGATCAGCTTCACGCGAGAAGGATCCTCGAAATCGTCGCCCTCGGTGCCACGACTTCCGTGTTCTAGTTTTGGGACGGAATTTCGCGTGGTCCCCGCGCGAAGGTAACAGGTCGCGATCGCGTAACGCGCGCTCGCTCACCCAGCTCGAAAGGTGCAGGAAACGAGCTTTGCGCCCGTTTATTTATGTACTTCGATATGCCACGCAAGAGTAAGCATCGCGATCGCAATGTCGGCCTCCGTGTTCTCGCGATTACGATAATGCTCGGTTCACGCGAGCTCGCGATACCGCGCCGCGCAGAATTTTATTTTTATATCGAACACAACCTGCGCGTCTGGCGATCCAGCGGCTATTTTCGGTGCGGGCTCGTCAGGCGTGACTTTTATTTCGCATCGGTCCACCGACAGCCGACTTCTCGCGAGGAAATAACGCGAGGACGTATTTTTAGCGCGACGGTGAAAGTTCTCCCATGATCGGTGGCGTCAACGTCTCATCGTGGCCACCCGAGTCTAACTTTATATTCCACGGTGGTCCGCCACTGACCAGAGTACTTTGGACTCGAAACTCGATAGTTTTCAATATTTCAATTTCGTAACTCGAAGCACAGTTCGATATAATCAGCTACCCGATGGGTCCGCCTGGTCAGCGAAGCTGTTCCCCCGAAACGGATTGCGAAACTTCTGGCTTCCAATATCGAAAGGAGTCTGTCATTACTTCTCATTGAAACTTGTGATTAAAGAACGTGAGTTTCGCGCTAGATGACTAGCCCGGGACATGTGAACCGAGCCTAATGCCTACCTGTCCGTTCGATTCAATAGCGCGCGCAGGTGCACCTCTTGTCCGGCTCGCTGTCCGGGGATATTTGCAGAGAAAAATGCTGGAATTCGCTATGACGCACTCCCACGACGTAAACTAGTTTGGCCGATGCCGCGCGCGCGCGAGATTTGTAAATAGAACGAGTGCATTGATTAGCGATCTCGCGTGCAATGAAACGTTCCCGGGCCTTTTTCAACGCTTGAGGTGGTCGCCGGTACCCGGCCTCAGTGAATCATCCGAAATGATTTCACTGACCCGGACCGTGGACGTTGAGCTGCTCGTTATTCTTCCGAACTAAATCAACAGTCATACCCAATTACGCCGCTGAAAAGTCACTCGTTTCCCTCTTCGGGCATTCGCTCTGCAATTCCCTACGATTTGACTACCCATACCTTGAATAACTCAGCTCACGGCACCGTACTAGCGACGCGCCGCGTCAATTCCGGTGGCAAAGTCGTTCTCATCGTCCCTGAAGGTTGGCATTCAGCTGGGCACAGCCTTCCACGACCGGACGCCCTTCAATTACTCGAAAATAAGCTGATTGGTGAAACCCTGCCAGTGGCAACGACGCAAGTGGACGCCGCTGTTACATTGTCTCATACTCGGACAGCTCTCCAGAGAGATCCTCCACTGGCCTAGGTGTCCTCCGTGTAGCCAACGTTTCGCATAATTGACGTTTGCCTAGCGCGTATCTGCTCGGCAAATGTCCCAGTCCCGGAGACATCTCTATTCGAAGGGAGTGCGGAACCATCGTCTGCTCGCCAAGGGAGTGATCTCGAAGCCCTTCCCGGCTACATGTTACGCGCCAGACGCATCTTAATATTCGCATTCCATCGGACGAATTTGGTCATCGGCGGGGCAGGTGCAAAATCAGGAATGCGAGCCATCCAACGGGAAGAGCAATGATTTTTTATAACGCTCCTTTGGAACCGTTTTAACGGTTCCCCACGGTCGCGGCTGGGCGAAGCTGCAAAAATCCGCGCGTTCACCGCCCGTCCAGTTTCCCCATTTCATCCGGTGGCTGGCGCGTTGCGTAGGTAATACCGCGCAAATTGATTGCATCGCGTTTCTAATCCGTTCCCGGGAACAATGCGTGAGCGTAATTAAGCCATCGCGTCGGCGCTCTTTTCCGCGGTGCACGCGACAGATCAGGCCTAGAAATCTTGGGAAAACCGATACATTCCTCGCGGCACGAACGGCGGCCGTTTCTAGAACAGGACAGTGAAGGATTTATGCGGGGACGTAGTTGCGGCAGGCTGGCTCAGAGCAAGGTTACGGTCTTCGTTAAATGATCAAACTTTTTAGCGGACAGAGTTTTCTATCTCGATCAGCACAGTTGGAATTTCGAGTGGCCACTCTACGTGACCGAGGAAGCCACGTTTGTCGAGTCAACCTTGTCGTAGGCGTCAGCCATTTGGTGCGCCGAGCTTAATCCTAAGCAGCTCAATTGGTCGAAGCGATCGGCCAGCAAACAATGGATCCGAGATTCTGATCTCGTGTCCAACTCCTTGATCGGCCAATTTTTGAACCCCTTGCGCGGCGAAAGATTCAATCTGTCGCTGGATATGACCTTTCGCCAGTCGAGTCGACCTTTCCGCGGAAATAAGTACCGTGCGCGCACTGGTGACGCGAAACGCGGCCTGCAAAAGGATCTATCGGCTGTGCGCGAACTTTTCATCGACGCCGCAGGCGGCTGTAACTTCGCCTCGCATTGCCAGGCACGTAAATTGGCTGGACGCGGAGAGGTGACTCTACTTGGAAAAGCATTGTTTGCTGGAATTCGAATTTGCATAATAACCGTGCTCTCGCGCGGCGTGTATGATGTATATGCAAGAGAGTCGGAGAATTGAACTTTAATCGACGCTCCTACGGGCAGAAATCACCTTCGAGATGGCAAAGAAATGTCACTAAAAAGTCAGCAGCGCGGCTGTGGAATTTATGCGTACCTTGAAACGAGTGGCAGAAATCGATGCTGATCGGCGGGGCATTGTTTCGACCAAGCTGCTCGAAACCAATTGTTGCTCGGTCCCGTGTCCTACGCTATTCTTGGACCCGTGATTTATACACCCCGTTACGGCGTCCGTCATCATTACGACGAGAATTGAATATTCATGATCGAAGTTATGGCAACGTAATTACCAGGGGCCGAGGGGCATTGCTGGAAACAATTAAGGAAAACAAACCGTGCGCGACCGGCGCACGGCAATCGGGATCGAGCGTATCGTGGGATCGTCCAATTATTCTAATTCGACATCGTATGCCCAAAGATGGGCGGCCTCGTAATGGCTTGCATAACGCATAATGATTCACGTGGGACGACGTTAAATTTGTCTCTCCTACCGAGGGAATTGGAAAATCGAACACGTCGGACGTTTACGCCCGCGATCTCGTCGCGATCCGAGTATCGAGCGCGCCGTTTTCACGTTGGCGTCTCTTTCTTCTTGCAGATCAACAGCGATCCACACATACTACCGAACGTGAGGTTGGTGATGCGATGGAGCGACACGAGGGGAGAAACCGTGGAAGCCACCAAGGCAATGATCGATATGATCTGCGACGGGGTTGGAGCCTTCTTTGGACCAGAAGGCTCGTGCTACGTTGAAGCCATAGTCGCTCAGTCCCACAACATACCCATGATTAGTTATGTGAGTACTTTTAATGCTATTTAAGACATCCATTTGCCTTCTGATTGCGACTCGTACTGACCGTGCCACAGCTCTTCGCTCCGATCGTCGTAGGATCCTCAGGGTATCGTAAATTGCTGTCGCGGGAACCTCGGCTTCGACTTAACCCTGCAAGGCTTCGCCCACCGTGAGAACAACGGGGTTGCAGGACTTGCAGGGTTGACGAAGGTGGTGTCGAATTTGTCCGAAGTTGACCGTGGAGCGGTTCAGAGGCGGTTAACGAACGCGGGGGAGGCGGATGTGTGCCGACAAATTGAACACCCGCGGCGTGACAATATAATTACGGGCTGCTTCCGCGCGGCTGTGTGTGTGTGTGTGTGCACGCGTTTCGTAGCTTTCGTGCGTGCGACGTTAGAGGAACACGCGATGCCTGCGCTTCGGGGCTTCGGGATCGACCGGCTGAAAAATTAGCATCCCGCCCCGTTCACCATGGGCCCCTCTGTCGATGCTTTTAGCCACGCTCTTTGTTTCGGCCGTAACGAAACACGCGAGCCGGCATTGATCTCCGGCTGGGGGCCCAATTCATCTTCGCTCCGAGCCCGGCAAAAACGAGGACTCGGAGATTAGAATAGCTGAGATCGAACTTTGCTAGCACTAGGTTACGCCTTGCGCCGTGTTCAGGCTATCACGAGGTCTGACTTATCGCGGGGTCCGGCCTATCTTAAACCGTAGATTATCCTGGGTCCGCGACTTCTAACACATTCGTCCGACCAGGATCTAGAAACGCGTTCGTTGCGGAGCGAACTGAATCTAACCGGTTAAACTTGAACGGAGTGGACAAAGCCTATTTCGTGCAAATCAGATTCGACGTACTCCTAATTCCAATTAGTCCCGACGGGGTTCGGTCTACGAATCTAGCTTTAATTCGCGTATATGTCCGCTCCTTCCAAACATTCCTGTCCTAACCGTTAAATACCCCAAGCTCGCAACGGGTTGTTGATCGTAATGTGTATTCATGGCGTTGTGGCCCGATGGAAACTTTGGAACCGAAGGTTATTTATGGAGGAAATTACCGGGAAGCGGGCGCTTCGAAATGAGCGTCGTTTACACGCGGCAATTTAGAAAACACATGTCACGAATACGCCGCCTATTTTTAACCGGTTGATCGGTCTGCCCTGTTCGCCCGAACGAGTCGAGTTCATCCTCTTCGCCCGAGAATCCTCGAAGAGGTATTTCCGTGGGATTCATTGACCCTAGCGAGTCCCATGAATCCCTAAGCTCTTTCGAAGTTGCTGGCCACGACTGCTACAGCACACAGACGACCCCGAGATGACCGACTTGCCAGCCTGCGGGTTACGCATTCCCGTGAAAGCGTCCACGGTGTCAGAGGGTTCCTGGCGGAGGCTGGTTGACCGTTCCACGGAAAAGTCCGCTCGCGTGGCGATCGTACAACGTCCGCAGGTGGAAAGTTTCGCGCGTCGCTGACGAGCCACGACGGCGCGTCCCTCTCCCCGATGATATTTAGCCCACGCGGTCACGATCGGGTTCCCTCCGCGGGAGGAATCGCTGGACAGCGTACGGGCGGGGAGGCCGGAGGTGAGGGAAAAAAAGGAGAACGACGTTTCCTCGATGGAAGTCGTAAGGATGGACTCTCGAGGACTCTCGCCCGATTCAGGCGTCTTCGAATACGAGAAAGTGGTACGCGGACGTAAAAAGGCCTCCAGACTAATTTATGTTAATTGGAGGTCGTAAGAGAATGAAACGGACACGCGAGAACGCCGATCGTTTCGCCGGGGAACGGAGCAGGTATGGACGAAGGTGATCGGAGGCCTCCGAAGACGGCGGTAGTCGTCGCTCGCCGATTTTAATCGTAAATATCGGCCCTTCTCTGGAGCACACGACGGACCGGGGGCATAAGCTTAAGGAGAGCCTACTGCTTCTTACTTTCACCTAGTTTCACTCGTTAGCCGGCCCGGTGGACGCAGCGCCCTCGCACAACGGGGCCTACTCTCCGCGCGGCCGCTCGTTGTTGGACTTCGGCGAAGCTCAGGCTTTATCCTCTACCGCCGGATATTTACGCGGTCTATATTCGCGTTTCCGACGGTTTATTTTCTGCCCGCGGCGAGTATCCGCCGACAACGGTCTCCCGACTATTTCGGTCGAAACGCGCGGCTCTCTAGACGCTTTTAACTCCCTCGTCCAAAAGTAGCCGACGAGGGGAAGTGACGATCCGCGCGAGGCTACTTTTTCCAGATGAAATTGGGTCTGGCGGGTCGGGCACGGTCGAAGCATCCAGACACTTCGCGGACCTGCTCGCCTGGGGCAGCCTGTACACCAGAATCACGGCTACCCATTTAGGTACATACCTGTAGGTGGACACTGAGCCTGAATGCCCACCTATGCGAAGCTCTCGTAACGAGCGGTATACGGGTAGCACGGGAACCAGTGGGAACTTTCGATAAGTGAGCTGAAGAGATACTTGGTGCACGTGCACACGCGCTCATCCACGCACACGCGCGTAAGCGAATGCACTCGCGCGGGTCACTGCATCGCGGTTAGTGCAACCACCTGTTGATTGCACCGGCGGCGGAGGCGATGACGTCTCCGCGTATCGGAAAACTATCAGGCTGCCGAGTGCGTTTGTCGAGGCTGCTGGAAAAACTCGGCACATTCGTCAAAAGGAAGAAAGTCGTCGCTTTCGCGCGCGGATCACGTGTCGCTGGACCCGTTGTGCTTTTAAAAGCTGGTAGCCGTTGAAGCGTCGCCGTATAATTTGTCTCTCCAAGCGTCCTGCGCGTTAACGAGGAAGTAAAAGTAAGATTGCGCCGCGGTAACCCAGAATCCGCGGGGATCGTTGAAACGTGAAGTATGGTCTGGCTACGTGCATCGTTAATCGCGGTGGAACGCAGATGGATCGCAGAATTCTTTGAAGGAGGAACGCTGGGACGCGCTCGGTATTAGAAGCAGCACGCTAGGCCGCATTCTTGGCGGACTGTATGGGCTATCACGAGTCCAGTCCGCTTCAGAATCTGTACCAAGATTGCCCGCAATTTCGCGTGCAATATTGCCGAGGGTCCGCGCGCGTTAGCGACTCCACGTCGAATTACCCTTCGGGACCTTACGTAACTCGATTTGAAGCATTCACTCGGCAAGCAAGACGCGCTGAAACTCGAGAGCCTCGGTTTCAACTGGCGACAATGTTTCGCGTGTTGCAAACCGCCGCACAGTGGTTCAGAGGCGGAAAAAAAACTCAAAAAATTATGTCACAATTTCGTATTGCTTTTTTAGGTATGTTTTTTCATCGGTTATGTATTGATCATTTCCTGTCACTTAGCCTCTAAAACCGATTACAAGTGCGGAAAAACTCGCACTAAAGAAGTATGGCCAAAATTTCTACATATCACTAAGTGGACCTGTTTTTTCCGGAGTAGTTTTATTACTCATTTTTACATAGTGTAGAGCAAAAAGAAGTAGAATTGAAACTGTTGTCAGAATATAACAATATCTCAAAGAATACCGAGGTGTTTTAGAAATCACCATTTTTTTCAGGTACCTCCGTCTACCTCCGCAACGACACTGGAAAGGTTTGAAAGTACATATTTTGAGGTGCAATTCCCATTAAAAAATTTCACCGCCCATCACCGTCTGTACCGTATGCAAACGTTTTTGTAAGTTTTTTTCGTAAAAAAAGGTCAATACCTAATTGCTACTGTTGACCGTCGATCGCTCTTGTGGGTGTCGCCTTTCAATAGAAAATTTTGCGCTGATTCCGAATATACCCCATGTTCCTATACCTGAAATAAACGAGTCATGTGTTTTAGGCCAAAAACCATGAAAAATCACGTTTTTCACATATTTTGCGATATTGAGCAGTTTTCTTCTGCCTCCATGTAATTTTGCCCAATAGAAAAGTTGTATATATTTTGTCTGATATATTTAGATATATTAGACAGAATTGTCTAAACATTGTACAAGTACAAAATCCGTTCAAAAAACGAATATTGACAGTTAAAAATAAATTTAAAAAATTTTAAAAAACGCATATTTTAATTCTATGCAACTTTTCTATTGGACAAATTTACATGGAGGCAGAAGAAAACTGCTCAATATCGCAAAATATGTGAAAAAACGTGATTTTTCATGGTTTTTGGCCAAAAAGCACATGAATCGTTTATTTTAGGTATAGGAACATGGTATATATTCGGAATCAGCGCAAAATTTTCTATTAGAATACTTAGAGAACCAAATTTTTTTCCAAACTTTCCCATTTTTGAACCACTGTGCGCCGCCGTGAACGCCATCAACTAAGCCTCAGCCTGGCCAAGCGTCGCGAGAATCCCACACTGGGCTGGAGCGGCTTCCTCGTGGAGATCGCGAGGCCTCCGCGGGACGCGAAAGAGTATTCACCGTGTCATCCTCCGTTCACCTCCGTCGCCGAATCACCAATTCAAATCGGCCGCCCGCCGAAGCTTCATCATCGAGTGGAAGTCGGGCGGGTAAACAACATCAATTACGGATATAAATCGCAGGACGCTCGTGCCACACAATGGGGTGGCGGTTTGCGCCGAACTGAGGCGCGTTAATCCGTGAATCGAGAACGGATTAAATCGTAACGATCCCGGCGAGCGGAGAGGCCCGAGTAACCGGAGCCGGGTCGCGGCTCTCCCCGCAAAGGAGCTATATTATTCCATCGATGGCGCATTTGCATGAAAACTGCTGATTCCCCTGACCTTCGCTGTCTATTTATAGCCGAGCCTGTTGATGCCCCACGCACTCGAACGGACGCTTACCTGGTCCGGCTTGGTGTCAGCCCGTCGTTGTCCTGACTCGTCCGCCTGACACCCAGCCGCTCCGTTCCCTTTACTTTCCGCTCCCACTGCCTCCAAGGGAATTAACGCGTTTAGGGCCACTCCGAACGGGACTCTTACATACTTGGCAACGATCTCCAACGCATTCCCGCGCTTTCAGTGGCAGGAAACGTGGGTGGAGCAAGCTCTTTGTACCTCGAGCAGATTCAGACACAAGTTCTACCGTTTAGGTTCTACGAAGGGATTTCGGCTGCGAAATGGCGCAACGGTGCATCACCGAGCGCCTCGGAGATTCCCCGCGCGTGTAGGCGTGATGTAGCATTGCGATACTTTCATCTTGCGCAATAACCAGCGTAATAATAGCGCTTCTGCGGTAGCTATTGGTCCGGTAATAGCGGACGGTACACTTCTTCGGCGTCGGCAATGCATTATTTATACACGTGCACGTGTATGGGAAAAAGTTTAATTGTGACGTTTGACTCGCCGTTGCTGGTGGCGTGGTGGCGAGCCGGCGGGGACGCTGACACGTTCGACCACTGGCGAGAACGATTATTCCACGCTACCATTTCCTCGTCTCCTCGACACCGACCCACATTATATATCTCTCTTTCGAGTGACGTTACGTGATTTCCACGATGAAGTAATCGTCGGGCTATCTTTAGCAACGCGCGAACAACGACGATCGACCATACTCTCGATATCACCGTACAGTCACCAACCATCCTCTCGGATTCACAAAGAAATCCCAAGCACCAGCGTGGCTTTCGCTCCTGATTCCGTAATTCAGTGGAACAGATCAATGATTCCGCCGTCCCTATTCCCTAATACGAGCGTCCTAAGAGCTGGTCAGTCCTGGCACTCGCTATTCCGCTAGTTGAATCAGCTAATCGTACTCGGCTCGCACAATTTACATACTACACATCGAATGGAACAGTGACGCGACTCAATAAAATGTCTGGCTTACAAATGCACCGTTCTACTGGCATCCGAAGTTCAAGGCTCCGCGTTTATTTATATCGCTGCCACGAAATCGACATTGTCATGTCTCGTGCAATTTTACCATTCGATAACGGCTCGAGGGTGCCTTCCGCGGGTTATTCCTTTAATCCTTTGCAGAGAAGAGGATCACGCGTCGATCTTGGGCAGTCGGACTTGTCAAGGCGTTCGTAATAGAAGGGTCAGTGGTAATCACCAGCAATTTCCTCTGGAACGGCGAATCTCTGGCCGCACGAGATGCATCGGGCAGGTTGCACGGTGGGAGCCGGCGCGACGCGCGCGGGATCGCGGGCTAAATATGCTATCTTTAGAAACGGGGAACGCGGACGAGCGGGTATGGACCGTGAGAATACCGGTTCCCCGCAAAACGATACGATTTGTTTGCTACATTATCGCCGGGTTAAATATATCGCGATAGCGTGAGGAATTTACGAGCTGCTGGACGCCATTGGCCGAGCCTGCTCGATAGGCCCCGCGCGAGACTCTAAACGCCCGCGATATTACGTAAAATTAACCTGGCGCACGAGCTCGCGCCTCGTCGCAGGTCCTTTCGCGTGTCTCGTTTCCTCCTTTTATCGGGAAATTGTCTGCACGCGCGCGCATCGATTAGCCACGCGGTTACGCAAGGTTAACACGGGATGACATAACGCTGAGAAATTCATCGATAATGGTAATCTCTCGGGCCGAGTTCCGCCGAACTCTCATCGCCGTAAGTCGCCGGTCGGCTTGCAATTTTCTGAAATCTCGAATATTTCTGGGCGTTCCTCGAGCCTGCTCGCGTCGAATCGTCTGACCCCCCCGGCTATCCGCTACTCGGATAGAGATCCCGCGTGGAAATCCAATAGACACGGTCGAATTCGCGGCCAGTGTTGGACGGAAACAGGGTGCTCGTTGTTTCACCAATCAGTTGCTCGCGTGCAAGCGCAATTTCCCAATAACTGGGTCAATTGGTTTTTACATAACCAGCCAGTCGAATAGATGCCTGCCAGAAATCGTCGGCTAACCACCAGAAGGATATAATGGTCGGCGGCGGTGGTTCGAGAGGCGCAGAGGAGCGAGAGATCCATTCATCACGGTCGGGGGGGAAAAAAGACAACGCGGACACGTTTTTTACTGGAGTAAACTCTATTTTTAGCACCGCGGGGATAAAAGAGTGAACAGAGTGTAAGAATACTGGTTTCGCAGGCGACCAGGAGTCCGTCCGACTCGTTTGCACCGTCATTGTCGGCTCGTGTCCGCTTCTGCTCTGCCAGCAGGAAGAAAGAACCGCGACGCTCCTACAACGTAATATCTCACGAACAAGATCAATTATTGGGTATTTACGCGGAGTCCTTTGGAAGAGCAGCGCGAAGAAAAGCTGCTTCGAATCTCGGCTTTCTCACTCTCCGAACGTCCAGTATCGGTGTTCCTCCAATGTTGCAGCCAGACAGAGATTAAAATTCGAGTATCGTCGCGATCTTCTTCCCCAGCCTATCTTCATCGATGGCAGGCTCGACGAGCAATGAGCATAGCTCCCAGCCATTCTAGTTTTCACGATTGTGTACCGTGGTGATTCACGGTGCACGCTTCGATCCATCATGACTAACGTGTTTTTTGACCTTGGCTTCGACTTGCTGTCTGCGTTCAAGGATCGCTGCTCAAATTAGACTCCTTGATAGCACGCTCCGTATACTGCTGGATCGGACTCGGGGACAGATTTCGGGGCTTTAGGTTCGTCAGCCGAGGCTCCTCGGATTCGTACACCGCAACCATTCACAAGGACCATCGTCCGCCACTGAAGATCCTTCTGCGGAAGCTGTTTGCACCCGCAGAAAACTTCGTTAGCGAGCCGCTCGAAGTACATACTTGTCGGCACTCTTTAAGCCTCTTCTCCCCGGCTTCGTCGTCGCGTCCTTACCTCTGTCGACACCCATGAAACGGCTAATATATCGCGAATAAATCGATCGCCGGATCTACCGCCTGCCCTGTGCACGGAATCAAGGCGGACGTTAAAGTGGAAAGCGGCCGGAGCGTTATTTCGACGCTGCCGTGCTTCGGTTTAATGTGGGTGCCGCCTTAAGTAACGACGACGCGGCTGGTTTCAGGCTAAAATACACTCAATTAACCCTTAATTGGCCGGCACCAATTATGGGCCCAGCGTACCGACGCGTATTCATTCGGTCAACAAGAATGTATGGTCGGCCGGCGTTGTTCTTCCCTCGTTTTACGAGGCGCGGCGTCGTTCGTGGCCGCTTCTGGTACGCAGATAAACGAAATTTCTTCGTCTGCCTCATCACGGTCAGCTTATCCGGAGGAAGATTCGAGCACGTGATCAGCACGCTTTGCCATCTTGTCTCGCGAACAGACCCCAACTTGTCTCTATCTATCAGACGCTACAACTCGAGCAATTTTTATCTTCCCCGGCGGTGACGGGACGAGGGAAACGCCGGAATACGTCAACTCGCGGCAGCGTATATAACACTGGCCGATCCGTCGCGCGTAGATCATCGTTATCGCTGAAAGTTGCATGAAATATGTCACCGCAAAGTCGTCGCCCTGGCTGCTTTCCCGGCCCCTTGACAATTTCACGTAAAGGTCAAGTTTTACTGCTCGTGCATCACTCCTGCTCGCGATAACGAGACCGTCGGGCTTCCTGGTTACCCGTGCCAAGATCCGATCTCATTCCCGAACATGTTCATCGGCTCGATCATTCTTTGGAGTAGTACCTAACTCGCGACATTCGCCAGTCTCGCTTCCGCGATTCGAGCGCGTCCCCATTCAAGTTAATAGTCCCGGGGGAACGTATAACTGTGCCTCGATGATAGAATCGCGTGAAAAAGCCTCTATATCCACGCGACGGAGCGTTTACGTCGAACGCTCCTCGCGTCGTTTCCGTTGACAGCCGGGGGAAGCGCGATAAAAAGCGGCATTTTACGGCTCACTCCAGGCAGAACGATCCGAATGAGCGTACGTCGTGCGCGGATCATCGTGAAATCTCGATCGCGCCGGCATAAGCGGTGGCTCCGCGCGAGATACGCGAAGTGCGTGCGATTTAACGAGCCGCGACTGCTCCGTCGCAATCGCCTTAATTTGTCGCCGGCTAAGCTCGCTCTATCGCCGCGTTAAGCCTAATGCCGCGTTCTAAATATAATTTCCCGCGACGGCCGGCCGATAATTTGCGGAACAGCCAGCGCGTTTGTTTACCGTCCCGATCCCCCGGGTCGTAAAGCAGCGTGGAATTTTGAGTGGCGGCATCTCACCCTCTTCTCTTCTCGTCCCCCTAATTACCTCGAACGAGAGATATCGGGGCACTCGCTCGGTGATAGACAGAGAGGAGGCCTCTACTCGCGTGACGCAATTTACTGCTCGCTTAAGTACATTTTTAGAGGCGAGCCTCGCGGCGTTTACTTGATCAGCAAGGAATTCGCTCGGCGTTATTTCTGTGTAATTGTTCCATGGATCAGAGGCGGTCCGGCGAGGCCCCGGCGTTATCGCGACGTTCCGTGACACCGACAAAGTACACTTTGCACAAATGTGCCCGTTATCTCTGCCGGAGCGAAGCCTCCTTAAATTCGCGCGGATCCGAGCGGCCCGGCCGCGCGAGGCGGTATCAGGGTCGGTCAATATTTGCCGCTAATCGCGTCGCGAAAACAACGTAAATCATGTAGTATTACGGCGGTGCGAACGATATTACAGCAACCGTGTTACAACGACTATCCGTTATCAGCGCGGAGCATATGTCCAAGTGTCTGTGTTTATCGGCCCGACTATATTTAGACCCCGGCGGTGGTATTGCTTTGTCGAGAAACGGCGAATCGAATCAAGGAAGGAGAATAAGCCGTTGTTCCTCCGCCGACTCTCGCGGCTGGAGAAAACCACGAAATCAGCCGGGGCGTTAATCAGTCCCGACGAGAGGTAAAAGAAAAACAAGACACGACGATTTTTATTACCGTGACGTTTCAGCAAACAATTCCACGGACGGCCGAGGAAAGGAACGTTGTTTCTTCTCTGTCCAAACCACTGACCACCGGCTCGTCATCGGGTGCTGCCGTAATCGTTGTCTCTTCTCGTTTCGGGGTGGCATTTTGGCATAAGTTGCAAGTACTTACAAGCATGGTGTTCGTAGTCGCGATTCACCGGAGCTCAGCGTCTGCATAGGTTCGGTAGTCGGACGCGAAATCGCAGCGAACGAATTGCGCGTGGGAGAGTCGAACAGCTCGGATAACACGCGCCATGGAATATTGATCAGCCATTACCATGGAACGAGCGTTAACCGCGGCTAACACCGTTCGAAAAGGCTAATTACACCGAGTGACAGGGCGGCGCGCCGTGACTTCCAATTTCCAGCGGGTCAGGCCGATTCGATTGCCAGCTGTGCCCGCGCCCACCGTCCCCGACCGGGTCGGGAATTCTTGAATGGCCCCTCAGGTAGGCCCGAAATCCCACGGCGTTACGAGAAGGGGAGTAGCCGTCATTCGAGTATATCCACGGATACACCGACGCCGCTATACACTACCGTGCCTCCACTAACTGCCTATGTTTATCGCCAGGCTATATTTAGCCTGGGCCTATTGCTTTGCCAAGCGACAGACTGAACGAACCCAGCTACAACCGACACGGCAGCACCCAGCATCAGGCCTGGTTGGCTGCTCTACGGCCAACTTCCCATCCCGTCTCGTATCCCGTCCCATATACGAGCCTACACCATCCGCGTGCTCGCCGGTCTCTGCTCGGACCTGCAACCTGCAACTTGCAACCGGTGGTTCGTCGCAGCCGAGGCACCGACACCCACCGGAGCAACCGATGCGCGTGGATCAGCCGTGTTCCGTTTTCTCGGTCCATTGCGCCATCCCCGCTGCTCGATACATTTCCCAAGCGCGATCCACACGTTTCCCTCCCTCGTCTTTTCCACGCGTTCGACTGATTTGCGATTGCCGATCGCTATACAGCATCGGAATGCATGGAGTATTTGGAAATCGATGGATCGGCTGGTCTAGAGATCACTCCCAAGCCAGTATTGCAGGAATGGAACGCATCGGAGCGTTGGGCGCCAAAATTCGGAGCCACGGACAAGTGGAATTTTTTCAAAGGTCATAGTCGTTTGTTCGCCCGCCCATGTACCAACGTATCGGGGCAGGCCTCTCTAATTGGAGTAATTTATTCGAGAGGACTCGGGGAGACCGCGTTCCCCGCCGTCTCGAATAGCCCTGCTAGCGATTCAATTAAAAACTTTCCAGAAATAGTAAACGCCGCGGCGGCGGCGGCGGCGTGGAATCGAGGGGGCGATTAATTAGCCCGGACGGGTGTCTACGACCCTGACCGACCGCGAAACCAGACGCGGACGGTTAAAAGCCGACCCCCGCGGTCCCGAGGAAGGGAACGCCAGCGCGGACGTCGACTCGCGGGCCTCCTCCGACTTTTCGTCGGGCCGCATTTAATTCCCATCCGATTGTTTCGCCATTCAAGGATACAACGCCGCGGGATCGTGCACGCGAGCGCGCAACTATCGCTATTTGTCCGTCGCTGCTATAAATAGACGCTGTTGATTTATGAATAAATGAAAGCACCGCCCTGTTTCTCTGTGCAAGGCCCCCCACCGGCTCGCCGGTCGCGATCGCGCCTGCGCCCGCGCGACTCTCGCCACTACGCATGCGCCCGTGCGTAAAGAGTTGTGTCGCCTCCCCTCCGTCCCCGCCGCAGCTACACGCGTTCCTCGTGAACAGGGCCGCGCGCGATCATTCTCCGGTTTAGAAATTTATTTTTAGAGGGGGATATACCGTTCGTCGGGCACAATTCGAACACCTTTCCCAGCCGATAAATCTACCGAACGAAACGGCGCGGATTGCGAAACCCGGCCGTCGCGTATCGGCCATTTATTCTTTTCGGATCCTCTGGACTTTCGAATTAATCTCCGGCGAGAGAGATTCTCTCTACTCGTCGCTCGGAAATCTTCCACTTGCACGCCCGCGAATTGCCAGTGGGAACAGGAGGAGTGCCCCTGGTAAGACGCAGTTATCAATTGTAAAAGCGACCTGTCGCGGCGCGCGGTCCCGCTTCGCGTTCCCTCAAATTAGAATGTATAATGACGCTCGAGTTAGTAAATACGCTCTATTAATGTTTACATCGCCGCGTGGCTGCAGTCACGACGCGAGGCTAAATATAAATACCCCGGTATCTAAATATCGTCCGACACCTCTGATCTCTCAGAATAAAACACTGCTCTCGTATCCGTTCTATCGCGCGTCCAACGCTCGTGCAGCGACTCCACCGTCCTATAGATCATCCGCTTTTTCCATCGAGTGTTTCACTCGTCGGGACGAAAGCGGAGGGGGGACGTTTTGCGAGCTTAAGTTTGGACTCCTAGACTTTGCCCCCGGGCGAAGGATCAATGATTCGAGAGGAATGAGATGGTCTGACCGCAGGATGTTGGTGTCATCGTCACGGCGTGGTCGATCGTGATCTTTGGCTGGCAGTAAACCAGCGATTCCGCGAGGAAAAGTCGACAATATCGTTTTGTGTACATATAATGCCGACCAGGAAAGTTAACGACCCAGCGATTGAGTCACGCCGAGAGTTAACGTCCACCCTTTATCGCGAAGTTATCGAGTCAATGGAGCAAGTCAAGTGGATCGCTGAATTTCTTTAAGCTTCTCTGGAACAGAAGGTGCAGCAATCTCGTGACGAGTTAATCTAGCGTAACCGCAGATCCGCTAATTATCACTGTGGTGTGTAATTCGATGGGGTAGCAAGGGGGCTTGCTTAATTTCATCAGTCGGAAGGGGACATGTTGTTCGCCCAGGTTCTCCTTAGTTACTCGTCGCCAGGTCACTTAATTGGCGGAAGCGAGCGGCGAAACGTCGGGCGCGAGAGACTGTCGGTTTAAAGTCGAAACGGAGCCGAAAACGGAGCCCTTATCCGAGATCTGATCTTCGGTTGGGGCCGTGGAATCGAAAATAACGCGCGTTAACGGTATAATTTAGGATGTCACGCCCGAAACGGCCAATCAGCGCGTCCCAACGGGGCACGAGGATTTCACAAGTGGGCATCACTCCCCGGATTGTACGAAAGAACGAAGCTTAATTGGCGTAACGGCGCGTCTCGCGACTTCAAGTTCAATTATCTAATGTCGCTGTTACCCGGCTGCTTTCTAATTCCGTGCAAAGAATTCGCTACGTTCGCTGAATTTCTCTTCGTCCCTTTTTTGGTGTTGTTCGGGGTATCCTAGGGTCGTTAACATCGGCGACGGTCGCGTTTCACCGATTCAAGGTGAAAGAAAATTGAGCTTTTCACCGCGCTTGGCCGGCGACCCCCGCTGGCAGGTATACCTATGTACGTGTAATACGTAATGGCTTGCGGATGGCGGTAAAGAGCAGGGACCGACGACGGAACGAATGAGCTAACGAGCCGGAGGATTATCAATTGATATTCACGATAAAGACCCGGTACGTTTCACCGCTCGAGACCTCCGAGAGAAACGAATTTATCTGCGACACGGAGCGTGTCGTTTGGCAACATCTTGGTGCACGTAAACGGTCTCCCTCGAGAACACTAATAGCCACCATTAACGGGCCAGGACGTGATCCGTTCACACGCTCGCGAATTCCGGGAAGCGATCTTTCCGTTCTGCCCGTGGTAGCCAGCGCGTTGTATCGGGAAGCGCTGGTATTTCTGGCACAACGTTACCGTTCTTGCTTGTCACCTTCGCTCGGGAGAGAAATGTCTCGCCGCCGGGGGCGACTCCTCTGAAGACCGATCTGTGTCTCCGACGAGTCTTGCGATTCGCTGAACCCTCGCTTATATATACCTACCCCTGAAACCTTGCCCCGATGCGAACTCCGCAGCTTGAAAGTTCCAACGAGCGAATCGGACCACGGACAGCTGTCGCGAGTTAGCTTAGGTAAGTACTTAGACGAGTCGCGCCACCTTCTGAAAAGATCAAACACGGAATTAATATTCCGACGCGTTCTTAACTTCCTTTCGAGTCTTCCTCCTCAGGTGTGACTTCCGTCTTACGCAAACAGGAAGGGACACGGCGAGAGTGAATAGAACATTGTTCTCGCGGGGCACGCGGGGGGGTCGTTAGCGATTTGAGCGCGTGGATAGCGACCGTTTCGCCGTTGGTTTACGTTTCACCGGATGAAAACTGGCTCGAGGATCGCTCCATTGTTATTCAGGGGGCAGGATGATTGTCGATGCGCCGGGGCCCGACCGCCGCGGTGACGAGTTTAGAGGCATAATTTTGAGGAACGACCGCGGTTCGCCAGCGCAGCGGAAAGATGAAATATTCGGGCTTCATGTTTTATGGATGCGGCGAACAATTATAAAGCAGTAACATACAAATTTAGAGAGGACCGCGGGGAATCCACGATGAGCCGTGGCCAAGACATTCCTGCTACCAACAGCTGACGGTAGCTACTATCAGAGCAAAACCTTCGGATGATTTCGATTTTCGACACGTTTAAAGGAATCTATCAACGATGGATACGGACCCTTCCACCATCCGGTGTTGGCCAATCCCCATCGGTCTGCAAAGTATTATCCGCGGAGAATGAGAAAAATGGACGTAAGCAGGAATTCCTCGATCGCTTCTCCAAAGGATCGCGAACGCATTGCACAACTAACACACAATCGGCCAATAGAGGAAAGGCCTGCGGTTGCAGCCCGCGGAGAGCACTCGAGCCTCTCTCGAGCTCCCTCAAGGTGGTCTCGTCTAAATATAGCCGAGTGGAGCCCAGAATAACAGCACGTCGCGAGCCGGCAATGACCAAAGCCCACCTCGTTCACCAGCCAGGATAAACCGACCAGGTTGGTCAGTTTTGTCTACCAGACCCTCGGCTCGTCCCTCAGCCGAGGGGCCGGCTCTGCCCTTAAAACAATACGATTCTGCATGGGTGCTCTCCTCCTCGCCGTCCTCTTTGTTGGCCCCGCGGGCTCCGGGGACTAGTTTTCTAATCCAGACCAGTTTCGTCTACCGGATCATCGATCACTGACACGTTTTATGCAAAACCGGGGGACACGGTTGCGTGGTCGCCTCGTGTCGGTTACCTACGGTTTACGTGCGATTGCATCTGCACGCTATCTGGATATTTAATCGATAGGATCGCTCTTCGACCCACGGGAGAGTCTGCCTCCACTTTAGAGCAGCTTAGAGCAGCGCAAGGATTACGAAACGGGAGATTGAATTGGGCAGGATTGGCTGCAAGTTCCCACAATTCCTCCAAGGTCGAGGTTGCTGGCTTCGCCGTGCCGCGATGGCAGTCCTTTTAATCAAACGCGACCGGCCTCACGACCACCTATAATAATTTTGTCATTCCCGATGCGGCCCCGGCTACTTCCGCCCGGGGTACCCGAGCCGGATCAATTTCGTTCCTTTTTTCCTCAAGCGACGATTACAATAATCTCGCTATCACGGTGCATAGTCAACTTCCTTTCGGCGAATTTAATGGCGACGCCGCGCCGTTGTCTGCCCGCCGTGTGACGCCCGACGTCCGGTATGCCGGCAGGATTCCCGCGAAAACAGTCACCTCGCTTTCAAAGCTTTTTTACCGGCGTCGGCGTTGATCGCGTCCAATCTGGCATTTCGGGGCGAAATTCCGCGGGCAAAAAGCCGTCTGGATTTACGATCAGCGACGTGGATAGGGAGCGAAGGAGAGAGAAAAAAAGACAAGGATCCCCCGGCCAGGTGGGTGAATTGTCGGCGATCACGACTTCCTGGAATCGTGGGAGGACGAAAGGACGATCCGAGGGGGGACTCTGCTGCGATCTTGCCGCGCAGTTAACGCGTCGCTGCTCGCCGATAGAACACTTTGGTGGCGAACGAGATGGTAGTGGTATTAATAACGAGGATAGATTGCGAGGATGACTTTTATTTTCGTCGGCTGCAGAAGTTGCGAGATACAAACTGAGTTGCAATTAGAGCTGGCTTGGGTTGGGACAGAGCAAATTGAGATTACGTCAATTGACGTCGAGTAGGAAGATTCCACGAACGGGGTGTTTGGACTATTTAGGTCCACGATGGGGTTCGGCATCGCGACACAGCACCTGCGAGAAGGGAAGAGGGAAGCTGACGCGCGGATTGATAAACTGAAAAAGTCGCGTTCCCCATCGCGTGACGGGGTGGTTGCGGGAACGATGACGGGTTGACCGCAAATCCGAGGTGCCACAATGTTACCAGGGACGATTGCCTGTGCAGCTGGTGGACGAGATGGGTGAGCTTAATAAGCTCCTGGTTCCTGCGAAGTAGGAGGAAGCAGCGATACATAGTACGGAGGTGGGAAAAACAACGGAAAGTGGATCGCGGCCTGGCGATGGTCGCCGCGGTTAAAGTAGAACTGATCCCCAGTTGTCACGTTTAATTTATATGTTAATGAGCGCATGTCACATTTGAACGGTACGGAGCAACGGAGCAACCGAGCAACCGCCTCGCGCGCTTCTGCGCGAGCACCAGAAGAGAGTTGCCCCGTTCATTCCACTCTCCTCCTGCCCTCCTTCGTGGTGGCTGCCACAGGTTTATATTTAACCGCGCGCCACACACCATGGCACCCGGCGCAGCCCACTTTGCCGCCTTACTCTCTTCCCTTCTACTCTCTTCCCATCTCTTATACTCTCTCTTTCCTCATCCATTTCTTCTCTTTTCTCACCTCCCCTGGGCCCTCCTCTCCTTGGGCCTCATCCACCTACTTCACCTTCCCCTTCGTTTCAATTTTCAGGCTTTCATTCTTCCTGCCGACTCTTTCCGCCCGCCTGTCGATTCCTCCGCTCCTTCGCGGTTTCCTCCGCGCCCTCCTTTGTGTTTTGTTTGATGACTTTGCCGCTGCCTTTTGCGCTCGGCGAGGCTTCATCTCTGCGGTGGCGCAGGTGAGATCACAATGGGCTAGTCGACGTCTGCTAATTACAGTCGAATTTTAGATCCTTAAGTATAGACTGCTTTAAGTCTCGATGGATCAATTTCGAAGGGTTATGAGCTTCTTGATCTTGAGCTACTCTTACAATCAGTTTAAACGTCGATCCTTTGTCCAGCGTTCGTTAAAGCACGTGAACATTCTTGATTGCAGAAATGCTCGGACGACAAGGCCTCGAAGGTGACGACGTTCGCAAGGACCGAGCCACCGGACACGCAGGTGACGAAGTCGGTGATCACGTTGCTGCTCCATTACGGATGGAACAAATTCACCATCATAACCGAGAGCGCCTGGTCGACGGTCGCTCGGTCGCTGGAGGAACAGGCCACCAAGAACAATCTCACCGTCAACCACTACAAGACCGTCGAGGACCGTCACACTTGCTGCGAGGACAGGCTGCCCTGTTGTCAAGTCAGCGTGTGGTTCCAACTTATACAGGAGACCAAAAACATGACTAGGAGTCAGTTCCTTTTCAGTCTCTTCCTTTACGTTTCTCGCGATCGCCAAGGAAACCAGCGATTGGATCCATCCATCCACCGTCGAGGCCAAATTCCACCTCCAAACGCCCATCGAAATGTTTATCGCCTTTTTGGAATCCCACTTGCTCAGACATGGAACTCGTTTCTGTTGCGTTCTTTTGGAAGATCCAATCGTTGTTTCTCTCGAAACGTTAATACTAGATTCAGCCATGTTGCATTGGGTCGTAACGCACGAAACAACGTACCTTTACGAAGGTAGAAAGAGGATCGCGAATTTTGGAAGCCTTTGAGCTCGCGCGCGCATAATTGGACCACCTTCGAGTACTTAGGTATTAAGGTGGCCCTTATTTATGCATGTCGAAATTTATTTCCTATTTCTTTGCTCCCACCTCCTAAAACGGTTCCATTTCATAAAAAAATTCTAGAAAATTCAGTGCCCTTTTGATGTTATTTGAAAGAAATTTCGATAGGGCTTATCATTTTTGAGACATTCTTTAAATCCAAACCATTGATGAATTTTGAAGGAATTTTTATGAAATGGAATTATACTAAGGAGCGAGAGTAAAATGAATCGGTGGTTGAAAATAAGGGCCACCCTAGTGGGTATAGCCACAGAGAGTTCGTGCGTTACAGTCGAGTAGCTTCGTTACATTCCCTTCGTGGGATAGAGTACGATAGTTCCGTTCGATGATCTGATTGATAATCGTACGGCTGCTCCGTTTCCTACGTAGCAGAGAACAAGCGTGAAAGTCAGTTCCGTTCTGGAAATCGCTGTAGGTCCCGCGTATTCGATTCCACCGTCGAGCCGGTCGCCCGCGGCGTTGTGTTTAACGGAAGCGGTAAATCTGTTCGCAGTTTACATATTCCTGGGAACGGCTATGTCGCTGATCGACATGATGAACTCGATGCAGAATCAGAGGCTGCTGGACAACGGGGAGTACATGGTGATACACGTGGACATGATGACATACTCGCAGCGCGAGGCGCAAAAGTACTTATGGAGTGAGTAGCCCACGGGCCTGATCCGTCCAGCACCATTCGTAAGATTCGACTGACCCGGTTCAGAGCCGCGGCCGTCTTCTTCCTTCGCGGAGCAAAACGTCCCTCGTTACCACCGTCATTTCCGTATCTAATCCCCGATTAGCTAAACGTCATGGGTCAAGCTCGGTCCACTCGTGACCCGCTTTCCGACACGTGAGTCGATCTTTAATGGCCACCGCCTCGCGTCTGTCGCGATTGTTTCAAGCCGATGGTCCCATTCCCCCGAAAACTACGTACCGCCGCTCCACCGAGGTAAGCCTGTTGACGAGTCGCTCCTGTTCCAGAACCGGAGCACTTCGACAATCTACGCAACTGCATGGAGCCAAAGGACTTCCTGAAAAGGGCTCGCTCCCTGATGGTGGTGGTGTCGACGCCACCCACTCAAAATTACGAGGAGTTCACGAAGAAGGTCCGAGAGTACAGCAGCAAGGAGCCCTTCAACTTTGTCATCCCGGAGCTGCTGAGGAAGTACGAGAAGGTAGACTGTCTCGGACCCTTCGCCTCTCGCCAGCTCCAATTTCGCGCTGTACCTTAATCAACGGATCGCTCTCTTGTTCCAGTACGTGTCGATTCACGCCGCGTACCTTTACGATTCCGTGAAGCTGTACGCGAGGGCCTTGGATCAGCTTCTGCGGGACCAGCCGGAGCACACGCTCGCCGACATCGCCAGCAACGGCACTCAGATCATAGAGACGATTATCAGGAACCATACCTATCAAAGTAAGTACGTATAATCCGCATCAGGCGCACTCTGAATCGCTCGAGTTAGCGTGAAGTGGTACTCGATCGTGCCGATGGAGCTTTCGATAAGGCTAGATCCGATTAGAACCAGCGGGCGCGAGCACGTTTTGTTTACATACCTGCGCTCGATAATTGACGGGGAGAGATCCTTTAACTTCGGAAGAGGGAGGGAGGGAGGCTTTTGAACGTTTTACGCTTGCTCACATTGTGAGATAAATAGACAGTCGAGTTGAACTGGGCTGAAAGGATGGCCACGGTGCTTGCGATATTAAGAGACGGCTCGCGTTCTCCAAAACAGGTGTCAGCGGGGCGACGATAAAGTTCGACAAGTTCGGCGACTCGGAGGGGAACTTCTCGGTGCTGGCCCTGAAGAAGGACCCGTTCCGTCTCAACAACTTCTCCTGCGACTATCAGATGAAGCCCGTCGGCCAATTTCAACAGGGTGAAACACTAGTGAGTGAGTTGTTTACAGCATTCTTGCCGAATCATTCTCTATCGCGTTCGATTCACCCCCCGTCTACCTGCACTGCAACTACAAAGCGCCGCCGACAGCGCGAAATATAGAAAAACAGGATCGATCGATGTCGCAGGTGTACAGACCGTCGGAGGCCATGGACTGGCCGGGCAAGAACAAACCGGAAGCAGAGCCAGGATGCGGTTTTCGCAACGAGCATTGCCCCAAAGACGACACGCATCTGCGTAGCATCGTGGCCGCCGGCGTGCTGGCTGTTCTCCTCTTCTGCGCCGCGGTCATCACCATGAGCATATATCGAAGGTGGAAGATAGAGCAGGAAATAGAGGGGCTCCTGTGGAAGATCGATCCCAGCGAGATACACGGTTATCCTCATCTCGACAACATGATGTCCTCCCCTAGTAAGGTAAGAGGCATCGCCGTTGCCTCCGCTCTGCCCTCTCAGCGATGCGTGTACACTGTACGTACTTTCTTCGCGTTCCAGTTAAGTTTAGTTAGTGCAATGTCGTACGAGTCGAGATGCGCCGGGCAGGTGTTCG
Organism: Andrena haemorrhoa; assembly: GCA_910592295.1. Classification (NCBI taxonomy): domain Eukaryota; kingdom Metazoa; phylum Arthropoda; class Insecta; order Hymenoptera; family Andrenidae; genus Andrena; species Andrena haemorrhoa. Next base: position 5,106,705 of record OU342940.1, on the reverse strand, counting down.
CGCAAACCGGGCATTACCACGGGGTAGTGGTGCGGATAAAGGAGCTCAAGTTCTCGAAGAAGAAGGACATATCGCGGGACGTGATGAAGGAGATGCGGATCCTCCGCGAAATCAGGCACGGCAATCTGAACTCGTTCATCGGGGCGTGCGTCGAGCCGATGAGGATATTGTTAATTACGGACTATTGCGCCAAAGGAAGTCTTTACGTACGTCGCCTTTACCGCACAGCCACTAACACGAACCCAATAATCCATCCCTGATACTCTCGCTCAGCTGTCTTGTCGCCTCACTGTTTCAGGATATCATCGAAAACGAGGATATAAAGTTAGACGATATGTTCATCGCGTCATTAGTTCACGATCTCATTAAGGTGAGTGTGTTCGAAGGGAGTGGCTCCTGGCGCTAAGGGTGGTTATTAACAATGATTTTACTCCGGCGCAGGGTATGCTGTACATTCACGAGTCATCTGTGCTAGTCTGCCACGGTAATCTGAAGTCTTCCAATTGCGTGGTGACCTCGCGATGGGTACTCCAAGTTTCTGATTTCGGCTTGCACGACATGCGCCACTGCGCCGAGTCCGACAGCATTGGTGAACATCAGTATTATCGAAGTAGGAGAAGGAACTTTGCTACCGCCGTCCGCGCTCCCGGTTCTTAAGACCCGCCACTTAAACGCTCCACTTCCTTTCAGACTTATTCTGGAAGGCACCCGAGCTTTTAAGGAATCCCAATGCTCCGATCAGAGGCACTCAAGAGGGAGATATTTACTCGTTTGCCATTATACTGTTCGAGATGATTGGGCGGAAGGGGCCCTACGGTGGCGTGAATCTAGAACCCAAAGGTAATTACGCCCGAGCTGTGCGGTAACGCTCTGCTGATCGTTTTCTCAGAAATATGTATATATATATACGTAAATGCGAACGTTAATCAATTGACAGAAATCATAGACCGAGTGAAAAGGTTCCCAGAAGATTGTGAACCGCCGTTTAGACCTAACGTAGAGATACTGTCCGAGTCCGAGGCGGACTGCGCTGAGTATATAGTTAGTACGATAACCGACTGTTGGGCGGAGAGTCCGGAACTTAGGCCTGACTTCAAAACGATACGCACTCGATTAAAGAAAATGAAAGCGGGACGGCATCGTAATATAATGGACCAAATGATGGACATGATGGAGAAGTACGCGAACAACCTCGAAGATCTAGTCAGTGAACGTACACGCCTTCTTTTCGAGGAGAAACAGAAAACCGAGGATCTGCTTCACAGAATGCTGCCCGAGTACGTTGATGCTTCAGGCTCCTTATAAAAGCGTCACTGCCGCGAAATAAACCCCGAGTATCTTTTACAGACCCGTTGCTAACTGCTTGACAAACGGCATCGGCGTGGAACCCGAGGCTTTCGACTTGGTCACTATATACTTCAGCGACATCGTTGGCTTTACCGCAATGTCGGCGGAGAGCACGCCTTTCCAGGTACGTCATTTACAGGTGAACTTATCGAACAGATAGAGCAACGTCCTCGTAACTCCTTTTTTCAGGTGGTGAACTTCTTGAACGACCTGTACACATTGTTCGATCGCATCATCAAAGGGTACGATGTATATAAAGTGGAGACAATCGGCGATGCGTACATGGTGGTACGTAAATATTTTCCAATCACCACGACCACTCCTCTCTCCATGATTTTAAAGCGAGACACGTCTCTGTCCAGGTCTCCGGTTTACCGATAAAGAACGGGAACAGACACGCCGGGGAGATCGCGTCGATGTCCCTGGAGCTACTTAACGCTGTGAAACACCATACCATAGCCCACAGGCCTCAAGACACGCTTAAGTTACGTATTGGGATTCACACAGGTAAGGTGCCCCGTAAAAGACATCGAGCGGGACGAAATTTCCGGTGAATGTACAATGAAGAACTGTTTACAGGTCCTGTGGTAGCAGGCGTCGTTGGTCTGACGATGCCCAGATACTGTCTGTTCGGCGATACCGTGAACACAGCTTCGAGGATGGAGTCGAACGGCGAACCATTGCGCATTCATATAAGCGAACAGTGCAAGGACGCGTTGGACAAGATCGGCGGCTACATCATCGAGGAACGCGGTTTGGTTCACATGAAAGGAAAGGGTGATGTAAAGACTTACTGGCTCACCGGGGCCACGGAGAAGGCCATTCAAAAGCGGGAGGTCGGTACACCGAAGAGACACGATCAATTTCCGACGAACTTCCTTTCAATGATCATGCTTGTCCTTCCACAGGTTGACGTGGGTGACCTTCCGCCGTTATTCTGCAGACCAAGAAGAAGTCCGAAGCTGAACTCGGACTCCCGTCAGGCTTCGTTGTTGGCTGGATTGGGAGCAGGTAGTCGCAGACAATCGAGCGTTCCGCGACCAACTACGGACGACTCGTCGTCTCAGTGCGGAGGGTCTAGCCCAGTGCCGAGGTCCCTTAATTCTAGGAAGGTGGAACGTTCGCCTCTCTACTTGGCCGACAGCGTGTCGAAAACGACGCTGGACAATGTGACGCTACAGGACGCCGAGATCCGCGCCGCCGACATCAAGATGGCCCTGGATGACTTCTTCATCGACACCAGGTTGAAGTTCAGGAAGAACGCGAGAGTTCTGTCGACGATCGCATCGTCCTCGTCCACGAGTGATTATCCGTTCCAGACTATAATACGGGAGTCTCGCTCGTTGGACCCGTTCCCCGTGGAACTGTACAGGAGGAGATTCGAGCCGCCGAGCTTCTCGTGGCGGGAGGCCAAGAAGTGCTTCAGATCGTTGGAGAACTGTGACAGGTGCACACGGACGAAGTCGAAAACGAAGATCTCCGGGAAAGTGTTGAACAACAATTATCCGAACGGTAATGTGATAATAGTGCCCCATACCGATCGATCGGCGAACGAGTCAGAGACACCGTTGCTGGGGATCGACAGCGGATGTACGGGAGAAGTGGTACCTGTTAAACGTTGGCGGTCCCTCGATCAGGTGGTGTCCGTCCCCAGCACCGACAATGTGCCTGACAAAAAGTCTTCCGCGAGGAACTCGATCAGAAGCTGGCTGGTAAATCTGTTCAGCGGCAACGGGTTACGGAACAGTGATGTCTCTTTAAGACGGGGGGTGATAGCAGGGTACGACATGCAGTCGGAGCGCGAGAGTATAGTTTGACACAGGGTTTCTTCTCTACCCTAAGAGAGGACACAAGGGAAGAAGAAACATGGAAGCTTGTGCTATGAAACGAACGAGTGCACAAAGACATTGTTACGTTTACGAGTACGTAAGCATGATGTATTGTTGCCATTTCTTTTCTTTTCTCTTCTTTTTTTTTTTAGCATAGATACGTGGAATGTATGGGTATAAAAGTTACCGAGCGTGTATATTTTTAATACCTAGATATTTTATAATTTGTACTAAAACGCGCGTCGCATCGGCGGCGGACATGGTCTTTTACATAGTACGGGATTTATACGGAGCTTGAAATTTTTTAATTCGAGAGAGCAATAACGGTGGGAACAGGGCGGAGCTTGTTTTATGAAAATGATTCTAACCAAAGTACACGGGCGCGAGGAGGCCACGCGAACGTCTGCCTCGAGTTAGCACAAACGATTTCCCTTTGCGATGCGAAAAGGACGAACGAGCATCGCTGCGGTGTACATTTATGCAAGTTCAGACATATATGTATATACGTATAATTCTATACTTGTTCACTGAAGGAAAGCAAATTATCCGTATGGCTGTGAAAAGTGAACTAGATTGTACCTAAGGTGCTTAGTAATATATCATCTTGTCAAATGTATATAAGCGAATGATAATATATCGATGTAAAGATAAAGTGTAAATTAAAAAGAAATATTCTATCATCTGTAAGAGTCGATTAAAGATTCGTCTTTTCAAATAATGTATAACTCGGTTTTTCTTTTTTAATAAACAGCTACAGTTTCTTCCCCCTTCTCATTTTTATTCTACAGGCGGCTTTGCGCGTGCGGTACACATATATACATTTCTTTCATACAATTTAAACAGAATTTATTCTACAAATACTTGTACAAAGTATTTATGCACATTTATTTCTTATTCTACCTACATGTACAGACTTTATTCGCGACCCGCTAGGAATTTCGACATAAAATCCTTCGGCTTCGGCTCGCATGTCTCTTTCCAATAGTTCATGAGACCTCCGGTTGTTTTCCACAACATAGCAGTTTCTTGAAGTTCCATTTGTCCCTGAAGCGATACACGTTTCAATTACCGTACCGTACAAATCAGCATAACCAAGTACAGTAGAATAAATCCACTGTATACGGTATCCTTACCTTAACAGTGAGCAAATCTATCACTCTTATATCTGTTACATCAGCATGGCGCATGAACTCTTCCCTTAACTTTTTCCTACATTGTAATTCTGATTTATTAATATCGTAACCCTGTCCTAAAACACAAATTACCCACGTATAGATTCCCTGAACCGTTCAGTTATTCCGTAGAAATTACAGGGCAGAGTGTACGTTTAAAAGTCCTCGTGAAAGAAACTTCTAATTGACATGAACGAGAACTTTAAAGCTTGCGCTACTTCTAATAAACTTCGAACGAACTAGACTGAAAGCCGAAAGATTATACAGTCGTAGCGAAGCCACAGATTTGGAAAACGGAGAAATAGTACTATTTTCGTCACAGTTAGGTTAGGTAACACTGCGGTCCATTAACGTTGAACGTAGAAAAATTTGAATATTTTCAAGGTACATACGTAGAAACGGAATTTGTCGGTACCATGCTTTGTACAATGTAATCACTCTTCTACGAGCGTCCGCTGGATTAAGTGACAGAATCGGTTTCACTCGTTTTATAGCTGTTTTTACGGGAGTAGCCATTTTCGTGTTACGCAGTACTCTACTCTACACTCGGAACTTTACGCGCATATTAAGATCACAGATTTATCTCATCGGCATTCGAGAAAAGTTACGAAAATGATTGTATATAGAAGAGTTAAGAAAATATAGCGGTAAACGTATAGAATGTTTCCCGAACATTCGTTGCATTTGATAAGTGTTCCTGATTCAGCCCATACTTTTATTTTCACTTTCACGAACATAACATCATTATCGTCCATTCAATTATGAGATTGTGGGGAAAGTTTGGACTACGTAAAAGTACAAAGCGGATTGTTTATTGCACCAACAGACTGTAAATCAACTTTATTCGGAATAGATTTCGAATCCAATTGAAGAACCGCGTTCGACCCGACGGCGCGACGGTCGTATGCACAATGCGATTGCACCGTTCATGCATTCAGTTAAAGCTTTCTATCTTAACGTTGATTAATGTTGCATGGTGCAATCACTTTAGCCGGTTGCCTTGTTCTGTCAATGAAAACTTTTATTGTTTACATTCTATGTTTCTCAGTATAAATGTAATGGTTAGAGTATAGCCGAACCTATGGCTTCGAATTCTGTCTCAACTAATATGTTCTCTTTCAGGGTGAGGATCGTACTATAGTCGATAGATTGTTAACAGATTTCCAAAGCAAAAGCATTTATTATCCAAAATGGTAGTCAGGCAGTATCAAGAAGAATTAAAGTATCTGGAGAAGATAAATGACACATGTTGGAGGATAAAGAAAGGTTTCCAGCCTAATATGAAGGTAAATGCATTTCAACATGACGTTCTGTAGTCAGATGTACTTATACCATTTTATTTACAGGTCGAAGGTGTATTTTATGTAAATAATACTTTAGAGCGTTTAATGTTCGATGAGCTGCGCAATGCTTGTAGGCCAGGGACAGTGGGTGGTTTCCTCCCAGGTGTGAAACAAATCGCCAATGTAGCTGCGCTTCCTGGAATCGTATGGAGATCGGTCGGATTGCCCGATGTTCATTCCGGATACGGCTTTGCCATTGGTAATATGGCAGCGTTCGACATGAACGATCCAAAATCTATAGTGTCACCCGGTGGAGTAGGATTCGACATTAACTGTGGTGTTCGCCTGTTGAGGACCAATCTGTTCGAAGAGGATGTGCTGCCTGTAAAGGTATCGCTTTGTGTTCTATCGATCGTGTATCTCGATGAAACCATATTGGCAGAATAATTCAATGAGTATTAATAGGAGCAACTTGCACAAAGCATGTTCGATCATATTCCCGTTGGCGTTGGTTCGAAAGGAATCATACCCATGAACGCAAGGGACCTAGAAGAAGCTTTGGAAATGGGCATGGACTGGTCTCTTAGAGAAGGTACTCGTATATTTTCAAAAGCCAATTGGTTTAATCAACAAACAGTTCATTGACGAATGCTCCGCAGGTTACATCTGGGCGGAGGACAAAGAGCATTGCGAGGAGTACGGTAGAATGCTTAACGCGGACTCCTCGAAGGTGTCGATGAGGGCTAAAAAACGGGGGCTCCCACAGGTGAGAAACTTGCGAATCTGCTTTCACAGTACACAGGAATGATAAAGGGTTCTTGAAGCGTGAGAAATTGTCTTACAGCTGGGAACCTTGGGAGCAGGGAATCATTATGCCGAGATTCAAGTAGTGGATGAAATCTACGACAAATGGGCTGCATCCAAGATGGGTATCGAAGAGAAAGGTCAAATTTGCGTTATGATTCATTCCGGTAGCAGAGGATTCGGTCATCAAGTTGCAACCGGTAATATTTCGGAAACAAAGTCGCTTCGGGGAAAGAAAAATGATCGTGTACATTCCTACGTTGTGTTGTAGATGCGCTTGTGCAAATGGAGAAAGCTATGAAGCGAGACAACATTGAAACTAACGATAGGCAGTTAGCCTGCGCTCACATTAAGTCTCAAGAAGGCCAAGATTACTTGAAAGCGATGGCGGCGGCCGCCAATTTTGCATGGGTCAACAGAAGTTCCATGACGTTCCTCTGTCGACAGGCCTTCGCGAAACAGTTCCGACTGTCCCCTGACGATTTGGACATGCACGTTATATACGACGTCTCTCATAATATTGCGAAGGTAGAGGAACACATGGTCGAGGGTAAACAGAAGACGCTTCTGGTGCATAGAAAGGTGCGATAAAAGCTTAGAAATAATCGATCAACCGTAGAATACTCGTAACGATACCGCATTTATAGGGATCCACAAGGGCGTTTGCACCTCATCATCCTCTCATTCCTGTGGACTATCAGCTGACGGGTCAACCGGTTCTGATCGGCGGTACCATGGGTACGTGTAGCTATGTCTTAACGGGAACTGAGCAGGGTATGAAAGAAACGTTTGGATCGACGTGTCACGGTGCAGTAAGTATTCTAAACCATTCACCATTCGTCAAACTATGTCCCACTGTTAATATCGACTATAAATTGTGTCCAGGGTCGCGCCTTGTCTAGAGCCAAGTCGCGTAGAAACATAGATTACACGGACGTTCTAAACAAACTAGAGCAACAAGGAATTTCCATCCGAGTTGCTTCCCCGAAGTTAGTGATGGAAGAAGCACCAGAGTCCTATAAAAACGTAACGGACGTGGTGAATACGTGCCACGCGGCGGGTATATCTCGGAAATGCATCAAGTTAAGGCCAATCGCAGTTATTAAAGGATAATTATTTTCTATACGATCATAAAGTATTGTTAATTCATGATCCCCAATCATGGCCCCGTCGTATGCATATATTTACTAACAACCCAACATGATCTGCTATATTTATATGTTAAGTATCCCCTACCGTTTATAATTTATGTAATTGTAGGAACGTTTGGGTGATTAATTTATAATGAAAACGTATGCAGAAATATTTCAAGAATCACTTCTTCATTCCCATCATTCTTTACGTTCAAACGCCGATAATGCAGATCGCTGTGCTCCCACATTTCTGCATTATTAGGGGCTGAAAATCGCCCAATTTAACACGAATATGTATTTCAGTTCGTGTGACACGACTCCCCTAAGATGTAGAGTCTACCCTACACCTCGTCTCTAGTATTATGCGGTGCACGTCTAAGAGTGCATTAATTATTTTGGAGTAGCGAGAGGTCAGTAATTTTATCGACGGAGAATGGTTACGTCCGTCTAGCAGAGGCCTACAAACCAAGGTTCTCCTTGAAAATGTAGAACACTGTAAGAACGTCATTATGTATTACAATATTCGCACTTTGAGTTCTTGGGCCTCGGGCAGAGATAGTGTAACTAACTATACCGCCTGATCTTGAGTGACAATATGATTTTTTAATGGGTTCTTTCTTATATTCGTGTATCTCGCATAACGATATAATTAAGAATGGTCTGAAATGTCCCTAGATCGACACGCTAATGCTCCGAAATGATTGCAGACCTTTGGCATTGTTGTCAGCCGAAGAGTTAAAATATTTCTACGTCTAAAGTCTAAACTGTAATCTGAAATCAATAGAACAGAATGAATTCTTCTCGGATAAACCTTTGTTTCTGTGGAAAACAATTTTCGCGGTGGTCTACGATCTACAGAATGTATACATCCGTATAAATCTATATATATGTAATATTATAACATACACAGTCTGGTTATGTTATCCTACAGTGCATCGAAACGAAAGAGCAGAAATGCGCAGAGCATCGATAACGAGATAACGAAAAAGAGTGCGCGACAGGTAGCACCACCAAACGGACACGAAGAAAAGCATTCCTTGTCTATACAGCGATCGCACAGTTTCATCGGGGCATTCGGTGACTTGGAGTCATCCGGTACGTCATCATGTTCTCGCGTCGTGCCATCGCCTACCTGTAAATGCAACGAAACCTGTTAGTTCTCTCGCGCGTTTCGAATCGGTCTGTGATAGAAAAGTGTATTTTTAATGTCGTGCACCGCTCATCGCTCGCGACAGAATCGTTGCAAATGCGATTGATACACGATAACCGAGCGTAAGCATGCTTACTGCACCGCGATGCAATTGCAACATTAACGTTAAGTGTACTATTCGGCTCTAAGAACGAAACGTAGATCGTGGCGAGGTCGCGCAACACGTGCACCATCCAACATGTCTATGAAGGTAAGTAATGCATCCCGTTCTGTATTAAACTCCAACCATACGCAACCACGTACTCGATCTTCTCCGATAACGGGCTGTAAATAAAGCATCGTCCATCATACATTTGAATATGAACCGAAGTAAATTGAAAAGCCCGCCTTATGCTTATGGGTATGCCTCGAAGACTACTCTAATCATACTGGTGTATCGCGAGGCTCTTCAATTATGTATTCCTGTTGAATAACTGAACTCTCGTTTCGTCTTATCATGTTACAAATTTCAGTCGAACATTTATCACGGAGAATACAGTGTATGCTCTGGAAGTGGTACACTTTCTTGAACGAGAATCTATCCCCGAAACAATTGCTGTTCGCGAACTCTGTTACATACGTAGTATAAATTCAAAGAATATTCTACGTGAATCGTAATTGTTGTCGTGGCGTTATGTGCAGACGGAAAGCGTGGAACTGGGTGAGATCAGACCCTAACGAGGGACTGATGTCATTCACGCGGAAAACGCTAAATTCCCAAGCACCTGGTCCCGTTGATCCCGCGCACCAGTTGTCGCGCGCGTTGATGCAACGCTACTGGACCGTGCACCCACCCCTACCCTCCACACCACCCCCACTCCCACCCCGAAGAAAAACATGTGCCCTATATCAAACCAATTGATATTCCATAAAGTTTCTTATTACCTTTTCGATTCTTACTTCCTGCCGCCGTTCAGGCCACGAACGTCGCGTTACCTACCAACAATAATTTCAGTCCAACGATCGCGACAACGCGTCAGCTTGGCTCTTCCGTCAACCCTCTATCGATTAAGCAATCATAATCAAGGAAGGTGGATGAACCGTACTGGTTTCCCTGCAACTGAAATGGTTTTCGCGAAAGTACACGTTCTTTCGGAATGTCTGCGCTTTTTCGCGGAGCCCGGCACTTCGAAGCATATTTAGAGCACATGTAGACACGTGCGCCTTTCTAACGCGTAATTAAGTAAATTGTAACTCGTTTACCCGTTGCGCCCGGGCAATCGCGGAGCACGCGAAATCGCTATTAGAATGGGAATCGATAGCGCCAGGAGCGTAAAATTGAAATTATTTCGGTATCGGGGATCTTTTCGTTCCAGTTGCACCGAGACTTTTACCGCACCGGAATCTCGAGGATTCTGCAGCCCCGTTCTAAAGTATCGCCGATATTTGATTTGTTTTCCAGAAAGAATCTCCTCGGGACGTGGAGCTGCACATGGCTGCGGCCCGCGGCGACGCCAAGCGTCTTCGGATTCTCCTAGATTCTGGCCGCGTGCACGTCGATTGCAAAGACAAGGTACTTGGCTCGGCAGACGCCTTCGTTTTCAGTTACAGGCCTGCATAGGCCTTCCCTGGCTCCTATACGCCTCCGCAGGTCTCTGTAGATCTCGGCGCGGTAAATTACTTAGGCGGCGCCGATCTGTCGTCGGGTCAGTCGACTCATTATGCAAACGACATGACGTTAAAACAGCGAGCGGTACGGGCAACCTTGTTCCTCGTCTGCTCGAAAGTGGTTTATTAGATCACGCGCGATTTGCTCGTCGTTCCACTTTGGCAACGCGGACGGACCTCGGGCGTGTGTATTCGAGGGAATTTGGAATCCGATCAAAACGTTTCCCCCGTTTCGTTCCGCGAGCTTATTTTTCAAACACCCGTCTCGGGATTCGTTCTATTTTCGTAAAATCTCTCCAGCCTTGCTCCCTCCACGATAACTCGTGGACGATGACTTGGATTAATGAGATCGTTAAGGACCCTGTCCGGTAGTTACTCCAATTGACCAACCTTTTCAAACAATTGCCTGGTTGCCGCGCGATAAATTGCGGGCGCGGAGACGACGCGATTCTACAAAGCATGAAATTTGCGAAGAGGCAGCTGGTTCGAGGTAGGCGAGATTCGATGAGCTGAGCGGATAGAGAATCGAGGGAATTACAGGATCAGATTCACGCCGCCTAATTGCCGGCTCAAGGAGCTCGACGATCCTGGCTCCTGTCCGCGAAACTCGCCCCCGTTTAAATCGGTTAGAAAGCAATGCGTCGGAGTTCTCAACTTCTCATTATGGAAATCGTGGACGTCGAGGGGGCGGGTAATTGTAATTCCCCTCGAACGTGTTCGATGATAACCGCCCGTCCTCAGTCGGAGCTAGGTAAAATTTTAGATAGATAGAAATAGATGTACTCGAAAATAGATCGTCAACTTGGTAAATCTGTTACGCGTTTCACGGTGGAGTGACGAGAAATGAAGACGGGACCCAATTTGTCGCGATTCGGAATACTAGCAGGCTCGGAGATAAAAGAAATCGATATTATCCCAAGGATTCGTTCAACACGAGCCAAGACGAGTTCCAAAGGAAATCGACTACTTTGACCGAACGGTTCATTGACTCTCCCATTCTTGTTTTCAGGATGGAACGCCTCCTTTGATTCTGGCGGCCGCCGGAGGCCACATTGAGGCAGTCACCGAATTGCTGCAGCAAGGAGCGGATCCTAATGCCAGGAGGCTGGTAAGTCTTGACCGAGCGTGGCCAACCCATGAATGAACTCGAAAAGTGAATGAACTTCGCCGAGCTCGCGCGCGCGCCCTGGCAACCCCGTTACCCACTCGTCAGTAATCTTCTTTCGTGATCCAAACTCGCGAATTTAAACGATCTGCTCTTGAATCTTGAATTTTCACTTACCTTTCCCGGTGGAGGATCCCTGGCACCTCCGCTAACATTGCGCCATTCTCAATTACTTACACGGGCGAATTTGTGTAGGTATAGGCTAAGTAGGCTGCAGTCTAGGGCGTCAAATTTGGGGGATTGGCAAATTTTGGGGAGTGATAAATTTTGGGGAGCGACAAATTTTGGGAAGCGGCAAATTTTGGGGAGCGGCAATTTTTGAGCAAAAGAAATTAGGAAATATTTGAACACATTAATTAGCAATAACTCATATATGTGAGTTGCCATATTGAATTAATTTTGAAATTATCTCGACTCTTTGAAATTAGGGGCGCCAAATCTCTAAATCCACCCCTGATTACTTACCTTCGGCTGGGAATCAAGGATTTCGTTTAAATTTAATTTTATATGTAACAAATATGCAGACACATCGCGATACTGTTTAGCTCGAATCTTTATCATGAGCACCGAAATCAAAATATCACCTTAGCAACCATATTTCGTCAAATACCCATAATCCTATCAAGGTACTTCCCAAAATTCACCACATCATTGGATAACGTTATCTCGACGATCTTTATCGCACAGCCATTCCCGATAACGAGTATTGCCAATTCTGTCGTTCCTTTCATTCCCGACAACTTCGCGCAAACAAAGAGGACCGTATCGTTTCTTTAGCCTCGCGACTTTTTCAATATTATACGAGCAACTCCCTTTCCTTTGAGACATGAAGAGTCTGGAGAGATTCAGGGGGTCGCAAAAAGCTTGTCGGTCGACATGGAGCACCAGGAAGCCGTGGAGTGGGCCTTTTTAAGTGTCTGCAGCGAGCAGATTTATCGCCGAGCCCGCGTTTTCTCGGTGTCGCCGAGAATTACGGTATTGTATGCAGATTCAAAGACGCGCGGGGCCCACTCGCGATTTTTGGAGACTCGGGACGTCCGCTTAGCTTTCAATTAAGGGGCCCGTCGCGTGAATTCGTTAATTGAGTCATCGACCCCTTTACACAAACGATTCACGGAATTTGCAACGGTCCCTTTTTATTCCCTGCTCGCAAAATTCTGTGACTTTTGAAGCACGGTCCGCGTAGATCCGTTCTTTCAACAGTTTATTCAGATAGCACCGGTATGCAAATGTGTTTATATCCAGCGGTCGTGGCAGAAACGAGGAAGGGAACGTATGCTTCCAGTTTGCGGGATTCAATATAAGCGATGAGGCTATCAGCGACAGAACGAATTACGACGCAACCCATTGCACAATCGGCGTGGCACGAGTGCCAGAATTACTTTCAGTGGCTTCTTTCATGTACGCTATCCTAAATACCGACGATCTCTAAGAATTCCTAATTCGAGGCTCGCTTACAGAACGACACCAGGAGAAAGTCATCCACGGAAAGCAGATGTTTACGAATAGATAAGGAATTAAGGATCGTCAATGTATTAATCGTTCACGAGCGAACCTGTGAGTTCACGTAACAGTGACCTTCTGGTGTCTGTTTCTAAAGAATCTAAAGCAAGCTTTCGGAAAAGTACTGCGAATTGTTTGAAAACGCGAGGAACGCGGGATCTCTGAAAATAGAACAACCTCCGTCTAGATCGAAGCAGATCGACGGGGGAAGAAAAGAACGAAAAATTGCGGTCACAGATTGGATCAATCCGTCTCCCTCGCATTCACTTCCCGCTGCCAACGATCGTCCCATTTCCACAACTATCCACTTCCCTGCTCTAGACGATTCCGAAACTTCTGTAGCCAACTACGGCGATCCTTTACTCACACTATCCGAAGCGAAACTGCGTACGTGTTACTAGCAATCAGGATGAAAACGCCATACGATGCGCTTTCGTGCGAGGAAGCTGCACGATCGCCGAGCAGTGCTCGAACCCGGGAGACCCTAATTGCGAATTGATTCACATCGGTCAATTAGTCACGCTTGGTTCTACAAGTTTCTAAAAATCGCGGCCTGGATACGTGCCGCGACCAGAGAGCATTTTGCCTCGTAAATGTCCGTCGTCGTGAGCGTGTGTTCCAAGGTCGCTGAAGCGGAGCACGTAAGGTTCGCGTGATTCCGACGCGTTTTAACGACGCCTGCCGTAACATGCAACCGCGGAGTGTGCAGCAAACACACGTGGAGCCGCGGAGAACGGTCGCGAGACCCTTCTAAACGAGCCACCGCAGAAATTACCGGTATCGGCTTGAAAATCCCGCGTGGGCGTTCGTGACACACTGATCCCTTAAGTTTGGCCCCGTTCGAAAGCAGACACTCGACCTGGTAACGCGAACTTTTCGGCCGCCACCAGTGTTCCCTGGATATCTGCTTACGAGGATACGAGGCGCGCTCGGTACCGCCGATTCCACTCAAATCGTTCCCATGGAGGAGAGTTAAAAGACTCAGGCACCGTCGCGAAATGTTCTCAGGCTTCCAGCGCCCTTCCGGCGGAGTTTGGAAAACTTCCGTCGGCAGGATTCATAAGAATTTCAAATAAACCAGCGGCACGCGAAAGCGCGTTAAAATAGCGTGCGTTGGAAAGCAGATCGCGGCAGGAAGCAACGAGTTCATTATAAATCGACGATGGACGCCATCCGGGGCATCCTCTTTGCTCAACATAATAAGTTAATTGTTATAACCGTGCAGCGTGGCCGTGGGTGGGACGGGATATGATCCACAAAAGAGATGCAGCAGAGTTGTAAATTCAGCGAAACGTGAAGAAGGGTGCACTTAAAATCTTAAGTGGATGAAACGCACCGAATAGGGAGATGGAAAGGAACGTTATATTTCAAAGAGAGAAACCGCAAACTTGTTGGTATATACGCCTCTGAAACGGGGAGGCATTATTGCCACGAAAGTTGAGATTTAACGTGCTCCCAAAGTAGTGAAGATACTTTACACGGGGTTGAAATTGCCAAGGGCACGCGTACCTACCACTCGAGTTATGCCAACTATCTAAGAGTTCGCTGCATGGTTTCCAGCAATCGTGTAACGCGAGTCAGAGGTACCATGCACCATTTACCGCTAATTACCATGTTCCTCACCCCTTTTCCCGACAAATTAATGAAAGCCCGGGGCCCCCAGCTCGAAAATAACCTCGACCTTTTACCGTCGTCCCACTTGCGCCCATATAGGAAGATTTGCATTCCGGTATCCGCGGTGGCATTGTGTCGGCGCCTCCTGAAGCCCGATTCAAGCCCGACACCCTGTTAAGAGCAGGCTGCTCGATGTCCGCGCAGGACGGAAAAGAAAAATCGCTTGACCGCATCGTCTTGGATTTTGCCGTGGCCAGATGGACAGGTTGATCGCCGTTATTGAATTTCTGCGGTTTGTAATGGATAGTTATCGTGTCCCCCGGCTTGCCACGGCTCGGGGAGCACCGGGACTCCGTGGAACGCGCGCCCAGCGCATTGGCGATCTCTCGTCCACGGCTGAGCGCGACCGCGTCCGATTGAAGGAAGAAACGGGAACTGGATTTCCGTTTTTCGTCGGCGAGCGTCGATGCTCGGAGGCAAGAACGGCGCCAGTGAAAGTGCACGTAGCTGGCATTCAAGCGGGTCCAGTTTGCATCGGGCTGGACGAGGTGCGTTCCTTTCGGGGGATATTCGAGACACGCGTCGCCACTTTCTCTCCTTTGCCGATCAATGGCTCTTCGAAATTGCTAGCTACTTGCTTTATCGATTCGCGGGACTCGTCGAGAAATTTATGGCGGGTCTCGCGCTGCACTGTTTGGACTAGTTCAATGGGCCTCTGAGAAAATTCCACCCGAAAATAGAGCACTACTAGCGTGGGACACCGAAGTTTAAGTGCCCTCTAAAAATATTCTATCCCCTCGAGAATAGAGTTCCCCGGACAGCGGATCAGTTTTCTAAAGACGTGTCCCGGGTGAGCGGTAATTCCGTCGTTTTAATTGTAAGACAGATAAAGGACACATCCACCGCATTGTAATAGACACCGTGTTCGCGGCAAGGCGACAGGATGTCGCTCTCACTGTCAATTACCCGCATATTTTACCGTCGCGATAGAAACTGTCCCGTGGCACCATTGCGGTAACGCGTTCAGGATAAACCCCGTCTGGATTTTACGCGGCCGGGAAATGTGAAATTCATGGGCCGTCGAGGTGGGACCGGCGGGCACGCGGAACCTGATGGGAATGTGGCATTTAAATGCCGATTCGTCGCCGCTAATTATTCGGGGCCATTGCGTGTCTGACATTTAAAGTGGAAATCTTTTATCACTTTCGAGCTGCAGAAATACCCCGACCGTTTGGCGCCCTCCGCTTAGATTTGGCTTTCCATTCCCCGATGATCACCACCCGGCAAGCTTTCCTTAAAAACCGCCACTCCTCTTCGCACCCAGCGCCTTTCAAATTCCACGAAGGCTAAGTGACCAGTGCACCCAGCCATCCCCGAGACAAAAGTGCAGATATCGATCTCCCCATTTCCCTCGTCCCGTTCGTATTTCATCGCCTCCGCTTGCAGATGCAATGAAACGGGATTAGCTGTCTGCTTTAGTGCTTCGCGACGCGCTCGGTCCGCAGTCCTTTTTCCACGCCGTAAAATTTTACAGCCCCTTCCGACATCCCATTAAAAACTCGGTCGCTTTATCGCCTCTCATTTTTAGACCGGCACCACGGCCCTCTTCTTCGCCGCCCAAGGTGGCTACATGGACATCGCGGGCCTGCTGCTGGACCACGGTGCCGTGGTGGACTCTTGCAGCATAGTAAGCTTTAGCCAGTTTAAAAATGCGTGGTCAAGTGAGAATGGAAGAGACGGTAGACGGTTTCTGGTTCGATTGCAGGACGGCGGTACCCCACTTTTCATCGCGTGCCAGTGCGGTCACCTGGACGTCGTGGAGGGCTTGATCGAGAGGGGCGCCGATCCCAACGCTCACATGAAGGTAAAATAGCCTCGATCCTCTTGTTTTCGCAGAGAACCGTTCAGAATCTGCACGATGACGTGGCAATTTGTTTGACCGTAGGACGGTGCGACGGTACTGTTCATCGCCGCTCAGAACGGGCACATGCGGATCCTGGAGGTGCTCCTGGAGCACGGGGCGAAGGTGGACGCGGCGAGAACCGACGGCGCCACACCTTTATGGATAGCGGCGCAAATGGGGCACGATCACGTCGTGAGAAGGCTTCTGAAAGCCGACGCGAAGGTCGATGCCACCAGACACGTAAGTGTCGCGCGAATGATCGAGCACGGGGCAGGAATCTTGATTCCGTTATCGGCGCGATCGGCTTTGGGAGTGACACGGAACGCGTTCACCTATAATCGGTGCACCTCGTTTTGTAGGATGGCGGGACGCCGCTGTTCAAAGCGGCCCACAAGGGGCACACCGCTGTCGTCGGCGAGCTGCTCAAGTACCGTCCGTCCCTCGGCATCCTCCCAGTAGGTATACAGAAGTATCTCTCTCTCGCGCAGCAACCATCGCGCGAGTTCTAACTATGGAGATCTGCGCGTTTCAGAACGGCGACAGCGCGCTCCACGCAGCAGCCCTGACAGGGCAGATGACCGTCGCCAGGCAGCTGGTGGGTGCAGGCGCGGACCCTCTGCTTATGAACCAAGAAGGCGTTACACCCCTTCAGATAGCTATCAGGCTTTCGCAGACGCAGGTCGCCAATTATCTGAAGGACAAAGTTAGAGCGCGGACAGGGACCTCTTAGCAAAGCCGAATTTCGTTATCCGCCCAGTAAAATAGACAGTAATATATAGAAACTAACAGAGAACCTATACACCAGTGAGAATGTAATATATACGCGTGTACACACATGTCGCAAGTCGAATGTACTATATTTAGACACTTTACAGATAGGACGGTCAAGTAAGTGCAATCTTATTGTATTTCGTAGTGTTACAAGATCGAAAGGTAAACCGGGGGGGTATTCGTCGCGTTATACATAAAGGAGACAGTGGTTGGGAACTCCGCCCCTTTCTTAAAACTATTAGCTGTTCGCTCGATGTATATTGTGTACATCCCATAGTATTTAAAAAGTGTAAAATATATTTTAATGTATTCTCTTCTTGTAAATAATCTATCACGGCGTCGGATCTTTAAGAACGCGCTGTCTCTTTCGAAGTAGACGTTACATTACATCACGTAGAATTGTTTTTACAGTTGAACTATATATGTACTCTGTCAGTAACAAACACGCGGTTACGTAAAGATCTTCGGCGTTGAAGGAAGTAACACGTACCTATAACTAGCGCGATCGTTTCCTTTTAATTGAGAATTGTATAAGACTGATTGATTTGCCTTGGAGAATGCGAAATTAATAATTTTGTAGTACACCTAATTCCTTCCTGTTGAACTGTATATTATAACGAAGTTAACGCGGCGCGCACAGATAAACTATAAAATAAATGTTATGTTCTTAAACTATGCCGTAACGGTGGTATTTAAAGCGTTTCATTCCGACGGAGCGCTAATGAAATATTTTATAATTGTTTGTTTCGGTGTTACTTTGCAATGTAATAAATACATTCGCTGTTTTCCAAAAGCTGCTGATATTTATTTATAAACGAATAGCGTTAGTAAAAATAAATTGGTACGGTAAAAATCCTATGCTAAGCTTAGTCGTTATAAAAGATTTACATTCTATGGAGACGCGCCTCCTAATTACAAAGTTCCGTGCAGCACGAATAATGTGGTAACACACGTTTATAAATGTATTTTGTACATTAGTATCAAACACTTTTGCTTTGTGTCTATCACAGAATGGATTAAATGTTGCTTGAATTTTATCCAAGTTTCAACTGTACAGTTTGATAGCCAGCTCTAATTAAACGGTAGGTGTTAATTAGAAGCATATCCCTCTCCGTATAAATGCTACATTAGTCATTACGCTCAAACAAAACGACGTAAACATTTCTTCCCTCCAACTCGGGACATATCCATGGGTGATACAACCGCTTTAAATTAAATCGTACAAATATACTTTATGCGGGTTAATATCTTTACAAGCAAAAAACCGTGATGGCTATAAAAAAAAGGAGAAATCGTCACGCTTTTAAAAGTACAGAAAAAGTATCGTCGTAACAAAAAGAATGCTTGAAAGGACAAGCCAAGGTGTATAATTTATGTCGGTCGTCCTTGTACCCCAGCTGCTAAGTGCCTATTTCCTATTTCATTTCAGATGCAAAGCACCTTCTCGGCAATGCAATGTGGTTTAGCTGAGAAGTGTGTGAAATAGTTCAGTACGGGAGATAATCCACAGGAGTCTTTCGAAAATTGAAAGGTAACGGATTACAAGCTATAATGTGAACGTCACGATGGAATTTATCAATTATCTGTCCTGCACTGATAAGATAGATAACGGAGCACATACTTTGTGTGCTGGATTCACGGAATTATCAGTCGCCGGCTGATTCTCAAGCGATACTCACCATGGTCCGCGATCGAATGCTGGAATTACGCGCCGTTAGTATTTAATTATTTGGCAAATGGCAATTGTCGCTTATATTGTAACGTCAAATTAGATAAAATTATACGCGAGAATGTGATTTAAATTAATGGTATGATCAACCGAACCTGGCACAGCAAATGCTGAAATAACAATCTGGTCTTGTTTCGAAAAGCTAATGTACTCTTTACGCTATTAAATACTGTTTTCTATGCTTAGTTCCCTGCTGAAAAATAGACACGCAATGTGATATATCTTTCTGTTCTCTTTAGTCTCAAGGTAACGCTACATTTGGTAAAGGATTCCTACAAGACGTACACATCCATATATTCCCCAATAAAAGATTAAAGGAAGTACTGGACGAAGTATGTATTCATATTCATACGCGTGCGAATATAATTAAGTCACCGTTCAAATATCACAGACTCGTATCGATAGTAGACACTACAAATAATATTAATACAGGTCGAAGAAGTTCGTGCTCTAATTCAGCTAATCGTCGAGAATATCGCTATTGTAAAGGATTTGCATAACAATGTTTTGTCGCACACGAATAAAGGTAAGAACGAAATACCAAATGTCGCGACCTTTTGAGAATTTATTAATGACTAAGGGATTGCAGATATACAAAAAGAGCTGGAAACTCGTACGTACACTATTTCCCAAACATCGTTTCGTATCCAACGGAAGTTAAGAGGTAGGTAATCTTTTTTCGATTCCCACGTATTGCACCGTAAATAAAAATAAAGGAATAAACGTAATTTCCGTACCTACCCTAATCAGACTCACTATCATCTTCAATTTGGGAAATATATCTCTCTCTGTCTTTACACTCGAGGATGTTTAACTTCCTCGTATTCGGGAAACATGCGGAGAGCCTTTTGCTTTTCGAAACATGGTTAAAAGCATTGTTAGAGTGGAAATTAAAGGTTCTAGACGATCTGGGTGTGCTCGTGCTCGGACCAGGTTGTGGGAATGAATGTGCTGGTAAAATTGGCGTCGAGGTTACAAGATTCCAACTACTTAGAGAACTAGCCGGTGAAAGCAAACTATTCGAAGTTGTCGGTGTACTCTTCCAGGTCAACAGCTGGGAAATTGGAATACGTTCTAACATAACTTTGGGGTACACGCTAGGTGTTGCAAAGTCTGAGTCACTGACAGGCGTGACACGATTATTCGTTTCGGATGGTGAACATGCTTCGTTGCTAAAGTCTTCATCATTGCCTACTTGCCTGAAATACAGAATTATTAGTAAAAATAATCAATGATATACATATATTAGCAGGCAATTTTCTACATACTTCCTGAACTGTTCCACCTCTTTCTCCAATTCAGGGTACTCGTTCAATATGTTTGATAATTGTTCCTTGTTGTATTCCAAGTATCTTTTAAGTAGAAGAGTCTTTACATCACTTTCCAATGGAGACTTTAAAACGGACAACTTTTTCCTAAGTTTTATCAATACGGGTAAAAGAACTTCCGAGCCGTGCTTCTTCATTCCCTCGACAATAATGTTTATACCATTAGCAGCTGGTGCTTGAACCGTAGGCTCCTCGTTCTCTTGTTGATCATCGTCGCCGTGTCTATCGGAAAACGATAATCGCAATCGATCACTTCCGATTACGTACAACGCGTCCTTTAAAACACATGCTCCTTCCTCTTTCGTAACGTCAATTGTACCACCGCAAGTACCACCAAGTATTTGACTAGTAATTTTTACAAGCAACTTTATCTTCCCCGGGGGATCTAAGTGATCCAGCATGAAGTCATAAATCGTTCTTCGTTTGCTTTCATGCCGCTTTCCTGGAAGCGTCAGTGCGTTCCTTTCTTTCTCGCGCATCTTCTGCTCGTACACTTTGTGCTGCGATTGGTAATTATTATAATGATACATGCTCTGCAAGAATTGCTGTGATATCAAATTTTTGTTCTTCGTCAGGAGCCTCTCCTCTATAAGGAAGATAGTCAATTCGCGTATCATGTTGTCCGAATCGGACAACATCGTTAATAAGTGAAAAAAGAAGGGGCCCTTTATTTTTATGAAATCTTCAAGTAGGAGTTGAATGAATATTATCATGATAGCTTCTCGTACTTGCGGGCTCGAGTCCGTCATACTGACGCACATGTCAGACAAGTACGGTTCAACTAGGGCAGTGAATCTAACACAAATATCGGCTAAAGCCTTAGCAGTGTTTATCTTTACAGCAACTTGAATAACCGAACTTAGATTCGTTTCCTGCCTCAGTAGTCTACCGAATATTGGCACAACTTCTTTTGCAACTTCGCGATCTCTCATTGCCTGCTGACCGAGAATAACAACCGCCGACGGCTGCAGCTCTTCTATGTCTTTTATTATTTCTGGCAGTGCATCCCATTCCAGCAGTATTCCTTGCAGAATTCGTAGCGTTACCGGTGAAATTTTGTACGTACATAGAAGCGTAACATGTCCCAAAGTAAACAATGCTTTTAGATAATTAGGAGCCGCTTCCACAGCGTGGTTTCCCTGTTTGAAAATTTTTGTCACCTCCATCTCCGAAGTCCTTATCAGGCTCAGCATATTTGGCTCCAATAAATGAACGTTCTTATCAGGATTTAAATACTGTATTATATTGTGTATGATATCCACGCAAATACTAATTAAGCAGAAGTTAATTTTGAACTGCTGGAGACATTCGCAGAGATATTTACAGAGGCATTCCAAGACTTTGTGATCCAAGGAGTTCCAGGAATACCTTAACACTTGCAGAACTAGACTCGCATGGAAATCATTCCCCTCGAAAATCTCCTTGTAATTCGAGATGTACTTGTTCATATCTGGCAGCTTGGTATTTTCAGCAAGCGCCGCCAGCAGAATCCATGCTTCTGTATTGTTGTTAGTTCCAATATGGAACTGTATGCGTTTTACTGCTGAGGCAGTGATAATACCATTTTTCACCCACAAGTTGCAGGCCTTTGATAAATGCTTTCGCATTTTCCTGTTAGTTAATGTGTGCAGAATTTTCCATGGTAAATCGTTCGCCATGTTGTCGGTACACGTAGAAACATCTACTATTCTTTTTAGTAATAATCCTTGTAAATTCTCTAGCACCTTTTCTTGAACCTTTACTTCGATATCAAATATCTGTGGTAGAACGGTTTGTACCCATTCGTCCAAAAGCTGCGAGTCATCTGGGAATCGTTCTAAAAGTTGCGATAGAACTTGCACTGCAAACTGACGTACCGTTAGCATCGGGTCCCTGCACCGGCGGCTGATTAGAGGTACTATCTCGTTTATCAGAGACGGGAACATTAAAATTAAATTCTTTAAAATCTGCAGTGTACTGCGGCGTATCATTGCTTTTTCATCCTCTATTCGTTCCGTCAACATAGTTAACAGAACATTTGAACCTGATAATAGGTCAACTTCTTCGGACAGAGCTTCCTTTAAATTCTCAAATGTGAGAAACTTTTTATTCGGATCAGAGTCCTCGAACATACTTTGAAATATTGCTTTGTTCCCTTCGTTGCTAGATTCCGTGAACTTGGCAATGATCGCCATGGCTTTCCTTCTTACCGTACTCGAACGATCCATGCACCTACTTAAGACAACGGCGAAAAATACTTTCGTCGCTTTAACTTTTAGAGCACTCGTTATGTTATAATCTAACAAAAAGGACTCAATTAATAACTTTCCAATTATTTCTTGAGCAAATACTCTGAAGGAGATCTTATTGTGATGCGACAATAATATTAGATTCCTAAAGGCTTCTAGGATTATGTTTTGTTTACATATTCCAAAGAGTTTCGTTAGCACTGTAGCTTGCTTCTGACGAGCTTCGAGTTGATCCGGACATTTTACCATTAACTGTTGTATCAGTGTTATAATTGCCGTTTTAGCTTCCTTCTCGTGTGCACGAAGTAGTTCTTTTAAAAAATGTATAGTAGCTTCCTGTATATTTACGATAAACTTTGCCTGCATTTCCACGTGGCTGCACAACAAATGAGGTAATGCATATTTCGCTATGAACATTACAGTTACTTTAACAGGTCCATGTTTACTATCGCACAACTCTTGCAAAGCTACGTAAGCATTTTGTAACAGCGACGCTTCCAGAGTACCCCTTTGCCCGTTAGAACACTGAGAATCTGTGCAATCGTTTTCTATTTTCGTCATCTCTAGCAACCCGTGAATAGTCATATCTAACGATTGCATATGGTCTTTGAACCAAAATGAGTTTAGCATCATAATGAGGTTGCAAAGAACGACGTTCAAATTCCTTATTAACGCTACCTTCTCACTGGGCAGGAGGACATTATCGTTCATCGACTGGTCGCTAATCTTAAAATCATCTAAACTCATTGCTTTGCTACACTTTTTCATGGGAGGCTGCAGGCATTCAGAATTTACCTTCAGCGTTTCTATGGCCCGCTGATATAAGTTTGGGTGAAACACATTGAACACGCTGCTTCCAGGTACGGCCAGGAGTACAAAGTATAAATTAGTTGCGTGGAAGCATGACTGCCTCGAGTCCTCGTCGGCTTCTCTACACTGACCACATTTCATTATGTAACCCAGTACGGCTAATAAAGCACGCACGTTTATATCCATTGCGATCAATGCGTTCCACGATATCTCCGGGCAATAATGCTCGGGACCATTGTGGTTCCTGCCTTCTGCTAGCCAAGCTTTCACAACGATACAGGCCTCGTGCAAAAGCAGTCTGATGTCTCTGCCTTCCAGAAGCATGAGGTACTCATCAGGTGGTTCATTGTAAAACATAAACTGTGCATCCCAAACGGATTGAATCCAGTCTTCGTTTAAGTCACTGAATTTAAAATTGTCGAATATCTTTAGGGACTCCATGGTAAGAACTGTGCTCGGTTAAATCATTTTTAAACGAAACTACAATTATTATCACATTTCTTCAAATATCGTAACGAATGTAAACATAACCTTAACTTATCATTTGATAAAGAAGAATTGCGGCCTCAGGTTATCATTTTCTGAGTACGTATTGATAACGATTTTATAAATCCATTATGGTGTACACCGACAGAAAACTTTGCTGACTGTTTATCGCGGAACATCTCGTTCGAAATACGAAAAGTTCTGTTAAGGACTCTGGCATCCATTCGGAAGCGGGAAACTAACCGACCAATTAGATTCGTTGGAAAGTAGGGCGCAGAAGTTTGTAAACATGTGTAGGCTTCCACACACAGTACTTTTACCTAAAAATAGACCGAACAATTATGAATAATTCATGCTCTATGAACAAACAATGAATATCCCGAATAATTAATCGAAGATTGTATATAATTGCATTGCTTGTCGAACGAAACACGCTGCGACGAAAACGTGCCACAGTTTGCGCGGGCAAAGTCTTCTTACGAGGGAACAACGGACCACGTGGAAATAAAAAATTAAAATAACATGCGAATTGAGCGTTGAGCGAGTATAAACCACTGGATGATGTAGTTCTCTATAATAAATTTAATTTTCTTCATCTGAATTGTCTAACTTTCGTGTACTTTTACAGAAATGGGAAAGGAAATTGCCCCCGTTGACGATTTAACTCTAGCCAGCGCGAGAGACGGGCCCGCGCATATACGAATTAAAGTGCTACAATATACAACGATGCTAAGGCTGTTTTCCGAAATCATGGAAGAATACAACACGTCTATGCTGAGATACCACGAAAAGTGCCGTTTACTTTTGCAGCAGCAAAAAATATTAAGTACGTATTTACGACGAATCTCGAATTACATTTATTCTAATGTATCCATCCTTTTCTTCGCTGTTTTAGTCAGGAAACATATCACGAGCGAAGAATTGGACAAGCTGCTCGATTCTCAGCAGAATAATCTGTTTGTTGATAATGTAAGTATCCAATTCTGCCGGTATCGTTGTTTAATTAAGTGCAAACAAATGTAATGCTCCACGGATAGATTTTAGAAGACAGTAGAATCGCAAAGCAACAACTATCGGACATACAAAGCCGGCACAACGATATAATGAAACTGGAGAAATCGATCACAGAAGTCAGAGATATGTTCACTGAAATGGCATTTCTCATAGAAAAGCAAGTAAGCGGGAAGAAACGTTGAGCTATGATAAAAAAAAATCGATCATACTGGTTTAAAGTTTCGTTCCTTTTTTCCCAGGGGGAGCAGGTAAACAGCGTGGAGTATTTCGCGGGAAAAACCGCGACGAATGTTGATTACGGTCGCACCGATCTTAAGAAAGCAGAGCGGAAAAGTCACAGACACAGAAAGGTACTGATGTCAGAAAATATTAATATACTTTCAGAAAGATGATTACTATTAAATACAAAACTTTTTTTCCAGAGAAAAATTAAATTTGCTATCATAATCAGTGCAATAATCATCCTTCTCTTGTTGATATTTATCTTCTTGTAAGGAAGAGACAAATCGATACGAAAGTAAAGCATTTATTATACGGATAGTGATATGTAATATCTTTAAACGAATATAAATAATTATCATCTATTATTAACGTGTTGTTCGTTATCATATAAAAAATTATAAAACGACCCTTTATAAAAATAATTTAACGCTGAAGATCACTTACTGGTTCCATATACATATCTTTTAAAATAACTAGCGAGACCTTTTGCGCTAGGCCTGACTTTATAATCTATAGCAGTGGATGCAAAAAATAGTTCAAGTACTTTGTCATATTCTTTCCCCAGATTAATGGCAGGTAATGGAGGTCGAGTACCTGTGATTATTAAGTAGATTATTCAATTTCCTAACTTTCACAGCAGTCTTGAAATACATATTATTCCGGTACTTACCATATTTGGTGGTCATCATTTCCTTCAGGTAGACAATACTATCGTCAAAGCTGGCATCGTGTTCCTTAGTCTTTGTATCATTTGGCATTTGCGTTTCTGTCATCGAGTCGTTAAAGGAATCATCCATGTCCATAGAAACGTCTAAATGAGGCGGCGACAGAGCTATCATTTCCCAAACGACAAGGCCACACGCCCAAACGTCTGCCTTATTCGTCACTACGCCAATCTCTGGAGAATAATGTTCAAAGCGTTTATTAGAATTCGTATTGTAATCAGGTGTGTACAGAAATTTAAAAAAAGGGACAAACCATGTATTATTTCAGGTGCGCTCCAACACTCCGTTCCCACATACATGAAGTCTCCTTTCGATGTGTCCATTTCCAGTGATTCTGTGAGTGGCAAGGACACTCCAAAGTCGCAAAGCTTAACTGTATTGTAATCATCGGACACCAATACATTGTAACTTTTCACATCGCCATGCAAGATGTGGGCAGTGTGATGTAAATACTCCAATCCCTTTACAATTTCGTACGCTATCTTTAAAATGTCTTTAGCGGGAAACGGGTCGTCGGCAGACTCGAGTTTATCTTCTATCTTATCACCTGAAATCAAATTTGCATAAAAAATTCGTGTACCCTGGGTCGCGTAAAGACTCGCGTAAAATATCTGCTAGTACCTAAAGAAGCGTCCAATTTCTCCATCGCCAGGCACGGTTCGCCGTCCGAAACCTCGGTGAAGCCACGGAAACCGACAATATTCGGATGATTTAGCTTACGAAGCACCTCCGCTTCGAAACGAATACGTTCGTTGTACTTTTTGTCCGCCGCGATCTTGTGGTTTCTTTTCTTGATCGCCCATGGCGATCGAGAGAAGCCAACTCTCGGGGATCGTTCCAAACTGAACACGCTAACACCTGGCAGTGCATTGAATTATTAAAACGAGATTAACACGGAGTATTAACGGATTGAAATATTCATATTCCTTTACCACATCCATAACCTATCTGTTCTAGAAACGGCGAGGCCGGTATTTTCATGGGCGTGTGCAATTCTGGACTATCTTGCACTCTGCTTTTGTATCTCTTTGTCGTCGGTGTCTTGAATTCTGTCATTCTACTAGTATTGCAAAAGAAGATTATTTAATTTCGCGTTCACCCGATCCGTCCCGTTCGATCCGTTACTTTCAAAATTTCCTTCGCGTTCAACGGGTGCCAACTTAATGCAGTGTTGTTAACGAAAGTCGGTTACAGCAGACTTCATTCGTATACGATAAATCTTACAATTTAATACTTTTTTAGTATTTAGTAATCTATATAAACGTTTACCGTATACACGAGTTACTTAAAATGAAATCATTCAAATGGCTATTAAAAGTGTTCCATATTGACGGGTTAAATAAATCGTTGCCATTGGCTATCGAAGAAGTTAGATTGCCGCTTCCAATCTTCGTCGGGTAGGTAAGGTGATTTAAAATACAGAATCCAATGGTAAATACAGAGGAAAGCGATAGAATTGGTCGTTTATATTTTTACAATTAGCATTCTGTTACAATATTATAGCACACTTTCTTGTTGTCCATTATTTTCTTACGCTTCTAAAAATACCAATGTTGTTGCTCATCTCACCGAGAAGGATCGAATAAATTTAGTAACCTTTTGTCGTGACTATTAATAAAATATAAACATCTCTCTGCCAGTTGTGTTTACGAGCGCTTTTTCCTTGTCTGCTCGACCAAGGTTAATGATATGCAACTACGTGTAAAGATGAGGACCAGGAAGAATTAATGTGAATTTTTGCAACATGCCGATACAGCTAATTTTGCGTGCTTTTATATAAAACTATGCATTTATGTAGAATACATTTCCGTTCTTCCTGATTACCGAATCCTACCTGTTATCAAACATGTATATATCATTATTTTCTGCATTTAAATCAACATCAATGTATTTATCGATCGACTACTTGCTTGATCGTTTCTACTTGCATTATTCTGTCGTCATTTTCTACTTTCTCCATGCTTGGTAAATCGCTGTCCGACGAATTCAATTTCTTGCCATTAGATTCGTTCCTGTTGATGATGAAAGACACGTGTTTCCTCCTCGTCTCGTTCGATTTCTGGAACAGACTTCTCGCCCGCTCTTTCGAACTCGCGTATTTACTGGAATCGGACTCCTGGCTTTGCAGATTTCTCATCGGCAGAATTCTGGGCGGCCTCTTGAACCGTCTTATCGCACCGACATCCGTCAGTTTATCTTCTGCGATAGGGGATGACGTCCGGCTCATACTTATCGAGAAATCGGAGAAATCGTTGGAATCGGTTTCCAGGGCATGGCTCCGAGCGACGCGTTTAACATTCTCTTCGTCTTCCGGGTCTAATAAATGTTTAACCAAGGTGTCGTCGTCGAGCCTCCGCGTCGGGCTCGTATTTTCGTTGGTCGCTAGAGTGGATGCTTCATCGAGCGTAACAGCTACCCCTAACGATGTTTTCCGCTCCAAGTGATCGCCTATTTTTTCAGGTACGCTTTTGGGTATCGATGGAAGCTTAAAGCTTGCCGGAGAGTGGTTGCCTCTGTTTAGGATCGCCTTTCCGGGGGCCACGACGTCTGTCTTCCCTTCAAGAACTTCTTCTTCTCGCTGCTTCGAATTTCGAATCGGAAATGGAACTGGTTTCTTGGGCAATGTCCTGGAACTTTCGAAGTGCGTCGCTTGATCGATCAGTCCCTGAACGTACAACTGCTCTTTCTCATCTTGAACAAACGGCGCGATTTCCGGTCTTACGAATTCATCGGTCTTTTTTCTCCCAGATTGCTCGGATCGCGTAGTTCCCTGGTCACGATTAAGTACTCTGGCATGCATCGGTCGCCGTTTGGGAAGCATTTCCCCATTTTTCAATGTCGCCTTCTGATCCACACTCACGGAAGTCTCATTTTTCACACTCTGCAACATTTTCGCGTTACTTTTAGTTGCACGATCGACATCGTCATCCCCCGTAGCGTTCACTTCTACCTTATCGTTATTTTCAGATAACCGGGCGTTCAATGATGGCACAAGTGCGTCCGTCGATGATTCTTTCACCGAAGGGACGGTTGACTGCAATGTGGTCCCTGAATATTCATCAGAAGTTCCTTCAGCGTGTCCAACCTCGGAGACTCTGGTTTCTTCTTTCAACGGTGACGATCTCTCGGCTGAATCTTCCGTATCCGCATTCTTTTTCACGATTTCGGTCTCCTGCTTGCTTCTTGCCGGGGATTCACGCACGATCGCGGATTCTATCGGTCTTCGTACCGACGAGCAACATCTAACGAGCTGTTCGTTTTCACAAGGCGATTTGATCACCTGGCTGTTCTTGAAATGGACTCGGGAGTCATTCGAGCACTGATCGGGTGTGCTACATGGGCAGGTGTCGTCCAAAGTGATGGTCCACGGCGCCACGGCGCAGATATTGAATAATTGCACTACCCTAAACAGAGATAAAGAGTTAATTGAAGCGGAGGAAGCGTTGGATGTCGACCAGCGAGGTAGATGGAACTCCGTATTACCAGAAAAGTGGTCGTATCGCGTTCAACCTCATAATGCTGCTTAGCTCGTCCGTGTCTCATTAGAATCGCTCGGCGACTGGATATTGTATTAAAATTAAGAGGCGACCGCAGCCGAGCGGTCTCACATTGAATTTATATACCGGTCGACCCCACTTAAAGCTTGATATTTGGCAATCCGCGGCCCATCTATTAGCCACACGTCGTTTTCAGAAAATAGCACGGAGAAAGTGAACGTTTAAAGCCAATTTAAAGCTTGGCTTCGTAGAGATCGTCGCGTGTCTATTGCATGCCGACGATCTTTCGTTTGATCGTTGATAGCTGATCGCCGATGGTCGAATATCATCGATCCCGGCGCACGCTCGGGGCTGCGACCCTGGTGGACACGAGAGACCATTAATTTATCGCGCTAAAATACCCTCCCATCGCATTTTTAAACGAGTTAGCCCGACGAAGGGCGCCGGAATATAATTATAATTCGCAAGTAAATATACTTGGGGGCACAGGAATAAGCGAGCCCGTCGGGGGCCGGAGCATGCGCGACGTTGACCGGGGTAAAACCGATGGTGAGTTCATCGGGGATGAATCTCGCAGAAGTTGTTCTGCACCCGCCGCGACGTTTTCGTACCGATAAACACGGTGGGACGCTCGGAATAACAATATTCCGCGACGAGAAAAACACATCGATTATGGTAGACGTTCGACGTGACATTTAAAACCAATCGCTGTGGGTCGGTATTCGATATGTTGACGGGAGTTCTTGAAGGGTAGGTTTCCGAGGCGAGTCGACTCGGTAGCGGGATGCCAGGAGTCCTCCGTCAGCTCGGATACAAATCGCTCTTCGACTTTGCACTCCTGTTTCTCGTGATTTTTCATATATTCAAATTTCTCAGGACACTTCTGTGCTGCGAGAGCGAGAACTTCACGTGGAACGGCATGAACGAGACGGGCGGAAGCCACGTTCTGCACGAGGCCAGGTCTTTGTTGCGGATTATTTATAGAATAATGATCCCGACGATAGTGGCCAGCGGAATCATCGGCAATATTTTAATACTCGCGGTTCTGTCCTCGCCGATCTTTCGGGGGATCTCGTATTTGTATCTGAGGGGAGTTGCATTTGCGCACGTAGGGGTTCTCTTGTCGTGGATACCGATATGTACGTAGGACGATGAACGTTCGTTTAAGAGGCAACGTTGATATAATCGTGGTACATGATATTTCAGCGATTAGACTTGCACGCGGGATAAGGAACAACTATCCATCGGTATTCTACCACGCTCATTTAGAGCTGGTCGCCGTGAACACCTTCGCCATCGCCAGCATCTCGATCATGGCCTGCTTGATTGTCGACCGATACATCTACATATTCTTCCCGGCCCGTATACGCAGCAGAAATGCTCGCAAGAATTGCCGCTCGTTCATCCTGTACTCGTTCATCCTCGGATTCGCGGTATTCGAGAGCGGCATGTGTATTACCGCCGTTCAGATGCTAAAAGAGCGAATCGATTTTCAGGTGAGCGCTCCGCTGGCTGCGATGAGAACGGTGTACGAGCGACCAGAGGATGACGGTACGCGTTTCGCTCTACGGGAGAATATTTCAATTACAAGGACCGGATTATGGAGCGCGTATATTTGGACCATGGAGATCTTGATGCGCCTTTGCCCCACGATGATTCTTCTTCTACTGAACAGCATCGTTGTTAAGAGATTTCTGCACCTGAACGCGAAGAAGAAAGAGTTCCAATCGGTCTCGGAGAAGTATCGTACAGCAAACATCTCCGACCCGTCTCTGTTGACTCGTAATCGAGGATACAGGTAGACCGCGCTCGTCTTCTCTTCACGGTCGTCCCTGTGGTCACTTCAAAGTCATTCTACATCTTTCCACCACGAGAGTATAAAAAAAACAGTCGAATTTCGTTGTGTCCATGCGTAGACCTTGAAATGATCCCGATAACTTTCTCCTATCTGATAATGTTCACCGACTACTTCTTGGGAAACACATCTAGGCATCTCGTAGAATGCAAACACCACGAATAGCCAGTAGAACTTTCCTCGACTCGTAGGCCGAGGGAGAGATTACCTTGCTGATGCTAATAGCTATTGCATGTACACGAGTGATCGATCCCCTTATCGCATGTAAATCATTTTTCAGAGAGGAACAACACTTGGTTACGCTGATGTCGGTCATGGCAGCGTGCTTCATGGTGACAATGATACCATCGATACTTATCCCGTTCGTGTACCACGATTACGAGACCACGGACGTTGGCTACCGCTTATTTAGAGCGTTCGCCGCTGTTACGGAACTTTGTAATTTTGCGGCTCACGTCGTCATATATCTCTCGTGTAGCAAGCAATTCCGGGAGGAGTTTCTCAAGATTCTTCAGGTAAAGGAACCTGAATATTCGAAGACGGCTGGGATAGTAGCAAGTGTCGAGTATTAAACGGGAATTTTTTTTAAATCTTTCAATATAGAACAAATGCAGGAAGGACGTGGAAGAGGAAGATGAAAGACCAGTAGGGGAAATCGAAGATTATAGTCGACACGGGACGACGGTTCGATTAACACCTGAACCGACCAAATTAAATTCCCCCGGTTCCAGCGGTAAATTGAATACCATGGAGGAGGATAAAGAATCGGAGTTATTGAACGCTTCGGATATTGTTTAAGAATTGTATGATTAACATGTGAATGAAATATTCGTTCGAATTCTTTTTATTATTCGTGAATTTTGTATCTAGTTTAAATTATAGTGGCAAGTAAAATTATTTAAGCAATAAAATCGTCGGAGTTTGTTCGTTGTATGATCATTTCTATCCCCACCAACTGGGGGATCCTTTCTGGAACCAGTAAAGCGTGAAAGCCGACGTCAGTTGGAAGTTGGAAAAAGGTAATCACTTGCATCGTTCACGATATTTACGATGTAAGTCTGTGCTTGGTCCCAAGTGGGGTTCTTAAAACGAGAATTTACTGCACTTGCATCTATTCTGGTCTACTTATTGTTAGTATGTATGTATTTCAGTGTTACGTTTATAAATGTCATTATACGATGATAGTAGGTGACACAGGTGACACTACTAGTCACTGATACACATACACACTCATATTAACCAGTAGCACGTTAACCTAACTGTCAAATCCACGAATATGCTCACAGCACATTGAGTCGTACGAACTTTCTTTGTATATTCTTCGATGTAGTTGATTGACAAGATAATTAGGTACTTTTAAGCTTGCCTAAGGAATCGCTTGCATAAAAATTATTCGCACATTTACCTGCTTCACATTTGGTATGCTTTGTATCAATTGTGAAAAAAATTGCTATACCTCTGCTTTCCTTTACAGTTCACCTATAAGTATGTTTGAGTTACCGACAGAAATAACAACTACGCCATTAGCTCTTATCGGGTTAACTGGTTTGGATATTACGAGTCCTGTGCATCGTTCGATTTGGGATGCATTCAGTAACAATCGCAGACTAGACAGTTCGGCCATTCAGTTTAAATTACTTAGCCCGACGCATAAGTTTCCTACGGTGAAGCCTAAGGTACGCGCGACACTTACGAATCATTAGAATATTAAGTAAATTAATCATTCATTGTTTATTCTAGCAGAATATATATAAATGGTACATGCCGAAGGGAATATTGAAGCGGAATTGGATGAATAAATATCTGAACGAAATTCCAGCGGTTGTTGTTGTATTTTATGACTTAGATTGGAACGATCCACAGTGGAATGAGAAGAAAATGGAATGCGCTTGCAGAGTGCAAACTCTTCGGTAACGACTACATTAGGAGCCGTTCGTCTTATGTGTCGAATATTATTTCTAATTGCTTATTGTCTTAGAAACGCTTTGGAAGGGAGAAGCACAAAAATAGCTGTAGTACTTATACAGCATTGTACACAGCCTCCTCCAGGTTCTGAAGATGCTCTAGCAGCTGAACGAGCTACGGCTGTTTGTGGAGCGTGCGAACTACCTCCAAAGTTATTGTACATTTTACCACACGGAGATCATTTGCTAGGGTATACATCTAGGTAATCAAAGAACTAATTGCAAAGCTGTGTCGGATGATTGGTTTGTTCTGTTTACTTATATCTACATTCGCATTTGCAGATTGGAGAACGCGTTGTATGATCTAGCACAGAGTTTCTATCATCACAAGTATCGTATTGTTAAAGGACATAAAGATCAACTGGACAAAACCGTGCATCAACATTTATTCGTACGTCATCAGTTCAAGATGGCATTCTTAAATGAACTTAGACAAGATCAAAATGTATCTAGAAAGTAAGTGTACTAAGACTGAGAAAGATTTCAAGTATAACTAAAAAATACGACATTACCTTGCAGGCACTACGAGCAAGCATATAATAATTTGTTGGAGATAAAAATGACAGACACAAATGCAATGGAAATTAAAACCGTTGCCTCCTTTATAAATTATAAATTATGTAAGATAATATTTCAGTTAAATGTTCCGAAAGAATCCATAACACAAGTGAGAGTGCACATCGACAGGTGAGAAATATAAGTAACGACTAAACCGAAATACGCAGTGCACGATAAGTATTGTTATAATAACATTAAATTGTTAATGCAGGTTCAGATTGATAACTGGCCCAAAGGAACTTATGTTCGAGCATCATGCATGGATCTGCAGTCAGTATTCTACGTTCGCAGAATTATTCAATGATACTATTCGACAGGGGCTTCCAGCCGTTCAAACTCAGCACCCTGGGTATTACTTTCAATCAGCAGCTCATCATGCAAGCTTAAGGCAAATGGCTTGCAAAGAGCTGTGCCAGGTATTAAAATTAACTTATCCAGGAAGCAGAATCTTTTATATAATTTATATTTGTTACTTTAGAACATTAGCAGCTATCCAGAACCAGATCCACTAGCTGGAGAGGACAAGCTTGACTTTTATGGACAACGACCATGGCGACCTAGGAAATTAAGCGCGGAACCCGCGGATCCAAAGAAAGAGGCAACCGCCATACAGGCTTTACAATACAAAGAAAAATATACTGTGAATCATTCCGTAAGGAACCCTTGCTACATTTTTACTTCAGTTTCCAAGCTTCTATCATATGCGCATAACAGTTATTTCACTTTTCAGGAAATAATTATTAGCCTGTTAGGAAACGCGATTTCACAATTTAAAATATATAGGTGTCCAAGGATGAGGAGAGTATTAGGTACAGTACATTTAATTATAAACTGTTCCTTTGTACATCGTATGTAACAGAGATATGTTGTTACAGTGGTACAGATGGCTGAAGAGTATTACAATGCTAAGGACTACGGAAAAGTTCTGACGTAAGTCGAAGTTCATTTACCGTTATGATAACAACCATTTTCGAAAACCGCCGCAAAGATTTTTTACTGTTCATTCCAACATTATTTCCTCTAGACTATTTTCATAACTTTACATCAAAATCATAAAATTTGATTGGCCAGATTATTGATGCACATGTTGTGGGAATATCACGGTGAACGGTGGCCTGTCTTAATCACAAATATCTTAAAAAATGCCTTGCGAGCAGCGTATCTGTCTACGAGTATTCAAGACTACATCACGTTAGCATTCGAAGCTTTGGGACCCTCCACCATATTTCCAGACGATTACAAAACCGCCGTTTACGATAACATCATTAATATCCTTCACGTAAATAAGCTTCGCATAATTAAACTCTTTATATTTTAATTGACAATTAATTAACCGAAATCTTTATGTGAAAATACCAGAAGAAACCACCAAAACCGGAGCCTGACTTACCCGATGACGTGAAACATCTCGCGTTAGAAAAGTGGGCAATGGAACTTGGCCAATCGCAACCAATTGCCTTTACAATTGATGATAATAATATGACTTCGTTTGTAGAAGTTAAAGCTCGATTTTCGCAATCCAAGTACGCTATTAATTCCACGGTGGGCGTGGAAGTCATTATCAGGTAATATATTCAGTAATTCGTTTTTGTACATTCATAAGGAATGGCACGATTCATAGAATAAATGAACATTGCACTTACAGAAATTCGTACAACGATGTGATAGAATTTTCGAAGATATCGATAACGATTAACAGTCCAGGGTACAATTCAGAATTCCCTGTCACCGATCCTAAGCACAGCGATCTTATTTTTCACGCTAAAGAAATGAAGAAATTTCATTATCAATTTCAAGCACCGCAACAAAGCGATGGCAGCGAGATACGCATCACCACTATTTCGTTATACATGGGCAACGATGATGTCTGCTGTATCATTTTGAGATTTTCTGCTGTGGGAAGGGACACACATTTTTTAAGCCGATTATACCCCGAGATACAGCAACTTCGGTACGCTGAAAACGATTAGATACATCTGTAATGTTTCTTCAAAGAGCTGATGCATTTTATATCTACAGTAGAGAAGAGTTCGAAACCATACAACCGTTAGTCAACGCAGAGATAAAACAAGAAGAATCTAGTCTAAATATAAGCGCGGAATCCAACAACCCAGCGCTTGTAGGAGAATGGCTTCCCATTAAAATCTCCGTTACCGCAAATGAATATGTGGCATCTGCATTGTTAAACGTGTCGCTCGTAGCGGATGGAGCGAATGAACAATCAAGTACGTGCAATAATAATGAAATATAGTAACTACGAAATTATACACCGTGCCCCCTAATTTTAACTTCAACTTTTAGCGGAATTAAGTTCAACAATGGCTAGTAAGCAATCAGTAATATCGATATCGTTGGATAATCTAGAGAAAGATTGCAGCACTCATCACACTGTATACTTAAGAGCTCATAAAATCGGCGATAGAAATATCCACGTAAAGGTAAGCACCATAGGTACTTTTCATTAATTTCGGAAGAAGCAAAATAATCCGCATAACTTTATAATTCCAGGTTGAATATTCAAAGTCTGAACAAGTAAAAGGAACTAAAGAATTAACATATTCATTATCAGTTACAAAACCATTCGAAGTATCAACACTATTTTACACTACACTCTTTGAGCCACTAACGAAAGGTTTCATTAACGAACCTTTTATAATAATGCCCCATATTTCTTGCGTTTCTCCGTGGCCTATAAACATCATCAGTACTTCCGTGGAGTTGGTAAATAATAGTTTCAATTTCTGCGTACAATTTCTACTTGATAGCATTACATATATAACATTACACGCGTATAATTGCACAGGGTGATTCTATAGAAAAGGAAAACGGAGACCAGACGGTTTCTGTTTTAGCTGGCATTACGCTTTCCGAGGGCGAGACGGGTACAGATTCCTATTGTTTAATACCGAAAGGTGGCGGCGAGCAGCCTATCAGTACGGGAGTGTACACGATCAAATGGAAACGGTGAGGCAGGTGAATTCTGCGCAGCTATAGAGTAACGAAAGATTTTGATGACGTTACACATTGTTTTAGTGCAAACGATGACGATGCACTGGAAACTAGTAGCAGCGTAACTCTAGCTCCTTTATGGGTCGAAGATGCAGTGATCGGCTTAGAAGCGAAATTGCCAGCCCATGGCTGGGTCCGTACACCGCTGCTTGTATCGTACTTTCTAAAAAACCATTCCGATTATATGATTACATTGCGTATGACCATGGAAGCCAGCGATGCCTTTATGTTTGCTGGGCAAAAACAAGTGCGTAAACATTTGAAGTTACAAAATGCGTGACGCGATGGTCAATTCGATTATTTACTTTGCTGCAGGTTGATATTTATGTCCTCCCAAAGAATGAACGAAAGGTTGAATGGATTTTACGGCCGCTGGTGGCTGGTTTTGTGCAACTTCCTACTTTGTCTTTAGCAGTTCCTGCTGGTAAGAATCTCGTCGCTTTCATCTGTTTTTCGAAGTTATTATCTTGGACATTAATCTGACTTTCATATCACGCGCAGATGAGGAATATAAACTAAGTAAGTCGCGGCTTCCAGAAGTGATAGAGCGATCGATACCGAGTCATATATACATTCTAGTAAGTTATATAATTTTACCATGCACATATTACACAGTCAAATGTAAAAATGGCGCGATTATCTTGTATTCTTTTACAGCCAACATCGCAAACTATAGAGGAATAAATTAAATAAAGAAGAGGATGTTTGAAGGAAAAGGAATTCTTTTTTCTTTGTTCTATCGAAATGTATTATTCATTAGCGGATACCTTTTGTGCGTACCCGCAAATACAAAAGCATCCGTTGAATATAATTTATTTGAGCTATTTCGAAAACGTAATAAAAGAACGAAACTTCTTCATCCTGCGAAGCGATTCTCGAGTCCGTTGCATTTGTGTTTGTTCCTTCGGTGCGGGAGTCGGTATCGATTATATTATGTGCTACAAGTACTATATTTCTATAGAAACCAGATGTGTCACACAATACTCGATGGGCATGCGTGTACGTTCGTTACGTCGCTTTCAATCTAATCGGAACTAAAACTTACAAAATAGTGCACCTCGCGAGCTTAAAGGTCGTGGGTAATGACATCGACGGTACAACTCGATGATAATCATGCAGCCAAGGTTCCTTCAGAACAGCTGCGCCACGACAAACACCTGGAAAAATGTGTGACACCAATTTTTCATATAAACTCCGAAGAATCTTTGACACGTAATCGGAAGATCTTAAAGGTACGACGCCAAGGTGTTCCCGTCAGCCACTTTTTCTAAGAAACGAGTTCCAGACGGTCACAATGACTGCGTCGCGAGCGTCGTGGCTTACAGCCACGGAAAAATCATAAGTTGCTATTGTTACTATCGTAACGTCGTTATTTATTATAAGCAGGACCTGGAACTGGCAAAAGCACGTTTGAGGACTTACGCAGCTTATACGCCTACCGATCGAGAGTTGCAGGAACGCGCAGCGGAATATCGTAAACGCCTGCGAAAGTACAACCGAAAGTATGCTCCCTCGTAGTGTGGTACCGTTTCTACCGTAAGGTTCGAAGTACACACTCTCAATCTGATAACTCGAGCCGAACGAACAAACTATCAAGTGAAAAGTTTGTTGATCGTTGGGATCGATGGATCAGACCGATAATTTGGACGGTGGCTCAGAAATTAAACGTTACATATGCGCGTGCTGTAAATATGAATTATAATACAGAACGAAATATATGGCCGGCGATGATAACGAAATAAAATATTTTATCTCGATCAATTATAATTTCGTGATTGTTCTGCGTAGAGAATGTAAATGGTGTACTTACGGTGCGCAACGAATTCTTTTACCACGCGGAACCGCGATAGTTCACTGCGGGAACAACGAAGAAGACCGCGTAGAAACAAGTACGAATGGTATTCACCTGTCCGAGTGGAATATTCACGTTCGTTTTCAACGTGTGACGGCATTATCGTCGCACGTAATTACTGACACGCTGAACATGTATATGTACGATAGGATAAGTTCGTTTCAGGAGCTGCCTGATAACGACCTAAACCAATAATTCGACAAAATGCCTCGTAGAATGCCGGCGCGTTAAATTTCCATCCACGAGCGTGAATTCAGGTTCTGACCTTCGCGAACCCATAGAAATGTATATATTGCTGCTCGTAAAGTATCGCGGTAATTATTATCGCGGGAAGCACCATTCTGCTGCTTGCCGAATCGCCTCGAACGCGTAATTTACAACTAAGGCGTTCTCAGCGAGCGATCGCTCCCTGAAACTCTCGCTTACCTGCTGTTTGAATACTACTTAGTAGTTGCTACTATGCCGATCAAAAATTTCAGAGGAACTGACACGTAACAGCCGCGACACGGGCAATGTGTCGCGGGGCATATAATTTCATTTCATTTGTACGTGGCATCGTGCCGCAGCTGAGTAAACGAATTTGACATCGAAACTTTTCGGTTTGACCATTCTACGATCTAAAAACATCTGTATCAATATGGGCTTCCCTATCTCGCGTATACCGTTTCATTTGCAACTCGATTCCAGTGGCAAAATGCAGTCGTCTCGTAACTCTGGAGAATGTTGTAATCGGATTTTTATGAGAAGGGAAGAAACGGAGGCGGCGAATTTAGTCAGATAATCGTTTTATTCTAACAATTCATCATAATAAATTACAAACGATAGCCTTGCCTTTAAATGCATTACGTACATATGTGCGTGGCAGCACCTGGCGCGAGACACATTCTCAAGAACATTTTAAAGAAAAGAAGTTACGACGGAAAAAGAAAAAAAAATGATAGCGTATATCGCTTCGAGGTCATTTATCGTCGAATGTTGCGTGTGGGAGCATAAAGGTCTGGGCACACATATCAGTACCGTGACGGCACGTAGAGGGGCGTAGAGGATCTCTTCTTACCACTGACACCGAACTGATATGTGTGCCCAGACCTTAAACCAGTATACACGTTGCACTATGTTATTAGCGTATTAATGCGTTATCGCTATTGTGAGGCGAACGTAATGTCTACTTGAAAAAAAAAAGAATGCACCGTTAGACGCTATGAAGGCAACGTTCATTGTCCTTGTAAATAGTAATTATCCGCTACTATCGATGTTATCTTTAACTCGTGACATGCACGTTAAAGATATTAAAGTGAATCCGAAATTTTACTCACACCCGGTATTACTTTTTTCCCAAAAGGGTTTCAATACTTATTCCAATGGAAGCTGGAAATATTTCTCTATTTCCATTGTGCTTTGGAAAAGTAATACGCTTCTAATAAATATCACTTAATGCATACTAATAATACGTATTTCGTTAAAAATTGTTCTACCTTCGTTAAATTAGATCCCCTAATGTAAACCATAAATATTTCAAGAGATCACGAGACACTTTAAAAGAACGTAAATTCTATACAGAACTCGTTTGGTTACTGAATCAAACGTACAGATACATTAGCTACTTTATACGGCTAATACAGCTGCAACAAAAGTAATTTTACTATTTCTAACGGATTCTAGCTGTTTTGACGGTTTACATTTAAAATATATTCTGGTTAAGTACGTAAAAATTGGATAATTATGGGCGCAACCCTTTCAGGATTATTCAAGTGTACAAAATGGTTTCCTTCCACTTCATGGTATTCAAATCTTGTGGCACTTTTTTTTATTACATCTAATGTAGTCTGGTAGTTGTCAGGCTCGTCGGAGATGTATCCTTTAGTAGCGCGAATATTAAGATAAGCGCACTTTATCTGAGCTGCATATGCCAATATTAGATCCATAGACAGCATACCCAAATAAGCAACCTGAAGAGTATAATATTAATAGCAAACATATATTTACTATTCTAAGTGCTTTATGCAATTATTCGTAAACTAATGGTACGCTTACTTTCAATCGTGGATCGCGTGCGAAATAGTACCGGTCAGGCTCATATGAGGGTAGCGCACCACGTTTCATTAATGTTACTAAACCTTCCTTACTCACAGCTCCATTATAACCATTATTTGCTATTTGGATTACATCTTCGTACGTGTACGTTGGAACATTTTCAGATTTCAGCATATCATATTCCAAAAATTTATCGATGCAGGTGCCAGTCACAGGAACTCTTTTCGCCACATTTCCTACAGTGGGGCCTGCCATATCTAAAGCTATCACGAATTCTGTATCATCTGGATAAGACGCAGCATACAAAAATGCTACCGCTCCTCCTAAGGAATGTCCAAGTAGCTTCATCTACGTAAACAATGAATAATTATGGACATGTACTAAAATAAAAAGCGACGAAAGTAAGGAAGCGAGTAATTTAAAATTAAAGCGATCATTTCTTAATACGAATGAACCACGAATTTGTGATTGCATACATGCACACACATAAAATTACGTTTCTATGTGGTAATGTTCACATTTGTTTTCGGTGATGCCATAATAGAGAATACGATACAAAACAAAAAATGAAAATTTTCAAGGGTGACTGTTACAGGTGCACAGTAATTGTAGAGCAATGAGTGCAGTATTACGTGTGTAGATTAATGTAAAGTCTGTTGCATTCCAAATAAAGACAGAGTGGTAAAATGAATCCACTCGCTAACCTTGCTCCATTTGAAATGCTTGAAAATTCTACGCAGTAGAATAACACCGTCCCAGTAAGCATAATAGTACTGACTCTTTGGATAATGAGAAGATAAACCGTGACCGGGCATATCCAGACAAAGTACAGATATGTCGTCAGGTAATAAAGGAATCAAGGTGTCGAAGCTGCCAGCATTGTCTTGGCGTCCGTGTAGTGCCACTATTGGTTCGACATTCTTGGGACCCCACCATTTGCCTGTAGATAAGCGATAATTATATCATGATAAAATTAATAATATTAAAGCGACCGCTTTATCATTTCACGCGAGTCAGTCTTAACACCTGTGCTCCCTGAAAAGAAATATATCTGAAAGGCAAGTTTAAAACGATACAAAGTTGTAGCCGAAACTCAAAAATCTGTTGTATCGATGTGAAGTCTGTAATCTATAGTTATACAACGATGCCAAACGGTTTCTAACATGTAATTCTAAATCATATTATAAGTAACGATAAAAGACAAAAATGTAACAGTCAACCTTGATGAAAATCTTTCTTCCATGCTTTTTCAGATAAAAAAAATATAACAAAATACGGTTACACAGGAAATAAAGCATATCTGAATTTAAAAATTCAACGATTGGATAAAAAATAATAAATAAAAGCCTTAATCTGAGAAAGGAATGATAATTATTAAAAAAAAATGAGATTGCACGAATGATGTTACATATATCCCAGTGATAAACTGGA
This sequence comes from Andrena haemorrhoa, assembly GCA_910592295.1. NCBI lineage: Eukaryota > Metazoa > Arthropoda > Insecta > Hymenoptera > Andrenidae > Andrena > Andrena haemorrhoa. Next base: position 5,064,642 of record OU342940.1, on the reverse strand, counting down.
AGATGTATTAGGAAATGTATGATGCGCAGATTAAAAGTATGAACAGATCGTTGTATAACTTTCACTTGCTGGCTAACCTTATTCCACTTGTAATACTTTTGAATTCTACGTAGATTGAGAAGCGATTCCCAAAATACGTAAGAAAATTGCCCATCGTAAAAGTGCGAGGATAGGCCGTGGCCAGGTAGATCTACGCATAAAATAGCTATATCTGCTGGTAAAAGTGGAATCAAATGTTCAAAACTGCCAGCATTATCCTGCCACCCATGTAATGCCACTATCGGCTGTTGCTCCATCGGTCCCCACCATTTGCCTAAATTTTTATCATTATTACACTACCGTACTTTCCTATTCTATTGGAGCTCAAGTTTGAAAGTAATTTTTACGTGTTTTTACTATGCTAATGAAAAGTATTTGGATTAAACTAGGTAGAACTTTTACTGACCGCTTAAGTGACCCCATGGCATAGGTATTTTAATTTCCTCCGGGGCTGAAAGAAACCAGTAACATACTATATTAATGAGCAATAATAAATCTCTATTGTCAAACGTTTGAGCAACAAAGATTGCTAACTTACCGTCTTTAGTCATGCTATCTGTGGGAGCAGTGTTCTGGTCGACTGCACTCATTTGTCTAGTGATGAAAATTGAAAATGATTAACAGAGTTTGACGTTCTTATATATTTATATACTGAACGATAAGTCCCGCTACTTTCTACTTTTTCCTCACTTTTCTGAAATACGTACACGAAATTATGGACTTTACGTTAATCGATCGAAAAAACTGCAAATCATTATGTAACTAGACCAAAGTTCAAATGACTGTATAAATCAGTATAATTTGAATAATTGTACACTGTCGTAAGATATATTCGTATATAAGACGAATACCATTCCAGTAAAAATATATATTAAAAATATACCTTTTTGTTTCACTTGTGTCACCTGTTTCGTTAATTCATTCGCAATATTTCGCACGAGGTAAAAATTGTTTCGATACCGAGTGTTCTAAGCTTTTCTAATATCAGGTTTGTACAAGATACTTACTTAGCTACTGAAAAACCTTAGTCATCAATTTTTGGTGTGGACAACACGTGTGTATACATAGGAGCACAGGAAGAAACAGGAAACTCACGCTACACACTACCGTTACCTGTTTCTAAAGGAAAATGGTTCCTTATTTATCAATGGCTGAATGATTAGATAATGTCGTTTCATTCAAGATAAATTCCGAAGATATTTGATCGAACTGATGTCACACTTTAAAGCGCAGGTACTTCTCCGTACAGTTTTTCTGTCGCGGATGAGTATCATCTATTTATACACGATCGCGCTTTGAGATCGTAGTTATCGCTAATTATTTTCGCTTCCACGAATCGTAGTGATTAGATTTAGTGGTTTAATCTTAATCGTCCGAATATTGATGTTAAATAAGAAGCGAAGGATCGTCTTTTTGGAATGATGCAGAAGATGCTTTACACGTATTAACGTTTGCAGTTTAAGGTTTACTGATAGATCAGTGAAATCATTCAGTTTAAATTGTTTGATTTTCACTGTTATTCTCATTCTCAAGATGGAAAGTAAGGAGTGCATAGTCAAGACTGTGATACATGCAGGAACGAAAGCAATCAATTTTGTACCTGGAACCAAAGTACGTATCGTGGGCTATGTTCTGCATTTTTACTTACCTTATGCCTAAGAGCAAGTTCTGACTTGTAGTGTCTTCAAACTTTCAGGTGGTTTTTCACTTTAAGACAATGAAATGTAACGATAATAGAACCGTAATAGATGATAGCAGAGCAATGGGGAATCCAATGGAGCTGATTTTAGGCAAGAAATTCAAGCTTGAAGTATGGGAAGTTATCGTACAAAAGATGGCATTAAATGAAATGGCACATTTCAGAGTTGACAAAAGTGTATGTTTATAGCGATATAAATATGTAACGCTAAGGTCGAAGCATACTTAAATAGTACCTGTTGCTTTAGCTAGTCACAGCATATCCTTTTGTGTCTAAAACTCTGAGGGAAGTTGGAAAGCCGAAATCAGAGAAACGTGCTCACCACTGCTGTGGCGTGACTTTACAAAACGAAGGGATTGGATATGACGACTTAAATGAGTTGATCAAGTGTCCTCAAGATCTAGAATTTACAATTGGTAAGTTGATCCACGACCAAAATAAGCTGAAGCGATATTATTGCCCGAGCTAATAAATTTATGTTGTAGAGCTCGTTAAAGTAATTTTGCCAGAAGAGTACGAGAAGGAATCCTGGCAAATGACCGAGGACGAAAAACTAAAAAGTATTCCGGGTATAAAAGAGAAGGGGAATGCATTATTCAAGAGGAAGAATTATGACGAAGCTTGTGATATATATGCGAAAGGCATTGGAATACTAGAACAACTTATGCTCGCGTTAGTATTTAACTTCTACGTTTTTGTTAGATGCCTTACATATTATATATATGTAATTTATAGCGAGAAACCCAATGATGAAGAATGGATAGCTTTAAATCAAATGAAAATTCCATTGCTCTTGAATTATTCACAATGCAAATTGATTCAAAAAGATTATTATGCAGTTATTGAACATTGTACTACAGTCCTTAAGCACGATCCAGGTTCGTCGCTTCACGTATCCGAACTTATTTATATGTATAAAAGAATAATTCGTCCCTATGTATATCATTATTAGATAACGTCAAAGCATTGTATAGGAGGGGTAAAGCATACATGGGGGCATGGGACCAAGAAAAAGCTATTAAAGATTTAAAAAGGTCTGCTGAATTGGATTCGGCACTGGAGAATACCGTTGAGAAGGAATTGCAAGCATTTTCTCTAGTCGTCAAGGAGAAAGATCAAATGCAAAAGGAGAAGTTATCTAAATTATTTAAATGAGTATTTATGAAATATATTATTTCCAATTGATGTACAAATGTAAAATGTAAAATGTGATCTTGTCTGTGTGTATATATATTATATACTAACAGTAAATGTATAATGAGAATGAAACAAATGCTTTACAATTATAATCTAAATCCATTAACATTTTTTTTCACTATAGTGCATGAGATTTTAGTTACATATTTGAAGAATCTATTTGCCCCAAGTATTAATTTGCCGCCGATATTGAAATTTACAGTTAAAGCAGGAGCGGGGGAGGGAGCGGGGGAGCTATGTTAAATAAATTTGTTTTGCGTTAAATAAACCCGAATAGAACAACATAGTTAAAAGACGTATGTGTTCTTGTTTTGTTGTAATCCTTCTTTCTCGGTCGTTGAACGAAATACGTTTATAAAACGATGTAAATTGTTACTCAAACAGAATCATTTGCAAATCGCGGGTTTCGAATGACCTAGTTTTACCCGTGTTGAATTCCAATTCCTACCACGCGTAGGGTTACAATCTGTGTCGAGACTTCACCGGTAACGTGATTAACTAACCTCGTCTGTGATTAACTACACTGTGTCGGAAAAGTAGGGAATGACATCAAAATGATGAAATCGCCAAAATCCTTCTCGCAAACATTATTTCTATGCAAAATGAAGCTGTTTTCAAAATTTCAGCCAATTTGGAGCTTAGAGCATAGGGGTTTTCGGAAGTTTAGCCATCGACGAAGTATAGAATAGACCTATCACCTTATGGGACTTCGTGTCACCACAGACGAGGTATAGGATAGACCTATCACGCAATGTAATTTTGTGTCACACGCTCAGGGTGCTCGCGAGCCCCGTTACCATTTTCGTGTCACGTGCAACGTTACCGGTGAAGTCTCGACAGAGATTGTAACGCTACGCGTGGTAGGAATTAGAATTCAAGAAGTGGAAATTTAGGTCATTCGAAACCCGCGATTTACAAATGATTCTGTTTGAGTAACAATTTAAAGATCGTTTTATAAACCAGTTTCGTGCAACGACCGAGAAAGAAGGATCACAACAATACAAGAACTCATACGCCTTTTAACTTTGCTATCCTATTCGGGTTTATTTAATGCAAAACAAATTTGTTTCACATACAAATTTATATAAACAACCACATTATTTGTGGAAGACATGCTTTCACGATGTAACGTGGAATACCTCATCAAGGAATTGTAACTTAGTATATTTCAATAAGGTGCTGAAGCAGAGAGGACTTTAAAAATGGTCAAAAACCCATCAGTTCGAGTATCTCGCTGAAATAATCCAACTTGTACTTATCCTTCTATCTTAACACTGTACTCGTGTTCTGGGGTCCGGTACGAACAATCAAACAACATTCCATGTTACATTGTACCATAGTATTGCAAGTTAAAAAAAATTCTTATATACGACTAGAGTATTTGACAATCGCAGCTATCGGCTCGGTTCTCACCGATTACCAGGTCTCACCACGAGGAGGTTGCTGCGTTTCGAGACCCGTAGAGAGATAGATGGAATCAAAGTTCCATCGATCTCCCTGTACATGAAACCCTACTAAACCAAAGAGATGGATGGAAACAAAGCTCCATCGATCCCTTCGGTTTAGATGTAGAATCTAGGGAACTGCCAAGCAATCACTCGATTAAAAGAAATTCAGGAAAGAAGGAAAGACGAACGGTAAGCATGAAAGGAGTATTGGACGGCGCAGTTCCTACCACCCTGCTGTCCGAGTCGAAAGGGAAAAGCGCTCGGCGCCTCCCAGACGATTCCTCTTGCACCGTGCGACTCGCCAGGAGCAACACTAGGTGTGACCTGACTTGAGCCGACTAACCCGGAGACTGGGTATCGGACCGGGTGACTTACGCAGGCAGTGTACCAAAAGGTACACTCCCTACGCCCGAAACTTTTCCCTTTCGACAAGAACACCAGAGGATGAAACCGATCCATCCATACCGATTCCATGCTTAGTCACTTGCTTCCGGAAACGGAAGCAGCGGTGACCTTCTCATCCGAGATGAGGAGCCAATAAACGAACAACAATGCTAATGAGTTAGTGACTACTTCGCAATTTTACATGGGGCCTTAAATACTTCATGTTATAATACACTTTTCACTATCACTTTTCGCTGTCACTTTTCACTGCCACTTTTCACATCGATCTCCCTATACGTACATGAAACTCTACTAAATCAAAGAGATGGATGGAAACAAAGCTCCATCGATCCCTTCGGTTTAGATGTAGAATCTAGGGAACTGCCAAGCAATCACTCGATTAAAAGAAATTCAGGAAAGAAGGAAAGACGAACGGTAAGCATGAAAGGAGTATTGGACGGCGCAGTTCCTACCACCCTGCTGTCCGAGTCGAAAGGGAAAAGCGCTCGGCGCCTCCCAGACGATTCCTCTTGCACCGTGCGACTCGCCAGGAGCACTAGCTGTGACCTGACTTGAGCCGACTAACCCGGAGACTGGGTATCGGACCGGGTGACTTACGCAGGCAGTGTACCAAAAGGTACACTCCCTACGCCCGAAACTTTTCCCTTTCGACAAGAACACCAGAGGATGAAACCGATCCATCCATACCGATTCCATGCTTAGTCACTTGCTTCCGGAAACGGAAGCAGCGGTGACCTCCTCATCCGAGATGAGGAGCCAATAATCGAGCAACAAAGCTAATGATTTAGTGACTACTTCGCAATTTTACACGGGACCTTAAATACTTCATGTTATAATACACTTTTCACTATCACTTTTCACTATTACTTTCCACTATTACTTTTCACTATTACTTTCCACTATCACTTTTCACTATTACTTTCCACTATCACTTTTCACTAGTTTCTTTTTAAATATTTTATGTTATTAAATCCATTCCCCGCGTAACGGTGAACCTGAAAAGCTGAAACAATCAACTGCTTTATGTTAGTAACGGTGTGGTCGGCCTGGAAGGAAATTAAGCAAAAGCTTATTAAGTTGGAGCTGATCGAGATAATTTCGACCTATAGAAGAGCATGCACGAGCATGCAGAACCATCGCAGAGATAAGTACATGAAGGAAAGAGCAGAGAATGTAGATCCACCGATGAGATGCATGACAGAGTGACAGAAGTCATACAAAACCATCGAAGAAATCGACGAAACGAAACGAATCATGGACAACCATCGAAGAAATTCACGAAATGAAATGAATCATGCCAAACCATCGAAGAAATGCATGAAGTAGAATAAACCATGCAAAACCATCGTTGAGATACATGAAGGAGAGCAGGGAATGTAGACCCCCTGATGAGATGCATGACAGAGTAACAGAAGTCATACAAAACCATCGAAGAAATCCATGAAATTAAATAAATCATTTAAACCCATCGAATAAATGCATAAAATATGACAGATCATGCAAATCCATCGAAGAAATACACGAAATAGAACGACTCGTGCAAAAATCCTTGAAGGAATGCATGAAATCGGACAGATGATGAAAAACAACCGAAGAAATCAGTTACAAAGGGAGGAAAATCAGTTCTGACCTTGGCAGAACAATAAAATTTTAAATGGCTCAACGAACCACAAAATTTCATCGGCACCAACCGAACAAGGGTTGTAGCAGGGGGGCGGGGGGCGGGGTGGGCGGGGGGAGAACCAGGGTTGAAACCCTGAACAGGTCCCCGGATGTCCCCGGACGTCCTCCAAGCTCGGAGGACCGACGACGACTGAGTACATCGAGCTCCGTGAGCTCCCCACGTAAACTTCGAGAAACGATGTCCCCCGATCAAAACAAGGACGACGGTTATTTACAACTGCGAAATCCAACGAATTCTTCGGTAAAAATGGATTTTCTGCTAAAATATCCATTCCAGTGGCTATTGCTATGACAAATAATGTTAACAACATTTACACTAACCGCCCGGTATACATTATTATTAACTATGATCGATAGAACTCGAGATATCAAGCAATTAGTAGCATTTGGCCTTGGATTTGCAAATGATTTTCTACGCCGAATGAATTCTCTTTTATTCTCAATGTTTAATCGTTCGATACATTAATGTTAATGCTTAAAACTTCAAAAAAGTAAAAAACATAAGGCAAGTACGTGAAATCAAGTAAATCACAAAAAAAGAAGTTAATACTAATTACAAAATAAAAAAGATGTGAAATCAAAATGAGCTGCAAGTACATAACGGTGCTTTCCAACTGCGCTTAAGATGACACAACTACATATGCACAGCTAAAATGCTGTGTTCATAGATTCCATTACTCATATCGCGGACATTTTAATGAACCCATCAAAAAGATTTCCATTTAAAAACATTGTCGTAAATTAATAGCTTTACAAAATTAATGATATACAAAAATTGCGCCAATTATAACAATGGCTATTTATACAAAGAAAAAATGTATTAAATAATATTAAGCAGATATATTTTTATACAAATAAATATTTTAATACGAATAAATATTTTATTCAAAATACTTGGCGCTGCGATCCGAATTGGTGTTGCTAAACTGAATAAATATGTTTAAATTGCATTAATCTTTTTCTCTCTTTCTTGTGCGTGCATTCGTGAATGTGTGTATGTGTGCGTGTGCATATGCTATGTATGATATTAGAATTAAATATTAAATATATGTATGTAGAATAAATCTGGCTGCGTTTCTAGTATGTATATCTATATTATGTATTTTAGATAGTAAGGGGATTATTGTAAATTATTAATACTAATACAAGTAGCATTTCTTCGGTATCGCAGCGCCATGTATTTTGAATAAAATATTTATTCGTATTAAAATATTTATTTGTATAAAAATATATCTGCTTAATATTATTTAATACATTTTTTCTTTGTATAAATAGCCATTGTTATAATTGGCGCAATTTTTGTATATCATTAATTTTGTAAAGCTATTAATTTACGACAATGTTTTTAAATGGAAATCTTTTTGATGGGTTCATTAAAATGTCCGCGATATGAGTAATGGAATCTATGAACACAGCATTTTAGCTGTGCATATGTAGTTGTGTCATCTTAAGCGCAGTTGGAAAGCACCTTTATGTTCTTGCAGCTCATTTTGATTTCATTTTGTAATCTTGTCATCTTTTTTATTTTGTAATTAGTATTAACTTCTTTTTTGTGATTTACTTGATTTCACGTACTTGCCTTATTTCTTTTACTTTTTTGAAGTTTTTTATGGGGATCTCACTTCTTTTTACAAAGATAATTCATGTACTTGGCATAATTTTTTTACTTTTTTGAAGTTTTTTATGGGGATCTCACTTCTTTTTTCTTCCCTATGCAAAGATAATTTGCATCATCATCAACGGCCATGAACGACTGTTCATACTGAAATACTGTGATAAGACTTTATCACAGGACAGAATTAAGGATAAATTCTACATACATGAACATATACTGAATCTCAATTGCATTATAAGGGTAAATTCAATGTTGCTTTGGCTTCAGTTATTAACAAAAATCGACAACAATGCCTAAACGAGTTTACAGGCTCCTCCTGGACGTTCCCGCGTATTACATTTCAAAGAATTTACACTAGTCGTTATATGAAACTGAAATTGAGGTTCGACAATCAAATTTGACATCACTGAACCTCTATTTTCAGCCAGAATTCCACTACAGAGCACAGTCACGTTTTGAATCACCTCCTGGAGGTTCCCACGTGCACAGAATATTAAATTTCAAAGAATTTACAGCAGTCGTTATATGAAACTGAAATTGAGGTTCGACAATCAAATTTGACATCACTGAACCTCTATTTTCAGCCAGAATTCCACTACAGAGCACAGTCACGTTTTGAATCACCTCCTGGAGGTTCCCGCGTGCACAGAATATTAAATTTCAAAGAATTTACAGCAGTCGTTATATATGAAACTGAAATTGAGGTTCGACAAACAAATTTGACATCATTGAACCTCTATTTTCATCCAGAATTCCACCTCACAGCACAGTCACGTTTAGAATCACCTCCTGGAGATGCTCACGTGCATAGAAAATTAAATTTCAAAGAATGTACACCAGTCGTTATATAAAACTGAAAGTTGTTCAATAGTACATAGGATATAGGTTATAAAATTCAATAGTATATACAGGTATGTGTACAATGACGGACGACGATCCCTGCGAATGTTCGCCGCGAATGTTCGCCGCGAATGTTCGCCGCGAATGTTCGCCGCGAATGTTCGCCGCGAATGTTCGCCGCGAATGTTCGCCGCGAATGTTCGCCGCGAATGTTCGCCGCGAATGTTCGCCGCGAATGTTCGCCGCGAATGTTCGCCGCGAATGTTCGCCGCGAATGTTCGCCGCGAATGTTCGCCGCGAATGTTCGCCGCGAATGTTCGCCGCGAATGTTCGCCGCGAATGTTCGCCGCGAATGTTCGCCGCGAATGTTCGCCGCGAATGTTCGCCGCGAATGTTCGCCGCGAATGTTCGCCGCGAATGTTCGCCGCGAATGTTCGCCGCGAATGTTCGCCGCGAATGTTCGCCGCGAATGTTCGCCGCGAATGTTCGCCGCGAATGTTCGCCGCGAATGTTCGCCGCGAATGTTCGCCGCGAATGTTCGCCGCGAATGTTCGCCGCGAATGTTCGCCGCGAATGTTCGCCGCGAATGTTCGCCGCGAATGTTCGCCGCGAATGTTCGCCGCGAATGTTCGCCGCGAATGTTCGCCGCGAATGTTCGCCGCGAATGTTCGCCGCGAATGTTCGCCGCGAATGTTCGCCGCGAATGTTCGCCGCGAATGTTCGCCGCGAATGTTCGCCGCGAATGTTCGCCGCGAATGTTCGCCGCGAATGTTCGCCGCGAATGTTCGCCGCGAATGTTCGCCGCGAATGTTCGCCGCGAATGTTCGCCGCGAATGTTCGCCGCGAATGTTCGCCGCGAATGTTCGCCGCGAATGTTCGCCGCGAATGTTCGCCGCGAATGTTCGCCGCGAATGTTCGCCGCGAATGTTCGCCGCGAATGTTCGCCGCGAATGTTCGCCGCGAATGTTCGCCGCGAATGTTCGCCGCGAATGTTCGCCGCGAATGTTCGCCGCGAATGTTCGCCGCGAATGTTCGCCGCGAATGTTCGCCGCGAATGTTCGCCGCGAATGTTCGCCGCGAATGTTCGCCGCGAATGTTCGCCGCGAATGTTCGCCGCGAATGTTCGCCGCGAATGTTCGCCGCGAATGTTCGCCGCGAATGTTCGCCGCGAATGTTCGCCGCGAATGTTCGCCGCGAATGTTCGCCGCGAATGTTCGCCGCGAATGTTCGCCGCGAATGTTCGCCGCGAATGTTCGCCGCGAATGTTCGCCGCGAATGTTCGCCGCGAATGTTCGCCGCGAATGTTCGCCGCGAATGTTCGCCGCGAATGTTCGCCGCGAATGTTCGCCGCGAATGTTCGCCGCGAATGTTCGCCGCGAATGTTCGCCGCGAATGTTCGCCGCGAATGTTCGCCGCGAATGTTCGCCGCGAATGTTCGCCGCGAATGTTCGCCGCGAATGTTCGCCGCGAATGTTCGCCGCGAATGTTCGCCGCGAATGTTCGCCGCGAATGTTCGCCGCGAATGTTCGCCGCGAATGTTCGCCGCGAATGTTCGCCGCGAATGTTCGCCGCGAATGTTCGCCGCGAATGTTCGCCGCGAATGTTCGCCGCGAATGTTCGCCGCGAATGTTCGCCGCGAATGTTCGCCGCGAATGTTCGCCGCGAATGTTCGCCGCGAATGTTCGCCGCGAATGTTCGCCGCGAATGTTCGCCGCGAATGTTCGCCGCGAATGTTCGCCGCGAATGTTCGCCGCGAATGTTCGCCGCGAATGTTCGCCGCGAATGTTCGCCGCGAATGTTCGCCGCGAATGTTCGCCGCGAATGTTCGCCGCGAATGTTCGCCGCGAATGTTCGCCGCGAATGTTCGCCGCGAATGTTCGCCGCGAATGTTCGCCGCGAATGTTCGCCGCGAATGTTCGCCGCGAATGTTCGCCGCGAATGTTCGCCGCGAATGTTCGCCGCGAATGTTCGCCGCGAATGTTCGCCGCGAATGTTCGCCGCGAATGTTCGCCGCGAATGTTCGCCGCGAATGTTCGCCGCGAATGTTCGCCGCGAATGTTCGCCGCGAATGTTCGCCGCGAATGTTCGCCGCGAATGTTCGCCGCGAATGTTCGCCGCGAATGTTCGCCGCGAATGTTCGCCGCGAATGTTCGCCGCGAATGTTCGCCGCGAATGTTCGCCGCGAATGTTCGCCGCGAATGTTCGCCGCGAATGTTCGCCGCGAATGTTCGCCGCGAATGTTCGCCGCGAATGTTCGCCGCGAATGTTCGCCGCGAATGTTCGCCGCGAATGTTCGCCGCGAATGTTCGCCGCGAATGTTCGCCGCGAATGTTCGCCGCGAATGTTCGCCGCGAATGTTCGCCGCGAATGTTCGCCGCGAATGTTCGCCGCGAATGTTCGCCGCGAATGTTCGCCGCGAATGTTCGCCGCGAATGTTCGCCGCGAATGTTCGCCGCGAATGTTCGCCGCGAATGTTCGCCGCGAATGTTCGCCGCGAATGTTCGCCGCGAATGTTCGCCGCGAATGTTCGCCGCGAATGTTCGCCGCGAATGTTCGCCGCGAATGTTCGCCGCGAATGTTCGCCGCGAATGTTCGCCGCGAATGTTCGCCGCGAATGTTCGCCGCGAATGTTCGCCGCGAATGTTCGCCGCGAATGTTCGCCGCGAATGTTCGCCGCGAATGTTCGCCGCGAATGTTCGCCGCGAATGTTCGCCGCGAATGTTCGCCGCGAATGTTCGCCGCGAATGTTCGCCGCGAATGTTCGCCGCGAATGTTCGCCGCGAATGTTCGCCGCGAATGTTCGCCGCGAATGTTCGCCGCGAATGTTCGCCGCGAATGTTCGCCGCGAATGTTCGCCGCGAATGTTCGCCGCGAATGTTCGCCGCGAATGTTCGCCGCGAATGTTCGCCGCGAATGTTCGCCGCGAATGTTCGCCGCGAATGTTCGCCGCGAATGTTCGCCGCGAATGTTCGCCGCGAATGTTCGCCGCGAATGTTCGCCGCGAATGTTCGCCGCGAATGTTCGCCGCGAATGTTCGCCGCGAATGTTCGCCGCGAATGTTCGCCGCGAATGTTCGCCGCGAATGTTCGCCGCGAATGTTCGCCGCGAATGTTCGCCGCGAATGTTCGCCGCGAATGTTCGCCGCGAATGTTCGCCGCGAATGTTCGCCGCGAATGTTCGCCGCGAATGTTCGCCGCGAATGTTCGCCGCGAATGTTCGCCGCGAATGTTCGCCGCGAATGTTCGCCGCGAATGTTCGCCGCGAATGTTCGCCGCGAATGTTCGCCGCGAATGTTCGCCGCGAATGTTCGCCGCGAATGTTCGCCGCGAATGTTCGCCGCGAATGTTCGCCGCGAATGTTCGCCGCGAATGTTCGCCGCGAATGTTCGCCGCGAATGTTCGCCGCGAATGTTCGCCGCGAATGTTCGCCGCGAATGTTCGCCGCGAATGTTCGCCGCGAATGTTCGCCGCGAATGTTCGCCGCGAATGTTCGCCGCGAATGTTCGCCGCGAATGTTCGCCGCGAATGTTCGCCGCGAATGTTCGCCGCGAATGTTCGCCGCGAATGTTCGCCGCGAATGTTCGCCGCGAATGTTCGCCGCGAATGTTCGCCGCGAATGTTCGCCGCGAATGTTCGCCGCGAATGTTCGCCGCGAATGTTCGCCGCGAATGTTCGCCGCGAATGTTCGCCGCGAATGTTCGCCGCGAATGTTCGCCGCGAATGTTCGCCGCGAATGTTCGCCGCGAATGTTCGCCGCGAATGTTCGCCGCGAATGTTCGCCGCGAATGTTCGCCGCGAATGTTCGCCGCGAATGTTCGCCGCGAATGTTCGCCGCGAATGTTCGCCGCGAATGTTCGCCGCGAATGTTCGCCGCGAATGTTCGCCGCGAATGTTCGCCGCGAATGTTCGCCGCGAATGTTCGCCGCGAATGTTCGCCGCGAATGTTCGCCGCGAATGTTCGCCGCGAATGTTCGCCGCGAATGTTCGCCGCGAATGTTCGCCGCGAATGTTCGCCGCGAATGTTCGCCGCGAATGTTCGCCGCGAATGTTCGCCGCGAATGTTCGCCGCGAATGTTCGCCGCGAATGTTCGCCGCGAATGTTCGCCGCGAATGTTCGCCGCGAATGTTCGCCGCGAATGTTCGCCGCGAATGTTCGCCGCGAATGTTCGCCGCGAATGTTCGCCGCGAATGTTCGCCGCGAATGTTCGCCGCAAAGTAAGGAAATCCCAATAAATTATAAATTCTGATCTATCTTCGTCACACATCCACGTGTTTACGGCACACTGCAGCCTATCGAGTGATGTTGGAAGATAAGGCGCGTTTGCAGCCAGTAAAGTTTAGGTACTCGGAATACTCGGAATAGCGCAAAGCAGCACGGCGAATGTACGTTACTTATTTTTTGATTAAGGATTAATTCTACGTATGTTTAACAGCTACGGAAAGAAACTATGTGCACTACATTGCCGATCTGTATGTATGTATGTATAATAAATAAAAAATAAATTTTTATTTTCATATATAAAATGTGATTATTTCATTTATTTCATTTTCAGTAACTTTCCCTTTCAGCTGTTGAAATTCTCTTCGTCTGCATCGTTAACTGAAAAATAGGACACATTTATTAATTATTTATATTTTATCACACATGGTCAAGATCATTGAATGAATAATGATGTATGCAAAACCCTACCTGCAAATTTGTGCGTACATAGACGTAGATCACAGTGCATCACCTTCTGCTTTGATTATCTGTAAATATATATATATATATATATATATATAAAGCCACATTTTAGTTATATACATACAACTTAACGTAGAACTTATACTTATATAGAAATAGAGTGGCCTTCTGCTATAGTGAATGAATGTAAAGACTACTAATACTAATAACGTATCTGAAGGAGGTGACAGCGTATGGCAGAAAGTCTTGTTGCAGGAAATTTAAATGCTAATGGTAAAATAATTCAGCGAAAATGAACGAACAGATAGTAATGAATAGCGTGGCAACTACGTACTGTGGATTTTATTAATTAAAGTATTGCGAATGTCTTTCACAAAAGATTGAAAAGCCTCAAGATTTACCTTATTTTACAAGCTTCCAGAAACTTGTGCGAAACAAGATGCTCTGTCTATCTATCTATAATCTTCTCCGGACAACCTCCAAGCCTGTGCGTCCCCTTCATTTCTATCCATCCAAGCCTGTGCGACCCGTTGAATTCTACTATCCAAGCCTGTGCGCTTCCTTCATTTCTGTAATATAAGCTTTACATAAAAATTCTAAATTGATGGTATACAAATATATCTGGCATTTTAAATACAATGCAATTTGTTACTACAATATATTATTTTGTACATGCATGGTACAAATTTCCAGGAACTTATGCGATAGGAGATGCTTCTCTGTCGAACCTTCTCCGAACAGCTTCTAAGTCTGCGACTCTACATAAAAAAATCTATTAAAAAAATATTTGGACGACTTACCTAGTTAATTGAGACAATAATTCAGTCTCTTATGTAGTGTAAAAACTCGTGACATTTCACATTTGGACAACTTACCTTATTTGACACTTGACAGTTATGATGGTTTGACACTTGGTAGGTTATAAAATTCAATAGCATATATATCTATAGGTTGTGTAGAATGACGGACGACGATCCCTGCCGAATGGTCCCGAGAGTCGACGAATCGACGAACGAAACATGTGTTAGTATCGTTTTGGCTGAAGGTGTGCGTATAACGCGTATACGTATTATGTCGACGAAAATTTTGACTGGAGAATCAGAAGAAGAAGAAGAAGACAAACCTTACCATTTCTGACAGATCCATGAGACGATATTACGATATCTCTGTCATGCGTGGACCGATTGCATTGAATTTGGTCTTATTCGAAAGCTCACATGCGGTTTACATAAGAAAAATGCCATTAAATTTAGAATATATCGCAGGCGTGATGAGATATTAGTGAAATAAATAAGAAGTGAGGTTGGAATGCCTCTGCGACGAGTAAAGGTACACGGTAGCGACATCGACACATATACCGGGTGTCTTTCATGTACTTGGCGTCGAGACGCTACCGCGTCTCTAGATCGAGACGCTACCGCGTCTCTAGATCTAGATCGAGACGCTACCGCGTCTCTAGATATCTCAACGGAATCCTGTTAAAAGACCTCCCACATGTTCCAGTAATCGATGAAATTCATGCACGAATTGAGAAATTGTGAAATAAAATTTTGTCTAGCCCTGAGAAATTCATCGGTTCAGTGAAGTGAATTGAGAAATCACGAAATAATATGCTCCATGACATGCACACACTTCACTGAACCGATGAATTTCTTTTCCCTTTCGACTCGGACAGCAGGGTAGTAGAAACTGCGCCGTCCAATACTCCTTTCATGCTTACCGTTCGTCTTTCCTTCTTTCCTGAGTTTCTTTCAATCGTGTGATTGCTTGGCAGTTCCCTAGCTTCTACGTCTAAACCGAAGAGACCGATGGAACTTTGTTTCCATCCATCTCTTTGGTTTAGTAGGGTTTCATGTACAGGGAGATCGATGGAACTTTGATTCCATCTATCTCTCTACGGGTCTCGAAACGCAGCAACCTCCTCGTGGTGAGACCTGGTAATCGGTGAGAACCGAGCCGATAGCTGCGATTGTCAAATACTCTAGTCGTATATAAGAATTTTTTTTAACTTGCAATACTATGGTACAATGTAACATGGAATGTTATTTGATTGTTCGTACCGGACCCCAGAACACGAGTACAGTGTTAAGATAGAAGGATAAGTACAAGTTGGATTATTTCAGCGAGATACTCGAACTGATGGGTTTTTGACCATTTTTAAAGTCCTCTCTGCTTCAGCACCTTATTGAAATATACTAAGTTACAATTCCTTGGTGAGGTATTCCACGTTACATCGTGAAAGCATGTCTTCCACAAATAATGTTGTTGTTTATATAAATTTGTATGTGAAACAAATTTGTTTTGCATTAAATAAACCCGAATAGGATAGCAAAGTTAAAAGGCGAGTTCTTGTATTGTTGTGATCCTTCTTTCTCGGTCGTTGCACGAAACTGGTTTATAAAACGATCTTTAAATTGTTACTCAAACAGAATCATTTGTAAATCGCGGGTTTCGAATGACCTAAATTTCCACTTCTTGAATTCTAATTCCTACCACGCGTAACGTTACAATCTCTGTCGAGATTTCACCGGTAACGTTGCACGTGACACGAAAATGGTAAGGGGGCTCGCGAGCCCCTGAGCGTGTGACACAAAATTACATTGCGTGATAGGTCTATCCTATACCTGGTCTGTGGTTTAGCCAATATCTGCATTGTGCTGACATCTATTGATTACCATGGCAAGCGTTAACATTGCACTGCAAGTTCTTTAATTTCCAATTCAGTTTTGATTACAATATACATACCTATATAAAATGGGACAAAAGCGTAAAAACCGCAATGAAAAAGATGATTTTGAATACGATCCAGCTCCGAAACATCTTCAAGTAGCTCATATAAAAAATCAAGAAAAGCGTCTCATTGTTATTTTGGAGAAAGCGCAACTGGAATCCGTTAAAGTAAGGTTAAGTTATACTAATAATTTAATATATATTTATTTTCTACTTACTCCTTTTGAGATGTTTGTGCTTGATTTATTTAATGTATTATTCCTTACTAATCATTACTCATCTGAAGTGTAAATATATAAATATTACACTCTGAAAACCTATGTTACTTTCTACTGTTATTAAACAGTGAACATTTCTAATGAAAAATAACATTTTAATGTCTGCTGTCATATTAGGTTGGACATAGTTTCGAATTATTAAACTGTGACGATCACGCAAATATTTTAAAGAAAAACAATCGTGATCCTGGTTCGTGCAGACCTGACATCGCTCATCAATGTTTATTAATGTTAATGGACAGTCCATTAAATAGGGCTGGACTTCTACAGGTTTATATTCACACAGAAAAGAATGTGTTGATAGAAATAAATCCACAAACTAGAATACCTAGAACATTTAAGCGATTTGCAGGCCTCATAGGTAAGAATAATCATTGCAGCAGAATTCAGTGATGTTACACAGGAAATGAAGTAATGTGTATTTAGTTGTAAAATGGTGTATCTTAAAATGTTACTATGCTAATTTTTAATACTTTACAGTGCAACTGTTACACAAATACAGTGTCCGTGCATCAGATGGACCAATGAAACTGTTGAAAGTAATTAAAAATCCAGTCACGGATCATCTACCAGTTGGTTGTCGTAAAATAGTAATGTCGTTTAGTGCGAAAAAGGTGCAAAATTCTCGAGAATTGGTTCCTGCTGACGAACCGATTGCTGTTGTCATAGGTGCAATGGCACATGGACAGGTGAGTTTCAAAATAAATTGCTCTGATCTATGCTACGTGTTCCTACAATTTCGACTCGTCTAAACTCATCGAATTTCAAATTGCAGGTGAATACAGATTACACGGAAGACACCGTTTCTATTAGTAATTATCCATTATCCGGAGCTCTAACGTGTACTAAATTGTGTACGGCATTTGAAGAGGTTTGGGGAATAATTTAGATGTTAGGATGACATGTGCCTCAACTCATGTTTTTTATATTTATATAAGACTGTACAAATTTGTTAAATACGCAGATAAAAATAAAGAAAGATAAAGCGGCACATGCGAATCTAAATGAAACCGCCAAAATACAATCTTTTTTATTCCACCGCTGTGTATTACGTTTGCTTGGATATTTCTATTCGAATACGTATGAAGGAAAGAGGATAAAACGGTGTTACGTAATTGTCGGTGGAAATCCTAGGCATAATGACTCATCAATATTGGTTTTTAGACGATTGGTCCGTAGGAATGATCCCGAGCGTATACACCAATCGCTGTCAAGAACGCGACAAACCTAATGGCGACCGGAAGGATGCTAACGTGTGCGCAACCGTGTCTGAAATATCTAGTGCCTTTTTCGACTCACGTATTTCATTACGTCATCAGAGTAAAAATGGTCGTTAATGTCAAGTATTCGGAACGTTCCTTTATCCTTATGTATCTTACTTCTCAGAGATTCTGTTATGTTGTTTCCTTGAATTTGAAAGCTCTTGTTTCTGTGATTCGATGCCTCTCTCCTGATCGAGACTTTACTGAGAACGTGAAATCACAGAAAAGTGATTTTATACTGATCAAAGGGACGCCATCTTGTGATTCAGTGTTGTGCTGTGTCAACGTAAACGTATATGACAATTCGTTACGGACTCTGATTCGAATTAAAGGACTGTCTCCCTTGCATTGTGCTTTTTTAATGATATAATTATTAGTGATATGTGATAAATTGAAGAATCGCCAAATTGACTACCGTAGTCAATGTCACGAGTCATAATATCTATTGATGCGTCAGCGTTTACTTCATTGGATTAATAGGATTTTATACGTTAACCGGATCATCCGCATGAATGTTTTATGTGTTGCATTTGTGAAACTCGAGTTTTATGGTATTTGCAAATTGTATTTGATCAGAAACGTCATAAGAAAACAAAGGTCAATTATTCATGCTCCGCCATCTTGAACGTGTAACGGAACTTGCTATGGTGATGACGACGTACACGTCATGACAAAATATCATTGAATTCGCGCGCAAAGTTCACCACGTGGTTGTTACCATTACAATTATTACGTTATTTATAATGCTCTTTGAATAATTAACGCATTAGTGGTGGATACAGAACGTAATTATAGATTTTGTGCGTATCCCAAAATGCATTGCAGTAGTTATAGAAATCGCGGAATTGGACCGAGACTTGCGCGTTGATTAATAAATTTTAACCTTACACGCTAAATAAAAAATTTAATAACAACCGATAATTGGAAAAGTTATTTTCTCTCATACTAAATTACTGCTTATTAATATTTATATTTACGGATCATTATTTCAGTGATCCGAAAATGCATTATGGGTGGACATGGAACGATGGAAATTAACCATTAATTTTTGTATTGGTTAATAAATTGTAATCATGTTTTATCAATAATTATGTACAATTATTATACACCCTAGTACCTGTTCCCGTAATATTTCACTATTCTTATGAATTTCAGTAAAACATCAACATACTTTGGTAGAAAATACGTGAAAGAAGCTCGAATTAAGTTTCGTATTCATCACACGTGATATCGGCAAGGCGGACTTGCATTAAGAGAGGGAACGATTAATTAAAGAATTGAAAGAAGATCTGTCGGTACTTTGAATGAAAAAGGTAACAGTAGTTACTGAAATTGCGAATGCAGCTTCGCAAGCGTTGCAGAGTACGAGATATAATTTAAATCGAGGGGAATATCGGTAGGTTGGTTAATCGGTTTCAAAATTGGCGCTGTTGCATTCGGATTAGTTCGGTAGAGCTCGGTTTGGCGGCGCAACGAGGGGAATGGATAGACAGGTCGTGTTCGAGGAACAACGGAACAGGACCATTCGGTACGTCGCGGAAGAATGCGTAGCCATTGTTGGTGCTGCGATCGTTAGTTTCTAGATCCGAGATCGTCATGGGCACGGAAAGCCATCCGATTGTACGAGACTCCAGGAAAATGTCGGTGGAGCTCGGCACGGGGCACTGATACGATATTAGTGCGAGAGATCGACGTCCGCATTCGTAAGTGTGGAACTAGTTGGTCGGGCCGCGTCCGCGTTCGTCGCGTATGCGAACCGAGCGCTCGCGCTCGTACGAGTGAGAGTGAGTGAGTGAGTGATACGGTGGGGCACACTCGGCGGCGGCCATAACACCGACCAACCAAACTAGCGAGCAGGGAGAAAGCGTAGTGCGAGTCGAGTGTCCAAGACGTAGTGGTAGTGTTTTTTCAATAGGATTCCTGTGGAAAGTGGACTTCCATTGATCAGGTAAGTGATTACGAGTAATCTTGGACACGATGGGTCCGTTGATGATAAGTATAGCGCGTGGTGTGTGCCGTGGTGGTGCGTAAGTGGCGGCTGTAGCGGCGGGCCCTTGGGAGCTTTCTTTCCCGAGCGGCCATACCGCCATGTTGAAACCTACGCCAAATCGAGTAACCGAAAAGGCGGCTCGGGTATTCCGCGCACGCCACAATTGTCTGATGTGAGAAACGATGCGAATTCGGCGCCAGTCAACCGCTCGACTAGATTCTCACACGGCGGCTTGCTCGTGTTTGTTGTGTGCGTCGGCTGGGTGCATCGGCTGGGCGCGGGTCTGCTACCCTTCCCCTCGCCATCCTCTCCTACTTGTTCTCCTCCTCTTTCCACTCCCGCATCTGCCGCGTTTATTTCTCTCCCGTCGTCTCTCGTGGATCTCACCTTTCTCCTTTCCTACTTTGACGACTTTTAACCACCAAGCACCTGTTCGACCCGACCCGACCCGCGAGAACTCTTATCTCTGCCCTTGATACTCGGACCTCGTACGAGTAGAACGTCTTCGCGGCATGGATTCTTCTGGCAATGCTCCTCTTCACCATGGTAGAACCTCTTGTTTCCCATGGTCAAAATCTTACGGCCACTCGGGAGAACGTTTCTTCCTCTGTATTACCAATTTTGTATTTTAATAGCCAGTCAGCTCACTTTCTATACCAGTGTACCAGTTATTTGTGCTACTTCTCTCAAACTTTCCATTTTGGCTTCCACTGCTCTCAAATGGAACAGGGTATGCACGTTGGATCCTTGTACACATCTTCAGGCACCACTATGCGTCAAAAATATTATATTTTTGCATTCTCTTTCTTAAACTTTTCAACTCATGTGCATCTTCTTGTTATTTTTTTTTTCACTTCGTTGCAAGAAATTCTTTGTTCCCTTTGTCATTTAACTTTACATCTCAAATCAATCGCCGACGAGTAGAATGTTGGAACATTACAAGTTCTTGTGTATGATTGTATCCATGTTTTTAACAAAATCTATAGAACACGGATTTTCAATGAGATTTAGGTGCATCATTGAGGTGCACACTTTATAGACTGCACCATCACTCGGAATGAAATAACATTAGTTGTATGACAGTGTATAAAATGCTATGAATTTATAGTTCAGTTCCTTTAGTTCTATTTTCTGTGATTAATGCAGATTTGCTTCTTTCTTTGTGTCCGATTCAAACAAGACTATTCACAAGCATTTGAATATTGATAAACACTCGACGCGATACACGCATTTCCTCCCATATTATTACTGATCCATAAAATGTAGTTTTCATTTATTAAATTGTCATAAATGATTTGCTAGAAGGAAAAGAGACGGAGCAATTTGAACGTGCGTTGATACAGTGGCGAGATTATGTATCGCGATTCTGTTGTGTATAATGAAGTGGAAATAAAGTTCTGGGCGTCGAGCATGTGTCTTATAAATTCAGTTTTGCATGATATGTTAAATAATTTACACAGATATATATATATATATATATATATAGATACATATATATATGTATACGTAATTTGAGAATAAATCAATGTTTAACTTGCTCTAAAGCAATAAGACAATTTGGGGTTGTTACAATACGGGGTCCTGTTGTTATGTTATCCAGATGTTGCTAATGTCGCGAGTCTTGGCTGGAGGTACGGAGTCTCACAGCAGTGTACAGGGCTGACATTCAAAGTACTACCGTTCGGTAGGCTTGAGTAGTGTTATGCCTCCACGGCACCAATCTCCCTGGTTGCAGCGCAATCATCTTGGCAAGCAATTAGTGAGCTACCATGCTCGATTCAGAATATATCCTTGCCATCTCAATTGTTGATGAAGCCTCATAGCGTCAAGCATCAACGTAAGGCAGTTACCTGCTGCATAGCATTTATGTACCATATATGTCGGAAAGGTAGGTGAAGCTCATTATCGTCGACTCGATGAGCCTTATATTATAAAATATACCTAGTTATTTCATGAAACATATAAGCGAAGCTTGATTATATCTGTCGGAGTTTCACATCTCTCGTTTAGCAAAACCTGCAATTTCAAGAGAAGGGAATAAAAATGATTAGCAGTCCCGATAAAAAGTATTATAAACTATGGTGTTTTATGATTTTACGTCGTGGTGTTAAAGTAAAATAGGTTATGTGTAAGCAATGTGATAATCAAAAATGTTTGCTCGCCCAAAAAGAAATGCAGTTTAAAACTTCATGTTGAATGGTATTTTAAGTTCTCGTGTATTTATCTTGTAAAGTTCTCTTACATGCTTATGTCTTTTTGTTGCAGAAACGAAGCCAAGATGCAGCAGGTGGACACTATCTCGCAGAATAATTCGGTAAGTAGATTCGCTTTTACGGTACTATAATTTCAAACGCAGCTTGCTTATTAATCCACTAACGCTACTCAACGAAGCTGCGTCGAATTACATATTTCTCCTTTGTACGATCCCCATGTAGTCGGTACACTGTTATGTTGAAAAGCATATAGAGACACGTGATTGTTTTAAAATTTTACCTTAAAAATCTTAATCTTTCGACAAAAGCTTCTTTCGCTATGATTAACATCACATATCGACTGTATTATGTGAAATATTTCCTTATTTACTTCTACGGACATTTTCTGTTGTAGAAGTTTGTGTAGCATTTATATATAAATTCGATCTTTGGATATAGAAGCACAATTTATGTTAAAACTCTAACCCAGTATGCTTTTCCAATTAGACACCGAAATTTTCAACTAGAGATCATTCTCTCGACGTTGTAACTTAATTTATGTTTGCTATTTATTTCCGAACCATTGACACTGTTAAAAGAGAAACCGGACTTCTCAAAATTACTATTGTGTATGACCTTCTTCCTGGTATTACGTTGAGCACAACTTTTTTTTTATGTAATGAAACTGAGCGCTGTTTGATTGAATGGTATGTATGAATTACAGTTAGATGTGGAGGAGCGAGAAAGGCTGTGTAATATACCGAAGGTGAGATTCCTTGTTGAGTATTGTTTCAACTAGGATATATATGGTAAAAATTTAAAATGGCAGCTCCAAATTTACATCCACAGCAATCTGTAATTTTGCTTCTATGTTTTGTCATGAAATTCTATACAAGCCCGACAATCAATTTCATTAAAACAAATTAATGATTTTGATCTTGCGCTATTCTTGAAGCGAGATACCTTTTGCTTGGCATATTTAGCTTTTATTGGATTAAAGTATATAAAATCTAAAGTTTGGAAGTCATTTCATACAACATAAATTCTTATATATTTCTTATAGATTACTTGCGCAGTTAACAGTGTTTTATTCTTTTTTTAAAGTATTATCGTTTTAATTGCATGACTGTATGAAATGACTTAGAGTTGCCATTATGTTTCAGTTGAGAATATTTTTATTACGTACTTGATTAGAGTTCTATTAAAAGAAATTCTAAATTGCTTGCCTGTGGTTATGGAATTTAAATATTTAGCAGCCTAATTCGCTCGCTGCATGAATGAGTTTATCTAATCCTGTAATGCATGAATCTTATTATTGTTTTAGACTTATATATTGTAACGAAAATATCATTTCCGTAATATAATTTACAAGATAGTTATTACCAATCTTCGGTTCTTCGTTCTGTCCTGTATATCTTATATTAAAACATTCAAGACTTTCGGTGAAAATGATAATTCCTATTCTTATAAAAGCAGAGTTTTAATTTCAAATTGACGATAAAGCACTAAAGCATGAATTCTGTAATGAAATTATGATTTCAATTCCTATACGTTAATTTCATACGAGAGGGAGGTAGTGGTCTAAATTTGTGCTTTGCAGAAAATTTGTTTATTTCTATTCATAAACTTACCGTTACATAATAATTGTAGTAATAGAACTAACTATGAAAACAAAATTACACTGATGTGAAATATATAAATGGAAACTGGATAATGCAGACAAGTGCACCTGGTAAGACATCGACTACACCAGCAACTCCTGCAAAGGAACCACCGCCACGTGATGAACCACCCGTGGAACCGGTGAACGGTGTAGTTCAACCACCTGTCGTGCCACCACCTAATCGCCCAGGACGCGTTACCAATCAGCTACAATTTCTCCAAAAAGGTGTGCTCAAGCCAGTATGGAAGCATTCATTTGCATGGCCTTTTCAGCAACCTGTAGATGCCAAGAAACTCAATTTACCAGTACGTAAATAATAAGAAACTAAAGTAAGGAAGTATGAGAAGGATGCGGGTGTCTAATTTAACATTTATAAATTTAATAGGATTATCACAAAATTATAAAACAACCAATGGATCTGGGCACAATCAAAAAAAGATTAGAAAATACGTATTATTGGAGTGGAAAAGAATGTATTCAAGATTTTAATACAATGTTCACCAATTGCTATGTTTACAACAAACCTGGGGAAGATGTGGTGGTTATGGCGCAAGCTCTCGAAAAATTATTTCTTACAAAGGTAGTCATCTTTTAAAATCTTATAATATGCCAGCCTGAAAAGAAAGTGTCCAGTGTTAGCGGCGAAGATATCGCGTATATTTTGTGCGTGTGACTATAAGCATTGAAAAAAACTTGTAGGTTGCACAAATGCCAAAGGAAGAGATGGAACTCGAACCTCCTGTTCCGAAGGGACCCAAAGGCAAAAAGGCTGGCAGAGTTGGAGCGCCAGTAGGTGGAGTAGCAGCAGGAGGAGGAGGAGGAGGAGCAGGAGGAGGAGGAGGAGGAGGAGGAGGAGGAGGTACTACAGGGAGTACAGGTCGAGGTCGGCCTTCGTCTGGTGCGGCTGCAGTTACATCCAGCGTACCAAATAGCCTAACGCCTTCAGCTACGTCTGCTGGAACAACGGGCGTTATTCCCATGCCTCCTCTTGGCACCCAAGCACCTGCATCTGTACCTGGGAGCACTAATACGACTACGATTGCTCCTCCACCGAGTATGGGAGTCACTCCCATGGCTACTCATAACTCTCTGCCTCAACAAGTGGTCCCTCCAACTAGCGGCTACCATGCACAACCGGCAATGGACCCGCAAGCAGCTTCTGCTGTGCCCCCTCCTCCACAAGTTCCCACTGCACCCACGGTAATGCCTCCGTCACAACCTGCAAAACTTAAAAAGGGGGTGAAGAGAAAGGCTGATACTACAACTCCTACTGCGAACTCTTTTGAGCCCTTATATAAACTGGATCCTAAAAATGCCAAAATACCCACGAGGCGAGAATCTGGCAGGCAAATAAAGAAGGTAAAAAATGTATGTTCCTCTTCTAACAAGCTATTCACGCATAAGTCTCTTCTAAAGTGTTAAAGCATTCATGTGTGTGTTTTCGTGCGATCTTCATATTGAACATGCTACCTGTTCATCATTCAATAATTTGTACCTAAAAAATTTCTGATAGAAAAACATCTACGGTGAAGAATTATCCACGAAAAAGAATGTTTAAACTTCTCTGAGTCATTCTATATGTAACGTCGAAATTCTAACAATTTAAGATATGTATGCATCAATTTTTAATAATGATCTCAGTACAGTGAAGCGTCGTCTATATTCAAATATTTTTGTTCCTTGCACGTTGTAATCATATCATCCATTAATACATTAACAAAGAGTTTGTAACGTGGCTGTTTCAGCCAACGAGGCAAGCGGAAGACGGCTTAGTGCCATTCCAAGCCAACATGCCCCTGATTGGGGCAATGGCCCAGCAGGTACATTTATTACTACTCCTTCACGCTCCTTCCTTTCATTTGTGCTGTCTTATCATATCAAGCGAATCAAACTATCTAGTCTGAAAATGATCTAGAAACCTTGCATTAAGATAATGAACAAGTACTTTTCATAAACATTGATGTTGTTCTTGTTCATGCTTTTTTTTTATTATTTCTCACTGTAGGTTACAATGCAAAATATATACGTCTTTATAAATTTGCTATTTTCTTTTTATTTACTTTTTTTTAAATACAATTCATGACATTTAGAAACGTAGCCTCAAAACCGTTTCACGATGGTCACTATTTATATTTTATTTTACAGCCTCAACATACGACTGGAAAGTCGAAGGAGAAACTTTCAGAAGCTTTGAAATCCTGCAATGAAATTTTGAAGGAATTGTTTTCAAAGAAACATTCGGTAAATGTCACAGATTTTATATAAGAACAACACGATTGTGAAGAGAATTTTTGTAACTTGTGCTCTAATAATGTACAGGGTTATGCATGGCCCTTCTACAAACCAGTCGATGCAGAACTCTTAGGTCTTCATGATTATCATGACATAATCAAGAAACCAATGGATCTTGGTACTGTAAAGGTAATAATAATTTTTTCAACCTCTTCTAGATCGTAGGCGATTCTCTGAGTAAATTGTAGCCGCGATTAACAAAATCATTATTTTCACAGACGAAAATGGATAACCGTGAATACAAAACTGCGCAAGAGTTTGCTAGTGACGTACGACTTATATTTACTAATTGTTATAAGTATAATCCCCCTGACCACGACGTTGTCGCAATGGCTAGGAAGCTCCAAGATGTATTTGAAATGAGGTTCGTTTTCACGAACATCGAAGATAAAGCTTATCCGCATCTTCTTTTTTACTTGACGAAATAAACTTTTTAATGAACCAGGTATGCGAAAATTCCGGATGAACCAATGGGAGGCATGGTAGGCATGAAAGGTAGCAGTAGTAGCGCCAGTAGCTCGGGATCTGAAAGTTCTTCCGAGAGCGATGATTCAGACGAAGAACGTACCCAA
This sequence comes from Andrena haemorrhoa, assembly GCA_910592295.1. Classification (NCBI taxonomy): domain Eukaryota; kingdom Metazoa; phylum Arthropoda; class Insecta; order Hymenoptera; family Andrenidae; genus Andrena; species Andrena haemorrhoa. The sequence goes on along the minus strand of OU342940.1, from coordinate 5,038,054 downwards.
AAATTGGTTGCTTTACAGCAAGAGGTACATTACGATTCTTCCGTTACTCGTGAATTTTTATCTCTTTGTCGTATGTTTAATATGAGAAAAATAATTTTACCTGTAGCTGAAAGCTATGCAAGAGCAGATGAGGAAATTGGTAGAAGAAAGTGGTAAAAAGAAGAGTAAAAAGAAGAAACCGGATAAGTCATCGAAATCGAGGCCGATGAGCAATAAAAGTAGTATCGTTGCCAGTCATACTGGTGCCATGAAAGAACTGATGAAACCAAGTGGTGGAATCCCAAGTGTCTCGGACAGTGTTGGTGCAAGTATAGCTAGTGTTGCAATGGGAGCAGGTGATTTGAAAATGCCCAGTGGTATGGGTGGTGATCTTCATCATCCAGCTATGGCAGTAGGACCTAATAAAACTCATACGGCAGGAAGTATGAGTCATCATCTACCGACGGTTGCAAATGCCAAGCCGAGGGGGAAAGGAAGAGGACCTGGAAAAGCTGCGACGCCGAATACTGCGAATAAGAGGCCAAAAGCGAATAGTAGATCAGCTGGAACTAAAAAGAAGAGCGCCAGTAGTCAACCACCTCCAATAACATTTGATTCGGAGGACGAGGATAATGCTAAACCAATGTCTTACGACGAGAAAAGGCAACTTAGCTTGGATATTAATAAATTACCTGGTAAGCAAACAATTACCTTAAAAGACGCCAATGTGCTGCAGAAATTAGAAAGCAGCTCTATATTAAGAATGCATCTTTTATTTTATATTATAGGAGATAAATTAGGCCGAGTCGTGCACATAATACAATCTCGGGAGCCTTCATTAAGGGATTCGAACCCGGACGAGATTGAGATCGACTTTGAAACGTTAAAACCATCGACATTGAGGGAATTAGAGAGCTATGTCGCTTCATGTCTTAGAAAAAAACCACGTAAGCGCTTTACTTTAGGTTTCTGTCTGTCTTATCATTGTGATTACATTTCTGTACTTATTCTTAAATTCTTTCGTAATATGTATCTACAAAGGATAATAATTTTCAATAAAAGATTAAAATTTATGCGTTAGAAGTTTTATCTTGAAATTTTTATATTAAAAGTATCTTCAAGTGAATATTGTGCTGTACGCGCCAATTAGTATATCTTTTTAGAATGAAACGAAAGAGGTAGTAAATTACCAAATTCGAATAATTGCTTGGTGATATCTTCTCCAAAAGTATTTTATATCTGTGCAGGTAGTCTACTATTATTTCTGATTGATATATTTACGTAAATAGTTGCGGCAAATCATTTAAGAGTATATAATGTTATATTTTTTTAGAAGATTAAAAATACAATAAAACCTAGGCTTAATTTTAATATATTTCATGTAATATACTATATAGTTAACATTTCCATGTTTACAGATAAGAAAATTAGTGGTAAATCTAAGGATGAACAAATGGCGGAGAAGAAACAGGAGCTAGAAAAAAGGTTACAGGATGTTACAGGGCAGTTAGGCAATGTTAAGAAAACTGCTAAAAAAGGTTGGCATATTGGTTATTTTGTAGTAGACGATGTTTCTGTTCCCTGAAAATGTTCGTACGATCGAAGCTGATCGAATCGTGAAATTAACCGACTACTTGCCTGTTTTACAGAGGACAGTAGTAAATCAGTTGATGTAGTTGGAACGGGAGGCGCCAGTGGACCTTCGCGATTGTCAGCATCAAGCAGTAGTAGCAGTGATAGCGACTCCAGCAGTAGTTCAGTTTCTTCGAGCTCCAGTGATTCAAGCGACAGTGAAGCAGGTTAGATATGAACCTCATGTAACTGTTGCTATTATTAGACCCTTTCTTGGGAACAATGAACTACTTATAAATAAGTAGTTTTCATGAAAACACGAACTAATTTTTCCGTGAGATTTAAAATTATGGGGTTATTTGCGACTGTTTAGTTTTCCAGAAGTAGATCTTTCTTTCTCGAAATTTTTCGTCAACTTCATTACAAAAGACTTGTTCTATATAGCACAGATTTCTATTCACGTTTATGTTAGAATATATTACAAAGACAATACATTTATAGACGTTTTGACAAACAGTCAATACATTCTTTTCTTCTCTTCCATACTTTGTTCTCATAATGTAACAAAGTAGTTGATAAATCCTATGTCTATATTCGTAGTAAAATGCATATTTCTTTGGACATTCGTTGAATTCTCAGATAAGATTATTTGAAACAAAAAGAAAGCCATTTTACATAAAATATAAAAATCATAGACGTGAATCTCCTAGTTATTTTAAATAAAGTTATTCACCATTTCATGTGGGTATTTGCTACATGTTAATAAAAAATGAAGTTTATTTTTTGTACATTCTGATTTCGTTTTTAATTTGTAGAAGGAATGTTACCGTTTATGCATGTCCACTTTTGTGTATATTTTTTCAGTTGCTACAAAATTACATCTTTATTGTATCTCTTGTTCAAATATTGATAGCCTTCGGTCTTTTCTAAATATTACCTATACAATTATGTCTAGAAAGAATTTGCGTGCAACGTAAAAGATCCATACACATGTTTAGAGTCTAGTGCAGAAATTGTGAAATAAAGATATTTAATAATAGTAATTCTTCAGTGTCAATTCCTGGATGTATGGATCGTCGTTCTTCGGAACTACGTGTTACAGGAATTGAAGTAATATTGGGCAAAGTATATTTTTAAAAAGAGATACTGGACAAATATAAAGATAATAAAGTTAGTTTATTATACTAAAATAATGGACAGATAACGTTTTATGCCCCATGACTTGGTGATAACTTGAAATTTAAGAAATAATATGAACTCTGTGCCTAACCAATTTTGTATTGGCAATTAAAACAATCGAAAATACCGGTGCAACTATTACTGGTGCAACGTATGCAGTGGTGAAATTACAAAGTAGATACAAAAAGATTTTTGAAATGGGGATTTGACTGCACAAATGCATCGCAAATATCTTCTTAAGCTGCTAAATCTTGCTTATTAATTGTATTTATTAGGACGGCGTTATTCGTGTAGCTTAAGTGCTGCGTTATATTAATGCAAGTACGAATGTTGTGTCAAGTTTCATTGCGAAAGTTTCTATTAACGGTGAAGGAATAGTTATGGAGAAATTTATTTAAATCTATATATACTTTTTGAAACAAAGGTATCCGTAAAAGTGCTTTTGAACATGGTATTTGAAACTTGACACACGCAAGAAATTTCTATTTAATTTACAAGACAATATGCAATGGTAAGAATAAAGGTGAGCTAGTGGAGTGCAGACTGTGTTTAGAGGATACCATATGCCATGCCAGCTTGTTTCACAAATTATATTATTGATTAAAAATGATTACTTATATTTTCTCTTGCCCTGTCGGTGTTGACAATACATTCTGTTGCTCGAAAGTCAAATATAGTTTGCTATTCAAGGGTACTGAATTTTTCACTGCAGTCTCGATATTTTATTAAATGCGCACGGAAACATATCTCGAAAGTGGCGAGGCAGTTGGAAAAGTTGGAAATGGTAAGGTTACTTAGTTAGTACCTAAGGAGGTTTGCTGCGTGGATGTGTATATGGAATACACAGCATAGCAATGACTGTAGTGTGAAATGTTAGTACCTTGGATTATACATATTGTAGCTTCTCCTGACAATTATATTACCCTACGTAACCCAAGCAACATCATGCAATATATTAACTCTTGCAAACTTAATATTTATTTACATTAATCGATAAGCAGAGCATTACTTGTATCACTGTGTTTTTAAATCATTAAGTTTGTTTCCTCGCATTGATTCATTCATGTCGTATCATTTATCAAAGTATAGTACAGTGATATTATTATAACAAGCGTCATTATTACATTAAGTGTGAAGACACACTTATTACCAGAGTGACGTGAGAACTGTGTTTAGGTTTCTGAACACTATAATTTGTTTCCACAGACCTAGACTATGTGGACTTAATGGTCAATACTTGAGAGGAACAAATTAGGCAGTGATATTATGATACACACGGGAAACAAATGCAGACAATGTGTATTGGTGGCTGGATTTGCAAATCAGCATTCTAAGGTTACTATAATCCACAGCTTTCGCGTCAAAATAGTCTAATTAGATGCACTCTCCGCAAAACAATTTCAGAGTTCACATATTTCTTAAACAGCTCTAACCTGACTATTACCTCATATTACTTACTGACTCCATATCTTAATTAAGTTTACTTTAATAAAGCCAAAGAAGTGGTGCTTCCTTTGAAAGGTCAATTACTAAGATTTATCGCCTCATAAATATGCTTTGGTATAATAGTACACTATATTATTTAGATAAAATGGTGAAATTAAACTGAAGTATTCCTTCCTCTAAGTACATATGTGGATTCAAGTGAAAACAGTTACAAAGCGGACATAAATTGAGCGGAGAATGTGATATGCGATACAATCAACAATTTCCATTTATTTTTTATAAGATCAATGACTTTGAGCATACAAGGTTTATGTTAACATATCAGAGAAAGAGAAAGGCAAGGGGAGTGTACAAACTACGAATGACACAGGCAGAAAAGGTAGACGTAAAACGTTGTTTGTAACGAATAAAGGAGAGAGGAAAGAGAAAAGAGAAATGGGAATGGTAGAAGAAAGAGGAACGAGAGAGCAGGTTCAGGAAACGGTCTACTATACGAACAAGGCACCCTAGCCTCCAAACACATTGTTTGCACTCCGCTAAGCTTTGCTAATCGTCGTTTCATTATTCTATTTACCACTAGTTCTTCATTGGTATCCATTGTCAGTTTTCTCATTTCTGAAATTACTCGGATAGAAGTCTACCGAATTTTCATTCTGCTGAATCAATATCATTAAGTCAGTGATAATTATTAATTATGCAGACTGGTGTGGTTTTACATACCTTGCTATAGAAAGTAATAATTACACTTATTAAAAACGAATTTGATTTTTTCTCAGCAATATGATTTGGAAATATGCATAATACGTACTATTGATTTAAAGTATTCATGTTGTAAAAAAATGTCTCAAATAACATTAATTTTAACCCGTCCTATTAAAACATTTTTAGAAAACCTTTTATACAAGTTCGAACGAGGTTAATTTTAGTGATATTTTGTTTTTATATTTCTATGTGTAAATGTCTGCTCCATGATAGCGTTTTTGTTGAAATATCATGTAAATTTAGTTCTTATATATAGCAAAGTATATACATAAGAAGTTATGGACGTAACTGATATAAGATTCTAAGGTGCTTTTAAAAGCACTATATGCTTCAAGATGTTGCATAAAATGAACATTAAAAAAGTGATCAAATTTGCACTCAGTACAATTTAATGGTATCATTAATCGTACAGTCAGCAGCGTACTTACTGTTCCAGCAAAACAAGTAGAGAGATTAATAATTAATTGTTATTAAGTTTATCAGAAACATCTACAATAAAATTCGTCAGAAAAAAGTGTTCATTCATTTCTAAGGAAATTATAAGTATTAAATTAAACTAGACACAAAGACACAATGTCGATCGGAGTGATTCTATCATTTTATGTTTCTTGAAATATTAAAAAGTAAATAGAGAGAGAAAAGGAAATTCCAATTAATTAATTAGTTAGACTATGAGATCAAATTAATGGCGTGTGCTGAATTAGATAGAAACTATGCATCTATTAAAATACAATCACCATTAGCTTGTAACATGAGATATAGGGCATTTTATAATAATATTAATATTGCCTTCCAAAATTTTTTGTAGCATTTATTCCATATACAAGCACGCGTCTGAATTTTTTCGCATCTTTGCCCAGACTGGAACGTCATTCTTCCTTCTAGATCGTTATACGCAAAAGCAGATTCAACGGACCTTGATATTTTATTAATGCTCTGAGACGCCCTTTAATTTAAAGCCACTAATTATCTCTTCTCTCGAGAGTCACACAATGCGTTCCATCTGTTTTCTGCGTATCACGAATTGGATAGCAACAGTAACACAAGCATACGCGTTTTGTACATAGTGAAAACTAATATATCATAAAATATTAATAATAGCTGTAAGTTAAAGAGGAGGCGACACACGGGGAGACTTTTTTAAATGCATACGCGAAGCTAGATGAATGAGAAATAAGCAGAAAATTAATCCTTTGAGGTCGTTCAGAGTCGGGGTTGGCTCATTTGGTGGTCCAGTTAACTATATTATATAAATTAAGATACGCTGGAACTCCTACTCGATGTTTTTTAGCTTTTCGTTGTTTCTTTTTCCAATTGCTTTCTCTTATATATTATGTATTGTACATTTCGTGGATTTTATATTCTGTTAATGACCATTCCATTGATAAATATGATTTCGTCGCGGGCATATAAATTAAATATTAGTATTAGCGTTGCTTCCTGTAACTGATACAATTAATACTATGGACACCGAGCAGGAGTATCTTGCCACCGATCTCAATGTTGTGCTAACTACGACTTGAATTTACGTTCGAAACTGTCTGTATGAGTGTGACACTCTTGTATCATTCATATTTAAGTTGAGTCCACAATTGTACTATTTACGTAACTTTTATTTGCATTAATTCTATTATTATATTACATTAATTATATTATATTACATTACATTGTATGAATACTAAAAAAACAACAACAAGGCAGTTTGATGGTTTTTGTAGTCAACATTTTGTAATCATCATTTTTGCCACTGTCACGATTATTATTGTAATAATCATTATTATGATTATGGTCATTATTATCATCATTATTATTATTATCATTATTAGTACCCTTACAAGAAGAAAAAAGAGCGTGCTTTCGCGTGCATATATAGTTATTATATATGTATGCGTGGCAGTTTCGCAGCACGTGAAGCGTGTATGTATGTGCGCGCGCGCGGTATGTATGTATGTATGTATTTATGATGTGTATACATATATATATTATATGTGTATATAATATATATATATGCACACGCAATTATTCATAAATGAATTGAATACAACTAACTTTATGTAGAATGAGAAAGGAATGAATTGTTCTGCGCATTAAAGTTTTTTAATATAAAGATCATTAAGATGAAAGTCCACAAAAAATCATACAATGGAGATATTTAAATTAACATTGTTGTACACAGTGATACAATTATAATATAAGCATATGAATAAAATCTATTAGAAAATATATGCTCGAAGTTTTTTAATTTTGTTTCTAATACACTCAATATTTATTTTGTATGTTTTACTTGGCGAACGCAACACTCTCATGGCTGGTATCCTCTGCACACTGCATTTCACTATATCTTCAGCGATCTGTCTCTTGTAATGAGAAATTGTTAATTGCACATATTCACGGTTAGATGCACGTTACATTGAATTACAGGGAACTCTTCCAATCGGCCATCAAGAAAGAAAACGAAGAAGAACACACCAAGTACAGGACCACCACCGACAACAACCACTGTTACACCGGTAAGATAATATTTCTGTGGGGAACACCTAAATTGTTAGCAGTGATTGTATAAGTAACAAGAATACACGCTCTTCTATTGTATAATTCTTCATTGTAATTGAAATACTTTGTTTTCTCGTAATTCATATTCTTAATGCTATGATAATTAAGAATTAACACTGTGTAAAATATTGATTCCATGTACATTTCAAGGCATATTGTCTTAGTATTGTAAGAATAATATCTCACCGTAAGTTGTTAGTTGATATTATAAAATATAATGCAAACCTCGTGGTGTATATAGTAAAACTTTCTTCTCTCCACAATATATTAAATGATAGTACACTCTTCAGGCGCCTACATTGAATCACACTGGAGGTCTTCTAATGAACAGTCAACCCCCAACAAATTCTACGGGACCAATAACAAAGCCAGCTGTTACTCAACCTAGCAATATTTCTTCAGAACAAGGTGCGTGAAGCGCATAATTCGTTCTCAAATTTATAACTTAATTTAAATGGCTGTCATTTCATATGAAAATATGAGATATACCCCACACACAGGCGAATAAGAATAATATTGAGAAGGCTTGGCTATCCAAATCCATTTACAGCATTATTCAACACGATACCACAGTGTCATTTAATTTTATACAATTGCGACGTATGAGAATATATAAGGTTCAAAGCATGTCGTATATGATTTCAATAGAAGTATCCCATTAACTTCGTAGCTCGTATTTGCAATTTTTAATAGCATTCATTTTGTCAATTTCTTTTTAGGTGGCAATAGTCAACAATCTGTAGCGGTAGCGGCTGTTATAGTTGGCCAAGGGATGTCTGTAGCAAGTCATGCATCTATGCCAGCGCAACCGTCGCGACCCACGGCCATGGCTACGGCTGCACCTGTAAAGAAGCCAACCCCACCACCACCAAATACATCTAATCCACCAACACCGTCAGTATCGGTACCAACTCCACCACCAAGTGTTACACCTACAAATACGAATTTTATGGTAGCTTCACCGGTTGTGCCTCAGCCACCACAGCCACCCACATCTGTTAGTTCCTTTTCAAATGCAAATACGCCTGTACCCACAGACGGCACAACTTTAACGCAACAGTCGGACCTTCTGCAACCATATAATACTCTAGGTACACGTCTCATTGTATTATTTAATTAAGGGTCTATTATAGCTACAACCAGTTGCCTTCATATACATCGAATTGTATAGAAACAGTCTTCCAAATTCTAATTCGTCATGAGAGTTTCGTATGTAACGCGCCAAAGGGAATTATAATATTCCAATGAAAGCTTTCTCTTATACAGCTCCCGTGCCTACACAGACGTCGTTGGAACAAACGCTGTCGATAAAAAAGGAGCCGCACATAGCAATGATTCAGGCGCCGCATACGAACGCCAATAATACCAATTTGAATATACTATCGGACGTGAAAGCCCCAGTGAACATGATGCCGACGAGTATGGCGTCCAATTTGAATTTGGGAAATATATCCATGGCCAATCTGAATATGAATTTATCGCAAGGATTAGCGACGCATATGTCAATGCACAATCAATTGGAAAATATGATAAACACTACTTCGCCATTGACCAGTATACAAAATTCGCATAGCGTTACGATGTCGCAACAGCATTCCAACGGATTCTCTAACATCAAGCGGGAGAATTCTCCGCCAAACTTGTTGAATAATAACGGTATACCTGGGCTTAACATGGGGATGAATATGGGAGGAATAGGTTCCATCTTTGATCCCTTGTCTATCGTTTCCATGCCAATGCAAACGTCTCAAATGCCAATAAAGAAAGAAGAGAAATCGCTACCTATCTCTCAAGCACAAATGGCTCAGAAGCCCATGGATGGTATGTTTGACGTTCACTTCAATTCAAAGCATGCATTCTAAGGAACATCGTGTAACGATATGCAGTCGGTTAATTTGAATTTTCAATTTTATATGTATGTTGTATCTAATACCGCTTAGTTGCCGCTGTGTTTATTTATTTCCAATTATCAATATTTCATTACATTTTAATTATTCTTCGTGCTTTTACTTTTATCACATTCCTATTGAAACAATACACTGTTAGAAGAGATTCTGTAGGAAATATTCTCTATTTTTTTTATCACACATGTAAGTTTTCGAATAATGCTTTTGCATTTCTAATTTTCTACTATTGCACAGCATAACCGCGAGTAACACTAATATAATGAAACATGCGCATTTACTTTATTAGAAATTATTTTTATTTACGCCTTATTCGTTTACCGTCTGCTGTTTATATTCTAGATCGCTATATTAACTGCTTACTAATCGAATGTATAATGCCGTTGCTCTAGCCGGAGCTCTCTTTGCAGAAGTGAATACACTAGGGATGCCACCAATGGGGAACCATTCGAGTTCACAGCTCATGCCTGAGAAAAAGATGACGCCGCCTGACTCCAAGAATCCTGCGGCGAACTTTGCATCAGCCTTCAAGAACAAGGTAGGAGAATAAGTGTTTTGCGTACGGATGGGTTTCTCAAAGCGTTGGAACCCGAGAAAATTTCGAATTTTGAGAATTCGAAACTTTGCACCTTTTTGTGATTTGAAACTTTCGATACCCAGATAAGGAAAAGTATAAAATCAATGAATAAACAATCGTTCGCAGCGTGCCTCGAGAATTTGTATATTGTTATATTTTTGTTTGCATTTGGTTTAATATTTGTATGGTTTATGCAAAAATTTGTACAATTCAGTTTTTAAAGGAAGATATTCCACTTATAAAACAGAATTAACGCTTCAAATTTGGAGACTTTCGAAACCTTACAAAGTTTCGGATTCGAATTTCGAGAATTTAAATATTAGGTTTGCACCCACCTCTAGTTTTGAGTACAATATATTGAGAAATGTATTGTTCCCAAGGTTGTTTCATCGGTTTATTTTGTTCCTTAAATTTGCACAGACTGTGGAACAAAATGTGAAAAATGCCTCATCATGGTCGTCTCTGGCTCAAGCATCGAGTCCTCAATCTGCAGCGGGAAGTAGCATGAAAAGTGCTGCTCGCGATTCGTTCCAAGCATTCAAAAAACAGGCTAAGGAAAAACAAGATAGGGTTAGTACATAACAGTATTCCTTCTGGGAAGAATATAGGTGATTTCATTTGTGAATGATACTTGGAATTTTCGGTACGGTGCACGGATAGCGGTCTTGTTCTTTTATACTCCATTCAGATGTGGATTAAATGATCACAAGCATCAACTTTCTATTTCTACAGCAAAGAGCTTTATTGGAACAGCAGGAAATGCGTAGGCAACAGAAAGAGCAAGCGGAAAGGGAGCGTCTGCGGCAAGAGAACGAGAGAAGAAGAGAACGGGAGGAAGAAGACGCGTTAGACAAAGTTAGGAAAACTGTTGGCGATCAACAAGGGAATGTCATGACTACTACTACATCGAGGGCGGAAGAGGTGAAGGCCATTGTCGATACCGATAGTAGTAGTCCGAGTCATTCATCCGGTCAAGACAAAGCTGTGGCTGAGAGGGAACGTCAAAGGCTACGGGAGCAAGAGCGACGACGCCGCGAAGCGGTAAGTCCAATATCATCTATTTCGCTGCAAGTTTCTTGTTCTCCTCTGCGACGTGTTCCGTGGATCAAAGCCACATTACAAGTATGTCAGAATTGGGATCGAAAACAATCAGTTTCGTGTATAGGCGTAATGTCGGAGATATAAAATGTTACAATATTAAATGCAAATTATTATAAAGCTTTGTGAAAGTATTTAATCGCGGATAGAAAGCGACAGATCGCGAATAGGTTTTCTCAGTCGTCGATAGTTCCTCGTGGGCGAATTCGCCAAGAATGGGTATATTTATTATTTCAGATGGCTGGGCAAATTGACATGAACATGCAAAGTGATTTGATGGCTGCGTTTGAGGAATCGTTATAATGTTATTCGCTGCTCATTATAAATCCACTGAAACCGGGCAGGACTTGGATGAAATATTTGGCGCTGGACGGTACCGCAGAAACGTATTAATATATACGTCAGTCAATAAGAAAAAAAAACACTGATAAATAATAATGATAAAGTAACGGTAAACCGAATAAGAAGTCGGTGTAATAGTAGAAAAATGGTGGTGCGGGTTGGGACATTCCAACGGAAAATCCTAATTTCATTGCTCGAGAGTTCGGGCCACAAAGAGACAGTTTATCAAATGACGCAGAACTAATTGTGTGTAATCGACGGACACCTAAGTGTGACCATGTAATTAGATAAATACTTACACGACACTTTGAAAATGCTACACTGACTATTGTGTTACATTTTTCCGGTTTTCATAAGTTTGTACTTTATGTAAATTTGGAAACAAAACAAAAAATATTACACAGAAGATAAGTGAAAGAAAGAGAGCGAGAGTGAGCGAGAGGCAGAGAGAGAAAAAAGAGAGAATGTCGCGTGTGATTAGTGAATGTGTGAATAATGAAAGTGAGCGTGGGGGAGAGTAAAAGTTGTGTACATTTAGTTAAGTTTTATATTTTTCCACATTCAGTCATTAATCGTTGGTAGGATTACATAGACAGTGTTTCTGCCAATAATACATATAATTATTAGCTATTACTAATAATTTCATTTGCAGATTTCTTTCTTGATTATGAATATATACTATTTGTAATCACGAGATAGGTAGGCTTGTTAAGTCAATAATATAGAGAGATATACCTAATGCGAACATACACATTGGTGAATTTAATCGTATCGATCATCACGATGGCCCGCACGACTCTCTATTAACTACGTCGATCTCGATTGGGTTAGAAGTCAGGCGGGGCCAGTCGATTGATTTCGAAAATATTTGTAAACTCACCTTAGAACAAAGTCGTCAATTATTACGAGTAACGGTAAGGTGATTGTAGAATGATGTAGTTTCGATCCTACCAACCATTAGATCAGATCAGACGTACGTACCTAATCCTTGGTATGCTTTTATGATCGTGGAAAAAGGGAGAGCGTGACACGATATTGGCCCCGCAAATGGAGCATTATTTAGGAAAGGATTATGTATTTATTTGTTCGATAAAGCGAATTATCAGATAGAAATTCATTAAGGAGATGCTAGAACTATAAAGAAAATTATTAAAACTTTGCTTCGAGACTGCACGTGTACAGGCGTAAATCGAGCGATTTGAAATTTTACAAAAAAAAGAAGAAGAAATCTAGTCGCTCCTCTATCAATGTACGCGAATGTTATGTGCATCTTGAATATATATAAAAAAAGATTCAATCGGCAAGAAAAGTACAAAAAATGATATTTCATTGAAAGAATGATTATTCATTGCAGTTTGGGCTTATTACGTACTACTATAACTCTATTACTATTACGATGGGATTCATTTATAAAACGAAGTAATTGAATTTGTAGAAGTTATAAGAATAGTGGCTATAGTGGTACACAGACATTACTGATAACAAGAGTTGTCACGTGAGGTATATTATTATTAATATTATCATTATTAAATTATTTCATTAATGCAATTTTATTTTTTTAAGAGCCTCTTCGAACCTGCAAATGTTTTTCTTTATCGTAGCGTGACGAACGATAGCTTTGTTTGGGATTAAAGAAACGCTACGCTTGTACGAATAGTTTGTGGCATTGAGACAGGCTTGCTCGTATTTTTGCCTCGTTAAAAAAAAAGGATATACGAATCACAAATATATATGTTCCTTTCTACGTGATACTAGATCAAATGCTTTGCAGCAGCGAGCAATGCAGTGGTGGTGTTGAATAATATTTGCAAAACGTACACGCAGTCTGGGTACATCCTTGCGCAAATGATGATCGTCAGATCGTCGGGACGAATTTATCTTGTCGTAGAGGATCGATTACTTTTATCTCACTGGAAAGGCACGGATCGCACGCGATATTGATGAAAGCTCGTCAATGTGTAGCGTTCAATATTATTTATTCTACGTTTTTTTTACAGCGATCTATCATGGTGGTATCGTAATACCTCGCTTTTAAAAAGCCTCACGAAATTTCGCCTTCTTTCTGCCGGTATTCGATGTAAGATTGGAGGACGAGTTCACGATAGACACGACCAATAGACAAAAATGGAGAAGGAGAAATTCGTTAGAATCGCGAAGTATATTTGATATGCGTCGAAACGCCGAGCCCCTCGCCAAAAGATCATCGTGCGTAACGACATTGTAGTATGTACAGAGGATTTATGTCGCATCGTGTTTGTTTAAATATTGTCATTCAGGTTCCTCGAGCGCTTCCTCCGAGCATGCACGGAGTCGACACGCGTGTCGAAAAACGTGTCGGGATAATGAGAACAGACAAAGCGTTGGAGGCATGTATCGATACCGAAGATCACAGAGTTAGTATCCACGTTGTTTAGCATAATGTGACTGTGTGTATGCGTGTGCATGGTTATAGCTATGTATAAATTGCGATCGACAAAAGGGACGAGACAAATACGAATAATTGTTCAAGGTAGTCCTCGCGTATCGGTAGAATTGATTGCGAGTCCTTAATTTGCGGCTAATTTAAATACTCCGCGAGGTTATAGGATCGTAAAAAGGGGGTCTAAAACGATACGGCTGGCGTGAAATGCAGGGGGGCTGGGAAGTCCACGTGGATTCGCGCTGTTATTCGCAATTCCGTTTTCGTCGTTAGGTACATAGGAGATGATCGAAGGAAACCTCGTCGTTAATGGCAACAAAAGCAACAAGCCCCCATTCGTTGGGATGCTCTTTGTTCTCGCGTGTTGTGTGCGCTTTCATATCAGTACGATCTCGCACTCGGTGATCGTCGATACTAATTCTAGCAATACACTAGACTATCCTACGTCCTTTTATTTAAAGTACCGGGACCGTTCCCGGGAATTTGTTAATCAAAATTCAAGATTTACAATGAATCTTGGCTCTGGACCTTTAGCAATCTATTCGCTGCGATATCAATGTTCGCGCGCCTTAGCATATAAAATGATTTAGTCATCCGTATGTTGATTGTTGTATGCGCTTGATGTGGTGGGGCGATCTCTTGCAGGAGGGTGTCTGGGGTGAATGTAAAGGGGAACGATCATTTTGTACGAGGATGTGTTTTCATAACAAATATGATCGTCTCGTAGGAATAAGTTCAATGAAATTTAACTGTGGGCGCGATGAAGAAATGTATTGTTTTGGTTTGGTAACATCGATCGCCGGTAGTGGAGCAAGATTGTCGAGAACGTGTATTATTGGCATATATACTTGGAAATCCAATGTATCTGCTATATTTGAGTACAATAGGTACTTTGTAATATGATTTTAAACACCACGCGAACTATTGGCAGAAACGTGCGACAGCTATGGCCACGAAGGCGTTGATGCAGACATTTAAGTGGTTGCGTTAAAAAGGATAACCGATTTTCTCTGTCACGAATTATCGCGTAACGTGATGGACGATCCTTCGCAATAGAGAAGATCACTGTCAGTGATATTTAAATATATTTTCGTGCGAGATTGTCCCACGTTTATCTTCCAGCGAATATTTTAACGATATTCATCGTGAGTTATTTTTCTACTGGTTTTACTTTTCGTGTCCTGGGTGGTGTTGCTTGTATAACAGTGTCTCGCTCAATTTGTGACAGAAATGAAGGATCCCCTACTAAATAAGGAAACGATTTAATGTTTCTAATTACTTTTTATTTCGTTTTATCCATATTGTATCGTTAGACTGACCAATCGCAAGTGTCTTCGAATGTTTCAAAGAATTCCTCTGATCAATGAAGTGCACCGCATTAAAGTAACGAGCTCAATAGTGACACGAATTCTAAAACAAGAAAAAATATTGAGAAGAGAGAAAAAACGAAAAGTGCGTTCGAGGTAGAGAAAGAGAGCGGGAGAGAAAGGGGAAATTGCGATAGAAATGGGAATGAAAGTGAGAATGAAAGAGAGAAAGGGTGATGAATGCATGCGCTTAGGTATTATGATTGTATAATACGTGGTTTGTAATTGTACATAAGAGGAGAAATCATTGGCAGCAATTTAAACAGAATACAGATATCTATGTATAAAAAGTAATAAGTACTACTACACACCTCTATATATGTGATAAGGTTTGTAATATTTAAGGGAGGCCGATAGATTGTATAACCTACTAGATCTCAGAGTAAGTTATTAGGTAAAGACGTAATAATTCGTAAGTAACACCAAAATCACTCCGCTGTATCAAAAAATAATTTTTTATATAAGTTCCCACGGGCGCACATCATCTCCAATGGCACATGAGTTTTAGTAGACTTATTACGACTAACGATAGCAAGGCGTTAAGCTGGTTGTACATAAATAATAATGAAATGAAGAATAAATGGCTAAAAATAAAGAATTGCTTGATGTTGTTAAGTAAGAGAGAACGTTTACTGGGCCAAGCTCGCACGCTTACCCTTGATTTCCACTACACCATCACTGTTTAAACGAAACCTTACACTTTTCCTCTGTTTGTGTAATCCATGTCATTAGAAAAATCAAATAAACAAAAAAAAATATCGAACCTTTGACACAACTTTTCTACGTGAATACATCTCGTATACGTAAAGTACGTTCTAAGCTTTTGCGCAATACATTTTCGAAACAAGTTATTCCGGTATTGATCTGGATCTAAATCGTTAAGGACATACGTTGTAAGGAACTCCTGATGAAATCTTCAATTTTTCATTAAATAATCGCAGACTTAAAAGATACACGAATCCATGTTTTATTCAATTCTCGATTTACTTAACAATATCAAATGGAATTACGTTGTCTATACTATTATTAGTCCCTAAAAGTAAAAAAAAAGAAAACGATTATTACATATTCGAATCAACGTTGCGAGGTAAATGTGAATACAAGAGTTACTGCGGGATATTAATCAGACGTACATACAAAATTAAGTTTCTTAGTTTGTAATTTTGCATGCTATATATAAAGATATAAATACATATATAAATATATAAATAAAGAGAGAGGGCGTGTGTGCCTGTGTGTGTGAGAAAGAGAGAGAGAGAGAAAGATGAACGGAAGAGTGAGAACGTGGAATACGAGTTGTGTTATATAGTCATCAATAGAAAAGATACTAACTAAAACATTATTGTCTCATGTTTGACGTTTTCTCTTATGTTGCGGATCTATTAGAAAAGATAAGAAACATCATTGTGTATACTATTAATACAGATAATGCATATTATACGTTATTATAATCTCTGTGAGTATGCTAATTATTCTAAGGTTTAATTATTAATAACTAATTGAAAGTAACCATGCTGGTAGTTTTTCATTATGGACCTCATCCTGTCTCGAAGAAATCGACGTGCAGAATTCGCGATATTAATTTGCAAGATGAAATATAAAAATACAATTAACGTATGAAATATCAGTAAATCTAATTTTGTTCTAGTATATTACGTGTAATGTGAATTTCTTTATTTAGCCAATAATCAATCTTCCATACAAATCACTCGTTGCTTTGAGTTTCAATGGATATATCGTATTTATATAATGTTATATAACTTTATCTTAGTTTAATATATATTTTACGGCGTTAACCAAATATCACACTGTTCCTTGAAATGATAAAATTCTTTCAACCTGTGAGCCTGTGCACGTATGAAGCCACCTGCGTCTTCGGGGTCGAATCCCCCTTGGATGTCCATCGACACTAGAGTCTCATTGTATAACGAAGGTTTTCCGTGTCGGCCAAGCACAAACACTGCAAATGCCCAGCGATTAATTTTTATTCGAGATTTATTTGATTAATACTCACCATTTCCTTTATACAACTGCAATTGAACCGTGCCAGTCACATATCTTTGCGAGTACAATATACTGTTGCGAACAAAATCACATTCGGGTGAGAACCATAAGCCTGAAAAAGATTTGGTTCAGATACATCTGCTAGCACCGCGAAACTATTCTATTTACCATTGTAAACGTAATCGGACATCTTATCGGTTAAATAAGACTTGATTCTTAAAACCTCACGGTCTAACATGAATATTTCTAAATCCTGATGAGCCTTATAAAGGATCGTAGCGCCGGGTGACTCGTAAATTCCTCTAGACTAAAATGTTAAAGTAAGTTTGTATGTTACGCTCCTAAGTAAACTTTATTTTACGTACCTTCAGGCCAATGCAACGATTTTCCACGATATCTATACGCCCTATGCCATGTAGACCACCGATTTTATTTAGATACTGGATTATTTCCAAGGGAATAGTGAACACATCTTTACTTTTCAAATCTTTTACGGATGATGGATATCCCTGTGTAAAGTTTAGTTCAATTTCCATGGGTTCCAGAGGAGAAGTCAATGGATCGTTTGTCATTTTATATAATCCTTTTGGAGCCGACGTGGCAGGGTTTTCCAGGAGCCCCGACTCATAACTAAACATGTATTATTTTCCACTGAAATTTCACTCGTTCCTTAGCAAGTAATATAATTAATCACAATAGTTTCAGTTATACCTAACATGCAGCAGATTCGCGTCAGTGCTCCACGGTTCTTTGAGTGTCGCCGAAACAGGAATTCCATTTTCTTCAGCGTATTTCAACAAATTCGGTCTTCCTGGAAAACTCGTGTAAAATTCTTTGTTCCTCCAAGGTGCAAGTATCTATGTAACGACGACAAACGTATGTACAGCACAGCTTTAAAGGAATGTAATTGTAAAATGGAATACCTCTATTTCAGGGCAAAGGCTGTAGCAACCCAACTCGAAGCGGAGTTGATCGTTGCCTTTTCCGGTTGCACCATGAGCGATTACAGACGCACCTTCAGCTCTTGCGATTCTTATCAGACCTTCGCTAATGCATGGTCGAGCAATTGAAGTGCCCAGAAGATATCTACCTTCGTAGATTAATCCACACGCAATGGCTGGCCACGCGAACGAAGATACAAAGACATTTCTTAGATCTTCTACTATCACCTTGTAGAATACGAAATTAATCATGAACGAATGGGAAAGTCGTTAAGAAGTAGATTTTATCACCGAGAAGATTAGTTGGACGATATTAATGTGTTTAAAGTATTTATTACTATTATTACCTTTACAGCGCCAATTTTTAATGCTTTCCGTCTGATAGCATGGAAGTCTTCATCCTGCCCAACGTTTGCCTAAATCGTAATAGTCAATTATTATACGTTTTGTGAGGAACAATTTTGTTAATCGATGTGTAAGTAGTCTTACCACATAAGCGATGACTTGATATCCCTTTTCTTTCAACCACAATAGTATGCACGATGTGTCTAATCCTCCACTATAAGCTAAAACGATTTTCCTTTCATTTCTTGACATCTTGTAGAGCTTCAGTGCAACGGAGATTTAAAAATAATATGACAACGCCCAATATTCGAAAGTGACAGGCGGCTCTCTTTATTTCGGCAAATTTATCTGTTGACCCGTGATATACGATAACCCTCCGCAGTTTTGTTGCAATAATAGCCTGCAGCGACTTGAATTTTCCTCGGATTTCAACTGATATTTCGCTTGTTAAGTGATTAAAATTTATTTCACGTGGTATGGTGTACATCGAAAAGAAAACAATGCTGGAGCGAATTGTAGGCCTTTATAAGCAGAACATTTTGTTTAGACTACAATCTACATACATATATTATGATCGCATAATATATTATATATTAATCAATATCGTAAACTTTGTAATAATCTCGCCGCTAAATAATCGCAGTATTAACTCACATCAATAATTATTATGATCAATTAACAGATTAACTTCCATCGATCGAAAGCGATCTACAATTGCTTCTTATGTGCGGTAGAAGTTTTAACATGTAAATATTTATCGACACGGTAAAGATTTTACTTATCAGTTAAACAGCTATAAGTCTTTAGTATTCGGACATTCTTCAGATTTATGTAAATGCACCGCTTGATGGCGAATCGAAAGCGACATTTGCACGATGCATAAATTCGATATACATACACGTCCAACAAATGTACTTGCGAATAAATCGATAATCTAATAGAGGTACAATAAATAAGTGAATGCACGTCTACCGTCTCGCTATACAATAATACTTTAAATAATAAAATCGAACGTAAAAAAAAGATATTAATGCTGACATCGCGTTTTTATTAAAATCAATACGACCGAAGCGCGTGTAATCGTGTTGCACATGAACACTTACAACTTTTCACGTGGGTTCGATAAGCATCACTAGCTGTGAGTGAGATCGAGGACTAAATCTTTCAAGATAGTATAACAGTCGATAGTTTTTGGAGCGGGAGATAACGAAATGCTAATAACGAGAAATATACACGTATATCACGATTCTCTTCTACGACACATCAAATTCCTTTGTTAACCGGCCCCTTATTATTACCAAAGAGGCGGCTTGGCGTACAGTAACATATATCTCAGCTAGAATCATTCGCCAGCCTAAATTACCATGAAACACTTCCGTGCAATCTACATCAGTATTGCCAACATGTTTACTCTTCGTTAACGTTTTTATTCGCGCAGGCACTTGATACCGGATATCATTTTCTCCTTCTAGCGCCGCTTCTACTTCGGCCAATTGAGGTTTATGATATGACATACTCCAATTTCTCAATTAGTCGCCAAATGGCTGTGCGACCTAAACAATTGACTGCGTGTTCCCTATTTAATATTTTCAGAGATCATCCACAAACTTTCGTAGCTGGTATTACTGATGGAGCCAAAGCTAATGGCGTATTAGGAATACGGGAATGTGTTTTTTACTTCGCTTGCAAACACGAAAGTCTTTTTACACGTGAAGTTTACTCAGGTCATCTAAGAAAGATTTCGGCGTGATTATATGCGACGAACCTGAAAGGGAAGCAATGACTGAATGTTAACACCAGTTTACGATTGGGCGATGTTTCTTAACGGACACTCACCAATTATCACTTCCCAATTTTTCAAAGCATTCGTGACTTCATAAGCGCACCGTACTTCGGAGAAGCAAGCGCCACCGACTACGAACACAATCAATCGTGGTACATTCTTAATGGTTTGTTGACCCTTATCTTTATGCCAATGTCCGTATCGCGCACTGGAAGCAAATAATAATATAACCATTACATGTAATAATATAAAAATTATTTTATCTTGCCATACCTAGTTGGAGCGTGGTATCCCGAACTTGCTGCACGGCCAGCTAAAAATGGGAAATGTTTGGAATCAAGCTTGTCTTCGATCGCGTCTTCCATGATATCCTTCATAACCGGTGTCCAACGGCTCATCTGGTAAGTCTGCTCCGTAATTCTTTCTTTACGTGGTACAGTGTACAATTTTTTACGGTTACCGCCCTGTAACCATAAGATGGTAATGTAATAAATAATACAAAGATAAAATAGAGAAACGTAAAGAAATAAAAGTACTTACGTCTACAACAATATTGATACTAAGGTTCGCCATGTTCACTATGGTTTGTTTGTCATCGGGAGACACTTGGGCATGATTAACTAGACGGTTAAGGTTTTCGTCGGAAATGCCATTTTTACTAATAACGTATAACGCGATAATTCGCAGCTTGTCTAGGTGATGCACAGTCTGATCAAGTAAAATTGGCGTGATGTTCTTCATTTGATCTTTAATACGCTCGCCTTCAGCATCCGTGCCCATTGCCAAATCCTAGTAAAGCATAACACGTAAAGTTAGCTTATATCCAATTCACAAGCTTTGCAATCCGTATTACAGAATAAGTATCCACACACTTGCTCCACTTTGCAGAGCTTATCCACATTCCCCTGATAACGTTTCATACAATCTTCAGCTAATTGTAAATGTGTTGCGTATTTGCTCAATTCCTTTTGGTACTGTGGCATCTTCTTGATCATCTGCGAAAGATCCTTCATACTCTGCTTGTCCCCTTGCGGCATCCTTTTCGACTCGGTGAACTTCTTTAAATTCTTAGTAACGTTTCTGAAAGCAAACGTGCCGCATATTTCAGTGCAAACGCGTCTTTTGCAGCTGAATCTTAAACTATTCGAACTTACTGTGACACTACGGCAATATGTTGATGTCTAAGCTCTACCCACAAATCATCATTCTCGTCTAACAACACCTCCTTCTGTACTCCCGCGGAGGCTTCGAACCTTACAAGAATATTCCCCCGTTAAAATATTATTTGACAACGTAATCCTACGCGCGCGCTGTGCCATTTACCTGTAAACATCATTATCAATGTCTAATAAATCATACGCCATTGCTTGCAGCGTCAACTCGTGCAGCAGCGGGGAGACGCAATCAAATCCTCTGTCCAGGATAAGTAGCTGGGAACGGGCTTTCTCAGGTCCTTCTCCCATTGTCGGTTCATCCGCCTTGTAAGCATCTAGCTTCTGCTGTACCATGTGCGCCAGTTCCACGTTCCGGTCGAAGTCGCTGTTTCAGAAAAGCCATGTATGAAGGAGGCTCGCGTTACCGAGTATTGAATTACAGCGGGCAATCGTTTACGTACCATCTGTATCTGACAGACGGGTATTCCCCAAGAGTGGCACAGAGTGTCGCTATCTGTTCAGCTATTCTTTCCATATTAGCTGTTCTCAAGTTGGCGAACGAAGGATTATAAAAGCAAGCGAATGTTTCGCGCGAGTCCAACGAGAAGACCTGTTTAACCATGTACTCGTTTCAATATTATCCACCCAACGATCGCTGGGCATCTTAAGCTATTATACTTCATTCCTCAAGCAGTGTAAATAATATACAATACACATCGAAGAAAGTAACGAACAGTTAACGAGATTACGATAAATAACAGCATATAAAATCGCATGCACGAAACGACAGTTCCAACCGCGAAAGGAAACGTAGGAACTACACATGTAAGGTATCTACAAAGAAGTCTTTCGCCTATTTACTATCTCGTGAAAATAAAGAACTGAGGAGGACACAGGAATTTATGTTCCGTTCATCGAAGCTCAGAAAATTCAAAGTAACTATTGCGATTTGCGACTACTTCTAGTGGCTAAGATCTTTCTCTTCTTGTTCATCACCTGCGACTCGTAAGGCAGGAAAGCGATGTTGATCTCTTTGAGGGTTTTGATCTTTTTAGCGGCGAGAGACTTGCAGAGTTCATTGAACAGCTCCTCTGGACACACTGGTCGCGTAACAAGCATGAATGCATTCCGTCGTTAGTACGTGCTTATTATGTGAGTATTGTACAAAATAGTGGAGCAGGGGGCGGGGGCGGGGTTAAAAGTCGGATAAATCGGCGTAAACATCGTCGCGCTTGCTGGTCGAGGGATCGAGAAATATGGTGTGTAAAAATGTTGCAAGGACGGATATAGACCGGTGTACGGGAAGGTACGGTGTGTGAGAGTAGTTTTTCTGTACGAGTGCGCGCCCGTCACCACAAAGAACGAAAAATGATCAGACACTTGTTTTCTTGTTAGTTTCCTTTGCTTTACCTGCTCCTCGTACGGTATGAAAGCGATGTTGATCTCTTTTAGTGTCTTTATGCGTTTAGCTATCAGCGAGTGGCACAACTCTTTGAACAACTCGTCGGGGCATGCTGTAAAGAGACAGACGGTAAAGTGCCGCGCGGACTAGTGAGATTCGGGGCGCCGGTTTACCCATCGTCGCACGATCGTCTCTATTCCCGAACAATCCTGCCTCTTTCACGTGTACTTGTTTAAATAAATGAAGAAGTCGGAACCGAGTTCTCGTGTGTATGCGAGCAAACGAAAAACCGTACTGTTAAGAGAAAAAAAAGAGGGCCCAAGATGAGACTAGGCTGCTCCGAATTCATGATAGCGGACTTTCTCGCGGTAATGCTTGCCGCCGGCAAAGAGATCGCCCGATAGTACCTTCCGTGAAATAAACATGCGCGACTTTGTAGGTGGTCCTGGTGGGGTTGCTGAAGTCCTCTATCAGCTTTTGGACAGAGGAGTTGCAGGGCGTGATCAGGTAGATCGCCTCCATCGTGGGTATCGGTTCCCGTTTCTTGTTGATATCTTCTACCAGGGTGATCCCTTGGGCGCTGATGTCGTGCATCTTGCAGCACGCTGACACCATCCTCATGGCCAATTGGTCCACCACCAAAATACGCCATTGCACGCCAGGTGTTCCGGCCTTCTTCTGTTTGATCACTTCATTCATAATCTCTGGGAAAGAAGACAGTATGATAAGGGAAACTGGCGTAGTATTGAGCAAATATTTAGAATATTACAGGTTCTTATTAAGCATATGAATCAGTGCTAAACATTTTTGCATCGCGCGATAATATCTGCACGTGCATACTTTGTAATATAAATCACTTTTCCAACACATTTAATAACGTTTTTAATGATAATATTCTGTATAAAAATTGAAAACCCAAGTCCATTCTGTATTCGATTGATATCCATCGATCAATAATAGTTTCGCTCTCTGCTCGATTGATACTCGTTTCCTGTTGCGCGTTACAGAAACGCAATGAACAGTTTCCTCGAAGTAATTCAATAATTGGATCATAGTTGTGACGTATTAATATTTAGGAAGATAACAGCGATATGTATTCATCCATAATGGAGCGCGAACGTAGTTACGGGATTTAAAATTAAATGAGACGTTTTTTGGCGCTCTCTGCGCGTATTGATCGTTCGTACGAAGCAATGACGTCACTCACAACAGGTCCGTATCTAAAGAGCAGGGGGCACCGTGTGAAACAACACCTTAAATAAGAAACACGAAATAAGGGTTGCACAGCTAAACGAGCACCTAAAATGGACGGAGGCTTTGCTAATAGGATACTACTAGCGATTAGAGTTCATTGCAAAGTAGAAATCGTTTCGTAGAAAAATGATTTATTAATTGAATTACTCAACGCCGACTGATATCTACGACAGACATATGAAGATCCCGAAATGCACGACAATTATTCCATTATACTATATTTACAGACGTTAGAATGCACAGGCGAAATGAAATACCTTGTCGGTTTAATTATTAAACATATGAATGAAAACGCAATAAACGTGGGATTACTATAAAAGCCATAAGAGTTAAACTAACTGATTCAACAATATGGACCTTGGATGTAATAAATATCTAAAGCAAACGTGTATAAGAATAAAGTTACAGTGTTAAGAATGTAAGTGGGAAACAGAAAATTTCGTTTTCTACTTGTATTATCTCGAAATGTACGAGGCTATCAGTGCATGTTTACTAAAGAATATTAATATATAATTTTTGCGATCAACAGATTGAGATGCCGATGCATATTAGCATTTCCATCCTGTTTTGCTTCATGCGATACTACACGGAATTTTGGACACAAAGCTCGAGGAATTTACGTCTGTAAAGTACGCATTTGACATTTCTATCTAGCAGCCGCTTCGTAAACGATGAAATCATCGCAGCACATACGCCCCTTTGGAGGTTACGGGTTCTGACAGCGGTTCGGGCGACGCATTTCGCACGCGAGAACAATTTGCATAATTACTGCGACATTATCGTACGAAAATATTTCAGAATTTTCCTAATTTCGCGGAAAATTAATTTTTTTCTCGTTACTCACTTTGACCAACCTGTCCCTTGAGCGCCATTTTGCTAGTAACTGACTACAGGTTTCTCTGTCAGGTGGCGCTTTGAAACGAACACGTAGATAATTCTGGAATCATCTTAGCTCGAGGTCATCTAGTAACGTTCTTCCGTTCGAATCGATGAGGCTGAACCGCGCTTGGTCGCGTAACTATTTGCTTAATTACACTTTCTTTAGTAGTTTGCTGGATAAGTTGGTTAGATCTACGAAACATATAAACGATGCGAGACATGTAAATTCAAAGATCCAAGGAATACTCGCCATTTTTGCTTAAAAGAAATTATAGCATGCAGGGGTTAAGGGTAAGGGTTCGTTTGACTCGATGTCTACGTGATCGTAGGACAGTTACACATAGAATTCGTTCCAACACAATCAATATTTAACTAGAATAATTAAACACTTCTTAGAACATCGAATTATACCAGTTCTCCCTAACAATAATGACATGGAGTACAATAACGATATCATACAATCTCAATTCCCAATAAAAATTTAAATCCCAATCTATTTCTACAATACTACAACCAATACCTATTCAACCATTTCCCCTCATTTCAACCCTACAATTTGGCGGCATTTCCCATGTCCATAATGGCGATCGTTCGAATGGTGGCGGTCGAATGATAGCTTTACAAGCGCTCATTGCGATAATGGAATTCCCTTCGAAGCTCTGCATTCAGTTCGTTGCAATTTTTCACGGCGGTGACGCGTGCCGCTCTCAAACAGCGAATCGATTATTTCAGAGAAATCCAACATCCCCGATTGGAGTATCAATTATGTGCGGAGAAAATACGGGATGAGCGCACCACCCGAGAGAGAGAGAGAGAGAGAGAGAGAGAGAGAGAGAGAGAGAGAGAGAGAGAGAGAGAGAGAGAGAGAGAGAGAGAGAGAGAGAGAGAGAGTGGGTCCGGCGGCCGAGCGGGCCGCGAGAGAGAGAGAGAGAGGGAGAAGGAGGATCGGCTCAACGAGGACGCGAGAGGGTTCGTTCAGTCAGTACGGATTTGTTCGCCGGTGTGCGTGGATCGCGTCGACGGTTTGCGCGCGCAACGCCAGACAGTGTACTACCGCCCGCGTTCGTAAGAACGGCAGACACTTCGATAAACTTCTCCGTGCGCGTCGCCCGCCTAATTCCGCGTGCCGGTCTGTCTCTGCGCGCGTCTCGGTGCCGGTTTAATATAATAAAGAATAAAAAAAGAAGACGGAAAAAGGAGGTTTTCGCTGGTCTTACGCGATCGGTCTCGCGAGTCAACGCGCCCGGGATAATGTGTGCCGCGGATATTGTTCAGCAGTGATAACACCGCGTCTTGACTGACGGGGCTGTTGCATCGGCTTTCTTATGTAACCAGTGCGTCGCTGTCACCACGTTTCCGGTACTTGGAGTTTGGCTGCGATCGTCCACGATGAAGCTGGAGTATCCCTGTCGCGTCGAGGGTTGGCTGAACGTCTGCGGTGAGTGGGACTTTTTCTCTGCACTTTCCCTCCTCGCTTTTCCGTGGCCGACCGCAAGACTCCTTCCTCGTCGCGTTTCCACGGGCATCGGGGGAGGGAAGAGGAGCGAAATGGGACCGAACTAGCGGCTCAAGCGTGGAGGGAGGTTATGTGAGGTCGCGTGTACAAAAGTGTCTCCCCGTGCAGTGAACCTCAGAGATGCACGTGCGCTGTGCGCCGCGAGAGCGCTATTTCGCTCATTTCGCTAGTCGGCGCGCGAGTCGGGCCCCGCACGCTTCATTGCATAACAAGAGGCGCAGGGGGAGTAGTTCTGTCATCGTTCGGTCGTACGAAAACTCCTCGAGGGGGGCGACCGGCAGTCCGTTGCTCTCCTTCCCCAAGAATGTCACGCACGCTGTATCTCGCGATAGAGACCCCCGGTCTGTTTATCTCTCTGTAAACAAAGTTGACGGCCGCGGAGCGTTTTTCCCTCCTTCTCGCACGGCCGAGGAACGTTTCCTTTGTATTAGCATTTCATTTGCTTTACTAATCGCGCCGTTCGTAACGGAGCTTTCGAATCGTTTCGAATGTCACGTGCATGCGGTATTCCTAGGCTCGGTGCACGAATAAATTGCTCCTTTTTGTCGGTGTCTCGATTAAATCGTTCCGAGCGTTCGCTCGGCAGTGGTAGCTAGGGGGTGTCGAGTTACGCAATGTCTTGACGCCCCTTTTGTAGGTCACGGAGGGTGAATAAAGTGTACAGGTATTGGAATAATAATTACTTGGTTCTTTTAAGCGTTAGTAGGCATAGTGGAAGTTTGTCCTCTAGTTGTCTCAGATGGTTTAGGATTGCACTAGTTTATTGGAGGTCTTTGAATCATATTGGAGTAATATGCTATTTCTGTGCCTTTTTTTACCGAATGACTGTTTTCTTTCTTTTTACGATCCTGGGTCCACACAGCAGGTCGGGGGAAAATGTTTAATCCCATTCTGAAGGATCACGCGTGACGAAGGGCGCAGTATCGCAACTAGGGTCGCCACATTTCTGGCCAGAGCTCTTGGTCTTAATATCTCACTTCCGTTCTCTCGTTACAGCTCCTACATCGTTGACATTCTCCTCTAAGCCCTAAATCCACGTGCGACTGGTGGGAATTTTATCCAGTTCCTTGCGTCTCTACCTAATATTCTCTATTCCCAGCTAGACAATTTTCAAACAGTAGCAGTTGTAGCCTGACTCGGGTGCAGGGTTTACAGTCTATTTATTTTGGTCATGATAGCCTTAAAATTCCGAACCCTTCTCTTTACACATCCCCTGTATATAAACCGAGAACGCGATCGATGAAAGGAAACCAAGAAAAAGCGAGAAAGTTTCCGAGGTGTCCTTCCTCTGTGGTTTGTGCGCTGCTAATGTCGTCAAGCCTGACGACCTTCCTTTTCTTTTTTCGTCAGCAGTGCCGGGCAGACGGATCGTTCGATTTTTACGCCCTTGGCGACACGGTGTGTCCGTTTCGCGTCGTGGCTCGTTTTCATAGTCGAACCTCGCCTCTAAACGCGTCACCCGAATGAGCTGGAATAGCTAACATTCAAACGCATACGATGAATATGTATCACGCCGAGGTGCAATAAATCGCCATGCAGATCGGCGTCGCTTGCAGGCTGCTCGGCTGTCTTTGGACCAACGACATCGTCCGCTGACTGCTCATTATACGCTGCCGAGAGTAATTAGGGGGCCACGGTCTCGAACAGTTCAGTAGAGTGAGTCGAATGATGAAAGAACTGCACTGCGCGGTATAATTAGAGGATTCCTTATCCAAAAAATGAATCAGTTGCGAAGAACATTGGGTTACTCGGGTACAGTGTCTCATGAAACGTGGGGTTTACTTCAAGAGTGTATTAGGTACGCGGATGTAATGAAGAGAGTTCGTAGAAATCTTTGTGGTTCAATAATTCCAGTTAAGTATTGCATTGGGTTTCAGCATAACCTGAATTAGTAATTAATTACTAGGTCCTAGTTGTGGTCATATGCACATAGGGTGAAGGTATCTAATATCGCCCAAGTTTCTATCACTCTATTACAAAGCACTCTTCGTATTCCGAGATTCCCATTTTCTAACACTTTTCATAGATTTCCTAGTTTCGCGAGTAAATATCAGTTTATCCCGTTTAGTATTCAGAACTTCTCCATAGTTGCTCCAATATAAACAGGTTACTCCTTGCTCCAATACCCAAGCGCTCAGTTATTCTTAGAAAATGTTCAATGAAAGAGTCGCTGTCGCGCGGCCATTTATTGCATAGCTAATTGTATCGATGACAGACAACCGTTTACCTTGAATTTTCGTCACTTTCGTCTGCCCCGTCACCTTCCTCGAGCTTTCAATGTATCGGGGGAGGGGGCTGCCTGGATCGACCGCCTTTCCTTTTTCATTCCCAGCCTTTCCCATTTGCATCGAAATGAAAACATCCCTGTTTGATGGCCGATCTCCATCGCGGGGGCCTTTTGTCTTTGGTCGTCCAGCGAATGGACGTTCCTTGTACCATGAACTCGTACACATCCGCTATTCGCGGCGTATTTGCGCGACCATGCTCGCCGCTCGCCGCCTCGTTCCTTCCATGCCTGGAGAACGAAGCTCGCAAGGCGCGCAGACTTGCATCGCGCCACTTTTTCGAGGACGATATTGATACGCCAGGTAGAAAATAAAGAATCTCACGGTAGAAGGCAGTTTTACGACGCTAAAGTATTTAAATGCCTTTGCGCAGCGTGTCGATTTGACTATCCATTCCTGTTCATTGCTATTTTGTCACTGAAGCCCGTGATGTCGTGCTGAGATCAACTTTCTCGTGTAATAAATAATAGCAATAACCAGTGGCGAATAGTCTTCGAATAAAAATTTCGAATAAAATGAAGCTATTCGAGAATAGGGAATAATATTTTATTGAAACAATGCCCAACTCTGCGCAGGATACCCGAAATCATTTTTTGCGCATTCAAAAAAGGATCCCTCATGTGCTTCTTCTCGCAAATGGTATTGCGAAACGTCCACGAGGAAAGTTCGAACGAGAGTGAAATGATTCCAATGCTCAGAGCTCTTCATACATTATCTAACATTCTAACGAGGCACGTTGTAAATAGTATAACGAGAAGCATCGATGTGACGTTCAATTCATTAAAGAGAATGGAGGGGAAATACAAAGCGAGCGCGCAAACCTCGCCGTGCGTTGCTGCGCGCATTATCATACTAATTAACGGGTTAAGATCGAAGATTGCACGGGAACGGAACCAGTTTACCTTCAGTAATTGATCTGATTTGTCCACTTATCGTTGTTCGTTTTCTAACGCGATAATTCGCCCGCGAACAGCGCTTTCTTCGGTTCCGTGCCTCGCGCTGGAGGCAGTTTAATAACTGGCACTATTGAATCGAGATACTTTCGCCGCAGCTAGTGCCCGTATTTTATCCTCGTTCGTTTGCATGCACACCTGCAAATAATAGAGAGCGTTCCGTTAGCGACAAGGAACGGGTTAGCCGCGTAAGGCGCAGGTAGCTTCGAGCCCAGCGTTCTCCGTTTACGTTGAAACAAATCGCACGGGTAAATCACGTGAAATCGGGGGAACGCCGACTTGTTCTAGTACATCTTGGAAAATTGCTGGCCAGGCTTATGTAACGCAGCTCTCGAACATTGTGTTCGAACTGGCGCGATAGACTTTCGAACGCATCGAGAACAAATCGGCCGTGCCGCGGTCGAATGGGAAGCGGAATCAAACGCAACGGTAGAAAGCATCGCTACTTGTTCAGTTTCCTTGACAAACTGCACGATAATTGTTTAACATAACACCGAGGGGAAAACACCGAGATCTATTTGCAGCGCGTTAACACGGCCCAGATTGTACAGCGCTCACCGCCACTTTCGACTTTTCCTTTCATCTCGCGGATTACGCGCTGCCTATCTCGATTATGCGACGGGGAGCCTGCTCTTTTCAATCGGCCGCAGAGTCCGCTGAATTCTAATGACTCTCGGTTAATCCGCTTTGCATATGCCGCTGGTCGTTACCTGTTCTTAGAGAATAATTTATGCTCAATACTTCCAAAAACAGGTGATAGAAGCAGTGTATCTATTTAACTCTTTCAGTGGAACAAAGTTTAATGAATGACGTGGTAGCTTGATGGTGGATATGGGTCCATTTTGACCCATAATAGTAGTACATATTTCGTTAATGCAATTCTTAGGTATTGATTTTATAATGATACTAATAAAAAGTAATGAGTAACGTAAATAGTTCTAGAAGGGTCTAAACGGATTTGTTTTCAAAGTAAGAAATGTTGAGGTTCCCTAGGGAGGCCGTCCTTAAATTGCGTAAGGGTAATTTTGGCGAGTTCTCACCCCTTCCCTCCCCCAGTATAAGAATTCGTAAGATTTGATATTCCGACCCCCTCCTTACGTAATACTGTTTACACTTAATTTTTTCAGTTCTTAAAATACTTTTCCGGAACATTAATGATAGAATTTGTAGTTATTAAAAATGAGGTTAAAAAATATTACGTAAGAAGCTCCCCTCCGCCAAAAAGCCTTACCTAATTTAAGGCTGACCCCTAGGTGAATATTTCCATGTTTTCCACAAAATACGCCGACGACGATCAAAGTGTTTATGCACGCTGCTCTGCATACAACAGTTCAAGGGAAATACCAAGTGTGCCTCTTTCTCCGATTGTATCGCTTAACACGAGCACATTGGGTTCATAGTAAAAAGGATACACGCCGCGGATACCGCGATGGTGCACCCCAGATCGGCCAGGTTATTTACTCGTGGCGAGGGCGCGCTTTAAGCGCACCGATCTTAAGTAACTACGCTGGGCTTAATCTGAGCCGTAACGCGCAGAAAATACGGTGTTTCCAGTCACGTTCCCCTTTTACTCCTACGCTGGCCGCGAGTAGCATATAAATAATTGATTTATTGGATGATTTACAACGATCCGTGCTGCTCCGTTCGCCCGATACGTCCGAAGTTCATGCATAGCGCTCCGCCGCCGTTTCCGTCCGCGTACCGATACACGGCCAGGTTTATCGTGACCATTGCCGTTACTACTTCATTGTGTAATTGCAGTGGTGTTCCTAGTAAACGATATCGCGGCGGATCCAGCTGTAAACGCGATCGTAAAGCTTGAACCCGAGTTCACGGAGCTCCAGCTGCTTGGAGCATGAGCTCTTCCTCTCGCTTCCTTTGGGTAGATTTCGGATGGTCCCTGAATCGAGAAAATTGCAAGTTTTCTCTGACCCTTTCATGGCCATTTTGCTGGTTTTCGTAGATGGTCTGGGTTATGTTGATTGTCAGTTTTTTGCGAGTTGATCGGTGCTACTTGTCACTCTTTCAGGCTCACTTTGTTTATGGGTTGTGCATGGCTTTAATCTTTGTAAGAGGAAAGGAGCATTTGAATAGAAGTATGCTTAGTGTTTTTAGTGGCCCATGACACTGATTTTTATACAAGTTCACGCATCTTTTATACTTTTTTATATTTCTATATTTCTACATCTCTAGATATATTTCTATATTTCTACATCTCTAGATATATTTCTATATTTCTACATCTCTAGATATATTTCTATATTTCTATATTTCTATATTTCTATATTTCTATATTTCTATGTTTCTATATTTCTACATTTCTATATTTCTATATTTCTATATTTCTTTATAAACGATCACTACCTCTGCCAAGCGAACGCGTCTAAAATACCCATCCTGAATCACAGAAGCGTCTCGCGCGAAAAGGCCGTAACACGTGAAATCAGTGGATGCAGGCTAAATAGTCCTCGATCTCTGCCATTCGCTTGCCAAAATTCTCGCCGGCGCGGCGTGAGGATGATTTACAGCCAGGTGAAAGTTCTCATACGGTTTCTCCTGACAATCTCTTCCGTTCCTCCACCTAATCGCCCAAATTCTAAGATGTTTCTTAAGACTATATTTCGCGCTACTTTAACGAACGAATTGGACAGAGACTCGCACAGATGTGACCGAGCCAGTGTCTCTGGTTACCTGAATGGCCACGGAGTTCACGCGTTAATGACATTTGCATAATGCACTGCCAAGATAAATAATCGCAGGGCACGACGAGGGTATAGGCGAAAAACTGGATAATCCTGATCGGTCGCGTGACAAAATATTACTTCATACTTACGCTACCGACCGCCCTCTCTGCTTACCGGTTTCGTAAATGGGAGTTTCACTGACATTTGCCAAAGTAGCTTTAGCTTGGCGAACTAAGTGTCACGCCAGTATCGCGCCAGCTGCAAAAAGTCGACTCGCGCCGCCACAGATAACGTACGTTACGTTATTTAATAGGATAATGAAGCTGCGGAATGAATTATCGCGCTGGATATTCATTGTGAATAGCTGCAATGCGTGAGTGCGTTCCTCATTCGTCTTCTCTCGTTTTCCAAATACAGATTTTTTTGTCAATTTTCTAGAGACTCTGATGCAGAGGGAAATGAATTTATGAAATTATTTATGGAATTTTTTATTCTTCTCGAGAGGTTTTAAAAGCTAATTTAAAACAAGCAAATTTAAAACTGCTGTAAAATTCGGTTGACTGATTCCTTTCCATCACCAATTAGGCATCATTGTTCCACCGAAAGCCTAAGTAGTAGCTTATCTCGCAACTATGATACCTACTATCAAAATCCCATTCCATGATTTATTAGATCTGCAATTAATTATCTGGAGTTTCATTGTTGGTTTTTCCCTCCTCTTAATTGCACCCGGCGTGTCGACTGTACCGTAGGTTACGAAGGTTGCAATTTTAATACTACGGACAGACAGAGCTCTGCAATAGCAAAGTTGCAGGCAGGTGCACGATAGATCGACCGATTGAAACAACTTTCTCGTTAGATCTCACGAACTCGTTTTATACCGGTCTAATTGACCGAATACGATCGAATTCAATCACGCAGATAGAAATTTCGCGAGCTTTGCTCCATATTTTAAGTTGACGCTAATCTGCTTAATATTCTTATCACTTCCATAGAGAGAACGTTCACAAACGTATCTCGACACACGTCACAGACTTTTTGCTACGCAAAGCCCTTACCGATCCCATCCTACAACATCCTTTTTTCGAATATCTGCCTGCGAAGATGTTGTTGGTTTAAGTCCCAGAACAGTTACGCCGAACGTCGGGAATTTATTCTAGCAATCTTTTACGCCATTAAACGCGGAATTTCTTCCGTAAATACGAAGATAGACGATTCACCACCCAACCTACGCGAGACATAAATTGCTGGTCGTTGCAGTATCGGTAAGCATGGGAATCGATGTCGGTTCTTTGGCAGTCCCCCGAAAACACAGCAGTTCAGGCTACGAACAACCCGATGCATCTTTCCAGCAAGTTGGACGCGCGATTCATCGCGTGCACCAACAATTGGAGCTGACGCAGCTGACGTGGATCGCGATAAATGTTTGAAGATGTAATTTCTAACGGTCTGACATCGGAATCCAAAGATAGCTCCGTTGTCTTCCGGTTTCTAGCGCGTCGTGGGCGTGCTTCGATTACGGTCATGTTACAAGTTGAATATCATTGACTTCCACGGGCACACCAACACACGAGCATCATCAATTCTTTATTCAAATTACATTTACAGCGGATTCTCTTTCGTAATCAAAAATAATTTCAAAAGTTAACTTATTCTTCACCCTCGCCGAGTAGAATTAAATGTAATTGTTCTGTTGCCACGTGATTTTGCAATATTTGAGAAATAAAATTATTTTAGTTAGACCAGTACTTATTGAATTTTAAGGGATTTTCTTTCCCATAGAGTTCCTTATAAGGAACACGATGACGTGTAGGAATTTGTATACTTCTCCCCAATTCCTTCTCTCCGATATTCTAAAATTCATCGCGTAACCCCGTGACGCAGCTTCACAGCCGCGCCCCGGCGCAAGGGAAAAGAGATTTTGGGCGGGACCAGGCCACAATGGCCCGACCTCTGAAATTTCTGACGTTATCTGGAAGTCCTTCCTCCGTTATTTCATCAACGTGGCTGCTGATGTATCCACAAAGGTACGGAACGGAAGTCACGTCGTGTCGGCGTACAATGAACCCTGCTGGTACCAGCTTCTGATTACGTTGTACAAAAGATTCGTGAAACTCCGACGCAACGTCGACTTGGTTCCGAGTGGCCCTCTGCTGTAACACTTTTGCAACGCCAAGACCGCAATTTCGTATCGTAAATTTCGACTTAGGGACAGTCTCGATCCTCGCGGACTGTGGTCGAGCACTCGTCACGTACATATTCCGTTCGCATGTCGTGATACGAAAGCATACCGCGCGTAGATCGTGATATATTTTCCAGGTCGGTTACGCTAAATAGGTTGAAAATAATGGCAGCTCGCGTGCAGACTTTTTCTGCTGGCCATACCGTATTATTCCCTTGTTTTTGCTTTGCTCTTTAGCGGTGGAACTCACGCACGACTCGTTTCCAGCCTTGGCTCTTGCGCGGATATTTTCGAGTGAAACGAATTGGCTTTATAGAAACTTATCAAAGTGATCTCTACCGGGTGAAAGAAGAAGGCAGGATTTGCTACTTTTATTTGAGAAATCTCACGGATCTAATTCTTATAACGCATTTTTCATCTCGCTCTGAGATTTCGTAATTAACATTTGCTTCTATAGAGATCCAGGTAGATTGCCTGTGTAATTGATTATTACTGCACTTTGAACGCATAACCATCCGTTCTGACTTCATCATTCCAAATCAAAAACAACACCGGAACACTCCATAATCGAGATTCACTAAAGTACATACTTCTCCCACGCTAGACGTTGCTCAAGTGTAATCATGCCTTCCTACACATGCTTGGCTACTAATTCAGTTCATTACCAACACACGTCAGCACTTACCTCAGGAGATATTACGAGTGGCGATATTAGGCGCACTTACCCTACATTGCAACGAACTTAGCAACTGTTGAAATGATCCCCATCCTCGCGCCGTTCGGTCGCAAGGTTTGTTCCACTTTCTCCCTCTCGCCCGACACGAGCATCACAAATTCTCTGTTAGCCGTGAAACAAGGATCGCAACGGACGTGCTACAGCCGGTTTGGAAAGTCTCCAACGTAAAAATAGAGCCGCGGAAATCCGAGTTACCTTCTCGGTTCGCGTAAAGCAGCCGCTCAAGGTCGTGGATTAATTATTCGCCTTGCGGATCTAACGACGGGGGATGGAATCGAGCCAGCGCCAAGGCATTACGCCGACGACGCGGACCTCGCGCGAAACCCTTGGCAGACGGGGGATTTACGGTTATTACGAGCCGACGTTTCCTTAATTTCCGAACAACTCTTCATTTGCCAGCGACACGACCCTTCGCCGAGACAAATGTCGCGGTTAACTTCTCCTTTATCACCTCGGGATCGCTTAATGTGTTTATCTGCTGGCCAACGTCCCTGTCGATCCGACCGAGTCCTTCGGCTTTCTTAATTTCGGGATACCTCGAGCTGTAAACACCGTAATGTACGGTATGATTCACGTACCTGTCGGGACGTCGAAGGAAACGCGTGCCTGTTACCGTAAACTTTGAAAGCGTCGCTTCTGCTTGTGTAATGACACCGCGTGGGCGGTTAAAGTGATTCGAGCAAGACATTTCGCAACGATTCCGCAACGCTTTTCAGGATAGCTTTGTTATTACGAGCGGGGTATTTAGCGGAGGCTGTGGATGTACCAATCATCTTGTGTTTATAGAAATTAGAAAATTCCAGAGGAATCCTTGGATTCGCAGGAAACTGTATCTTTTATTCCCGTTTTTTTTGTTAGAATTGTTGGATAGAATGTTTGCATATTTTTCTGCGGGTTTGCATATTGAAAAGTTAATGATTAGAGGCAAGATAATTAATCGTGCGGTATTAAAAAGGGAATGTTAAATTCAGTTGGAGGAAATAAACGTTCGGTTTCGTGTTCCTTATCAACGTCTGTGAAATTAACTTTACCCGTGCTTGAGAGTTAGGAAATTGATCATGACGATCGTAATATTAGTCCTGAGTGTACCCTCAGCTATAATACGCAGACTTTACTCTTCGACAGAGAGCGTAATAGGAATGTGCCGCAGGAATTCCAAGTTTTCGTTTAACTAAAGGCGAGCGAATCCGCTTCCCTTCCCCTCGGAAATTCTCGCGACTGTTTTGACGATGCCGCGTTATTTCGCTCTAATAAGAACAATATCCTGGTGTTCCGGAAAGTTTGCATCCGGCAAACTTTGAATTAAAGGCAAACTCTACGGGAAATTAAAAGTAGAATTCCCTTGGCGAAAATGGCACGCTTGGTTTCCTAAATTCCTCCGCGCGATGGGAGAAAAAGAGAGAATGCGCGTAATTGTACGATACGCGAGCAAAATGTGGAAGTAGGTGTTCCGCAAATAGAGGTTCCTTAATACTAAAAACAAACACGAGTGGAATATAAAACTGGATTTACTTCGCGGTCTAAGGGAGCTATTGTTACTCCAGCAAATAAACTAAAGCTGCATACCAGGTGAATTTTTACTGCCGGGTTTCTGTACCCATCATTTCAACCCATCATTTTCCTTCTTTAATTCATGTTGATTAAGGGGGTCGCGAAGTGTCCTCTGGGAGTTCTGACGGTTATTTTTATTTGACGATTCTTAACATTTATTTATTTTAATATGGTTACATTTCTATATTCTATTAATCATGTAACACTGATTTTTCATAAATGAGAAAAAGGAAAAGCTGATTACCCAGATGCAAGCACAACCATCGCGCTAAATAAGATAATTAAATATATTAAATATCTTTAAGTATATTTAATATATGTATTAAGATAACTAAGTATATATTATTACGTTAGAATTATATTCTGGAATATAAATGTGTTTTCTTTACCTTATTGAATGTACCTTACATTATATGGGGACCGGAGGGTCGCAGGTTATTTGAATATTATAAAAAGGGGTCGCGACCGAAAAAAGGTTGGTAAACACCGCCCTATCCTATGATAACAGGATTTTTTTACATGTAATATATCCGCATCACCCATCGCTTCAAAAGCCGCCAAGCCCCCGACAAAATATCCCAGTAATTTGACACAAGGCAGGAAAAAGCAGCGCAGTGTGCACAGCTCGACAGAACAAACGCGCTGCAAAGCGTTCCGCTAGGCGCGCGATCTCGAGGCAGAAGATTCCTGCCGGCAGTTCTCAACAATACGAAGGACAGGCTCCAGTCACGACAAGTAACTTATTAGCGTTTCCGTTAGCCACGTATCGTTCACGAGGAAGCACAGGTCGCCGCGGAACGCGGATGATTTACGAGGGCGTCTTATGCAAATGGACGAAGCATCGCGGAAAACCGTAGAGCAATATTTGCCGGGCTGGCTCCACTCTCGCATAAATATTATCATTGAC
Organism: Andrena haemorrhoa; assembly: GCA_910592295.1. Classification (NCBI taxonomy): domain Eukaryota; kingdom Metazoa; phylum Arthropoda; class Insecta; order Hymenoptera; family Andrenidae; genus Andrena; species Andrena haemorrhoa. The sequence continues at coordinate 5,000,280 of OU342940.1, read as the reverse complement.
GGTGTAACGTGCGCGATGTAACGCGTCGGTCTGCGAATCAGTTGCCGCGAAAATAGAGCAGAGTGGATCGGCCGTCTGCGGCGCGGTGGCTCGGCACTGGGGCGAAGGTTCGAGCAGGGTGCAGCGGATGGAGGATACTCGACGAGTTGAATAGACCACCCGAGGTATCAAGATCTCGTTAACCTCTGCACTCATCGTCCTGGTGCACGACCTGGAAGATCCCCCGTTCTTTTCGTCGTCTAACGACACTCCGGTTCGTACGTCTCGCGCCCGCTCTCTCGTCCATCATAACGCTCATCTGGCAGTTCTCGAGGGAACCGGGCGGCAGATATTGTAGACGGATAGGAGGAATCGTGATGAGAGGATGTCTAGATAGAGGGAGAGGGGGTCTGGGGAAAAACGTGAAACGCCTCGAGGCGAGTCTGCTGGGAAAGACGATGCACGGTAATCGGTCACGTAGCACGCGTTCGCCTCGTTGAAAAATTAAGGGGACACTTAAGCTTCTGATGGAATCGAGTCGCTTGCTGGGAGAATATGAGGTAGAGCTCTGATCTGTTTGCAGGAGTTATGCTTTCATGTAGGACCAACCAAATTTTTGCAAGTAACGAAGGCATTTTCACTTTTCTGATCCAGACCAGTGGTTTCAGCGTATTTTCGCGTGGATATTTTTTGGGAAGCGTCGTATTGTCTGAGAGTCCCCGAATGTATACTTTGAAAGCAAATTGAGCTCGGAGCTGGCTTGGCCAAAACTCGGAAAGGCTTTACTTAAAGGGGCATCATTGAAAACCTTACACCATTCAAAGTGTTAAAGTTCGATCATTGGAAATCAAGGGATAGTGTTACTTACGAGTCCCCATGTCGTTTTAATCACTCAGGGATCCCTAATTTGTTGCCCCGCGTGCGCGCGCAAAGAAAATCATTAAGGGAGGAAGCTTATCGGCTGGTGAGTCGGATGAAAAGGGTCGTGGAAGACGCTGGCTCGATAATTGGTCACGTTCCGTGCATTCGCTGTAGCTAGGAATTAGGTAAACGCGGTTCCAGCCCCGCGATCGCGACATCTCAGGCGCGTTCGAGCATTTTTCGAAGAACGGGGATGGAGGCGGTTGTGTTCGGCTGCGGAGGCAACGACGGTGGAGCAGAGGTGCCTCACGTACACCGTAATAGCGATAATTATCCGAGTTTATTACCTAATGAAGGCAAAGGATAGGCCTGGCTAATAGATACTTTGCATCCTGATAGACGAGAAGGCGAGGGAGGCAGACGTTAAACTTAATTAACGAGCCGGCGAACGCGTGTACAGATACGCCAGCCACGACGACAAGAAATTAATTGAACGCTTCGTGTTCGACGCGAGCCGAAATTACTTGAAAGTTACACCGGGGTTGATGGGTTACGTGCACCTGGTTGCTTTCCAAGATATTCGTGTGTTTTGTTGTATATTTTGTGCTCTCTTGAAGTATGTAGTCTTGAGGATGCGTGGTTCAAGTATTCACGCTGTAATCTGCGTAATTAACGAAGGTGTGGAGAGTATGCTTTAGTACCGAGGTTTCGTAGGATCAAAGGCTGATAACCTTGGCAGGATTTTGAATTCTATTATGTTCTCTGTATAGTGGTTATCTCCTTTGATATTGTGTGCGTCATTTTGGGGGACTGAAACGCAATGTGTCTTGCTTAAGAATCTTCTGCTGCATCTGTAGCAGTAATCACAGCTCTCTCGAAACCATAATTTTCTAATCGGTGAATATTCTATCCGAGTCTTTTGAGTCTGGAAGCTGAGTTTTCATTTTCCCCAAATTTGAAAAACTAATGGATTCCAAAGGCCTCCGCTTCATTTGAAACTCCTGTGATCGCAATTAACTAATTACAACATCACACTTCAAAAATTTATTTTATTCGGGTACATCTTCGAAATTTTTCGATAGTATTTTATTGCCAATACATGTGTACCTCCTAAATGACAGAAATTCGATCATCAATAGTTGATACTGTAGTACAAAAAAAATCCATTGTCAGCCCCTTTTTTAAACCCTAGGGTGTATATAATCCCTTAACCATTACAGTCTGCACGTTTTTAATAACTGCCAGGTGCTCGATGTGGCCAGTATGGAATTTCGCGAGCGTGCGCCGTTAAACGATACGTCGCACATGTCTGGCTTGTTTCGGGTAAAATAATTACAAATTTGATGATGTCATAGCGTGCCGTGCCTTCGTGTCGCCAGTCACCATCGACCTTTGTCGCGAAATTAAATGTCATAGTGTCGCTGGAGAAACAAAGGTTAATAAGAATCGTGCGGGAGTAATTGTCCTGGCCAGGCACATAAAATGAGAAGATCGAGAGGATCGAATCCATTCACGATTTTGAAAAATGAACAGCACAGCAGGTGATGTAAATACCATATTCACTTGCTGCCCAGCTTGCACTGTTATTTACAGTGTGCATACTTATTTATGTAATAAGTAAATTGCTTGATCATCATAATCAACAAATAACTCTTTGCACTTCGACCTATTCGAGTGTCGATTGATACTGGCTCGCTGTTACGCTTATTTAATAAGAGCTTTCTGAATAGGAAATTTTGCGGTAGAATAATGTCAAAAATTATGAGTAATGCATTTAATGAATTTGGAGTGCAAAGGGTTAGGCGTGCTTTAAATATTGATCTTGAAGGTAGAAAACTAATCTTTTTACCAAATTTGAAGGATTCTCTGTACAAATTGAAATTCACATTGCCGCTAGAAAACACTTCGGTTTATTCTTTTAAAGATCAAGCACCTTCCGCTGTTCCAGCCACTTGATTTCCATAGCTAAACTCATCGTCCGTTACGAATAAACGCTAGAAAGCAAGTCGAACGATAGGCAATGAACTGGTAACTTCGTTGTTTCGTTATCTTCTCATAATTCCGCACGCTTTTTCACAGTGACGTTGATAAAGCACATGGATCCAGTTTATTCTCGGAGCTTTTTACGACTCGTCGTAACGAGCACTCGCAGATTTATCGAATATAAACGCTTAATGATCGGTCGTGAAATTCTGCTCGCGCGATTATTGACAGTACTGGAAATATTTATTACATCGTCCCTAAATCAACGTGCTATGAAACAATCTTCATAACTACATGTTTGATGAATTGGTATCCAACTTATTTTAGGTATGCCTAGTCAACAGTCACGCTTAAATACTTTCCGAATACTAATACTAAATGAGATGGAAGTGAATACACGGTAATTATTTGAGTGACGTAATAAATATCTCCAGTATTGTATATTCTGCATTCTATTTCCCAGCTTCTTTTTCAAATTTCTATCACGTAGCAGTCCTCTCGTAACTTTCTACATTCGTTCGTGACTCGCAATGATTGATTGCCCTCTTGTTCTGCCAAAATAGAGCCGAAACGCTTGAAATTCGGTCAGAGTTAATCGCAGGTGACTCACCGTGAGCCTGTACCGAGTAAAGTAACCGTGAGTCATGCTAAAGTGAAATTGGAGTGTGAGCTTGGGTACGCGAGCATCTTGACACATTTGCATATCAATCTACAAGGTACGAAGCTGAATTTACGCGCAATGAATACAATAGGGCCTTTTGTCATGCGCGAACACACGCGAGGGTGCCTCGGAATTCTTGAAGATCTGTGCCATTGCTCGAAGCCTCACTGGATTTTATCACCCAATTGCTTTTCATAATAATTGTAAAGCCACAATAATGGTTCTTGCAAATTGAAAATGCAGTCTCTTGAATTCTATCGTGAGAAATGCATTAGAAAAATATTCGTATTTGAATGTGGCAGCAGTTAACCTGTTCGTTTCTCCAATAGAAAAGCTTTAGTATATTTAAAATTGTACATTTAGTAATCACTGCTTGCAAATTAACTCATTTTTTATTTATTTCTGTTGCCCGAGTGAAATTTTGAAGGAACGAGAATTTGTGGAGGAAGTTTCAAACGACGAATTAACTCGTCTTTCCTAGTTAACAGGTTAAGGTCCCACACCAGAGAATACAATAAGTGTTATTTAAATTTGAGAGGTCTGATGTCACGATTATGTAACTTTTGTAGTTGCCACATCACTGTGTATATTTCTTACTTATTAATGCATATTAATGCCTACATTTAATAATGCATCAGCTACTAATTGATTATGTGCTCCCACTTGTTCATCTGAATCTATTTTTCATGATATCATTTTATGTGCATTCATAATATTGTTGCTTCACTGAATTTACATACATTAATTCTTCAACTGTATTTGCATCCGCATTTGCATGCATTTGCGAATAACTTTGCGATGTCGTGACTACGAAGCTTGTGACTTTTTAACGAAATTTCTTGTCTAGGTGAGAATATTTAGTGTAAACGTAATGTAAGTGCTGGAAAATGGATTTTAAATTAACGTTACATGGCAGGGACAAAATAATTCCTCAACACAACAAAACTTCACTTTATTTATATCTTCATCACTATTGGTGCAAATCTTCTTTAACTCTCTATCATCTTACCACTGGTTTTAAATGACGATATGCACATTTATAGTTTCTATTCGTTCTCATTTGTAGTTTCTAAGCGTTCCACGAACAAGAGACTACACCTGTAATCATTGCACAGATGCTTGTAGCTGTCGGTGCCTGGTCAGGTGTAAACAGGTTTCCTGATTTTCTCTACGGGAGAAAGATCGTGTCCCAGATCATCCACTGCCCGAGTGTCACTTATTGTACGACACACGCATCGTCGAATGTTAATTCAGCCACGTGCAAACACGCGTGTATACACATGCTTCGAGCACCACGCGACAGGTGTGCACAAACATACGCAGGTGTAGAGACAGTGAATGACGCATAGATGTTTCTGCGGCGAAGGGTAAATGGAATAGGGGTGGAATCAATTTTCCTTTGCTCACAATTCTATTCTGATTCCTGGTCAGTGATTGCGACTAGAAAATTCAATGCAGGAAAATGTAATTAATAATACAGATAAGTTATACGAAAGTTTCCTAAAGGGGGTTAATAACAATTGGAACGAAGAGATAGCTGAACACAAAGATTGAAACTGTAATAAAATAGTAGGAGTGAGATAGGTTGCAAAAATACTTTAAACTTCAGATTCTCGAGAAACCAGAATTCTTGACGAATAAAGTTTCTTTCAATTTCCATTAATATTTTGCAATGTTATTCTACCCAAGTTGCAGCAATTAGGAAATAGGCCACTGTGGCTCTCCACGACTCTTGGCTCGATAAAGAGCATCTAGTTCGCCGTTGAATAAAATTGCGGTTAACTACCTGCAGACAATGTGAAAAACACTTACTCACCGTGCAGGCTTTGTAGAATTAGTTACGATTTTACTATTTACCGCGCGTTGCAGTTTGATTTACCGCGAACGGGGTGGTTGCTTCGAAGAAAATTCATTGAAACAATAAGGCGGTGCTGTAGGACAGCCTGTACTTACGATCCAATTACCCCTAGAATCCCTTTGCCTGGAGTTATTTAAAAATTTATTGGCGATAAATTATCGCGCCGCTGCACCTTAATTGTTAGCACTGCGAAATCCTGCGTTATTGATGGTGCATATAAAACATTGTATTCCCTATGGGCCGCTTAAGTATACATGCAGTCTATTCACTGGGACCATTATTGCGTTTATGATCGAGCAACATAGTGATTTACCGCAGAAATGTATGAGTTTACGACTTCCTCCTTTTTTTTCGGATCTGAGAGAAATTTCCAGGTCGCTCAATAATCAATGATTTGCTACGGTAGTCGATCTGTTTTCCAATTTTTCTTGCAGTTTATGAGCAGTGTACAGGATGGTTTGCTAGGAAAAGTAGATAAATTATGGGGTTATTTATTTTTATCAGACTGGTGTGCTACTTTTATGATGTACCGATAAATGGAGTAGCAATGCAATCAGCTCAGATATATTGATAGGCTTTCCTCTACTTTAGAGTTTTACAAACTTTTTGAGCCGGGATTCCCTTTTATAATATTCAAATAACCTGCCCCGCCTCCCCTCAGAGAAAACACATTAAAAATAGGTATTTTAGAATATAATTCTAACTTAATAATAGTAAAAAAAATCGTGGCGACCTCTCAGAAAACACTTTGCGCCCTCTAGGTTGTGAATCACTTCTCTAATTAACCCATGAATTACAATTTTGAAACTCTCGACATCAGCTTGATCTGTAATATTTTATTTCACAGTGATTTATTGTGTTCCACAGGTTCCCATTGTTTCAGTAACATTTGAATGAAAATAGAATTGACAGTGGTCTGTTTCTGATCCAGCGTCTGCACTAAAGCACGTTATCCTACAATTTCGTGATAATCGTGGAAACGTTTGTCACGTGCAGTTTCCATTTGCACCCAAGTTGAGTTAATCATATAGGAGAGTCAAAGGGAAATTGTAGGTGTATGCGGTAAATGGAGTCTTGCGCTGTGTAGATATTTACGAAAATTGAATGTTCCAAGGGAGAGCAACGGGCATGTGATAGCCTGTTTGCAGGAAAATCCTCTCTACCCTCGACGCATCGCGTATCGTGCCGAAAGGAGCTATCTAATTTGCTCTGCTTTGATCTACCATCCTGCCCTTTATGCGCTCATTCATCGTGACACGTCGACATCAATTATTTATTGTCTTACTCTATCAAAGTTTCCTTTCGGCGAACAAACGCGATAAGTTTACATTGAAAACTGGGACTACATACACATAGGTATTAAGTGGAAGATTCATAGGGTAGTTCTAAAAGTTGTTCTTAAATTGTAATTAAGGAATTCTAATTAGCAATTCAATTCATTTCGAATTAGGTATACGCGAGAACGATCTCGTAATTGTTTCGAGCATCGTATTTGCATTCGACGATGTGTCCACGCTTAATCAGCGAAAAAGTCCCGGTTTAGGTCGATGATAGGTTAAATTGTTTAATCTTTCTCTGGGTAGCTTCTGGATCCTGCAAAGGCCATCAAACAAGCGACGCCCGGCGTAATTGAAATTACGGGCAGGGGCGAAGCTCGGACACTGGTAGAATGGCAATCGTTAATTGGCGAGCAAACGGTAACGAATTTAATACACACACGCCACTGTTATCTCGGGCTGTGTACACGTAATAATACGTCTGTATCTACTGTCGATGTTAACGGTACCAGGTGAATTATCGAATGGACATAGAACGAAGTTTAAGCCCTTTGTCCTCGCGAAATATAAAATTACCATAGAAACGGTGGTTGATGTAAAACTGCTCCAAACATTCTCCACCAAAATGTAGAGAGGTAACCAGGCTATCTAATCCAAACGATAAATTACTAAATACATTTTCATATCCTTTACAGCTTCATCTATTGAAATAATCACCACCTTACACTTTCAGTCTCCCGCGAAGAAAGTTTGACGCCTCCAACTGTGAAAGTGTTCTCCAGATCCCTCGTCACGTCGCCCATACTAATTAACTTCTGCATTTTCAAGAATGGACCACTGCGATATCCACTCTCGACACTGTACTCTTCCATGCAACACAAACTTCATACAGAATTTTCAAGCCACTTCAACAGAAAAGCCTCGCCCAGGTCTCTTGGGTATACAGGGTGTCCCGTAACCGGTGATAGAAGCCCAGAGGTAGTAATCTCACATAAACAAAATTCAAAAATATAGAATAAAATTTTGTTATAACTCGCTTGGTTTTGTAGAAAATTGATTTTAAATTTCTACCAGGTACGCGTGCATCGAGGTACCTATTTACATACATTTCCTCCCTCGCCGTGGGTTTCCGCTCACAGAGCGTGCCCCTCAGGCACTGAAAACTGAACTTCGGTGCAGGCGTCCTCGGCTAAAATTCAGAGCCAATTTTCTCGAAAATAAAGGGCGATATGAAAAACATTTATTTTATATTTTCGACTTAGAATCATCACCACTCCGGTCGTATGTACCATCGGTTACGGGACATCCTGTATAATATAGCACAGTGCTACAACATAATTACCCATGCGATGACTATGTAGTATAAAAGTCGAGTAGGTGATGCATCGTATCGCGATACAGGCTGAAGATTAGAGTCATGATATGATGATGCACGCCCATCAGGTCATGCTGGTCCCACACTCGCGGGAAGACTTTCATTGGGACGCGATGGAAAAATAATACCAGTTCCGGCATAATGCGCTGCATAATAATTACGTGTACACCGGTTCTCTGCCGGTCTTGTAACAATATCACGGCAGAAATTGCCCCCTGGCTCGCGGGTAACAGTTCGTTAAGAATCGTACACCGTTGACGTTTCTTCCTCTGTCTTCAGCCGCCGCATTTCCGCTGACGTTCCCCCAGCTGGCCGGCATTACGCTTGCCCGTGGCCTCACTTTGTCCACGCGACGGTGATTAGATTCATTTTTCCGCGCACGCACTGTGCGAATGCCTGGAGTACGCTCCTGTTTGCTGGAATGGCTGACTCTTCCTGCTTGCTTGATGTTTTACTTTTTATGTTTTACTTATTGATAGAGTTCATCATTAATCTCATTTTGATTAATCGATTCGTCCTTAATCTGCTGATTCGCTGCACTTTTGCAAAGTTAATTGGTTAGTGGTTTGTGTGTTACTATTTATGTTTCTGCACTATCCCATGCGAGTTTTGCTTCAAGATTTCTGGTATATTATGTGTCACACTTATTCGACGGAGGCTTGAGAGTGTGGTAGTTAGGTGCTTGGAAAATAGCTTGTGTTCGAGTTAGGGTGACCAACTTTTTGGGGGGAAATAAACTTTACGGACAAATATGATAAAAATATAGAACATTGTGAAAAAATATAGTACTTTTCAGAGGAAAGTGGTTCCAAATAAAAGTGTATTACAGCGTCTGATTTTTTAAATGTATATTTTTTTCTGCATGTTGTATTATTAATTAATTCATTGTCTTTAACAAATATGTCAAAGGTTTGATCACACTGAAAGTCCAAATTAACGTACACGAGAAGGTCATTTTTTTATGATAGACTGGCTCCCTACTGTATTTTCTTTCAATTATTCGAATATTGAGAAAATATCTATTCCCATCGAATAGATTTTTACCCCAGGTAGAATTAAACAACCTCGAATTGACTGTATCGAACTGTATCAATTTGAATTGCTCTGCTAGAAGTATTTCATTCCAATTGCCCCAAATAACCGAGTACCCTTTACTCCTCCAGTTTCCTCCATACACCCTTACAATTATCCCTCCCCCGTTTTTCACATTTTCCATCTGTCCCGTGCACAGCGCAATCCTGCTCTTCCTTTTTACCTATTATTCGCGAAGATGGATCGATATCGAAGTTGGTTACCGTAATGCCAGCGTTTCACCCACCTTCGGTCCCGTCCGCGATAAATCGCGATTGCATCTATTCCCGCGGACAATTTATCGCACTGTTAATCTCGTATTGGCATCGTGGACCAACACGCGTGGAAACGTTGCCGTCGTACACGTGCCGGCCACGCTGCACCTACACTTCATAAACGCGTTCACGAGCGCGCGGCACCATTACGTCGGATCGTTACTTTCGCCTGTGAACCCTCGGTTACGTTCTGCGCCTGAATCGATCGTAAATCTCGAAAGCATCGGTTTCCACCATTTAAGGATACAGTTTGATCCGGGTGGCGCAACATCCATTGACTGACGTTGACACTGACGAGGCAGCCGCCTTTTCAGGCGGCGCAAGGCGATAATTTGAAGTATATTCTCACGATATCGATGGACTGGTTCGAGCTGTTTCTGCTTGTTCGGACACGGGCTGGATCTTTCAATCATGAACCCTTTTCTGCTCTCGGGCATGCTGGCTTTGGTCGAGAAGCACGTGTGGATTTCTGTGGCCCGCGATCAGCGGAGCCACATGAAAATCACTAATTTTTGTGTCTGTTTTCAAAATATCAAATATTATAGTACTTATTCTTTGTTTGGGGTTTTCTGTGCTGTATTGTTAGGCTACGTGAAACTTTGGCTGACGTGTAAAAGTGGTGAACTATCAGGAAAAGTAGCTGGAAGGTATTACTTAATGGTAGCTTTGGTGATGTTACAACTTGGAAGAAATAAATATTCCAAGTTTCTAGGATACAACTATTAGTATCTTCCTATTGTTATTGCATCCTCCGTCGTATTAAAGAAAACGAACAAATGTGATAACTTTAAGGGCCGATTTCACCCCTTCAGAGTGAATTCCTGCAGTTTCCTTGTCAGATAATTCACCAAATCACTTCATCAAACAGCATAAATAACGCCGCCAATAAAAGAAATCCAAACCGTCGCGATTACTACTGAAAAGTACGTCACCCAAACCCAGTTTCCCTTTTCGCCACAGAATACCTCATCGCCGACGCGTCAGTCTCGCCCTCCTAATTTATTGCCCGCGGTGTATTCAGAACGTAGTACATTCGCCAGGATTTATTCGTCGTAAGGGCAACGTGGAAAAATAAATGACCCGATGATGCGCTGTAGCCGAGAAAGACATAAACGCGTGTACACGCGTGCGCACCCACGTGCTTCTCTATTACCGCGTCAAATATTTACGATCCCGCAGTCTTCCTTCGCTGTATATCTTCACTCTGCAGTTACTCTCTAGCGAAGTCTCCTCCGTTTCGCGGCTCGCTCATAAAGAGATCCCGATGGCCCGTGCCGACGTGGCATTATCTTATCGAATTATCTATCGTTCTTTACCCAGCTTTCCCGTGGCCCTCGCGCCGTACATTATTTTCTCGAGAAAGTTCGAGAGCAGCTTCGCCCTTGGGCATAATAAATTCGCTTCTGTGCTTTACGCGCTCGTCGTTCCACTAGCTAAGTTCTCGCCCCCGCGGCGCGACCTTCCGAGTGTAACTAAATCTCTCGGCTGCAGCTGGCTGGATGCACACGTGAATGTGCAATTAATCGACACGCCAACGGGCCAATTTCTAAGCAACGAATCAAGACGCGTTGCTTACTTCAAATTAGAAGTTCCCCTTTCATGATTGCTTTACGACGACGAAGGGAACAGGTTACGCGCACGTGGAGCTATAGTTATGAGATTGTTGGTAGAAGTACCTAGAATTTTGCAAAAGACGTTTGGAGAGAAAGGGGAATTCCAGGTGGTGGTATGTTCTCGAGCGGTGTGATTATTTATAAGGAAAGGGTAACGGTTAAAGATTTTGTAAATTTACTTCAGACCCATCAGAGCATTGGATATATAGATCTTCTTAAGGGACGGCAAAGGGGAGCATAATAGAGTGGCTGAGAGGGGTAGAAAGGAAGTTTAGAGGAAAAGAAAAATGAGTTAGATTTTTAGTTTTAAAAGTGGACGGATGAATGAAAAATTGGTAAAACCAAGTTCCTTTTCAAGGCCGTTGAAGCTGAAAATAAATTATATATATATAGATCTTCTTACATTACACATGTCGTTCTATAATTTCCTTAGTTTCTCGTACCTTCCTGATCTACAAACCCTGGTTCGTACTGTTTCACACAGTGACGACGAGGGTAACGTGAAATGCTTGAGGTTCACTCGAGCTCAATCGATTTTGACAAAGGTGTACCTGGTAGCAAGTGATTCGCCACGGAATATTGCCCTCGACAACAGTAATTCCGCCGATCGTCGATGCTCGAGTAATCGTAATCTGGATTCACCTGAGGCTGGAGCCGTCTGGATCGTTTAGTGGTGCATTGACCTAATCGCCCGCACGGCTCGGTGTTATCTCTTGCTGGATCTTCGATAATTGCTCCACTAGCAATTAACGAGCAAGTCGCCCCGAGATCTACGTTTGCGCGGAGCGGCAAGAAAAGGTGCACAACGACTTTATAGAAATATCATGTTGTTACCTCCACCTTTCTTCTTCCGAGCGGTTCGACGGGTATCCGCGGTATTGTTTGTAAATCGGACTTTTTAATCTCTTTGTAGAGTGGAAACCCAAGGAACGAGTAACTTGTATTAAATAAGAGCAGATAGGATCGTCTCGTGAAACGCGAACAATACTGGAATAAACGGGCGATTAATTAGCCCGCGATAATGCCCGGCGCGTCTCGCGGTTTCTAATTGCACGGCGGACCTCACTCGCTCCCCCCTGCTCGCTGATTTGCTTTCAATATCATTGTCAGACCACTTCCCACGATCCCCTCAAGTAGTTATGAAGCACGAGCACTGTTACGTTTCTCATTAACGCCCCGCGTTGCGCAACAAATGGCATATTAATTCGTGTTATTTTCTAAAGATTCGTTCCCCTGACGGGAAGGTCGTTGACCTTCTGAGAATCAACCATCCTTCAAGTCGTTGCACGGCTCGATGACAATTTCTCTAACGATAATTGCTTAATTACATTCTTCCCTCGCATAAGGTCGAATTAGGGGAAATAAGATGTGATATGGGTCGTGGAATTTACAAGATTTTGCTAAGAGAGTAATTCCATCAATTATACAATTAATGTCGTAAATTGGAATATAAGAAAGTTGTTCTATATTTGCGAACTGCGTTCTGTATTTTATAAGAAATGATCATTGAACAGGGCAAGTGGAAAAGTATACCTGGAAAATGTATTTAGGAAATGGCTTCCGTCTTGATGGATTTTCCGATGGAGTTTCTTCCACAGTTATAGGACTGCCCAAGTTTTTATTGGATACCTTGGGAAACGAAGCTGACATTTCCTATGAAGGAAATCTCGTCCTCCCACGACACACATTGCACTTTCATTCCCAGGGTTGCCTGCTGGCGTCACGAAAAACAGAATCAACGGAGCACGTGTGACGAGACGTTCCGTTTCTCTCTCTCTCTATCCTCCGGCTCGAGTTTCCCCGGTAACTTTTGCAATCGAACGGTCGATCCTCTTAACTGGAGAACGCTTCCACCGGGGTTAAGAATAAATGCATCGTACCGATGTCTGACGCATTTCAGCTTCAGCACACTTCCTTTCGGATGTGCCTACATTTATTTTTGGATCTGTAGTTGCACGATATACTTCTGAAATTAGACGCCCTTCTTCCGTCCAATCCTCTGTCGGGCGTAGTGGAAGCTCCTCGTTCGCAAATTGCACACAATTGTCGACATGTAGGCGGTTATAAAACTCAATCTCCTTTACTGTAAGAGAAATTACAGCTCCTTTAAATGGGCAAACTGTTAAAGAATTTAAGAATCTTCAGTGCACACGTTGCTAGTGGGGATAGTAAAATTCCAATAATCTACTCTTGCTAAGCAAAATTATTATTATCCAATCAACTGTACCTACCTTGTGTCTTTGCTGGTGAACTGAAGTAGTGTCATTCCCTGTTTCCCCCTTTAACCTTCACGTGTGGATTATGTAGAAAACCAATTATTAAAATTCTGTGAGTCAACGATACGTACACGCGTTTCCACAAAACCTTGAACTGCAAAAAGGATTTTCGTGCACGAAATGCCGAAATACGTATCATGCATTAAATCACCGACAGAAGCAGAGAATTGTAGGGTGTAATTTGAATTTCACGTGGTTGCATATTCAGCTTCCTAAAACCTCGATTTTAAACTCTCGTGCTTTTTACAGCCCTGGAAAATACGGCACGTTCTCCGCGAACCCCTTCCATTTTGAAACCGTGTACCAATCCTATTTAAATAATTACACCACACTTTCCGTTATATCAAATGCTTTCGTTCCAGGTGCAAAAATTCAGCCCACCGTTGGCACAGTATAAACTTCTTCCTTCCCCTCGGATCGATAGAATGCAAATTTATCGTCGATACCGGGCACAGTTACTATCCCGTGATTGTCACACGATAGCGGCCAGGCGGGGGAGTAATTTGAAAAGTCAGTGAACCGCGGGATCGACGGTGAATCGAGAAACTTTCGCAACTCCTGGAAGAAACGGTCCCTTCGGTTTCTCCTTCTCCCTTTGCCGCGCCACGGCTCGATCAATGACAGTGGAATAATTCGAGGAACGAGATGGGAACGTGGCGGGATTAAAGCACCGTGAAGAATGCTGCTTTAATATCGGCCAGGGCTTCTACAAGAATCACTCTTGTAATTCGGTGAACGACGCGCGGTAAAAGGGTATCGGGGTACCGAGCCAGTTCGATTTCATTTATTAAAATATCCGATACAAAAGGGATAATTGAAACGTATCGAGTGCACGTGGTTCTATTACGTTTCGCGGTATCGACGCAATATCAATTAACTGGATTACGTTGTGCGGCCGCAGCGTCGATGGAACGATTAATTGGTCAGAGGAGTTGCACGCGGCACCGAAAAGGGGACCGCGATAATTAGCACTGTGGATATTCGTTTCGTTAATTAAAATTCCCCGAGTGGAACTCGGTAGAATCGATTGTTCCCAGATGGCAGTAGAATCACATTAGGCGTATAGATTCTGGGCCGCGTGTTCCAGAAGGCGAATTAATTTCACTCCGCCACTGTCCTGGATTTAATTTCGATCTCTCGTAGCTCAGCGTCGGAAACGTTTGTCCAAGACTTTCGTTCGTCGGGGATTGGCCGTTCTTTTCGGAAATTGGTTGGTTTTTGTTCGTGTAAGGGGACGGAGGAAACGAGGGAAGAAGTAGCTAAGATTTACCGTACCTACCGTGGAAACAGATACCTATCCCACTAGGATCGTGTATTTTCGCGACGAACTCTGTGCTTTTTGTGTTCCAACGCACTTTCTAATATAAAATGAAACGAGGTGAAATATACCCTTACAAATTCCACATCCATTCGCACCGTAGAATATCGAAAGCAGGTAAACTCATTCTCCCATTCGTAGGTAAGTTCGTCCATCGAACCATCGATCCCCAGTCGGAAATGAGAAACTCTAACTCCTGCGCGAAAGTGATAAGGAAATGGGGATTTGGTCCTTCGTCGAGAGGTTCCCAATAAATTCCACGCGAACAGAGAGGAATTTTTGATTTTCCATTTTGACGCGCCCCTTTCTCCTCAGTTGAAGCCCCTTCACTCGATTCCAACTCGAAGGAACGATAATTTCCCCCGAGCAACAGTAGCCAGGTACTTACACCTTATTCGATATCACTCGCGACGAGTCTTCAGGCAGCCGTACGGGGGGAGGTAGGATCGAGGATGATGGAAACACAGTCTTCATTATCTCCGTTATCACTAAAATGCAAAATTCATGGTTGCTGGCTGAAGCGCAGCCCCGCAGAGAACTACAGGCCAGCATGGCGGCGCGGGAGCTTGATTAGGGGCTAATGAAACTTCGAATATCTTGGCAAGTCTATCCAATCCGAGACTCCCTCGCCGCCGGGAGTTACGGCATAATTATGTCGTTGATAAAGCAGCCCCCTCCCGCCCCTCTGCGCGTGTTTCGCGTAGGAGCCGCGATACCCTGTCGTCGCGGGCGTTTATTAAAGCTTCGTTGGTCGATTACGTGTCGTCGACGCCTTATTGCGTGCACGCGTGTCCCGCGACTCCTCTGCACCGTTACGTGTTCCAGAAATTCCAACCCGGGATGATAAATCGTGAGTTACTGCTATCAGGGGGAAACTGCGGCTCGATCGATGGATGAAACGCACGGTTATCTGAACGCGGGCACCGGATCATATTTGATGATGGACTTACCTTTTCGCGGGGAATGAGTGGTCGTTTTGTTAACGTTGATTGGTGGCTCGGGCAAGTGAATATTCATGTCTGGCTGGGGGCTTGTTCGTTTGTCGGCTCTGTTGCAGTTTCGTTTTAAACCCTCCATACCTACCCGAAATTTTTGGGAACTTATAATTAGAGCACACCAAAGATTGCATGTAAATTACCAGGTAGGTACATTTTAATTTCAGTTCATAGACATTTAATTGTGAGGTAAAGGTTTGTGATTCGGATGTTAGAACGGGTGTCTTCACTTAAGGCCACCCTCTTTCGTATTCTATCATCAGTTCGGTGACGCCCTGTATTGGTTTGTGAAAACGTTTGCAAGTAGTTGCACTTTTGAGCTTCCCTTTCATAAAGGGAGAGGTGAGATGAATTTCAGATTACCCAGAATCAAAGTGTGTATTCTTCCTCGCTTTCCTGAAATTCGATTTCTTTTTTTAAATGTACATAGGTACATGATAATTCGTCGACACTCATTTTTATAATAAATCGCAAATATGCGAAATTCCAGATATCACGATGCAAATCCTCTTACCCCAGCAGAACGGAACAAAGTATCGATGAATTCGTGCGTTAATTGCGGTAATGTAGCAGATGGTTCGCGACAGCATTAAGCATTTAATCGAATTGTCATCAGTCGACCGGGCATTTATGATTGCTGTTCACGCCGACGTTTAATCGATCGCCAACCCGATAACCGTTGGACACGAATAAATTTCGTATTTAATGTTCCGATCGATTACTCAGAGTTAGCTGCTGACGACGTGCGTCGCGCTGAAAGCGTCGTCCACGCTTCGAGGCGTTCGAGTCTTACGATCCACGAATCAAACGACCAATTACTTCAAATACTCCTAACCAGCCAATTAACAAATGTCACCGAGCCGCTCCTCCCAAAATCAATCAAAATCCCACCATATCTTTCGCTGAAAGCCAAATCTAATTCAATCTGCTCGAAAAGTTAGCAATTAATGAACCACATTGTAGCGGCCAATTTCTCGCTCGTTACCAATGCCACTCTCGCCCTAATTGTTTCTTACTCGCTGCGGGTAATTCATCGATTAACGTGGCCACTCTCGAACCATTTCTGCCTTACAACACAACATCAGGCCTGGCCTTCCTCTGTGTTCGCAAGAGTCTCTTCCCCGTCGTTCTCCTCCTCTCTGTTTCTCCGCCAGCGACCATTGTTCACGGTGTGGACGGTCCATTAAGGGCCTAGACGGCAATTCGCAATTAAACGCTTCTCTGAACGGATGCGAGGAGCATCTCTCTTCTCCGATTGCCCGAAGAGAGCAAGCCGCTTTCGGAATCCTGTGCTTCTCGAGGTACGATAGCGGTTAGCCAGAATTTAAATAGCAACTTGCAGTCCCAATGAGACATCGATCGGGTGGATCCGGCAGGGAAACGGAATGAAACGGTCACGTTCACTGATTTTCTTGCGTTTGCGAGGATGGGGCTGCATCGTCTCGTGCTTGATGCGCTGTGCACCTGAAGGGATGTCTGAACATTGTTGAAGGATTTTCATTTATCTTCTGCTGTATTTTTAAGGTTTAGGATGTCTGTTTTGGGTGAAAATAGGGTATTTTGTGTTTTTGGTATTGGGAACTTGTAAATGTAGGGTAAGTGCGCCTAATTTCGCCTACACAAATTCAAATCGTTCTCAATTGAAGGCTAATTGGTATTTTTGTTTTTAATTAGTCTCAGGTAAAAAAGAAATTGTTTGTGACTAAAATCCTTACTTGTGTTGGATTTAGAAAGTTGCAAAGATGCTTCTATTCGTACTGGAAAGTTTTCGTATTTCTTTCCGTGATAGAACATGGAAGGAAAATAGTATCTAAGAATTTACCCGGAAAGTGCACACGCTGACGCGATGCACCAGTGTCTCACAAAAGGATAGCAGAGGGCCACATCAGTACACCTTTTTCATTGATATCGGGCACAGACTTAGTCCTAGCATCCTTTTCCTGAAAATGTCCCTGTAGCTGGTGTGGTGCTCGTCAGAATGGAATTTCATTCGACGAGTTCGTGGGAGGGGCAGTGCACACGTCAAAGAGATACCATCGTTGTTTCCAACCAGCCGTGGAAAATGTTGCATACCACGCGAGTGCGTTGCTGCGTTTCTTTCCTCCATGAACGTGGACAAACTTTTACCGAAACGTGTCTCTAACAATAGGTGGGTTCTACCCACAAATCCTAATTACAATTGTTTCAATAACTGAAGAGTGAAAGCTTTTTATAACTCTGGGGCGAAGGTGGCATTGGAATTTATTGTGCAGTTCCCAAAGGTGCCTCAGTCGTGGGTGCAGCACACGTGCACGTGATAACGATAACTGTTCTTATCTACCGTCCTTGGAGAAGTAAATGCAGAATTGGGAGGGCGAGGTGGTGGTACTATAATTATTATATCTGCACATGTTCGGAGCGAAAGGGAAAAAATTTAGGAATTGGATGGACACCAGTTTGTGTTCTGACACAGGAAGTTCTACTATTGTCTATTACTTCTTGTAAATATTTCCATCCAGATACGGGCGGTAAAAGAAATCTTCTTGCTTCCCTTGTTAAATTGTCAAAGCTCCATAATATTTGTGTGAGGATATCCACTAAGGGGATTTTTGATTTTCGACTTTTGAAATGGCATATTTTTTTATGTAATCAATAACTTAGAGGATAATTTTAAGAAATTATTTAAATGTTTAAGGTCCCAGGGGCTCCTTTTTCCCTTATCCAATCGAGCTCGAACTTTACACAGATTTTTTTGTATTAATTGGAACTATTCACCAAGTGTAAATAAGAGCCACCCTAATGTCCACGTATCTACCTCCTACCAAAAGGAGTATGTACTACTACTTCTTTCCTTGTCAAATTATAATGGATGATTAATAAAAATTCCAAACTAGATACGAGCTGATCGTCTTGTGCGAAGATTTACAGGTAACAAAGGGTGGGCTTTGTTGCCTTTTCTCAGTATAAATTCGAACAGTACTGCACTTTTAACGGTCCGTAGACCCACGCACGAACGCGGTCGTCGTTGCGTGTCTCTTATCTGTGATGCATGTCATGCACAGCGAGCACGTTTCCGGCACTGTGTGTCTGCAGTTGCACCTATCTATTGACCCGTCGTTCACTGAGCTTACAGTTGTCCCGTAAGCCACTGCAACACTTCATTCACACGCATTCCCGATTAAGGCGGGCTACTGCTCTCCGTGCTTGACCGTGTTTCGGTTTAACCCGCGGATGAAGAAATACGGCGCTTTCTTCGATAGTAAATATTTGGCAAATAACGGGGAAAGTTCGTAAAACGTGGTCACGGTAGTGATATACTTTTTTCTTTTCGAGAAATAGACATTACTGGTGCAGTCGATGGGAAACGCAGAGGGGCTACTCGAGGATTGTTATTTCCAGCGAAAGCGATCGATGCCTACGGTATGAAATAGATTTCACTTGGAAAGTAATTGAAACGTTACAGTGTAGTACCTAGTAAACATGGGTGTTGGAGATATTGAAACTACAATTTGTTTAGAGTGTAAATTGTTTGGTTGCTCTTTTTTGACAGAAGAAGCAATCTTTTCCTTCCTTTTCTGACTCGATTTTAGAGCAATTATGGCTAGGCCAAGTAATAGAAATTTTTGAGTGTATTCCTTATTTCAAATCTCTGGTGGGCGAGCAAATGAGTCTAAGTCAGAATTATTCATTTTGCAAGAGAACACTTAGATAGATTTTAATTGAAAATTAATTACTTTGACAGATTATATTAAAATTGAGTTGGAGGATTAAAAATTTAATATAATTTATGTAGATTTTAATTAAAAACTAAAGTTTAATTTTTATAATTTTAACATTTAATATTATTCGAGTAGAAATTTAATTATATGTATATATATATTTTTTAAATAGTTAAATTTTTTACGTGAAAGTTGGAAACATACCTATTTGATAAAAGAAACTTTTATTTTTAACTTCGATTCACAAAAATGAAACTGTTTAAGCTTGAGGTAAAATTTGACTTAGACTCGCTTACCCGCCCACCAGAGAAATATCATTTTCATCCTCATCTATTACCATGCTCCATCAATAATTATTCTCTGAAACAATAATTTCTCTACTAACCCACAGAACCGCAGCATTGTTACACAGAACGTTGTTTAAAGATCGTAGTTCACACGAAACCCGAATGTTAAGTCCCATACGAAGGATTATATGTATTCCTCCCTCGTTGGGATACCCGCACCTGATGGAGGTGAGTTTCGCTTGCCGTATTTGATCGCTCGCAGCTGTAGAATCTCGATGCCATAGAGGCCACACCGTTATCGATCCTCGTTTCCGCTGCTGGAAGGTGTTAAAATGATTTCGACTGAGCCATCGTTCGCAGGTTCATTCGTTGTTTCGCCAGCGATCCTTTCAGCGATTCCTCGCGCACGTGGTTGTGTTAATAATCTAAATGGAGGGTAGGTGAACGTCGAGGGAGCGCGGTTACGTTTCCGCGGACGAGCCAATGACAAAGGAGAGCTTTGACGGGCGGTTGTTAGAGCACCAAACTTCCCTCCTTATCGTAGCACCTTGCACGTCAGGACTCTGAGTCACAAAGCAAAATTGCATCCAAACGTATTAATTTACATAGGTGCCTCGAGTTCCCTGGTGACTTTGCATTTCCTTGTGCTCACGTTTTCATTAAGAAAGTACAGGTTTAGTGAGCTCATCGTGGCTCGCAAAATAGTTGGGTTTCTTTGACTTCGCACGATTCTTCCCTAAAACTACTGTCGTAGTCTGCAATCCTTTTGAACGTAAATCTTAGGGGGGTAATACAGTAGTGTCTCGAACTAAGGTGAGCGCTGTCCCCCAACTTCTTCTATTCCTGCCGCGGCGAATGAGACAGACTATGTTTGAGCGACAGGAGCACTCAGTCTCTCGTTCTACACCAGAGTTTCCCAATTGCTGTTCCGTAGAACCCTGGGATTCTGCGAATAGTTATTTTATAATAAAATTTAAATATTAAAAAATGTGTAAATTATTCAAAAAGAAACGTACACCTGACTGCAAAATCTGAATCGGTGCGGCGTCGGCAGCGTACTATAAACAAAAAACTGTCGAGGTTGGGGGTTCCGTAAAATTCTAGTCAGAGATGGGCAAAAGTTCTGTTTAAATACAATTTTTGCTTATTTCTGAGTGACAAAATTGAATTGGGAAACGCTGTTCTACGCAATAAGGCAATGAACGCAAGCCGAAAGGACTCTTCGTCACCTTCTTTCGAGACAAATCTGTATTAGCCAGAGTAGTCATCAGCAATCACTCACGACATATCCTACATTTCGAGAGGTATAAATGGCACATGTCAAAAATTGCCTGACAGTTGGAAATACGCGCAACACTGGCCATTTAACGTTCATCGCGTCGTTTTTGTCGCGACTCGCCCGAAAGAGGATGCTCGATAAAGCACGCAAATATCCGTCGTACAAATTGCTGTCCGTTGTAACGCGGCTAATTCGACCACGCGTCGAGGGCCATTCGTTTGCTGTTCGACACGTAGATCGTATACAAGGTCTCTGGCGCGCGGCAGAAATTCTATGGGGGTAGCTCAACCTGCAGCGAAAACGCGGTAGCCGTGTATGTATACGTAGCATGGGGGCCCGAGCCTCTTTCCACCGCGTGGATAGGAACGAAAGCCTGACTGGTTGACGCTGCAGGGGTTGTTATTTCGGTGGTGAAGTCACACGCTCTCCTCTCCTACTGGGACTCGTATACCACGATTAAGGCGTGATGGAAACATTGAAACACGGAAGGGTTGGTATTCTTTCCCATTTCACAGAGATCCTGCAGGGATTTCGCGAGCAAATCTGCCGTATAGGTTTGGTCTATTTGGAAGATTCTGGTATTTCCATTTGGAGGAATTATTCGCCAGTATTTAGATATTAGTTAGACCTTTCAAGATGTGGTTCAGTGACCACAGTTTCCTTCATCTTCTCACACTCCGAGTTTCTTGATGGTATTTTACTTGGATCTGTCAAAATTGGGCTCTGTAACACAAACATCTCAGTTCCCTGTTAGTTAAAATTCTAAATTAATTAATCTTTAGCGTACTTTATTCAACATTCAAGACTCCTCCATTCATGACTTCAAAGTTATCCTATATGAATATTATCCTTTAGTAATTCTACAGATTATAAAGTTTTATTAGGTAATATTTCCCTTAAATTCATCTTTCTCAACATAATTCTCAACATCTTTCTCAACGTAAACTATTTACTGCATTTGATAATTGCAGGCAATTCTCGGTAACTACTTTGGTAGTGCACACGAGTGTACTTAATCAAATAACGATCGTATGCACGGGAATGACTTCACGATCGCCATCGATACTTCGATTGCACATTAAATAATAAAGCCTTGCCTCCAGAAACTCGTAATTCCGGATTACGGGGAGAGTGATGCAATATAATAATTGTCCCTATTTAAGAGTCACTTTATTACAGTGCTATAGTTTACGATATGGATATGCTCTGTTACGCAGCAAAGTATTACCTACATGCGTGCAAGTAATGTTTTCCGCTTCTAAAGTCGAATTTCACTTACGTCGTACTATTAAACCAAGTAATACTACGATTCCTATAAATTACACGTATTTTTTTAATAAGCTTTGCGTAAATTCCTTTGGAAATAATGCAATTGATACTCGAGAATCATTCTTAGTGAATGAATAATAGTAGTTACACCGTTTCCTTTTTAAATCGAAGACTTGCCTTTTAATTTCTTGAAAAGTAACAATTCTGGAACACTACTAATGTACCTATGTTGAGACCAATTCATTTTCTATGCTAAAGGATTAAATAATAACGCATCTCAGAGTTCCTCAAGGAAACGTGGTACATAACTTAGTACCAATATATCGAAAAAGATGTAGCGTAATCAAGCAAGAAGATCCAATTAATTTCTACAAGAGAATAACACTGGTTTCTCGGTCAACGACTCATGTCCATTGTAATTCCAATAGACCCCTACAGTGCGACGAAAGCACAGTGACCCGAAAGCTAATCATAAGTTCCAATTTTCTATGTAACCATTTTCTCTATTGCCCCTTGAAGCGACTTAAGCAATAGAGAATGGGTGGAACAGGCGTAGAGTGAAAGGGACATTCGTATAAGTAAGCGTGGAGTTGTGTATAAAAAAAAGTACAGGGAATAAATAAAACAGCCAATAGGAAATAATATATTGAGTGTAAAGATTGTGAGATTTGAAAGAAGATTGTGCTCGATTCGTTCCCTTCAAGGACGCCGTAATTGCAAGACGCCATATTAGAGTTCGTTAATTACTGTGCAGAAAGTAAATTTACTATATCCACGATATAAACTCACGGCTGTTATTGCTCGTTAATCATGACCGAGATAAATAATTCATGCGTTAATCGCGTTTCTCATAGTGACTCCCATCGAAGGATTTGTTCGCACGTTTCATACAAATCGCGCCCCGAGCTTTCAGGAAATACCGAGCCTCGTAATTTACACGTCCGTACCATGATGCAAGAGGAAACTCATCTATTAATTAAAATGTTAAACTTTCACGATGGGATCCTGGACCAGCAGCCACGTTCATCGTGGATGTTTGAATAAGACATGAGCTTCATACGAGGCGCCTTCGTGTAAGAATTTTCGTTAGAGCTACTCTCGTTTCTCGTGAAGTATCTTCTTCGATATACTATCCTTTTGAGATCACTTGATTCGGAATAATTTTTATTAGCAGAATACAGAATGTGTGCAACAGATTCTGCAAATATATATGAAGATCCAAAAAAGGGGCAAGGTCTCCACATTAATTATAAGTATGCATAGTGTTCCATTTGAAGAAAGATTAATACCTACATTAGAATTGCTTAGATTCAGTAGGTACCACATGTTGCCTAGTTTCATTCCAAACTTTAACCATATCCCACTTGCAAATTTTCCAATAGAACCGCGCAACGTACACTGTAGCGTAAATCATCCAAAAATGTGAATCCAACCATATATGTATCAGGGGTTTCTACCCCTTACGAACTATAGCACACAAGTGAATAGAAAAATGATTGCGTATCAAACAAATCTACACAGAGCGATAGCCTCAAACCTTCACTTAATTTCAATCGTACATTCAAGCAGGATCAGGTGAAGGAGGCGAGGGAAGGAAAATGGTGGCGCCGTGGTGGTGCTATCGAGGGTGGTTAACAAATCCGCTGCTCGTTTCGCCTCCCATAATCCGCGCGACGTTTAAAAAGCCCCACAATAGCGGCCGTCCCGCGGTGCGTTTAATGCGATGGAATTTTCTGCTGCAATTGTGTAAATGCGTCTAAAGGACATCGAGGCGCGCACCGTTCGTACGATAATGTGAAAGTGCTTCGGCCGTTATTCACAGGGACACCGTACAGGAATGCACTTATCCAATCGTCGCGGGCACGCGTGCAACGATTCTTTCGTTCGCATGCCAGCACGAACGGTGTTTCACCCTCCGCGGATTGGCAAGCCTAATTGCTCGGTTTCGTGGCCGATTCCTGATGGCAGTAATTGTGAGATTACCACCCGAAGTGGTGCCTCCACGCTGCAAACAAGATAATCGCGTGCCGCGCACCGCGGCTTTTAAGAGACTTTACTCGGGCGACGGTCTCTAACGGGAGTAGTTTCCGTTCGTTTTCATGGTATGTTCATATCCCGTTGCATCCAGCTTAAAATATTGCAAAGTATCAATACCTCACTAATGTACACCAATTCGGTTCGTTTTGTGATAAGGGTGCAACTACTTAGGGATCACGATTCTGTGTTGCGATTCGATTTTTGAAATATTCAACCCTTTGCAATTTTTGTCATTTCTGGCGTAACATGTTCTGTTGTTAGTTTCATTTACAAGAAAACTTTCTCAACCCGAAAACTCTGATGTTAATGAGAAATTTTTTTTGCGGAAATTGACACCGAACGGGTGAAATGAGACCTTAAAGTTATCACATTTTTTTAAATATAACTTTATTTTTCTTTTAGTAGTGTGATACAGCATAAAAACCTTAACAATTCTTATATTTAAAGTTCTGGTCTATCTCGCACCGAGATAACTTATATTTTAGGTATAAAGATAATGTGAAAATTTCAAGGGCTGATTTCATCCCTTTAGATTTAAATTTCGCAGAAAAAATTACTCTTTGTTTCATTAAAATCCAAATTTACGGTTTAGGAATGTTGCTTTGTTAGAAGTTCTGTTGGACCACATAATTGTGAAGGGGTCACGGCGAGTTTTCCTCGAAATCTTGATGAGTAAGAAGTTAGAAAGCGTGTAAACGATTTGAAGAGAATTCGCGATGCTTTAACCGCGACACAGTCTGTTATGGAATGCCATTCTGCCCCCCGAGTTCTCCATTGTCGTCGGACAATGGAATGTTCGCTGGATGAATTATTTGCCTCGGCCACGCGATGTATCCATCGAAAGCGAGCTTCATTTTCCCGCGTTTCCGTGAAACGTCCAGTCAGCTCTCGGTCCTCGAGGTCTCCCGATTCCATTGTGCATACGTAACGAGGAAAGTCTGATCCCGTCCAATCAGTGATCTCGAAACACCCTTCTAAGCTCGACCCCCGCAACTGCCATACGCATCCACATGCATAATGGATGCGAAAGAGTCTGCGGCATGGGGCCACATATTCTGGCGGAGTGGCAACCTACCACCGGAAAGATTGCACTCGTGGCTGCTGCAGTTGCACTTTCGGTGCCCCAGGGTAAAATCATTTCCACGGATTTGCGTTCTACTGCGGTGTGTTCATGAACCCAGCGATAACGCTATCTGCTACGCTGCGCGTTGTGTTCTCGCCGACACTGATAGGTCGAAATTAACTTTCCCGCGGCACAGGTGCTGGGGAATATCACTGTGAACTCCATCTCCACTGTACTTTGTAGCGACGCTGTGATTATGGGTTGATCGGTGGGATTTATAGAAGAATTTTTCACTTTGCTTTAGTTCATTTCAAACTAATTTAATTTACTTCGAATATTGCATTGGACTGGAAGTGATCAATTTTGTATTAGATAGCTAATTATGGGTTTAACGATGTGATTAGCGAACGAATTGGGATTGGGCGAAGGAGGTAGATCCATAGATAAATCGTCCAGTTTATTTCAAATATTAGAGTCTTCTAAAAGCGATCAGTTTTATAATTAAACCCTGCGAACTTTACTGCAGACTTTCTCCCAAAAGTCAGCAGAATTCTTCATTAAATAGAGCAGTGTTCAAGCGACAAACGCGCTGTACTTGTTGGTCAGAGCCATTATCTGTCCGACCCGGGAGCGCCTGCCTGTTCGATGGCACTTAGAGCCCTAACACGAGCGAAGTCACCCCCGAATTTTAGGGGATGATAGCAGATGATCGTGAACTGAGTCTACATCGTGCGACGATAACGCTTGAAACCAGGGACCCATCAGGGAGATCGTGATTACGCGCATGATATTATTATAGATCGTGCCAAATACTTGTCCAGATAGGGGCGCATAAATCTTGCCAACTGTTTCTCTGTGAATCCCTGTCGTAAGCACGGTCCTTTCGATTAATAAACGTGCACTTGTCTAGGTAGGCTCCCTTCGTGATCGATAAAACAATTCATATTAAATACGAATAAAAACCACAGATAAAAGAGAATATTCGGTCATAATTGGTCCACGTTTGCTTTCGTCGTTGGTAATTAATCGAGATTCTAATTGTTCGATTCGCAGCGGTGGGAGGGCAATAAAGTGGAGATCGAAAGTTACTGTCGCAGACCACTCGTCTATAGTTGCACGCGAAAAGATCATTAAAACAATGCGCCACTATGGCGTTGAATGGGACGTTGAACATTGTTTTATTCCCTCTTTGAAAAATTGAGTGAAACATGAAAGTGGAATAGTCTGGCATAAATGGAGAATGTATTACTACTATACCAATGAAATTGAATCATCTGCGTCTGTTTTGTCTTTTGATTAAGCTAAGCATCCCTATGTTTTCACTAAAATTGTCACAATGGAAAGAAACTTATTGTTAGTTGCTCATTCACTAATCCAAATTCTAAATTTCTGCATCGTGAAACTATGTATGTAAAACTTTCATCTCCATATATCATGAGACGCAAATTTGTCAAGAGCGTTACACGACGTCAGTATCGAAGATCTCAGAAAGTGTATGACTAAAATACATAATATTGAACTTCGAAGCGTGGGCAGGGACTGAGAAAAGGCACCGAGTGTGGCCTCTTGAGGGGCATTTCTCTGACAAACGCATATACACGCGCGTAATGGAGCTTACGAGTTGCGTTACAAAGCTCCTGCGCGTATTACAGCTCCTCTGCCGTAGCTCGCAAACGTGAGGCGGCATATGAAACGCCTCCTCGAGATAAAAGCACGGCCAGCAGCCCCTATGGTTGCGTATCAAGAACGTGCACGTTTCTAAAATGCATCGATTTCGACCTGACCTCTTATTTTCCAAAAAGATAAAAAATCCTTTCATACGAATTTTATTAGTTATAGTTTCTTTTACATCAGGTCCATTTATAAATATTTTCTTGTAAATAAAGTGTTTCGTTAAGGAAAAATATAAGTGGATGTAGAATTATATTGAAGCGTTTTATCGATGCTTCTTCGAGGAATAACCATACAAATGCTCGTGAAGGAATCCAACGAATTGTGGGTGAGTCTGCTGGTATGACTTCATCGCTCTCATCGATGGTGTAATATATTTTGCATGGAGAGAGGCGATAATGTGTGTAAAGAACAGTTGTTCTGCCACCCAGAATGTTTTTATTTAGATTAGCGAGGCGTGTACCGTTGTGAGTTGCGTGAGTCATATGTAACAAGATAACATGGAATCCGAGACACGAAAATTATTCGCCGTATTACGAAAGCGTGCGATCACGCGATAAAAATAGCGGGTATGGGAGTATACGATTATATATACACTCAATATAAATATGTAGTATATTCTTCATTACAGCATCCTTAATGAATGAGTCTCCTTTTCGTGACCTAAAGTGGCGTCCTTGCAGCGAAAGTAGGTGGTTTAGCATAGAAAAGAATATTTTTAGTTTTGTTTAAATTGTAATCATGAGAGAGTTTGATACATTTTTGTCTAACAGAAAATTATTTTCAATTTCGTTTAAATTGTATTCACGAGGTAGATCGCTTCACCCGGCTGCGCGAAAAAGTAGTTCGCACCGCCATGGGACGACCTGTGCCCCTTCAAAAATATGGTCGCTTATTTAGTTAGCATAGCTAAGCGTTACCAAAGCTCTATATTTTCCTTACTCATTAGTTTAAGGCACGATTTTCCACTGCTTCTCTCGGCCTCTTTAAGTTTCACCTAGTGCTATTTACTTGCGAGAAATGTCGAGGGGGATTTGCCATCTGTTGGCTACACCGGTGTACTACTACGTGCGGCGGGAAATTTAGTTTCTGATAGCATGCTGGCGAAGTAAAAAACCGTTAGAATATCAAACTGAGAGTTTTGTTGGACGTATGATGAACAATGCTTTTAATGATTTTTCAATTTAATTCTTATATTTATGTATATTCTGCTTGTATATGTATATATAGTCAGATATCGGAGTTGAGTGAGTTAATTGTACACATTTATTTTTTATTACAGAAATTAAATCTTCATGTTGGATGGTAAATTGATAGAGTGAAAATGGGGCACGGCGTCCTCGCGAAAAGACATCTTTAGAGGTGGAGCGCCTACGTGCAAAGATGACGAAGCTGCTAAGCGAACTCTAATGGTTTCATTATACCGTAATGAACGTCCCATAATTATATTAGGTTCATTATGCGCGGTGCTTATTAAAATTGCACGGCTGGCCAGGTATCTTTTTTCAACGTGCTCGACACTGTGACTTTTCCACGCTTTTGCCTCTGTCGATTCCTTTCGCTGGGGAATTTCATTTTAAACGTTCATTGGATCATGGTTAAACATGGTGGAAGATAATTTCCACAAATGTAGCAAGTTGCTACTAGCAACGGCTGTACAGTTTTTACTGAATTACAGGATCAATCTACTTGAGACAATTATAATTATGATCACGAAACATGTTTCAATTAATTGTATTACTTTTGAAATATTATTTTTAAAGTTTGCCTCGGTTCAGATAGAATTTTAATTGTTTTGTCATGAAATTAGACTCTCGCGAGACAAGTTGCATGATATATTTTCCAAAATCTCATCTCTCGCGACTATTTCCATTTACTTACATTTAATCGTTGCTGAAATTTTTGCCGCCTGATAGAAAGTCTCATGTAAAATCTCCCGGTGGATTCGCACCTTTAGAGTGTTTCTTTTTATATCAGATTAATATCCAGCCCACAGTAGTTAATTGCACTAATTTTTTTCCAGGAAAAACACCCTCTGAAACCCACAGCATCCATCAGTCTACACCCTTACAAACTCCAAAATTGAAAGCCTCGAAATCCATTGGTGAATCAAGAACCTTTTCTACTAACAACATAAAACCAACTTCATTTCAACCTAAGCAACCAAGGAACAGACATTTCTCACATTATCAACCCCAGCACTAAACATCTCACAAACGGACCATCTTCCTTCGACCTTTATCTCTACCAACACAAAAGGTACTCTCGCCATTTAATCCAACCGCGACTGAAAAAAAGAATACTCCTCGCCAGTTTCTTCCTCGGCGCTGTTGACCTTTATCACGAAGGAAGATTACGCAGCCCCCGGTGCCCATAATTAACCCCGATGTGTCTCTGGCAGTCTGACGACAGTGGCGCGGGGTCAACGCACAGGATTCGCTAGGAAACGCGTGTCTCCACACCACGAACCGCTTCATCTCCCCTTTTCCACCCCCAGCTCTAATTATCTGGCCTCCTCTCCCTTCGGAGATCGTATGCACCCTACGCGCTGCCGAATAATCCCTCGTGCGACTCCACCGGTGCCCACATTGTATGCAACCTGTGTGACATTGTCCCGAACACGTAGGCCCCTTCGACCCTCCCTCCCTCCCTGCATCTCTCTGTATCTCTCCGCGTCTCTCTGTGCCTCACGCGCTGGTGCAACCACACGTGTATGTACGTATACACCTGCCAGTTTTACCTTGTTCCTCTTGCTCCCGTTTTTCTTCCCGTTTCCACCCTTCCTCTTCCTTCCAACCACCCCATTCGTCGACCACGCGAACCGGTGGACTTGCACGTGGGTTACGCGTCTACGGGCACCACGATGAAAGCGTGGTTCGCGTCTTGCATCTCGCTGATAGCACATGGCCTCTTATTGTGCGCATGGCCTATTGAAACGACAGCTTCTCTGTTCAGGGGCGATGAGAAGATGCACGCGAATCGGTTGGTGAATTGTCGCGCATTAGCTTCTTGGCGCTTCTTCGTTTCGCTAGGGATTCGTTTTCTTTAGGATTTGATTGGATTGAGAGGTTAAGAGTATACATGTAGGAGTAACTGTAAAATTACCTAATTACTCTGGTGTTAATCAAAATAGTCACGAAGTCCCGTGTGTGTCATAAATCAATTGCGTTTCGCTACCCTCAACAGAGAATAAATTACTATAGAATTTATATACATAATACATATCTCTGTCTCTTTTTATAAACATATAAAATATTGTTAAAGATAAACTTGCCTATTCCACATGAGTTTCAAGTTCCTTGTTTAAATTTCCCGTAATAAATATTGTAGTGAACATAATTCAGTCTTTGCAAAATATTCCATTAAAATTGCGAATACCTACCTAGTATTTCTGAGGACAAGAGGACGACAAAGCGTCGTTCAGTTTTCTGTTGAGAATGCACAGAGAAGTGTCGCGAAGATACACAGATTAAGTTATTATCACCGATGGAAATGTCTTGCTTTGCGCAAACTTATGCTTACTTAATAAAGCTAACATAGAGCAGCAAACGCGGAAATACGTTTCAGAGAAGGCTTCGTTGAGTACCCAGACAAAGTTCGAGCGTAGTTCCAGGCGAGACGCCATGCCACCCCAAATAACGAGGGTGCAATTTGTCGTCGTGTGCAATATTAAAACCGTCCCCTCTTTTGTCAGGACTTCCATCGTCACCATTTCTCTCGCCATTGTTATAAAGAGAATACGGCTTACTAGCCCCTCATTATTAGCGGCACAACAGGTATTTCACAATTATATAACAACCAAATGGAATTTTTTTAAAATTCCAACGCTCGTTCGACATTACTCTTTTACAGGCCCAACAAAAAGAACTCGTAGCAACTTAATTTCACATGACACAACACAGTCAACTTTGCTATTCAATCTAAAAATATACACACGCCACATTATTCTTCTCACTCGGTATTCCATTAACAAACAATAATAATACCAGCCACACTCTCCACGAATATTTTACCACATCCATCAAATTTCAGGGTCCACTTCACGCTGAATGCAGGCTTGGAACCAGTTAGAATACTTAAAAATACAAATTTTCTACCCACGGTCTCGATTTATTGCTGCGTTATTACAATACCGTGGTGCAAAACGGGTGGCAGTGGTGGGACGCGGTCGCACCCCCTTTTTCGCGCATGGGGAAAAGAGGGTAGTTAGTGGACGTATCCTGAATGCCAGTATGGAGATACAGGGGGACAAACGCTGAAAACGAAACGAAGGCGGTGTAACCCTCAAGGGGATTGATTCGGAACGGTCCAGAACCGTACAGGGGGTTGGTATCGATTGCTGGCACCCACCGAACGCATCTACGCGGAATGCAGCCCTTCACCCTCGATGCCCACCCTTCATCTTCCACTCGCCATTCACTACTCGATGGATTTTCCATCAGCTGCTGAAAGGTTCTCGCCGCGGTTAACAACCGAGAAGCGGACCTTTTTTTTAAGGAAAAACAGTCCTCCTGCATCATAAGGGATTTTTTTCTACAGAATATTACTGATTGTCCTGACACGTATGAGGAAAATCGACGCTTCTAGTGAGGGACACATGTGGCACGTGGCTGGAAAAGAAGTTAGAATAATTTGTTACACGAGAAAATATTAGCTTGGGGTATTCGAAATTGCTGTTTCATGTAGGGATGGAATACAAGTATTTTCTGCTTTTTAACTATTTTATTTATTTTATTTTTTCAGTCTCGTTGGCTAGCGTGTAGCAATTATTATTGCATCCTCAACCATAAACAAAGGAACTTTTATGTTATCCGCCATTCGCAATTTCACATGCACCAACCAAATACAATATCGATGTAGGTACATATTTGAATGCGGAATAATTGGTTAGAAATGATTTATCTTCTGGGCTTGTAGAAGTGGAAGAATATCTATCATTTCCTTTCTTTTTTTACATGATTATAGAGTTTGATTAATTTTATTATTCTGTATTTCCCTTCAATAGAGATGGAATATTCTTTCTTTTATTTGTAATTTGTAATGGAGGGTCGAATTTAGCAATGACTAGTTTTGTAGGAGACTTTGAGCAATTTTATATTTTTCGTAATAAATTAGCATGTCTAAAAGTAATTATTGCTGCCTGCTTGCCATCAGATTGTTCACTGGCTGTGCTCGCAGTAGCTCGTTTGAAATATTCGCTTGATTCAGCCGAGGACGTTAAGTCGTAATCGTACAGTACCGTAGGGTGCTTTCCATTAACCAAACTGCCTAGCATAATCTCCCATTAGCCCGAGTGTAATCTCGATTCGTGAATTTAGACTTCGCGGCTCTTTCGTCGAATGGAAACTATTCCCACGCGCTGGGCTTTACCGATCGTCTGCTCATTGTTCAATCAATTATTTCATCAGCTCGATATCATATTCTAAACTGTTGCGACTTCGCGTGCACGGCATTGTGTTGTTAAATAAATTCTACGTGGCGTGCGTTGAGATATTGTCGCTTAATTATGCAGCACACTAATGGAACATTCGGTAATTGATTCTGTTCGCTAAACGTTTCGGCATACAGGAAATTTGCAGAAAGCACAAAATTTATGTAATTGTACTATATTTACTTCAACGTTAAGTCTTTGAATTCATGTTTTTTGTACGTCGATCAATATGCACGAGGAAATTGGAAATGGCGGAGGTGTGAAGGAAGGAAAGACACAATGAGTCCTCATATGTATTTTTCATACCAAATCTATTTCACAATCTAAAATATCTCGGTCAAAACGCTTCTTTTGGAAAGGATCTATATTCTTTTTAGAATCAATCTCTACCCTTCCAGGGACTCTCGACTCACCCAATGTAAAGCCTGGGATAAAGTCCCATATGCTTGCCCAGTTTCACAGCACCTAAATTTTCAACCCGTGGTCGATGTTTTGCTACTCTTCATCGCAACCTACCTACCCTTGTAGTTCTCCTCAGGCCTATTCTTAAGAATTTTCTCTCACTAGCATCGTCGTGTTTGGTGTCATTTTCATCGGGACAATGCCGCTGATTCATTAAAAATACTCCCCCAGAGCTGAGAGGATAAATATAAAAATGCAATTTTTCGTTGCTAAATGACTCATCGAATCGCGCGCGTTGCTGATTCGTGGAATGGCCGCCGACACGAGCATTCCGAGGGGTCGCTCGCAGCGACCAGTTCTCCCAAATGGTGGGGAAAAGCGACGAGTCGACGAGCGACTATCGAGGTGTGGCACGCTAGCGTCCATAGAGGCGCTGCAGTACCAGGCATGCACGAGAGGGAGTAGGACGTGCGATTAACGAGTCTCTGGGACGTAAAGCGTCGTTCGGCACGTATTCCACCGCGTCAAGATGGCAAGCGTCCGCGGTAGGAAAAGGAAGCTTTTGCTCTCCATAGAGCAGCGGTTCAAGATCGTGAAACGACTTGAGAGTGGAGCATCGATCAACAGACTAACCGCCGAGTACAATGTCCATGCCGCTACTATCCGACGCTTGCGAAAAAACGCGGGGACATTACGCGAGCTCGCGGAACAGGGCGCCAACATGAGGAGACGGAAAAGCTTACGGCAATCAGCGAACCCGGAGGTGGACAAGCTCCTAATCGCCTGGTACAATGAAAGAAAGGGGCTCGGCGAGTGGGTCACTAACATGAGAATGTTGGAGAAAGCGACGGAGTTAAACAAAGAGCTCGGTGGACCATCCACGTTCAAGGCGAGCAAAGGCTGGCTGTGGCGATTCAAGAACCGCCATGGCATCTGTTTCTCGAGCACCCGTGAGGAGCCAGAGGACCCTGATGCCGTGGCTGCTCAGCAGTTCGTCAATGACTTCAACCGGAGACTGAAGAAAGAGAAAATTAATCTCGAGAACGTGTATAATTTGAGCGAAACCGGGCTAGCGTGGAAGGGCATACCTATGAGGGCCAATGCAAAGCCGATGAAGATGGACAGGGGCAGCGTGGTGCTATGCACCAACGCGACAGGCAGCCACAAACTTATGCCCCTGTTCATCCATAAGATCAAGAATCCGAAGGAGCTGAAGCACTGCACGGATCGCCTGCCTGCGATCTTTAAGTCCCAACCGCGCGCCTGGTTGGATCAGCTCACGTTTTCGGACTGGTACCGGAACCACTTCAAGCCAGCCGTGAAGAAGTACCAGGAGGACAATGGCGTCTCTGGGAAAGTGATTCTTCTCGTGGAGAAGTGTCGCGTTTACACGCTAGAGGTACCCGAGGACTGCAAGCAGGATAATGACTTCGATATAGTGTTCTTGATACCGAGCATCGCCTCCATCTTGGCACCCATGGAGCAATGGGTGACTGGTAAGACTAAAACGTCCTATCGGTCGAAGATGCTGCGCCGGGTGATCACTTACACCGGCGGGGTACGAGAATTCTATTTCGATTATGATCTGAAGGACTGCATGGACCTGTTGTTCCAAGCCTGGTGCGAAATAAGCGTCTCGAACGTGCGGAACGCGTGGAAGAATATTATTAAGCAGAAGGTGGATGACACTCTGGCGAACGAGGAGCCGGACCCGCTGGAGCTCAGCATGCAGGACATCATTGGCGCGATCACCAGGGAGCCAGCGTCCAAAGAAAGCGTCAACGAGTTTCTGGCGAAGTGCGCGCAGGAGGAGACTGGCTTCTACGACGAAGAGGAGCAGAAGAAAGAAGTGTACAACATCATGAAGCCGCCGGCGCAGGTCGACGAAGAGAAGATGAAGAAGACGTTTGATATTCTGATGAAATGGGCCAGAAGGGAGCCAGAGTATATCAGGGAACACGTAGAGTTCCTGACTGACTATTTTGAATAGAAGTGATGGTGACAAGGATTGATAAGGGAGCTTTTAGACACTGTTGCAGGGATGCGTGAGATCTGAGATTATCTGGTGTATGCAGGATGATTTTATTATTGAGAGAAAATGTTTTGGGCGAGAGTTGATCTGAAATGGGACACCCTGCGTGATAAAAACAGTAGTATGTAGTTGAAATGAATATTATTACTTTAGGTCATTTTGTATTGTTATGCTGTACGTGTGCGAGTTTTTCCAAGAATGAATGGAATTGTTTGAAAGCTTTTGAAGTGAAGATGGATAATGTTTAGCGAGTTCTTATAGCTGTACAATGTAGTATTTAGATGTATGCATTACTGTTCCTCTTATTGCCACGTTAATATACATTTTATATTAAATCTGTGTAATTTTTCTATCAGCCCCGTTCAGAAACGTCTCCTGTAGCGATTGCTAAAAATATCGTTCCGCGTACAGAGCAGTGATTCGTTAGTTGCACGTTCCAAACGAACCGCTTAATTGCGCACTAGTTATCCCCACCACTCCTTGAAATCGACTCGAGTGAGCGACCCTGCAGGTCACCTGGTCTCTGTGTTTGGAAATTGCCAACGAGCCACCACTCTGGCGTAAGAAAAGAGAAATTTTTACAATTTTGGTTTTGTCTCAATGTGAATGGTTTTAATGAATTGACACGATTTTGCTGATGAAAATGAGTCCAAACACTTGATTTCCACTTGCGACTGCGACAATCTTTGCATTACAAAAATGGGAAATCTCTAATTCTACTTAGAAGATATATTTGTGAAGCTTTCCAAAATCAATGAATCAGGTTTTCAAGTTTTTAAAGCACCTGGCAGATGAGGTATTAAATTGGAGGGTGAAAAAATACAATTTTGGTATCGCTTAGTGACTGTCAAACTTGCAACAATATCTCTGTTCGATATTTTCTCAGTTGCTCATCACTACCCAAGCCCAAGATGGTTAAAAAATCCCTGCACTTGATTAAACTTCACACACCGGCAGCTTCATCCAGCCTTATTTTCCACTTCTTGCCTCCAAGTCGCGATGTTAATTTTCCCTCAGATCTCGACGACGAGCTACTTACAATCAGTTGACGAACTTCTTCGCTAACCGCGGGCATAGTTCCGTTCACCCACCCCTTGGTCCTGCGGAGACTTCTCGGGCAAGGATTAAGAAGGATACGAGGGTGGAAACTGCACGGCAGTTTGTATCGGATTTGCATTCCGCGAGAATAATGGCTGCTGGAGTTTCCTGAAGAACGGCGGCTGCTCGGGACGAGAGATAAGGCAGGAATTCCTGCGATAATTAGGATCCTTTCCTTAGAGCGTATCGCCAGTTCGCCCGTGGCGTATTCGAAGATAAAAAGGTAAATCGCTGGCAGGGACGATGTATCCAGTAACAAAGTCTACGCCAGATATAGCATTTCTATTCGAGTGGCACGAGCTACGTAAAATGTCGAGATAATTCCTCGTCGAAAGGGAGTGAAGTAACGACAGGAAACGCGCAGCAAGATGCTTTTTCCCTGGCGCTAATTACCTTCTTCGTCAAACGGTCTGCGCACGCTGCGCTTTCGTTACGCAATAGCACATTCAACGCTCGTAATTACGTTAGCTGCACTTGATATTCCACAGTGGATAGTAACGATCCTCGGCTTCCTGCTTTATTCTGCGCACTTTTCATTTCTGACTCGTCTCCAGACCGTTTGAAATGATGGATTATCGGGGGAAGGAATCGAAACGGCTTCGGGAAAATTGACCGTGAGGAATCAGGAACAAGCAGGATGGAGCGGAATTACGCTTCATTAGTCATCTTTTCGAATAGGGTAACTAACGAAATAATCGAAATTAGCTTGAATATGAATTTCTTTCAAAACAGCGGCTCTCCTAAAACTTCTGAAGCAGGGTGTATATTCGTATTAGACGTGGAACAATTTGAAATAGTTGTGCCTTAATTCCCTTGCTGTTTAGTGAATATTTCAACCACCTGCATTTCAAAATACCCGTTCACGTCAAACCCCGTGCAGAGGATGCAAATCCCTCGGCGTGAAAACGCGTCGACTCCGGCCGAAGTGTTTGAAGCCCAAACAGCTTTTTCTCCCCCATCGTTCTATCTTTTTCATAACTCTCTTTCGTTTCCCGGCTGCCTCCCAGTTTCCGTTTTCGAGCACGCCATTAATTTCCTGTTCCCATCGATCTTCTCCCCCGTGTGTTCTGGAAATTTTCTGCCGCGTGAATTTCGCAAAGCGTGGCATAAAGAAGGCTGCCTCGGTCCCTCGTCTCTTGGGGATACGGTGCAGCGAGGCGCTTTGACTTCTCGACTATTAAATTAACATCGCTCGAGCCAGTACGATGTTCCCGCGTGCTCGTGATTTTCGTCGGATGTCAGCGGACTGCAGCAGTCATTCCTGCGGCGTGCTTTTCCATCGCGATGCACCGCGGCTCGTAGATGCGATTTATGATTGCGTTCGTGCTGAGGGTTGTACATCAGCGAGTATCTGGTAAGAGCACTGTGACGTCTGGTTTGTCAGTTGCACTCCGGTGGTATTATTGCAGATCCCTTTAGTTCGCTCGATCTAGTGGAGACGCGTGTCTCAGTTGGTTAAATTGCAAACCTTTCTTCGCGAAATTTCATTTGGCTTTCGTAGGTAGCAATGCTGAATTATTAGTTTCTATGCATTTCACTTCTTTGTCGATTATTCACCGTGGAATTAAAAACCATTATATTACCGCTGTATATGTTCGATTAAGAAGACTTAACTAGGTACTGTGGTTATATATGTCGCTACGATCCTAAGTTAGGCTCTGGTGTTTATTTCCCACGCTTTTTTCCACGTCGCTCTCCCGAGGCGCGTTTACTGTAACGCGCAGCTAGTTCGACGTCCTACCCTGTTCCCTTGGCTCGCGATTCCGCTGACCACGCATTTGGAGTTAGTGGAAGGGAAATAGGTCAGATCAACCAGGTGTGAAGGTACACAAGTTTCGAGCGCCGGGGCAACGACGTTGAGAAGAAAAAAAGTTGTGAAAACAAGTAGCCTTGACTCACTTAGGGTCGTAAGGGATATATATCACATCTCATTCAGTTTCGACCGATCCCATTGAGGGGTGCACGAAACCCTGCAATAGGATACCGCAGAGTAGACGGTTTTTCTTCTTCTTAGCTGCCGAAATAACTTCGTTATATTCTGCGAGTTCAAGAAGGGCCAACGTCAAAATTGATACTTTTGATTAATTGGGGTTAGAAATTTTGCAAAATCTTTTCATTAACTTTAACTCAAAACACCCAACCATTGAAATTGGCCCTTCGTGAACTGACTCACACATATATCTCTGCTATCAAATACCTATGCGCATACAGTGTATCGAAATCGAATGAGGCAATAATCTGTTAACTATATTTTTAAACTGTAATCTATTAATTTTATATTTATTTCAGTAGTGTAATAGAGTATAAAAAAACTGAACAATTATAATATTTAAAGTTTCGTTTCCATCTCACACTGTTACAAAGTTATATAAAAAAATCCAAATCTCCATTTGTGGCGAACAGAGGTTTACTCGTTATTCGTATTCGTCGTTCGTCATCCGAATAAAGTTTTGCCCATGTCTGGTCTGTGGTGTGTGGTGTGCACACTTCACGTTAGGGATCCTTTTCGGCGGGTTGCATAGATGAGAACGTTGGTCTCCTCCCCGTCTGGTTTGCCTACGTTAAATATACTCGGTCGACTCGCTCCAAGCCGCGTAGGACGCGTTAATGAACTTGGAAAGATCGCTGCGGAGGATAATGCCGACGTAACCTTGTACTCGTCTTAACGTTTTAAAGTCGCGAGGGGCGAGTGATTCACTTTACCGTGATTACCGTTTGCGTAAGCTTCGCGTCGCTCGTTTGCTAGCAGATTTCTTGTTCGCAGCAAACGCGCTGGATCCTTTCGGCCTGTTGAATTGCATTGCCTCGCGCCTTTTTATTCATTTCCCTGGATTACGCGGCATCGTGGAACGAGCGTTTTGGAACCGGTGGGATTTTAGATCGCGCTGCGTTCTCTACGCTTTTCAGCATCTTTCAACTGATTAAATATCAAATACCTAGTTATGTAAACACATTTTATTCGGGACTCTTTTGTTTAAAATTTGTCCATTTTTCTGAGCTTTTGCAGACAAAATTTTACACTTTTGCTGAATGTTGCAATTGTTAGATATAAGGGTCTGGAATAGGGAGGAATATAGTGATTGTAAAATTAAGTATTTCTGTAATTTTAAAAATTATGAAGTCTTTCAGTTTAACAAGGTTTAAGCATAGTTGCAAAGGATTACTAATACAGTTGCATTTCCATTAAGTACACATATTCCCATATTCCAAAAGTTCCTTAAATTCTACAAGATAGAAAACACCAACTCGTATCAGAGCTGTTTTGCTTCGTACAAGTTAATAGGTACGTTACCTTTAGAATTCAACTGATATTAATTGAGTTGCTTAATTAAAAGCCCGTCATTATTTATAACTGAAGGTTCTAATTCGGATTAAGAAATAGTTTTCTGTGGAACACCCATTATATTGCAGAGAATACGTACTTAGATACTTCTTTCCCCTGAAGCGTAGTTTTTCTCTGAAAACGGGGCATCGATCTCTCCTGCCTCTTCGCGAAGATATTAAAACGCGCGAAACAGAAGGTAGCGAAAGACGGGGAGATAAATCGATGAAGACGAATAGGCCCGAGAAGCGATTATATTGCAAGCGTTGCCCTGGTAAATAGCGTAATTTTATTTACCGGGGTCGCTCGTTTCGAGCCGTTCCTCAGGCTTAACCAGACGCGGTCGTTATCGCCAGCTTTGCCTCGAAACAAAAGCTCGGAAAAGTGCTAGGACGATGAAGGCGGGAAGAAAAAGGGAGATAGATAACGTCAAGGGCCATAGACGGAGAGGTAGAAATAGAAAAAGGTTTCTTTGAAACAGCTCCTTCTTCAGTCTGCGACGAACGGAGATTTTCCAACATTTTTCCAGCGCGTCTCTTTGTTCGCCGTCGAGTACCTGAGAAATCATTTTAAGACAACCATTGCGTTTATTTTTGCTCCTCCACGAGCTCAGTTGAATAAAAGTACAGAGACAATCGAATTCCACGATCAAGAAGTGATCATCTGCACTCTTTGCTGTTCACTGTTTTTTAAACCTTAAGTTCTTCACTTGTGCAAACTTATTTCTTCTAGAAGTCTATATTCTGGTTCGATTAAAAATGAAAAATGTGCTTATTGCGCTGAATATGATAAGATATTAAAAAGTATATAAGAAGTATATAAAAAGTAGAGAAATTCATTTTCAATATAGAGCACTCTAATTATGGTTTCAAGGAGTGAACTTGGAACAAGAAATTATATAGGTTCGATTAATTAAGAGACATTACCCTGGAACGGTCGTAAACCACCCCATTCCCTTTCCCCGCAGGCCTCGGCCCTTTTTTGCCAATTATCAGTTGAACGACTATTCCTGTTTCAGTGATTTAGATGGGCCATGTATCAAGCTACAAATTAGAGGCCACGTACTAATTAGCTTTTACTAGAGTTTACCAACAACCCTGCGCGAATGCAATTATCTAAATCAATGCCTCGCGATTTTGGCGTGCGAAATTTGCTCCGATTCAAACCTATTCAATCTTTTCTTCCAAACTTAAATTGACGTCCATATTATTCCAAAAAATGTAAGAATTCACGTAACTCTTTCCGCTTGGAATTCTCAGGAGATTCGATCATAAAAAATTCGAGTCCTTCAGCTGATAATGATCCTCAATATTTCTCTGTTACACAATGGATGGATGAAACATTCCACACAGAAGGTGTCCCTTGTTACCTTCAAATAAAAGGATTAGAATAGTGGTATTGCGTTTGTCAACCGACATTCCCGACAGTCTGTCAGTTACAGGCGAACCCGACCGCAGCAATTGCGGGTAGAACAAGGCGGTTTCTTTTCGAGCCCG
The DNA here is from genome assembly GCA_910592295.1 of Andrena haemorrhoa. Lineage (NCBI taxonomy): Eukaryota > Metazoa > Arthropoda > Insecta > Hymenoptera > Andrenidae > Andrena > Andrena haemorrhoa. The sequence continues at coordinate 4,959,653 of OU342940.1, read as the reverse complement.
TGGCTGAATCACTCGATGGATTATCTTGGTTTTCATGGGGGTCCGCCATAAGTCTGTCGGCCTTTTTCATCCTCGCTCGATACTGTTCTCGGTAGCCAGCAAGGTGGTCTCTTCGCGACGTGGTCGTTGGCTTTCCTTGTTCCTAGTAAACGGCCCACCGATATTTATAATATTTCCGATGGGACGCAGCAACCGCGGCAGTGTTAAAAGAGGGCGCTAAAAATAATCTTTATAAATGGCAACCGATTTACTGCTGTCCCTATGCAAAAGAAAATAATGAGATTGCGCGGCGATTTCTTTCTGGCGAGTATTCTATTAAAATGTCACTATATCACTTGCATCTTGCGGAAAGCGTTCTTTTTGAACGTAGCACGATAATTCCCATAAATTCTGAACATTCGCTACAGAGAATCCAATTCTCGGTTCTTCCATTGCAGAACTGTTGATAGTAAAAATGAGAATGCGGTGGAACTCTTCCCGAATTGAATGCAGTTTAATCTGATCCGTATGTGAGGCACATACGGTCTATCGGCCGTTGAACTCTTTGATTCTTTGAACCTCTTAACCGAGAATCCATTAAGTTCGCCCGTCAAGTGGCCAGCGAAGGGACATCCAGATCTCATTAACGCCTTCCATTCTGTCCGATTTACACGAGTAACGGAAATACGAGATCGTTGACCATAGAAACATTTCAACGCTCATTTCCTCTATTCCTTTTAATCACTACCTCGTATACCATCCACGGCTGCAAGAATCCTCTCAATTTCCTCCACTCGGTTTCAATTACAACTCTTCGTAATGCATTATACACCCAGATGGTAATAGTGAGTGTTCAACACTGTGACTGGCATGGGCGTGTTTTCACGTCGATATTCTTTTGCAAAGCATTTAAAGTATTCTTCGAGAGCTCCAACTGTTTACTTTGGAAACAAATCAAGCTCGATGTTCCCTTTAAACAGAACTTTTCTTGTAAAAACAACTACTTGGAAGGGGCTCGCTAAATAAAGAGACTCTATTCGAAAGCTTGCGCTACTGAATACTTCGTCCAGCTGGATTTATGAAGATATACGGATCTAAAAGGCGTGTACCTCGTTTGAATAACTATATTCGTAGGACAGATGATTGTTTTTCCGAGCATCTTGTGGTGGCAAGGCGGTAACGCGCGGCGCCTGGCGTCGTTTAACGCACGGGGCATCGTTTTGCATACAAAACAGCCGACGTTACTCATCCTCTCGAATAATCGGGACTCATTCACATGCATGCCAGTTAGCCGCGGTGGTCTGTACCATGGGCAAGGGGGCTCTTAGAATACGCAGCCCTCTGTGCATCGAGACTGTCTGGCGCGTGTACACCTCCCACATGACCATAAAAGCTTCTCCGCTTCCAGCGATGCTGTTTTATAAGACAATTTCTGCCGCGCGGGGGTATATTATGATGATACGATGTTGCGTTTAGCTGGTGTTCAGCAAGCTTCCTACTTGTTGGAAGCTTGGACGCGGGCAAACCTATGACTCGATTGCGGATGTTATATACGTAGATTATTTGTGAGTGGATTAGATGGTCTTTAGAAATTCTGTGTAGTAGTTGATATTGGAAATTGCCATAAGTGAGTGAACTTTAATAGTACCTGCAATTAATGTGAAGTACAGTACTGAAAATATTTATTCCACTTATTCAATCATATTGCTATGAAAATTGTGAGTACTACGTAAGTTTCAGAGTTTCGTTTCAATATTTCCGTATTGCTGGAAATTATCAGACTTTTTCTCTGCGCATACTTTTTTGCCATTTCGAATCCGATGCAGAAATGCGTATTTATATTGTTTCTCCATTTACCACCGCGTACGAAGCTCGCGGGTCGTGTCGCAGAATTCGCGACCGATGGGTACGCTAGAAAAGGAGCGAAGAATATCGAAGCGTGTGTTCTGGCAACTCTTCAAACGATGCATTCTCGAAAATCAATTTCGCGGCGGGTCCCTGGCGAATTCACCTGTCGCGGCTGGAAAACTGGCTCGTCGACGAGCCAATGAAAATGGCAGCGTTGAGATCGAAATTCCCCGTCGTGTTACAAAATGAAATTTTGCACGATGAAACTCGGGAGTTCGTATATTAGCGGAACAGTTTGTTTTCACGAGGCTAGAAAATGTAATATTCATGAAACTTGCATGGTAATTTGAAAACAAAATAATTTACGCTCCTCCCGTTTGCAGATTTATTAGCCACATTACAACTCTAATTAATACCTAATTAATTTAACTCTCGAACATAAGAAGCAAAAGTTTTGAACTGGTCTCTTGTATCTACTCGTATTGCACATTAATACCTTTTTCAAATTATTAACTAATATTCCGTGGCACTCTATTACCATACTCCCTTTGATTACCAGAATTTGAAAGTATCTACGATCGAAAAATTCTGCAATTATAAGTTTATATAGATACACGTAAGATTTCATCGTTCGTTCTTGTTCCCTTCTCCCATTCTCTACCCCATATAAAAGGAACAGCTGAAGAATTTTATGGTATCATAAAACGGTCATTAAAACGCTATTCAGGTAAATGTCAATCCCTCTCAGGTAGCCATAGCTAATAGTGATCGTATTGCACTAAACGACCGTGCATTGTATTCAAAGGTGCAACAATAAAAACGGGTGGTCTCGATTTATCTACGTGCAGCGTGTGTCCTGTGTTAACATGCTGTGTTAATAATCCTTATAATAAATAAATACCTACCCTTGCAAATTTGTGAATAACATTACTGTCGTTGGGAATGATGTAGACCAGCGTTTTCTAATTAAATTTTGCCACGGAACTCTGATAAGTTCAGTAAAATTTTGCAGAACGTCCACCCTCAACAGTTTTTTTTTATACAGTGCACTGAGTACGCCGCGCCGTTTCGAATGTTGCAGTCAGGTGTGCGTTTCTCGTTAAATAATTTACACAGTTTTTAATATTTAAATTCTAGGTATTATAAGATAACTTTTCATGGAACCCTAAATCCGTGTTTGGATATGTTTTAGAGGGCGGAAAAATAACAAATACGTGTTTTTTTATTTCACCCCCTAAATATGCAAATGGGGCAAAATATAAAAAAAACACGTAGGTATCTCTTATTTTTCGGTCCTCTAAAATATTTCTAAAAACCAAAGCAATAGGAGGCGGACACATAAAACCTCTCCTTGTTAGAATCGCGGAACTCCAACTGGGAAACGCTGATTGTTTCTCACATAAATTGAGAAGAATAACTAACTCTGAAATTCACTATCTTGCTTTTGTTTCTTGATATCTAGGCTCACTTCATCCATAAAACATTCCAATAAAAAAAATAGACTACACGCACAATGTGTTGGAACAGTCTTCCCGAACGAATACGAGTGAATGAAGAACGCCGGAAGAGCCGCGTGGCAATGAACGTGTTAAACATTACGATGATCGTGCAGAAACATTTTTCGACAGTGACAAGCGCAGATTTCTTCCCAGCGACTCGATTGTCTCCACGGGTTCCTCGTTTCCCAAGAGTCTGCCGGTTATGCAATTAATTGTGCGTCAATCGTTTCTCTAGATCTAACGAGCCGTAATCCAAGGACAGCCTGTTCGGGTGTACGGCCAAGCATACTTTCTCGCGAGTCGGTGTAAATCGGGTCAGTCCTTTCGGCGTTATGAGCCGAGCAGGAAATCCGACGTAATCAAGAAAATGGCGGCTAGCGCGGCCGTCGTGTCTGACGGACCGTTCTTATCCACTCACAATAGCATTGCGCAAATTGCTCGCGCGATTAGGCAAAAATCCAGTCCGCGCCGACGTTCAGCACGCTTCTGGTGCCACCCGTCGCGCCGGTGATAGTCCTTTGTAACACTTGGCGCTGACGTCGTTACGAAAGTGATTTTTCTCATCTCGATTTAATGCCATTAACGATGTGCTTTCTGCATAGACGTAGCAGTTGCACGCGGCAATCTTCTGCTCCAATACAATATGTATCTGGTATTGAACGTATATCTCGAAGTAAACTCACGCTCATCGAGGATGTTTTCATCTTCCCAGCAATTCGTCAGGTCTTAAAAGTTTGTACAATTTCATCTTGTACACGGAATGGAGATTTTTCAGTGGGACACTCTTATTGCTGGTGAATATGAAGTGAAATTGGATTCTCAGCTTCACGAGTAATGATTGATCAAAATTCTGTACTTACGAAATTAAGAATTAAGGAACTCGCCAACAGTAAGAACTCTAAGTTACCAAATGATAGTTCTAATTAAAAGAAGTAACTTTTGCCTGAAAATTTTGGTTCCATCTCGTACAGTTCGCGAGTTTAAAATCTGAAAATGTCGATTTTCAAATTTTGAGGGGCTGTTTCACCCCTTAAAATTGAGGCTGGGCAGGAATGGAAAAGCGCGCGTCTCTAACATTCTAAAAAATCTAAATTTTTGTGCTTAAAAACGTATTTGGAGGAGAAACAATTCGGCGCCGGACACCGCGATAGTGTCCCCTGTAAGTGACGCAGTATTTTCCGCGGAATAAATTACATTTCGTCGCAAATTGCGTGCAACGTGCAGTTTTACAGTGGCCGTGTAAACGGTCTTAATGAGCCCATTGTTAACATACCCTCCACCAATGGTGGAAACGCGGCGTTTGCTAGCGTGTGCATGGTCATGACGCCTCTGGAGCTACTAACCATTTCCAACCCATTATTACGGTAGCAGGTAGGGTCTTCGATCATTTCCAGCCGCGGCCATTGTCCATCAGACGGCTCGTTATTAATGTGCACGGATAGGATAGATAAGGCGAATCGCTGGATAGACGTAGACGGTGATTTCTTAAGGCGAATATGCCTGCTACTTCTTTTCCGCTCAGTTTCAACATTAGTGACTGCGCATCTATTGTAGCATCGATGTTTGGTAACGAATCTATCGATTTATGAATTTCATGAAGAAGCATTCTGCATTGCAGGCGATATGCTGGATTAATAAAAAAGCAAAATAAGCACGTGCTTAGGGCACCAAATAAATGTTCTGAATTTTAAAATCTAAGTTTTTTTACAAACACTTTTTAGTCAAATTATTGCGTTGAAGTAATCATCCTGTATAAGGGAGGCTCGAAATCTTTTAAGTACTTAGAGCCTCTACAGTTCTTAACTCGGCCCTGAAGGGAGGTGTTTGTTTGATAAATTGGAGGATTGCTGCATTATTTGTGCAAGTAAGCACGCACAGAAGTTGTTGATTTTCAGGTAGGTATTTCTTCATCACTTTCGGATGCACTTCGAGCCACATTTCCAAACTCTGTTTAAATTTATGCGGCCTTTATGAGAAAAGGCTATTGTGAAGAAAATTAATGGAGAAACGTTTGATGTACCTTTTCCACTGTAGGTATTTTATACGTACTCCGTGCGCGAACTATACAGACAGATTTATATGGGGAATTTTGCAGGAGACGATCAACAAACTAAACTAAAACTGGCACTCTATACGGCGACTGTTGGTACAGCACTCGCCATTTCGAAACGGGAAGAATGCGCGTAATGTATCTCATAACGTGAACTTCCCTTTGAAGTGTCCCCTCCTCATAAATAAAATATTCGCCCTGAGCTTTCGACGGAAAAATTCAGCCAAAGGCTATCCTAGCTATACCGTGAAATTCCCCAAGCTGCACACACAAAGAGATCAGGAATTTATTTTCATACTGTCGTCCGTCTCCCGATATCCACCGATCACTGAGCCTTTTTTTTATTTCTTATCGCATACCCAATTCGTTCCGTTGAGTAACTCGTCAAATGCCTCCTCTTTTTGGAATTTTTGTCGGCGATGTGAAACCACCGAAAAATCGGTGCACTTTCGTCTTTATGCGTTTGTCTCCTCGGTCGTTTATTGCTGCAAGACGGGCATCAAACAACGGGTGGTTCGCGGGGAACTTTAACGAAGTGTTCGCGTAATTAGTAGCCCGCTGGCCGAACGCTCGAGCACCTATGAATGCTCGTGCCGCTTTCTGACGATTTACCTGCCGGTCTTCGTACGGGAAATAAGTTCGGACTAATTTATGTGCCCCCTGGCTCGTCGTGTAATTTTGAGGATCGGTGACTTCGTTCTGATGCGATTGCGCGGGTTATCATGATCGTACTTGGATAGCGAGTCTTCTTCATCGGGGATTACAGAAAATTGTATGTGAAATTAGTAAGAAGAATTTTGAGCTTCGATTATCTGAGCATCGTTTAATTAAAACTTGATTATCCGAATGGGGTCGTTTAGAAAATGAATGTGTGTTCTGTGTAGCGATGAAGGGAATGAAATGCAGGAAATACTTTCAATTTTATGCAGTATACCTACAAGGTTGTAGAAGTAGTAACGGGAGTGGTATCAGTGAATGGATTAGTGAAAGCTTAATCAAGGAAATGGTAGCTAATAGAAATATTTCTACACACTTCCAAGCATTTATAGCGTTTTGGGAACAACTTTTTCTGATGGTATTAAGCTGATACGGTGGAAAAACAACAGCATCCCTGGAATACTATGATATCTACTTGTCATTTCAGAAAAATTGAAGAAGGTGTAGGATAAAAGGATCCTCTGCTTTAGGTAATCCAATTACACTGAGTGCTCTGATTAGTTGAGTAGTTGTGGCTTGAATATAGTCTAATTTCGTTGCCTTGACGAAATTATTTCAATTCAAAGAGCGAACACTTAGACTTTTACCAAATTTGCTAAAAGGCACACAGCATTTTCATTGCGCCCTAAATCGAGACATTTCATGCGTCACGACTCCAATGTCCATTACAAAATATTTCAATACCTACAATCTGCTTAGATAAGAAGCTACGAATAACCATTTGTGCTGCTTTGAAACGGAAAGTTCTGTTCAACTTACGGCGATAATTCAAGCAGATAGCGGCTTTAGCCGAGACCAGCTCGTAACTCTCATCGTGCGTGTGCCGAGCGGACCTAAACCGTGAGAACTAGACTCCGATTCGACCGTTTTGTTCCTTTCATTCCCACTTTCTTCCCCTCTCGCCTGCTCGCCATCGCCGACGAGCAAATTCGCGGTTTCGCCGTTTCAGTTCCACGAGCGTAACAAGCCGCGGTTGCGTAACGTCGGGCATTTTACTGGTTAAGCGTAAATTAGGCGCGATCCACGTGAATAATGAGATGAGCTGCGACGATATCTCGTGTCGTAAACGTCGCCGCGGCATGCACGTGCAGGTCGTTGTCGCTGGGTATCGTTTTTATGTCGATCGTTGCCGGGAGGACAAGAAATTTCGCCATTTGCGAGGTGAGGGGGCAATTGGATGTAAATGAGAAAAATTTTTCCAAGAGACCGAGATACCGAGCTTCAAATATTTCAATGTCAAACGAAATACCTAGAAGCGAAATCAAAAGGTTTTTCTGCGTGAAATTTTGAGTGGGTGCATTTCTTCTGTGGAATGTACTGATGCAAATGGGGTATTTTATAATTTTTTGTAAATTCAAAACAAATCGAAGCTTTATTTAGAGAACCAATAGTGAATTCAGGAAGTAATCTACTTTCACATCCAAATTTTTTACGTTGAATCTACCAACATTTTCTGCAATATCACCTTTCCTATTTAAATAAAAAATTCGAATAACGAATAAGAGTTAAAAAGAATATTCGTCACGTGTTGCATAAAGAAAACCCGGATTATTGGGGCCTCGAATAATGAATAAAGTTAAAGTAACTTTTCTTAAAGAATCTCTCTCCTACTACACTGTAAAAAGTAATTCATTGACTTGAATAAAATAAAACTGCATGCAAATAAGTATCGACAGCTTTCCGAAAGGCGCAACCCATTAAAATTTTCTTTATAGGCTTCTACGAATCAACGTACGAGTCTTAAACTCGCTGGAGTTTGTTCATTTTTACGAGTTTGTGGATTCGCATGGTTCTGCTTAATTGCTCCCAAATCGAAATCACCGTAAGTTACGAGAAACTTGAGCGACATCGATTATTCGCAATTAAACGAAAACACGGAGGCTCGTCGAGCTCGCGATCGCGCCTGTGGCGAAATCTCGGCTGGCGGGAGATCGCGATCGCGGTTTCTTCGCGACGTGATTTACAGGACTCGAGGCGTCTTTATCTTTCGCTGCTTCGCGATAAACCTTGCACCGTTACTTTCGCATTTTCAGCGGAGAAATTGTGCCCGCTCGTGGCACGGTTACCTAACATACAGAATTTAGCGTCACGTCCTTTGCGAGTTTTTCGCGCGCAAAAAATGTCTCTAAAGAGCCGTTGCGAAACCGTCGTTGGTGTTTACGAATCGAGGCGCTAATTGGTTGCACGATATCGGTGGTTCGAGTGGGTTCTGGTGAGTCACGCTTAAACGAATCCTCTTATGCTTCTTTTGCACCTGGACGTGCAGCAGTAAATAATTTTACAATTAAAACGCAGTGACAAGTGAGTCTCGCTTTACAAGAAAGGCAAACGTCCTCTGTTTGAGGAGGAGTAGTAACGCCGTCATTCCCAAGCGTAGGTATCTCGCGATACGATCGATATTTCATTTCGATGGAATGCATTTTTCAATATCATTCAGCGGTGGTTAATTTAATTAAGTATATGCAGAGCTGGGCACAGTTGCGAGTGAACGCGGTCCTTATCGATCTCTGTCCGCGATCCCTCGTCCTCGATCGTGTTGCCTCGCGAAGACATCTTAATTTGGAGCACGGGGATGAAAGAATCCAGACGAGAAACGTCATTAATCAACTAGCCATTTCCAATAAATAAGTTTCACGCTCGCAGATCGCGAGATAGGTGAACGTGTTTGTTATCGATCGTAAGAGTATTGGCATTTAGGTTTACTTTCACGCGGCGCCACGTCAAGGTGCATTCTTAGGAGGCTGCCTGCGTCCTGCATTTGCACGTTGACACCTGTTCACTTTCTAACGACACGTAGCTCGAGGGCGCGTTCGTATTTTCGAGACTCGCGGCTGACTCATGTCGTGTCGCAGCCCACGCGCATAAACCTGAGCGGATTTGTGAATCATCGTTAGGTGTACGACGATGAATCCTTGAGGCGACTGTCAGAGGTGAAGGGGAACAGTCGGGTCGCCCGACATGGCAGGCTTTGCGTAGTGCGAGAATGTCAACCTTGGCTGCGGCAGATAGAAATTATAATGATTCTCGAACTTTAGGGAGATGAGCAAGTGACGCGTGACTTAGGGAGATAATTAAGTGATTGACGCACTTATTTTACAACTGGTGGTTTTAACTGTCAGGTAAAGATGTGAAGAATTTCGCCTCAAAATATAACATTGACAATTTTTATTTGTTTTATTAAATCATATGCTACAATTTAAATTCACCACAACTCCACTTACACGCAGAAGCACTCGAGTCTCCCCCAACCAAAACCGTTATATTATTCAACCAAAACCATTAAAATCTCAACAACGATATAATCCTGTCCCGCTAGAACCAGTACAAGAATAGAATTCTACCTTGAATCCCTCGCGAAATGATTCCCTCGAAGTAGAGCAGTCAGCTTCTCACCCAGCAATTTTAGGAAACAGTTCGTTGGTTCTTTTCCCCGAACACGTCGTTCTCGCGGCAGAAACAAAAGGAGCGTTTGGCCGGAGTACCCGAGGCCGCAGAAATTGAAAAGAAATGGCGGAAAAGGTGTTGGTTGCGCGGGTAAATGCGAAAGATATAAGTGAAGCCATGAGAGAGCCGAGGGTGTCGTTTCGCGTCTCTGTTTCCGAGTAGAGGCCATCTAAGCAGCGTGGTCATTATCGCGCGGCCCTGAGCTTGAAACTGCAGGAAAAATATGCCCTGAAAATCCTGTGAAGATCGGTTCTTCCACCTTCACGCGTCTCCTTCCTTCTCCTCTTTTTCTTCGTCCGCCGCGGAAACCTCCGCGTTGAAAAATGATTTATTGGAGGAGGAAACGGAGCAGCTTGGACGAATGAAAGCAACGAGCCTCGAGCTTGCAAACGTTTGCCTCCTTGAGATGCTCGTGGTAGGCAGGCGTGATTAATTCGATAAACGTGAATTTGATTACGTTTGTCACTGGAAATGAAATGTGCATTAGTGGCAATAAGTTTTGAACCAAACGCAAGGATACGAAACTAACGAGAAATACAAATATTTTTTGTATACAAAATGCAACGGTGCACATATGAAACGCGCGGCAATGTTAAATTGCTCTATTTTACCGTAAAAACATAAAAAAATAATTAAGAATTTCGTTTATCATGTAATAAAAAATATAGAAGAAACAAAACGTTACTTGGAAATAAGTATGGAAAGGACCGGAGTCCTGGAAAAAATATGGAACATTATTATTTCATAAGCCGATTTATTTCATAATCAGAATCATAAGCCGAATTATAAACAAAATGCAATAATAAAGTCACTTCAGAAACTCGCATCTATGCCGCAATAATTAATTCGCTCAGTCGTATTAAAATTCACAGAATTTTCCATTTATAATCTGCAGTTCACCCTTCACGATACAAAGTTCAATTCGTTTTACAATCTTTTGTATTAAATTCCAAATACCCCGGCTCGATATCTGCGCGAGCGCATCGGAGGCTGGTAGACCAGAAACCTGATCCCTGATAACATTTTCTTTCATAAATCCAAGAGGAACAGCACGAGACGCCTCCATTATACATTTTTTCCGCCCATCACGCCTGTTGCCCGAATCAAGCGTTACGAGCGCAAACATGTTGATCACACCCTTGCTTGCACGTGGGTGGTCCCAAGCACCTGATGAAACTGTTCGCCGCGGTCTTTCGCCCCGTTATCAAGATTAATCGTGTTATTCTCTTAATACCGATTAATATCTCGCGTTGGCCAACGGCCGCATTGTGCTCGCGGGAACAGCGAGTTTCGTAACGGGAATAGGAATTTTTACGACTCGCATGGAACGATCGTGTCAATGTAATTCCAGCGTCGCGAGCGTCTTTTCACACGGGCCGATCTTAATCGGCCGACACTCGACATAAATCTCGACATTAATCGCGCGATCCGTTGCTACCATGGATGATTCGTGCTTGGAGAGACGTTTGTACAAGGTGCTCGCAAAATCGTGTGGGATGTAGTACTATGTATCGCATCCGTGACGGTTTTGATCGATTTGTGATTGGAGTTTAGTAAGCAATCGAATATGGTAGACTGCAGATTTAAATATGACGTAAGGGCAAATCAATTTTCATTTACGACTCTTTACGATGTGTGGTCAAAAATATAAACATGAATATTATTAACTTGATTTGAAGTTATAAGGTATCAAATTTGTTTATAAGGTATTGAAAAAGTTCTCTTGTGATTGGGTTTTCGAGTAGACCTTAGAATTCTCTAGAGTTGTTCAGAGATGAGGAAAAAGGGATTGTTCGTGAACGGTGTTCTTATAGACTGTGCGTGCAATGCTCCCACTCATCTTTCTTACCTGTCCGTTCTTCTTTTCGCGGAACTTCTGATCGTTGCTCACGGAACCTCTGCTCCATTGTTAATTTCTTCAGATATATCTGAAGACGGTTCCGAGTAACAGAGATCTGTGATATAAATGTTGGAAGCATCGAATCAATATCGCTGGACTATATCAGATTCGTAATTATAGCTCTCCGTTTATAAGCTCGTGATATCTACTACCTAGTACTACTCTCTTACTCGACCAGTTCTGGTCATCGAAGGATTTAAAATTTTACTTTTTGTAGAAATTCCAGTTAGTATTGTTTTAAGCACATTCAAAGGAGTGTAGATAATATTCATTCTTAGATAATATTCTATTTTATATTTCACGATTGTAAGAAATGATACTCTGTCATTATTGCATTTCGAAACATGTGCTAAGTGCACAGGGCTAATTTCCATTTAAGGTCAAAAAGCCTCAATATTGATTCCCAAAACTTGGTAATGGAGGTACAAGCTGCGAAGATAACGTATGTTTAACCAGAACGAGTGTATTGGATGAATGACGTTTCGCAAATATGAATGGGAAAATATTCTCCAACGACGAGGAAGGAATTACCTGAGGAATTGTAAATAAGTGATGAAAAAGCTACAAATCTGGGAATACAGGTGTATGAATCATTAGAGCAGAACTGAATAATGGAACTTTCAATTTATAGTCTGGGTTGAATAATCGGTACATTCTGTAGTACGTGTAATGGGACAGCAATATTTTATGCGATCCAAATTCATACCGAATAATTACACTGATAATACACACGTGAAAGCATACAGTTACCAAAAGGACCCAACGCATCCGTTACACATTTTTCAAAATAAAGCAACTGTCCTTAGTAACTTACACCTCTCCGAAGCGAAACTGAGGAGACATTCCCTTCATCCCCTTCAATATTTCTCTTCAATTAAAATTAAACAACGCAATGTCATATCCAACGCTACCATCCAAACTTGAAGCAGCACGTTCAGACCTCCGTTTAAAATCCCCATGTTTCGTCGGATGCGACAGAGGAGAAGAAACATAGCCAACCTGGCGACACAACGAGCGCGTTCAAGTTGAACTGTTTCCAAACTTTAATTCGAAACAATTACGCCTCGCCTGGGAGTCTTGCTACGTGGAAGAAGCACAACGCTCTGCATTCGTTAAATCAGTCGGTTAGTGGAATTCTGGATCGTTGCCAGGCCGACTTTATAGGGGCATAACTTTCCATTAGCCGGCGAATCTCTAAATATCTCTGCTGCAGTGGATCTCGGCCGTGTTTTAATCAGTTTCGGGTAGCCGGCTCGAATATTCGCGGAAATCAATGATTCTTGGAAGCGGCCGCGGTATCGGTTACTGTACGAGGACACGAGGACAGCGTAAATCCACGTTATGCGCGGCTGGAATCCCTCTATATTCATCACTCCCCTCGCCTGTTCCCCGTAAATGGCGCAGAGGATCTCTTGGAGTTGGCAAGCGTCATTGGTGCATTTGTTTCTACCCACGTGCACATTTGGGCACCTTTCACGCGGGACGGGTTTGCAGCTGGCGAATGGTATCCACGGCTTATTCATATTTGCCTTGTTTTTTGTTTGCTTTTTGAAACTGTGTCCCTGCCGGGGTAGTTCTAAATACCAATTGTGAGTCCCAGTAGTGTCTCGTTAAAATTTTGATACTTTTTAAATTTGCATATTTTTCTTCAAGAAATCACCCAGATCTCTTGTAATTTTCCTTAAATACGCGTTGCCTTTGTTTCTCAATTTCTTGCGAATATTTTCGCGTGAAAAGTTACCTAGTTCCACCTCAAGTCGTGATTTCTCCCACATCCTGTGCGACACAGGAGTTTGGGGGCAGACGGAAAGAGTGCACGTGTCTCAGGGAACGATGCTGTTGAGACAAATAGAAAATCAATTTCATGGACGCTTGCGTTCCACGGCTGGACGAACTTATTTACCTCCTTTGCCCCGGTAATTCGTCGCGGGAGACTTAGAAGAAATTACGGAAAACGAGACAGCGGAAATCGACTCGATTTTCCACGTTCGTCTGGCCAATTTCCCGTTCGGTTATGTAATTTAGTCGTAGACCCGTAGAAATTTCGATACTCGACGAAAAAGCCTTCTAGCAGCCGCCGAAAAGTGCTGACCTTAAGGAACCAGGATAAAAATGAAGCGGTCTAAAAATATAAAAATCTAAAAATCTAAAATTCACTTGCAGGCACTTAAACAATATTTAAATAAATGCTCGTATAAAGTGGCATGTGTGACAAATAGTAATGATTCTATACACCAATATTCTTATTACTAATAGGCTTTTACTTTCACATTGGAAAATCCTCTAACTTCGTGAAACGAAGTTTTGAGAAACTTCGATTTTTATTTTTCACAAGAATGAAATAACGAATATTAGAAAACATGGACTCAGTGGCTTTTTCTTTTCCGTCCACGATATTATTATCACTTTATCTTTTTCATCTGCAACCCGAAATCTTTTTCCACTCGCATCGATTTTCCCTCGCGAGCGTTACGTGCTTCTTACTGCAATTTCCTCTTCGTATCGAGCAGAAGCTGACATTTTCCGAGCTTCGGACTGAATATTTCCTGCGGCGGTTCCCGCGCCGGCGAACAGTATCAGTGTACGGAGTATTTCAGGCAGCCGGTGGACGTTTTTCGGGCAAATCGATGGAGGAACTGGGGCGAGCTGAATTTTTCAACGGCGGAACGGCTGGTGGGAAGTTCTAGACCGCACACGAGCGACGATATAAGTTCGCCCGAGATATTATTCGTAGTGGTGACGATTAATTACGATGCACCGCCACCTAATTGGCGTTTGCCGCCCGAGCGTTCGCCGTTTCGCATGCCTAGAATGGTATTATGTCGCGCGCTTTCCGACGAACAAACCCCGTCGCAAAGAAAAGGCACCCTCCCCCGTGACAGACGCGTCGCAGTCGGTCAGCTCTAATTAATCCAATTAATCCACCGCGATATTTGTCGATGGTAATTACCGCCTAATTACCATTCTCTCCCCCCCTTGTGTGGGGGGGTTTGTCGTCGCTGGCTGACGCTGGCGCAGCCAGCTCGTACGAGGCTGACCGTCTCGATGTTGTGAAAGCAATATTGTCGTCATTACACTAATGGACCGCGATGGCCAGTTAGCGTTGTTTAATAAGAATCATTTGCTGACGGCGTCTATGTAAACGTTAACGAAGGGACACGGGGGAGAAGTGGATGGGGTCTCGATGGAAGAATCGAGAGTCGCTGGAAAATGGAAATGTGTGACGCGCTCGGGTGGCAGGAATTAATTATTACTAATGATTTAGTAAAGGGAAATGGGTGTATGCGTTGGGCAGGGAGCTGTAATATGAAATTATTTGGATGACGATGGGATTTTAGTGAATATAGGTCGGGGTATTTAGCGCACTGAAATTTTTGAACGGGGAGAATTATTATTGGGATATTTTTTATGGCTTTTATAATATTATAGTTATATTATTGAGGAATTAATTATATCCTCCATTTAGATGTTATAAACACCGAAAAATGATGTGTCCAAATTGTATTTAGTAGCTGAAATACGTTTTGCTTAAAAATTTGTTTATAAATCAACATTTGTTAACCGTATTCCGCTGCATTGTCACGTTACGTCCAATCAAAAAGAATACTTACTGTACCTATCATAATTTTCATTAATATCAATTGGGTAATGTATCGACGCAGTACCAAGGGATAGCGGATACGATCCGGACTAATTACTTAATTTTCTTTCTGTTGCAGGTAAGTCCATTGTGGCTGATCCGTGTGTCAATTCCAATTACCATCGCTCTCATTATCGGCCGTTCGGGGGGATAATTAATTATCCACGTGAGCGTGTTTTGGGATGCAGTTTCCCAGTAGATCCGTGCATATTAGTGCATAGGGTATGCATCTCTATTGCCAGGTATGTAACGAGACGCAACCACAAGCATTCGAATTGCAGATGCACCCTCTGCTCCCCAGCCCCTGCATCGCGGAGAAATGTGTTTCGCTGTTCATTATCCTTAATCGCGTTTAACATTTAATTTACTAATGAACTCTGGCGAACGATTCGCGACACACAACCAGTAATCCTTCTCGAGGGACTGGGAGGCCAGCCAGCTGCGAACTGGATCGCGTTGGTTCGAGAAATGTTGAATTAAAATTCAAAGTTAATTAATTAAGGTTGGTCATGATGGTCGACTCTAATCCAGAGAGTCAAATCTCTTAAAGATTAAACTAATTTCGGGTAGTCAGAGCTTATGGTTTTCCTGTTCTGATTTTAGTTTGTCGTCTTTTTATGTTTTATTTCATTTTTCTATAGGATTTCTACGACTTGACATTTGCGATTGGGAATATCAAGATTTAATTCACATTACTATCTTATTTTCCGTTTCTTAGTTTTATTTATTCGAGAAGAAGTCTTTACTTCTGATGTTTACTGATATCCTCGAAAACTACTGATTTTCCATGAATTGACATTTGCTTTAATCTGCCCTGAAGCCAGTTCTGCGTTCTACAAATGCATTAACCGATGTCGACAAAATAATAGCAACGCTGAGGTACCAGGGAAAATAGCTTGAAAGCATTTCCCGATGCTGCAGGGATTTTATTCATCCCCGTCGTAGGTGATTCTCTTTCTCCTAGCGGTATTGAAAGGACTCGCATGTCACGTGAGAATTCTTATCGTAATTGCGGAGCATTAGGCACAATGTATAGGGATTTTTTCACGAAATCTGAATGCAACGCCGATCTCTGTCAAATTAACCGCAGTGACTCAGCTGCGATTGATGCAGTTATAAATAAGCCAGTCATAGCGTTACATCGTAGGAGGATAATATAACATGGATTACCGATTCGATGATACGAGAAGTCGAGCGAACCACCATGTGAAATTAAATAAAAAGGATACCTACATGGTTCCTCACAGGTGCTCTCTAATACCTGCTATAAACAGCAAAATTAATTCCTCCTTTATTTCTTCAAATTATTAGATTAAAAAAAATGATTACACTTCTTTTACCAAATCCCTTATCACCGAATAAACACTTACAGTGAACCCAATTTCTAAATCAGCTAGAGGTCCTTAATACTTAAAACAAACAGAAGAATTAATTTTCTTTTCCATCTCCACACCTCCTTTATTTCACCGAACTTTCAGACACGTCCCACTTCTTCAAATGTCTGATCATAAAATAGAAACTTCCAGTGTACCTACCTACTCAGTTTCTAAATAGCCACTAAGTGTATTAGGTGCCCAAGTAGCGACTTCAGATATCATGCACCACAACCGGCAATAATAATTTTCATTTCTTCAGAAATACATTTTCTTGCCCGCGTAGATTTCACCGTACCGTGTCTCCACACAATGAGCTTTCTCACGTTCGTCGATGTTGGAGCATACCATTCGGTTTGCAGAAGCGGTGCAGCGGTTCAAACTGCACGTGGGTGCATCTGTGTGCAAGTGCATTCATGCACCCATGCACTTACACTCGCCCAAAGGTCGATCGGTACTTCCACCTACGTCTTTCGAGTAGATCTCCTTTCGCACAATCCGATATCCCATGGGAATATTTCAGGAATGTATCTCTGGCGGTTTCAGTCGCATGTTCCCGCACAACTCGACCACAAAGTCGGCCACGTTCTTTGGCCAACTGTTTACGGAAACCTTTATTGTTTCCCGTGCGAATTATCTAGGCCCTGGCTATTATGCCGCGAAAACGCCGTGGAAAACAAGATAAAGCGGCTTTGTGTGCAAATGGGATCGAATTGCACTTAGCAGTCGATTCGGGGCAATATTCTGGTCAGATTTAGGGTCTATGTGCGATTGCCGATTCATTAAAAGGGGATTATATTAACTGGCGTTCATAATTATTAGAACACCTATTGTGTTTAAAGTAGGTAATTGTGGAAAGCGTTGCAAATTCTAGTGAAATATGACGATATTTGCGCAAAGTTGTGAGAAGAAGTGTCGTTTCTAAATTACCTAACGATTTTTAGAGAATTCAGCCCAAAGTAGTTTTATTTATGGAAGCATTCGTGTTTTTAAACGTACTGTATGAATTCAAAATGATCGATGAACATCCCTTTTCCATATACATAGGCATCTACTCCTATCAGTACACATTCCCAAAACATTTCAATAATAATTTAGACACGCGTTGCCCCAAAATTTCTTTTTTTTTCAATATAAGTCGAAATACATAAAACCACAATAAACAGTGCACCTATCCCCCGCATCACAAATCCTCCTAAATTTCCAATACACCGCACAGTTCCCACGAAACTTACAATCTCGATCGCCCTCTACTATCATAACAAAATGGTCCCCATCATCCATTTCCCAAGCATCTTACCACAGTACGCGCGTAACCATCAAACTAACGAACGCACAATTTTAAAACACGCTTTGTCGTTGCGTTACACTTTAATGAGCGAGCAATTAAATCGATAACCCTTCGCACTAAACTAGCGAGCTCGTAAGTGCAATGGAGATTCACCGAGACGCGAGGGAACAGTTTCATCACAGAAAATTCTCGGCTGTTTTTCTCCTTATAATGGATCATTTAAATACACTCGCGTTCTTAATGATCCGCGAGCGATTCAAGTTCCCTAGCACTTTCCCGGGTTCATTCTTTGAAAACGTTCGCGCCAGCGCGCACACGCGCGGGGAGCAACGCGTTCCCATTGTTCAGATCTCGTTCCCCGAGCGTGCCCCGTGTTCCGCGGTAGAAAAGGAACGCGGGGAAGGCGCGAACGCGTCCATGGTGCTACCGCGTCGTCGCCTTTTCAAATTCGAGGAGGCGGAACTTCGACAGTCATCGCCGACGCCGGGCTCGTTACCGACGCCCCATTTATGCTCCCTCGTTCTCTTTTAGCGAGCACAGCGTGGCACCCACGTATCGACGATCCTGATTCACTATTCTTGGCCCGGAAGCGCGGCGCCCGCTCAAGGAGAACGGGTGGAATCGAAATCATTTATAGACCACTTAGAGAATGTGCACGCCGCTGGGTCAGTTGATAATTATTATTGAACCGGGGTGGCTGGTGGGATGGTGGATGAAGCGCGTGGTTGCGGTAGGAGTGAGTGATTCGAAGTGGGTTAAGTATTAGCTTCAGTCCCGTTGTTGGAGTGTTTTGTAGCCTTTGAAGAATTGCTCCCCTGATTTTCTTTGATGGAAATGGGGTTGTGGAATGGATCTGGGTTCATATTTTGGATAGTATCAGGATTCGAGTGTTTCTCGTATCCGTGGACAAATATATATATTGTATAACGTTTTAACGTTAACATTTTAAGTTGGTTGGAAAATGTTTGTTAAGACTTCTTTTCTTATTCCGCGGGTTCGGTGACCCCATCCGTTACTCGAAAATGCCATTCATTCATGAATACTGAAGCACGCGTGTCGCGTTTCACGTCCAGCGTTCCTTGAGCTCGATAACGAACGATTAACGCGGCGAAGCAATGTCGGAAGGGGGGCCATCGAGGACATGAATAAAAATGAAACCGTAAAACGAAAGCAATCCTTTAATCACTGGTCCACTAAAGGGGACGCTAATGAAAACGCGCGTCCTTAATTCCATGGTTTTGTCCCGGTGGCGGAAGAAGCAGGAGGACGAGTCCTCGTCTCCAGGGGGCACCAAGGGGCCGTGAGTAGTGACGAAGTAGCGAAAAGAGGGGTGTAATTAAATAAAATCTAACCGAGCGCCGTCGAACCTGGGGAAAAATTAATCGTACGACTGGGCCGAAAGCCTGTGAGATTTCCACTTTTAATTGCAACCCCCGATGACTCGCGCCGACAAAGTTCCAGGGGAATTTTTTATTTCACCGTTTCCCTTCCCAGGATCGATTTGCTTCCTCCGCTTGGCTGTCGACTCTGTCTGACCTCGGGGAGTCCGATTCTACTGTCGTCGTTGGTCCGTCTTCTTCCGTTTCACCCTTCTGTGTACATATTTTCGTTTTCGCTGGAACTGTGCGGTACCTGCGATTGACGAGGAAGAATGCGTGCATCATCGGGCAGCAGTTGCAGAGATAGAATCGACTCGAGGAAGGACTAATTGTGTTTTAGGAAGGTTCGATCAAGATTAGATCTCCTGTTGTAAGAAATCAATACCCACAAGGGGATTTGTTGCTGTGGGTGAAGTAATTCAAGAGCTTTGCACAAAGAAAAGAAAACTGGATTTTACTCTTTTGTCCTAAAGTTCTTCAAAAGTGGTAGGAACTAGAGTTGAAACACGCGGAACCGTCCCGCATCGTAACGTCTGAATACTAATTAAAAAATTGTAGCATATCCAGCTACTGAGTCCCAGAAAAGTGACAACATTCATTATTATCGTGCCAAGTAAGAAACCTCGCCTTCATCCCCGTCTTCGGTGACTTGGAGTACTTCGTCGTTCGTAGCACTCGAAATGGCAAATTTCATATAACCATCCAGTCTCGAGGAATGATTATCATAAAATATCGCATCTGGACGACTGATTTACGCGTGTGGTGCGCGTGAGAGGTCACGCTCCACGGAATTCGCGTCCGAGTGATCTGTCTAAGCCCGCGTTGCGAGTGGGTGTGGAGTGGCGTTACGTACCGGGTGTCTCAACATTGGACTTCCTGCCCTCGACACGCTCAGCTGTGCGTACCTGCGCGTAGAACCGTCCTGCGTTTCTCACGGTGTCCGTTACAATTTCTTCTCGAGAGTCGCTCCGAGGCGTAGGATATCGCGAACCACAGTTTGTTCGTCGATAAGCTCGGCCCCTGAATCTAACAAGGGAGTGCTCTGGGAATCAGCGATTTGGACAAACTCTTACACACTACTTAGGTGGGTGGATTCTTCACTTTTCCTTCCAAAAATGAAGATTAAAGGAATTTTAATTCGTATTGGATATAAGGACGTGTCATGCAAAAGAATATAGTGTTACAAAAGAACGCTGTTCATTATTTATTTAAAAGATTACTGACCTACTGTCCAAAAGTATTTTTAAGAAACAGAACTTTAGACTTAACCCTCGCCTGGCAGATACAGGGTGATTATTTCTTGAAGCTATAAGAATTTTAGATCAGGACACGATTGAAGCCTAACATAAAAGCTTATCTTATTAAAATAAATATGAATAGAATTGTCGGTGAAAATACACCTTGGATTCATTTTCTGATGAAATTATCCACCGTCCAAGGGTTAGTTGCTAGGCACGTGATTCTTAATCGGGATTCTTAATTCTACTGACCAGTCTAGGAACTCTGATTCTTTCCCATTATACATCAACCAGTTTACATAACAATCCCTTTCGAGATACCGGAAGAGCGGGAGATAACAAAACTTTCACCTTCCCTTTCGTCAATCCCGATCAAGCGGAACCGAGAAAAATGTGAAAGGCAAAGGCAGAGGGGGAGAAGGCAGGAACGAAGGGGTGGTGAGGAAAGGAGTCGAATCTGAAAAGAATCACGGCCGAAGCGATTCCCTGGCAGGCGATATCCTGCGTGTACTGTGCAGGAATGCGATTCGATCGGATTTCGATACCTTTCGATACCCGATATTCGAACTTCTCGGGCGACACGTCGTTACGCAATTGGCACGTACGGCTGCCAACCACGCACGCATCCGTCGCCGCGTGTCGAGTTAATTAAATGAATTTCAGCGATATCTCGGCCCTCTGGGGCCATGGATCGATAACATCCAAGGGTCCTTCCCATCCTGGAGGCGCACGCGAGTCTGGATTGGTCGTGGGATCGCCAGTGGTATCGATGAAATCGCGGCCTGCCTCGGACCGTGAATCATTGTCATTGTGGGAATGATCGGCAGTCTCGAGCTGCGATATTAAGTAGATATTGGCGTCATTATGCGCTGATTGATGATCGAACCGCCCCACGCACTCTGATCGACCGGCTCGCATCGGTGGATCCTTTTATTGCTCCTACGCCTTTTCTTAATTAACTGTTGGGAAAGTCGGGTGCGATGCGCAGGTAGGAAACCAGGAGACTGATGGGAGCTTCTAGATTCTAAATTTGGCTAGTTAGGTACTCGAGGCATCGATCGATGGGGGCATTTGAAATTTGTGTCGAGGGAGGGTCGCGAGAAAGAGGACAGGTGAATATCTTTGGGCTTGAAGGTGTAGGAGCGTGTAATTCTACTGGTAAGTAAATTATTTGAGGCGGTGTAGGAGGGTGGTCATTATTGTATGTGAAACTTGAAGTTTTAATTTTGATTACTCAGTCTCTGGAATTTAGTCGACTAGGAGGGAAGGATCTAAAAATAGGAGAAATCACTGCAAAGTGAACTCGTTCTGAAAGTAGCGGTTTCAAAGTATGAGTTTCAATCCGTTAAATATTCAGGTGCTCATAACGGATTCGACTGTCATAGACTCAGCCATTCAAAAACGCAGAGCCAATGTAGGTATCCATTTCGTAGGTACGAAGACATAGTGGACATGAAACGTGCGTTCCACCCATACGCTACACTCGTTTACTAATTTTTTCGATGTCGACCGGGAGCACAGCCTCTGGTAATTGAGCCATTCACTTGCACGTCAACAGAGAGACTTTTAACCGTTTCTTTCGTCGCTTTCGTAGACTAACACGATTCACGCCTCATTAAGTCTGTTACCTTTCGCGTACTCGAAATCGCTCCCAGGTCAACCGCTTAATCGATTTCGCTCGTTGGGTTGCTGTCGCAACGAGGCGACAGTCTGACTATCAGATTTGTCCACAGGTCGGTATAATGCACATCTTGGCAAGCTACTTGGAGATGCTAAAGTGACAGTGATTTCTACCTCGAGAAATTTAAAATACTAATGATGGAAACAATATTTCTGAACTTCTCGTTGAGGACGGTATATAATTTAAAAGGAGATTGCTTCTGTGTTAACGAATTTTTCTAATAGGGGATATTAGAAAAAATATCTAATAGGGGATATTAGAAAAAATATCTAATAGGGGATATTAGAAAAATAGCCCCTATTAAAAAATATTTGAAAAGTGGTATAAAAGAAGGAAGAAACGATGAGTGATACAGTATTCACCAAATAAAGTACATAATTATTCCACAAAGTACAGAAGTCTAACACTGATCTAACTGATCTCCATTTAATTGACAATTCACGTTCACAACTCTTGACATCATTGCACAGCAGTTCCTTGCATCGACATAAAATTTCATATCTTCGACCCTGTGTGTACTCACCTTTAGAGCCAAAAGTATAACGTTCTCTGTACGAACGTCTAACACTAGTAGGACTCGGAGGATGATCGAAATCCCACAACGCCACTAAACCACACCAATGAAAATTGAATCACTTCTACAGGTGATTACCTCGTTACTCGAGACGTCGTATCAGCGATAAACCATTTGCATGGAGCTGTTAATGAGTTACGTGGTTCGAATGGGGGCGATTCAATACACGCTCGCGTGCTGTTCGATTCCATTGAAATCGGGTTAAGATGAGATCGACACCTGAATTGGCGTTGTGTCCGTGTTGCAGCCCCGTCGGGGGTAACAAAAGCGGACACCGGTGCAGATCGATAGCCCAGATATCCTATGAACGCCGGCGATAAGATAGCGGCGGTGGACAAAACGACGGAGGATGGACTGAACACTAAGCTAATCGCGTGCATCGGGCACCATTGGCTCTTCCCTGGCGTTTCGACTAACTGCGCGTGCAAATTCGCGTCTTTCCTGCCCCGCTGGCTGTTGACCGATGAATGATTATCGACGGGCATAATACGATTGTGTAACGACCGGATAAACGAGGCAACGGGGATGATTAAGCCATCGTCACTTGCACGAAACGCTCGGCGCGATTGCGGAATACGCGCGCTGGCGGATGCTGTTCGTCGCTTATAAACGGGAAAACGCTGTATAATCTGCGGAAACATCGTTCCACCGTGGGTGGGATTAATGAGTAATGATGCGCTTTCGTTATGCATGGTTTCAGTGATTTTTAGTTATTTTTCAATTTAAGTGCCGTGCTAGTGCCTATTAGTAATGATTGGATGAGGAAATCCGCCTTTTTGTCGGTGAAACGAAGGCGGAGTGGCATATAACTCTGTGAACAAATCAGTGAAGAAAGTAAAATGAAAATTTGTTGTTCGGCTGCATGGTTTCCAAGGCAACTGTTTAATTAAATACAAATATCAGTTTATTATAATTGATAATGGCTGACAGTGATGTATATTTGTTGTAGATAATAATATTGTGTATTTTTAAATATTTCACTGGAATTATCATGAAGGATTTAGCGTTGTACGACTCGGTCGGTCAAATATAAATTTAGTCGGATAATATTTAATTAAGAAGTTATAAAACGATGTTTAGCTGTTGTTCATGGAATAAGCAATTTGTTTAGTGAAATATAAAAAAAAAAAAATTTCCGGTACCGGGAATCGAACCCGAGCCTCCTGGGTGAAAG
The DNA here is from genome assembly GCA_910592295.1 of Andrena haemorrhoa. NCBI lineage: Eukaryota > Metazoa > Arthropoda > Insecta > Hymenoptera > Andrenidae > Andrena > Andrena haemorrhoa. The sequence continues at coordinate 4,935,866 of OU342940.1, read as the reverse complement.
CCAGGTATCCTAGCCACTAGACCATACCGGAGAATTGGAAATGTTTCTTTTCCTAGCCATGATAAATTCTTTAATTCGGTTTAAGACCATTTGTTTATGATTTTATGTATATAACTTTGCTTATTTTTATTATTATGTATCTGAAAATGTATATTTATGAATAATGTGTGTTGTGGCATATCGCCGCCTGTTTGGAGGTTGCACGGCCATAACACACTGTCACTCTCTTGCGATGGATCACAAGAGTTCACTAAGTAGGATCAGAGATATGGAAACAATTCAATATATTTTCGCTGAATACTCAGCGTTACAAAGTAGACTGCCCCGAAGCGTACTAGCTGGTGTCTCGTCGCTAACTGCCCTGTCCCAGGGATCGGTAGAGGAAAGCTATGGAGCATCCCTCCTAAGGATGGAATCTCTAATGGTGGTGAAAGTAAGGAATCGTCACTGGTGGAGGGTATTTTGAAGGTGGAGAGTTTGTGTGACGTTGGAAGGGGATCCAGGTCCGGCTTTCTCCATAAAGGGGCCCAGATGCAAGAAATATATGTATGGATAATAATAATAATAAAGGAAATAAAATAATATAATAAAGGAAATAAGGAAATAAATATTAACATATTTAAATATATGACTTTTGTATTGCCATATCATTAATAATATTAGATTATTATATTTATTATACTAGAAATTATATTTTATATATTCTATATAATTTCTGCAACCACAATTGCGGTGTGTCCGTAGTATTGCCAGTCCCGTGTTCAGAATGTGAAGTTCTAGTCGTTTTATAAAATTTGTTTAATTTTAATTGAATAAAAACTTTTCGTTCACATTGCTTTTCTTTTATCCCTTTTCTGGGACTCCTATACATCCCGGGGCCCGGGTGCGGCCGGCCCTGAGGGGATCCATGGGTGTTTGAAAATTGTAGAAAAAAGAAAGTGCAGATTGGTGACTACGTTGACAGGGATAGGAGGACATCTGGCAATGGTCCTTATTCCCTGGGAATCTCGGTCCTGTTCATAGCCTTGTTTCCGTCATTTTACAAGTGTCCCAGGTTTATAGGCAAGGACTGACAGACCAAGTGTCTGCCAGATGAGATGGACAAAACACAGAACACCCTTCCGAGTCCTTGCGTTCTATGAGGACGCTTTCTGTCCTCAAGAATATAGATGAGATAATTTATTTTAAAGAACGAACAATTATTCGACTAAAATTGCTTCGTTTCCTGAAACACTACACTTCCATTTATTCCACGATCAGTAGGTGTACAAGATACTTAATCTGTGTCAGAATTTATTTCATCCTCATAAAACACTAAAGTCGAGTAAATTTATGGTTCACAAAGATCTATCACTACAGAAAATTCCCTCCTCCACGAAAGAAACGGAGCCAAGTTCCCAAGCAAATGAGGATCGGCGAAAGTTGCTTCCAGGAACTTCACCCGCGGTTTCCTCGAGTATTTCCATCTCGCGGCGCGAAGAAAGTCGGAGGATCGAGCTTTCCTCCCCGTGGTGGTCGTATTTTCCTCACGTCCTATAGATTTCCGTATTCGGCCTTTTATCGGCCGCGCTTCGACCGTCGTTCGAAGCCCCCCTTCGGGTTCTTAATTCGAGAGGAACGAGGGAAATGGCGGCCGTGCAGGCGAAACGGAACGGCGGTATATTAAAAGAGGACGATAAAAAAGATTTGGCCGCCGCGAGCGTTTACTCCGCGAATAACGGACAGGTGAAGCAGCGAGAGAAACTTGGGGAAAACTTTATCCCAACGAGACTTTTTGTCCGTCGCCTTTTAATTATTATTTTCTTGCGGTACGCCTTTGTTCTGCCAATGCATTTCCCTTTCTGCCACGGCAGCAGGACAGGGATCCTTCCTCGCTGTTAGTCGAAACATTTTGGAACGGTATTTGTATTCATCTCCTTGGCCCCTTGCCATTCTCGCCATCCGCGTACATTTTCCTGGGTCTTTGCGCGTACTTTTTCATGCCACGAATCTTTTCCCTTGCTTACTTTAACTTCACGCGGTCCCACTGTTTGATATCATTTTTATTCGCGAAGTTTTTGCTTTCGAGGAAAAGTGCGCGGACTATTCTGCGGGTATGAAAAAATAATTGAGGGAAATAGGGATTTGGGGGAAAAGACGAGTCTAGTAATTTTCTGTTTATTATGGTAATTCGTAATCTTTCACGCGAGTGGTTTCGATTTTCCTTATTTTCCATTTATTTGTGGCAAAATGATGTCGGTTTATCGCGAGGATTTAAGTGGAGTTTAGTAAATCTGAATATGAAATTTTACCAAGTTAAGTATCTATCTATTTAAATTCCCGATTCTTCTTTCTTTTTACTGAAATGGATTCCTCCAAAATGTGGAATCTTGAAAGCAACGTTCGAAGAGATCTCCAGCCACCGGAACTATTGCTGGTGAAACAGGGAAAAGTGGCGTGAAAATAATTTCTACAGAACACATGAAGTTTCAATGAAGTTCACATGCCTCCGTATTTCGATTGAATAAAAACGACGCGTCATATGCATCAATCTAATAAATTATTGGCGTGTCAGAGCTGGGTGGTCCACACAGTTACATCGGAAACGAATAAATCTTCATTGCATGGCGTGCCAGACGTCCCCACGGGACATTTGCGTTTGCATCGCCCTTTCCCATTTACCGAATAATTGCATGGATCATCGTGTACACATTCCTGACAATGAATTCACCGTCGACGAGAATCATTCCCCACTTTTCGAAAGTGTATCGAAAAATCTCCGTGAAGAGTGCTTGCTGACGAAACGTTTCCCAATGCTTGTTTCCTGTACACATCGGCGTTTATTGATTCGGCAGCTTTGCCCAAAATGCGTTATAGAAATATGAATTCAGACGAGATGCCATCGATTATGTGCACTTTAGTATCATTACTTCCACTAATTGTGAGCAGCAAAGTTTCGTGCAGTTTGCAACAACTTGAGACTCTTCGTTACCATAATTCGAAATCATAATAAATTATCCAACAATCCGCATGTATTAACATAAAAAGTGTCTTTAGAGTTTAGACAACCCTTGTCATTCATTTAAATATTTCTCTACTCAAACACCTGCGACCATCGATAAAAGATCTCTCGCTCATTTTCCAGCTGAGAAACCAGAGCCTATATATTTCTTTTAAGCAGATCTTGCATAGTGTTTCATGCACGCACCAATTCCACTTGCACGCACTTTCCCCTCAATTTTCCAGACAAATTAAACGAACCAAGCCTTGGCTCGACCTGGCAAAAACCTCGAACTGCATTCTACGGTTCTCCGCAAGCGCGTATAATTTCTAGAAATTCGTGGAATCGTTTACTCTCAGTAGAAGCAGCTAGAAAGCAGGCGTTCCCGTTGTTATTTCACGCACGGCGGGAAATGTTCAATCAATGTCAACGTGTCGCGCGATACGCATGCAAATGGAAAGCACCCTTTTTTTCAGGGATCCGTGGCGGACGCAACCCTGACGCTCCTGCGATCCTAGGACTGCGTTCTCCGCTCTCGGCCCCCCCGCGGCGGGAAATTCTCTCGCCCCCGGGGTTAGGCGCATTAAGCGAAACGAGTAATCGGGGTGCGCGCTATGTATCATTTGCCCTTCAGAATGTTTTGTCCCAACGAGATTTTTGGGGTGTCTGCCCTCGCGCCAACGCCGGCGATACACCCTCTCTTTTTAATGCCAACAGAGCGAATATCAATTATTTCCAGAAAGAGGACGCTGCGCGAGAATTAAATGAGAGGAAGAAATGCCTTTTCGTGTATGGGCTAATAGAGGGAGCAAGTGGAATATTTCTCGAGAGTGTGTACGAAATATCAATATTGGAAATGGCGTAATGGATGTAGGTAGGCACTCTGCGAGTGCTGGTGCTTTTTAGTTGTATCAAACATTTTAGAATACTTTCCACGTCTGTTACATTTATTTTGACTGTGGGCGCTTTAGTTGCCTAGGAACGGAGGAGAATTATTGATTTTATCATTTGAATGGTAAATTGCAGAGAAAGGCAATGGTAATAGCTGAGGAAGAGGTAAGTACACGTCAGATTACAGAGCGGAGCCCCTTGTGGCTGCGAAATTCCTGCAATTAGCCATTAGTTAATGTGATTCAGATGCTCGCAAATCTCTGGCACGGCGAAATTTTCCTGGCTACGGTACCAATGGTCAGACTCGCCGGAGGGATGGTTGAGGGGTAGTTTCTAACAACTGGAGGGTGTGCAATGCATCATTGCGATGGCTGGAATGCGTGTTGTACCCTGGCGCTGTCGCCTACGCCGCCATTACAAGAGTTTTCCCGTAGCCAGTCCCCAAAAGCACCGTCTGCACTTTGTTGCAAAATTGTTTCGCCATTGTTCGCAAAACTGCCCCCCCCCCTAAAATTTATGGCCGTTCGAATTGCTAAATGGCTCTCTATCGATCGTTAGCGAATCCTTCGCACCCTTTTCGTGTCTTGGCTTATAATATTACAAGTAGCTACATCGTTCTAGAGGACCAGATATAACCAGCTTTTGTAAAAAAAATGGAAAACTTGACACTCAACACTTTTAAAACACATTCATGTCTAGAGAACAAAATTATGTGAAGTTCGGTGAACTCTTCTATCACAATTCTATCCCCCTCGTAAAAATATGTTTAATTACAAAAGTTTGCCGCCAAAGGGGAGTATACAATAATACTTCATACAAAAGAGCCATGAAACAATACAGTACTACATAATCCTCTCCTACCCTCACCGGTAACCAACCCTCCCCTAAATCTAATCAACGAGTGCTTCTCAAGAAAGTAGTTACAAAATCGTAGCTCTCCAGGAAAACACAAATTCTACCGCCCCCCTGGCATTTTATCACTCCTGGAACGTCTTATCGTCACAGGCTCCCTCCGAAATACCGGCGGTGCGAACGTGTCGCGAATTAAAGCATGTTTCATTAATCCCCGGAAGCGTCGCGGCTCTCCTTCACGAGTCTTCTTCGCGCGTGAATATTAAATTGTTTACGCACCGGTCTGCATCGCGAATCGACGTCGTTATATATTCTTTCCTTTTCCACCCCCTCCTTTTTTTTCGCCCTCCCGCCTCGACCGCAGAGAAACGAGAGCGGAATAGGTCGATCGATGGGGGATGATTCTGTGCAACGAGGGGTGCAGAATTTTCATGCCCGAACGAGCGAGAGCCCCCCCCCCCCATCGTTCGTAGACGAGACACGCGGGGTTGTCGCCCCCCTTGCCCCTCGCCACCCTCTCGCCCACTCTGCACAGGCCTCTCTATAGTTTATGTATAGCCGGCAGCTAAGGCTAAAAGGGATGTCGGCACAGAAACCACCGCGTTGCTGACTTTGTCGCTGGTGACGTTGCTCCTGGACTGATACCGCTCGTTCATCCTTGCGTCACATCCGGAAAATCGTTGGCCCCGATTAAAAAGTGGATCGCTGAACCTTTCCACTTGTCTCCTTCGTTTCCAACCGGCTGTTCTACGCCACGCGATTGCCGCTGCTAGAGGCCTGGCTCTGTGCGGTCGATCTATGGATCCTTGCGCCCCTATTGACCATCGAACAGCCGATCGTAAATAGTTACATAGAATTACGACAGAATTTTTATTACACGTACTTTGGAACTAGTTTATACTGAATATAATCTAATAATGCTTATGATATATAGCGGCAGGGATAATTTTGTTATATCGGAAAGGGGCCGGCTGTACGGGCAAATTGTATAAGTTGCCCAAATAGTCTCTGCTGCACTCAACCGTAAACATGGGTCAAAACTGAACCGCCATCGGGTGGGCGAGGGTTCACAGTTGAAAGGTGGGAGCCAAGGGCTAGGATTATAGGAGATGATTAGGTAGTGTCCTTGGGTAGTCGGTTAATGCAGAATGGTGTGGATAATTTTTGTGATTTTGAAAATTTTGCATTTTTAGGGTATGAATTTTGGTACCGAATTTTTGTTGTAAATAAGCTTCGTGAATGCAGTGGCGGATTTATCGGGCGGTCGATGAGCAGTTGCTGTCTGGGCCCCAACCCAGAAGCTTCGCCCAGGGCCCCATTTAAAAAAAAATGATGTGTTTATTCAAACACTCGGTATATTTTTTTCTGTTCTACTACACTTAGCCCGTTTTTAGTAGACTACTTCTCCATTTTCCCGAAAAAGATGGGCCCCCAGAGTGTTTGTCACGAATCGTGAAGGAATCGTAAATATTCGTGTATTTATGGAGTAATCAGATGATAATGATGATAAAATTGTATAGATTTGAGTTTAATTCTTAGTGGAAATAAGCGCAGTAAGAATAACTCAAAAATGTAGAATAAACGTTTTGGAATGAATCCATAAGAGCTTCTCTACACGAACAGAAGCTTTGATTATATATAAAAATACGTTTCACGAGAAATCAGGGTCAGTCGTAGAAATGTGAAATAAAAAGTTGCCATTTACAGCGTCGATAGCTATTCCATCCAGCGCTGCTGTACCTGTGGTCCAATATCGTTTGTTCATTCTTCCATTCAACCTATTGAACGTTTTATCGTACATATGCGTATGTATACATACATGTGTATATAGCACAAGGACAGACTACAATAACCTGTCTTTTATGGCCGCTATTAGAATTGATATAATATGAAATTGATGCTTCATTAATTACATTTGTGGCTCCCAGACAATCGTTAAGATTGGTCCCTTGGATGTTAAGGAACCACTGAATCCCATTGAGGATTTAATTAGTTTCAGACGTTAGTAGATTTTCATGAATAGCTTCATTTTCTGCTTGACCTAATAGATTTGCTCCGATTATTTCCCAAAGAAATTGCAATTATGGCCTTTTTCTTCAATGTAGAATTCCTTCTTTCCTTCCTTCTAAAACTAATTTTCTACAATTTTATGTATGAATCTTCACGCAAGCTTGCTTCTTATTCTCTTAACGAGTAACTGATTTCAAAGGTACTTTCCACTTCAAACTGATTCACGAGATTAGACAAAATTATTCTGAAATTAAATGAAAATTACTCTTTCTGCTGAGAACGCTTTATTTTTTATTTAAGTTTTACAAATTCTATCCAAGCAAACTTTATGAAATAAAACCCTCGTAGTTGATCTCTCCGATTTTCCTTAAATTATTCATCTTCAGTGAAACAGTGTCAAATGCATGGTCAGAAATAGGAAAGATTGTTAAGACATTCTGGTTCATTAACAGACCGACGCACTCAGTAGGCTTACATTTACATACTCATAATTTACTCCAAGTTGCAGCAACATTAGCCTTAATTAATGGCTACTGGCAAAATGGGAACAAATGGCTGAGTGTGCGGGGGTGGTTAAATTTAGACGTAATTCACCGTTGCCTCGGGAGGAGCGATCAGTGCTGGAGGGCTTAAGAAGTTCGTAAATAAACGTCACGTCCGCATTGCGAAGGGTGAGCGCTACCCTGGAATGTTTCCAGTTTCAAATGAAAGCACCCCATCAAAATTGAGGAATCCCCGTCGCGCTTGCTAAGATCGTATGATCCAAGGGGGCTCCTCGAGCGAAACGTCGAGTAACGAGATCTTTTTTAATAACGCCGGAGCTTCTGGAATTTCCTCATCGCGAATGCAACTTCCTCTGGTTGTACAGTTCATGAAATATGTACTTTGCCGGAGTGAAGTTAATCGCTCCACATTGAAGCAAAAATTAGTGAAATCTAGAATAAAAGAACAAGGATTCCACATGAATTGCATGTCGAATTGCAAAAATATCTAACAATGAATATACTACCTGCGAGTAAAATATATTCTTTCTGTTTGTTCGTAACAGCATTCGATGTACAATATCGTTACAAAATCCCTTTGCAAACGGGATGCACGTCTACTCGTGCAAACAATATTTAATCACGTGGACAATATTCATGTAAAGCGGTTTCAGTAATAATCGATGGATCCCTCTGGAAATACTCGTTTCAGTGTGGTAAAAAAAAGTTCAAACAATATTTTTGTATTGCTACGAATACATATTCTTTGAAATACTGGTGTCACAGTTTTTTAAATCCATTAAATAAATTTCATTATTCACATTGCATATTATAAACGTTACATATTGTAATCTTCTGTGAAGACAATTTTTCTCTCAGATACCCCATTTAAATTCTCAGGTGCACCCTGTGTTGTCAAAGCTTAGAACAGGGCAGCCAGTACACAAAACAATAATCTACACTTCCTTGTATTTTTCTTTCACTATCAAATTAATCACAACCATCTTTATAACAATCAAAACAAACACTCCAACCAAGCAACGCGAAACAAAAAACAGAAAGAAGGTATAAAGTGAGAGACCACTGAAGGTGGATCATCTTTCCAATCATCGGCTCAGGTACCCCGCAGCAACCCCTCTGCAATATCCACGTCGAAAATACCCCATCGCCTTGCTTAAGCAATCCTTTTCCCCCATGTTGATCCCTGTTGCGCGGCGGCCAGCTTTCTAGAGCATTCCTTGGTGCCAGGGTGCGCAGCGTCGGAGGGTGAAGCGTGCTCGGGAGGGACTGGGGCTTGGCGAGGGTAGGCACCCACCCCACGAGCGTGCTCCCCATTATCATATGTCGACGGTATCATCAGCATCCGATAGGTTAGGCTGTGGGCAAGTGCAAGCTGACATTTTAATACCCACGGCCTGCTGGCTAGGGGAATCCAGCGGCCCTAGCGCGTCCTCCATAGAATCCCACCCCTGCGACGACCTGGATTTTTCATCGTCGTTGTCCCTCGTGATTAAAAGCGTCACGGGGCCTGTGTGCACGGATAGGTGTCTCCGCGTAGGTGGTGTGCGCCTGTACCGTCGGCCTCTCTTCCATTAACTTCGATTCTCATCGAGGCGAGCATCAAACGCGGCGCCCGAGCCGATGAAGCGGCGCGATTCGATAAAGCGAGGATTCTCTAGCCCTTCTCTTCTTGCCTAGCTTCTTTTCTTACTCACCTCCACCCTCTATTCCTTCGATGCTCGCCTGTATCCGCCGAGTGGTGGTTTGGGTCGCTCGATCCAATCATTTACGCGCATTCTGGTTGATTGTGAGTTATTTGGGGACACAAGGCAGATTGGCCTTCAAAGTATATTGTGGTTTTTAGAAAAATCTTTCACGGGGTACTATTCCCTGGAAACATGTCCTCAAGACGCTGACTCAGTGCTGAAGCTGTTTAAGAAGATTCCATGATGGAACTTGCAGTCCCTCGATATTCTATTTTTCTATTAGTTTACACTTCGAGTGGCGTCAGCGTGCTTTCGCATTCATATTTCCTGGAAAGCACCGGAAGTATTGCACGAGCGTCCACTTGCTACGAGTTACGCAAATGTTAAGACATTCCTCAAAATCTTGCGCCACTTGCGAGTGAAGTTTTAGAGAAGTTAATTGTACCAGTAGTTCTTTTCAAGTATAAAAAATGGCAAGTTATTCTCGGAACAGCGCAGATCGAAGTATTTAGACATAGAAATGTTTAAACGTTCACTTCTCAGACACCTATGTCGAGTGGTGTAGAATTCGAATTTCGTAGACCGAGCTTCCGGCTGTCGATCTCATGAAAATGGAGGGTGTAGCACTGTGAAAGCTATGACCCCAATTGCGAGCCTTCCTCTACAAATCTCTGCCACGTTTCGCCGTCTTTCACGCGCTCCTCGAAGCAGGAAGCGATAAAACGCAGAATGCTAGTAAAATACGAGTGCCCGGAGTGTTTTTAATGTAGATGAACCGAGAAGTTCGTATCGTTTGCGTTCGGTATTCCGCAGGGCGGCTACCATACGCTTTGCCGTATGTCAATATTTCGTATAAGGCACCCTTTGATCGTTTGTAAGTACGTAGTATTTTTCCGGATGTAATAGTACGTCGCAGCTTTCGTGTTTCTTATCTACGATGGCACAGTCCGCCTTTCATCTAGAGAAGATATCTGGAGCAGCGACGTATCAGAAAATTGTGGTTCGCTTCTTTGAACGTTATTTTTGTGGCATCTAGTTGCTGGTCGTCTTGGCAGCACTGTTCACCAGGGGATACATTTTCGAAAAAAATAAAATACTCCTCTGTTCTTTCATGGAGGAGGAAGATATTTGTAATTGCAATGGAGGTGTTAAGACATTTCGAGTTTTATGTATTCTAATATTCTAAACCCTATTTGTTCCAAGATTTTGGTAAAAGATTGCATGTCCAACCTTTTATCTTATTGAAGTGCCTCAAATTGTATCTGTTACATTATCTCTAAAAACAATTCAAATTTCACTTATTCCAATGGCTTAATATTAGACTAGGTGAAAGTTGGAGTACCTCAGCCAAAAATCGAACGATGGTCAACAGTTTTATCACTTAAAGTCAGTTGGGAACACTCGTAAAAATGGATATAAAAGTTCTTTAAATATCTCAAGAGGTACACGCTATATGTTGCTATATAATGTTTCTTACGAATGTTATGATGGAGGTTGGAGTGGTTTAATCCCAGTATTGGGATTTTAATAAGGCCAGCCCATATTCCGGGGCTAATGGTGGATCGATAAAGCTCAAATCCACGAAAATAAGCTTCCTTGGCAGCCTCACGTGTTCACCCACCCTTCTGCGATCTTTTCCACCCTTCGTATTTACTGTCAGCGGGGGATGCCCTGCGGACATTCCATCTAACTCGTCTGTTCTTCGAGTATCGTGCACGCTCCATAAATGCGTTTCAAGCTTACGATCAAGTATTCTATCCTCTCTAACATCGAGAAATCAGCTTATCGCGTAAAGGGGTGAACGTAGTTTGTATCGTAAATGAGCATTAAGTACCGTGGAAAACAGTTGCTTGCAATATACGTATGACCGTGCTGAAATTCAAGTCCTTTAGCCTTAAGCTGGGAATCTACCTAAAAGCTAAAAAATTAGCTTCCACCAGAAGCTGAGCCAAGCTGTTTTTTATGTTTTATACCACAACCAGACATAGCATAGCATACCTGAGCTTAGCTTTCGCGTGGATCTTCGGTTTTATTCTTACGATATTACGAAGTATGTAAACAAAAATGCTCCCTCAAGTATACTAATCATTACCATTTATAGTAGTACCTATAAAGAACAGTTTATCGTGAGATCGAAGGTTGAAACGTGTTTCCTGAAATATTCAGTTCTAACTCTTTGAAATGCGCATTTTACACGGCTCTGATCGCCGATCAGCATCAAAGCCATGAAAATCCAATTCTTCTGATTTTCCAATTCATATCGATGGCGAATGAAATATTCAATAACGAACATTAAAACGGCTGATGCGGAAAGAGTAAGTAATAGTTAACGGTAATGGCAGAATCGATATCGTTGCAATATTATCTCCTCCGTGCAGTTCATAAATGAAAAATGATAATGCTACCCAAAATTATCATCATCATCATCATTATTAAATATGAAGTAGGCGCTATTTATATAAATCCAGGAAATTAAAAAATGTCTACATCAGCCCCTAGTAATTAATTAACATTGCTCTTTCAATTATTATCTAAATACCGTAAACGCTGTTCGTCTTTTGTTTGGAAATAATTTTGGCGAAAAACGCAAGTTTTCTAGGACTGTTTCACTGGGTAGTTAACAATTGCTCGAAAACCGTGTTTCGTAGGTGGCTGGTCTTTGCTCGATTTATTATTTTATGCGTTCATCCGCGTGTAGACGGATAATATTCTTTTTCTGTTACGTCGTCATGCATCGCTTCGCGATTTTTATTCATCGATTCGAAAAACCCGGCAGTCGCTTTGGGCGACGCCGTGAAATCCTATCGAGGGCCGACGGGAAAAAATGGAAAACGGATGCCGTTTCCTCCTCGTCGAATGCGCGAAAAAAATTTTATCGTGCACCGATTGTTTCTGGCACACCGTGTTGAGCACCGACGAGACTGGTCGATTTGGGAAATACGAAAACGAGTCGACTAACTTTCCCGATCGTCGTTTATCAAGCAGTCGGAAAAAATATTGGTCGAACGGCGACGACAAGATTTTATGTATGTTCTTACAAGTTTATTCGACTGATAAGAGTTCTAAATCCCTGAAAATTTTTATTTCTTTGTGGAGAAAATATATCCTGCGAACATTACCACAATTCCATTGTATCCTTTTCCAGATTATCGTATTATATTACGAGAATGATGTTATAATACAGTGGAACCAGCTGGAATGTTTTAAATAACACGCTAGGTATCCTACAGAAGTTATTAATTTGGGAATAATATCAATACAGAATTGCTCGTAGCGAAGTGCAATTCATTCAAATCGTCTGTGCTCCGGATAAGTGTGTGATAAGCGTGGTAAGCGTGATAACATCTCATTGATGAAGTACGACACCTGGCGACGAAGGTACACACGTCTTCTTGGCGTTATAGCCGATAAAGTAGAAGAAGTTTCTTATCGACGATTATAGCGCGCACTATCGATAAAAAAGAATGGATTGATTAATAGGAGGCAATTACAAAAGGATTGCGTTGTCTTCGCAAGATGAATAATTTAAAAGCACAATAGTTTGTGGGGGATAGCGGTATTAAAAAGCTAACGAGTTAGCTGTTTCCCCACGAAAATAAAAGAGAAAGTTCTCACGGTTACCCGGCGCGAAATTAAAACTCATCCGAGGGATGAATGCAGCGCTTTTATAAAATAATTTCCAGTTCCTTTGTTCCACCTTTTTTCCATTAACCACTCGTTGTGTCGCCGAGTGGCAATGCGCGCAAATATCGCCATTTTTATGGCCCTGAATGATTTTTCGTTTTACACAGAAACATTTAAACAGCAGCAAGGAGAGTTAAAAATTATTTTATGCTTTCACTTCGTTCCGTAAATAAATAAATAAATAAATAAATAAATTTCTAAAAGCTAATACTTAGCATACTGTTAAAAATCCAGGCATAATTCGAAATAAAATTTCTCTCTGCTTCCCATATTACTGGTGCACTTGTCCCCAAATCGAAACGCTCAGCGCGGCTCAGTATCGATTGCACTTCACTTGTATCGCGAGTGCAATGTGCATGCACGTAATACCCCGATAGAAGGTAGCGATCGACAGGTCGAATTCGATATCCAAGGCCGCCCGGTGGGATTCCTTTATTCTTTCTCCGCATTTTTTTCTTTGCCAACGTCATTCTTTGCGCGCCGGTGTCACGTGTCGCGGGGTTTTACAAATCCCCGTTCGTATGAGGGGACAACAAGAAACACCGATACGCATACGCTTTTCTTGCCACCCACATTAAGTCCCTGTAGCGCCGATTAAATCGGTCGGCGAAAGCCGCTTACGCATGCCACGCAGACTCGGCTTGATCTACGACGACCAGTGCCACCCGAGCGTTCTTTTTGTCATTCTTTCTCCTCCATCCCCCTCGTTCGCGTTACGCGTATCATCGGTGATCGCCAGACGCTAAAAATGCACTTTCTAAGCGGGTTGCCACGATATTATTCACCCCGGGCTTTTTTCCTCGATGCTGTTTCAGTTTCAGTGGACTTGTGGACGTAGGAGCGAAATGAAATGTGAGCTTCGAGTGGGAATAGTGCATAGAATAGCGGAAATGGTGAAGTGGTGATTGATAATTTTTTAGATGCCACTAGAAGTGCCGAGAAATATGTACGTGGTTAGGAATTATTATAACTGGGATCGTGTAATGCGAAATTACTTCAATTTGTAATAAATTAATTTAATTTTGGACAAACAAATAATTTATTAGTTTTTTCTGTTATTTTTGTCTTTTATTGCAAGTTCTTATTGTATAATTATTATTATATATCCAGAGATCTAAATGAGCTGATACTGTATTTAATACATTATCTCACGTACGCCTGCTTAAATTACAGACACCGTATCGATAATCGCTCCTAACATCTCAATTGCAGAAATGCACAGGGTTGAGAACGGTGAGTCTTCCCTGACCAATTGGAGTCTAACGATTTCACGAATACCTACCGTTTTGCACGTTCCCCAGGAAAACTCCTCTTCGAAATATTTATCAAGAAACGGTGTTCGCGTGTCGAATCGCGAATGTCAAGTGGCTCAGCTTCGATTCCCAGTTAAACCCAGACTTTCGACGTTTCGACTCTCCTCCCCCATAATGCTCGTGCTCCCGCGGTATCAGCCGCCCGCCATTGTGGTTACAATTATTACCAACGACGCGAACGGTAGTCGATTCGCTTTCGCAATTGAGAAGTTCCTCTTCGGAGTTTCTTTCTGGTCCCTCGGAGCTCTTCTCCCCTCGCTCGAGTCCTTCGGAAGTTCCTCGCCGTCTGCGAGCCACCATCCCCGCTTCTATTCACCCCCGTTCTGTTTCTGCATTTTTCCCCCCTTCGTCAGAACGGGCCGCCCGCGAGGATGGAATTATTGAATGCCGCGGGTGCGTCGCGTCGGATAAAGAAGTTCCAAAGGGCCGCGGGTTCTTAGGCTGGGGACGTTTAAAGATAGAGGAAACGCATCTTGCGCCAACTTTTTCGTCCCCCTTTGTACCGTTGCGAGGGCTGCGGAACTCGGAGCGTTACTTTTGGTCGTGCAAGGGGATCGATAAAGCTCCGCCACACCGAGATCTACGTGTACGCAGCGACGAAAATTCAGAATCCCACTTACTGAAAAGAAGACGAATCGTGAACCAACTTTTTCACCCCCTTCTGTTCCGTTCCAAGGGCTAAGGAACTCAGAGTGTTACTTTTAGTCACGCGATGGGAGCGATGACCCTCCTTCACCACGTCAGGATCGATACGATTACAGGGAAGAAAACTCGAAAGAAAAGAAGACGTATCGTGGACCAACTTTTTCATCCCCCTCTGCCCCGTTGCAAATCTTCAGAAACCCTCATCGTCACTGTTGGTCGTATGGCAGGGCCGACATCGAGATTGATGCGTACCCAGGGAAGAAGATTCGAAATTCCAGCTGTGGAGGGGCAGACGCGTCGTGGACCAACTTTTTCACCCCTTCTGCCCCCTTCCAAGGCCTGAGAACAGGGACTGTGGCTGAGGAACTCTCGTTGTCGCAGTTGGTCGCGCGACAGGGTCGATAATGCTCCTCCACCGCGTCGGGATTGATGCGTGTCGGTGGAAGAAAATTCGAAAATCCAGCCGCGGGAAAGAAGGAGACGCCCATCGATCCGTGGTCGTCTGATTGCACAGCCGGGGCATTGTTTGTTCATTAAATATTCATAGCTGTAAATTCGACAGATTTGATTTGTCCGGTTGCACACGCGCATGAATATTCAACGAGCTGAAAGAGAAGGACTGCCAAGATACTTTCTCGATTAAAAGTTGAGGTGTGCCCGTGATACCCTCGAATCGCGACAGTATGTTCATTAACGATATATGCTAATTGTGGATTCTGCCCGCGGAACGGTAAGTGGTTTCCGTGGGCACGGGATGGAGACGGGAAATGTTCGGTCGAAACTTTCAATGGACGTGGCTCGACGGCAAATTTTTCCACGTTCTTCGCGTAACGGTGGATTCATTGATACAGAAATCGTCCGTTTAATATGCGCGGTGGGCTGCTACCGCAGGGTTAGGGAATTAATAAAACGCGAAGAATGTGGGGAATTTTAATTTTTTCATAGGCACGCGCTTGTGCGAGTAAACCATCGGTTTCGAAAACCGGAGCGTATAGAGGTTTTGCACAGTTCGCTTTACATTCTTTGCTGAATTTGAAATTCTTCACATAGCCACCGATCAGGGAATAATACTTGATTTTCAATTTGTATATTCACTTCTTACCTTTGATAAAGTAAAACTCCCTCGCAGCCATTTTAACACATAATTCGGTCGGTCTCAATGATTTGTTAAAATAATTTTCCCCATTCCCAAAGTGTGAGTTCCAAGTTACGTCACACTGTTCCTAGCCATACTTGAAGTGAAATTGTTTCGAGTTACTCAGAACACACGAGGATATTAAGTTTCTAAGACTTGCTCAAATTACTTAAGCCAATTCAACTTTCTCGAGCTGCTGTAACCACTGTTCTAATAATCATATCGATTGCATGCAATGAAATAAATTCCGTAACATTCACAATGATACTCGTCTGACAATCGCATAGAACTAACACACTCAACCAATACATCACATAGTTCGCGATCGAAAGCAAATACATATCCCAGAACGAAAAAAGAAAGGAAGACACTTGCGTTTTAGATTTTTACAAATTCCATAGCCCATCTCGATACATACTCGACGTTTCACGTCACTCTATCGTGTTACGGGGCCCGCGCGATCCTCGATAAAAAATCATGGCGTTCGGCAGTAGAGGAGGCCAGAAGTCGACAGACCGAGAAACATTGGGTTGCCATATGCGCGTGGCATAAACCCACTGACTCCGCGGCACGCTCTTCTTTTTATTCGTTGGCGGAGTAACGGCTGACGGGAATAATAACGGCGTATACAGAGGTTTTCGAGGCCGACTGGACTAGAGTTCTACCACCGTCCTTGCCCCCTCCGTTACAACGCGTCGCGGTCCACCTTGGTGAACGCGCCAGGGCTTCCCTGGGTGAACGAGGCCCGCAGCTGATGCACCTGTGCATCACACGCGAGATTGCACGTTACGAAGGCGCGAGGGTGCACGCGATAGGCGTACGTTCCCTGGTAATTGGGCCCTCGCGCCAATTAGAAAGACACGGAGAAAGTTTACGGGGCAATCCACGCGAGCCTGGAATATATCATTAGCGTTGATTCAGCTCACCCCCGTTGTTGGGTTTTTAGACCGTCGGCGCGGCAGGTTTGTTTGAGGTGGCTCAGCCATCTGCATACGAAGTTACAGAGCAAATGTTGGCGAGCTGAAACTTTCAATTAGAACGGCTTGAGATTATGGGAGCTGTGTTATTTAGGTTGTATTGAAATACCTATGTGTTACCTGGTTCTTGATGATGGTAAGGGTGAATTTTACGTATTACTAAATGTTGGTATAGAATTTTGTAAAAAGGTATCTTGCATACAATGGTGTATCAAATGTTGTAGCAAAAAGAGAGTTCATTTATCACTGGGGGGTTAAATAAATTTGATAGAAGAATACAATTAACTCCAATGTAATCCTTCCAGTTTATAAATTAGAGATCCCATTTAATTGAAATAGCCACTACTTCTGTATCATTCATACTTGTACTTCCCACAGCCCACATGGCATTGTTTAGCAATTCACACGAAGGCAACTGATTTTAATAATCCTTCCTTATAAAATACAAGGAGGAAACTTATCTCCTTAAACGCTACAAGAATATTTGTAGCCTCTTTCCTACACATTTCTCCAATGCTCCTCCATTGTAACATCCGAAGGACAATCCAATTAGTGGTGAATGAAAATCTTCTCTGACAGTTACGCCACGGAATGGGAATTGTCTCGTGAAAGAGAGACACGTAATAACACACGCTGAAGGTAAAAGAATCATAGACTCCACGCTTATTCGCTTCGCTGCCCGTGTAAACGCGGCTGATGCTAGAATCGCAACGCGCCGTCAGTTACATCCGCAATTAATGCACTTTCGTTGGCATCGCGAGCACGCGCCACCGAATTCCACCGTCTTTGCAAAGTATTCCTCCGACGTTGCACGCTTCCATGGGCTATATTGAATTTTCAAATTACTTTCTTTCGTCTCGAGAGTTCATATCGAAAGGAAGTTTACGACCCTCCTCGTTTTCCATCAAGGCTTCTCCCCCTGCGCTTTCGTCTAGGCGCCCACAATATCGATATATCGTATCCCCTCCGAGCTTTGATGAAATACCAGAAACACAGGCGCGCACGATACTACTTAGGTAGCTTCATCGTTTATTAATGATCGTCGTTTCGGTGGAAGATACTGTTCCATGGAACAGCAATATCTCAGGGTATATTGGAGCAAAAGAAATGAAATCATAAAGCAATTTTATCCTTTATATATGTGGACTTGCAAACGGAAATATGTACTAGCATCACAATATCTCAAGGATATTAGTTATTTACTACTATTATCAATGGGAAACCCTTTATTATTCTTCACCTAAGACAAGTCCCCGATTTTGGGCACCTATAACAGTGATTCCCAACCTGTGGGTCGTGAAGTGTTTTCTGGGGGTTCGCCATGGTTATTTTTAGCTGACGATTCTTAGCATTTATTTATTTTAATACGATTACATTGCTATATTCTATTTATGACGTAACACTAATTTTTCATAAATGAAAGGAAGGAAATGGGGGGGGGGAGGTTGCAGGTTATTTGAATATTATAAAAGGGTATGGCGACTCAGAAAAGATTGGGAAACACTGGCCGATAGTCTTCTTTACTTGTAAAACGTTGCGTGAGACCAGGTGAATGTACCCTTCACAGAATTCAGTTCAAATTTCGCTTAAAGGATTAAGAGAAAGTCAGTATCCACGTTTGATGACTGCCAGCGCAGGATCTCGCGCTCGTGTCCGGTAGCCGAGTCACCGGTGCCAGTCTCTCCATACATCAGTCGCGCAGCACGTTTAGGCATCCTTAAGAGCCGTTTACAAGCGGCGTCGCTCGTCATAAATTACCCGCGGCCGCGGTGCCCGTTCCTACGAATGTAAAATCGGTCGAACGGTTCCGCGACGCGCATGGTTTCCCTCTGTCCGCCATGGAAACGAGGAAACACCAGTTACGAGGAGCCGCGAGCAAGGACATAATAAATCCGCGCGGTGGCTTCGACGACTCGAACGCCGCGAAGGAAGGCCGATCCTCGTGTCCCCTTTTATCTTCCTCCGATGTTCTTACCGCTCGATCCGCTGGGTCCCTTTCTTCGCTGCTCTCCGCACGGATGTTCACCGTTAGACGTATTGAAACGCGCGAATCTGCCGAGCGATTTCGAATGCTAGCTGTGCTGATCTCCTCTTCTTTATTTCCTTCATCTCGCAGCCTCTTTCCTCTCCTTTCGATCCACTCCTCGTAGCCATTCTCGCGTCCTCCTTATCCGTCCTCGAGCTTGTTCCGAGGCACGAATGCTGCAAGCGTCGGCGGGGCCAAGGCACAGGATTCCGTCGATGAATTGTGGACCCTTGAGGGAATCAACGAAGTTGCTCCTGTTCTCCTTCCGCGAGGATCCTTCCTCTCGCCCTCTCTAGCACCAATGAAAGGGTAGCACCTGGACACTCTCAGCCTGTCCAAGTTTCTACATTGTCCTGTCAGGCGTCGATACTTTTCGCTCTCTCGCGGACACGTCGATGGCTCGATATCGCGTGCTGGACGTCCCGCGAACTTTGTGCCACATACGTGACTGGAATAATGTGGGTCATTCAATTTGCTGGGAGCTGTAATTTGTTTTGAGAGGCTCGGGGTATTTCACTGTGCATTCTGCTCGTGTGTTTGTAGAAAGTTTTAGGGGTTACAGTGGTGGAACACGTTTTTCTTGGGCGAGCAGAAGGATATTACTGTGGATTGATGATGAAGAGTGTTTATTGAAACAGTGGTAGGATTTTAGTTTGATGGAGTCTGTTTATCTTCGTGGAAAGTGAATGCTTACGTTATTTGGTAAAAATTTAAAAGATTCAAAAACACGAAAATGGTACTGAAATGGTAATAAGAAGGTGGGACCTGGGTTAAATCAAATATAGATCCAATATTTTTCTATTTTCATGACCGTTACTTGCACCTAAGTTCTTCTATCCTTTTTCAAATCTTCCTACACTACCGTGCAACGTAAGCAGCATCTGTAAACGGAATCAGGCTGCATATGAATGTAGAGAGCGAGCAGGCACACTTATCGATGACACTGTTCGAAGGCATCCGCTCGGCAGAAAGTTGTTTATACGGTATTTTCTGCGGCTTTTCTTGCCAGGCTTGTTAGTGAATGGAACATCCCGATGGCAAAACGATCACGCGCGTCACGTGTTCCCGTTCGCACGCGGAGCCTGACCCAGTGCTTTTAAGGTAGGCCAGCGTCTCACAAGTCAGTGAAATTTAGATCGTTGTCACATAAAAGCGCGAGATTTATCACGGTCCAGTGTACCACGGTGTTCCTCCTGCGAAGTAGCTTGGACGTGGACGTTTATCCGCAGCGTGTGAACTGAATCTCGCGATTACTTATGCGCAGGCTATTTTTTTTGTTAATAGCCGAGAGCAAAATTAGTGGTCGGGTTGGGAAAAAATTGAGGGAAAAGTCGTGGAAAATAGAGCAACGACGCGGATGTTAAAGATAGACAAGGGAAGCTATAAAAATGAAAAAGGACTTTGCTGAACGCAAGGACGGGCCGCTGGAGCTGCTATCTGCCGGGCTCGTCGCTTCGAACGACATATGATTACTTCCCGTAATTTGCAGTTACCATTTATTTAACGCGAATATGTTATAAATGGGGGGGTGCATTACGCGAAGAGGTGTCTTATTACGACAATATGTTCCTCGGCGGATATGATCGCGCGTAGGTTCGCCCTGAATTATCCCAGATCACGGCAGGCTGTCGTAAATTTCGCCAACTGCGACGCGTCCCTGCGCTGCCTCCGACATCCTCGGGTAATAGAATTTGCAAAAGCTGCCCGGTTAGCTGGAATTAGAAAGCGGAATGGCCACTTTTAAACGCGGAATGATACGATCGTGTCGCTAGAACAATGGGAAGTTGTTATTAGTCATTACTCGTTAATCCTGACGTTAACATTAGGTGGCGCGTCGTCAGGAGTATCAACCGTTTCGATCGTTGCTGACTTCCAAGGAGAAAACTTTCTTTGATTTTGCGCGGTTGTCCTGCTTGCTAGTGTAGCGTAACGCTGATTACTTCAAGCCAGTCGTGTGAAGGATTGAAAGATTTGAGAAAATAATTCTTATTTTATTTGATTGGAAAGTGGATTGAAAAATGGATCCCAATTGAGATTCTAGTTTCTTTAAAAAGGCATAAAAGTGACGGAACCTTTATTTTGTACATAAAATACCACACAGCTTCATAGTTTATCCCCAAATTCCAGAGTTCATTAATCTCCATCCACCAGCTGTCTAACTTCAGCCGCATTAATCGTATCAGTATGCATGTTAATGCTTGCTGCGATAAGTTAAATTTATTCTTCTGCGAGCACTATCTGTACGACACTGCGCTTACTTATTAATCGTCGTTTCAGAGCTACTTGCTACGCATACATCCACTCTCTATTTATAAATTTGTGTCATCTGCCACGTCATCCCTTTCATTCTGGTGCAATCACCTTTCTCCTCCATCATACTACTGGCTCTCCATCCACAGAGTAGCAAACAAATAAATAAATCAGCCTCGAATCTTCGTCGTAGAGCACCCCGCAACGGTGGATTAAAAGAAAACCACGCGAACCCCCTTGTCAGAAGCATTATCTACGGAACTGGAGGAGAAAATTGCTCCCATCCACCCGTGCGTCCGCTTTTCCACTGCAACATTATCCGCCGAACGATCTATCTGCTCGTCGAGAAGCAATCGTCCGATCGAGCCGTGGAAATCGACGATCGGGTGCAGCCAGAGCCCTCAATTAGCTCAAATACTCGAGGCTCCGCTCGATCCGAACTATTCGTCGAGTGTTGCGTGTCGCGAGCACTCTACATATTACATAACGCGTGCGCTCGCTCCGGATATCGCGTCGATCTACACGAGCTGGTTTTTCCACCCTCCTCCGCCGGTTTATTCCTCGTTGCCGTGCCTCGGATCGCGATAAACCCGTTAAAACTTCAAGCCGTCGCGGCGCGAGAGGGTTCGGGGGCGCGCGGGCCGGGGCCGCGGCGACGGTGGTTGATAATTTGCAGGCTTTACACTTCAATAAATTCGCGTATCTTATCGCATCGTTATGTTTCCCGGCGGCGTGATGGAGCGACGTTCCGCGAGCCAGCCAAGTCGAACGAACGATCGTTCCTCCGCGCTGACAATGAATCCCCATACTCTCTTTAGCTCTCTGTTAATGGCCACCGCCGTCACATCGTGGCAAGTTCAACGATCGAGCACCGTTACTTTTCCTAGCCCCGTCGACCGTGATGGAAACGCTCCGCGTACCGGGGCCAAAGGATTTTTGGCTATTTTCGACTTCAAAGTCCCCCCCTCGGACCCCCACCCACGATCCCCTCCCCGCCGTTTCGTGGACGGGAGGAACGCGCTCGTCTGGCTAATTTCAAATGCTTTATTTTCACGACCGGTTTACAGGCATCGGCTGCTACCCGCTAACTGTATAAGTTAGGAGTGGCCGATAGACTCGCGCAGACGTCTCTATCCGGCTAACAGCACCTACGTACTGCCGCGGATAGAGCGGATCCTTCGATTGTCCCTATTGTAATGGACGAGGTGGTGCGGCCATCCACCGCAGGGACGTGTTAATTCGACGAAGAACGGGGTTAGGCAACGGCACAGTGCGCGGAGTCCAATGAATTTTACGAGTTTCGAGGATTTTCATGGCAGCTTTGGCTTAGGCGTTGAAGGGAGAGAAGGGATGTGAATCTGTGGAAGGAAGTGAGAAATTGTTTTACAGGTTATTCTTGGGGGATCTTTGGGGAATTTTGGTTTTTGAAGCGTGGTTGAAAGTAGAAACATTTATGAGTAAAGCCGTTGTTTGGTAAAAATTAGTTATTGTCTGTTTAGATTAGAATTGAGATCTCTGTTCTTTTTCAGATTCATTTAAGCAGTTCTTGTACTGGTTTTAATCACTCCATCCAAGTCTACGTGCTTCAGGTTTGGGATCCCCATGCGATGAAATGCCTTGATACGACGGACAGATGAAATTAATCGGAGATTCGTGATTTATACGCGAGAAAATCTCTAAATTGATTGGCAACGAGTTGTGTATAAATTATTTATAGGTTTTGCCGTTTTCACTGTCGGTGTTTGCAGTGGGAAAATTGCTTTCGCTAATGTATCACCATTGTATTTCCTTTTCTGTATACTTTCCCTTTTCTAAGTTCTATATTTATTGTCGCCAGTATTGCTTGGTCTTTTGTCTTCTAATATACATGTTTTAAACAGCTTAACATTGACACGTTTCTGTCTATTTCTTGCCCGAGAAGATTACTTTGGAGCAAATAAAATTTCCTGCCTTTGCTCTCTGAATGTGGCGAGGAAAGTTTGTCATTAACCTCGAGTAAGCCTACCGCCATTTGTCATAGTGACGTATGCTACAGCAGAGGGAAAGAGGGATCAGCCAAGAGATATCACCTACGGTTTAATGACAAATAATCCATCGAATGTGTGCGTCGAACATTTGAGTTCGTTGTTGCTAATTCTATACCCTAACGCTGTACAGACATTTTTTCCACGAATTTATCGATAAAGTCCTTCACCATTTGCTTCCTGATATTCGTGTTTCAAACGTATTTATTATACACGAAGATTCATTATTTCTGCCAACGAACGATGATACTTACGGAACTTCTTATGAGAGAAGAGAAATCCGCAGCGGACAAAAAACATTCATTATTTTCTTTTCTTAGCTCGTTACTCTGTGCGGAATAAGGGAGAAATGAATCATTTACTCAAACTTCGTTCCAGTAACAGCAATAATAATAAGGTATCTAATATATTCACGAAGACTGCTTAGAAAATTCAAATCCACTTTATAGAAGTGAACAGCGTCATCCGCTATGCGCGTTTGTGGAGCCATTTTCAAACGCCGAATCGACGCGTGCCCCACGCTGGGCAGGTTTCTAAAGGAAAATTTCTATTCCCAAGGTTAGAAAAGGGGATCGTTCTTCAGGGTCCCGTACCCTTGGTAAAGGAAAAATATTTAATTCCCGTCGGTTTGACCGCCGACAGAAGGGATTAGCAAAAGCATGGAAATATCAATAGCCCCGCGGGCCGTGAATCGGTCGACGCTCGTAATACCTGCGGCAGTCTCGGCCGTTTCCGTGCACGCTCGGCCGACCTCGGCTCGCCAGCATTGTCCCGCGTTGTCAGTACGCGGTGAGACGGCATCGCGCGTGGGTCGTGTGCTTTCGTACGGCGCGACCAGCGGGAAAATGTAACGATTCAAAAGGTTCGCCGACCTGTCGCCGAGATCGTTGCATACCGGTCGCTCTTTGAGACGATCCAAAGCGTCGCGCACGAAAGTTGTCACGTCGCGGTATAAGTGAGTCGTGTTCCCGTGGTCCAGTGACGCCGTGTGCTCCTCCCGGTTTGTGTGACAGTGTTTGGGTGCTTCGTGACCGAACGATTCGCGATTCAACGGGATAATCTGGCATCTCTCGTGGATCGTTGCCAAGGGCCATAGAGAAAGAGCCTCCATCATCCCTGCCTCGCTTCCTGGACGTGAGATTTCGACCGTAGTAACAGGGAAACGTGTCGGTATGCCTCCGTGTCCGTTGACTCGAGGTCGAAAGTCCTTGAGCCTCAAGTTTTTCGGGCGTTTATCTTGATCGCGCGACAGCGAAAGAGAAAAAAGCCAGGGGCAGCCACGGGAGCTGCTTCTTTCGGAATAGTCGGACGTCAGGCAAGGCTGTTTCCTCCATGACGATTGATTAAAGGTAACCATCACATTGTACTTGCATTGAATGATTTTGTCGTTTGTTCTACCGAGGCATATCGAAGGTTTTACGAAAATGTTGGGATTATTTAGACGCTGTAATGCGTTATTATTACATACGCGTACTGATGGTGAAGATATTTAGTACGTAATGCATCGCGGGATATTGTAGGGGAATTTCGAGTGGCGTTGCGTGATAAAGGCTGAATAGTAAATCCTGTTACTTCGATTTAGAACTGCAATTAGTTAACACTTGCAATTCGATTGAGAAAAGTTTGTGTGCGGATTTTGGTTAATAGTGGCGGTGGTCGTTATCGAGTTTGAAGTATCCTGGAAAGAAGTTAGGAGAGTTTGTAAGACTCGCAAATTTAGCGTGCATGGGGAAGCGGGAAAACGCGGATATTCAAATAGGCTTGCTAATCGTTGGGTATGAAGTTAGCTGTATTAGTACTACCTGCGTACAGACTGGAGCAAACTTCATGTTGAATAATGAATCCAAAGGAAGAATTATTGGAACTTCGACGTTTATTCGTAGCTAACGAATACATATGTATTTATTCGATATAATATTTATTTGTTAGTAACAAGTAGAATTTTATTCTCGTTTATATTGGGGCTCACCGATTATAGATTTTATTTCTTAAAATGTATTTGATTCGAGAGTTTGCAACTCTGATTGCAAACGGAGTAAATTGGAAAATTCCTTTTCAATAAGTAATAGCTAAGATTATTCTACGTATTCTTCCATCTACATATATAACTTCCCATTCATTTGTATAGTTTGATAGCCCCGAGCGGTTCGATATTCTAAACATATAGAAGTTTCAATGACCTCTCCAAGAAATAGGAAGTCCGTATACATATACAGTTGTAAACAAAATAATGATTCCTGACGTATTTACATTCATGGCATAGCAACCTCGCTCGAACCAGTTTTCATTATAGCTGGTTGTTGAATAGATTATTTTGAATTCCGAATTTCAGTTTGAAGGAAGCACAAGCCTGGTTACAAGCACAGTTTTCAGTAAAAGAAAAGTTTAATCGTATAGAATTTTGTCAAAGTGATATAAATGAATGAATATCATATAAAAATCACTTCTTTCCTTTTAAATTAATAATCTGTGAGTGTTCCACGTTGGTTGTAGAATTGAAAGTTCTTCTCAACAACAAATGCCTCAAACGATCAAATAAATTGTGATTATTAATATTGTAGGTTGCCAGATATCCACTTAAATTTTCCATCGTTTTAATTTTTTAACTTTTAAACCTTGGTCACCGTACTCAAAAAATTTCTGAAATTTCGTTGTCGCAAATAAAAATACAAGGAATTACGAATTAACTAACTAAATTTCCATCACAAATTTTTTTATTGTACACGAAATCAAAAGCGTGTATGTATTATACTTTGAAATATTTTTCATCGCAATTATTACTCTCACCGATTGTTGACTCGCTTTGAATCGCGTCCCGTTCCCAGCTTTCTGAATATTTATTTCCATTTGTATCAGCAGCTTCGTTAACGTTTAAAATTTTATTTCACATCAAAGCAATCTGATTTTGTTGTTCACGTATGTAGTCACAGATTTCCTACAGAAAAACTCGGTTTCCATTTAATTATTCGAGCATAGGAAATTGAATAAAAATTTCGTGCAGGCTGATTCAGAGTAACACTGTGAACAAGTTAACAAATACAAATTAAACAAGATCACCTGTATTCATCCTCGTCTAGAAGGTCCCTTTGGATCCACCCTACACTCATCTGCAGCTGTGTATTATTTCTTACTCGTTAGGAAGACTTCATTAAGAAACTACGACTGTCAGCTCATAACAAGATCATTACATTATGAACCGAGACAAACTCCGTATCCATCACGCAAAACTGACGACACATCCACCTCTCAGGATTTAATTCCTATTTAGTTCCATGGCTCCCTTAGGATCTACCACACTTCCACCAATTACCTGCTTCATAAACTCATGAAAAAGAAATTGAGAACCTTCCAGTAAGAGGGGTGCAGCTCCATCTTGATCAATTTCGAGTAAATTAGAAAGATACTGCTATAAAATGATTGCTTTAATATTAATATTTTTATTATAGTAATATTAATATTAATATTTTTATAGAATATTATAGAATATATTTTCCCAAAAATAGAAATAAAATCTTATCAAATCAATAACTACTACTGTAGAAACGTGAGAGAAAATATATTTTTCAATTGGTGTTCTCTTTTTAATGTTAAGTCAAAGCAATCATTTTATAAACAATTTTTTTCTAATTTACTCGAAAATGCAGCTGCACTCCTCTTGCTGCAGGGTCCTCAATTTCAAATTTGATACCAAGAAAATTCGTCAAAATTTCCCCTCCAGTATAACCAAGCCAGCGACAAGCCCGTGGAATAAGGTGCACGCCTACGAAAAAGTTTCCCCGTGATGGCGAGTGGCCGGTGTTCGCGTGGCAAATCGCCGCGGTGTAAGGAAAGTTTACGACCGCTGAAAATAAGGGAAAAGAAAGTTCAGTTGCGCGTAATGGGTTTTCAAGGTAAGACAGATCGTAATAAGCCCTTGAACCTGCGGGCGCTGGTCGTGCCTGAAGATCGATGTTGCAAGAAAGCCGCGGGCCCGCGTTATGATTGTTAAGGGTTTTATTCAGCCGTTATTGCATCGGTCGTTAGCGAGGGGCCCCTTTCTATCCGGCGTCGCCGGAGTTACGATTTCGAATTCCATCTTTCCGCGTGCCAGGTGCTCCTCGCACGGCCACAGAGAGAGAGGAAAGTCGCTGGAGAGCCGTTTACCCGCGGCTGGAAAACCTTTGGCGGGGTTATCAATAATTTATAAGCTGGCTCCTCGCAAACGCGATCTCCTCTCGCGGAAACTCGTGGAAAGACTCGAAATTGAGGCGTCTTGCTCCTACGAGGGGCAGGGGAGCGCCTTTGCTATCCCCCTACTTTCGATTCGACGGCGTATAATCTTGCCCCGCCAGCGGTGTTTGATCTGCCGGGTTACCGAATTTCCGGCCGAAGTCCCTCGAACCATGGCGAGATAGTCGAAGGGGGAGAGACGCGTACGCCTGCCCTTAAATTCGCACTGCGGGAGATAAGTTTCTGTTGCGGCCTCGCGCTTTCGGCCGTCCGAGGACAGATTACACGACTGCTGGGTAGTTGGCGGTTGGTTCTGATGAACCTTGCCCGTTGTTCCCCCTTAGTCTCGATTCGCCGCCGCGTTGAGAGAGCGTTAAGTTATTTGGGAGGCAGGTCTGCCGACTGAACCGTTTGCGTGCACGTCGTTAGAAAGTTTGCAGCAGACCCGCATCAAACGGGGAAAGGTTTGTGTTAGAGTGTGGCATAGTTGCGTGGTAATTGCACCGTGGCTCTTCAACTCCCGAGCCTTTACCAGGCAAGTATGTATTCGAAATTCCTCGAGCGACTACCAAAAATCTGACTCGCTGCTAGGATTACTTAATAGCGCTATTTTACCGCTGCCCAAGATTAGTGTCACTTAGCTGCATGTACCTTTCCTTGACGAACCTAATTGCTGGAGTTAAGCTTAACAGGCCCCATCCAGCAGTCAGAGCGATTCGGAATTCCACGTGAAAGGAAGCGGAGTTATCGCGGACGAAATAAGAGCATTTCAATTTGCATGATGAACGACAGTTTCGGGGGATTCCTGGTACGAAGGGCGGACGGGACGAACGGTAGCCGTCTTTGGAGCACAAATTGGTCGATTTCGTCGGCCTCGCCTTTGACAAATCTTCCTCGTATCGTTGATTTAAGAAGGCATTCTGTCCAGCTCGCCAGAAGGCGGCTTCCCTCTCAGCTGATTCGATCTCGTTTCTGGTTTCTCCTTTTCATCCGCCTCTCTCGTTTCGTCCTTCCTCCCCGTTTCGCCGCCGCTTCATCTCGCTGCAACGTTCGCCGCCGTTACTCGCGCTCTCCTCGGGGCACGGGCACGCATAACCGACTTACACATTCAGATGCAACACGTTTTACGGGGCACGTTCTGGCGAATTTAAATTAGCGTTATGGCGCTGATGGCCATCGCAGCGATGCAATTAAGTAACGCTGGGGGAACGCTTCGATCTTGTTCCGTGTTTTCTTCCTGGCTATGAAAACCCTGCCTTATCTTTCGCCCGGCGCGAATGGTACTTCGGGAGATCAGCTTTACTGCTACGTGTCTATTGCGCCGCGGTTATGTCAGGAATTTTTAGCACTATCGCCGCGATTCCGCTGGCCTGCTGCAGGCTTTCTGTTTCGTTACGGGAGATATGATTTTATGTCGTTCTATTAGTTGCCTAAGTGGGTAGAGGTGCCTCCTTTAGTTTATTTGCTTGAATTACAGAACCGCTAACACCCTTCGTGTCTTCATTAGCTGAATAACTAATTGCATCATTCAGTGCCAGGAGTTTTATTCAAGCTCATTACTTCTGTCGTTACTGAACCATTCTTCTAACTCAAATATATACAGGGTGAATCGGAAATCGTGGTGTAACCAAAAGTGGGGCGAATCCTCGCGTAAGAATAAAGCGAAAAACGGTGGAATTCAATTTTTTCATACATAGTGGACTAATAATAAGAATTGGTTCCATTTTCAAATGGACTTTCTGGAAAATGGAGGTCCATATAAAGAAAGCTGTTCCATGATTTCTGATATAACAGAAACTCTGCATGAGTCATCGAGGTGAATCGCGCAAAAGATCAATGAAACAATATTCCCAATCTTAACGGTACAAATGGCACCAGCAACGGTGACCTCAGCACTGCTTCTTACCAACACTTTCCATTCCCAGCCCTCGAACGCAGTAAAGGTACTCGTAATTGCCCGCGATATTTATTCGAATGCATCGAATAGTCTAGCGACTACCCTGATGAACGCGATCCGCGCGCTAGTATAAGGGCCGATAAGTCGGCCAATAACATTCCCCGAATGTGTTCGGACCGTGTGCGTCCTCTTATCGCGGCGTCGACTGAGATCACGCCGCCTAATACCGAATTTGAATCGAGGGCCCGCGGCGCTCGTAAATCTGCCATTTCCGCGAGAAAAAAATGGCGGGAATGTGATCTTCGGCCGGTGAGCAGCCCCAGGGTCGTTATCAGGATGAGTGCACCTGGTATCCTTGCTCCTGCCGCGGATTCCCAGGAGACCTCCATCGGATGTTTACGAGGGATCGCGGTTGTCGTAAGTAGGCACTTCGTCCTCCCTCTTTTCTCTCTTCCTCTGTTCTGTCTGGCTCGCCGCCGAGATTCTCATGGTAGTCGGAACAGATCCTCCCGTGATCCTCCGCGGAGGCTCCAGGTCGGCCTTCTACACGTCCGTTTAGCCCTGACTGACCTCCGCCAAATGTCAAAGTTCATCAACTCGTATTCGTATACCCGCACTCGTCCCCGGCCCCTCCGCACGCCCTTCTCTCCCAGCGCCGCGATTTTACGAGCCGATCCCTGTGGCCGGCGACTCCTTCCCGCGGCAGCGCGGTCGGTGGTCCTTTGCCTAACACCTGCTGGGCGATCCGCCGATGATTGTGCCGATGAGCGTTTTCAGCGCACTTGTCGGTGATGGATGTGGGTGGCGCGACGAGGAAGCGCTCGCGGCGAGGCTGAATCGGGTAATTGCTCGTGGTATGCGGGGGCTTTTTGGAAGCAACCCTGGGGCAGCGCGGTAGGTGGTTTGAACGATTTTTCCTGGCGCTGGAGGAATTGAAATCTACGTCTGGAGTAGCGTGCTGGATTTAGGCAGTGTGTCGCGTACTTTGGCATTTAATGTGGTTACCTATTCGGAGTTAGGTTTGGAATGATATCTGCTTTTGGAAATATTTATGGGATAGCAGCTTCAATATTAAGTTTAATATCAACAATTTACTAAGTCTCTCCAGATTTTTATTTTTATAACATAATGTTGCAAATTTTATTATCCGTATGTTCCCTACAAATTGCTTTGTTGCAAACATCGCAGAAAGTAGTCGTTATCCTGCCAAAAGTTTTGTCAGTCGTAAAAAAGACGAGGCTTTGTGTTCTAGGGTTAAAGATTCATATATCTCGTGTCCTCCCGCCTGTCGAATAACGTATGCAATTTTTTTCCACATTAATTGCACGCGATTACATTTCTCCCGTGCCCCAAATCATCCACCAGAAACCTTTCTTCAGACGCCATGAATAATTCCAAGATTCATACCATTACGACACGCAGACATCGAGTTCCCAGCACATCCGCTCGGCTTAATTTGCATACCGAATCCCGACTGTTCGCGTACGAATTTTTCTGCCACGGGCACGACCGAATCACCACCCAAGGGTGAACTAATCGCGGGAATGCGAGGAGCCGGATCCCACAGACGGGCGATTCGTTAAATGAAATTAAGGTAACGCGATGCCCTCGCGCTAAATACGAAATTACATCCCTTTTCTGGCCGCGTGTTGGAAATTTCGGTTCGGCCGGGGCCGCGAAATGGCCGTGCGTGCTGGCCGGCAATCTCTTTCCCATAGGATCATCCGTTACTCTTTATCGATCGTGTACCGCACGGCGGAAAAAGGGGCGAGAGAGGAGAAAGAAAGGGGCCAAAGAATTCTACTCCGTAGTCACGGAACGATTACAGGTTCGCCCGCCAACTTCGAACTCGGATGCGAACGACCTCTTCGCTGGCCCTGCTTTCCTTTACCCTCCCCGTTTCTCGCCCCCTTTCCTCTCTCTTATTCTGTCTTTGCACACGTGTACACGCGACCACGCACACGTCACGTTCTTTCGGTATTCGCGAAACCAGTTCACGTGCCGTGATCTTCGACGTGATCGCCGCGAACCGTGATCTTGATCTTCGCGCACGGCCACGGACGCCAATAAATTTGGCTGATCGATTCGCATCGCGCAATTGCAACGGTGTGATTCAGTGGATTTGATAATGATCGGCTGGGTTTATCTTCTTTTTAGAAGTTTGTGCTTCTGGAAATCACCTCCCTCTAGAAATCTGCTTCTTCTAGAAATTTTCTTCTAGAAATTTTCTTCTAGAAATCTTCTTCTTCCAGAAATCTTCTTCTTCCAGAAATCTTCTTCCAGTAATCTTCTTCCAGAAATCTTCTTCCAGAAATCTTCTTCCAGAAATCTTCTTCTAGAAATCTTCTTTTAGAAATCTTCTTCTGATTCTATCGATACTCCAGCAAAGCTGTGGCATTAGAATTTCACTGTGTCTATCACAAGGTAATGTGGCAGAACCACGTTCAAGATGTAGAGTGAATCAAGGTAATAGGAGAATTGATTCTCTCATTATAGGATGTTTATCGTATTAAGTTCGCAGCACTTAGTGGCAAGTAATTGGTGGAGGATTGAATTGCCTGAATAATAATTGGTAGCTTGAATTGTTGGGTTAAAGTGTCTCTGTAACTCATACTGTCGCTTTGTATATATTTATCACCAGCGCAACGATGAATCAACGACGATGAAGAATATTAAATTGCATAGGCTCTCGATATAATTACAGGGAGCCTATGATTACCATAGTCACTTGATTCCTCCGATCAGGTATGGATGTCGATTGGAGCACTCAATTAACGACCTCCACAGAGGATCTAAATTCAGAAATTGATTGTTCCACGTAATGTACTCATGTGTTGACTCTGTCGAACTGCAATTGATTGGAATTGGCTGAGTTTCCCCTTGTTTCTCCAAAGGCAAGGTGAGCTCCTGCAAATCATGATTGCAACTGTTACCAACATAGGTAGATATTTTTCCGAACCTGATCAAAATCCAGCAACAATCATTTCCGAAGATTAAAATTTCTGATGGTACTATTTTTTAAACAATCACAGCTCCCTAGAATTCCCACTGCAATTTTATCAAAAGCTCAGGAAAGGGCTCATCGATCATCTGTTTCGTTCGTTTCAGTTTCCGTTGGGCAGGTCGATTTCGTGACTGGTTTCAGTCCTTGTAGTAGATTAATGGAAACGTTGCGCTGGTGGGTTGAGTTTGGAGACGCGAGGAATTATTGAATGCCCTCGCGTGTTTGATAAAACTCAGTCGGCCTTTGAGGTTCTCGAACGAAACGAGCGACGGCACCACGATTTCGTAACAGATTTTCATCGTGTGAAGACGCAAGGCGGCGTTTCGGTATGCGAGTTCCTCGTACACCGTTATCCTTTTTCAATGAAACTGGTTTTTTCACTTTTACATCCGCGGCGGCGGGCTTGCCTGGCACAGGAAGCGGTCCGTGTAAATACGTGTAAATAATTTATCGACATAAGAGCACGCTGCGCTGCCGTCGCGATATATCTCGTTCACGGCCATCGTGCAATTAATGTCTACTTGCCAGTTCACGTTACATTAATATACATCAGCCCTTTCCCGTAAAAATGAAGGCGTCAGCGTGGAATAAAAAGCAGCCCTCTGTTACTCCAAGCTTCTGCAGAAATATGTGTACACAGGTACCTACACTGCCGTTCATAAGTATTAGGTATGGAATAATTGTGAAGAACGTTGAAAATTTATGGAAGAACTGTATAAAATTTTACTTCACCTGGCCCCAAATTAAAAGCAGTGGGTGTATTCAATCTCTACCAAATACAGTAGGTGTCTTAATACTTATTATGAACGACAGTGTGTGTCTCAGGATAATTGTAAAATTAAAATCTAGCAATTTTTACAAAATTTTTACCTCAATTAGGCTGAGGAACCATGATCTTCTTGTAACACTACATAAAAGTATTCTTCAGCCTAATTCAGGCATTAGAGTCTTGTGATAAGTAGGGGAAGATTGGAAGTTTTATTCTCTTTCGATGTCGAGTAAATTCCTCCACTTCGCTAAGATATATGTTACTCAGAAGAATGGTAGAGAAATAGGATACCACCTTCTATTTCAGAATGACGTACGCTTCTTTTTACGTAATTCCGAATTAGCTGGTAATAAATGAAGCCCATATTTTGAAGCTATCCACATATGGAAGTACATTCAGTTGCGGATCTAGGAATTATAAAAATGGAATCTCATGGTAGAACTAGGAATTTTACATTGAAATAAACGTAGGTTCCATGAAAAATAATCAAGATCTTGAGTGTTGAGAAAAGACGAAACAAACGTCTTTTTTTTTAACAATCTGGGCTAGGTTAGACGAAAAGTAAAGTTGCGTTGTGCAAGATGAGAAGAGCGACGAGTGAGACGACAAGGGTCTAGGTACTCAGCCCACGTCACAACATGCATCCTCTCCTATGCATCTCATCTTGTACCCGAAGTCACGTACTACGGGCAGCCTACGCGTGTATTCACAACAGCGCATTCATCTGCACAAACTGCACGCACTAATTCCAGGCATGGTGCATAGAACGGTGAAAAAATTACTTTCGCTCCAACGTGAATTACAAACTAGGTTTGAACTGTTTCCCTTCTTGAGGTCGTTAAGACGTAAAAGTGATCATTAACGTGCCAGAGTGGTCGAGTCGAATTAGGTTTGGAAAGTGTGCGCGCGCTTGCATGCACTCGAAAATCTGATTTAATTTTGCTTCTTTTACTTTCGGTGTTTTATATTTCCTTTGTGCAACCGTCCTCCATCTTTACACGAGTGATTTTGCTTGTATCAGAAATATTAGGCTTCTATTGGAAGCTTTCACGGAACTTGCGGGTCATCTGAGAATCTCAGAATTCTCGATAGGTATCACCTTTTCTTTTCCATTAAAGCTTTTATTTTAATACTCACCCAATACAATGCGTTATCACTTGCAGCATGTAACTGAAGGATCTCCATCTTATTTATCAGACATGCCTACAAGTATCTTATAAAATCAACGAACTGTTCAGAAATTCAAAGACTCAGAATTGGTGGCTACAAATGATTGATTCTGTTCTATTGTTTGATTTTCCGCTTCTCCCTACCTTCTCCTAATTGACCAGAAAGAAAAGCCTGAATATTGTCGAGCCATTCTGGGTCACACAGCCGAGTGTGCTCGTGCGTTGTTGGATAGGTCGTAAGTTCCGTTGACATGTCTCGCGGTGGATGGACAGAGAGCAGGCAATTAATTACAAGCTCGCTTAATTAAAGAGGGTCTTCGCGTTTCAGACGCGAGGGCTGCACTTTCAGAGCCGTGACACAGAGAGTGCACTTGGTCTTTCGCGTGTCATGGGCGCAATTTTCACCCACTCGACTGGCCTTTCCGCGGTTCTCCAGGAGGACTCCAACGGCGTTATTTTTAAACTCGCCAAAGACCTCGTGTTATCCATCGATCCCCTTCGAATCGTCCCCTAACACGTTCTAATTACACGCCGAGTCTAATTAACGCAATGGATACGGACGATTTATTGGAAAAAGGTCTCCGTCGCACGTCGCTGCGTTATTGGAGCAGCGATCGCGCCGGCGTAGGACTAATTTACGAAAGCAATTTAGCCAGTCGGCCGGCTGAAAGCTGACTGGCAACTACGCCATGAAAACGGAGCCTCTCGATATGCCTCGGTATACTTTCGACGCTTTCGGCGGAGCCGCGTGTGCGAGACTGTTGGAACGATGTGCTTTCAGTTTCCCCCATCGAAAGCTGCGTGGACGACATGCAGCCAGGAGGCGCGGCGATGAATCAGTGAGCGTTCGCAGAGTGTTTGAAAAGTTCGCAAAGATCGTTCGCGGGTCGCAGCCGCGACTCGGGCTGAGATCGCGCGGGAAAAGTCCTTGGGGCTCGTTAGCAGGCTGCGTTGGTGCGAGCGGCTAACCGGACGATCCTTGGGGAATGGCGTTGACACCGAGTCGATGCCGCGGTAACAGCAACGGTGCTGGCGAGAATCTTTCGGAGGAAATGGGGAACGAGGACGAAGTGGCGAACGCCGGTAATTTCGAGCCTCTGAGCGACTCCTGCGGCGAGAGCGACATGGAGGGCCTCGATCTCTCTCTGTTCGAGCCTCAGGTCGACGTTGCTTCCTGGTGCGATTCCCGGATTCACGCCGGCACTCTTCATATCCTGGTCCATTACTGCGGTAAGCTCTGATATTTTTCACCGCGGCCCGTTCCTCCGGCATCTTCGATATTTCTGCGAATTTCGGTACCAAATTGTGGGAAAGCATTCTTGACACATCAAGCACTCGAAATATGGAAGAAAATGAAATCCCTCCTTAAGTAAACTAGTACTGAATATTATTATTCCCGTAATTCATGTGACACTTTCGGGTCCCCCACCGAAAAACTTGCTCACGTCGCAAAGATTATGACTGAAGTAAATTCTCTCTGTTCCTCTTCGTTACTTGTCTTTCGAACCAAACACTTCCCCTAAGAAGCACACGGCGATCACCCTAGTGCTCGCCAAGTACCAAATGACGAGCCCCCGCAGAGCCAATTATCCGATGCACCAGTGCAAAGCGCTGTCGGGTTGCATTAATCGCAGCGAAGCACCGAAACACAGACACGGCCGCAGTCTCCTAACCGAGAGCAGCGCGGCGAGTGCAAATCGGCCGTCGTTCGCCTAACACGTGTCTGGCCCCGGCGTAACAAAGACGATTAAAGCGATATCCTGGCGCCAGCGTCGGCTAAGAGAGGCCATCTCTGGCGACCGTGAGCGTGCAAGCTCACCTGCATCCGCGCTCTCGATGCACTTGCACCATTATCCTCGGCCCGCGGGGCCAATTGCCATTAACATACAATGCCGCCCGCGGCTGATACGCGCGCAGACGAATATCCCCGGCCAGTGATTTACCGTCGCGAATTAATCTCCCGCGTTAAATGAAAAGCCAAAGACTCGCGCGTGCATCGTGCGCGACCGATCGCGTGGGCGCAGCGCAGGCGAGCGGGGTGGGCACGTCTGGGGGGATATCATCCCACGAAACGCATCTCGGAGATGGGATCGATGAGATAAGGGATGGGACGGTCACGGGATCTCGGCGTCACGCGATGACGACGCTGGTATCGCGGCTTTTCGGCCAGCGAGATTGAACGATATTCCTGCCTTTGGATGCGGGAATCGAGGATATACTCGATGAAACGAAAGGATTCGCGCGGAGGTTCTTGTTTTTCTTTTTCAAGCTTAAACTTTTTAGTGGCGCAAGGCTTTCAGAGATTATTACTCATTTACTAATGGGATATTACATTTTGGGTATGTTTTAATAATATGTAGGGGCGTAATGTAGAGAACTGGTGAATAAAATATAATAGAATAAAGATTATTTTTCTCACACCACACTTCTGGCTTGAAATATCTCTCTTGGAGTAGAAGTGTGTCCTGGATGTTGTAAATGCAACGACATATCTTCAGAAATGCCCCTTTAAGTCGGTCAGGCCTTTCTCAGCGATCGCTTCTGCTGAGAAAGTTTTGTAAAATGCGTAGCAAGTGAAATCCTTTCTTGATGTGTCTTAGATGTGTCAACCACGTAAATCCATCTCGCTATCAAATCTCGACGGCCACAATCGTTGGAGCCGAGGGTACTGTACTTAAACTGGTCTCACAATCTCTGCCTTCCCAAAGTACGAAATTAAATCCATCGCTTCCTCGTCTACGTCGCCATCCTCGGCACCAACCCCGCCGCCAAGAATCATCAAGAGAACAGACCCGGCACTCCGTGAGATTGAATCGCCATCACGAAGGCATCAGCATGCCCTCCGTAAAACTATCCGAGGGTCTTATAAATGCCGCGTGTCCGCGCAGCAGCGTGACAAGATAATTCCCTCGCATTAGCCGGCGGGTAATTCACGCGATATTCGTATCACTCCACTACCGCATGCCGCGTTCACCGGGCAAGGAAAAGGGATTGTGCACGGAACTCGCGCTTGCTGGGAACAGGACCTCGCGAAGGGAACGGGACAAGGGGAGAAAAAGGGTTGCGGGGTGATCGATTCGCGGTGGGGACCAATTAAATCGTGATTCAGCGTGGATGTAATTCCAGCAGAAACGTTGCTGCTCGCAGATATAATCTCCTCGGTCGCAATAAATCGATGTAGGTAAATGAGTCGCGTCCTTTCCATCGCGGTCTCGTCCTCCTTTCTCGCCGCGTTACCCACTTGCGAGGATTCATCGTGTACGCGAGTGCGCAGGCACTCGGCGGGCATCGAAGCAGATTGTGGAAGGAAAAACGAGGGTAGGTGACCCGAGGCTGATTTTCACGTCTGTCAGAGTCGGATGTAGTAGTGCTGCTGG
Organism: Andrena haemorrhoa; assembly: GCA_910592295.1. Taxonomy (NCBI): domain Eukaryota; kingdom Metazoa; phylum Arthropoda; class Insecta; order Hymenoptera; family Andrenidae; genus Andrena; species Andrena haemorrhoa. Next base: position 4,898,466 of record OU342940.1, on the reverse strand, counting down.
CTAATCGAGTCGCTTCTCTTAGCAGTTACTTTTCACTTGGAGCGGAAGGTTTCTTGGGAACCTGTTCGCGCTGGCCGTGAAACGTTCTGTTGCAGATTGCCGAGGAAATGGTGAGAGCATTCGTTTCAATTTCGTTACTTTAGCTGTTTAGCGTTTGCTATACGAGCAGTGGGTATTTAAGATTGGCAGAGGGAATGTGATGAACCAAGTGATAAGAGATAAGGAAGAATGCAGGAAATCAAGGAAGCACAGTTGAATAGAGTCGTCTAAAGGGTTACTGAAGTTTCAAATAGTTTTAAGAAGATTCATATGCAAATAAGGTCTACAATTTTTCTTCCTCATTATCCACAGACTTTGGTCGCTATGAAAATCGTAGACGCTCGTAGCAGGTTATCACTCTAATTACAGATAATCTATCTTTCACTAAAATTAACGAGACACCGTGGCAGGTGAAAATAAAACCACATTTCCGCAACTCTTCATTATCAGAAGCATAATTATATGTATAATTAGTAGAGATATCTGAAAGCTACAATATTTCGTTAAAAATAACGGAAGCAGGACTGTTTCGTTATGAATTTCGATGGAAAGCAACATTTCGATGTTCGTTTGTCTTGATTTCATTTTTCGTTATAATTAATGGGGGCGTGGAGTGTCCCTTCTATTATAGATTGTCTCGTGGGCGAGGGCCATTGTTTTTCGCAGTCGAAAATGGGGGAAAGGGGCGGCTGGGGGTGGGTAAATGAGAAAGGAACGGGAATGTACGATTGACTGGTCGAGCTCTATTAGTCGGGCTTGTATCATTGCGTTGGGAAACTTCGTTTGTGACGCGACATGAAGCGTTCCTCGTTATAAGTCCAGCTTTGCATGGAACGAGAGGGTCGGCGTCGAACTCAGCCGTGCGGGTAATTAAAAACGTCAGTGCGATAATTATAACGGCGTCGTTGAGCGATCGTGATTTGTCTTCGCCAATGGAACGAGCCGATATGAATTGTCCATTGTCGACTGGCCGCGGGATAATTGGTAAACTTGAATTTAAACTCGAAATCCTCGAGGGAAGCAGGGAGAGGAATATATTTTAAGTTTCGCTTCAACTTTAATTACGAAGCTCGAGTACTTCGGAGAAGTGGTCATTTACTTTTTATCTAAATTAGAGGCTCAACGACCCTAGGATGTTCTGCGAAACATGGGCTGAGAAGTGATGCTTGGAAATTGTAATCAGATTTGTAATTGATTTGATTCGAATTTATTAATGAAAGTAGAATATTAGAAACAAAATTTCTCGTGTAAGAAAATTTAGTCGTGTTATTCAATGGCTGTTTTATTTATTTTTTAATTATTATATTTAGGTAGTTAGATTTCGAAGAATAGGTTAATATCTTTAAGATAATTCAGGGTGTCTTTTATGTGATTCTGTGACATTCTGCGAATTTCGAGCTACGATGTCACTATTAACCTTGATGTAAGTCGATGTTCAGGCGTGAAATTAGATCATCCAGTGGGTGATAATTTATACAACGTTTCGTGCCAGACGTATCGAATGTGAGGTATCGTTAGACGATCCTGTGACCTGCGGAATTTTGAATTATCTCGAGCGAGTTCGAGTGACACTTACTTAAGTCAAGCAACGGCTCACCGATACGGGTGCACATTATCACAAGACCGTGCAACTTATCTAAGTTTCCACTTCGAGAATATATATTCAGAGTGTAGGAATAGTAACGACAACTCCTATTACTCTTTTCCTTGGTGGCAGATATCCGATATCCATTATGCGCAATCTAACAATGCTCGGAATAAACTCGGGTTGACCTGAATTTTCCAATTCAGCGTGCTTCGAGTCTTCGCTATGTTCTAATTCAGTTTTAATAACGCGAGAAATCAACGGCGAACGTATGAATAATTTAGATCCTGAAAGCATCGCGGTATTTCGGGGCTCTGAAGACCCAATACTATATATATATCACAGTAAATAATTGCATAGGAGATCAGAATATTTTTGAAACGACTTCGGAAGAGGTTCGGTATCGCTTTTCATTATTGGTGCCTAACTGGGTTTCGCGACGTTATTCGATACGTGAAACCTTTTATTTTATTTCGGTACTGAAGATATATTGCATCTTCTTTGTAACACGAAAAATCGTTGAGAAATTGATATACATATATATGGGGGTTGTAATTTCTCATAGTTTAATGCTAATTAGGTACAATAAAATGGTCGTGTAGGTTTGTCAGGATTTTAACGATTCCCGGGTTAAGGAAAATAATTCACGCCTTTCCACGTTGACCCCGCGAACCAGATGAAGCGGGTAACAAATAAGCGAAATCCTCGTTCGATTATAGCGCATTGTTCTCGTTTCGAGTGTCTCTGGTCCGGATCCGAATGTCACGTATTGTCGTTGCAAGTGCAACGGGAACACACACTCTCCTAATGGAAGTGTCAGCTGCAGCTGCACGGTTCACGTTTCACGCAGCCAGATACCATTTCGTTTAATTTCTCTATTTAATTATTTAATCATTTACTTGACAGAGTCGTTCACCCTATTCCATTAGGCGCGATCATGTGCAAGAATCATGGGTATCATTTCCCTTTGGTGTAACTCAGTTGAATTTCATTTCAATTCGATTCTAATCACAATTACTGCCACGAATTTATATCTTAAAGCATGTTTGATTATTACAAAATTATTGAGGGGTAAAAAGAGTACTTCTTGTGTGGCATGAGAAGATAATTATTTCCACTAAAAGTTTGTGCTTACTTACATACATTACAAGGTGGACTGCAAATATGAAATCATCTCACATTGAGGGTATCAAATTTGGGAATAGAAGAATCCATATCAAAAGCTACCAAACACATTCCAAATGTTTCTTGCAATCAAGTCTACATTCTCATTTCTAAGTCACATAAAAGTAACACAATAAAATATCCTCTGTCATTTCATAAGTCACATATAAATTAACTTCCCTCAAAATTAAAAAATGGTGCACACAACGGATCTTGCAAATACTCCTTGAATGGTTAAAGAGCGAGTCACAGTTGGAGCAAAGTTGTATCAAGATAATCCCCTCCATCTTTTTAATACCCACCATTCCCTTAATACTGACTTACGATTAGTCAGAAGACAGCGATATCGTGTTAGACACGAAATCCAGCGTTCTTGGAGATCCGGGGACGCGAATTGGGGAGCGGTTTTTAGGGTAATCCAGAGGGGACCTCGAAGATGAATCCAGCGGAATGAAGTCACGCTGAGAATTAATTATTCGAAATGAACGCCGTTCGCCCATGGCTGGTCTCCATTAAAACCAGGAAATTGTCCAAGATTAACGTCTCGCTTATGGTGGGGATGCTCGGTCGTGCCTACCAGTGTCGATCAGCAGTAAAACAGAAACGTTCGCGTTCCCAGGATCTCAGTTGCGATTTCCAGTTACAATCGACGCCCAGCAATCATGCGTAAATTAATTACTCTCTGGCACATGGGCGCTAGAACTGGTTTTTTGTCATTTCGATGTGTAATAATTATTACGTAATCTGGTTGCATGGCTGAAATGAACAACGCGCCAGGAACGACTCCTTCCTGTGCAATTACGCCCCTGGCAACCTATTTTGCAGCACGCCACAAGGTAGACGCACAATATAAATATTATAAATACATCGAATGAAATTACTTTTCAGTGTTGATGTTACAAGCACTCTTCCCATTAGAAGTCTGAATTGCATTTAATTCCGCCTAAAATTGCCTTCATTCTCTCATTAGAAAAATGGTAATATAATATGGTAAAGCTACACACAGAGAATTTAGTTGATATAACGAAAGCTAATTTCTTAGATTTCTAGTTGAATTCTGCGGTGTAACTTGTGGCAGTTAATTCACACAGAATAAATAATTAAATTTGGCTACTGATTGAATAGAGTTCGTTGCCCTCTGATTTAGTTGTGACATGCGATTATAGTCTGATGGCCCTGTAATCTTCAGCAGCCTGTTCTTTCGAGAGTTTCTGATATCGTATTACGTCGAGCTGAGTAGAACGAGTTAAGAAAAGTCTTTCGCTTGGGAAACTCGCTGGTATGATAATTGAAAGAATGCAGCTCCTCTCTCTTTCTTCGGGCCAGTTATCGTAACAGAATGCGAAGAGAACTTACAGCGATTAATCTTTTTAATAAGGCTCTGATTATAATCCCCCTGAATTTACAGGGTCATCGAAGTCCATTGTCTCTGTGAAATTGGAGCATTCACGAAAGTCGATATCTTGCTCTCGCTTGTTCTCCAATACCGCAGAAAAGAATTGACAGACAACCTTGTGACCTAATTAAATTCCACCACGATTATTTAACGAGCCTTGGACTCGAATGTTTTTGCCTCTCTCGGTGCAGTGTTTCTTAAATCGCGTAGCTTATTGACAACTTGCGATGCATTTGACGTATTCGGAGTATTGACTACTTTCTTCTTCATTTATTATTTACTGTCGAATTACTATTTTATTAGTACAAGACAAGAGAGCAGTGTAATGTAGAGTTATGAAATTTTAATAATTTTAATGCAGGGATTCGAGGTAGTCGAAATTTTCATTCATTTTATTTTGCACATTTAAGGATTTCTGATTGCAAAGACATGGTCAATCTTTTGCAAAATAAAGTACATTGGCACTTGCTCAGAGGGGGGCATATGAAGTGCTAATTAAAAACCATTCAAATGCAATATCTGAGAAACACTGGCGTGGTATTTTAATAACAGCAGAGTGTCTATGCGTTAATGGTGGTTGAAGCTGACAAATGGACGTCGGTTCGTGGCATGGAAACTAGAATACGAGGCAATTGAAAGTAACAATTAGATGTCGGTTTGCGACATAGAAAAGTAGAAGTGGAATTTTCTCTCGGGATAACCTCGTGCATGTGGGCTATCGCGTAGTTTCTGTTTTACGTTAACGGACCATGAAACGGAATTTAATTACGAGGATAATAGAAAACCGTTCGAATGGGAAAGTGAGTTACTTCAATCGAGAGATAAATTGTTCGAGCATCATGCATCTATTCGATAGCAAAACCAACCAAGCACTGCACAAACTTGAGAAAGTCGACTAGTAGAACAAAAAATCATCGGTTCATCAACGTAACGCACTATCTACAAAATAGAAATAAATATTTCCTCGTAGTAATTACTCGCCAACTGCTAATCAAATTCTACAACTCCTTGAATTATAAATCCAAATGAACACAATGAGCCTGTCGTTTACGATATTCAATTTTATTGAATAAGGAAACACGTTTCTGTGCCGTTATTTCGCGCTTCATCGCGAAGGTCTTCATCGACTCGGAACAGGTTGAATACAGCGCATTCTTTTGTCAATTTCCACGATGCTAAGGTAAGGAGAGTTGTTATCGAGTCGCTTACAGAGAGGAACGGTGGAAGGAAAGATGGGTGATCGAGAAAAGGGCCCTTTTGAATAAGACTTCTTTATGCACAGCTCGGGGAGCTTCCATTCCGTTTACCTATCGTGGAACGAGACGGTTGAGATCCACTCGCCATATCTGGTTTGCGGCTGGTCGATAAATATAGTTTGTAAACGGATTGATCGGTAATTGACTTAGCAATCGCGTTACTTTCGACAAGCGTGTAAGTATTCTCATAGGCGTATGAAATGAATTGTTTTTCATCAAGATTGCAAGTTTACCGCAGTGTTTACTGTACTTTCTTTGGAGTATCACTATTATTTTGTACCAAGTTATATAAGATTCTTTTCATTTTAACTACTCTTTATAGTTGCTTTTTGAAATTGGCTTGTCTAGAAATCCCATTCGACTTTTTAGTGTAAAGTTCTTCTTCCTGTGGGCGTTGTTAACTAGTGTATATTTTTATATTTATAGTCACATTTATTCTTCGATTTTCAAAAGATGATAGTCGTAGAGAGATCGAGTGTTCCGATTCTCCTTGACTTATTTTCTGCTCAGTCTTTTTTTGTAGAATATGTAATCGAGCAAATTATCGTGTAGCAAAATCGAAACATTGCTTCTTCTCGACGTCCTTAGCAATTTTCTCAGTATTTTACAAGCCGTATCAATTATTTTGCACTTGTGATTCCCTTTGTGTTAAAGTGCTTCAAGGTTAGATCATTATTATTGCGTAGCAACAGCGAACCACAAACACCATAATTTAAGAAATCTGCACACATAATTATGAGAGATTAACACTCATGGATGATCCAAGTGCCAACAATATCCCGTATCACGCACAGCGATACAAAGCTGCAAAATTCACGGTGAATTTCTGTTACGGGAATACACGAGGAATTATTTCAACTAAAAATAGTGGAGAAGCTCCGACTCGTAAAGCGTCGAAATTATCGTGGAACGTAAAGTTGAGATTAATATAAAAACGATGGGACGTGTTTATTTGTTGCGGCGGTGAAATTAACGTGCACTCCAGCGCTACCTCTCTCAGGGAAAGTCATATTAATAATTCATTTCGCTACGGTTCCACCTGGACCGTTGACAGTTGTCTTCTCCATGTTTCGTAATTTCCATGGTCCGCCGGCTACCGACTCATTACAAGCCTAATTTACCGAAATTACGAGCAGGCATTACGACGCGATGCAGCTAACGTTTTTTAACCGTAGCGCTACTGTCCGCCACCATATGGCGTTCCGTTGAGGGGCATTAAAGTACAGCACATAATGTGGCATCGATTCGTATGAACTTGCCAGTTGCACTACTTTCTCTAGCTCTTCGTATTGGACTTAATTAAACACAGATGCTGCGGGCCTCGGATATGTACGATTAACCTAGAACATTGAACCAGATCGCAGTTGATAGGAAACGAAAGCGTGGTCGATCTTCTTTATGGTACGGGGAAGAAAATGTTTATAACTTTATTACTGTAGTTTGTGCAGGACAGTGAAATGAACTCGAGAAATCGACAGTTTGTGCTCTTGTTTGAATTAATTGCCTTGTGTATCTATATTAGAGCAGATTTCGATGACATCGAAATATGATGTGGTACATGTGAAATTAGGGAGGTTTAAGTCATCATTTTGATCGTCTCGAATTTCTTTAAAAAATACGGCTCGTGCGAGATTATAGACACGATTAATGACATTAACGACACCTCACTCCAGCTTCAAAAGCGTCACATTACCACCGAGTCTAACAACTCATAAACAGAAGGAGCAATCAATCCAAGGAGGCAGAAAACACAATGAAATCCAGCTCCGTACCATCACCTACAATCACCCACTGCCATGGATCTCTTACCTCCTCGGAGGGGGCTAAAAAGGGGGCAACGAACGTTCCAAATCTTCATTACCCCCCGCCAACAGGGCCCATCGGTTAATTTATGCGTGGAACAGTTCTAAACGCTGATCGGTATAATTGACCGTGTTGGACGGCGTAACGAGATTTCTGGATTAATGGCTCGCCTCGTTACACGTTTCTCGTTGCCCGGTGTTTCTATCCAATTACGTAATAGCGTGGCCACGGCAGGTAGAGGCTGCGATCCGATCCTGGATCGCGTTCGCGAAATAAACGGTCGATCGTTCTGGCCCGCTCCCGTTATTATCGAGGTATATCGGCTCGTTGGCACGTGCTTTCGTAGGAAGATGGTGCTTATTAATTAACGGCAGGTACGTGGGAAACAGAGAAAGAAGAAAACCACGAGTGGACGGAGAAGAAGGAGAAGACGAAGAAGAAGAGGAAGAAGGAGTCTCGTGGAGGAGCGAGTCGCTGATAAGATCGCTGGTAATGAACTATCCACGTCCAGGGTGCTTCTAATGAGGACCGTAGGAAGTAATCTCTTTGCCAGGAAGAAACACGCGCGACTCTGCTCTCCTCTCCGCGGTTTCTGCACTCTCTTTTGCACTTTCGACGGAAACACGGGGCGGTCAGCTTGTCTCTGGGACGAAGGACCCCTCAGCTGTCCCCAAGTTCGCGCCTTTTCTGTGTCTTTCTGCTCTTCTTGAGATTTTCAGGGGATTTTTTGGGGAAGCAGTTTTGGCTTTGGTGGGTGATATGGGCTTGGAATAATTGGAATAATCTCGTGTGATTAGGCTAGAGTTACGATTTGGATGGGATTATGGACAGATTGCTGGAATCTGCAGTGGCTTATTGGTGCGAATGGACACTACTGGTATTCGAATTTGGACTTTTTTAATGAATTGCTGTCGAATAGTGAAGAGTTCACGCAAGTTCCATCGATTATCGAGACATAAATTGTAGGTATTTATGTTTGAAAATGGAAGATGAGGGAAACTAGACGATACATTTGAGAAAATACAATTGTTCGGTGTAACCGTCCTCCGTATAACAGGAACGTCAGAAATGCGAATGTATTGGATTTCGCTGGACGGGAATAAAAAGGTAACAGATTGGAATTTATTGCGAGCACTCTGACACTCCCATAGGAATGTTATGCGTATTACGCGGAACCGTCCACCTGTGAAGATAAAAATGCAATGCAGTAGTCGAATTCTGTGAGTAGAAAATGGTACGTGGGTCTGAGATGGAGACGTACGTGACGTCTTGTATAATGTTTCGAATACGTTTTTGCTCTGCCTTCTTCCTTTCCTTCGTTTAAATATCATTTTCCCTATTTAGATATTTGAATGCAGTGTTGAGATATTCAGAAATATTCAACATACAAAATTCGACAATTTTATTATCCAAATTTTTCTACTTCACAATAGTCTATAACAAACATTATTCATATACGGAATAGTGGATGAAATAAGTTGTTTCCTCTTCAGCTGTTATTTAGTTCTCTCGATTTCGTTCAAACATTGTTAGAGGAACTCTGAAAAATTGTTTATTGTGGTTTTGTAATAAAACACTAGCTACCGCACGAGCACTTCCATGCGAAATCCGCTCAAAGTGTCGTTAAACGTTCTCCATTGCGCTTGGAAAGCCAAATATCAGCTCCAGAGGATTGCACGTCGATTTAAAGCAATAACTTTCGTATGCAAAGCGGTCTGCAGACAACCTCGAATCGCTATCCCAAAGCCATTACCGTTTACCGATACAGAACTGTATAATATTTCGCGTTGCGGTCCCTGGTTCGTAGCCTCTGCGTAGAAATATTTCTCTGTCTTTATGACTGCCGCGGGTCCACGCAGCGTCACATTTTACACTGTTACACGAAACCTGGTAGTGCGCTACGTGCAGCGAGGAAACGCTCTTGAGAGCTCGAAGAAAACTGCTTGCAGGAAACCAAGCTGTGCGTAATAATTGCACGGCTTTGTTAAATCTTTGACTTATTTCTCAGTTTGACAATCGTTTCGGGATCCACAGAGAGAATCGAGCTTGATAAAGTGAAGTTATTGTTTGCTGTATGGCAAAATTTTGTAAACAAAGAATTAGGTACCTACAGTGTATTAGAAGAAGCATAGATAGTATAATCCTCAAAGTAAGTAGAGCAAGTTCGATGATTTTTCAATAGTTATATTGATATTTGGAATTTTGTAGCACTTGGTGTTTTCAAAATGCTCTCTAACCACATACCAATTGTATTTACAACACAGCTATTATTCTCACCCTTATCAGAAATTGCGTTTGCTATTCCTATTGGTCGATACTTTCAGCACAGAAATTGATTACTTTACCGGTAATTCGAGATTGTTCAGCTATGTGCACCACCCCGTGAAAGCATCTTCGTTCGTATCCTCTTCCTCCGTGCACAGTTTCGAGATTTCGTTCCCTCCTTCGAGTCCAGCTAGAAGTTCGAGAAACTTGCCACGAGCCCTCAAAAGTGCCGTCTCAAACTTTCCTACAATACAATGCGATGCTATAGCATCCGTGTTTCGATACTCCTGCTGGAACCAAGGGAATGGAACCTGCTCGGCCATTTTCAAAGTTGTTCCGCGTTAATTACACCCCGGGGAAGTTGTTAAGACGACGGTTTGCTGTTTACTACGATACAGCTTGAATCGGGAAACTGTCGACAAAAGCGTGCTGCGATCAGTCGCGAAAGTTGTATCGATGTTCAATCGCCTTTATATTATCAATTTTAAAGACGATTGAACTTGTTGCCAGTAGTTCCAGCAGTGTCCAGTAAACGATTGCTAAAAAGTATACCTACCACATTTCTCTCCTCAAATGTCTTTTGAAACTACCAAAACGACATCTGGCAAATTACAAGATTCTCCCTCAAAAATGAAGACAATATGGAAACCTTTGCATTTAATAAGTTCGCAAAGAATCCAAGTACAATATTATTATTCAATGCTGGAAATATTTATTATTGGAGAAATAACTTCTATAACTAAATAATACAAATAAATTCCAGATAATATTGCGCTCGAACTGAACACGACGTGCAAGCTCATGCCACACAATTATTATCCACAATAAGCGATCATTTCCATCAGTCTCGTTCAGAACAATCTCCACCTGCATTCCTCCCCCTATACATCTTCCGCGTGAAATTGATTCTCGACCACTCGAAGCCTCGATTCCTGCTTCCTGCGTACCATGTTTCGGTATGTCGATGATTGAGGAAGAGGCTCTGGGGCGGATTAAGGATTCCAGACGAATATTACCAGGGCAACTTCGGAGAACGCTGGCGAAAGGCCAGGAATCCGAAAGACCTTACGCCGCAGTCGTCATCGTGATCGTTTGAGCGCGGCCCCCGCTCGTCTTCAGCAATATCGGTGAGCATTGTGCATTGTCTGCCGCGCGTATCCCCGTACTTTCATTGCTCCGCCGGTTCCATGCATATGGATGCACCGCGTGCACTTTTCTATGCCCCACTCTCGGTGAATGGTCGGCCATCGTGGCCGCACAAAGACGGTGCGCGCGAAGAAAGGGGTGAAATGAAGATAGGCACCTTTCGGGGTGGTGGTGCCACCCCAGGAGGATGCGTTTGCCGATCGTGAGGGGCTCGAGATGGCGCGGGACGCCTTTGAGCGCCCCACCGAAAAGGGAACGCGGACGTGGATTTCAATATTGAAAAATATGCGCCTCTAGAAGAGAGTTCGCGCGAAAAGGGGGAAGTATTATCATTTCAGGCGGGGTCTCGCCGAGACGTGCCTGAAACTGGAAAGCAGGGCCGAGTAAATATTCTGTTAGAGAGTTTTGGGACAGTGGAGTTGAAGATACCTGGGATATAGAGGTGAATGGGATGCAAGAATGATTTGGATCTTGTATCGGACATGCAAAAATCACTATTTTTGTATTCTTTCTCTGTTCCATGCTTCTCTGTTATATGGGAGGATGTTTTTTATTGAAACGTATATTTTGGATACAATAGGGAGGCTATGTCGAGTGGGGAAGCTTTTACCAGCCAGGTTTTACGAACGTTTTCATTTGTTTGATGTGGGGGTTGAGTTTCATTAGCGGTGTACACGTCCCTGTGATTTGCCAGTGTTTACATTTCCGTCATTTTGAGGATCCATTTCGAGAGGCAGAATCTCCATTTTTATGGAATTGTTCTGAAAAGAGAAATTTCGGGTTCCACTAATATTGATCTCTTTGGGACCATTAGATATCTCACCAACCTCACATCGTACATTTCAATTCCTTTTCTGTGTTTCCCTCAAAATATCCCGTTTCGAAAACCACCTTTCATCTCGACGGCAACGTAATTTCGAATACATACCTGTTCCCAACTGACATTCATTCGCGCGCCAAGTCATTCAGTACCTGCTCCTTGCGTTTCATAGAAGCAACTTTTGGACAGAAAAAGGGGGAGAAGGGAATGCGAGCTGCGGAGCCCTGTTTCTAAGCGCGCTGGGAAGCTCGCGTTAAAACCTTTCGCTGGCGAGGAAAGCGAATAACGGGGACGCGGTGTAAAAACGAAAACCCAGCGGTGGTATTCAGCGGGAAAATGGAAATGTCGGCCTCAGACGCTTTAAGATGCCAGTAACTCGTTGTTGGGAGGAGTGTAAAAAGGATCATCACCGATAAGGAAGAGGTGGGTTAAGATGGGGAGAACCCTTAAAAACGGGGCTGCGAGCGGAAACGCAAAAATAATACGTCTTGCTGACCTTTAAAACGCATTAGCGATACGCAGACTGAACGTCGAAAGGCGAAGACAAATTTATCGACAGGTTAGATCGATAAATCGCGATGCTGCCGGGAGTAGGGGAAATCGGGGCAAAGTGAAATATTGTTTGTGGAAACGAAGTATATGTCATCCTAAAGTGACAGCTTTTGTGTCATGGATTTTAGAAAATAAAACTGCACGATACAATATGGCAAGAAAATAAGCTCGTGTCTGTTATTTTTGTGTCTTATTAAACTTTAAGTGCTCCACTTTGCTCCAGGTTCCCCTATCTCTCAAGGGGAGCACGAAAGTCTTTCGTTCATTCCTCTTTGAACCAGGCACGCGGTACATTTTTCAATATCCACCGAATCGCAGGCGTAATATAGCGAGATGGTATACGACGTAACGGAATGGTCGAAGTTTACGTCGCCTCGGGGATCGTGAGTCTGCAATGAAACGGTGATACATTTGGAGGAAACTTTGCTCTTGTCGCGTTCCAAGTTCAGGCGCAGGGAATAAAGTTCGGTGGACGGTGAGAAAGTTGGGCTCAAATTGGTTTCTAATATATGCAAATTGCGGAGGGGAATGTTGCATGGAGCTTGGAATACGTGTGTGAAGGCTGTGAAGAGCTTTCTGATGCATCCGAAGAAGGTAAACGAATTGTTTAGACGTTTCTTGATTTGTTTCCACGTGTAAGTATATCTCGAATATTCTTCAAAACTCTTTCCTTAGTTGAAGACATTCTTCATAGGATATCAATCGTGGGATATAATAGAAACTGTTAAGCACTTGCTAATTGCACAAGTCTAAAAATTCGTAGACTCCTCTAATTACTGTAGACTCGACGACTGACTGTTCTCTGCTAAAAACTCACTCCAACCTAATGATCCATCCGTAGACATATTCTTCGTACCACGAAGAAAACCCTAGAACGTTTTTAATCTGTGACGCAGCAGTTTCTACAGCCTCAACTTCTTTTTCCCTTGCTCAAGAGAAGTTTCTTCACTTCATTAACCTTTAATAAGCGGGGCTTATTTACTTATCCCTGAATGATGGACGTTGAAACGCACCCTTCTTCGCGCGACTGTGACTCGCTGATGACTTAATCCCTTGGATGCTACATTCTTCATTTGCTCAGAATCTAGCGGCAAGGTTTCCATTGAAGCCAAGCAAGGTTGTGGCTCGGTGTCGCGAAATTCTGCCTGGCCCCACCGATTCGAGGGTGTTTCTGTCACGCCGCTCGCTTACGCATCCACGCTACCGCACGTGCGGCTGCGGTTGTAATCCGCCGTTCGTGCGCCAGCACTCCGTGGGAGAAACAGTTTTGCCGCGTCTGGAACGTCGAATCGATATTTGTTCAGCCCTAGCACCGGCGATGAGCAGCGACGTTACTTTTTCGCGGTGAAATTAGCGTTGGTAGGAAATCACACATTTCAGTTCCATTGGCCAGTTTTGTGGGAACGAGAATTGTCCCTTGGAGGATTTGGATCTCGATTTACCTGGTTGTAAGTCTGGAGATTTGTGGCCATTTTGATATTTGAAAAGCAAAGAAGTTTTAGAGCCATCGAGTGACCTGTAAATTTAATATTTGGAGGCCTTTTTGACAAATTTAATTAATTATTGATGGCTAATATGCTGGGAATTAGCTGCTCATGAATTCCTCTAATATATTTCATTTAAGAAGTCTTTGTTCTAGGATCTCTAGAATCTTAATATTGCTTTTTTAAACAGGTTCTCCAAATTTAACACGCCTCTAATACGATTCACGACATTTAGAAATCGCGACGTAACAATACGCTCTTCAACATCCCCGGGTCACCACCAACGTGTTTGCGTTACGCAATCGTTCGACGTCGAAATTACTTTTCCAGCGGCCAACGGATAGGGAACAATGGGATCGTTATGCACGTGCCTTGTAATTTCATAGCTGTAACTTTCGCGGGGCTCTTTTGCTGTCAGGAAGGAGATTTAAAAACCATCGGAACTGTTCCCTACTCGCGCAGGGACCCCAAACTCGATTCGGTGAAATGTTTATGCCTCCACGGAGAGTACCTATCCCTCAGTCTGCCGAATATTGGACAGTAAATAGACATCAAGCAACCTTATCTTTCTTGGGATTAATGATCGTTTCTCTTCGTTTATCCTGGCCACAGCGTCTTACAACTCTGTTATCTTCTTATACCCCAATGAAACGTTATTACAAAAGGTTTTCTTATAAAAACCACTTTATTCTCTCTTTACCCAGCACAAAAGTCATCTTTCGTTATGGCCAGTCCACCATAACATCCGACAAATCAAGTGTCTCACCGATGAAACGATCAAACGTAGGCGGGCGGTCAGGATTCGTGGGATAGTGGGTTAGTCGGATGATTTATCGAACGTCCATTATCCCCGTCGTAAAGACTAACTAAATTCTCGTGGCTGTTGCAGGGCGTGGGCGTCCTTTCAGTGAACCCGATGAAACTTTCATCCCACGGTCGTCGCTTGGGGTTTCAATTAATTTTTGAAGCGCCAGTCGAAGTTCGTAATTAATAGCTTGATAAATTTCATTAAGATCACGCGAGCGCAAATTAGGCGCGATGGCTACCAGTTGCGTACAAGCGGCGTCGCCCAGGGGCCTGGGCGATTTCGAAATTAGGTAATTAATTTAGTGGACTGTCGAGGGCACGCTTTCCAGATGACGACGGTCGCCCCTTGGTCCCTGCGCGTGGTCGAGCCCTTGATCGCTCCAAGTGCCACGAGTCGAGTAATGTCACCGAGGATAGGGACACTAATCGTTGACACGTGCACATGGATTCCGAGGTAATCGCGCTGGGATGGTATCTGCTATCGATTACGGCGTTTTCTTAGGCATTTTGTCTGTGTATTTGTTAAATGTCAGAGGAATTTCTTGTTTGACGAGCCTTTTAGATCGATAGATAGTTAGCTTCATTTCTCTACACTAAGAAAAGAACAAACAAGAACTTCCATTTACCCTAAATGGAATCTAAAAATTTAGTAACAACAATACAACATTCCACTGTAACATACCTACTAATCATCACATTATTACATCATTTCCTATCATCCAAAGCAGACGTCGAATCAAACCATTGCAAATAAATCTATCTGCACGCGCAGGAAAGCGTGCACCCGGCTTAAGAGTAATCCCCCGCCTGGCGGCGATGAGTCGTAACTCGGATGCACCCTCGCGCGACGTATCTCGGCGTCTCGGGTGCACGCGAGAATTATCGATCGCTATCGAGCGTTGCCCAGGGGGGCCCTGCAGAAATCGCGTTGCGCTTCCTATTGCGCGCTTTCACGGGAATAATTGACGCCCGCCACCCTCCCTCTATTATTCTTATTGTCGCTGCCCCATGCCGGTCTCATCCTCCTAGGACAGGCCAGGTAACAATGGCCACCGTCCGATCGCGAGCTTACTCACCCAGGACAAATCTTTCTCTTTTGCAGAGGCCGAATGCTGCGTTGGCGAGGCTGCTGGAGAGGCATGCTGGGAGCCTTGTTACTGCGTCCTTCTGCAGGACGAGCAGACCCTCACGGCTTACAGGAGCGAGGACATGGCTGTGAGTGCACGTTCTATTTCTTTACCCTCGGCTCTGATAGGGAGGCCTCCCCCAATTCCGCTGGATTAGCCAGCATCCCTGCCTTTCTCTTTTTATTAAGACGCATCTCATACGCTTGTACGTCGTAAGAAGAGATATTGGAGAGGATCACGTCACCGTTACTCGAAAAACGCTCCTTGTTCGTGGCAAATCTGTTCGTTGTTCGGGACTTTCGGCGCGTTTTGCCGGTTGGGGGATTAGTTCGGGAATTGCGATTTTTAGGTGGGACAGTGGAAGGGAGAATTGAGGGAGTTTGATGTGATGGGGAGTCTAGAAGGGTGGAGAAGCGAATAGAAGAATTTTTCTTATCGTTTTTGTAATGTAGTTATACAGAAATGAGTCTTTAGACACCCTTAGACGTCTTCATCGATCCGTATCGAGAATTTCATGTAGGTATGAACTATGAAGTAGCTATCGATATTTTCGTGTAGGTACCAAACAGTTTAAAAGAAGTATCGATTCCTTTCAATGCCTTTGATATGTATCAAGACCAGATCGAAATTTGTAGAACCCGCTCTTACGAAGGAAAGTCCACGTTACGTTTGAGCTCCCTTAAATTCAATCTAAACTCCTTGCACAGAATTCGCGAGCGCGCAGGAGTCCGCGGGCCGCAGTTGGAGAAACTCCGTTTCAAATTAATTTTCTAAACGACGTTGTAACAGTCGCGATTGCGGCGCCTAGTTATATTTAACGCGCAAACACAAGCCCAGCTGGGTAAACCCGAAGTTGTTGGGTATCGGCGTTTCTACGCGTTCACAGGAATCCCGCGTTTTATCGCGTTTACATGCGTGCACAATGCAAGCGCACTGCGAAAGGGGTCTGTCTTGTTTGATCGTGTACGGTTGGAATGGCAAAGGGGCGTCTACCCTCTAATTCGATTAGAAAGTTTATACGCCTCTACCCTGTCGTTTGTGTGTGCTCAAACGCTTTCAAGACTTTGGACTTCTAACCAAAACTACGGCTGCTGCGAATATCTGGTGAAATTGTGGTTGAATTCCCAAGAGTTCGCTAACAGAAAGGCCCCTCAAGCGGAACACAGATTTTTTTACAAGATCTTGCTTAAAGGCTTGAGTCAGAGGAACTAATGATAGGTAGTTCTGAACGTAGGTGGTTAATTGTTTACGAGGTATTTAATATTAACAACTCGCCTAGGATTTGTTTCTCGAAGTATTTTATAGTTATCTTCCTTCTTCACTGCACTACCAGGACAACTAATTCATTTAGACTGTTCACTTGCTCCGTCGAAGAGGACTGCTGGTCTCCACAAATTCAACTTCTTCAAACTCGAATGCAAACAGCACCGAACTTTGCCCAGGCTTGTTCCAGCCACCACCCTCTCGATTCCACAGAAATGAAGAAAAACATTCCTCCGGGCGCGAAAATATACATTTCCAGCGACCACGCTCGTCGATGCTCCGCGTTCATGCACTCGAGGGGGCGGCTGGGCATCGAACGTTTACGTTATTGCAGCGGGTGCACCGCGAACCATTGCACTCCGCGGAATGTAACACGGTCGGCCGCGAATCGGGACGAAAAGAAACTCAATCGAAGTTTCGCCGTGAACTTTTGCCAGAAGCTGTGCCCCCCATGGTCTCGGGGTGCGGGCGCTCTAGGATTTCCCCTGAAAGCTTACTTAACTAATAACTTTCCGACGGAGTTACCGCGACTTCCATTCCCACTTTTGCCCCAGCTGCCGCTCTACCTCCGGTATGTTTTTATTCGTCCCTTGCCCTTGTGTTTCCAGCAGTTTATGAACTATGAAGCCCCTTGCATCTTCGCCACGATCGCTGCAAGCTACGCGGCACGGCGGTAAAAGTTGATGGTATCTTTTTTACAGTCGATATTACCCATGGGTAGGTATAAAGGAAGAAGTTCTTGTGCCGGTGCATTCGTCCTTTTTTCCCTGCTAAGGCTACTTCTCAAATATGTATGAAGTGTTTACTCAGACGCGAAGCGTCGATGCACGGTCTGCAGTTTCAGCGCGCCTGCAACACCGATGTTTTTTTAGAGTGCTATGTTTGAGAAGTGAAGGTGGATACTCGTGGGCTACAAATTTAAATTCGAAGGAAGGGACTTGTGGATTTTAATCTAAGAAGGAAATGTTCGAAGGAAAGGCGGGTGGGGAAATGAAGGGATGAAATTAGCCCTTAAAGTTATCGCGGTTTTTTTAATGTAACTTTATTTTTCCTTGGGCAGTGTGATAGAGCATAAAGAACTGAAGAATTCTTATATTTAAAATTTTGCTCTACCTCGCACCGTTACAAACTTATATTAAAAAGAGGAAAAACGCGATACCTTGAATATTTTGAAGTTGCGTAGGAATACGAAATTTGGTCAATTTAGGGAACCATTTTCTTCTAGGTAGTGCAAAAGAGGTTACACAGTGTTCAGTATCATATTCACTCACACTTAAAGTGAAAACAAATAAAAAATATTCTTAATCCTCTCGGTACACCAAATTTCAAATATTTTCTTTTCAATTTTGTGTAATCTATTAAATTCAGAATATTTCATTTCGACAAACTGAGGGTTTTATTAAAACGATGCAAGACTTCGAGGCAATTTTCTTTCCCCTCTAGGTGTCTTTATAAATATCTGTCCGTTGACACGTTTAATTCCGCAGTTTCCTCTCCGTCGTGCTGTTTTATTCGTAAAACCGTGGTCCTTCTGGGCCGTGCATAGTTGCCCGTGAACGAACGTAGAAGCTCGGGAACGGCGAAGATCTCCCGTTCCGTATCCATTTTGGTCGTTCGTAAGATCCCTAAGTGTAGCCGACGTCGCGCGCCGTGTCCCAGACTTGCACCTCTTTTTCTCCGTCTCTGAAAGCACCAAGAATGAGAATTCTACTTATTACATTGCTCGAAAGCAACTCCCCTTCAGGATTAGCTAATTTTACGAGTCCACTAGTGGAGTCCCTCGGCTGCAATTACCCTGGTGTGAAAGAGTCTCCGTGGACCCTTCTTCCTATTCTTCGATTCCTCCCTGAAAGCTATTTCTTGGGTGCCTTCTTTGTTAGGCAAAGTAGGCTAGTATTGTCAGTAGTTTCATTGTAGAGAACGACGGTGTGTGAGCTACATAGAACTACAGGAAATATTTAAATATACAGAAAGAGAAATTAAGAATAAAGTAACTATAAAAATTTGGATATAAAATTGTCAATCTTCTAGTTTCCTTAATTTTATAAAAGACACCATTGCATTTTAAATTTGGTAAGGCATGTTTTCCAATTTCTTTCGCATTTTCTTATGGTGCGCTGTGATATTTTTTCATAAAATACTTATTTGTATTTATAATAGAAGAAATTCGATTATCTTACAGGTATATCAGTGCATATATCACAAAGTAGAGTACCAGTCTTAGAACAGTTACTTACACCTACTAACACATTGCATTCACAAGGCAAAGGTACTAAGGAACTAACCGGGATGAAATATTACGTTGACCTAGAAGAAGTTTATTATTACTTCCAATTCCCTATTCGATCTCAGGGTCCTTACGAAGGCTCTGAGAAATGCACGCTATATTTCTGAAAGCCCTCGTGTTCCGCGGATTCGGGCCCCTGGTAGCTACACGACTTGGCCCGTGTAAGTGGTAGCCATTACATGTTTAAGGCGGTCTGCGATTTCCGTGGAACCTGGCTGCGGGAACCCCGCATCGCCACTCGTGTTTCGCATGAGAGGACTCCTTGAATTTATTCGTACACCCTCTGTGTGCATAATAACCATCCCAGGTCGGCTCCAGGGCTTTTTCCCCGTCGGTGAAAGAGAAATTTTCCTCATTATAGTATCAATGACGGATCCGCAAGCGGAAGACCAGTCGTCCGTCCGTAATATTCCTTTCCTTCAATTTTTCTGGGATAAAGTGAAGGTTTCCTCGGCAAAGGGAACGGTCCACCGATAGATCTTTAAGTTAGGGATTGGCTTTGATCGAAGGGCCAGTGATAAATGGTCCCGCGGAACAAAGGGATTCTTTTGTGCTCCGCGGGGGGATGATGTAATAATTCGATGCGTTTGCCACCAATTATGGGGGTGAATAATGATACTGAAAGGTAAACGCCTCAATTTCTGTGTTATATTGAAATTTGTTTGAAGTCGACTTCGAGTAGGAAGGTATCGTGAAACTCGGAAGATAAGAAGATTCATTGTAGAGTCAAAGGGAATTTAACGGTAGAAAGTAACGATAGAAAAGAAATTATATTTTCAGCAGAATATTGTAAAGTACTTTGCTTATGCTACACTACCTCTACACCCCAAACAATGGAGTTTACATAAAAGAAGAAAAACAATGCAATAATGTTACAAAAACTGTAGTCATTAAACCTGCAACGCGAGTGAAAATCGCGTGTCTCGATCGCGAAAACGAGCCAGCGCGTGTGTACGCAGCAATAACAGTACGGCTGATCGTGCACGGGTTTTCTCTACTTGCCGACTAAATTCCATCCGGAAGAAGCGAGGAACCGTTTCAGAGGCCCAGGAGGGTTAAAAAAAGCACGACGGCCGTTAACCCTATTCCTTGAGGGCGGTTCAGCGTCGAGTAACGAAGGGTCTCGTGTTCCTAGACCCCTCGAATCTGATTACACGGAAGGAGGAAAAGGACGTGAGCCGGGACAGGCTGAAAGAGGGCTGGCGCTGGTCTTGATTTAGTAATAACAAGGGCTCAGCCGTTGCGTAGAGGGCGTCGGGGGTTGCTGGGAACGCGCGAGACATTCGGGAAATCGGGGGAAAAACTGAGACGAGGACAAAGGGACAAACAATGGTGGACGAATAATGGAGCGGGCACGCGTTTGATACAGACACCGTGTATTGAGTGCAGACGTTGCTGGCATGTAATGATTGTCCTTTGTATTGGTTTCGAGAAATGCCGTGGAACACGGGCAGCTTCGATGGGGGGTAGAAAGATTGATAATCGGGCTGTGTGCGAAGTGGAAGCATATTGATATGAGGCGAGCAGCTCGAATAGTGGTTTAAATAGATGATGGAGGATGTATCTTTAGAGAAGAACTGATTAAATATTGTTGGTATGCAAAGTCATTTGTTATTGGCGGTACAACCCGACAAGAAGGCGATTCTTAATAAAAATATATGTCGAGGGTCTAAAATGTCTGTAAATAGGGCTTTGTTTTTCAGAAAATTTTAGGTAAATTTCGGTGTTTGCCACATTTTGTTCGTTTCTAATTTTCGCATTTTCTGTGAGATAGTATAGTAGTTACGTGGAAGCATGAGATTCAGGTTTATCAGTTGCCATGGTACTTAGATGCTTCACTTAAATGCACCTTCGACTCATAATGTTCCATTGGCAAGCACAGTGGGCGACATACCACGTGGTTAAGATACGAACGAAGCTGTTTGCGGCAAGTTTACGCATTACGAATTTAATGGTAATCGATGAACGAAACCCCGCACTATCTGAGTAGCTGGAAAGCAAGTTGACCTTTCGAGTCCGATGGGAATTTCATTATCTTGGCGCATGCTAAGGACTTTCCTCAGCGTGCATTAAGATGATAACAGGCGAAGCTGGGGGACATTGTTTCCGCGGGAAAAGGAAAACAGTGTCGATTTCTAGATGCATGAAAAGCTTGTGGTATTGAAGTTGAGGCAGCTGTGAGGTTTCTTCGTGATTCCTAGGGATTTTACTCTCATTACGGCTCGCGGGGTCCGATAACGTCGCGGATAAGAGGGATTTTCTTGCCTGGGTCCATTAGTGGCTGAGCTCGTGAAGCCAGATCAAACGTAACCCCTCATGCTTCTATTCCTGTGATTGAACGAATAATGGTTTCTATGTAAAGTGGGACGTGAACCACTGTCGAATTAGTCGTTACTTAATTAGTGTAATTTAAAAAATGAGTCAATGAATTTGAGCATACAGTATCCACAAGAACTTGTGGGAGTAATCTACAATTTTCCATTTTAATGGCACAAGTGACGTTAACAGAATAACGAGTGTTCTTAAATTCTCAATTTTACTACGTTCAGCATTCCATTGTTCCAAGTTCTTTCTAAACAGTAATTGTACTCCATAATTCCCACCAATCGATTATCTTTCATCACCAATCTCTTCTCCAGAGAGCAGTATTTTAGAGAGTACCCTAATAATTTCCCAAATTTGTCGAAAATATCTAAAGACGTATATCACAATCAGTCGTCAAACTTCCATGCACAGAGAAGTTAACGAACCCGGGCCGAAGTTGGAGCGCAACGCGCGAAAGCGATTATAACAGGGAGGAAAGTTAATACCTTTAATACCTGGCGGGGTTGGGATCCTCGCGGATTACTTTCGCCAGGGAACTTTTGACCGTAAATTATTACGACTTATCGTGGCCCCAGACACTTCGATACGCGCCACCGAATTTGATCCACCCCGGTGATAAATTATGCACGGGGTGCCGCGAGAGAGTGCACACCCTACGCTTTCATCCCGGGATAACGGCTCCCCCGATGCACTCAAGGACAGCTTCTTCCTTTCCTCGACCAATCGTTGCTCTTCCAAAGCCCTCGAGCTGTCCATTTTTCACTGGTGCACAGTAACTTATCAGGAATATTCCAACGTGTCTCCTTTCTGCCACTTGGATTTACAAACAAATGGTACGGTATCTTGTGCAACTTCGGTTCAACTGATTACAGCGGTTGTCCACTCTCCTTATTTTTACCAGTAAAGCAATCCGGGTTATTTAATTTAATTTAAAGGAGGCTAAAAGAAGATTGTGTTACATATTTCTTTTTTTTTTTAAATTGTAGTGCCATATTCAGGTTTTGATTTTGTATATGTAAGTCTACCATTTTGTTGTCTGTCTTTTATGGAGTTCAGTGTAGACTCTAGATTATTAATAATGAAGGTGATTCTGGTATTCATTAATGCCCTCGTTAACGATATTACAGAACCTATATTGGATTAGCTGCCAAATAGCTGCCTTCGTTTCTCTTATGGAGTACGCAAACATGATCATATCTCACCGTTTTTACAACTATCCGGCTGGCTAAACACGAGACAACGGTTGATACACCACATTTGTTGTGCAGTGCGCAAGCTATTGGAAGATGGCAATCCAGTGTATCTCAGGGAACTTCTAGCCACTAATCTTCAAATGCACCAGACCCAATCTTCGATCACAAGGCAAGCCACTAAACTAGCAACTCACCCCCATCAGTCAGCAAAATTCCAGGGTGAATTTACGTTCGCGGCCGCGCACTGCCTGAGAATATTAGAGTAATTCAATCAAAAAGAAACTTCAGGCAGGTAGCCTCGTTGTAAATCAAGAATGCGAATCTGTAATGTACTTGTAAATTGTAGGTTAATTACTTAATAAACAGCACTTTGCTGAATCCCGCCCATTGCGCCACAAAAGGAAAAAAAAGACCAAATGTGTACTAATCTAGCGTAATTTGTTGGAGCAATAAAGGCGTATTATTAATATATTTTTTGTCGTCCTCATGTGTGAACGTTTACTCGTAATTCATCGCTGAAAACAGGGGATATGAGACACTATCTAAACGAACACCCATAGCGTAAGACACTAAGCCCCATAAATCCACAGTGTGGTCATGAATTTTCCCAATAGCCCGTATTAAATAACCTCAAGTACCATATAGGAGATACATTTTCAAGCAGTGTGAACAGAGTGTTCAAAGTTTATCATTTTTAAGTATTCTTTACTCCAAAGAGTGAAAGCTTCAGTACATTATTTGTATTTCAAAAATTATAACACCACAGTATAGTATATCTTAAAGCACATATTATTTGGACCATACATCTTACTGCAGGCTGTCTGAATCTATTTCGATCCACATTCTCAACAAAAACCTAACTCATTGGCTAACTCAAGTCGCCAATTGTTTTCATTAGGTAAGTATCCAAGGTTGCACTGCTGTTTATTTTAGAATTTTAAATATCATTTGCTGCAAAACTTTTCTCCCATCCCAAGTGATAGAAAAAGAAAGAAAGTCGTGTACGGGTCTAAACTGACCCAGCCGCGACCTGTCTAGAGTTACTACATTTCCTGGATTCCTCGTTCAATATCTTGAGCAACTTATGTATCCCCAACTCTGCTACCCTCCACAAATTCCCCCGAAATACACCTTATAAATTTCACGAAAGTTCCTCTGAAGACAACTACGAAGCTCCAGGGGAAAGAACGATGTATGCATATATCTTGGTCCAAGTGCGCAATATTTCCCCCCGCACCGACAACGCTTCCTTTCCACCTCTGGATTCTTTGGATTCGATGCTTTCATACTCGTCACGTACAAGACAAACGGCAAGCGAGTAAAAAATGCAACCCCTCCTCCTCGGGGTCCTTCCCCGGAGGGTGAAGGAATGGGTCCTCTGTATTAAATTGTATCCCCTTTCCCCTACCCCTCCCGACCCGTCTCCCTTCACCGGCGCCTCCCTTTAAAGACGTGAGAGGAATAGGGTAGGCGCGATTAAATCTAGCCGTCTCGCTTCCCCCTTTCTCCCTTTCCGCGCGCTGCTCGTAGTTCGCTTCCTATCTGTCTCTGCCCGTGTAGACCCCCTTTGATTCATCTGCGACTCTCGCATCTGCGTGGACGCGAGGCCCTGACTCCTCTTTGGTGCCTGGTTAAGGAGGTATCGCTAGGATCTTTGACGGGCTATTTAATGGAGGCCTGGCTTTTAAAAGGATTGCTCAACCGCGATCCTGGTCCCCTGATTCGGCGAACGCGATTCGATCTACTATAATTCGGCGCTGCCATATTGGTTTACACGTATGTAGCCCTGGTGGTTGAAGGTGGACTTGATGCTGCAAGTTTTCTTTTCCTTCTATCTCAGAAATATATTCGATCGCACGGTGTTAAAAAACGGTACACATGGTACGGTCGCGCGAGGGTAAAAATCCCTTCAGAGGAACCGCGAAAATAATTTTAAGCGTTCGGTTCAAAATCCGCCGACCACTCTGCACAGATTCCATTTGGAAGTGGACTCGTTGGCCGAGGTGAGCAGCTGCCCAAGGAGCAGCTTCCTCCATTCAGCCATTGGGCACGTATTTTCCCAGAACAAGGTGTCTTACTTGCCGCCAGACGATCCAAGGCTCGAGATTTGGCGCGGCCAGCCGATCCAGCCTCGTCTATCTTGGCCGAGGAGGCGAAAGTGCCTGTTCATCTGCTTCCCTGTCCACCCTTATCCCCTTCCTGCGAGTCGATATCCCCTTATTCTCGAAAGGTGCAGACGAGCTTGCAAGGCCCGGACTGTAGAACGCATTTCCTGCCACCACACACAGGCGTAAAGCCCTTCCTACCTCTTCCCTCCCTCTTGCGCGTCCTCCACGGTCGTTCGAGGTGCTGGAGATAGGATCACGCAGCCTCGTCGCGAAGGAAATCCTGCGAGGATTCGGAGGAAGGACCTCTACCCCGGGCGGATAAATCGGCTCTGCCTTTTCGCGAACCTTTCAACCCCTTTTGCCACCCGAATCACTCTTGAGGAGCGTGGAAGGAGGCTACTCGGCGGATTCCTGAATTTTCTTGGGCTCGACGAGGGCTGTGTAAATGTTTGTGGACTTTGAAGATACGTGTTCGCACGTCTACCAATTTTCCTTTCTACCTATTGTTCTTGGGGACAGAGGTGGTAACGTGTTCGACAGCTTATTAGATATGACATGAATCCTGGAAAATTAAGCATGTTGATTTTGAGACGTGTTGAAATATTTGTATCTACTTTGTATTTTATTATAATATTTATAATAGTATTTCGTGGTGGCTGCTTGCTGGAAATATTCTCTGGACAGGAAACTCGATCAAGGGTTGACGAGTGTTTATGGAATTTAATTCGCCAGCAAACCGCTTTCGTTTATTTATCGAGGGTGGTCTCGAGAGAAACCCAATAGACGAAAAACTGCGATTTAATATTTTGTCTCCTTTTTACATTGAAAAAAATTGACGAGTTTTAGTCTACCTTTCACTCAGAAGTCAAAAACTTTAAATTTTATAATTCTGTAAGATCTTCGAAGAGGGAAATTTCGCGTAAAAATCTCAGAGAAACGTAGTATACGTATAAATCAAGGATAATCGAAGATTCGTTCTCGTCATATTCTGGATTAATAACCTAAGAAGCCGCAGATAATCCTCAGACGAGGAGCCCTTCAATTTTAAGTTCCTATCTCGGTTATGAATTCATCCGAGCGCGTACAGAAGTCAAGGGTTGTTACCCCGCAGAGGAGAAGCTTAACGGATCTTATTAAACCCAATTTATTAATATATAAATATGAAAGAACTTTTTCTCTTTTTAAGTATGTACGGAGAATCTTGATTTTGAAAGTGAGCTCTAATTTTTTATACACAAATACTAAATAATTTCCAATTTTTTAAATAGTCTTTGTATTTTTGCTGGGAAGCACGAAAACATGAAAGAAGTTTTCCGAGTTTTCGTGATTCTGCCTTGAATATTTAATTACTTGCGACTGTAAGTTCGCCTCGTTTGTTTAGGAGATACGTTGCAAACTGTACTTATTGTCTGCACGTACTGCAAGATAATTCTAGGACAGGTAGTGAAAGGAAATGTGAGGGAAGATATGAATTATTCATGGGAATGGTCGTGATGCATGAATTTGTATACATATAGCTAATTTCTTACAGCCATGTCGCGACGGGGTGAATAGAGACGCACGAACTTGGTCCCTTATTTGAGGAAATACTTGGTCTTGCATGATGACAGAGGTATCCACCGTTAATTTTCATAATGCTATCTTGTAAACAAGATTATAGTAAAGATCCTCAATTTTAATTCCCCTTCCATTCCCTCCTCTTTCAATACCGTAATCCTAGAAATAGTAAATACCTAGTAGAATCCAATAAGCTTATATCTCAGTATAATCCAGAAAACGGTGGATACGATGAAATTTCAAACTCACTCCTGCTCTTTTCCTAATTTCTCTAAGATTTCCTCCAAGTGCACCGACTACGCAAAGTTTTCAATGAAGTGCATACGATTCTTAAATTAAATTATAATCATAAGTTACAAATTAAATTATTAAACTATCGGAAAATTGGCTAGCCACCGTTCAATATATTCAGTTTCGGCCCGTAGGGTCGTTCCATCAGCGAAACGATCTCGCAGGGGTTAATGCCGACCGTGTACACCCAGCTGAATATAGCGCCGGAACGAAGCTTGAAGCTTAACGGCCAAACTCGTGGGCGATTGTGGGAGTTCGAAAGGTCATGGCATTTCGCGTGGTACGGAAGACGAGGGGGTGGCGGCAGTTTTGCGGGGATAGCGGGAGCAAGGGGTGCATTTACATGGGGCTGCCCGTCGACAACTGACGCGCGGAAGGGTAAAAATAAACAGGCTGCGCATTATCAAGTCAATGGAAAGGAGGGCTCCATTATCTCCTTTGATAAGCTTGTTCCTTCCTCCTTACCGGCGCGGAAAGAGGGCAGATGTTGGCTTGCAAAATGGAAACAGTCTGCGGCTGTCTGCGAGGGAACGCGCTCTAGTATCAGGCTTGCAAATAATGCTTTCATGTAAGCCGATTATTTGTGAAAGCTTGTTCATTAATACCCCTTTGCATTAGCTTCGAGAGGATCGCGGTATTTTTATTCTCTGTTCTTCTTGGGTGCTTAGAGAAACGTAATTGAATTTTTATGGTGAAGGATGTTTCATAAGTTGAAGGGCTTCTACCCCCATATTATCCTTAAACGAGAGGATAGGGATCTGCAACTTCACGGACTGGTGTTTCAAGTGAGGAGCAATGTTTAGCAAAAAATTACAACAAAATTTGTCACGGCGGCCGTTTGTCCATGCTTACCTTGCTAGACTCTTATCTGCTTAAATAATTCGACGTAATAACAGATCCATTATCTAAAAATCTTCAGTAGGTATATCATGCAAATATTTTCCAAAAATAACACTCTGAATATCACTGTCGAAATCTCCAGAAAGTATCCCCAACTTCAAACAACTTCCTGTAGTCTTCTTAAAAATCCAAGAAATTCACTTCTTCACAGAGTTATTTGCATCTATTGAAGGGCACCAAAATAAAGTTGAATATTCTCCAGATTTATAAACGAACTCCCCTCCCCCGTTGGTGGAACAGAAAAGACAAACGATTGAACGAAGAAAAGAATTCCACCTGCCCCCTGCGAAACAATTTCTTCTTAATTGCGTCACACGAATAAATTAAGAGCGAAGTAAATAAATTACTTTTTCCCGGAGCTCCGTTAATTATTCCTCTCGCTGCGTCGTCGCAATGAAACCACGCGGACAAAAGGCAAGAAGTGTCCAACAGCGTTGCGTCCTTCTTCTCGGTGAAAGACCGTCTCCGTCTGGAATTCAGCAGCGCGTAGAAAGCGCTTCTTTTAACCGGACTACTTTCGGCGCACGCAGATTTCAGTAAACGTCCAATGGCAAGCGGACTTCTTCACCCGAGTTCCCTCAAAGAGCATTAAGAAACCGGCGGGGATGGGCTCGTAAACAACGTGAAATTGAAATTCATTGTTCGCTTGGCGACGTTCACTGCGCTGCTTAACCCTTTCAACTAGGATGCCCCAGTTTTGGCACTGTTGGACACGTTCTGTCGAATAGAAACACGGCCATTGTCGTGTCAGCTGAAAGAGGTGGTGTATTTAATCGTGTCCTATTTCGATTATTTAACGACTGAGAGCGACGTGTCGGAAGTGGAGCCAGAGGAGTTCTTTTCAGGGAATATTGGTAGAATTTATCAGTCACCCACATTGTTCACCACTCTCGATTATATAGCAGCGTTTATAGGAAAATGGCAGAGAATGCATGACATTTATTGTTGATAAAATCTATGTATACAGGAATAATAAATTTCAATTTTTTTCGTCGAAGCATAGCATCCCCAATTTCAAATAATCTAAAAGCTACTTTGTCGAATTCACTGAACCTTCGGAGATGCAGAAAATGAAGTGAAATTTACGCGCAGAGGGAGCCTTATCCTCGGGATTCCCTATCAAAATTATACCTTCATCGTATAATTCGATACAGTCGTGTCGTTATTGGCTTCATTTGGAAAACAGCACGGCCGAGAAATTCACCAGTTGCTCCGTCTCCCCGAGGAAGTCGTCGAGTGGTCCCTCGTTAGAAATTCATGCTGCGCCTCCACCCCCGTCGCCCCGTGTTGCTCTCGAAAGCTCTCTTTTCAGTGAACCTGTCCACGCCGCGCTCGAAAGCTCCCCGTAAACACGTGAAACGTTCTCGTGGCCGTAATTTTCGCTTTGCTCGCGCCAACGGATGTATTCTCTCCTCGATGGAGCTGTTTCAAACGACAATAACAGGTACGGGTTACAGGTGCACAAGAATTTCCCTCCTCTAAAAAACCATTTCTGTGAGAAGTAGCGTGACATAATTTGTTTAGACAAATTTCGTCAGGTGATGGTACTTGATTGGATGTCTCGCTTCAAGTTAGTGTCGTACGACTACTGGATCGTAGAACAATGAGAAGATATCTGTAGAACATACATATATTCAGTAGATGAAAGTTGAAGGAGGATAGGATTGGAAAATGGAAAATACCAATTTGCATGCGTTTAATTTTTCTGGCTATTAACGAACTTCTGTTCTTAACTTACTTGTGAAGAGGGAAGCTGAGTTTCTCCTTCTACAATTTTCTGAGGGAGCTAGAATTTAAGTAGAATTTAATTTTACCACTATTCCGACATCTTTGGTAACTAAAGTGTTAAGCAGGAAAGTCGAAAATTTGTTTCGCTTGCAATGTCTCTCCTTGTTTACTGATTGACGGTCACGTTAATATGTCACAATATATAGTACATAAAAGAACTAGGGTGAAACTTATTCTTTATTCACGAATTTCGCGTAACATAGCTAAGACGAGGCGTATACCTACTCCTCCGCGCTGACCGGACCTTAACAAGATGTAGCACACGACCCAGGGTTCCCTTTGGAAACGCGACCATGGGAGCAATTGCGGTTTACAGTTACACTACAGTTTCACAGGGTGTTGTCTAGCTGGAGTTGTGGGTGTAGTTCCCAGAAATTGAACCACGCATGAAATAGCCACGGAAATGTTTCCCGCTGGACCGTTCCTCTGCGCTTGGAGAGCAGTTTACTTTTTCGAAAGCTTCACCGCGTAGATTGTAGAGGAAACTTTTTCCACCTGTATTTGTGCAAACCGAGGTCCAGTAAAACAGACGCTGGGTAAATGAGAAAGGTCCTCTCCCACCAAAGATCCATTTTTTCATTCAAATTTTTCTTACCCGTCTGTGAAGTAGATTTCATGCAAATGGTGAACAAAAATTGCGAAAGAACCTTTCCTCTGTGATACTGACCTAATTTAAAATCACTCTGCGTAGGAAGTGTGTCTTGAAAATAATAGATTCGCGATGACACTGTATGTATGTATACACTTGTTGAAATGGAAAGATAATTTAAGCAGGTCCAAGCTCCAACTTGGAGGAACACGGGGTGCAGCCTAAAGAATAGCTCCTGTTTCTCGCATTTTTCCAATTCCGCCGACAGTTTCACCATCGTGGAAGTATTGTTCAGTGGGGGAAACGTGGCACGCAAATTACAGTGAGACAGATCCACTTTCCATGAAGGATTCTCGCAACGAAACCGGGTGCGCTCGCATGTGAGGCATGCTAATAAATCTTTCTCGGCTGCTCATGACGGAACAGAGAACGAGCAATACCGTGATTCACTCGTCGAGAAACAAGAAATTACCCTCTGATGTATAACTCCTAATAAATCAGGAAACTTTCAGTCGAGCTTCCTTGGAGCGCGCGATAAAAAGCTGAGCCCGTACATCAGGCGTTATTTAATTATATCCGCGCCCTAAGTATTGTAGTTTTCCACGCGTTTGCCTATAAAATAGGCAATTTTATAAGCAGTAACAGTCTGCGGGCAGTATATACACTTGAACGAACTTCGGATTAACTTAGTGAATATTAAAATCCTGAAAGAGATGATTAATTATCGATGTTGGAGGAAATGGAATGAAACGAGACTTGTTTAGAATTTCTTGCACCCACGGGGTGCATAATGCATTTTCCAATCTCCCAGTGGCTGCGACTTTTAAAATAACGAAGAAGGTTCACCTTTGTGCCTTCATTCTCGAGAAGACGTTGCAAGTATAATCTGATAACCGACAGCAGCTGCAGGGATTTAATTTAGCTTGCTCTTGGCGCATATTGTCTAACACTCTAGCTGTTTACCTGGCAATATTCCTTATTATCCTGGGATATTGGAATTCTATCCCCCAGTGGAGCGTATTTCGAGGGCAAGAGAGATTGCAGCGACATTTTACGGCGAAATTGATATTATTGTTTCATTATTGGCTGGAATATTCAGTTGTCTGGCAGAGCTCGATTGTTTCTTCTCGTTCACCGTGTCTCATGTAAGCGTGTACTCGGTTTTTATTCGATGTCGAGGTATCGATTCGAAGTATACATAGGTACGTCCATGCGGCGTGCAATTTCATTCAGCCTCCTTTGATGCTTTGTAGAAAAACCGACATTCTGCGGATGATGGCGGCCCGATACGCGCGACATCCGCGTTACCCTTTGATATCGCGCGGCGAGATTGCAGATTTCCATATAAAGTGTCGCGTCCAAGTTGAACGGGGTCGCGTGACTAGACGTTGTTAGAAGTGTGTACGCGACTTAAGATTGCAAATCGCTGGTAGGAAACGTAATTTGCATGAATATGTAATACACTGCCGGAGATATCGATGGAATTGATGCTAAAAATAGTTGCGGCATACCCTCCTGATGCTAGATAGATACTCTTTCACCGATGAAGCACGAGAAACATTTTATACTGTGTGATAGTAAAAATTCTGCTCTTCTTCGAGACCGAAAGTAAGTCAGTGGATTCTGAGCTTCATCTTCAATCGCTGACAGTTTGACCACCCAGCGTACGAATTTATTTAAAAAATACTGTACGTCGGTAACTGAGTAGAAATACCTCACCAAGGAATTGGAGCTTGGTATATTTGAGTAAGGTCCTGAAACAGAGCGGACTTTGAAGAATGTCCAAATTCCACTTATCCTTCTATCTTACACCTACAATTTTATAACAAAGCGAATCTCTAATGTATTGACTTCTCTCGCGCAAATGAAGCTACTGGACAAATGAACTGGCGCTATAAACAGCTGACACGACATCAAAGATCCATTAAATAGTACATTTACCTAACTCTGGTATACAAGGATGCACAGAGGGCCCTAAAAGTGGCCCGAAAGTGTGAGAAATGTTTCCAGAAAATGCCCTCGCAGCGGAACTTTGTCAATTCACCGACACACGGAGAGCATAACGGGTGGTGGAGCACGAAGGGGCAGCGGCAGGGTGTATACGTGCTCCATTATCATCTCGAGACTTCCGGGACGCGAATCGATTGCAGCGTTACAGGCAGATCGATTATCGTCGGAAGATCGTACGTGTACTTACGGACGTAACCGGATCGAATCGATTCGAAGCTAGCCGATCGTGTGGATCGAATTAGGTGGCCCCGTTGCTTTCAGAGACACGTCCACGGGGCTCGAATCGGGCCGAAACGATTGAAACTCGAAACAGACGGGAAGCAAGTCTTATTCCAGGCGGCCAGTAAACCGAGACTGGCGCGTCTCGCGAAACGACTGCAGCCAGAAGTCTTCACATCTGGTCCATGTGGAATCGCCGTATAGCCACAGAACGATATACCAGAAATGTGCAACCAAGCTGTTCAAGTAGTTGAACATTCGAGTGAAGGCGAATTTACACGGTTTGGTTTACATTCGCATTCGTTTTAAATTCGCCTTGATAGATCAACTTGAGTAAAGTCAAGGAAAAATGGGGCTATTTGGATCTTTCCAGTTTATATTCTTCTAGCAATCTAGCCACTCGAATTCTTCATGTTATTCAAATTTTTAGATTTGTTTGAAACAGATGAGTTGGAAATGTAAATCTATAGCGATAGCCCTTTTTTCGAATGGATCCTCTTCATCTTCACCTGAAAGGTTTCTTCCTCGTGCTCGTCCCTGTGCATCGATTCGAGAACCGATCGTCGTCCTGGCTCGCCAAGCCCGATCTATTAATCGCGATTAAGAGCGACCGCTGAACGCATCTAAATCGCTGGAATTACGACACGGAGCGTAGTGGCAATAATGACGATCGTAATATCGCGCGCTCTTCGAGGAGCACTCGATTAATTTAACCGTGGTCTCGGGACATTAATTATCCTCGTCAGCGGCCGATTAATTATGCTCGGCGTCTCCCCCGCAAACCACGTGTACGTGCGCGTTGTAACGAGCAGCGGAGCCCTTGCTGCCAGTCATGCACGTTTCATAGGAAAACTCTCATCTGCCTCGGTGCAGTGGGCTAGAATAACGGGGCACTGCTGTTTTAGGATTGACGGATCGGATTCTAAAGGAACTGTGGCAGAAACATAGGTGTAGCAGAGTTTTCCCGTGTATTATGTCAGTGGAGCTGGTTTCGTTAAATTCTCAGTCAAAGGAAATTTAGCTTCAGAGAAGTAGCCGGAGTATTTTTTACCGATCTTCATTGTCATAGTTGTAATTGTTAAATAATGATTTTGAATGCAGTGAAAAGAGGGTAGAAAATGCAAGAATGCATTTAAACAAAAGGGAATATTCTTGTGTCCTAAAGAAAATATTAATGTTTCTATTGATTTTTATAATATCATGGCGATACCATACTTTTTTCATTGCGACTTGGAATACAGTCTTAGCCAAGTTGCATGCTTTGCGTAAAAAGAACAGGGATTCCTGTCAAAATATATAGGGAATCATGTTTGTAATCAGTGCTTGTAGTAGTTTATCATTCTCAAAGATTTTGACCACGATCAAGGAACGATTTGACTACAAAAGATTGATTTTTTTAAATACGCTAAGCATAATGATTCCGAGAACGCACATGTAGCTCAGCAAAGATAAATCACCGATTCCAAAGGGATTTTTAGAAATTTACACGTCGATTCTTTAGATCCCTTTGGAACTCTCCACACGATAAAGGAACACGATTAGTAATAAATTTGTATCTTTCCTTGGACGCAGCTGTTCGCCGGGACCGCCTGTATGTTCAAGTCTCATACCAAGGTTTGTTGTCTTTCTGTCTTCAAGTGTTGTGTCTGTCTTTCTAATACGCTGTCGTCTTCTTTAGCTCACTTTATTGTTTTCTGTGGTCATGTATTCGTCTCTGTATCATGCACATCCTTTCCATCCTCATTTCCATTCAGACTCACGCTACACCAGCTTGAAATAAATATTTTAACCTTTACATCGGAGTAACTCGAGCAATGAAGGATATCTAATAAGGTACTAATAATTTACCAGCTTAACTAGTAAATCTGATACTGGAATCTAAAGCTGAGAACTTTTAATTTTCTGTTTTCTTTTCACTGAAATCTATTGTCCACGTTTGACGTATTCTGCCAGAAGTAAATTCATTCCTATTACAATTAATTCCCGAGGTCCATTGTGAAACCCCGTTGATATCGTAAGCACAACTTATGTTTAAGAAAATCCGAGATTAGCTGCAAGATAGAGCGAGATGGTAAGCCATGCTTCCGACAAGCTCCACAAATAGTTTTCCTTCTCCCTTGACGAGGAGCGGAACGAGTGTCCTCGCTTTGATATCAGCAAATTCACGGTCCCCGTGAATCGTGACTAATTGTTTCCTTGGCCCGCGACGCCGCGGAAAGGGGACGCGTAACGAAAGCGGAGGGGTGAAATCGGAGGGATTGAATTAGCGAGGAGACTTCGTCTTCGTCCGACCCGTTGCTTTCCGCCAGTCGTTTCTTCGGCTGGCTGCTGAAGGATGTTGCTCCACCGAATTTACTCAGACGGCTAGACAACGCCGCTCGCCCCTTTGTCCCTCCACGTTCCCGTGTAATACGATTTCGTACGCGACGAGTCTTCGCCGTTCTTCGTCCTCGCGCTCCAGCAAGATCCTTTTCACGTCCTGCCTCGTAAGCCTGCTCCGTTTCGCTGCCACATTGTTTCGTTTCCATGCACGTAGCTAATTCGCCCGTTCAGCCGTCTATGATGCTTTGTGTCTCATGGTGTTCCATGGTATCGTTCTGTCTGGGGAACACTTGTGGGGAAAATCCCTTAGTGGATGTTCACTGGATGATGTGACTGATGCGCAAGTGTTTAGTCTCGCGACAGTTGGAAAATGATGACATTTCACTCGCGGGAAATAATAATTGAACAGCGTTGGTCGAATATTTTTGAACTTCACCTTAGGGATTTTTTTGAAATTGAGATATGATATGTTAAATGTGAAATTAGGGTGAGTCATCATTTCCCTGTTATCGAATTTATTTAAAAAATACAGACCGTCGAGAATTGCAATTCTTGGGAGTAAAATCCTCCACGTGAAATCGATCATATCTCGCATTTGATACCACGGATATTGATGAGCTCGAAATATGACATAGTCCACCTAAAATTAGGGGGGGTTTAAGTCATCGTTTCGGGAAGAGCGAGTCAAGGAAACCAGAACCAGCATTCATCTCTCTAAGCACATCAGCACCATTCACTCAGAATGACCTATGAAAGGTGCTCTCGAGATCCATCGTTCACCTCGCAGACTACTACGCCGCGATTTCGCCGACAATGGAGGCGATTTCGTCGAGATTTCCTTGGAGTTCGATGGAATTGCGAGGAACGTGGGAGCCGGGCACGGAAGCCGAGAAAAGGGCCGCGCGTGAGAGCAGAAGCAGCGAAATTACAGCCGAGCGTAATTCCGTTAATGGAGCAGCCCGAAGGAAAACGGGGTCACGTATTCGCGTGCGGGAGTCGTCCGCGAAGAATGCAAATACTAATTGCTGGTGCTGCCGTGGATTGTTGCACGTGTGATGTCCGCGGCCAATACGGGATCATGTAATTGGACGCATTCGTTGGCGGTAGCCTGGTAATTGCAGTTAACGCGGTGACTGCGACTGCAGTCGCAGCTCGTTTAACCGCGATCGATCGCGGCGGTGCCCCGCCGTTGCCCCTATCTTTTATTGGTCACGGCGAGAATCGAGTTTGCAAGAATCGAATTTTTGCTCGCGCCGCACGCGCGACAGCTGCAACAGACGGGCGGGAAAAACGAAATAAACGCGTCGTTAATGAATTTTTCGTTTACCTACGGACTCGATGGTGATTGGATTTGAATAATTCGAGGGCTGGATGAAAGTGCGGACGGGGAAACGTAATTATTAGACGTTCCCGTGGGTTCGAGCAGCTTCCTCGTGACGGAATTGTGGTATCCGACATTTACATCAGTCCTGAAAAGTTGCCATGCAAATGGAGACGGAGATAAGATAAACTTTTCATGGAGACCTTCCTGTGTATATTCCCGCTGGTACAGTACTGAAAATCGAGCAATCTGCGGGGTACTTGGAGCCAGTGGGATTTCAACGGCACGAAATTGAAATTAAATACGAACAGTTAGAAACACGAGGTACACGCGATTTCAGGATGATTTCACGATTCAGATCTGAATTCGACTGTACCTGCTCCATATTTGCCACCGATAGAACTGTACCTGCCATTAGGGTGGCTCTTCTTTATACGCCTCGAAATTTGTTATCGTATTTCTTTGCTCTCACCTCTTAGAATGCTTCCATTTTATAAGAAAATAATCCCCGAAGAGGTTTAATTGGATAACAGAAAAGGGTGCCAACCAGAAATTCTTGAAATCCAAACGATTGATGAATTCTAAACTTCAAGGACCGGTTGGCACCCTTTCCTATTGTCCGATTGCAATAAACTGTTTCAGGGATTATTTTTTTATGAAATGGAACCATAGTAGGGAGTAAGAACAAACGAAATCGGATGTTGAAAAGTAAGACCCACCCTACTGTACCATTGAAAGATTTCTATATGCTGTCTTGGTGCTTCCCAAACATCAACGAGTAATTAAGACATTAAAAAGAACCCAGCAGTAGGTGTAAGTTTCTCGCAAAAGGCGCGGGTGTAAGTATTAAACGCCTGCCACAGAAATCGCAGAACGATTGGAATCATCCGTCCCTCTCTCACGGATCATAAATGCAAACGACCACGGTCTGTCGCGAATATTCGCCCAGCCACTCGCGAGCTGTCCGGTTCGGCGAGTGTGCGGGCAGAAATTCGTTAGGGGCGATAATTGGCGCATAATAGCGAGCGATGCGGGCAGTCGGGCGCGCGAAACAAATGAAAATTAATAATTTCCCTCTCTCTTCGCGTCGTCTACTCACTCCCTTTCTCTCGCGCGAGAAACAGGCCTGACTGGTGGCCACAAAGGGAGCAATGGTGTCCAGTCCCTCGGATTTCACGAGGCCCCATTGCGCGGCGATGCTGCACACCATGTTCAACGAGTTCTAATTAGTGACGTCAGCGTGTCGTCAGGTCAATCCACGGCATTTTAAGATAAACCGGCAGACACGATCCAGTCTGTTGGCCGTCCGGCGTCTTGCGGGAGGCCGTGATCCGTAAAACGGCGCCTCCTTTTTCTCGTTGATCCCTCCTAGGATCGCGCCGATCCGGAGTAACCGGTCTTGCGATTCGATGACATCGGCCGCGGTACGATTAATTAGACGCGGTCATCTGGCTAACCTGCGCTGTCCAAATGGACGTGATTCGGTGTTACGTGAGTGTCGTGACAGGGAAAGTGGTTGGGGATCATTTTCGTGTGATATGCTTGCTTCGTTCTCTGTGGTGTCTAGATTAGAGGAGAGGCTGCTCTTGAAGCGCGTTTGATTTGATTGCAATGTTGTATGTGTGGCCTTCGCACTCTATCTGTCGCTCCTACACGAGCATGTGTTCACGATTTTCGTGTATGTAGTGTCGTGGGTGGCTGAGAAGGGATTTCATTTGATATTCGTTAGTGGTAGAAGTGTGCTATCGGTAGACCTGTAGTCTCTTTACGAAATGCACTTATGCAGAGTTCTATGGAAATTTGTGTAAAACGCGAGGCATGGGTTGTAGATTTACTGGAAGATGAATTTCTGAAACTTGTGATTCCACTTGGAGAACACATTTTAATTTTCGCGGATTTCTCAGTGCTTTTAAAGTCCCCTAAATATTTCCCATATTTCTTAATATTTCCCCTATTTCTAAGTATTTCTGGTGTGCTACCCACCCACGTCTTTAGCACTAGCGGGCTTCCAATTTCACCTTCATTTTCTTAATATTCCACACAAAATACTCAGCAGTCTTTTTCCTACTTAAGTACATAACATTTCATAATATTTTCCTCCACTGTTGCTTCCAAATTGCTGGCCACACTTCTTTTTATCGCGTGTGGGGCACGTACCGAAACTATTGTCAATTTTGCTTGCAGCTGGGGGACGCAATGTTCGTCGAACTGCCACGTGTTCGATTGGACGGCGGCGCACGTGCTTTTCGGCAGCACTGGGGCTACGAATCGCGACCTTTGGCACCTCCTCCACCATTGATCGAGGAAGACGAAGCGGCGATTGAACCAGAGACTGTCAGCCTTCGGGAAGCCAACACCGCATCTCCGATAGGTGAGTCTGTTTACTACGATACAGGGAAAAATAATCTTGTTTGAAGATCCGCACGCGCAGTAAGTCGTTTGACAAAGGTCATTGCCATCGTATCGAATCGGGCGACGTTACAGCGACAAACTGGGTTTCAGAGTTTCGTAATATTCGTATGAAAGGCTCTTTTGTGACTTTTTTGGGGTGTTTGTAGAGAATTTTAAGGGAAATGTGTAATGGAGACGATGGATAACTTTTAAATTCAAACATAGCGTAGTTCACGTGCAATTATGGGGGGTTTAAGACATTATTTTTCTACTCCCAAGTTTCTTTAAAAAAATATAAGCTCTCGAAGATTGCAATTCTTGTTTAAAGTGGGGGATTTTGATGAAATTGAAATATGATATAGTTCGCGTGGAATTAGGGGGAGTTTAAGTCATCATTTTCCTAATTTCGAACTTGTTGAAAGAAGACATGCCTCGCAATCCCGGGTAAGTCTTGCCTGTTTTCGCGAAAAACTTTACAGCCTGTAGCTTCTCAAAGCAACAGCCAAGTACTTCCTAATATGTTTGACTTCAACTCCTAAGCCTATTCATCTGCAAACCACCGACCAATAGTAACACGACCAAAAAGTTTACAATAACCTCGCAAAACCTGTGTATAGGCACGTGCAACATAAAAATGTGCACCGATGCTTCGCCGTAAAAACAATTACAGTTTCAGTTTGAACTCGACAGTCGACACAAAAGTGTCTTCTTGAAGCCCGTGGAATTGTTCCCGCGCACCATTCAGCTTCCCCCGCGAAACGCTGCGCCGCAGTATCAAGCGCGTTATTATCGGCACAATGCTTTTTGCTGGCAAGATTCGCTTAATGGTTCCCGCCGGCAGTGTCCGCGTGTGCAGGGGTAGGTATTCCCGTTTCGCGGTGCGCAACGACAACACCAACGGAAGCGGCCGTTTCGTCGGCGCGCAAATCGCAGCCACGTCGATCGTTGCTCCTCGTCGATGCTTCATCTCGCGGGTAATGCCCGGAGAATCGGGCACACCCGCTATTAATTGCGCTTTGTCTCGATTGCCGCTGAAACAGCCGTCGCTGCTGACAAATACCCGCGGCTGTGTTCGTAACGAGCAGACATTGTTCGAGGGGTGCGATTCCCCGAGGGTATACGCTCCCGTTTAAAGAGCGTCAACAGTAGGCAACAAAGACGGTCTTCCAGGCAGAGCGAGGTTCTTGTTCAATTCTTAATAAGCGACGCTTATCGCTCAGCGATGTTGAACTCTCGTGTAAATTGGGAAGTGGATATTGAAGGCCCTTTGGGAATGATCGAGGGTAGGCGAATTATCGAATAGGTTTATCGGAGGGTCCAAGAGAAATTTGGTTTATATGGGAAAGTTTTATTATAAAAATGTAAATATAAAATGTAAGAATATTTTATTCTTACAATTTACCATAGTATTGCAAGTTAAAGAAATTCTTATATCTAATTAGAATATTTAACAATCACAGCTATCAGCTCGGTTCTCACCGATTACCAGGTCTCACCACGAGGAGGTTGCTGCGTTTCGAGACCCGTAGAGAGATAGATGGAATCAAAGTTCCATCGATCTCCCTGTACATGAAACCCTACTAAACCAAAGAGATGATGGAAACAAAGTTCCATCGGTCTCTTCGGTTTAGACGTAGAAGCTAGGGAACTGCCAAGCAATTACGCGAGTAAAAGAAATTCAGAAAAATAGGAAAGACTACCGGTGTATTGGATGGCGCAGTTCCTACCACCCTGCTGTCCGAGTCGAAAGGGAAAAGCGCTCGGCGTCTCCCAGACGACTCCTGTTGCTCCGATGCGACTCGTCAGGAGCAAACACTTGACCTGACTCAAGCCGTCTAACGCGGAGATTGGGTAATCGAACCGGGTGACTTACGCAGGCAGTGTACCAAAAAATACACCCCCTACGCCCGAAACATTTCTCTTTCGACAAGAACACCAAGGGATGAAACCGATCCACCTATACCGATTCCAGGTTCAGTCGCTTGCTTCCGCAAACGGAACCAGCGGCGACCTCCTCATCGGAGATGAGGAGTCAACAAAAGAGCAACAAAGCTAATGATTTAGTGACTGCTTCGCAATTTTACATGGGGGCCTTAAATACTTCATGTTATAATACACTTTTCACTGTCACTTTTCACTGTCACTTTTCACTGCCACTTTTCACTGTCACTTTTCACTATTTTGTTTTAAATATATTATTTTACTGTCTCCCTTCCCGGCGGAAGGGCGAACCTCAAACTCAAATGCTGAAATAATCAAATATGTTATATTAATGGTGTAATAACCTTGGGAGGAGTCTAAGAAAATACATAAAATCGAATAAACAATTCAAAATCATCGAAGCAATACATAAAATTGAATAAATGACGCATAATCATCGAAGAAATACATAAAATCGAATAAATGACGCATAATCATCGAAGAAATACATGAAATGAAATAAATCATACAAAACCATCGTAGAAATACCTACCTGAAACAGAATAAAAATCTGATTAGTTGCCGAGACCGAACCAAACTCACTGAATGTAAGTTTGGCTCGATCTGGGCCCTTAACCTAGGTCGTAGGCTTCAGCATGATTCCGTTTCGCAAGTCGCAATGCTTGGGAAACGTTACCAAGTATCCGAGCACACCGTCATGGAGGTACCTACGAAAGTGACCCATTTCTACTAATTATTTGTAGTCGCATGTTCGACCAATGCTTTGTGCATTTTGAAAAATTTGGAAAAAGTCTTACAACTAAAGAAATTCTTATATCTAATTAGAATATTTAACAATCACAGCTATCAGCTCGGTTCTCACCGATTACCAGGTCTCACCACGAGGAGGTTGCTGCGTGTCGAGACCCGTAGAGAGATAGATGGAATCAAAGTTCCATCGATCTCCCTGTACATGAAACCCTACTAAACCAAAGAGATGATGGAAACAAAGTTCCATCGGTCTCTTCGGTTTAGACGTAGAAGCTAGGGAACTGCCAAGCAATTACGCGAGTAAAAGAAATTCAGAAAAATAGGAAAGACTACCGGTGAGCATGAAAGGAGTATTGGATGGCGCAGTTCCTACCACCCTGCTGTCCGAGTCGAAAGGGAAAAGCGCTCGGCGTCTCCCAGACGACTCCTGTTGCTCCGATGCGACTCGTCAGGAGCAAACACTTGACCTGACTCAAGCCGTCTAACGCGGAGATTGGGTAATCGAACCGGGTGACTTACGCAGGCAGTGTACCAAAAGGTACACCCCCTACGCCCGAAACTTTTCCCTTTCGACAAGAACACCAAGGGATGAAACCGATCCACCTATACCGATTCCAGGCTCAGTCGCTTGCTTCCGCAAACGGAACCAGCGGCGACCTCCTCATCCGAGATGAGGAGCCAACAAAAGAGCAACAAAGCTAATGATTTAGTGACTACTTCGCAATTTTACATGGGGGCCTTAAATACTTCATGTTATAATACACTTTTCACTGTCACTTTTCACTGTCACTTTTCACTGTCACTTTTCACTATTTTGTTTTAAATATATTATTTTACTGTCTCCCTTCCCCGCGGAAGGGTGAACCTCAAACTCAAACCCTGAAACAATCAAATATGTTATATTAGTAATGGTGTAATAGCCTTGGGAGGAACCTAAGAACATACATAAAATCGAATAAGAAGGGAGAAACTCAAACTCAAATCCTAAAACAATCAAATATGTTACATTAGTAATGGTGTAATGGCCTTGGGAGGAACCTAAGAACATACATAAAATCGATTAAATGATACAAAATTATCGAAGCAATACATAAAATCGAATAAATGACGCATAATCATCAAAGAAATACATAAAATCGAATAAATGACGCATAATCATCAAAGAAATTCATAAAATCGAATAAATGACGCATAATCATCAAAGAAATACATAAAATCGAATAAATGACGCATAATCATCAAAGAAATACATAAAATCGAATAAATGACGCATAATCATCAAAGGAATACATAAAATCGAATAAATGATGCATAATCATCAAAGAAATACATAAAATCGAATAAATGACGCAAAACCATCGAAGAAATCAGTTGGAAAGGACCAAAACTGAATGTTGACCTACACAGAACAACAAAACTTGCATTAGTTTTCAACGAACCCCAAAAGTTGGTACCAATTGAATCAGCTACCTCGGAGCAGGCGGCTGAGCGAGTGGGGGAAGGACCAGCCTTGAAAGCCTGTCCAGGTGTCCAGCAAGTCCAGTTGGAGTAGCCGGCGTTGTGTCCCCAGAGATCCAAGAGACGCAGGAGGCTCGGGGGGGTCCTGGTGGTCCGGGGAGTCCGAGGGGTCCAGGGGGTCCAGGGGGTCCAGGGGGTCCAGGGGGTCCAGGGGGTCCAGGGGGTCCAGGGGGTCCAGGGGGTCCGGGGGGTCCGGGGGGTCCGGGTAGTCCAAGTGGTTCGGGAGCTCCCGCGTGCCCGGAGGTCCTGCCGTCCCGGGCGGCCGACGACGACTGATAGTCTCGGGGTGCGTGTTAGACTCCCCACTTTGAGGAACAACAGCCGCGATCACAACAAGGTCGACGGTTGACATCAATTACGAAAACCAGTTAATTATTCGACAGAAATTGATATTTCCGCTAAAATATTCATTACAGTGGCTATTACTATGAAAAATCATGTTAACAACAATTACCCTAACCGCCTAGTATAAATAATTATTAACTATGATCGATATAACTCGAGAAATCACGCAATTAATAACATTTGGCCTGGACTTCGAATTCGACACAAATTGATATTTCCGCTAAAATATTAATTCCAATAGCTATTACTATGAAAAATCATGTTAACAACAATTACCCTAACCGCCTAGTATAAATAATTATTAACTATGATCGATACAAGTCGAGAAATCACGCAATTAATAACATTTGGCCGTGGACTTGGAAATGATTTTCTGCACCGAATGAATTCTCTTTTATTTTGAATGTTTAATCGTTCGATAAATGAATGTTAATGCTTATACGTATTACACAGTATTAATTATTAATGTTACATTTTACAAGTAGTTGAACTTGTTGTAAAGTAATTGAATAGTTCCAGGAATATTTGCAGAAATATTTCGAAGAATAATAATTCTGAGTGACATACATACTTGTTTCTTTAGTTACTAGCAGTTACTAGCATCGACACACGATTACCGAATCACTTCAAGTTTTTAACCCTTTCGCGACGGCTATGCGGGTCGTCAATATACATATTACGCACATATTTATATGTGTATTTTGCAATCGTTTCGTGGACGTCGAATATATCCGACGCAAGGCATTTTGGCTCGTCTTACGGACGTCGGATATATCCGA
The DNA here is from genome assembly GCA_910592295.1 of Andrena haemorrhoa. NCBI lineage: Eukaryota > Metazoa > Arthropoda > Insecta > Hymenoptera > Andrenidae > Andrena > Andrena haemorrhoa. Next base: position 4,855,125 of record OU342940.1, on the reverse strand, counting down.
CGCCGGGCTATTTGGGATCGTTCCGCGGACGTCGGATGTATCCGACGCTAGGCGCGAAAGGGTTAAACGTCCTTCAGTTTCTGAACAAAATCGAGGCAAAGCGCAGTGTAACGGAAGCCTGCCCTCTATGTCAAACTCTCATTCTAAACAAGTCACACGTATGCAAGCAAGCACACACTTTTCAGCATTTTAACACATTTCAGAGTAGTTGCTGAGTTGGACGCTGTTCATGAGCAGATGGCACTACATTCAGTCCTCAAATCATGGGTCGGTAACACAGTTTGGGTGGCGACACGAACATCCATAAGGTGATAGGTCTATCCTATACCTCGTCTGTGATTTTGGCCAATGCTTAGTGGTAACAGGTAGCCAGAGAGTGTCTGTATTATCGACGCGTATGTACCTTCTGTAGCACAGAAAATGCATTCTAGGGGGAGCTAGGAAACCAAGTGTCGGTAAATCGTTTCCTTGTATATTGACTGAGGATACTACAGTTGCTACTGGTGTAGGAGGGAATTTTGAATTTGAATAGATTATTTGATCTATAAGTTACCAATGGCCTTGTTAAATAATTGAATTTAAGAAATGAGGTGTTAGACAGAATCTGTTCAGAGCGATATTGAATTGTTTATTTATTCATTAATACAGTCACATTGACATTATATACAGTTGACGGGCTTCTTTACACAATTACAAATAGTATTACTTGAAACAACTATGATTACTATTAGAACGGAAATTGGATTGAAATCTATTAACAAATTAGTCAGGAACAGGTTTATTTAAATCCCGAATCATTATACGTATCTTTATTTATATAGAAGTTATCTTCTAGCAAATATATCGCACCACAATATGAAATAAGAAAACAGAACGATAGTGAATGAAGAGAAAGAAAATAGTGCCGATATTGTGTGAAACTTCTGCATATCCTCGTTGCAAAAGACGCGAAAAGAACCGGAGGAACTTTAATGTCGAAGGTGTCATCCGCCTCTTGCGTCAGCGGTTTTCCACCATCCATCATGTTACCCCCCTGAGGACATTTTCTTGGCGACCCTAGGCCCTCTTATTTCCTCCCCTTTACCCTATATCTGCTCCGTGGCTCGGAAAATCAGCTTCACACGCGCGCGTTCAAGCCACGGAGCACAATTCAGCTCTGTCAACCGTGAAGAAAATTCCTCGGTTTACCACCGTAAAGTGGGGGAACATTGGCAGATATTTAACATGTATTAAAGAAGGAAAAGGTAAAAAATTGTATACATGTAGATACTTGTAGCGCATTCACAAAAGACGCAATGTTATGATAGGATTCTTAAAGCAAATGTAAAAATGTTAATTTCTATATTATATAGTAAAACGTTTCTAAAGCATGCCACAGTTTACGGTAATCGTTCTTTTGGGGGTAATAAAATACTAGTAAGTATTTTAAACTTTATTTTGAAACTCGAGTAACTGATCTTAGTAAATGATTGCATTTTCATAGCATTTTAGCACGTACGTGTTGAATCAGAGTGCAGCATTAAAGTCTCTGAGAGAGTACTCGCGATACAGTGACGAGGCCGACGAGGGATGGATGTTTTATTGCCAGCGGATTTTTTCGTCCCGTGACGTGCAGCCCCGCGTTATTATAATTATTATTGAAATTGCACGAGGCGCGTAATAATACGCGTGTAACGGACGCGTTCCCGAGTGACGGCAATCACGCGACGCAACGGGGATCATTAATTTGAACGTAATACTACGTCGAGATCGGGGACCGGATAAACGCGCGTTCGTTGCGACTGTGTACCTCTGGTGATCGACTGGAGAACACGGAAAGTCGATTACAGTCATCCGAATTGAAAAAAGTGTGCTTCAACTCGCCAGCTTGTGTGTTAAACTTAGACGCTGTTTGCTTAACGCTAGCAGCCGAGTTCCATACTTTCCTTTAATGGATATTTTTGAACATCAACGAAGGCTTTCGTTTTAGAATCAGGAAAGTGCATTGCTAGCAACTATTCGCGTAAGGTGTTTTAGATCGTTTGGAGTTTAGTTAAGATTTGGTGGGAAATTTAATTCTCTTTGCGATATATGAACTGGTGGATGACGCGGACATTGTGCAGTTGCTGTTTAATTGCTTTCTGCGTTATGTTGCATCCCCATTCCTTAAGAATGCTAATGCCCCATAAATTACCGATAGTATACTATTGAAACGGATCCTTAAAAAAAAAGGAGCAAACGATGCTTCTTCAAACTCCATTTATCAAGAAAATTACTCCATTCGTATCATAGTATTCACATTGAAATCGTAGCAATTACTCTTAAAAGTAAAACCATGGTTACAAAGTTAATTAGTAGGTATTCTCGTGCGTCCCAATCCCCCACTTAAGTTCGCCTTACCAGCGCACAATCGACAAGATCGATGTCGCCGTCATCAGCAACATCTCCAATCCACTTGCTGGAGCAACAGAACCTCGAGTTTCATCTTTCGCTCGAATAAGACAATGGCGAATCGGTGGAAGGCCTTCCTTATGCGATCATCACTTAAGTATTGTCTGAAGCACCGGACATGCCCTCGCCGGAAGTGCCATCCTAGCTTGTACGGTTAGATTCCCTCGTGTCACCGCTCGCTCCACGATCAGGCGCGTCCACCAGTCACGCCTGAATGCACGCGCGTTTTCCACCCACGCAAAGTGCACACAGAGGCATAAAGAATGAATCCCGCCGATTGCTACATCTTCGAGACATCCACGCCGAACCTTCGAAAGCGTTCCTCCGTTACGCAACGCTGTTCGGCGCTGTATGGGGACCTGCGTTGTTTTGTAATTTAGCCTCCGCGAAGATTTATGATCGAATACCATCGAGCTCCATTTTTAGAGGATGCTGGCGATTTTTGCGCGGACTGCTCGATAAATTACGGTGTCGCTGGTAGGGAGATGATTTCTCCCGAGGAATCGAGAGGAGGCTGTGAGTGTGAGTCGTTTTCTGCTGCTGCACACGATGGAGGATTGCTAAAATAGTTTGTGGAAAAAAGAGTTAGAATTTTTATTGAAGAATATTTGAAAAATGAAGAAACTGTGACACACTTTTGATTTTCTTTCTTCGAGATCGAGGCCAATTCGAGTAACAAGTTCCTTACCCTTTTGTTTGGCAAAAATTTGCGCCTTCAGGTTTGGAATATAATGCAAAAATAGATGGAGAAGAATTGCCATTTCTTCGCCAACGCGCGTTCAGAATATTAACAGCGATAACTGTTTAATCATCACGAGTTATAGGCACGAGTAATCTGCAGAAGGTAATCTGTATGGAATGATTTAAATCCACAAAAATACCGGTCCGGTAATTCATGTGATGGGTAATGGCTGCTGTTCACCCAGCACACGATTAACTAAACGTAATATCACACGGCGAGTGAGTTAAGCGGCCGTGCTACGGCTCTATCCGCCAGCAGACCCCTAATTTCAGGCGATTATAAACCAATTAATGGAAACGCTCGAACGGATAGGCGATACAGAATTTTTCGTAGAAAATCGCGTGGCTCGCGTGCACCGCGAACGAAAACCGTTAAGCGGAGAGTAGGAGAGGAAGAAGAAGGGTGATTAAGTGTTTCTTTGTGAGCTAATCGCGCGATTCGCATGCTCGCGGCGCGTACTCGAACGTGACGCATTCGAGAGAAGACCGCGAGCCTAGAACGCTTCTCTGAATCTCTAATGATCAGAATCACCTGCGGAGACTGGGGAGGATGTGGCTGCAAGCGATGCCCACAGAACGCCGTGAAACATTGCAAATGCATAAATTTCGAATCCTCTTATTAAGTATGACTTCGAGGCAGAAGCCGCTGCAGGAAAGGGTAAATCTTGGGGGACTATCAATGGGATTAAAGCATCTTGAAACGGCTTTCAACTTTGTTATGGATTACCTCGTTGAAGGTGGATGATCGAGGTTTCGAATTGTGCTGGATAGTCGTTGCATATAAGAGGTTTTAAAAATCTGGAAAATTTTGAAATAACTATCAGTAGTATGGTAGGACTTTGAAACGATTTTCAAAATTTTGGACTTCTTTGAATATTGCTCGGAGGCAACGGTGCTAGAAAATGGAGTATTGTAAGCAGTAGGTTTAATCTACTGAAAGTGGAAAGTCTCTTTAAATATTCTTCGAGGATCTTCGAAAAAATATTGAGAGGCTTGTAGATACTTAAAAATCTGCAATGTTGTTTAAACACTCAAGGTTTCCAATTCTTTTTGTTTCTCAGACAATTGAATTCATTAAGCTTCGTATATTATGACTCCAACTGTATACTCCATTAATAGTCGTAGAATTGAAAGACTCGTGGCTAACTGTAAACCGGAAGTGCCTTTTAGTGACATCGAAAACAAAGAAACAAGAGGCACGGGCGCGGAACGCGGAATTACATAATTGTTGGAAAAAATCAAGATCCTGGAGCTTTTTTTGCATTATTCCTGGTGTCTAACGTTTGCAATGTGGCATTATTGCGGTATCCATGAAGGTTAACCGCGACATCAGCTCCCGCTTTACTCTTTCTCATTGGAATTTATCTGATAACGTTACGTGTATGATTTATTACACGAGATTCTTCATAGTCCAGTAATAGTCCCACATTCCTCTACTGCAACTACTTCTTTTTCTACTCTTGAAGATAATATTCCTTGAATTTTAGTTTTCCAATGTATCACCAATTTTAAATATTTGGGTTTAAAGTGATAATATTGATAGAGCCAGTGAACTTAAAGCACTTTAACTTTTATTTTACTTTTATTTAGGCTTTTATTCTATTCCCTTTGCAACGAACTACTCACCAATGATTTCATAGAACTATGTATTTTTACCATTCTAATTAACCAGAGACAACTACTTAGACTAATCACCCACGACTCATACGATTCTCACATTTGCAGCAAATCAACAATCCATCTAAATTGAACTGCATCCTGCATACCTTAGAAAACATTTTCTCAAGTTCCTTTCTCATTTCTCTTTCACTCCCTTCAGTTTCTCCTCTTAAAATTCACGCCTTCCGTTTTCGTGGCCGAAAAGTTGGAGCTTTGGATTACGACCACTAATGCTGCCAGCGTGTACATGTTGTTCTTAAAACGTTCATTGCCGAGAACACATTTGCGTAACAGGGAGTAACATACGAAAGTGCTTTCTAGTTTGCTCTTGATACGTTGGAAGAATGAAGTTCTTCGCGGGGCGCGTTTACCGTGCCTCGTTTTACACTCACGACCCTAATTTCCCTATTGTTCGCCAGGTGCGATGTTACGCTTCCAGCGAGGCTGGCTAATTGTAGAGGCAACCGTTGCTCCACTGCTGCTACGTGGAAAAGACCCTGAGCCATATGTATCCGTGCGAAGTGGCGTCGTTCGCCTGAATTAATTAGATTGGCGGGACTTTGTGTGGAAAGTTTAACGGTTGGGGGTGCCTGTAACACTTATCGATATACGCAGACGTGAACTAAAACGTGGATGTAAATAGAGTACAAAAGATAGGTAGAACTACTTAGTTAAGAGATATATAGAAGTTTCGACAGAGGTATCTATGTCAAAGAAGCACTTGCTTCGGGGATGCTTTGTCCCTTTTGTTTTAGAGCGAATAATTTCTTGAATTGATGATTTCAGGTTTGGTTAATAAGGTATGCGATGGATAATTGGAACTGTAATTAGTACTGTATTAGGTTTGAAATAATTGATTTTTAATTCTTTGCACTCTGACTTATCGGGTCGTAGATCGAGCAGAGATCTTTTGCGAGATACTGCACTTAATAAATATAAAATTTTGAAATAGGATAGATCATAGTATCTATAGTGATTTCAGGATTAATTAGGCCAAGTTATGCAGAAACCCTCAAAGGGACAAAAATTTAGTTAAACACAGTACCTACGGATCCCTTAATTTTGTGATCTCTATTTTGCAAAAAGTTGGAGGTATATGTCCATATATAAATGTTTGCATTGGTATTTGAGGAAGAAACATGCAGCAGGTTAAAGGAAGTCTGTAATTCACTTATTTTCTTTTGTTTTAATAAATGACCTGCAATTTGGATAGCCTGAAAGACATGATTCAATAGTGGACCGATTATTTCCTTAAAAAAGGGCTCCACAAATGTATAATTTGAAAGCAGAAAGTGGCCAAAGTGTTGTCCAGCAATTTCCTCATGCAGGATGTACATACATTACTGCGGTGCATCGTGAATCACTAGTTTTTCCCCTGCCGCGAGTTACTTTATTCCTATTTCAATCTGCTCCTTCTCTGTCGTTCCCTCTTGCAACACGAAATTCATGATACCTGTCATTTACAAATTACTGGAGAGCATAAAAATTATATATTTCGTGCTTAATTTCGAAACAGCAACAGAACACTTCATATTCTGATTCTCCATAGTCAGCGCATAGACCGCATAGTTCACATCATACTTCAGATGTTAGTGAATTGTGGTCTCATCGTTTACACCCACGTCGTACTTATTATAGGACACTGACCTAATACATCACTGGCCCATCCTTTACTTCCCTAATTTACAAATCTGCACATCTCACTAGACAGCAACATTCTACTTTATCTTCCACTCTCCGTCTCTCCTACTAAACTACATCCAACCTACCCAAATCCAAACATACTAAATCTGAACTGTCTGACGCCCAATCCTTCATATCGCAATCTCTTTACCGAAGCTCCAGTTACCAGGAAACCGCAAACCTCACAGCACGTCGATCACAACGGATTTACGAAGAAGAAAACAGGCGCTCTGTTTTGAGATACTTCTGCCTACCCAAATATACGTAAGATTAAAGTCCCCCGATTCCCGTTGCCCAATGCTCCAGATCCACGGAGCCGCGCGTTTCGAAAGTGGGTGGTGCAGCGTGTTCGATTCGAAAGGCCGGAGCGATGCCTAAACGATAGTAATTCGCAATCGTCGCTTCACGCTCAGTTTAATCCGCTCGTTTATTTTGGAAGAGCGACTTCCTGCGAGGCGGGGCACTTATCGTCACCGACAACCGCATATCCTCCGGCTGTTTAATCGCGACGTGGATCCCAAGGACGCGGTATTCTGCCGCGATACCTCGTCAAAGACAGTTCGTCGATTGGCAGGGAACAATCGCGAGCCCCGACAGTCGTGGAAGAAGAAAACGACGCGAACGATGTGTTTTTCGCGCGCGTTTCTCTGTTGGAGCGGAAGCTGGCGTTGTTAGCGTGAAAGTGGAGATCAGTTGAATATTTATGAATGTCATTAATAAGTGGCGAGGCGGCGTGTGTCGTTTATAATGGCCCTAGTTGCACGCTTTGCAGCTTCAATGAGGGAAAAGTGACGTGCGGAGGCTGAAACCAGTGACGGACTTTCTTACTTTTACTGTGGCGACGTGGAATGTGATCGACGTTGCGTATTTGTGTTGGGCTATCATTGGAGGTGACTTTTAATCAGGAGATTCATTTCGCGACGGTCGACGAATGTGTTAATTAATTGGGCGAATGTTCCTGTACTTGGGAGTAGAAAGTGTGGTGGATATACGGACTTCATATCGACGGATCGAACGGAATTGATTTCTCTTTGAGAAAAGGGAAACTTTTTAATAAACGAATAGAAAAGCACACTGCACAGAATTTGAAATTCCTCTAGGGATTATTCTGAAAGCGACTTTTGAAAAAATAAGTTTTCGAATTTTACTATTCCCCAAAAAATAGTTACACTGGTTTTCGAATTTTGCAACAAAAAAATTTATAATTAAAACAGTGAAGAAATATTTATCCTCACTTTAAAATTTTTCAGGTTTTTTAATATCAAGGAAATTACAAACATATAACAAAATAAAATATACTCTATCTAAACAAAACCAAATAAAATCTAAAACCCGTAGAATCAGTTCATTTAATATTTAGGCAACAACAAAAATATACTGCATACAAAACCAAATAAAAAAGAAACTAAAATGACTGGAATCCGTACAAAATATAAATTATAAATCTTTATTTCATTTAGTATTTTTCTTCAGGAAATGTGAACTCATGAAGATTAGTTTTACAGTAAACTGTTAGTACAATATGCTTGTGCCCGAGGCGGTTTCAAGTGAAAATGTTAACGTTTTTAATTAAATGAATAATTAATTTTGACATATTAATTCTACTATCTACAATCGAATTTTTACATTTAAATTTTAAATAAAAATTTAGTAAATTCATCGTCAGGTTAGTCTTCAAGTAATTCATCAAAATCCTCATAGAACCACATCCCCACGCTGCCCCATCAAGGAAAAGAAAGGAGCCAGTTACTCCATTTTCCAGGTCGCGTGAAAATCGAGCAGTAGCCCGTTCCAGCCGATTTTCCGCGACCTCTCCCCACCGTGTCCCCGATTCCGCAGCAGCCGATTGGCGTGGAAGGTTGTGAACTCCTCGCGAGCGGATGTGCGATAAAAGTGCCGTCTCGTCCTCCTGTTCGCTCGGGTCGGCCGATACAAGCGCGTTCACACCGTGGAACGTGACCGACGATCGCGTTGGCATTACTTTTCGCGGCTGACAGCCAGCTCGTCCATTCGCGCGCGCGAACTCGCTGCTTCGAGCGTGTAACCACGAACTTGCTCTCTCTCTCTCTTGCGCGGCTTGGTCGAGGATCGAACCACATCCAAGGCGAACCACGGGCTAATTATGGGCCTGCCGCGACTCCGCCGATCGCCTAATTGCGTCTGGGAGTAGCGAAAAACTCGTTGAGCCGATTCCACGACAATCCCAGCCGCAACCGTTATTCCGTTTGGTGTCCGATCCGAAGTGCCGAGTCAGTGGACGATCTTGATGGACGTCTTCTGTTGGGACGCTGGGTACTGTGGGATGAACTGTCTGGGTGATTGTGGGGAAGCGTGCTGGGAATGAAGGAACCGTAGGAGTGGTGCGATAGGGGACGGTAATTGTTATTCGATAACGACGTGGTTGTAACGAATGTTAGTCTGGAGGAAGAGTCGATTAACCCAGTTTCTTGGGGCGCGCCACGTGATACACGGAAGGCAAATATCGGCGACAGAGGGGTCTTCGGTTATCGGTGTCGGGGGTGTGACAGATAAATCGAGGGTGTAATTGCTGGTGTCTTCGCGATGAGCCGGAAAAAAGTGTGGAACTCTATTGTGCGCCGTAAGAAGAGGAATCACTTGGACCTGAGTGGCAAGGAGGAGAGCGATGGGGACAGTGTTTGTAAGTCATGGGGTGCAATTTTTTAGATTTCTTTGCTAGCTAAAATTTCGGGATGCTTTTTCTATTGGGTGATTGATGGTTTGGAGTTTAACTCTTCGGTTTGTTAAAATTGGTTGTGAGATTTTGGAATTGGGGTTGGTTTTTAATCAGTTTTGGAATATAGAAACAAGGTTTCTGTTTTGTGGTTAAATCATTTGTTATATTTCTGGGGGAATTGGTATGAAAATGGATGTAATTAAATTGTAGCGTTGGGGTTGATTTATTGTGAAACACGAAGGGTAAAAGTAACAAACCATGTGGTTAGACATTAGAACCGTTAAGGTTTCGATCGCATTGTTTAAAGATTCTAGGATTGTGTTCTAAGTTTGATTTCGTTACCTCGTGTTGATTCGAGTTCTGCTTTGATTCAAATTCGTCGAGCTTTCCAAAGTTTGGCTATATCGGAACAAATCTCCAGTGGAATTACTGTGGGAGAATAATCGTTCTTGCTGATACAGGCCCAAGTGAATCATGTTTCCGTGGAACTGTTTGGTTGACACATCGTTTTCACAAACCACGAGGAAATATTAAATTCAGATTTATCACTTTCAGTCACTAAATTTTTGATAATCGAGGTGATTGCAAACTTATGTTTCAATTGCTAGCCGCAAGAGTGAATTAAAGGAATAGTAAAATAATGATCTACAAAAGGAATGTGCTTTTGATGACACAGAATCATGTGTACTTTAATAAAATTACTTTTCAACGGAAATGCTTGGAATTATGTTCTGAAATTTCGTCAATTATTCAATTAATGCCATTAACAATTTTCTGTAGAATGATATCTCTAGTCTATCTTCCTATTTTTACATTCTTTTAATAAAATTCACTGGTGCGACTACTATTAATGGCACCTAAATAGTAAACAGTTATGCTAAATAATTAGAATATTTTTTAAGCAGCTAAAGATTTTTCATAAACTCGAGAAAGTAGGTACCCACACTCGAATTAGAACAAGAACACGTTCATTTCGTCACTAACTGTTTTAAAAATGGTAAATGCTTGAAGCCGTACGATCGGCCTAGTTAATAGAAACAACATTTGCGTTCAGAATCATATCTCTAACGGTTCTAATGTTTATTAGCATTTTTAGCCCACTTCTACTACTCTCTACGCTTTTCCCATTTCATAGAGCCACATTTATTTAACTTTCCAACTTGCCTGCATTTTTTAACTTTGCTCAAAGATATGCCTTCAATGCTGATCATTGCTACCAGCAACTAGATTATTAATAATCGCATAGCTGAGCCACAAAACACGTAATTTACAGAGTGCTCGGTATTTCTGCGGAAATGGAAACCACAGCCTGTTTGTCTCGCGTCATTAAATACCGTGAATATTTCTACGCCTATGTGTGCATTCGTGTGCGTGGGTATTTTCGCGTGCATGATTTCACTTGGTGATTTAACGTGAAACGAGTGGAATTGTAACGCCAAAGAAGGATTCCATTTTTCTCTGGTTCCTTGATTTCTAGGGAGCCAAAAGGGCCAAAAAGAATTTTTATCTGAAATTCTGGTGGTTCCACTAGAATTTTGTAATAAATCCAAATCCACTTTTCATTCGCCAAATCCCGGACTTTCTCTTTTACAGCTTCCTTGATCCTTCTTCCATAGTAACTCGACATCATCGTCGTCTTCTACCTCACTTTACAGTGAAGAGCCGTGTACCGTTATCGACTAAAAGCATATTCTAACTTCCTATTAGTTGTCGAGCAGCTAAAACATTAAAACACCGATTATTCAAGCAAGCACTGCAACAACCGATAATCTGTAACAAAAAATATAAAATTTTCGATGATAGTAGGTACATGTGCTAAACTATTTACATATCAGTTAAATATCCAAGATCTTCGAAGTAAAAAAATCAGAAATCACAGTATCTAACAATAACGCGAATCGAGAGTGTACCCTCCCTTAGTTAGCCAGTGCCAGAGTGCCAGACAGATCGCCGGCGAACAGATGGGCCCGCGTAAGTGCCACGTGTTTGAAGGAAGAATTTAATTGCACGTCCGAAAGCCGATTCTGTGCGTGCGCGCGCGAGCCGATCGCGGTAATTAGCGTGGCCGCTGGACAAGCCTGTTGATATATTATAGCGATGCGTAGCGTCGTCATAAACAAGATGTGGATATCCTCATTAGCGATGAAATAACAGCACGATTCTGCCCGCGAACGTAGCTCACTGTGACATGTTTACGAAGTCGATCGGGATCCTCTCGCGAACGAATTTTTCTGTTTCACGATGAAAACGGTCTCCTTCCAGCGTGTTTCTTCTTCATCCGACTTGTTCGATCATTCATTAGCGCTTTCGAGGGTACGTTGGCAAGGGAGCATGGGAGATTTCTTACGGAAGTGCTTATTATACTGGTGATGCTTTATTTTTAATGTTTGCTCAGTATTTCATATAACGAGGTAGTGTGATGTATACAGAATTATTATATTATTGTTACTCGTTTTAACTATACCTTCGAAATCACTCAGTTCAGCTTCACGCACCCTGCAATCCTCGTTTACAGTCTTTCGTTTCATAATAAATTGTAAGGGAAGGTTAGAATCAAATAAGATCAGTGGGCTATTTGAGAAACAGAGAAATTGCAGAGAGATTCATCAGACAACTTGCAAATTCAATATTTAAACCCACTCTTCGCTCAGAAGTATCTAGTAAGCCATTCTAAGAGGCATTGGTACTCGGCAATTCACAGAACTTATGTTTCTACTTCCCCTAAAAAAAAGGGTTCTTCACCAACTCTTCTAAACTTAATCTGTTCGTACACCTACGCAATATCTTCCAAAACCTACTCGACAGATGTCCTAATTTATCAATCCCTGTAAAATATTTCTGATATTGTACTAATATCTCCTATTAATTCTCTATCCATGGAAAATGTGCCCCGCTTGTCCCTTTCAACTTCCCCTAAAAAAATCTTAAAAACCATTCTTCCACAACTCATGGTCTCCCCTTCCAACTTACACATTACAAACTTAATCTCCTCGTACCCCCATACAATATCTTCCAAACCCCTGCTCCGAAAACCGTGCCATTTTCCAATCGTCATAAAATTTTCATTTCCCCTTGGTCCACGGCGTTCCCGCGGCGTAATGCTCGGGTGTGTCGTTTTTGCGCGCACGGCGAAAGAAATGGCGGGGTGGATGGATGGCGAAAGGGTGGCTCGGGGTCTGGCGACATCTGCTGAAACATCGCGCGGGAGGATGGACGGATCGGGAACGCGGGAAACAGCAATCAAAGGGCGTGCTCGTTGAACGGAGACGAGAGATGATGGAACAGAAGGCGGTTCAAGGGGGTTGGAGGGTGAAAGCGCCGCGAGAAACGCCGACACCGGGGGATTTTAATTGAAACGTCCGTACATTTAATTAAAAATCACTGTCGGCTGAGATTCAACTTTGAAACCGCTGTCCAACTGGGCCAGGCATCTGGGATTCGTGCTCGTTTATACACAGGCTGCTCGCGGGAGAGATATACACGCATTGTTCGTGGATTCTGCGGATCGTTTTCATCACAGATTCCGCGTAAAAGCAAGATCTATTCTCAGCGATTGGTGAGGTGTAAATTGTTTCATTTTTTGGGTCAACGAATGTGGTGCGCAGCTCCTTTCACACGAGTATTCGTTAATCATTGATCTAACAAGTGTATAGGCATGGAGTTCAGGAAAGTGATTCCGAAATAACTATCTTCTGTTTGATGGTATAAAATCTTGGTGCATTGAAGTTTATCTGTGGTTTATCATGTCAAAAAACTTCCCCTAATACTTCAATATTTCACCCAAACAAAGGTGTACTTCCAAACACATCTATCCCACTATGGTCAGCGTAACCAATGAGTTGAATTTCGATTAATCAATGAACCATTTTTGATTAACAAAATGTTTCCCTCTTAACTACTGTTCTTTCTCCGTGGAGCTGTTAATCGTTTCGGGGCGAGCTCGAGTTTCAGAATGCTTCGCGCAAAGTCGAGAAGAGTTGGACGAGAAGAAAATGGCGACCCTAGTTGCGATACTTGGCGCTTTGGTAACTCAAGGAGACAATGCTAGCCAGTTGTAACGCGATCCTACGGGCCCGTACTTTGGTTACACGGTGTATAATTTAACCACCGGTATATACTCTTGCTTAATTGCGACTGCAATGCTGTAGCTTGTTCGCCTCGAACTCGATTAGACTCGTACACGTTTGGCCTGCTTGCTTGATCCAATTGATTCACCAACGATGGGAGAATCGGCAAACACCTGCTGAAGTGAACAAAAAGTTCCTACGCAACCTAAGTGTCATCCTTGCTGTAAGGAAAACGAAATCAATCAGTATCGTTCCATAAAACTCGCCGATTCGTACTGCTTTTCACTCTTTTCAGTTCCACGACTCCGTCGTAGAACTCACCGATGAGTAAGTCTTTTCCAGCGACGTTCAATTCTGTCTCGAACGATTCTGCTTGGCAGTCGCGAGAGCCACAATAATAATCAACGATTTTATGACTTATCCCGTCAGCTGGGGGACGAGAGTAATGGCTGCTTTGTTCCAGCCGAGGTTTCTTCTTCCGCTTCCTTCCTTTCCGCGTCTTCGACTTCCCTTTCGGTCGAACGATTGCCAGGCCCCTGCCCGCTCATTCTCGTCTCGACATCTGTCGTTTGCAAGAAGGAAGTCTGGCTCACGGAAGAGCTGCGGACGCCAAAAGAGCGACGAGATAATCGCGAAAGGAGTGAAGACAGACGGTTCGTCGAACTTTCCCCGTCGACCGCGGTGCGTCTCACTCGATGAGGTATTTCCATACCATTCGGGGCGCTGATTCCTATCAGAATCGCACACTTATTATTAATCTGCTGTTGATTTGACTCGAAAACGAGATTATGTCCATTTTTTGTAGATGACGAAAAGGTAACTGAACTGAAAGATTTACAGATTTTAGACAATGTGTTTCTATAATACCGATGATAATGTCTTGCTAATATCTAGCTATCTTTTCATCGACACACGATATGAGATGTTTGATATAAAACATCCAAGAGACCAAATATCGGAGATGTTCTAAAGAATAATTAAATTGATAATTCTACGAGAGATTCAAAGTGACTGCTGATGGCTTCTCAGTCATTCGATAAACAATCGGTAGTAAATATCGGAATATTATCGAATCTCCAACTCTGCTTCATGAAAGATTCAAGATCTTCCAGGCAAACTACATGCACAATGTAAATCCATCAATTTCATCAATATCTCCCCCATGCTCCTACATATTCAATTTGTCAAGCCACTGATGTAATAGCCCTCTAACGATATTAAATTATTTCTACCCAATAGAGTTGTTAATGCCATCGATTTAACGAGGGGAAGAGTCAGCCTCGCATCGTTTCACCAACGGAGGAGGAACCGTCTTATCGGACAGTGGGCTAGGTCCATCTTGCTCCTCCTACGTTGTCGTATGACTCAACCTCCTTGTACGGCCAGCAGGAATACGCTCCTCGCAGGAAGTGCATCGTAGTTACGTCGTTGATGGTCTTTCCTCATTACCAGCCGCGCCTTTGTTCGCCCCTTTTCTTTTTTTTCTCCTCTCCCGGCAGCCATTCGACCGACTCACATCCACCAGGCGATTATACATCGTTTCACGAGCTATAAATCAAATTCGATTATGAAATCGTTTACGTTTCCTTATTCAATCCACTTGTACCGACGAATTCTTCCGAATGGCGTAGGCATGTTTCCTCGCCAAGGGAGTTGCGCCCTGCGCAGGTATTTCGCGTGCTTTCTCGACAGGGTCCAAGGTAGTGTCTAATAGTCCCCGAATGTTTACTTTGAGAAGGAAACCAGCTTAACCTCTTTACAAAAATTTGACCGACTCAAAGGGGCATTTTTTAAAATCTTGCTACACTCGTTATTACTCTACATAACATAATATGGTTGAAAATTCTTCAGATCTGAGGGTTTACTTCTTGTAAAGGTTGTAAGGGACCGAAGGAAGTTCGAACCATCTATAGGGACGAGCCGGGCTCGTGTCTTTACTACAAAACTAAATAAATACAATTTCAAAATATTTATATTATTACAATAGCAATTAAATTGCTATAAACATATCATTAATTAGATGTTCCTAGTAAATATTCATGCATTCATAGAATGTTTAAACTTGCCTTCTCCCAATGTGATGTAAAATCATCTCCTCTCCATATTTTCCTGAATTCCCAGTTGTTCTTTGTTTCCCGTCATCCTGTGGATGTTAGACAGGGTATATTTTGACAAGACTCCGGTGTTTTCGCCGTGAATGGTAAAATGTAGAAGGTAAAAGACTGTTCCATCGCGAGATTCATGAGCCTTCATCGATCGTGACGTCTTCTGTCTCCCCATCTCAGCTCTATCTCCCCAGGGATACCTGTCTTCGAGTTTTCGAGTGGCGTAGGTTAATGGAATAGTCGGAAACTGGATCGTAGAGGGAAGTTGGCGCGTCAGATAAATGTATGGAAATGTAATATCTCGAGTTAGCTCGTCGGACAGGAGGGAAAGGGGCCTCGTCTTGGGGAGTTACGATATTTAGCTGCGTTCGATGATCGAAACGAAGCAACGGAATCGATGAGCATGTTGAAGCTGAGATAGGACTCGATCGTGCTGCGTGAGAAATTTAGTACTGATAATTGTGCTGCTCTGCGCGTGGAATCCTGACAACTGCTTCTAGTAGATAATAGCAACGGCGCTCGTGCGTGCAATCTGGAAATAGATTTGATGTGTGGGTTCAGAGAATAATCTGAATATGCTGTGTAGTCAATTCATTTAATATGGCGTGTGTCAGATTCTGCAAGCATTGTCAACAATTTTAAAAATGGTCATGTCTTGTTCGAAAATTATCACAATTTTTTAATATAAAAACATTTCGCCATAAGCACTGTACTTATTGAATTTGTACATCTTTGAGTACGACCTTTATCGCTAGTAGGATAATATTCTAGAAAGCATTACCTTTCCGCTATATCTAGAAACTCCAGAATCTCTTTCCTCCCTAAACTACAGAAGTAACTTAAATAGTAATCCTCATTGGCGATAAAACTCTAAAATCCTGCGAAAACAGAATCCGGTACCTTATGCCTCATCAACAGACCATAAAGTGTTTTCCATTCAGCCTATAAAATCAACTATTTCACATTTCTGTACTTACTATTTCATTAGCCAGTTCTAAGTCGTGTCATTCCACAAAATCCCATAAAACATTCAAAAAATTACCCTCCATGCGAATTCTCATCAACTTTGCATCGACAATTAAAAAGACACTTATTAAAAAGAGAAATCGAAATCACCATTAACTGTGACTAGTACGTACTGATTAGACCAACTTTGGCGTGCCCAGATGAAAGATAAATGGTTGTGTATTCCCGAAAGCGCTTTCTAAACGCAGACGCGTGGAATCAACAAAAGACACCGACTGCTTACAATGCACAGTCGAAACTGTTTCTCATTGTACGGTGCAAATGGAAGTAACTGTAATGCGATGAGAATGGGCGCGAATTCAATCGGAGTGAGCGCAGCGATTATTGTTCCGTGGAAATGAATGGAGGGTGATGCGCGTGTGGTGCAGGTACACACACGATCGAGCTAGACGTAGTTGCAGCCGCGGTGCACACAGTGCGGTGTAGATAGGCTTACGGACGTGTTTCCGTGTTTTGTGACTCTTATCTGCGACAGTGACAGAGGTTCTCACTGGAGATGCGCTTTGACACTTTGCTTGCGAAAAGTTTGAAGGGAATTAACATTACGATAATTTTCTCTTTTTAATTTTTAACTTCTTCTGGTCTGTTAGGACGAAAGGATTTCGAGATTGGTGAATAGAATTCATTAGACGTTTGTATTGCAATCATTAGGTACTGTTTCGTATTTTGTACATCATCTAATTTATGGGGATGAAAAATATGACAGTGCTGAAGTTTGTTAATTTATATATTATTTGGTAAGATTTCTGTTGTAAATATTTGCTTGCATTTACATGACTGCTTTCTTTCATCTTTCGAGGATTATTCGAGACATTTTTCGTAGCTTGCAGCGCTTTGCAGTATGGGACTTTTTACTCTTTACCTTTTTTTGCTCGAGCATGGCAGTATTTTTTTGCACATTCGCTTGACTTCTGCCATTATTGCAGCGTAAAGAGAATTGCGTTGATGTGATTATAATGTTTATGTAGCGCCATTGCTAGGGAGGATTTCCACCCTTCCCAGGAAAGGGTTCCAAAAGAGATACACGTTGGGTCCTGATATGTCTTCGTTGTGTGAACACGATCCCAATCATCTTTTCGTGGAGTGTAAGTGGACCACTATAATTATTTGCTTTTCTACGATAATTCTTGGTATCCTAATCAATCACGAAACTTTTATAGTTTTATCAAATTTTTTAGTATACTTTACATTAAATATTAAAATTAATTTTTATGGGTGGTTAGCAAAACTATAATTATTTTCATTCCTTAAATATCTCAAATTAAGGAAAATTTAATAATTTGTAACCCGAAGGAAGAGATTCCATTCTTCAAAAAATAGTCGCCAGTCAAAAGATTATTCAGCGTACCTATATCAATATACCCAATTTCAAACGTTCCATTTCCTTCTCCAAAAATAAAAAAAAACATCGAAACACCCTAGATGAAAAATGCACCGAAAGCAATAGCCTTTTTGCACAAAAGAATCGTCCAACCCCTTCCTCCCTATCTCGCTTATTCCTTCCGAATCCAATAAAACTCGATCCCCAGGGGAAAACAGCAGACGCGAGAAAAACAACCGCGACTATTTCCCGATCCAGAAAACAGCATCTCCAGCGATCCATATTTGGCATCGTCTCCGCGACCTACATTACATCGCGCTTCGAAAACGTTCAAAAGTGAAACCAAAGCGAAGCCCTTCTGTTCCCATCAGTTGTTCAGCGTTCCATCGGACGCTCCTAATTTTATCCTCGTATTTTTCGAAGTGTTTCCGCTTGGAATAGGTGATTTATGAAGGGAAGAGAAAAACGAAGGCCAAGGGGAGTCGAATCCTCGAAGCTGCTCGATTTTCACCGTGTTCCTTGACCGTTACGCGGAGGCAACATGATGCCACACTTTTTCGAATGTTTACGCGAGAAGAGCGCGCGTTTGGATGCCGGCCAGCGGTATTTTTACGCGCCGCGATTGGCGGGCAGGGGGCGGAAACTGGTGCAACGGAATCACCGCAATACGGGCCCGAACCGTGGTCGACGGGTGCAGGAAGCAAGACGCCGTAACCCAGCCTCGATGCACTCGAAAGGGGGATGCAAAAAGAATTTCCCCCGGTGGAACTGCGGCATTCGTATTCCAGCACCGTGGTGTGTAAATGCTGACCCATATTCCGGTCCATTTTGAAGTAATTCCAGGCGCCGATGCCGGACAAGCTTGGCCTTGTGGAATTTCACCGTTGCGGCGAACGGCTAATTCTTCAGGGAAAACAAATGTGGAATAAGTTCCATATCTGGGTGCACACTTTTTAAAATGAAAATAACTTTGAATGCACTATGTTGATTCAGAATTTTGGCAGTGAAGGCGATCGTAAATTTGGTATCCTGATTTAAAGTACACTGCCTCACGTATCTCTCTGTTTTCGAAACAGTTTGCGCATACTAAATCAGGCTGCTTCTTAAACTTCCTGTGACCTAGTGAATGCGTGGCTTTCGGTGAGGTTTCTTTTAGGAAACTATGTCGTTGGGAATTATCGCCGACCTATTTCGGTATCTCCTAGAATGCGTATGCATGAGGACGTAAGTAAAAATTGTGCGTATCGATATTTCGTAACATTTTCATTAGTTTGTTGCTAGCTGCTTCCTATCTTCTTTATTGAACTTAGTATTGTCATCACTTGGGTTCAAATTGTGGGATTTCTACGTGCTATTACACCCCAAAACCCGTTAATTAGTTCCTCATACAATATTCTACAATAACTAAGTTACCAAAAAAGAAATAGAATACTCCCTAAATACTATTAAAATTAATCAAACTCTATATCAAGCAAAACATGATAATAAAACAACTGAGCATGGTAATTGGAAGGATTTAAAAAGCAACATTGCAATGTGAGAAAATAGAAAAGAATCTATTCGTGGTACGTTAATAAACTTGTACCATGCTCCAAGAAAGCGTGAAGACTTAATAGCCTGCTAAGTGTTCGTCGATTTGTTGTGCAATTTAATATACAGCAACGGGCGTGATTAATTTTCTATTCCCCTGTCAAACGATTGTAAACTTCGTAGAACATGCAATCTGCGAGAAAAATCGCGCGGGAAACGTGGGGCGAAGGAAGTAGACCAGTCGCGTGGAAATTGGAGGAGGCTCTGAGCAGTGAGTGCAGCTTTCACCGGATTACGCAAAAGTGCCACTGTGGAGCGTTGAAACCGTCCCAGAATGGGAAACAATGACTGAGCTGCATACTAATTTCCAAACTAGAAGAAAAATAATTGCTTTTCTCACCTGAACTGCTGCTTTTACCGGGCTACCAAGAAAACATTGAGATTTTACGTCCTAAATTACTGTTCTCGTTTTCCCCTTTCATGAACTTTCAAGATTTATTGCAATATTCAGTTTAATTTATAATGATTCCACCCTCTGATGCTTCTTTTTTGTATTCCATTGTAATGGTCAATTTCTTGGTTTACTTTACTTAAATGGCACTATGAAATTAGTAGAAAGATGCTCTGTATATGGGTACTGATCATTTTGGTTGCAAATTTGGATAGGGGAGTCTAAATGTGTTCATTTTCATTTTTGGAGACGTCTTCTTTGTAGTAACTTTGTGAAGTTCTTAATCGAGGATTCGAGCTCCTCATGCATACGACCTGTTTTCATTCTACTATGGTTAATTCTGTTCGCGTCGATGCCAAAGGCCTTCGTAGGCAGTTTTGTGGAAAAAAGTTGAAATTTCTTTTATGTACTGAATAGACTGCACGAGATAAATACTTGATATATTAAGTTTCCAGTGACAATATGCGTGCCTGTAATCTTCATTTCGAAATTCAGATTTGCTTAAAAACCATCTAGGCAGGAGGAAATGACATGGAAGCTTGGATTCAACGAGATTCCAAATAAATATTCACATACGTGTCAAAATTTGTCAATTTATCGTTAAACATTTCATAAATGCCGAGAAGAAAAATCCCAAGTAAACCATGTGGAAACGATTGCACGTATGCATAAACCACTTTACTCCGATTCACGTCATGAACTGCTGCAACGATTCTCATTGTCCCATCGAACGATGGCAATTTCCAATTATTGAAGCGCGACGAATAAAGCCGCGAAGTCCATCGCCGAATCGAGAATCGATTGGGGATTTACAAACACCAACTTGGACGGGCCGCAAACAATGGCCCCGCGGCGTGCCACATTCAGAATCAATTTCGCGCCACGCGAAACGGCGAATCGCGCGCGACAGGCGGGCAAAAGTCAAAGGTGAATTAATTAACGGCGACCTCATTTTCCTTCGAAGCCAGTGTTGTTAGCAAATAAGCGTTGAATTACACGTGGGTGACACTGGGTGTCATCAGCGGGGTGCTATCTATAGCGATTTATGGAAGCCACTGGCGCATCAGCCAGCCTCGCCCATTCGACGTTTAAAGGACAGGTCTTAATTAAAACTCAGTAGCCACTTAACTCTCTTCAAACATTTCACTTGGCCAAGTGGCATTTAAAGATTTTATATTATGTGGGTAGGTATGTAAATCGTCAAACTTAACGATGGGAAGAATTATTATATTATACGAAGAAAGAGAAAATGCAAGAAATGAACGAGAAATGCAAGCTTCTTTTGCGAACAAATTCAAAGAAATCAGTTTAGGAGGAATTGTTGTATTTGATATTCTAATATTTTTTGAGAAATCGTTTGATTAATTTTGTGCATTCGGCGTTTATTCAATGTTCGTAGGTGTCTACTGGTGATGCAATTTGTTATTCGCTTAATTTCAGCAATTTTCAGAGTACCTAGTCTGTATTTTAAAAGCTTTAAAGAAACAAGTGAAAATGTGGTAATTTTGCTCTGGTTATGTGTCATGACGATTTTTAATTAATTTTTCAAACAGCTGGTAAAATAATGATGAAGGCAATTACGTGCTCCCCTATGTTTTCAAGTGACAGCAGGTTAATTAATCTTTTCAAACAACGAAAATGCTGACGCAACGACGACTCGGCCCCATTGTTATCCTGCATTTTCCAGCGATAATTTGGTGATTAACTAATGAATTGACGAAACCATAACGCAAAATCGCAGTTTTGTCGTGTCTAGAGATGATGATAGTTTGATTAACTTCAATGCAGGGAAGATTTCCTTTTTGTATTTTAAGATGCTGACTTAATTGTATGTATACATTATCATAGGACGAGGCGTGCAATTAAGTTGCTCGTTATCTGATGCTCCGTAGAGATAAAGGCTCAATTAACTCCGGAGGCATTGAATCGCAATAATTAACGAAATAATGATAGCAGCCGCGAGAATATTTACAATGTTCTCTTGTCCAGGGCATCGAGGCGACAGCTGATTAATTGTTCACGACGAAAACCGCGAATTATGCGATCAGCCTGATAAAGATCAGGGCCATCGAAGCGGCTTAATTGTTTCGCGTAATCCTGCATCAGCGTTGCATCGTTGCACCGTTCGCGCCAAGTGCATCGTTGCACGGCCGTTTGCACTCGTAACTCAGGCAGCAAGTAATAGCACAAACGATTATCGTTTGTAACTTTCAAACAGTGCAAATCGTGGAAGTTGCTCGACTGTTGTAGAGTTTGAGAGGAGGTGGCATTAATTTTGTTAGAGAGGTTGAATAAATGCAATGAATCTGGTTAAGGGTAGTAGTCAGTGTTTGTTTGCCAATTGGAGGGAGGTTATTTTAGAAATGGTAATGTTTATTAAAATTGCGGTACTATTATGTCTTTTTAATTTGACACACTAGAGATAGTAATTATTTATTATACACATAAATTAGTATGGAGCACGGTAGAATAGTTGCCGAGAAAAATAAAGCTCAAAGAGATAAGTAATTTTCAAAGAAAAGTTAAATGTTTAATGCGGACACTTGTCAGTTAATCCATTTAACAATTTAATGCAATGTAAATGAGCACAAAGTAGGAATATTCACTGAATGAGTATATATTATTATTTGAAAATTTTGCTACTGAAAATACGATGAAATTTTTGTTAATTACTTACTACTTAAGTACTTAATTGTAATCTAAATCATAAATAATAGAATAACTACTTAAAAGGAGAAAACAGATAACTCCTTCAGGAAGTTCATACAAATCCTCCTTAAAAGCGACATCGATTCGGCAACTCGGTAAGGAAGTCGCAGCACTTGAAACAAGCCTTCAGACCAGTGTACTCTAGTTTGATTTTCGTACGACCCTGTACCTGAAAGCACACAGAGGGGTGTCGAAATTGGTTTAATTGGTCAGATTGCCCTCGCTTGGACGGTCACTCGATACTGTATCGCACACTTGACCGGAGTCGGGCTCAATGGAAACGTTTTCATTAATTTTGGAGCCCACCCTTTCTGCTGCCGACTCGTTCAAGGGGAGAATAAGCGTGGAGAGCAGTGCGAGTGATTGTGAAACGGATGCTTCGGCACGATTATCTCGAGTACACAAATAGGAGACAGTCTCCACAAAATTTCGCCGTGATATTATTAACAAAAACATGAAAATTATCACCATTTATTTCGGAACTGTTGCAACTTGTCAAAGATTAGATATCAATTAAAGCAGAATACATTAACTCAGAATAATAATGGGAATTATTTATATTACAGCTGGTTAAAATCGATAGTTCGATGGCAACTCCAATTTCTCTCTAAATGTAAAAGACAACATTTTTATCAACTTTGAGAGCAGTTTAAATTTTTCAATTTTAAATATGTCATCTAATCTGTACGCTTATAGTATCTCTAATCATACTATTCCCTTCCTTTCTGTTACAGGTGAGTTAAAATCGTGGTCCTTGCCAAGAGGCTTCCCGCCAGAGATAACGGTGCAGGAGCATGACGAAGGTAAAGATTGAGTCAGCTGATCAGCCGCGATGCTGATCGCCATTTAACTGCGCATTTTGCTTCACACCAGAGCACAGGATGCCCGGTGCTAGCGCTAATTATAAATGCGATTGTTCCGCGAGAACGCGTCGGTGCGTTTCCTCGATAATCGTGGGTAGATCCAAAGGACTCGATGAACATAGGGGGTTCAGACGCCTTGGCTCGTATTTATGAACGCAGCAGCCTTGGGAAACAATCCCAGTTCTGGTATTAATTAAAAAAATGTTGATCGCGACGGTGTTCGGGATGAAGGTGCACGCGTGGAACCAAGATCGCAGCTGTAGCACTTTGGTTCACACAGCTAGATACTAAATTTTAATGGGGTTTTCAGGCTTCTTTGCACTATTCACTTCGGCGGCTTATAATTACTATTTCAGATATTTTTACTTGATACAGATCATGCTGGTTTAAAAAAAGATAGAATGACTGAAATACCACTCGTGTGAAAAGACCCTCGCAGAGATCTATCGTTTGCTCTTTCGAAAGTTGCTAAATTCTACATGTGTGTTATGATAATTTAAATCTTGCTCCACTAGCCCTTACAACCTTGCCTTTTTAATAAAATAGGGAAATAAGTCACGCTTCATAGCAGAGTATGTATTCCCATCACCTGGATCAAGAACTCTGCCTTCCATCGCTTCTATCATCGTTGCATGCCGACGATATTCAGTTCTATCAGTTTCCCTCGTTCCTACGGTGGTTAGAACCCATTCGTGTCCGACTGATTTGCGTAAGGCTATTGCTTAATTATTCAAATAGGCGCATATGCGGCCGCGATTACGCTCACAGCTGCTGTTTGCCGAAGCAAACGAACAGACCAGCGTATTTCCGCTCGCGTACTCTCCACACGCAACGAATAAGCCACAGTACCTTTTTCGACCCACGAACTTAACCAACGTTCTGTTTCTATTGTTTTTTCCTATTCAGAATAATTAAGCAATCCAGAATCCCTCGTCCTTCGAGCGAATTTCTGCATCTGCAACTGTTCAGTGACGGATGGAGCAAATTACTTATTATGACGCTTCCTTCCTTTTCTTGGAGGAACTTTTAGGGTTAAATTCGATTCGTGGATTCGCCGAATTTGTAAAATAATTCTTCTTCAATTTTTCTTCCTGCGATTAGCCTCAAAGCTTTAATTGTTAATTAGCTTCCTTCAGTTATCCTTAAATGCCTCAAGCTTTCTATCGATATGTTGCACGTACTTAAATATAAAAACCAAAATAACTAATAAATATCTAGTAAAAATACCAACTGCAAAGTGGCATTGCATAGATTACAGAAAACGTGTCCCAAATATTAATATTAGTATCTACCTACCCAAAAACAGAGACAAGACGAAACTTGGGGCTCCATCTGCTCGCGGAATTATAAGTAGCGTCTCCCACGCTTTTAACACATCATTACACATAGCGTGGACCAACTGTATCTATGCAAAATTGCCGGAAACTAGCGCACTCGCCCTTGTTAGAAAGTGGGATTAATGGCAGGGGCGCGAAATTATTCAGCAGGGTGGATTGTCTCGCTGGTAGCGATTGAATGCAGGAGCAGAATTCCCGCTTTGCTAATGGTTCCGTGTTTGTCGATGGGTTCGCCCTCATTCCAGCGTTTCGTTTAAACGCCCAATGAAACGAAACACGTCTGTTCGTTTTGTGAAGAGATCCGCGCAGTCGGTTTAGCGCGCGCGAAGTGGCGTGTCGATCTGGCGATGCGAAGGCGGCCACGAGTGCCACTCGACCTGGCTTTTACGGGGAGAAATGGGTAACTTCGCTTTTTGCAGGACTCGTTAAACTTGCCCCAGATTTCGAGTGCTATCTGAATCGCACACGGTAGTTAGCTCCTCGAATCCCGAGCAATTTCTGCGTCGATAGCTGCCGGATATACCTCGATCCACACTGATGACGTTAACGATTCACGTGGCACGTATTCCTCCCAGGAATGTCAAAATATAAATCGAAAGAGTTGAAATGGTAAGCGATGTAAAAAAAAATAACCAATAATTTTTTCAGTGGAGAGAATAATTTATTATAACTCTGTAATATTTATTATATAGAATAATTTATTTTAACTGTTAGGGCTATCGCAAGATAGAGCCAAAATCGTAAGTGCCAACATCACTGTGGGGGAAACGATGAAAGTACCAGCAATCTTCGCGGCCGTAATCTTTTTATTTCCCTATAAATCTGTAAAGGTGGTATACGCTGAAAGTCCATAGCGATAAAAGCTCGAGTTCGGATAAACGTAAGTAAATGATGTGAGTCACAAGTGCCAGTAGTTAAACATTTTAACTACTGGCACTTACATCGTTTACCGTTTCAACTCCTCGATTTCCTTAAGACCTTGAGTAGTGCGCGGTTATAAAAGTCGCAGAGTTCCAGAAAATATCGATGTGAAGACACACCAACGCCAGTCGATGCTTTAAACAGTGGAAGAATTATTAATAAATCTTCCAAAATTGCATTCCAATCATTCAATTATTTTCTTTCCAAATATCACAGATTATTATCCCAGAATCCATACACTATTCAGATGGGTGATCATTTCTATCTCCCCAGCAGAGTTTTATTTTTCCATATTTTACTGTCTCCAATATTTCCACTTTTCTTGCGACAAAAACTCTGCGAGCGATAGATTTACCAAGAGAAGCAAGGTGTATGTTTAGTCGGATGATAGGTTGTGTTCCTGACACGATCTTAATTTTCTACATTTTACTCCTTCGCGAAGCCGTACCCCACTTTCTGATCTCGCTTTATTAAGTTTCGCGTGAAGGGCGGTTGCACGACGAAGTTCTAGGAAACGTTACGTTCGTTGTGTAACTTTTGCTCGTATGGAAATTAGCAGTTGGCATCGACCCCGAGGAAGCGTCACGACGATTTCATTGATGCAACTTCGAATAGAGAACTTAAGCCACAGTTACAGCTCTCCCGTGGAAACGGAGTCGAGTTGTTCGCGAAACTCACTAGACTGACGTGCTTGAGTTTTTGGTTCTACGTAACGCCTGGTTCAAACAATGGAACTTTATTCATCTATTATTACCCATATGCTACATCAAGGTGTGATAATACGATGGAGAAGGAAAAATAGAGAACAATGGACCGTTAAATAATATGGAAAAATTAGTTGCATTGGGTGTTGAGATTGAGAAACTTCCATCTGTCTGGGAATTGTACGAGAATGTTGTCTGTGTATCATAATTTTTGTGACTTTTCATATTTATTTGTGATTGGAGATAACATTCATTTAACTCCACGATCGTTCACTCGTGTTGAGGGAAGTTCATAACCATGTCTATTTAGTAGAGTAATTTACGTTGAGCGTACTTGCTTCTAATTACTTTGAGTAGGTACATAATATGAGCGCTTAGAACCAAACGAATGCAAGTGACATTTTTGAAAATTTTGAATCAAGAGCAGAAACGATTAGTTAAATACTTAAATATAATGTTGTCACTTACTATATGTCAAGCATTAAATATTACTTAATTTTCATAGAGACTTTACGTGGAATTTTTTTACCACATTTGAATTCCAAACTGGATTTCCTATTATCTATTCCAAATTCAAATTATTCGTTAGTTCGTTATTTAATTTATTGTCCATTAATTGCGAACAACTTGGCGAAAGGAGCAAACGAAAGCAGTGTGGGTGAAGAATAACACAAGGGAATAGTCTTGTACCAAGAGTATGTTCAAACATTTAATTCGTTTATAATTTATGTAATTCAGTTCAAGCCTCTTTATTAACTTTCAGAGATAAACCATGAAACGGTAATTGAGATATCTTACTCGAAACAAGAGTGCTCGATCCACACCCTGTTTCTGCGAGGCTTTCGCAAGAATCTTTTCGAGCACCTTTCTCCAGGTGCTAAAATTATCCGTGCCGTCGTAAAAATACCCATCCTCGATCCCCTCATCTCGCCAAACGTGCTCGATCTTAGTTCCGCGAAGGGCCACACGAGACGTGTCCCATCTCTTCAATTTAATTTTGTCTCGCCATGTCCGGTTGATTCTTTTTCCGAACGTCTAAGCTCTATCCAGCAAGGAGAATCCATCACGTTTTCTATTAATTATGTACTGTGACGTGTCAGTGGAAAACACCTAATTAAGAATTCTAACGCGACGAATTACTTCCTGGAAAACGTTGGCATCAAAATTCAAGGTAACGAAGCATCATTAGTAAAGCCCTATTGCATAATAGTGCATCACGTGTGCAGCCTGCATATGTGATAGCAGCAACCTCGGCCTTTAACAACTCATTGTGACATCAACTGCAAGGTGACCATCTCAAGCAAAGTATTATTTCTCGAAGAAGGCTACAAAGAATTTAGTCATATTTTCAGGGGGATAAACAAGATTGTGTAATTTTCATGTTGCAAGAATGAGTTCTTATTCTAAACATAGATATATTCAGAGAAGGTGAGTCTTCTTGATTAAAATAACCGAAGAAGAATTCATTGATAGATCTTGTTCTCCCAAAAATGGGCAAAGAGTACTAAACTTTGACAACTTGAATTTTGTAAAAAAATTCAAAACCAACAAAACGATGACTTAAACTCCCCCTAATTTCACGTGGACTATATCATCCTTCAGTTTCATCAAAATCCCTCACATCCTCGCGGAAAAGTGACGTGTCTTGCTCAATCCTTATGGAAGCTTATGCGTTTCTCACATAAGATCACTTCTGCTAATTTCCCACGTTTTGCGCACCCTAATAAGCACCGTAAACCCAAAAGAATCGCCAGTATCTTCCCTTTTAAAACGAAGCCTAGATCGAACAAAATGCACCCTCCACTCCTGACACATTTTCACCCCAAGCATCGCCCTTGGCCATGACACAAGCTTCCCTCGCTCTAATGACCGCCAACCGGCCAAGTTTCGACCATTTGCGATGCAGGGTGCCATCCAGCAGCGTCGCGACGCTCGCTCGGTCCCACCACCCAGCGAATTCGTCTGAGATTCGCGATACCCGAGTCCGCCCCGTAGGATATTGTCACTAGGAGCCTCGGCGTCCCGATGAGCATTGTTAACCCGTATTTATGACGCGGCATGGCCAGCAGCCAGGTTAATGCGCCAAAGTTACGTGGTCCTGTGCTGTCGTCCGTTGATGCGGGCGCATAGAAGTGCATCGGGGCCAGGCGTGCGCGCGTGCACGCGCCACGCGTGTATGTAGGTCGCCACGCAGGCGAGAGGCATTTTGGAAGCGTGAATCGTGCATATTTCATCGTGCACACATTACGGGGGCACCCCGAGCTACTCCTGGGTCGCAAGGTCCGCCCAACTCAAGAGGAATCTATCTCGACGACCTGTGACACCTGGAAAGCATTGCGATCGCCATTAATCACTCATGGCTCTGGAAGAGTCTCGTTGAAAGCGGAAAAGCGCTTTGGAACGAGTGGAAATTTGGGTTACGTGGGTAGGGAAGAGTTGGAAAGGAAATTTTTGGGGAATCGAGTCTCCTGAAGCTTAGGGGAAATAATTTTCTCAGGAAATTTGATGGATCGAAAAACAAAAAATCTATATAGATACGGTATGTGTCCCTTTTCCACTGAGCCCCTCATTTTTGTAACAATCCCTTCGGTTCAAAGGTTGGACATAGTGAAATCTTGGTATCTACCAATGATTCCGAAGCTGCCCACTATATTAAGCACGTGTCCTCTCGAATTCACATCAAGGTGTAACGATGTTTTTACCTGAAAAGAGTATTCGCAAAAGCAGT
Organism: Andrena haemorrhoa; assembly: GCA_910592295.1. NCBI lineage: Eukaryota > Metazoa > Arthropoda > Insecta > Hymenoptera > Andrenidae > Andrena > Andrena haemorrhoa. The sequence goes on along the minus strand of OU342940.1, from coordinate 4,826,155 downwards.
CGTGAGACAGAGTAATATCTCATGGGAAAGGGTTCCCAAGTGCATCGAGGTGTTGAATTTTCTTCTCGCGTCTACCATCGCCTGGTCGTTTGCCTCGATTTTCATCGCTCCTTTATTCACGTTGCTCCATTTACACCGAACTCACGTTGCCCTATCGAGTTTCCACCTTGTTTCATCTATATTCCGCTCGCGGAGGCATCAAACGCGAAGGTAATTTCGTAGGTGTCAACGGGTCAAGTGCTGAAGCAATGGCGAACCAGCAGGAAGAGAGCACTTAGCGTAGAATAATAAGGAACCTCGTTACGGTAACAACGAACGGCTGAGTCCGCAGAAAATGTCGTCTAATCGCGGAGAGGAAGTCACGGTTAATTCCATCTGTTTCTGTTTACCATTGTTAATGAGATTCGGTGTGAAATTCTCTGCGCGGTATCATCGCCGCCGTAATTGGGAGGCGCGTTAATTAAATTAATTACGCCTGTGGCAGGATGATTCATCATTTCTCTTCCGATGATCAAGGAAAACGGAGACTAATAATGTTTAAGGAGAATAAAAGAGATACCAAGGGACACCGAAATTCGTGTCGTAAAGGCAAGGACAACAACTTTATCGCAAACATGCAGCGGGTATTAATAAAAATCAAGGACGATTTGTCTGAATCGATTTTATTTATAAACGACGAGGAAAGTTTACATAAACTCTTGTCCTTGAGAAAATTTTCTTTTTTTAGTCCCAGCCAATCTTCGAAATAAGTATTATGGGATGTGCAAGTAAACAGTTTACATCGTGCGGTTGGCTATTTTAACGCGAGAGAAAATATCTTCCTCCGCATTTTACCTTCTGAATGAAAATTGTATCTCCACGTATTCTGACACTTCAGAAATCCCCTGATTTTATAATAACATCCCAGTATAAAGTAACACATTCTGACCTCTTTAATTAATACACGATTGCATCGAATTAACGTACATACATGCGGTTACAAAACGCTCTTATAAAACAGTTCATTTAATCTTCCACGACAATTGCATCGCTCAAAGCCAACGCTAAAGCAGCGTCCTCCATTTTCATTAACTGCCTGCACGCCACATTCGTACCCAAGGATCCGTTTCACGTAAACCAACACGTCCGCCCAAGAGATATTCAGTTACCGCGTAAAGAACGGGCGGATCGTGAAAGCGTTCGAGAAGTTTTTGTTGTGTCATCTCCCTTTATGCCCTGCTCCTTCGAGAATAAAAGCACAATAACCGGGCTGGCGTGCAAGAAGCGCGACGTGGAAAGCGTGCAAAGCCCCCACCTCCGGCGAAACTGTGCTCGCCGAACGGCCCCGTGTGTCTCCCGTGTCGAAGTTGGCTGCCATTTCGCGGAAAACTCTTTCTCTGTAAGATGGAAGTTGCACGTAGGTACGCCTTGTCAGTATTTCTCGGCGAGCCGGGGGTTGGAGGTGGTGCGTGTGGTGTCACGGAGTAAACATATTTTCGCATGTAGCCCCCATTATCCTCGCCACTTCCCGCGCCTTTTCAGCCGGAGGAGATTGCACGGGCAATCTTCAGAAATTGCACAACTTGGGGGACGAGGATTCTTCTTGCACGGTCCGCGCGCCATTTATCAGCGGCATCGATGCGCCATCCGCTGGTATCGTTTCGCTTTATCGCCCGGCCACCGATTTGGCCGTCGTACCACGGTTTTTGTGCGGCCTCTTGCGGGGAGACAGACTGCAGCGCGTGTGATTTCGAAACGATTTTTACCCGTTGCATTTTGCCCCGCGGTTTTTGCGTTTTCGTTTGCACATCGGTGCCCGTGGCCCGATTCGTTTTGCTCGACTGTGGAGCGAGGAAAAACGGAGGCAAACGAAACGTGAACGGATTAGAATTAAAACTGACGTCCATACTGATTTTTTTAGAGTAACAGGAAAGTCCAATTTTTGTACATATTTGTAGGTATCGCTGGATATCGCGGCTTTACGTGTCTAATTGAATCTGTAGGCGAAAAAGAGAGCCTCGGGTGACGGGACTCGAAGCCAAGATCTGCGGATTCTCTGTGCACTGGCTAGCCGCGTTACCAATTCTCCCAACGCTGACTCTCTGATGGGACACTTTGTCTGAACTCTACAAGTATCTACCGAAAGCAACAGAGCGCCACCAATGTGCCAATCGCTTCGTAGGACGTTTCTCTTCGGGCTGCATTGCCCTCGTACAGATGAAAGTTGATGGGTTTCGAGGAAGACATTATACAGTGACACATAGGTACATTATGTGTAATCACAGCAAAGGGTTACTGATTTACAACTCGAATAGGAACTGAGAATCTGAGAAACGATTACACACGAACCCTTTCCTCCTCACAGGTTCTATTTACCACTTGCATTCCCACCTACAGTCCTCACGCCCGTCTGTATTACATTAATCCACAGAATGCTCTCGCTTTCGTCTTTGCGCAAGCCTGAATGCCACCAGAAAAAAAGGTAACAGCCACCTTCAAAGGCCGTAATCGCCTGCACCCATAATCCAGCTACATCCACCGCGTAATACTCCCCTCGAAACGCTTGAACCGTCCCCTGGGACATCGCTCTCTATCGCGGACGATTCCGAGGAGAGTTGCGTGGATCGATTAAACCGATGCATCCCCCGTGTAATCATCGGATTTTGATCTTGACCTTTTGCAGCGAAATTCCTCCGTGAATGGCAAAGCGCGGTGGGGGCCTGGCCAGTGGTGCAGGCCTCTTTAATGCCCGGCCAACGAAACGGGCGACTATGATAGCCATTGCGCCCGCCGCTAAAAATAATGCGCGCTATAACCATAACGCGGTGCTCTCTCACGTGCGGCGCGTCTGGCGCACTGTCGGAAAACGGCTGGAAACGAGCAAAAGGAGGAGACTAGGGGAGACGGAGGGGCGTTAAGTCGGTTGGTAGGTAAAGTGCAGGCCACGGTAAGAGATAAATGCCGTCTGCTCCGCTTGCCATCGCCGTGCGAGCCCGCGCGCGCGCGCCTCCCTCTCTGTTTGCCCGCGCGAACGGAGGAAGGCCGAATTAACGCAAATGTAAATATTCGCAGCTGCCATTCGCGCGGTTCGCACGCGAGCCAGGGGGGAGAAATTGCTGCGATTAACGTCTTCCTCGGCAGTCGGAGAGGGACGACGCCCTCTCGGGCCCCGAGGACGCTTTTCCCTCGATAAAAATCGCGAATACCCGAGTCGAGATTCGAGCCGCGACCAGTCCTCCTACCCATGGCTTTACAAATCGCCCTCCGCCCAGCCTCGCCGTGATTTCTGCCCCTCTAATTAATAGGGAAGCGATTTTTCCGCGAACGGCCATACGTTCCGCGCGCCACGCCCGCAACCCGGTTTTATCCGAATTTCGTGGGGGCACCACCGGCTCCCGGGGATCGAGTGAATTTTTTACAAGCCATAAAATTTTATATCCGCCGTTATAGCAGCGAGATCGGCGAGCTGTCGCGCGGGGCTTCTGATTTTTCCCATTGTAATTGGCGTTTTATCGCGTGCCCGGTGCGCTGCGCGGTTAAACGCGTTTGACCTCGTTGGGAGTATTCCTTGCGAACGTGGTACGAACTGCACGCGTGGAATTGCATTTTAAATGTTATAATCGGGGCGGTGTAACGATGTTTTTAATACTCGGAGAGGTGGTATTTATCCTGCGATGGGTTAATCCCGGGAGAGATGGCCAGATGTCATGATTACAGTGTTCAAAACCGATTTTCAGCAAATACTGCCTTCAAGGAAATATTGGTCACTTTGTTGAATCAGCAGAAAATTTTAAACATATTCGGTTTATTCTGATAGAATAAATAATATCAGTATTAAGTAGTTTTAATAGACATTTTAAGAGTTCTTGTAGATAACGCTGCAAGTGCCAAAATTTAAAAAAAATTTATCGGAAAATGTTCTATGTGCCAATGGTAATACTATAATATACATATATATGTAGAATTGTGAAAGGAAAAATACAGGTAACATTCTCCAGTTCCCTTTAATAGTTCAAATTTTTAACTAATTCTTTGACAAGTCAATTATTCCTTCTACACGAACGCGTTACACAATATACTAAAATGTTTTACGTAAGGTGGATGGTGTCTTCTCGCGTCACCGTTTGTCTAGTTTTATATAAATTTCCATGGCTGATAGTTTCCCCGGCGACCTATGGGGTCCAAGGGAGCCTCCAGCTGAGAAGCAAACGCGAGGGCTCGTGCCGTTTCTTCTTCCCAAGATCCCCCAAGTCCTCCTCGTCCCTTCGTTACGTCCGCGGTTCTTCCAACGGTCCCGCTGTTCTCGTTTTTTTTGGCTCTCCTCCTCGCGAGCGCCTCGTCGACCAGACGACTTGGCGCGCGCCACTTTATGTCCCCGAGAAGTTACGATTGCCTTCCTGAACCCGCGGAGTTTCGCTTCGACTCGACTTTCCTCGTGCAACGGGGGCACAGACGTCGTTTCCCTATCATAAAGTTATAATTTCGGACAAGGGGGCGGTCGTGGATCAGAGCAGAGACGCTGCGCGTAAATTTGCCGATCGTTTTATTCTGTACATTATCGTCGTGGACGTCAAGATCAGATAATCTGCGCGATTCGTATGTACATGGAGGAGGTCGGACGCGTGCCAAGACTTTATTCGTGGCAATTTATCTGATGCGCTACTTTCCGTCATCTTTTATGAGGGAGGATTTTTAATTCAGCTCCCATGGTGGCATTTTATTTGTACCCGCGTTATTTTGACGCATTATGCACGTTGAACCAAAAGAGTCATTAAGCAGTCGTTACTTCAGAAATTATTAGGTTTAGAAACATAATTTCTCTTTAGTACTTTGGAATTAATTAAGCGGCCCACAGACGATGCAATTTATCGCACAGCTGGTTATATGCACACCATACGTTGCTTCGACCGTTTGAAAAACAGTTACAACGTTTGTGGCGCTGTTGTAGAATCTATAGTATGACGTCCGCGGGCAAAAGTGAATACGATCTATCGTTGCAACTGTCTGTTCAACACGTCGTAGGTACAACACGTCGTACGATACATCGCATCGTCTGTGTTCCGTTTTCGGACTTCTTATTACTCAAGCAAATATAACGATGACCAAATCTATTTAAAGCATAAGCCGATACAACTTCCGATATCATTCGACAATGTTATCGCCCGAAATGAGTGTGGAAATATCACCCTCGAGCCGCCGCGTAATTAATCAATCAAACACGCGATCGGCCCAGCTACTTTAAAATCCTACTCCAACTGTAATCAGTGAAAATCTAGATAAAACGATCGCGTGGCATTTATTCGAACGCTCAGCCCCGCTTCCGGTTCCCTGAAAATACTTCAGAAATCAGCTGATCTGTATCGCAAACCGTCACTACGCCACCAGCGCCGTGGTCGCAGTCACGGCGGCGGCGCGAAACGCTTTCCACCTCCTACGTTCACTGAGGCAGAGACTTCGCGCAGTCCAGTTTCGGTGTTCCTGCGCGACGGTACGAAGCGACCGCGGTGACCCGTGTCCGTGCTCGTCGCACTTGAACCGTGCATCGTCGCGGGTGAAACGAGTGTCGCGTACCGAGTCAGTGAGGAAGTGCAGCGCGACGACGAGCAACGTTCGGGGAACTGTCGCGCGCCGAGGAGGAGGAAATCGGTAATAACCACCAATCGTTGGAAACGAGCGGTCCCAATACCGGAGTCGGTTGAGGCCCGGTGACAATCGGGTTCCGTCCTGTACCCCGTTCGCAGTGCAAGCCTGTCGATGCACCGCGGATATCGGAGCGTCGATCTTAGGGTCGATTAGGTTTCGTGGACGCCGGTTTGCACGGCGATCGACGAGGCTTGTTGGCGCGCGGTCCGATCGCGAGACAGGAAAGCAGGGACGTGGTGAACGGCAGAGGGAACGCGGCAGACGGTGCCTGTGGAGGAAACAGACAAAAGGGATTCGAATGCGTGCGCGCGTACGCGTCTCCTTTGACGGGAAGATGCTGAACGATGGCCTCGAGATTCGCCGCGTGCCTGCCTCGATTTACCCGTGAACCCCTCTGGCCCGTGATCGGCGATCTTCCATGAAGTAAATGTAAGTCTCCATGTTTCGTTAACCGCGAAATTTCGTCCCGCGTGCACGCGGATTGATACGCCGGCGTGTGTTGTCGCGCGTTACGTGACGCTGCTTTTCAAACGCCTCGATTCGAGGAACGACAAGGTTCTAGGTGTGTACCATAATATTGCCCAAGGTCAAAGCTTTTGCTTGGCCCGTGGTTGAATGTATGAGTGGATGATAGGTCTCGTTGAATCGCCACTGTTTTGGGAATAGGATTCTAGGTTTTGTATGGAGTTCACGTGTCTGGGGATTGATAATAGATCGTGTAATAGGAAGCGGCTTCCGTGCGTTGTTTGGACCTGCCAACATGGCGGCGGGAATATTCAAATTTAGATCTTTGACTCGGGTTTCGTTTGTTAGCGAGGTATTTGATGTTTTTTAGTATTTTTTGATAGATTTTAGCTCGGCTGCTTTGAAATTGTTTTCTGTAAGAATTATGGTGCGAAATTTATCGGGAACAATATATAGGTAGTACAATTTGTGAAATATGTGATACTAAACATTTATGTTCAATATAGTTTAGAATATGTATTAAATACTTAATTTAAATAATTTAATATTAAACGGCTAATATTAAAATTTTGTATTGATTAAGTATTCTCTGATTTTACCTTCATTTTTAAATAATATTTAATATTAAAATTTTATAATGATTTTTCAAAACCCATGGCTCTCATCTGGTAATTATCAGATCATCGTTGATTAAAGTTTCGTTATGCAGCTAATTAAAATTATTTACACTTAATAATCGTTATTATGTTTGTATTTACTTTTTTAACAATTAAGTTGTGAATTTAATGTTGATATATACATAGAATAACAAATTATAATCAGTTTGATTCTCCTCACTTAATGTCCTGTCTCCTCACTAATATTAATGTTTGATACTGAAATCAAATAATTCTGAATATCCTCTTTCTGTCATCCATATTTTGAACGAAAATGGATTCTGCGTGATTTTCTCTTGTTAATTAACGCAACCAACCATCCAGCATGAAATTGTTCATACATCATATTTGAAATTTTTCCACCATTGGGCAAGCAAACGCCGCTATGAATTTTTTAATCTGCAAAAAGGTTGTTTCGTTAGCTATACACATTCGTCAATATTTCTGACACAAACCCGTTACAACGAGGATAAAAATTCAAACAGTTGCGATTGTCGATGACACTGTTCCATATCAAACGAAATAAATTCTCGTGGAAACAAAATAAAAACGATCTCCATAGACAGACCATATCACAGGTCTCTAAATCGTACTCGACATTTTTCCATTTAAAAAAATTGTCACTATAAAATTCCCCATCTGTAGAAGTATCCTTTTATTACAACTTGTGAACTGCTCAATTGAAACACCAGGAAAAGAACATCATTAAAAAAATTTAAATTGGTAGAAAAATCATTTTACAAGCTACAAAGACCAGAAAAGTTCCGGTACAGCATTGCTCAGAAGGCACTTTAAAATATAAACGATAACAAAAATACTATAATGTAGGTAAATACCTCTATGTGTCACAGAATAATAGGACTCCTCACAATCTGAGTGGTATCAGCACAACAACAAAAGCTTACCATTAATTATAATGCTGGCCATTTATATCAGTACCAACTTAAAAGCTACTAAGCCAGTCCGCTGCTTTTTTCCAACAAACTTTCCTTGTCGATCTTTTTCAATTATCCCAACTACCCGTAGATTTTTAAAACCCACCAAAACAGCATATTGCAAATAGGATAGAACTCTTTGACTAGCATAGCCTTCTCAGTGATAAATATGAAATCCAATTGATTTCTTAGGCTTCCGGAATGTAAATAGTATATCCAAATCGTAAAATCATCCATACTTGGCAACGGCCATTAAAGTGTTAAAATAAAAAGTTTCAAATAGCATTCTAAATCTTCTTTGGACCATCACTGTGAATGAAGAATTCATTGGAAAAGCAGCATTAGCTTTGCACCGTGGAAGCAAAGTCCAAAGGCGATCCTGGTAATGGACGCCATTGATAGGTGGACGATTTAGCAGCCGGAGACTCGTGCATTGCTGCACGAGCCTCATATATGCCGCAAAGAAGCCTCGGTTTTTTGCCACGACGATCTTTTCTACCACCGGATTAGGCCGAGACAGTATTTTCTGCCCGAGCTTCGTCTCACGGCGTATGAAAGTGAAAACCTGTTATTCTCTATCGTTTCGTCCCCTACCCGTATTTGGTCACCGAACGAGATCGTCTTGGCGCGCTTGTTTTAGGGGCTCGATCGATTTTTACTCCCATCTGGCGATTTCTTGCCAGGGCACCTCGCCACGAACGGTCGATCCATCGATCGATCGATCGTTAACGGTTTTATCCGTCGGGCATATTGATCCCATTGTCAGCGAATGGGAATGCGTCGTTGTTAGGGGGGGCACTTTAGAAAAAGCTTGCCGGTATCATTAACCCTTTCGTAGTTGAACAAAGTGGCGAGGCGTGTGAAAGGATGGGGTCGAAGATCGGTTGGATTTTTGGTAAAAATATTTGAGAAGAGTAGGTACGTTTCGTATTACGTGGTTTTTAATGGGGATTGGTTCAGAGAGTGTGGAAGGGTTAATGATAATTGGTTTGTTGTCGATAGTAGCTGTGGAAGTTATTGATGATTTTAGAAGTGAAATTTTCGATTTTGTGGTAGAGGTAGAATACAAGGTTAAACATTGGAGGGGGTTGTAGATTGTGGTTGTTATCAGTAGTGTATTTCGGTTATTAAAGTAGCCTAGTTAATTACGAACTGATGAAATTATTTAAGCCAGAATATTCTAAAACCAGCGGTGTTTAAATACGTAATAATTTTAACAGCAGTAGTTTTTCCACGGCTATTTTCCTTCAAGGTTACTTGGCTCGCTCGTAACTGATAACAGTAAACATTTCGTGTTGCCGCGAAATACCATTCAGCTGGCGTGACCTACAATGCGTACATGCAAGGTTCGGAAGGAAAATGCGCTACATATTCTGCATATAATAAAAATCGAATCTCCTTTAAAATTAATTATCAAATGGGCTGAAAGATATGAATACAACGCGTATAATTATTTAGCACAGTAGCTCCTGCATTAGTTTTTAATTCTCTAGTCTACTTAGGATAAACAGAAGCATAAATTATTATAAAGTAATATAATTCCTTCGACTCGAATGAAAATCCACGCAACAACTTCTTGACTCAGTCTTTAACTTTTTCTATTCAAAGTCTTCAAACTTTTTCTGTTCAAAGTCCTGAACTTTTTCTATTCAAAGTCCTCAACTTTTTCTATTCAAAGTCATCAACTTTCTCTATTCAAAGTCCTCAACTTTTTCTATTCAAAGTCTTCTTCTTCCTCAATTCGAAGTTTTCACCTCATTCACACCAATGTAAATTTGTACAGCCAGAGGAATAGTTTTGTCGAAGCAACAATAACTCCGAAAATCATAATTCTATCTTAGAACTCCCTCGCTGTGTGCATCCGGTAGGGACAAATTAACTGGTTCAGGAAGAGGGACGGAGTTTATCGCTGTAGAACAGATAAAAGGATATCGCTCTCGCGCAACCTCGCACCTGTTTGCACCGTAGAGTGATCAGGCGCTTTGGCGAAAGGAAGTATTTCCTAGTCTTCTCAAAGGCGGCGTCTGTCTGTCGGTTTTGTTGTTACACGTGTGCTGGATCCCGTTTCTCCAGGACACTTTGCTCTATATATCCGACACATAATTTATCATTCAGCAAAGCTGTTATCATAGCCTAGGATGTATCGATGCTTTTTTCCTGCCGACTGGCTATTTAGAGCGTGATATTCCCCTCCGCCATTTAGAGCACAACGGGACCAGACTGTTGTTAAGAAAATATTCCACGATCGTACTTTGACCCTTTAGGAACTGGGCAGGTTTAAATAATAATCCTTTGCCTTATAACGAATCATACTCATGGTGCACATCATATCTCCTCTGTTGGGACACACGTTGCTACTTAACTGAATTCAATAAAAAAAGAAGCAGTTAGAGAATTCTATTTTTTTCTTGTATTTAATTTCACTGTAACGCTTGCGAGCTTTAGAAAACTCGTAAGGCGAGGGGCCTTAATGGTGCTTCGATGATTAGGGTTTTGCAGCTGTGAGTGCACAGATGAATATTAACTTATCTGTTTTAAAATTTGTTTAGTTCGACGAAAGGTAATATGAGGATGGAAGATCTGGTTCTTATCTTTGTTTTGGTGGGTTCTAAATAACATTCCAACAAGGCTTTTTGTACAATTGAAAATGGTCCTAATTAGAGTTGCTTAAAATAATTATCAAAATGTTAAAGAATATATTACACTTTCAGATTGATGTATATTTTTTAAATTTTGAAAGCAATCTCCATGTACAATTTTCTTAACGATTCACTAGCTTTGACATTCCAATATCCATAGAATAATTTAGATACCAATGAGGATATAAAAGTGCATAAAATATTTCGATATCTATCTACGTCCAAACGCTACCATTTGATTTCACCAAGAAATCGTTTGTTATTGTCACATATTTCGATTTTCTAGTTCTAATTCGAGTTTCTCCCCCCTTTTTCTTCCAGTCCGAATGGTTTCCCGTTGTGTCGTCAACATCGGGAATAGAAGGACAACCTCGTCTCGCATAGCAAAGTATCATTGCTCGATTTTGAGAGTCGAGTTACCAGTGTATCACTGACGTGTGATTAATCGCACGGAGAATCTGATTACAACGTACGTTAGGTAAGATCGGCTCGTCGGATTGTCTTCTATTTGTCTGATGGGAATAAACGCATCAGCTGATTCGATCCGTGCACGTGCAGCTAGATAGAAAAGTCTCTGACAAACTTCTGTAAAACGATGAATTCTGTACTTATATCGGGAAACATTCCAACCACAACTTACAGTTACTATTCACATATGTAACCAATTAATTAGGAGATCTTAGTCATTTTTAACATTTAAAATAGATTTTAGCCTTTTATTCTAGTACCTATCCTCCTATTTTTAATTCGAACAACAAATATTCATTACTCTACAAAAAGCAGCTACAATGCTTACCATTATTTACTCTATCTACCTATTTGATTCGTTATACGAATAAGATTCTGCCTATCACTGGGTACATCTCAAATACTGATACAAGTGTTGACACAACTGCCGCCAGAAATCGCTCATCCATTCCAAGAACTCGAAACAAAACGATTTCCTTCGGCCACCGCCAAAGGTCCCTTTGCTTCGCAGTAGCGATTATAATCAACAGGATCAATTCGTTGAATTCGTCGCACAACCATCGTGACCTCCTGAATCAGGATGGATTCAGCCCCAGCACGTCCATCGACTTTCATTTTCCACTGTCTCGAGGCGCGCACTGAAATAGACTCCCCCTTTATATCGTGGTTGTACAAGGAAAATCGACTAAGTCCATTTTTGGTAAAATTCATATTTTACTTTACTATTTGATTTTTCTTAAAACTCAGTTTTACGGATTTAGCGGATTTTCCTTGCACGCCCGCGATATGCACTCGAGAGCACTCGAGTTTACAGCGAGTCTGGTCACCGAAAACGCCGAGCAACTCATACACCTGGGTTTTCGTGGACACCTCCCTTTTCCCCATTTTTCCCCTCGTTTCGCTGCCCCCCTTTTGGGCCAGCACCTTTACGAACCGAGGCAGCAGGTGCGAATCCCTCGACGCACGGAATTCGAGTCACGCATCAGCAGGTGCGACAGCGAACGGTTTTTAACCAGGCAAACTTTGCATCGCTGTCGTTTGTCCGTTTCGGCGGGAAAGCCCACGGATTTCGCAATGTCTGGTTTCGTTTGATTGGACCCGGAGTTGCGGCCTTATCGATGGCTATTTTGGTTGGAAATCGATGGGCGAAATTGGAAAGATAGCGAGGTAGAAAAGCGATTACCTGGAGGGAACTGTGGGAAGGTTATCTCGTGTCCATGATGCTGGGGAAGGTATGGACGAAGATAAATGGAGTTGGACCTTCTTTTCTGGCTGTCTCTGGCTCCACGGGGTGAATTTTCCATGGTTATTAGTGTGGAATTTTGGGCGACAGAGACTTATGGGGGAATTGTGGAAGGGATATGGTAGAAATTACTTTCGGGGCAAGTTTGATCTTTTGTGAGATTCCTACGTCCTATGTTATGGCTGGTATTATTTTATGTTATCTCTTGGAAAATTGTAAGTATTACATTACATATAAAGGATATAATAAATTGGAATGTGACTCTTGTAGACGTGGGTGTTATTTTTATCGTCAAATATTGTAAATAGAATAAACAGTCGAATACTTTTGAATATTATAACTCTAGAATATTGTTCGTCTTACAGAACAATAGGAGAATTTTATAGAAGAATATTCTTCTATTATAATATTGTTCTAATCCAAAAAATATTTGAATATTATAACTCTATTAACTACTGTAGAATTTAGTCACAGGTTTGTTTAAAACTGAAAATAGACGGTAATATATTTCTTGAGCTTTCAATTCGTATAAATACTTTATCTTCCTCGCCCAGTAGTTATAACTTGTATTTATCCGAACAAGAGATTATTATGGATGTTGTGAGGAAAATATTACGTGTCGATATCCCAGTATTTTCTCCTAAATACGCGAGCAACGTTCAATAGGGTTGGTTATTGGCCCTCCAATGTCGTTATTAAAATCAGTGGCAATTCACTCGGCATGAATGAGATTCGTTTTCAGGCTTACCTAATGACTACGCTTGTTAATTGCCCAGGACCGGCTTCGTTGTTTGAAAGTTCGATACAATGGCCTGCGTTTTGCTAGTTTCGTTTCGTTTCACTCGTGTAATAATTGTTTCCGGACAAAGTGGATTATAGAATTTGGACATTTTCGAAATTGTTGGGCTGTATTTTCGACTGCGTTGTTGGATAAATTGCGTACAAATTTGGTTACCGAATTAAAGAGAGGAGAATAATTTTCGAATGGGAAATAGGTAGTTGGAGTTTTTTTTATAACTATTGTCCTTGTGTAGTAATCGACATTTTATTTCACAAGTCCAGTTCTTTGCTATAAACCATGTTCTATTCCAATAATTCTAATTTGCACTCTAATGTTATGGTGTGTTTGTGAATATAAATATTATTGTGGTCATTAGATGATTGTTCCAATCGATTGCATGTAACTAATACCTCTAGATCCATTATTATGAATTTTATATTAGACAGTGCCATTTCAACGATTATCGTTAAAGAAGAAAATTATACAAATGTACTAACTAGAACCTTGTCGTTACATCTGCCCTAGTACTCACAAGAAAGTACTCAACTCTTTCAAATAATTTAATCACAAATTAATTGAATGCATTGCTTATCTTGGATCTACCTGGACCAAAGCAACGAGCTCAAATCTTTCAGTTACCTATTCCATGAATATTAACCACCTCTCGCAGTTCTAAGAATTCGAGTTTTTACAGTTTTCATGAAAACTTTATAAATATCAATATTTCTAATTTAATTTTTCCGTTCCCAATCCTTTCAGAATTTCATAAAATATGAAACATTGCAAAAGATTCGAGCTGGCTTGATTCAAGTACGTCAAACTGGATTATGTCTATTCGAGGAAATTGAATCCCCCAAATCAATATAAAATGCGATAGACCAGTTTCGATGAAATGAGTACCACTCCTCACATGAATACTTCGAGCGCTGGGGCAGGGCGTGTCGTTGAAACAGCGACGAGCGTTTCTCGCGGTTGGTTTCGGTGTGAGGAGCGTAAATGAACCCTTTTGTCACCGACTCCGGTCGCAGGAGCGTCCTTCGAACGGCGCGTAATGCACATTAACATTAACTCTGCGTACACGATCCTCGCAGCATGCTCCATTCATCTGTGGAACGGCTTTGTGAGGACGAGGAACGTCTGAAGTACTCGCGAGGCGGCCGCGCGCCTTCAGGGAAGCGAAAAATAGTGTCCAGTGACGTAAAGCGCCGCTGGCGAGGATCCTTGACTCCGAAACTCTAGTCTGGCAAGGCTACCACACAGGGACCAGGTAAATCTTGCATTTCCTAATCGCGAGCGTTCTCCAAGCGACACGGCGCCGACTGACCCCAACGAATTCTCCACCCCCGCGATTCTACACAGACCTTCCGCGAGCACTCTGCTCTTTCTTGGGAAATTAATACGACTGGCGCACGATTAACACGTTTGCTACGGCGTATCACAGACTGGTCTGGAAACATTTATTGCATCACTCTCAAATTTAGGTAATAGCAAAATTTTCATAGCAGTAGATAATATTGGATATCTATTAAGTAGATTCCCAAGTCTCTAAATAATAAATTTCCATACTTTCGTGTTTATGTGTATAAACTGTGAAAGACGAAGTCAATAAAGAGAAGTTAATAAAGTAGAACTTCGTTTTCTTCTAAAAAAATTATTCTAAATTTCTGACTTTATTTATTAGTATAAAATTACCCCTATTATTGATTAAATCATGAATTACGAAGCACCATGTAGAACCTTTATATCTTGTAACTGAAATGGAGATAATGTTAGTTTGGGTCGATATCGCGTGCATTAACTTCAATACAGTTAGTAATGGATAGCTGGTTGCGATTCAATTAACTCTAAAATCAGTTATCTCGAAGTTTAATTAGCAGGATTACAATTTTCTGCTTTTGACGTTGGGAACACTTTGTAGCGCCGTAATTCCTGATTATTAAATGATTCACAGCCTCCCGCCTCACTTATTAACTTTATGAATTATATTCTAGTGTGGGATGATTTGATTCCCATTACTGATTGAAACATTAATTAATAGCTAGAAGGTAACGATAGATCAGCGTGTTCGCTACACGATGTCTTCTGCAATACGCATTTTCCACTTGGCTGACTTCAATTAAAGTTCTAAGTGGACATTTAATTATTGCAACCTGGAGGAAACCTTGCATCCTTCACAATCATAATTTCCATAAAATTTGCAATTTGAAACAATCCTTAAAAAATATTACACTTTAGAATTATAATCAGTGTGGAAACTTCCCGATATTGTTTCTCGAATTTATCTTCCATCCAAAGCACAAACTTGACCCAGTTTTTCAACGAACTTCAGTATCCAAACGGTTGCTAGAAGGTTCTGAGAAAGTTTTCGCACGCTGCCCAATTTATTACACGTACAGATGAAAACTTAGCTTGACGTTTCATCGTAACGTCGATGCTCAAAGGATTGTGAGTCGAGCATTGTGCCCCTGCACAATATCTCGTTTAGAAAGTTCTGGAATTCTTACGAATTTCGTTGCATGAGGCAAATTAAAAATGAAGATTTCAGGGATCTATTAATTAAGCTCTGCGAATTAGAAGCCATCAAAGAAATTCTTTTGACGTCATCGATTTATTGCGTGTCCAAACGTTAGGTCGATTCAAGAACGCGAGAAATTTCGATTCGTGACGCTGGCTGACCGAGAAAATGCCAATCAACGTTCTTTGAAAAACGTTCCTCCATATTAAAAATTCCGTCCAGAAATAGTTCACTTGGAAAGCCCGCTTATCGTCGCACAACTTTCTCTCCTTCACATTTAGCGCGTCCAGGCATAAATTTAAATGGAACGAGCGTTGATTAAAGTTTCTCGATGGATATTAATTGTCACGAGCCTCGGGCTAACTGGACCATTTAAAATAATTGTGGTATTTCAAGATACTTTCTTTGCTTCACTTTTCTGCAATGAGGAAAGATCCACGTTGCTCGTGGTCAGCCACTGACAAAAGGGCTATCCGTGTCTCATTAGCAGTGGCGTTAGCCTATTGCAATTAATTGGTGAACCTGGAATAAATGAAGATTCAGGGACGTTCGTCATGATGGAAGTTTAGCAAAGAATACGTGTGATTTGATTACCTTTCATGTGACTTAACATTGGTTCTTACAATTAGTACTGGTTAATCATTTTTCGAAGAACTATATACTATTAACCACAATATTACAGATAATACAATAATCATAAATCATAATAAATACACATGTGTAAGGTACAAATTTTAAACTAATCTATCAGATAATCATTTAATTTTTAGTTTTTAATCACACATGACATAAATTATATTAATTTTTAAACCTTCAATTCAAATTAACCACTGAATATGCACAGTCTGCGCAGATTGTGTAAAAGTCAAAGTGACGTGAAATTGATTGAATAATTTCTCAATAACTTTTAAAATAAACTCCTCTACAAAATACCCCTCTCTCCATAAAATAAACCCACGGCGTGAAAACACGCCGACGCCAGTGACACAATCAAAATCACCCGTCCCACTGTTGTAACTTGTTCTGGTCAGGAAATTCGTGAAATTTCTTCTGGTCTTACATCACTGGCCCGCGGACGTCGCCTGTGAACGATGACACGGGGCCAGTGGTTAATTGTTAATAGCTCTATCCGTGCTCCACTTACCCCATTAAACTTGTTCCCGCATTATCGTGGTCGGTTCGAACGACCAACCAATTACGCCCGAGTCGTTAGCCGTCTGGACTGCTACGTCGTGGATGGCCAAACGCGAGATTGCACCCTCCAGGTATTTTCCCCGCGAAACTCACCGCTGCATCCTTCCCGCTATCAAGTGCACGCTGGAAAGGAAGCCGGTGCAACAATTACGCGGACGACGGAGTTATTAGTGCGTCAATCATCCGACGTTTCCTCGGCGAGTCGTGCGTCGAGCTTTTCTCGAAGCTCGCGATTAATCATGCTTGCAATTATTGAAAATTGCGCGCAAAGTCTGACGCGAGGCGGGCTGCTCTCGAGGCATGTTCGATAGGTGAATAATCGTTCGTGCGTCGGGGGATACGATCGCGTGAGTCACTAATTTCGAGAAGATTTATGCTAAGAAGTTGGAGAGTTTGATGGGGGGGAAAGTGGTTCGTCTAACGAAGCACTTGTAGATGAAATAATCGAAGCTTTCAGTTGCCGATTTCTCGCGCTTCTACACGCGAAACACCGTAGGTACTCTTCCGACCACTCCTTTCTTCTGGGGCGTTGATAAGGTAGCACGATAACGTTGACTGGTACTGGGTCGTGCAATAATGATTCTTTTGGTTGCAAAAGCAAGAGGAAGTCCTGGAAAATGGAGAAAAACTGAAGAAAAATATAAAGTTGAGGGAAGTAGAACAAGATCGAATGGAAATTTTCATGCCACGAACAGAAGTCTCGATATTTTAATTAATTTTCATCACAGATTTTACAACATCGAGTTTTATAATAATATCGAAGAGATCGATACCTATTCAAAACGTCCGATACTCGGGATTCGAATCAACGGGCTTCGACGTTCGTCGAGATATTAAAACACACGCAACACATTTACAGGGATTTGCATCGCGAACTCTTCCCTTGTTGCCGCGTGCGAAAATTCAGCAAAAGACGGCAGGAGGGGTGCAAAGCGCTCGTGTTTCGCGAAAGCTCTCCCGATTTAAGCAGCTTACTATCGCCACAGTCTACGGGGTTGTTGGATTTAAAATTTCCATCGACATAACGTGTTTTCACGGAATAATACAACGTTCGACTTTGATCCTCGCTAATTTGCTATTCCTGGCTGAACTTGCGAAATCGCTGTCGAAAATTTGGCTTTACGGAGCCTCGTATTCGTGGAAATCCATTGTGGTCATATCGGCGACAGTAAATTCTCCATTTAGTGGTTATTTCGTTGTATAGTACCTAAAGAAAGCCGACAGCTATGCCAATGGGGTTGAAACTACAAATAGGAATTAGGTGGAATAAATTAATGAATATCTGAAGACAATACAATGTCAAGATAAGATACTAAATTAAGCTCCGTTGAATTTTTATATCTTCGCGATGTTCAGATATCATATGGATCTAAATCTCCCTTATCCACATCTCACAATTTACCTCTCTCGGTCTTCATCCTCGAAGCGCCTATCTTCAGGACGGACTTTGCAGATGGACTGATAGCCCACTGCAACGGCTATAATACGAGCCTCTTTACGGTGCACCGTAATTTACTCGAAACGCGAAAAAATCGATGAAAGTAATGGCTCGAAAAAGCGACAGAGGCTCCCGCCGGTAGTGGTCAGAGGAGACCGAGCCCCGCACAATGTTATTCAAATTTCATTAAAGACGATTTGGCCTACTCAGTCATCCCCCGTCCAGGTTTTCAATTAGAGCGTGCTTCTGGCCCCTTAATCGTCGCAGCAAAGAGCCGCGATATAAAGTGAAATTCCTGAAATGGTCGGGCTCGTTCGACGCGGCCGTATCCAGATCGTAAAACCGGGCATTAAGTAATTCTTTTTAAATCGCGGCCGCGCGTAAATTGTAGCATGAATTACGTCCAGGTCCGCTCGTATCCCCGTCGCGTTGCTTCTTCCACTTCGTCTTCTTCGTCTTCTTCTTTTCATCGGCTTCTTGCCCGGCTGTGCCATATTTCCCTTTAAGCGTTTCGCCGTGCAACCGACAGTTATAAACTCGCGTTCCCTGGAAAGCTACGAGAAGAAAGACCTGACACCGTTGGAACTCCTTCGACACGCTGCCCTGTCTTTTATGGGGAGGACGGTACCTACTCTGCTAGCGCGAGCGAGAGAACCTTGAGAGTCGAAAGCCGCCATGAGAACTTTGTCCCTCGAAAGGGGAAGAGCAAAATGTTATTCAGGTTTGCGGGGCGAGTTAGTTACCGTTGATGGGCTATCAGAAGATAAAGTCTCATTATATGAGATAAAGCTGTTCACAGGGGTTTTGTCGGCGTTGGGGGGAACTTGTGGATAGGCTTTGTTCTGCGACTGTGGAAGGTCATTTTTGGTGTAGCAGTTTCATGAAAGGGGCTTTTTTAATATAGTGAGTGATGATTTGTGATCTGGAGGGAAGGATTAGTTGAAGCTGTGGTTTCATCGGAGTTCAGCAAAATCTTTTGTGATAAATATTTCATGATTAGAACAATAGCTACTGTTGAAAGAATTATCGAAAATTCTTTGCCCTTTTAATTAAGTTTGATGCTTGTTACGTTTTAACGAAGAATAGTCTAGTTTTTCTGGTTTTCATGCAGAAAACAGAATTTCCTCTCATGGGCGTAGTTAAACTAAATGTTTCTTAATTTAGTAAAGCGTAGAATTTTTCCACTGACGACTCCGAGCTGGTTTTAAAACATTCTGGCTTCCCTTGGGGTAAATTCTAGCTACCTCCGTGACACTGTACGATATAATGAAACACAGGGATAAAAGTAGAATCTTCGTAAAACGAACACAACACTTTGTTTGCTCCTTGCAGTATCATATTTTCTGTAGAACTTCTAGAAATTTTCCACATGATATTCAGCTAAATAAGGATATTAATTTTAACTTCGTGCAAATTAAAAAAACTCCCCGAAACAATGAATTTGTCAGAGGTAAGTGGTATTTTCCTGTGTGAGAGGTTAATTAAGAGAGAATATTTTATCGTGCAGGTAGCATCAGATATTCTGTACATAAAAATGCGGCAAAGGAAGATGAAAGAAAGCAGGGGACGAGGGAATATCGGGCAGCACAGGAAGCGGCTTTTCAGGCAGGTAGCAGCGACGCAACATCCGGTGTGGATAACGCCTAACAAAAGGGTATCCTTCCGTTCTCGTCGGCGAAATAGATACCGCTTTCATCGCGCTGCAGAAAGCAGATTTTTCGTCTAAAGGACGCTCCCATATTTCCTCGAGCCTCCGTGTAACAGCCTTCTCTGACAAAGTGAGCTTGTCAGCTTCGACTGAACTGCCGTGGAATTTATAACCCTTTAATGGTAAATCGAGTGAAAACCGTGCAAAGGCTGCGGTGCAAAGTGCTGTGAAAATGTTGGGAATTTTTTAGATTCCTTCTCGCGCGGAATTTTTAAAGGTTGCTTTCATGGTGCACTTTATTCTCTCAACTTTGGTTGGTTCGTGTGAACTTCCGGACTGAACATATGTTACAAAAATTTCAGATAGATCGCAAAGAAAATTCAATTAAAATAATATAAATCGGGTCAGGCATAATAACAGCCCCGCTGAGCCTCGCCCATTCGGTATCTGCGATTTTAATTCTATTGCGTCTGTATTTGTATATTATAAAAGAATAAAAGACGATTTATTATTGTTATTATTATTATTATTATTATTATTATTATAAATCAATTCCCTTGAATATGCTTGCAAAAATTGCTTAATAGAATCTTTAAGTATCTCCTTATTTTCAAAATTGTACAACTCGTGTTATAAGTATATACATACACAGAAATGAGGGTAATATTTCTCAGATTTTTCATAAAAATCTGCTTGAGTTCAGAAGTGGAAACCCCATAAGCACGTCGGGCGATAAACTTTCCTCGCGTAATACGGAATCACTCGACTCGGTGTTCCACATTCCTCGTACGGCGTGAAAACTAATTTCGCCATATACATATATGCCCGCGCTGTTTTCAGCTGCGGGCGGTTTTTCCAGCTCGACTTTGCCGCCCTATTCAATCGCGCTTCCTTTTACGTCCTTTTTCCTTTCCGTGTCTCTGTTCCACGCGTAGGAAGTCGCGGTCTCGAGCAATTGACCCAGTTCGATCGCTTCCAGTCCCGCTCGTCGTTCTCCGTTCCCTGTCGCCTCGATTGGATTTTCCGCGCCACGAAAAAGTCCGTCGAATCGGCGAAAACAAATGAAAACGAATGCGACATCGAGCCCCTCCGAACTTCCAGGCGCATCCGGGAAAGGTTTCTCACGAGTTTCAAAGTCGAACGCGGAGATGCATTCGGAAGAGTTGACAGTGTTTGGCTGGGAGCTTCGTAGCATCCAAGTTTGATTAGATTTTTCTAGGTTGCTGCAGCAGGGTTTGTGCAATACAAAGTATCCTGGGGAAAATGGAAAT
This sequence comes from Andrena haemorrhoa, assembly GCA_910592295.1. NCBI lineage: Eukaryota > Metazoa > Arthropoda > Insecta > Hymenoptera > Andrenidae > Andrena > Andrena haemorrhoa. The sequence continues at coordinate 4,805,280 of OU342940.1, read as the reverse complement.
ACTTTATTTGACGGACAACGAAAAATGCATTCTAGGATTCGCTTTTGGTATAATGGTTTGGAGGACATCTGAGGAATTTTAAAACTTTCTTTTCAGCGATTGATTTTAAGTCAATGATTTATAAAAGATTGTGAAAAATGAGGCATTATTTTTTGGCTTGTGTGATCAGGTCATGTTTCAGTAATTGCAGCTATAGATTTAGAGCAGCGTGAGTATCAGATTTCTGACTTAAAATTAACTTCAGAATTCACGCGTGAAGTTTGTGGATGTTTTTCCTGGAACACTCAGTATAAACAATCGAGAGGCGAAGAAACAGGCCGAGTTTGATTTATATCGTTCGAGAAAACTTCGAGATGCGAAGAAAGCAGAAATGAAGAGAATATTCGAGATTTAAAGAGTGGAATTTCTAATCGAGAAATGTTTAAAAAAAATAGAAAAGTAGCTACTTTTTTTCTAAATACATTCGTTTCCCTAATTAAAAGTGGAAACTTGACCACGAAGATCAATTAAATCAATCTCCAAAGAAATGAATGCCAACTAATCTGCAATTGCAGTTTCTGCTGAAAATTGATTCAATTAAAGTTAAAACATTCATGGAAATTTGTAACATCTAAAATTCCGGTTTTCTCCACTCGCAAATGTAAAAATGGAGCGAAATGGAAAAATTACGAAATTTCCGTAACGTTTTCATAGCGTGTAAACCAGTAAAATTGCATTAGCTGCATGACGTCACTTGACATTTCGACTATTCAAAGGCGATGAAGTAATGCAACGATTAGATTAGCTCGCACGTAAAAAAGTTTTTACTCGTCTTTTTTTCGTTTCTACTTGGACATAGCAACGTAAACATCGGTTGAAAGTTGTGACTAATTTGACCTATATTTCGAAGTTTGCCGCCTACCCCCGATATTTTTGAAAAATCTGCTCACCATAAATCTTTCAAGGCTTACACTTAAACAGCGTGCTTTTTCTTGCACTATTTTCCTTTCATACAGTTGCACACCCCTATTACAAACCCCTATGGGTAACGGTAATTTTCAGAAACCTAGTAGTAATTAATAATAAAAACTTCCAGGTTCAGTTATTCATTCAATCCCCCAATCGACCTTGCCTCATTAAACGTTCTGCAACTGTAAAATTATATTTCTATGGTGCTCCACAAAAACATTAGCACCCGACAAAATCAGATTCCATTAAGAAGGAACACGTTAGTGTGCGTAGCTCAAAAACTCAGTCCTAAAATCCGCATAATTTCATTCCACTTCGGTGACACCCTTCCTTAGACGTATATTCACCCCAACATTGATATCTTCTCATTAAACGCGAATAAAGTGCATTTTCCGGGTGCCCGTAATTCACCTGGACTTTTTGCTCGCCCCGACGGCGTCGTTCCAGATTCCATTCACGTGTAAAATATTTTGCAAACATTCATTTCGCCCGAACAACGTTTCGACTTCCCTTCCATTCAAGGGGTTGATTCAATTTAGCCAGCGCGGACGGTCGAGAAAGAGAAGTTGCAGAACCTGCTCACTCTCTCTCTCTCTCTTTCGCTTTCGCCTCTCTTTATGCGTCTTCCTTTCATCGGTCGCCCACACCCCGTGCGCTACGTGATCAAGTGTGTAATGTGGAGATTTTATGACAATATCTGGGACGTGGGTCGTTGAACTTTTCACAGCCTCTTTTGATTCACTCCAGGATCCGCGGGGAATGAAATCGTGGTTAATTCTTAGAAGCGAAGATCAAGGAGGAGGCACGAAGCGCGCTGCAGCCGAGCGGATGTCCTTTCGGCGTGATATCATTTAATCGTCGGACGCTCTATTCGGCGTGTAGAGTATAAAATATCCACGCGTTGTGCCACCGTGCGAAGGTTTAGTACGGGTAGAATGAATATGGAAATGTCTATTCGAGTTGTTATTTGTTGGGGAGGGTGGCGTTGGAAATAAATGGGCGAAGTTTGCACTGGGTGCAGTATAAATAATGCAAGTTCATACTTTAGGGGGGGAAATTATGGCGTGTGGCGAAGTATGGTATGTAAATCGCTGGGCATGAGGTGCACATGGGTGTCCGAAGTAATTACGCGAATTAATGTTAGGAATTAATGAATCGGGCATTTTAGAACAGGCGGGAGTAAAATGTGATTTTGGAGATTATTTGAATGTCGCGAATATGCCGCTGTTTCTTATGAATTTCTGCAGCCTTAAGTAGTTTATTTGTCATTTAATTCAAACATGTCTCTTCTAATAATAGAATGAAGCTTGTACTGCTTCTGGAATTGATTTAAATTATTCAATAATTCAAATAAGATGCTCACGTCGCGGCGAAGCAAGGAACAGTTTGCTGTCGCTTACTAATTAAATACAACGACCGAGTAAATTCCGCAAACCGCATCGATGGGCTGAAAGAAAGTACACCTAGCCAATTTATTTAGTGCTTGCCGCTCGAGGCGCTACTTTATCCAGGCCTGAATGCGCGTAACGAGTGTGTAAATGTGGTACCCGCGCGATCATTGAGACCTGGTAACACGAGTGAATGGGATAGCACGAAATCGCAAGTGTACCAGAAGCGTGTACGTGGACTATCAGGAACGGTAATCGAGTTAATCGACGGACGCTGAGCCACTAATTAGCCAGGGACGCGGCGTAACGAACGCTAGCGAACGAAGATCCTTGGAAAGGAGACTCTAACCGAATATTTCGGTGTAGGTAGGTTGCAGCGGTAGCGGCAATCCACTCGGAGGCAAAATTCAATAAATTCTGCACACCGGTTCGAGGGAAACGATTATCAATCGCGACAGGGTAATTGAATTCACTTGAAAAGGAACTTGGAGTAGGTAATACCTACTGCATTCGAAGCAGTGGCTCCCGAGCATTTCCACAGCTGATGGAATCTTAAAGTTGCGCAATGGAATTTCTTACACCTTCGATGAAGCATAAACGATGATTCGAAAGGGGTTCTCTGCAGAGATCCAAAATAAGTTATTTTAAAAATTATAACAGTTATGATGTCTGATTCTTTGTGTTTTGTAGCTTTAACTTTTTGGCAACCTATTCAGTGCTTTCTTGCCAAATTTTCTGAGAAACTCAAAATTACCATGAGGCGTTATAATGTTCAACTAGGGTGTAACTCGTGAACCCATAGAAATCATCCATAATGACTTTATTCTATAATGCATTCTATTCTTAATTGTAATTTAAAAATTCCTAATTTTGTATTCGCAATTCTACGTTATTCTCTTTATAACCGTTTTTGTTAGAGTTCTCAGTGAAGTATCCTTGAAATCGAAATAAAAATATGTACAATCACAGGTTTTTCACCGCGCGGCCGTTATTACCAGTCGCCAGTTTGCGAAACGACGCTTTGAGGTGGAGCAAAACCAATGTTCCGCGAAAATGTTATCCAACCGCGCTAATTCCATTATGCGGATTTCGCATTGCCCGCTTAATTGCAAAGCGAGCCCGCGTCTCTTTGTTGCCGAAGTGTGTACTTTCCAACGATTGTTTCAGCATCTATGGCCTTACATAATGCGTGTACGATTGTTGTGCAATCGCGCAGCTGCGCTTGTTCGAGCGCACAATGAAGATGAAACATATTTTTCGCGCGTACACCGACGAATCTATACCTGACAGGAAACGTTACTTCCGCGTGGGGGTTTAATTGACTGTTAATCATTGGAAACTTATTATGCAGTGGACATCGTATTGTTCGCAGTGGAACGAAATTGTGTTTGATATTCGTGGTTTCTTCTTCATTATTCGCTTCATCAACGAGCGTATTCTGATCAGCTGTGTTTGCTATGTCCCGAGTGGCTTGGCCCACCCTTTGCAAGGCTTTCAAGTGTTTTCGACTTTTTCAACCAGAGCCCGGCCCAACTCGTAAATCTGTCGAACACATCGACTATGTTTTCGGCGGACATAAATCGTGGATCGTAGTTGCAGCGGTAAGGGGAAAAGCTCTGTCTTCGCGCGCGGCTCGCGATAAGTTCGCGTCGACCTCGATAAATCAGCTTTACGAGCTTTACGTGCGAGTGGACGTGTTTCCACCGAAAGTGTCGCACGGTCCTTCTTTCGCGTTATTACGCAAGACGTTTTCGCGACTGGGATCTGACTTCTGCGGAAGAAAAACGAGGATATCCTGGTAGCGCGAAGGAAAACACGAATGGAGTGAAACTGGGAATAACCCAAAGAAGTTTGTTATGATTGGCCAGCCTGCCAGGATGACGATTATATAGAAATAAATAAAAACTTGAAGAGATGAATGAATTAAAAAAAAGCTAATTCAGGTGCCGATGTAATCCCCGTTTAGTACAATTTTGGCTGTTAATGCTTTTTATATTAACAGCTAATTAAGGTGTATTAAAAAAGGGGAAGGACAAAAATTGTATGTCTTTTTATACTTGTAGTAAAATAACAGAAGATGTATTGTTATAATAGGATATTTAAAGATATATCAATATTTTAATTTTAACGCTATACGGCAAAATGTTATGACAATCTGTCAGTGCTCCCTCATATTACGGCAATGAAGTTCTCTTGGCGTAAGTAGGTTAAAATACCCTGTTACGCAGAATCGCCTTAGATATTATTCCACGCCACTGAAACCACTAGGATTTTATTAAACAAGCGCACCAAGCTGTGAGGTTTATTGCCAAAGATCCCGAGAATGTCCCAGCAAATATTGAAGTCTGCAGCATCAGCTCCTCGGAAACGCGCAGAATTTCGCCTGCAAATGGTGCACCATGCGAGCTTTGATCGTTTCCTTGAATTAATTACTCGCCTAGAATGCGAGAATCTCGTTCCTTTATACCCGTTGCACATAATTTTCTGCAACTCCTACCTTCGTTCTTCGCGGTCCTCCTCGGCGAAAGAATTTCCTCGTTGAAAAATATCGCCCTTTTAAATTAAGCGTTTGCCACGAACCGCGGGCGTATTTTAATTTCCTTTGCGTTATTTACGCCTGACGTATAATTCCTATGTAGTGAACAAAAAGCAATTTTAAAGTAGCTGGAAAAAGGGATTAATACTTTGAACGCAGAGGGGAAGAAAATTACTTGCACTATGTACCTGATTAAAATCTGAGGGGTAGAACTGCTTAGGGATTTCGAAAATTTTAGGACGTCTTCCATTTTTAAAAAAATTCTATTTGTATAGGACTTTTGGGTGCTAGATTTCATTAACTTTATAAAGGTTTATAGCTGTCTAAAATCTATTTGTGTATAGCTTTATGTATACACAAACGGAATTTTCAGAAAAATCTCTTTCGATAGACCTACTGTTTCATACTACCAAAAAAGGGATTTTAAGAATAACAGATTTCTGTTTCATAGGTATTCATACAAAAGAGTCATTCTTTACGTAAACAAAGGGGTAGGTAAATGTAATGAAATTCCGTGAAGAATACGTTCAATAAGATGTTACCTGCACTAATGGAAGTATATTATATTATACTACGCTCTCTACTATGATACTAGTTTCACAGGTTCATCCCATCTATTATATGCATCCACTTCATATCACGTTACAACCTAATAATATTCAAACTACTTCATCCTCCATTCTCTACGTGGTTTCGCCGCCATAGTTGGCCTGGCGATCTTCTAAATAATACGTAATATATTCTGCACATTCTTCAACGCTGTCCAGAGGAAGGAAGCTTTCTTCCATGGGAGATTATTAAATGGGATAGTTTAATTCCGAGTTAAGTCCTCGCGCGGGACACCGGCAGTCTGGTGAATTTCGAGTTCAAAGGCCGGATTTGAGATTCTCCCCAGGATTAAAGGCTGCTCCGCCGCGGACGACTATTCGCGTCGACGTTTCGTAAAAGATACAGGGATGCTTAAAATAGAGAGGATACGAGGCGCTGGACGAAGTGGCTTTTAACGATGAACCGAAGCCGAGAAATCGCCGAGACTGTGGCATGATTAAAAGGGGGAAGGCCAAGCAACTTTCCTTGCTCGTTATATTCGCGAAAAATTATTACCTTCTGTTTTTGTTTCAAAATTCTTGGTAAAACGGCAAGCTCGTTTATTAGCAATATTATAGTGACAGCCAGACTAATATTCCAGTTAAATTCTCACTTTGCTTACATTCTTTTTTTATAAGGCTGAAGCAGTAGATACTAGAATTTTCTAAATGTAAGGATAGCTTCATTGCCAGTTGTAGATGATCTTAATTACTTGTTGAAGCAGAAACTCGAATGCTGCAAAATTTCAGGAATATTCAATTTCTTTGATACACTGAAAATATTAAAATTCTATTTTTCCCTCGAGAATACTTCTCCATCTATATGTATCTTTCCCAACTGGCAGCAATAGTCATTAGTACACTAAGTTATATTAATTATGATCAGGCTAATAAGAAATTCGAGGAATCTCTTATTCAAAAAGTTCCATCAGAGTTTTAAAATCGCTACTACCTCGAATCTGTAGTCTCCCTTTCATCCTTGAAACTTCGCAAACTTTCAAATCCCCACAAACGTGATCATTTAATTACTCAAGGCAGCCTTCGCAGAATCTTCTTCCTCTGGATACCCTGTAATAAAACACAAGCACCCCGACGATACGTCGTGAAAAAATAATAAAATCTCGGGATCAAGTGACAGAAGGTAGAATCACTCGACGCACCTGGACCGTGGATACTGCTCTGATTATTATCGACAGTCATTTTCTCGAGCCCGACGTGTTAATATTTATTATTATTCCCCTGCTGTCAGCGGCAGCTTTTCGACCGGCGCTGCGAATCCACGGCGATTTATTGCGATGCGTGAGGGGCAGTTTCGCGTACGACAGGTCCGAGGATTACCGTGCAAGGATGAAATCAGGAGCGCGTTATTCACGGTCGTTCAACGAGAAACACCGGTCTTCGCTGCGATCGTAAAATCATGTATCTGCTCTTTCGCTGTTCCGCCGACTTCACGTTCAGCCGAGTTCAGCCCGGGCTGGTGTTTTTCCAGTATATAGTGCCTCTGCTGGGTGCAAATCGGTCGATCAGTCACGATACCCAGATGGATACTCGTTCTCTGGCCATCGCGATTTATCTCTGGTATCGGGAGATAAGGCATAGATTGCGACGTCGGGCTTGTCATTCGTTGAGCAAGAGTAACGCGCGCGATTTCTTTTGTACCAGTCGCTGAAGATACCGGGGGATTAATGGCAGAAGCGAAGGAGAGGGAAAGTGAGTGGCCTGTTCAAATTAATTTGTGAACACGGTGCTTAGATTATCGAACGGTCACGTTTTAATGCGAAAGTCGATTGTTTGTTATGTGACGCTACGTTTATGGACCAGAAATTGTATTGAAACATCTTCGGTTCTCAAGGACTTTAGAATAAGTAAGGATTACTGGCCACGTGCATTCATGCTGTAAATGTAAAAAAAAATTGTAAAGTTGACGAAAATGAAGGCATGAAGGCACGATCTCAACACTGCATAGATCCTGTAAATGATAGCGATTATCGCAATTAGCTCGAGTCGATCCGCTCTGAATTACCACGTGTAACGAACACGCTGCGTTAATTAGTTCCACGAAATTTATCCAGGTGCCTTCTTCTATCCAGACGATCTAACGTTGATCTATCGACGGGAAGCAACGGCACGGTTCAGAAACACGCGTGGAAAGCACCCTAAGTTCGATGCTCCAGTTTTGGACTTTCAATGACATCGTGGCCTCGTTTGCATTGTTATTAATAAGGGACTTCTGAGGTCATGATTGAGCTTATTAATATTTCAATTTCTTTAGAATTCCACGTGCGCTGTTTAATTAGTAATTTCCTTGTCAGGATGTAAATTATATTGAGAATCAGAGGAACTGGAGATACAAAAATATTATCACGTACTACTCCTTACCAAATTAATAATTAAAAATTAATAAATTTTCAAATTAAATTACTGTTGCGATGACTTTTAGACAATCTTGTTTTCTTTATGAAGCATCAGTTACGTGAAATAATTGATTAAATTTATTGTTCTGCCGATCCTATGTCGCAACGATTATCGCGATCCGTCGATCAATTAATTCCCATTTCCACCCTTATTTATGAATATATTTTTCCCCGCAGATTAAACAAATTGATCTAATTGGAACATGATAAAATTAAAATTATACGAGGCTCCAGAAGTGAAACTCAGTAAATGTTAGCGTAGGTTTAAAATCACGCCGTCGCGATGTCGTAAATCTTTCTCTCGAATAGCAGGCTCAATGTAATTGCTCTGTTCCGATGAGTGCCCTTAACGATCCGCGCTCTTGTTTCCCGGAGAATGATTAACGAACCAGTTTTCGATCGTCGAGGAAACGGCGAAAAGCTCTGGTAAATGTAATAACAGTTCACGTGCACGATAAGATTTATAGGTGGTTAACGACGTGTGATCGAACGAACGGGGTGTTTCGTTAGATGAATCGGTGAATTCTGTAGGATTGTGTACCGCGAAGGCTCTTACCATTGGTTATTTCGCGGTGAAAATTTATCTATAGACTTTAGTAATATCCATCAGTGAGAAAATTAAAAAAATTTCTGTTTTTTAATGTAGAGTAATTCACAGATTCGTTCAAATAAATTCAGAAGAATTATTTCAATTTTCAATTTTCAATTTTCCAATTTATTTGAAATCCACTCTTTCGAATTCTGAGTCGAAACATGGGACTAATAATTTAGATAAGTGATTCATAGTATATCACACTTTGAAATGATCATTCGTAAAAGCTTCTACACCCACTATTATTAAATAATTTTCACCAACACGTCCAGCCCCTCTCCAATACAGCCAAAACAAGTATCGCAGAAAAGGAGCATCGAAACCGAAAGGGACGTCCAGAAGAAGATTTATTTAGCGACGTATAAGTGCGATAAACGATTCCTCGTTTTTCTTTCGTTTTTACAAAACACCCGGGGATCCAGTGTGATCTCGGCCCTAATTAATATTCCATTCGCCGTAAATTATTCGGATCGTTAATTAGCCCGGTGAAATTAACGAGCGCCGATTCTCGCGAGCGGATTCGTGTTTCTCGCGCCTTCCTGCTGCGCCACGTGGTCCCTTCATGGAAATCGAAGTTTACGAGCAACAGGTGGTTAGAAGGAATATCATTACCGCGGCATTATATCGAAGTCGCTCGTAATCGGGGCCCTTTACGCTCTACGACTGAATTTCTTGGTATAAATCGCGAGGATGCTGGTGGACAATCAAGCTGTCAATAAATATCGATACGCGGAGAGTAATTCAAAGCAGTAAAACTAGAAAAATAGGAAATTCTGCGCAGACTACGTAATAAGACGGATTAGAATTAGAAATGCAGATGAACATTTATGCAAAATGTGAATTCTATGAAGCATGTGTTTTGAGTGTTATGTGACCTGCCACTAATATCTAGGACAATGCAAACTTGTGTGCTATGCGAGTGCTTTAAGCGAGTTTAACACTTTGCAAAATACTTTCTTCTGTCAAGTATATTATTTCTTAGTTCAAGTATAGTTTTATTACCTTCTGTTTGAAATTTCTATGGAATCAAATTTCAAAGTCTAAACTGTTTTATCATTGGAAACTGTGCTCCAAAGTTTGGAAATATTTCAAAACAGTTCAGTACTGCTTGCTTAAAATTTTGACTCAATCATTTTTCCTCCATATTTCAAAATACTTCCAAAGTAGGACTCCACGAATTAGGTACTGTCTTTCTCAAAATATCTTGCAGTTGCTATAATATTTCAAATCCCTCCACAGCCAACTTTCCTCGATTCCTCGAAATGTTATCTTTGAATATTCCCAAGAGTCACCGAAAAGCAAATTGTAAACTATCTCACCGTCGAAAACGTTTTCCGTTCGGAGTGCCAAAAATGCTTTCTATTTGAACGCTGTTCCTCGGAGCTGCCGTGCCAATTTACGCTGAAAATATTACTGTGCGCGTTGAATCGAGCAACCGGTCCCGCATCGCCGCAACAGAAGATACCGCGATGCCTCCAGAGCTGAAATCGAAACTTATCTTTCTCCCTTTCGGTCTTTAATTACGAGCTAGTCTGACGGCCTATTTAAAAAGTGCACCACGCCCACGCACACCTACGAGCCGCGACGCGTGCATAAGCGAGCGAGCCTACACACGCCGGCGAGCATAAATTATATCCAAGTCTGTTTGACCAATCGCACGGGCGCTGCCGCGCGATTAATACTTGCAAAATAATTGCGAGTGCGCGAAGCGGCGTGGATGCAATTCCTCGGCTTCATGGGCGATTGGAAGACGTTGGGAAGTGATCGTTCCAGGGGATTGTTACGTTTAATAGAGTTCTAGACCATGCAACTTAATTTCCTGAGGGATGATAAAAATTCATGTGATGTGCTTAATGAGGTGTCTTAGGAGAGGCCTTTAGAAAAGCCATTTTTGATAAATTTTCTTGGGTACTTAAGCTTTGAGGTGTGAGCTGAATACCTATGGAGTTTAGGATATTTGACTCCGTAACGGATCTACTTAAATTTTCAGAGGTTGTTAACGGAAGAATAAGAAAAAATTAGATTCGAAAGCTCTGGGACATAAAATTTGTATCATAGAGAAATTTTGGAGAAAATTTAATCCTTTAAAGCCTGCTGCGAACCTCTTAAATTCTGTAATTTTCAAAGCTGTGAGAATGAGTTCTTAAATATTGTATGAAGAAGCATTAGAAGTCCATAGTAAAATCCTCTAAATACGTGCAAAGTTTGCGAGGAGTTCGTGGAGGGACTGAGCCGACGATTCTTGTGGGCCGATAGGGCAACGGCACGTTACACTTTATTATCTGGAAACGGCATATCTTCAATTGTTGCCTATCTGAAGAAGGCTATCGAGCCATTCCTCTATTACATGTCGCCGTGGTGTAGTGGCATGCAACCGCGATCACGCGAACTGCACTCCCGATGCACCTCATTGTGCAACACGTTACTGCCAGATGGCCCAGAAATTGTGGGCCGCACGGTCACGTTGATTTATTCCACCGTTGTTCGTAGCTAATCCAGCTCCTCGCCTAGTATCCACGATTCCCCATTACGCGGCTGTAAAGGGGAGCCTTCGTCGCGATTGCACTTTCGATTCACCGGCGGCCACGTGAACCATATACAGGTGCGGTAATAACCGCTAATGAAAATGTAGACACGACCTTTTTGCGACGCTGATTAATCCCCAATGAATCGCGGAGAAGTGTTAGTCATCGTAAGGGGGGACGGATGGAGGGTGTTTACAATGGAAGGGTTACGTAACGCTGATTGATGGATCGTTTATTAATGGCTCGGTCTAATTCCACTAACAGACACTGGCATTATATAATTACCGCAGTGTTTGTTTTGCTCGATTGCCTGGACGACCATTGATCGAACCTCGAGATTCTAGCCAGTTTTGTCGTCGAATTTTTAATCTTGGACGGGATGGTTTTCAGGTTGCGATTGGTGGTTGTTAATAGGACAGTCGTTCTGGGTGTTTGAGGTAGTGAGTAGTTTTTATTTTGATCGTAGGAAATGTGGAAATTGTAAGTAAAGTGAATTTCTGCAGAAAATCTGATATTATTTATAAGAATAGATTGAAAAATTTGTTTTGAACCAGTGACATGATGCGCCGTAACCAGTAATTTAATAGATATAGCGCCACCACGCTGCATCATTAGCTGCAAAATAACAATGCGGGGGCTATAAATAACTGAGCGAGAAAAACAAAACTGCGTAACTGAATCAATTATCAAAAACATCGTAGGTTGGCGTTTACACAGAGAACATAAGTAATTAATCATAATTATTATCCTATAATACACTGCATGAAAACAATAAATCTAGGTATTAGAAAAAAACTCAAATTTCCAACACACACAAAGTTCCCTGTCACCTCAGATTCAATTTCAGATTCTCTGTAGTAGCTTGAAAAAAATACACTACAATTTTCAAATATAAGAAACATTCCCAAATTCCAGCATCTTCTTCCCCTACCGCATTCCATAATAGAATTAAAAAATTATCAATTAATATCTACAGACATCACCGGTCACCGATGACTCACAGAACGCGTCAATACTAAGATCAACTTTTAGAACCCTTTAAATTCCACTGAAGCAGTGACAAAATATCGAAAAGCCACAAGAAGGTCGCCCGCCGTGTCGCCATTTTGGAGAACGTTGCACTCGAAGCCGCGTCCACCAGCGTCGCTCGACGGTTTTGATTTTCTTTGCAGGTGCGAACTAGAGCGAAAATAAGGGAGCGCGAGGAGGTTGGCCGCGAGCTGCGCCCACACACCTGTGCCTAACGATCGCGCGTAGTAGTCGTTAATTAAGGCTTAATTAGCCAGGGGCGGGCAGCTCGCGAAAAATGCCACTGCACTCGCCCCATCTCGGTCCTACTTGACGAGGAGAGGACCTTCCTTAGAGGGCCCGTTTCGAACAAAAGAATAATCGACCGAGAAGATGCACAACGTCTCGACGGAGGGCGCCTCGCCCGGTGGTCGACGACTGTCGCGCAGTTTTCACTCCTGTCTACGCGGAGCTGACCACGACGATCTCGAATCAGGTAGCTTGATTGAAATATATTCGAAACCCCTTCGGGGGAGTCGATTGCTGGTTGGCCACTGTGGACTGCGGTAACTGTGTTTCCGTAGCGCGAAATTTTCTTGATTTTTGTGTCCACTGTGAGCTTGTGCAGTGAATAATTTGCTTTTTGGTGTGCCGCGGTGGTTGAAGGAAAGTTCAGGTGGAGGGGAAGAAAGGGTTAAGGTAGGCACTCGCCTAGACTCGGTTCATTTTATTTTTGTATGCTTTTTCATGTATATGAAAGATATGGGGAAAAACAGGGAATGTCACAAAACAGCTTTATTGAGAAAATTAAGTTTTAATACTTTAGGCCACCAGTAAAGAAAGAAGGTTCAATGAATTTATCTGCATTCTTCATAACACGAAGCTTATACCTTAATTAGACATCCGAAAAAAATAATGAACAAAATAATGATTGTGTTACATTATTTTAACATTGTTTCAAGTTTGAACAGAGCAGCATACTCAAACAAAATAAGAAATAGGCTATAAATTCCAAAATCACGAAAAATGGACATTCACTGTTTTTCTCCTTACCCTTCGTATTTTGACAATTTGACCCACATTACGCTTCGCTCCGGTGCGACTCCGATCGGTGGAGCACTCCTCGAGAATATTTTGAGGAAGAGAGGCAATGCGTTGTGAGAGCCTACCTTTAGAATTTGATTGGGAGGAATTTTTAATGTGAATGTTGCGTAGAATCAGGGTAAATGACGGGTAGTGTTACTTGCGTGTGTTTTTGAACTTTCCGTTGATCATTGCTGTGTGTTGAAGATATGGTTCTGAATGCTCCAGCCTTTAAGACTGAATAAAATGAAGAGGTCACTACTATCATATTATAACTGCTTCATTGCTCTATTTTTGGTTTCTTTGAATAAATTTGGCGATATTCGCTGCCTGTACCTCATACAGAGGGGTACACAAGTGTGGCGTTAAAAAATGGATCCACTTTATTGTGACACAAAGTCGGTGACGTAGTCTTGAGAGGGCAATTGATTTTGTTTCGTTTACAAAAGAGGCAGCTAGCAAATTGATGGTACCATTGAGACGTAGTGGTTGCTAGTGACTCTGTGTGTTCTCATTACTTGTAATGTATCTTGTGTGGTATGCTCTGAATGCTCACTGTAAAACTACTGGGTGTCTCGTCTCAAAGGGTGGTCGGGTATCGATAGGTTACTGTACAAATATTGTATGTCCACTTTTGTAAAATTGTGGATTTCTTTAATTTTATTATAAAGTACCCTTGCAGTTTTAAAACTTTTCTTCTCGAAAACGCTAAAAGTAGACATACAATATTTGTGTATTTAAGGGGAATCCTATTTTGGGGCTAAACAGGTAGCAAAATCAGGGAATTGTTTCTGAAGGAATTCTTGAAGAAAAGTGGTGAGGGGTGCAGACATAAATGTGATTATTACGATTATGTACGGCAAAATATACTTATGTACAATTGAGCTCCCAATATCTGAGCAATCCTACTTGCCAAGAAACTTTTACCTCTAGTAACCAAGCTTCTCTCATTACACTCAAAAATACCTCTTTTTCAGAATACGTACACTGTACCCCACACAATCGTCCGTATCTTTGAATCCAATAGAGGCATTCAAATGCTCCCTTTCTCTTGCAGTAAAGAATTACTGCACTATACAATTACTTTGAAATAGGTTCCTCGAAGAGAATTCTCTGAAATCGCAATTTAATCTACTACTCTCGTACCTGTGGCCAATTTAAACGCCACTTCTAGGTTTGTAGTTGTCGCTAGTTCTGTTGCTCTCCTTTTTATGGAAGAGATTGGATGATTCTGAGCGCGGTGCGTAGGATAGCGTAAGATTTACATGGCACGTAGGTGACACGTATGCAATGTTACGTGCCTACGCTCGTTAAAACTGCACTTGCACTTTCCCATAAAAGAAAACCTCTCGTGGGAAAAAAGAGAGCAAGCTGCAGTTGGCCACTGTTGCTACAGACGCGTTTCTAGACGAGGTTTCAGAGTGTGGAGAGCCTGAGTATAACTTCCACGTTGCTTAGAGTTCGGCGTCGATAAATAATTCGACGGAACACTGGTGTGCAGAAAATAGAATACATTCCATGGTGTTCGATTTCAGTGCTTCAATTAATTAAATATAATAGCTTTTTGAATGGGAACACACTATAGAAAGCTGTTCCTATTTTTCACATAATATTACGTAAAAGTAATTAAACTCAAAGTGTAGATTATTAAACTCTCGCAGACCACTGCACATAGAATATATTTAGTGAAAAGCTAAAAGTAATTTTTACACGATATTATTTCTGTAGAAAGTCAAAATATTGGTGCAGCGTACAAGTTGTTATAACAAGTCTTGAAAATACAATTTTCTACGCCAACAAAAACATCCCCTGCATCGAATAAAATAAACTCGACATCTATCCACTGTTTGAAGAAAGCTACTAGGTAACATTTTCATTCAAAGGAACAGAGGAAAATAATAATATTTACGTCGCTCAAATAATTCACACGAATATACTGCACCGTTGAACCAGAACGTCTGACGGCCACAAATCTTGAAGGCGTGTCTTAAAGGTTTTAACGAAACAAACGTCCGAAAATAATTTCTATGTGCCACTTCGCCAGACGACTGGTGACACAGGAGTATCGCGGAGGCGTCCAAAAAATCACCTCCAGGCAGCAGGGTCTCTTTTAGTCTCTGGTGCAGCCGAACGGGGGGTAATTTTCCTCCAAAAATAGAACGAAAATTCGGACTGAAATTCTTTTGGACAGCAGACTTCTTTTTCGAAGAAATCCGATTTATAGTATTTTTTGATAGAAGTGTATTTGATTTTGAATTTTCACTAAAGAAATTTTATTATGTAGTAGGTTTAACTGTACATTTATTTTGTGTAAGTAGATTGAGAAAATTATTTACTTTCTAATGTGACCTTAAGCAGAGTTAGTGAAAGGGATAAATGTTAATCTGAAACGGAGGAATTTTGAAGGCACTGAGACGTCATAAATTATATATGACTATCCAGTGGAATGAATACAAATTTTGCAGATTCCGAATTATTAATTTTATTGCATAATGTATTTCTGTGATCCTTAAAAAGGCTCATATAAGTTTGAATCTCAATTTCAAAACCAGTTATGACGTACTGGTTCTATAAATTTTGTTCGACAAGATTGCCAGAATTTGCGTGTTTGTAGCAAGTTTTTTTAAAATACGATGCACTGAATGGTGCGAAATATTCATTATGTCTATAAGTAAAGAAATATTTCCGAAAACTTGTCAGTTCTGTCATCCAATAAAAAGCTTAGTTACTAATTCCTGTTTAATAATTAGTGAATAATTTTACTGCAAATCTAGTCACTTTGCAGTCCACCAACTCTTGAATTTCATAACATATCCCCATTGAATTAATCAATTACTTACATGCAAATATCATAATGCTCCACAGACTCCCTCTTTTAAATCTTCTCGACTTAAAACACTTCACAAAAACCGTCAGACTTCAAGGCACTCGACGCTATAAACCATCTGAACTACTAGCATACAAGCTCATTTATCATAAAACAAAAAAAAAAGAACAGACCAACCAAAACATCTCTCCCAAACTCATCACTAGCCCCTTCTTCACACTTGACACTTCAGTAGCTCGCCACTAGTGTCTCATACACATTCACTCTATAGAGACATCACTAGCTTAAAAAATGTAAAAAACAAATAACAAAATGCCACTCAAGAACCACAGAAAAATCTCTCAACAAAAATATCTGGGACTATCATCTGTACCATAGGCACATACTCTAAAACCTGCAGATGCTTCGATATTATTCCTAAAAACTACATTAGTGGTAAAAAAAATTAAAAACTCACATTATTACGTACCTACATAAAACAATTTGAGTTATATTCCTATCACTAGCCTACTTTGCCAACCCCTAATTTATTGATACAAATTTTAAGATATACACTGCCGTCCATAAGTATTAGGACACCCGCTGTATTTATAATAATAATAATAATAAGACGTCTATATTACACCCAGAAAAAATAATTTACAAAAAAAGAATATTTGCACTAAATGTGATATTTGGTAAAGATTGAATACTGTTCACCGCTTTTATTTATGGTTTTAATTTAAAATACTAAATAAAGTAAAATTGATTAGAGTCCTCCAATAAATTGCAACATTTTTCACAATTATTCCACCGAGAATAGGTGGTGTCCTAATACTTATGATAAATGCAATGTAATTCTTTCCAACGAAACCTTCTTATTTTTGTTACCGTTCACAGTTCAAAATTACTTCCTCTCGTCACTACCGTACCATCTAATTCCACGAACACCGAAATGTACCATCGGAAAACAGCGTTTTCTAACGATCTCCGCGTCCCACCCTGCGGATTTTCCTGAGCGCCTACGTGAGGCGTATTTACAAGATCCCTGGCGCGGGCTGCAAGCGTAACCGAGGGAGGTCGCGTTAATATTTACTTTCATACACAGCCTCCGCAGGCTGCAGTTGGCTCTCGACTGTATCGTGTTCGCCGTCTGCCAGGGAACAGGATCCCTCGTGGATCGATCCAGCGCCCTGATCCCGCAGTGCCACTATTTATCTTTTCGCGGCACGATAATTATCGTCAACCAGGACTTTCGTGCCTCCTCCTCCCCTTCCGCGTGCGCGACTTCATCACTCATGAATGGATCCGTGTCTCTGCACGGCGATTTAATTGACTCCGGACTGTCGCTGGAACTCGTCCAGACGTTGCACTTTTTACGCGGGCCGCGTGTGCTCCACTTTATCACCGATGGACTTCAAAGGGTTCGAAGTAATTCTGCTGCTCCCTTCTCAGGCGAACGTTGAGTCTTTGTGCTTCGGTGGCTGAGCGTTCGCTTTTAGTGGGCTCGTTGAGTGGTGGGCAAGAAAGACGCCGTTGACCTTGGACGGTTAATTAACGGTTAATATGTGAATCGACTAAGTACTCGAGTGAACGCGTTCGCCTCCTGAGATATCCACCAGGCGACTCTTCGTCCCGAGTGACATATATTCGGTGGGAATCGGCCATTGTGCTCCAGCAGATACTCCGTTCCCTAGTCGAACGGACCTTGACGCAATTTGCGAGATCAACGTCGATGGAAAGGTGTCCAGTGAGTGGTACGCTTTGATCTGAGATCGAGGAATCGGTTTGCCGAAGGAGGCTTACGTGGGCAGTGAATCGATCTGCTTTTGAGTTGCAATATTCATTTGGAACTGGCTAGAATCCGCCCGGAACCACTCCGAGTGTTAAGACAAGTTACCGATGTAATCGGCAGGGAATCTTTCCATCGGCCCAAATTTCAGGATCGGTGTAAAGTTTTTTTAACGCTCCTGTCGTTATACGCGAAACAGGCTTTTTCTGGAGGAGGTAAAAAGTCACTGCGATTGCTTCAGACCATTAATAAAACATCTCGAATCTGTTCTACGATGTGTGAAGGACAATGAGGTAGTGACTTCATCGTTTCCATGATTAAACGAGCGAAACGGAACAAAGAGCGACGTGTAACACGGGGGAGCGATGCAACAGCCTGTGGCATAGCGGATTTGAGGCTTCTTCAATCCGATAGATTTATTCGTGGATGATCTAATAATTACTGAAGGACAAGCGGCTTGCGTGGTTATTGGCCGACTGGTAATTAGGGTGCGTCAGCAACATGAGAATCCGATACGTGCCCCAGGATATCGGAAATTGTTACAAGCGTACGTTGATTTCATTTTGTTCCTATGCGTTCATCTAGTTTACACATTTTTTTTATCGGGTAACAAATCGATTTAAAATAGTATCCATATATTTTTTCTGCTCAGTTTAGGTTGATTATGGTAGAAAATAAATGGCAAATGAATCTTAGCTCGTGACTTAACTTTTTATTTTATTATTTTAACGTGTTGTTACTTTAGGTGAGCTTGCTTTGTAATGTATTGTTAATTTGAAATGGGATTTTATTGGAAATTGTAATTATTGGATCTTGTGTCGCCGATTAATTGAATTGGAGTAATCTTCAAATTGGATTTTTCGAGTAACTTAATTATGGATATTGGGGGTAGTTATTTTAATTGTGTTGATTGTAATTATTTGATATCAATCGTGATTTGATTTTAACGAGATTGCGAATTGTTTGGGCATTGTTTACTAAATTTTAGCGAGGAATTTTAAATTAGCTGATTAATTATAATTTAGGTAGGAAATTTTATTAGAGAAATTTAATTTAAATGCTGCTACAGTATAATATTGTTTATTGGGGTGTAAATTCAAGTGATGAACACTTGCACATTCCTTCGTAAATTAATAGAAAAATGTTAAAATAAGTATTGAATTGTTGAACATTGTTTTAAATAGCAGTACTTTCCTATATTCTGTACGAAACAGCAAAATTATAGTCCATCATCTTTCCATTACTTTCAAGGTAAAAATACAGTATTCCACGGACGAGATTATTATCAGTTCACTGAAAAGGCTATTTTCTACAACGTAAAAAAAATAGATTTCCCTTTACTTCACATTTAGAATTTCTTCATCGATAGTTAAAGTAGTAAGACATTAAGCTCATTAAAGAAGGCTCTAAGTTCACGATTCGTTATTCGACTTAAAAGAAGCTTGGTGTACTATTGAGTACTTAGTCAACTTGCCTCGTTTATCGTTCAACTGTTTGCTTGAAGAATGCCAAAGCTAACTGCAGAAATCGTTGGAAACTACTTTGTACAAAAAGGCTGAAAAAATCATCGTTCCTGCATATGTATACTGAACTTAAAACTAAACACATAGGAACAGGGAACACTTAAGATTTTAAATGAATCAACATAAGCTATTGCTCCATGCACTGAACATCCCAAACAACAACCCTCAATGAAACCAACAAGTCTATCATTTCCCCCAAAATATTTGCAAATTTTTCTCAATATTCCATTTTAACCCATCCTAAATATTAAACTGCGCGTGTTACTTATTAATTATTAGTAATTATAACCGAAACCCCCGTCACTTATCCCCCAAATCAGCTTAAGAACTGCAATAAATATCATCGCGAATATAATTAATAATTTTCACCCAAAATCTCGATTCCGTGCACAGGAATTGGAAAAAAATCCGCCACATTTCCAGTCTGGGAATATCCTTCGCTGCTATTCATGAGCATTCAGAAAACAGGGAAGAATCGAAGCGCAATGGCGGAAGAATAGGAAGAATGCCAGATTGAAGTTCGTCTGAAGTATCTGTAAAGGTCCTCGTGGGCATATAGCGCGATCATCGTGGTACCGAGAGTAACAGGATCGCTGCACAGGCCAATTTTATTGATCCATCGACCGTCGGAGTAGTTGTTCTCCCTTTTCGCAGGCGCATTTTTCATCCCCTAATTGTGCAGTCGCTTTAATAGCCGCCAAACTGGCAATTAACTTGTATCCAGGGATCCACTCTATCTCGTTCTTCGTTTCTGATCGCCGGCTCCTCTGCGGGTCCAGCTCGTCCTCCTTCCCGCGCTCTGAAGGAGCGGGGCAAAAGGAGCACGGAAGGACGAGCGAGATAAACTCGGTGCCCATAGAAATTCATTTCCATTCTCGAGGGGAATTAAGCTGCACAAACGTCCAGGTCGAAATACCAGCTCGACGCTGGCTTTTTATCGGCTCGCCTCTGTTTTACGCGGTAATAACGCTAATTGAATCGATCCGGCTCCTCCTGCCAGCCTGCGCCGGCTCTCGACTCGCTGGCTCGCTGGTTTTCGCGCGGAAATTCAGTGCCCCGCCGTGGTTGTGTCAAGTGCAAGGCGGCTGGAAATAACGTTGCACGTCCTGGAAAATAGCTGATCGGTCGCTGCGGGCGTAAGTATGTTTGCGCTGAAAAGCCTGGAATCACTTGTGCTCCTGTCGAATAGGCGCCCTGATTTCTTGCACACCACGTCAGACCGAAATATCTAGGTAGTGGGCACTCTTTGGTAAACGTGTTCTCGATGCTAGAGAATGGAGCTGTTCGTTGGTTGTTCGTTAACTGTATGCACGCTGGTATGTTGGATTTCCATTATCTTCTTAATAGGAATTTAATTACCTATGCTTTGATATATGATCAGATTTCTGTGATTTGTAGTTTACACTGGATACTGTAAAATATGATGGACAGTGCATACAAATTAATCTCAATTCAAGAATTTCATTCTGACTTCGGAGAGCATACTGGCGATTGCACTAGTTGCACTGATTGGCAAGACTACTCCGATGAGAAATGGTACCCATGCCAGTCAACCTGTTAATGGATTCTCTAGGGCTGTAAAATCCCCCTCATAAAAAACTGAAACATGTGTACCTATAAGGCGAGTGTCTTCGTTACAGACTGTACTAATTTTATTTCCCAGTTGCTTCTATTTTTAAACGAGTGCATTAAGCAGGAGAGTTGAAAATTGACACTCAGAATATTTTACCTATCAATTTACCCTGTATTCGATGTATCATCGTATCCATTACTGATCCCATCGAGTAGAAATTATTTACTGCCATCAGAAATCCATCGAGCAATATTATTATTCAGAGAGCTCGTCGATAATCACAGCAAAAGTATTCGTAGAATAATAAATTGACGTGGAAGGGAAGTCTCTTTGAACTATACGAATCGTGTGCCGCGTTTAGAATGCGGGAAAGAGTAACTCTATACGAATCCTAGAGTATTAGCCCGTGATCGTCAGCTATTTCTACAAAACCATGAATGCCTGCAGTTTTCTGGGGTGGCCTCGAATTAGAAGGCAGCGTTCGTGCAGCCTCTGATAGAAACTTGAGCAACCATGATTCCCGTCGGCCTTTTCGCTCCGATTTCGTCGGCGCAATCGTGTTATTATTGAGCGATTGTACGGACGTGTTGTGCATGGGATATCTGGTACAACAGGAAGCGAAGCACGTGTCTCGAATTGCTCGTGAAAGCCAGAGATTCGCGCTGAAATGTCAAGGAACTGAGCCATCCGATCGCCAGACAGCATTTCAGTAGTGAAAAATTCGCATACGGTCGTTGGCGTATTTTTAGTGTCGAAAGATTGAGGCGTGAGCCAACGTTTAATTATACGTCTGATTAGCTTCCCTTTTATACCGTCCACAATGTTAAAATTCAGTCTAGCTTCCGAGGATAATTGAAATTGTTCGTCTGCATTTGTACGTTCCTTTCAACTCAGACGTGAAATGTGTTTGTAATTTAATATCGGTTAAGGTAATCGGATATTAGTAAATGTTGAACGTGGTATTGGTGGATGCAAATGGAATTGGTTATTTTTAAATTCAGCATTGCAGAAAGATATTGCGACCAATGTGGACGTTATTCCCTCTGCGTGCAGACAAAGTAATTGTTTTGGAAGTTTTTAATTCATTGCTGTATTGCATCCATGGGAATATGAATATTTTATTCTCAAAGGTAATTAGAAAAACAGTAGTCGCTTTAGAAAATCGAAGGAAAAGTAATTGCTAAAGTTAGTCATGCTACACTGTACCTAGTCATTAAAGTTAGGTAAGATCACTTTGAGGACTCTATTACAGTATTCAGAAGTGCTATCAAAAGTTAACTCAACTGAAAACCATGGTGATGTTTCGATCACAGATTTTACATTGTACATTTGGATAAATACTCAATGCATAACAGTGAAATTCGATCCCAGTCGAATGGTGCCTTATTAGAGGTTCTAATTGAAATTTTCCCTATGGGC
This sequence comes from Andrena haemorrhoa, assembly GCA_910592295.1. NCBI lineage: Eukaryota > Metazoa > Arthropoda > Insecta > Hymenoptera > Andrenidae > Andrena > Andrena haemorrhoa. Next base: position 4,783,086 of record OU342940.1, on the reverse strand, counting down.
CAAATGACAAAGGTCTTCCTGAGAGTTCAAGAAAGCAGCTTTCACGCGTGCAATTTCTTTCGCCGTAAGAAAAGGCATAATTGGACGTCTAATCAATCATAAGCAGGAACCAGCAGTTTCTAAAGGCTGAAAGTAATTGATGAGTTATGATCCAAAAGCTTGTCGAAATCGACGTCCTGGATGGAGCTCGTTATCATTTGTCCCCTGAGGAACGATGGTCGTCAGAAGGTTCAGTGATCCATAAAAACTTTGTCGAAAGCTTATCCTCTTATAAAACATGGTAATTGATGGATAGTTGTCTGAGATTTTCCTATATTTCATTATTACGTTCAATAGACTACTTATTACTGTGGTACCCACTACGAATTCACAGCATTCACTATTATGAAATTTCAGAAAATTTAATAAAATCTAACAGCACAGATCTGTATATCATAAGTCATCTAAACACTAATGAATCCTCTAACAAGACAATAATAAATATACCTCTAACAAGAATAAATTCTACGCTCTTATATTTACACTTTTCCACGTCGCCTCAGTAGGATTCATTTTTGCGGTATTTTAAAAAGAGCAAAATATATAAAAGAGGAGATAATACCATTCCTATAGCTACTAATAGCGCAGTTAACAAATTATCGGGAGGAATAGCTGGGCAGGGAGTGACATTAAATTGTACGTAAATATCAGAAATTGGCTGATAATTGACTACTCCGAATTTTACGATCTCGTTCACGGTAATCTACATATAGATTATGTTCATAAAGTTCTTTCCATGTTACTCGCAATACGATGCCCGTTTCGAAAGCGGAATATGAAGGCGGCGTGCGTGGAGGTTGCCGTGCGTGTGCACATTCAGTGCTCGCCTCGTACTTCGATAAACAGCAATCGGGTTTAACTCGCAGGCAAAATTGCACGTCTCTTCCAGAACTGGAAATTCCTATCAGAACGTAATTCGACGCGCGTTCGTGACTCTATTAGGAAACTGTCGCCCCTTTAATAAACCGCGTGCACCGCGCGCATCCCTGTAAAGAGTGGGGGACTAATTTGTGAATTTAGGCATCGATCGAAATTCAGCTGCAATCGTGCAAACACCCGACTAAAAATTCTCGTCAGAACAACCCGGCGGGAAAACCGCGAAACGCACGTGCGAAGTTTCCCATGTGTTCGGTAGCTGGACGGGAAGACATGGTCCGCGCGGATCTCACGCTGCGTGCTTAATCAGACCGCAATTAATCCGCGTGCTTCCCCGTCGAGTACAGTTAGACAAAAGTGTCGACGCGTCGTCGAGCGTCCTCGTGAGCTCCCGGTGCCGTTGGCGAGCGGTTCCATGCCCTCCCGTGCTCGCAAAACGTCGCGAGAATTGGAGCGTGGACGTCGGATATGGTCTGGGTGGAGAGACGTCCATTAAATCAGGTGAAAAAGCTGTCCCTGTGAAAAAGTTGCCGCGAAATGGGCCTCTGTTGGGACCGTCCAGGGCCCCCTTCTTCTTGGGGGACCGTCACGACCCCTTCTTGTCGCGAGATTTTGCGGACATGTGTCTTTATATTTTCAAATCGCGTGGACGTGTTTTCACGCCGAGGGAATTGCATCCTGTGCACGGTTTTGACGAGTTTTCTGAGTGATATTTTCTAGAAAGCATTGGAAGTATTGTTTGAGGGGCAATGATTGTTTACTTTGAAAATGAATCGAGCAAGTAGATAGTCGCGGTAGTGGAACCCATGAGTTATTAAGGGGTTCAAGTGTGGATATGTTTGATAATATTGGGTGTTTATTGTAGCGTATATTTAATTGATTTCTTTTTTCTTTCAGGTGAGTCCAAAGGAAAGCCTTTACTTAAAGAAAGTCGACATGATTTACGAAAACGTAGGGGTGAGTTGCACTTGTGAAATATTTTAGAAGTTGCTTCGGTTACTCATTACCTTAGCAATGTGACAAATCGATTCCACGGCTGTTACATGTTCGTTACCACGCATAATGACCAGTCAAGACAAATCTATTCTATTTCTAATTATTATCTTGAACCCATTAAATATAGTAATTTTCTCTGCTCCAAAACTGCAATCTTTACTTTGAAATGAAAAGGAGATCGTTACCAACTATTAATATTTTATCACCTGGAATACAGAAAAACAATTATTTCTCAAGTCCACCCAGAAATAACTTATTGGTAGAAAGAATTAACTTCCCGCGAACAGAATATTCGTACCCAGTGAATTAATCTGTCAACTGTGCACGGTAACAGGCACGTAAGAACTGATAATCGATAATAGCGCCTGTCATCGGGCGACAGACAGGTCGAATCCCAGTTTCATCGTATCCAGAATCTAGTTAACTAGGAAACACGCGTAGAGTTCAGAAGTTCGTTGACCGAGAACAGTAGTTTGCATGCACCGTGCCTTTAACACTTTGTCAGGCTGCTATTGTTATCGATCTTTCAATGTTACCCGCAAATTCACGCAGCTACTCGATTCTTGCGCACTCGCAAGACCCAGTGGAGATCGCGAAACGCCCGTTTGGGTGCTCGCAAATTACATAATCACGCTCGTATGAACGCGAAAAAGCAGACTTTACGCTGGAAACCTACGCGATGACAGGGGCAGGACAATTCGAGCGAAGAACAATGCAGCTTGTTGAGCAAGGTGACGGTAATTTAACGTGCACAATAGGGTATACAAACTGGCACGAAAGAAATTACTCTTTGTCTATGATTGATAACCTGACTAAGTTTGCCTCGCACTTTTTAAATTGCGGTTGTAATTAATCTGTTAGGAGAATGTCGTCGGGCGTTCTTTCACTTATTGTGTGCTTTGTAAAACATCGAGACTTTAGAGGCTATTTTAATTGTTGGGTTGGGAAAAGGTGTGTAGACTTGTTCAGTTTGAAGAGAATTATATCTTAGAATCGGTGGTTATGTGTTTAAATTCATACATTAATTATCGAATAGTACACTAGTGTCGAGATAGGTAACTTCAGAAGTAAGACAATTTTAAATTTTAGGTAGTTGTGATAAATAACTAAGTAGTTGAAATAACATTTCAGTGTTTTATTTGGAAATGAATTGAATATTGATTTACTTGAAATAACAAGAATCGAAGAATATGTAGAAAAATTCATTGCTTCGTTTCCAGGTACGTAATTATTTCTTCCAAAATTCTTCCTCGACAGAAAGTAAGACAATCGTATTTCAAAAATAAAAGTATCAAGATATAAAATGCGTTTTTTCATGGACCATTTGAAACAATAAAATTCAAAATTGCCCAGATCTGAATGCATCACCATGTAAATACACTCACGCCTCTTGATCCAGTGATAAACATTTTCCACTGTGGATGGGTCACAACTTCTCGTTCCCTCTCCCTTCATCAACGAACGACTCTTTTCGCCCCGACGCTGTTAAAACGCGACTATCCCGGGGAAACGATTGTAATTTCATAAAAGGCAGAGCCGGAGCCTCGGTTTAAACGAGAAAACAAAACCTCACCCTCGCCGAAAATCCACGGGCTAGGCTGACGGAAAATCTAATTTAGGTTCACCGTGAATAATTAAAGTTTTATGGCGAGCCGTGGGAACGGGCCAGGGCGAAAGTAAAAACGTGTCGTCCTCTGCCACCTCCACTTTCGTAAATTCTGTTCCCGTGTCGCAACGATTTCGTTCTGCCCGACGGGGCCGTAAAAACGGGGGAAATGTGCAGGAAAACCTGGAAAACTGAGCTTCGTGGAAGCAAGGAGTATTTTCTCTCGTCCCAACGTTTAGTGGGCAATAACCTTCTATCCACATCCTTGGGAATTTTCAATCGAAGCATTATTCAGTTTCGAGCCGTTTCGAATTTTATTCAAACTTGCGTAATTCGTGAGTCGTGAAACTGTTTCTTGATAAATAGCTTTCAATTTTGAGAATATTGAAGTTGATTTGTGGAACAGAGTTGAGTGTTGGTTCATTCGTTAGCAATTTGGGTAATTTCAGTAAGTGCAGTGAATTTTTCCAAAGTCTTCGCCATCTTCCATAAAAGGTTTATTGATACTTAAATTTTGATGATTTTAACCATTGTCAATACATTACAATTTTGGCCATTTTATTCCGCATTAAAAAGTTCGATAATTCTTGAAAGTCTTAATGGATCTTCATAAATCTTGTCCTGAAGTTGAAAATCCTGATAAGAATTTTATTTTAAAAAAAATTATTCTTTAAAAAGAAAAATTATGAGAAAGTTTATCATTGCTTCGAAAATTTTGGGGGTTCGATTTTATGAAGTGATTCGATATTGGTATCTTGTGTTCAAAGTGTTTCAAGCATCCATGAAATTGTCGAATACATTGTGAGATAAAATTGAAGGAAACGGGAGAAGTTCGAAGGCGTTTCTGTGTCAGCCTCCTCTCGCAATTAGCTTAATTGTTGGCGTAATTAGTCGATCCTGTTGTTCTGCTCGCGCCTACGGCATTCCAGTGTTCGTAACCTTGCGGTTAATTTCTTTCTGCCAAGGCGATGAGTACGTAACAATGACTATTAATAATGTAACGTATAAGACGATCCTCGATCGGATTGTGAGTAGAGTTATCGCTTCGCGATGAATACTTTCGCCATGATTTATCGAACACATAAAATCATTAAAGCCGCTTACAGAGAGCCTCTGACTTGGAGATTGTAAAATGGTGGAAATAATGTAATAATTAGAAATTTCAATTTTATGAAATAATTTGAGTAAATTTTCCTTGTATTTCTCTTTCAAAAACGACTCAAAATATTTTCTAAAACTTACATAGTTCTACTGATAAGAAGCCATACCTTCAGATGCAACTACTTTTATATGATTTCATTTTATGGAAACGGTATGTGTAATTGTTAAAAATACTTCATGCACTGAATTTCAGACGTATATTTATCACATACCGAAGTCTTGAGCTTTTTGCATGTAATTTCATGAAATAGTTTAAAAAATCGCGCTTTACTTATATGGTAACTACTTCAGTAGCGCAGTGAATTTCAGTCGGTAAACAACCAAGTGTTTTTTCGCTTTTACCGACACCCGGTCGGTAAGAAGGACATTCTTGCCCGTGGCGCCCCTTGTGAGAATGATTTAAAGCTTGATGGCGCTACGCCTTATCATTTTTAAAATTAAATCAAACATTTATAAAATACAATTCTAAAACACCCACAACCTGAAACATCGTTTTAATCATTATAATATAAAAGAATATAAGAAACATTTCATACGTGCATTTTCTGTGGGACATTAACAAATTCCACGAATACTTTATTTTCCATAGCGATGCAAATTTACGTGGAAGCGTTGTCTTCTCTGACTGACAGATAAATGCTTCCAAATATGTATCTCCATCTTATCGTTTATATCTCAAAGCACGTACAACCCGTTATAAAAAGCAATCAGTAACGTCCCGCACATGCTGCGCGTTACGTGTCCACCCAACGGCGTAGGAATAATTTTCACCTTCTTTCTCCGTATCTCAAATAAAACCAGCGACACCACAAAACACTCCCCAGAATCTCACATTGTAAGCCATTCCATACACAAAATCCTTCACATATTTCCACTGCTTAAAAATATACTCTAAAATCATTCTGCCTTGTCTTTTTTAAATCCCATTTGCAAGTATGCCAACTGTCTACATCTGTACAGTTGTAAGCACACTTGTGTCCACCTCAATGAAGCAGATTATTGTTTATAGTGGATAGGTGCCGCTTGTCGCGCGTGTTCTACGCCCATGCGTGTGCCAGGCGGCGTATGAACGGCCATTAATGGTCGTACACCCCCTACAAGGTGGAGGAGAAGATCATGGTCGATCGTATAAGGCGTTCCATTCGTCGGATCGTTGACCGTGCAAGGTGATACCGTATTCTTCACCTGGGTCTCCTCTTCTTACGCAAGCAAATCAATTTCCACTTAAAGACCACTTAAGCGCCTTCCACGCTACGCACCGCTGTATCCATAAACGCGGCTCCTCCCATTTTCCACGGCGACACGGTATGTACTTTCTAATGCCTCACAGATACCGTCTGACTTTCGTGGAAATCGATTTTCCACGGTGCTCCAATCTCCTGGGCGGGCCTGCTCGTCGTTCGGGCATTCTTCCATACGAATCACAGGTGGTGGGTTTGATTTTACGTTGCATCTTGACAGCGAGTCGCATGGATTGCGGTTTTTATTGTCACTCCAGTTACACCGCCTGTTGACTCGGGAACACGTGGTCTTCGTGTTCTACGATTTGCAAAAATCGCACGTGGTTAGAACGTTGGATCCTTCACCTTTTTAACCCTGGAGAGGCACTATATGGGTATGTTTTTCGTTCATGAATTAATTCATTATTTTTTGTTATTGTAAATCACCAATTAGGATATACCATTGATTTTGAGAGTGGCGCAAATCATTCCAAGGTTTGAAAAACACATTTTCGTATATTGTAAACATCTTTACAAGCTCTTCTTTTTAAGAAATTCCTCTGAAACTTACACTTCGCTGTTGAATATCAACGTTAATACCAACAGACGATAATCCCGTGACACTAGAAAGGATGCACAGTGATTCTGCATTAGCATCGTGAACCGCGGCTAGGTTTTTCTAGTCCTAGCCGAAGGATTAATTCGCGAAGCTCGTCGAAGGCTGTTGAACGATGGCAGGATGAGTTCGAGCGTCGTATTTCCAAGTTCAGCTATGCAAACGAGACAGAGAATTTTAATTTGTTGCTACTCGAGGCTGCTCGATCGGGTTGCCACATCGCTTTTACACCACTCTTCGCCTTACCTTTCAAATCTCGCTCCTTTCCCACGTCTGTTCGCCACGCGCCGACTAACCACACTATGGCTTTCAGTAAACAGGCTTTGTTTAAACTTGAACCAGTGTTCTCGTATGTGCAGGTCATTAATACGCTAACATTCCTCGAATGTTATTCAAACTCTACATGCTTCTCTGAACACGGTAATGCACACCTTCGGAATTAATAACGTACATACGATAATTTAAAACAATACCATCTATCTATCAGACGATACACTATTTACTTTACATGAATTTCGTTTAACCTGTCGCGCGACCGATCGACAACAAATAATACCCAGCAATATAGTAATAGAATAACTTAAGCCTTTCCAAAATTAAATATTTTTTCTCACAAAATTATCCGAATTTCAGAAACTATTTAACCCTCGGTTGTCACACTGGGTCAAATTGACCCTGCAATTTTTGAAGCAAAACACATTTTCTCGGAATTCTTATTACCTCAAATTTTTTTTTAAGCATGATGACACTTTAAACATCAACTTTCAACGATGGGCATATATTCTACAATGTTCAAACTTTATCTCAGAATTTTTTAGACTTAATTTAACAAATAGTTTTTAAGTAACAACTGATTGAAAATTGGCAGGGTCAAATTGACCCAGTGTGACAACGACGTTCGAAAAAGTAGGTGTGACAACCGAGGGTTAAAGTAAGAACCTACAGTCCTTTACCTTTAAATTACAAACCCAACTATAATACAATCGATCACAAAAATCCCAAATTCTCAGCTCAAACATTCACCTTTCTCACGATCAGTTCCTCGATACAGCCAACATTCTTCCCTAACCATATATACCCTCCACTTTCACCGTTTTATTCCTCCCATAGCTGAATCCTTTAAATCGATTCTCGGCTTGAACACACCCCCGCAGAATCCAGAGAAGGCAAGGCTTCCGCCTCAATTTTCCCGCCAAAATATCGAGCACTGCAACCCCCGTTTGCGGCAGATTATTGCACGCGGTATACACTGGCTGTATGCAATATTTGAGGCGAATCGGTGACCCGTGCCTCGCATACTCCTCTGGTGAGTGAATTCCTCTTGATTAGCCGCGACGAGAATGCAACTCGAGCGCAGTTGCATTCGGTTGCATCGAAATTTGCCACGAGTCGTGCGTCTCTGCGGTTGGACAGTCATGTACATGTACGTATATGCTCCTCCTCTCCCTTCCCGTATTCTTCACGGTGGACTCGCTTTCTTTCTCGCCCTTTCTCTGCTCCTCTCCCATCCATCCTCCGGTGTCTCGTTCCCTCTCGTCCCAGGAACGTAGCGTTAAATTTCGTACACCGTCTTGCGCTCGACCGCAAAAACCGATCGGTAACGGTTGCACGTATCTTAAATTACATAAACAGTTACGTTAGCGAAATCATTGCACACGCGCCTGCAGTATTTATTCGCCGCGATAAAAATGCCGCGATGTCGAAATCCGCTCGGCACAACCTGCTGGGGCGAAAATATTTGCTCCCCGTCGATCACGGTGGGAGAGGAGGTTCGTTCGATCCTTGTTCTATGTTTTCCGTGCGGTTTGCAATGATTTAGGTGGCGCTGACAGGGAAATACATCGATGTCGCTGTTTTGTAACTATGGCTTGCGTAAAGTGACTTGGAGCTTTGGAATTTATTTGAATTGTCACCAGGCTGTAGTAAAGTTGGATTTCATTTGATGTGTTATGAAATTGTAAGATCGATAGTCATCTTTTCTGTTCCTTGGTACTGCAAGAGTGTTTTTATGAAAATTTATTTTCGCAGCAGGTAGAATTATTATCAAATATGTTTTTATACAAAAATTATTATCATTCAAGGTTGTCCTTAGAGTACTCAGAAATTCAGGGTGGAATCTGTTTGGGCGTAGGGTAGACCGGAGTAAAGTGAGCCTTGAGGTAAAAGAGCTTTCTTAATTTGTTACTTAAAAGTAGAATATATCTACAAATTTTGGTGACGTAATAAATTTATGTAATATAATTATGATAAGTAAGCACAATTTAAATATCGAAAAATGTAAATTCTTACGATTGGTTTTCTTTTCAATTTAGCTTTTTGGATAAATGAGTCATAAATATATTACTTCAACTCAAAAAAGCTACACACGCCATTCCAGCGCAAGGGGTTAATATTACCTAACCAATTTTAATATACTCTAAGTTTATTTTAATTATCGCTACTCGTAATTGGTCAATAGTAATGTTTAAATTATATTGTAAATTTCTTTCTACACATTTTTATTGAAAAGAGAAAATTGTATTCTATAATATATACTCCGCGAAATAAATAGAAAAAGCACTACGGAACAAGTTGTAAAAAACAAACTACCTATGTACGTTCAATTTGTAAAATAAAATTGCTTTCACTCATCAGAGATCTTCACCATGTCTGCCTCCCATTTAAATGCATAGAAGATAGCAGATCCTTTGAGACAAGTGAAGCTCAGTAACACAAAGTATCCCCTCATTTCTGGACAGCAATCTTCAATTTGTCGCTTGGATTCACCCCAACCACTACCAGCGTCGCAAAATATACTCCACCAAATTACAGTGCCCCGAGACTGGAACTCCCCTTACGTACCATGAACTTACGATATCTCGCGTCTGGTTCGACACAAAAATTAGGTCTTCCGCCTTCTATCCGCTTTATCCTCGGCTTCGATCCCACGACAGACATTCTTCCTCCACTTTATCGTCCCTCGTCCCTCCGCGCCGTCCTCCCAAGTCACCTCTCCGTTCCTCCCAGATTCTCTATCACTCGGAATGTCCCTTAAGCCGGGCCTGTCCTCTCTCATGCGCCACTCTTTCCTCTCCTTCCCTCAGGAATTCTCTCTCACGCTCTCTGCTCTGCCTCCGTTTCATTGTTTCGCTCTTCCTTCGTCCATCGTCCTCCCCATGAGACAGTTTCTCGTTTTAAATTCGTCCTCCCCCGTGTTTTTACGGTCCAGGCACGAACCGTCACAGATAGGATCGTGTTTTTCCTCGGGGACAGGAAAATCCTTGGTAGTGGCCCGAGCTGTGGATATTTTAGGCACTTCGAGGGTATTCAATCGTTGCGGGGCTTCCACGGAGTCTCCTCTCATAAATTTCCACTCGATCTGCGCAGATTATGGGTTTAAGTAGGGATTAAGTGTCAGGGGGTATGGTTCGTTTGTAAAGTACTTTTTCAAGACGCTTCAGTGACCATAAGTCGACCCTCAAAATTTAAGGGTTAGATGCACCATGGAAATGTTCATTTCTAAACCCTACTTAACTTTACCTTATGATCTGTGCCCCAAGATCAGATTAATCACAATCACTAGATATAGGTACCAAGTAGAAAAGTACCTTTTAGTAGAAAAGTGACGAAAGGTCATAGACAGCCAAGGAAAATTCTTTGATTAAAAAATCTTAATGAAGACTGGTGCAATAAAGCGAAAGAACTTTTGCACTGACTTAATAGAATAATTGAAACGCCATCTCCCATGTCTATCAAATCCAAATTTTTGAACTCCAAATTTTTCAAGTAAACACTAGACTCAAGAGAGAACTTCTGCCTTTCAAAAAATGTTTTTTCCTGGGTATAAGGAGGAAAAGCAATGTTAAGGTGCCTGGACTCGCTTCGGATTGTACCAAGTGTTTCCCGTTTTTATTCAGGCACCGTCGTCACAATGCAAATGCTGGATGCAAATGGCGGGCAACGGAAGTCGTTCGCTCACGAGCACGGATCACGCTCCGTTATTTCCTGGCACGAGTCGTCCCGGCGCCCCCACACGCTCTTTTTAATCCTTAAAAGCGAGTCGGTGAATCTTCTTCGTGGGTTGTTTTCGGGCCGCCAACGAAACGCGTGCCCCAGCTCCGAAACTGTTTCGTGGGATGCTCCGTCGCAGCACATTTCTTGCCAATGACACGCGCTTCCCTTATCGATCCTGGACTCCAGACTCTCGAGTCTAAAGCTACACCCTGGTCAAACCCAAGGTGTATCCACAGAAATTCTTAGGCCGCAATCATCTCTTCATATCAGTGAAAAAACGAGGGAGTAAATTGTGTTACGGTGCTTTGCAGACATACACTAAATTGGAGGTTCGCTTAAGTAGTGTGAAATGATATTCTTGATAGTAGAAGACAACAAATGTACATTCATGATTCATTGGTCTCACGGAAGGAAAATTGACGTTCACACGGAACGTAGGTGTGGGGAACAAGGCGAAAGAAGCTTAAAGTCAATTTCCAGTTCGCCTCGCAGGCAGACGTATGAGGTATTTTGGTCTCCCATTTTCCCCGTGCCGGAAATAAAGCAGTATTCTTAGAGGAGAGACGTCTATGTACCGCGGTTTCCGGTAGATACGTCCGTTTCATTTGTTTCTCTTACAAACGAGCTTCCAACGTGGAAAGAATCACGAAACGCAAATAGCCGCGAATGATTGCTCGTACGTCGCATACAAATTAGTCGAGATCCTATTGTGAATGTTTTTCCAGTGGTAGATATATAGTAACTTTTGTTTTCCTCCCACCCACGTAGTACGCACCCTCAGTTTTCCATTTCTTAACAACATGCCATCGTTGCGATATGTTCAGATTTCTTGCTGGGCACGAGCTCCTCGCTCTTTTTCGACGCTTGCTCCTCCCTCTTTTTCGACGCTTGCTCCTCCCGTTGTTCTCTCGCCTTCTTTTCTTCTTCGAGAATCGCCAGCCATGCTTCCTTCGGCCCACAGAACGACGTGGGTTGCAGGTCGTCTAATACATCGTAATAACTCTGCCACTTGTGCATAAAGTGGAGTGCCAAGTCGCATTCGGGCCAAGGTTTCACTCTGCACGGCGGACCTTTCGAGACGATATGCACATATAAATATGTAAAGTTTGCAGATTTAAAATTAGTAACATTTCTAATGCTTGAGATTCATTAGAATATTTAATTCCGCTGAGTAGAGGTGTTTGTGCACAGTAAATGAAATCGCGAATTGGGTGATCACTGCGAAATGGAGTTTAGAATGTGAAGACTAACGATGATAAATTTGGATGGAAAAAAATAAGAATTTCTTGGCTTCTTCCCATAAAAATTTATTTAATATTTGATGAATTGCTTACCACCGCAAGCAGTACGTGGACAGTCATGTTGCAATCCATTTCGATGGTAGCAATCGCAGTCTGTGTAAACCATTCCAGCGTATAGCTCCCTGGACTTAACTTTCTTCAAACGAAGCTTCTTCGCCTGTGCCTTCGATGATTTCCGGAACTTTGCTTCCGACCTTCGAGGCTTTGACCTTATTTGCTTCGTACGAGGCTCCTGGAGAGTGGGGCCTCTGATCTGTAAAAATTCCTCGTTTTTAATCAGGTTTCACATTGATACTTATGAAACCCTACACAAAGAAATACAAATTAAGAAGGTTGCATATAAAAAGAAGTGTTGAGTACATTTAATAGATTTATCAAATTTCAACAATTCTATTCTTTAATACCATTTATCTTCAATTAAAAGACAAGAAAGAAAAGTCCAAGAAATCTCCAAACTAAACAAGAATACATTGAATAAAATTGCCCAATACTTCACACATTAACTTTATTACAGTAAATTATTAAACACACATATTTACACAATATACAAACAACTACAATTTTGCAATTACGTTCGATACCCCCAAAGCCGCCCCTTTCAAACGCAAATCGACCACTGTAGGGCCTTGCGCGTTATCCACGTGTTCCACGTTATCCTGCGCAGGCATCGATCACTCGCTGGTCCAAATCGCCGTTGTCCGATTTGTACACGTCAACGAGACGACAGAACAACTGTTGCCTCTTCAGCTGGACCACGGCGTGCGGAACAGGCAGGGAATACTCATCCTGAAGACCGTTCCTCTTCGACCGACAAGCTTCATAACGCTCCAACTGACTAGGAGAGAAGTGCTCCTTGTAAAGCGTGGCCAATTCCTGCGACTGAACTCGGGGCACGTAGCCCTCCACGAACTCCGCGATCTGTTTGGAAGTCGGCCTTCCACTTTCACAAGCTTCTACTTCGGGAGACGTCTTCGACTTCACACAATCCCCTGACAATTTCTCTGTTTCACCTTGATATCTTCCGCAGCCCGATTTCACCAAGACAGCTTGCGGTGAGACACACTTGGCTGACTCTGGACCAGCAAAGTCATGGCAAGGTTGTCGACCACGTCCAAAGTAACTGCGCTCAGATTTAGGTCTCTTCGTCGGTGGACAGCACCTGGAAGGGCAAACCTGTCTTCTAGGACGCGGTGCGAAATGACTCTGGGAAACTGTGTCCGAGGGATCTAGGCCGTTTCTGCGCTCCACTTTGGGTGCTCTGTCTTTGCAATCGGCGGAGTAGTTCTTCAGGGGGTCCTTGAAGCCTCCACAATCGGGGACGCAGTCTGGAGGCGATCGATAGACCCGGGACGCCTTTCTCTCGACTTTTCTCTCGGGGTAGCCTTCCTCGCAGATAATTTTAGCTAGTCCTCGATGCGGCTTAGCCGACTCTCTTGATTTAGACCCCATGCCGCAGCAGTAGTGCCTGCGATCCTGCGGGAAGCTGACATTACCCGGTCTTGGTCCACAATCGCCGACTCGTGTTTCAAGGCCACCCTGCTGTCGCGAGATCGAGTTTTCTGGTGGACATGGGGAAACCACAGCCACCGAGTGACCACCAGCTCGTGGGACAGGGCTCTCGAAGCAGATCATCGTAGGAGGACTCGCGCTGTGTTCATTGATCCGCGATGGTGGTCCCTTCGTTGTGCAATCGACGGTTTTTGGCGAATCACAAGGATTCTCGAGGGGTTTTCGAATTGCAGGGCAATATAGAATCTTCGAGCAAGGTCCATGGCAATTTCCGTCTCCTTTGGCGGGCTCTAAACAAATGATTGCGTATGTGCAATCTGAGGGCAGCTTTCTGGTTGTCGCGGATTTTGGACGGCTGGCAGGTTTTAGGTAATAAATGGTCGGAGATTCTGTGCATTCTTGAGAACAATCCTTTCGGTCATGTGGATGTAGTTTCTTGGGTTTTCTTGAATGTCCTTGGGGTTGGAATATCAGCCTGAAGAAGAAAAAGGCTTGGCTGAAGCGGTAGTCATCTGAACAAGTTTCTCTTTAGAAATAATCATAATAATAGCGTGAATGGGTATTGGTTACAGTCATCTAATCTTTTAAATAAACTCTTCAAAGAAATTCACGAAATTCATTGAAATTCCACAATCTGACTAACACTCGCAAATACTGACATCAAAATCAATTCAAATCCTCATAGAACCAATAGTGAGAATATCTCAGAAAATTTCAAATTCCTGCATGCTTTCCGCACGTGCTCCATGAGACTGTAATATAATTCATAGAACTCCAAGAACAAGCAGGAAGATGTCTATATAAATCACATCAGAGATCACCCCAGCTGGCAGCTGTCCAACACTTTCTCAGAATGTAGGCTGCAGGGACGATCAAAGTCCCCTTAGAGGAGGAATAAGAAGATTTAAACAGAATTGCTTTCGATCTGTTCTACTACTGTCACTCTCTACCTAATCCTCTGCCATCCTGTCCTCGACAAGGAACTCTACCCCTTGTGTATTTCGACTCTCTGCTGTCTTCCTACCTGGATAATGGCCCGGACGGTGTCTGCCTCGCCTTGGAGAGATGGCACGTCTTCTGGGTGGCTGTGCTTCCATCCATGGGTACATGGACAACATGTGCCATAGGTTGATCACCTTCGAGACGACACTCCAGGACCGTAGATCCTGGTGGATACCGCGGACAGCAGGTGGTTGCCGGATGTTCAAGGCCACAGGGCTGTTGGAATCGAATTACATACAGCTCGTATCGTGCAATCTTTCCTGCTTCCCTTCCACGCTGTCCCCGAGATGGCAGGGGGGGCTATCTTTCGCGAAATGACTGCCAAGTTATTCTTTTAACGCCTCTGCAGCGCAGAGTTTACGCTTTCTAAGCAGCTTTTACGAGGTCCCTCTCAGCTGCTAGTAAACGGTTCTTGGCGGGAAAAGTTCGTAATGGGTTTGTTTGGATTCTGATTGGCAGCGATCTTCTAGCTGTTGGATAGCTTCTCTGCGTCGATTGCATTTGCGCTGTATCGACAGCTGAGATTTTTTGTAAATGAGGAAGTTTGTATTTATTGTTGTGTATATTAATTCTAAAAATGAGATAGTTTTTATATGTTAATGAGGGAGTTTTTAAATCACAGTCGCCTGCTTCTTTATTTTATATACACCTGAGATGTCAGTTCGTGAATAGTTGTGTAGGTAGACGAGGAAGTTTTTCTCTTTAGGAAGTTGTTGAACGAAAATTTCAAATGGCTGCGGACAAACGGAGCGTGCAGGATTTGTGCATGACAGAGATTGTGTAATGAAACGTTTCATAGGTGAAAGTGATTGATGAATCGCGAACGGTAGGGTGAATGTAAACATGTTGAGTGGTGGTAAAAATGAGCACTAGAAGTGTGACAAATTGATATGACTGTGTAACGAGAAGTTGATCTTTTGTGGCGAAGATTGAATGAAATTATGTGAATCAGCTGGTTTTTCTTCTTTCTTCTATTCACACTTCATTGGTGAGTCATTTACTTGGGATTCACTATTAATAACTAAATTTGAATATCGAATAGGAATACTTGTAACAGTTATCAATGTTCACCTACACTTAAACGAGCTTAATGATTACTATATGATTGCTATAAACTGGAGAAGGGAGCTTCATTTAACTTCATCCTGACATAACTTGTTTTCACTTTCTCATCACTGGAATTTTTTACTTTGAATATATTAAGTTTCTCATTTCACACTTTTTACATTCATAAAATAATCAGTCTGAATAATTTGAAGAGAACTGAATAATTAAAAGTAAAGTCGTACCAAGCCATCCTCTTTTAAAAGAGAAACGGTGCACATA